>OY757226.1:10000000-11404827 GCA_963583965.1 Nomada ferruginata
TCGGTGGAGATTGTTAGTTGGTTTCCTGCAGATCGCAGTTTTTATCGAGATTGTACGAGAAATTACGCTGGTCGATTCTTCGTTCGTTTATGGATTGCGGGTTTAATGAGTTTTGTGAAAGATATATGTGATAATGTAATATCCTTTCACTTCATTGTTTCGTTTTTGCGAGTTGCTGCGTTTTCATTGATTATTGTAGATGGATAACGATAGAGTTTTCAGAAGCACCGGAATAGTTGTTTATTCTGAAGTTATAACAATTGTGCTTTATGCAATTATATAATTAAATTAATAAATCGTATATTGCTAAGTCATTTAACAATTACTTTTTGTCATTTTCTGAAAATGCAAATTTTATTTAATTATTGAAACAATCAGTCATGTGGTAACTGTAATGCATGATTTCCAATTATATTTTATAATATAACAATTATTTTTCCTTTTAATCAATATCAAAATTTAATTGAAAATTTCTGCTTCACGTAAAGTTATGAAACGTATCATTCATCTATTCACACATTACATATATTGACGAAATGTCATTCGTTGATTAACGCATATTTAAAATTGGAATCTATATAAATATATAAAAGAATTGAAAAGTCAAGAGCGTCATATTTATTGCAATAACCATGCTATTTTCTTCCTATTCTTCAAACTATTCCTGCAAAGAAATTGCATAACAGTATCATAATGACGATCTGGTAAAAGCTATTTGGTGTTAAAAAAAAAATACTTTTCTAGCAATTGTCGAAGGGATCACAGTTGCACGGAAATTAACGGCGTCAGCTGCACTCTTCCAATATATTTTTGCTTCATTGAACCTCGTAGTGCAGTGTGTCCTTCTAGTTCACTACTGCGACGTAACGAGACAATAGACACCTCATAACAGAATATCACTCCCTGATGTTTATTGACAATCATCCTCCAATAACTACGATTGGTAAAACACATTTCATTGTCCTTTGTTCACTATTATCTACGTGTATCAGCCAGTATTGTACTACCGTATGCAGTTGAATCAACAATTGTTGAAAGGTAAAAATGAATATTCGTTGAATTATACTGGTTGAAGAGGTACACAAAAGTCTCTGTCGGAATAATTAAAATTGAATCCCTTTAAAAAATGATTTGAAAACATTTATAATTTTTCCGTTTGTTCAAAATATTCATCACCTTGTTACGAAAATAAGAGATCGAGATCTAAAGAAAGAGCAAACTGTGAGTAATAATATTATAAAATAAACATCTATAAATTGTACATACTGTTCAATATTTTGATCGCACGGAATTTCCAATTATTTCCCTTTGGGAAAAAATCCCCGCTTTAATGGCGGTTTAATAAACCCAACAAGCTTGGTAGGTCGAACGCGTCGTATATAATTGTACATAAATCCATGTGTTATTAATAACATATTGGAGCATACAGCCATTAAAACAAAATAGGGGTTGTGTGTGCATATAACGTAAATCATTAGCCACTAAATTATCTGCAAATTCAGGTTCTCAGACTTTTAAATGACACATAAATATTCATTAGGCAACGAAATTTCGCGGTTCCTAAATATTGCACACATTTATTCCCACAATTTCTAACCATAGAAGCACGAATATGAAGGACAAATAAATCATAAAAACATATATTATAATAGGAAGTGTAGCATGAAAATGCAAATTGAAGAAGACAATTATTTCGCCGCAGGAAATTCCGTAGAAAATGAAAGGTAGGGAATAATAAGCCAATGCATTGATCGACTCCCTAGCAAATCACAAATAAAATAATATTTTTTCGCAGAAAATGAATTGCAATTTTACATTAATCCTTTATATCAGATAGTCTGCCTTTCCTTGTTGTTTTTTTTAGAACCACGCAGTGAACCAGGTTCATTTCTTATTATATCTTCGAGAAAAATCGTAAATAAAAGATTACACCACTTTTCTCCTCTTTACTTGGCCAGTGGCCTTAAGAAATTTTCTTTCGTCGTAGCTTTGCTTCTCATTTACCGTAAACGCAGAGTTTATCGTAGCTAAATAAAGTCAGATATCAAAACAGGGTCAGAGAATCGTACTTCTTCTCCCAATAATCTTAAGATCATTATTCTGTTACTTGGATTGTAAATAAAAGCAGCATAATACGTTCGTTATTGTTCCAAGGATTAAAACATTTTATATAATTAAGAAATGAGTCGAAGCTTTCCTTGAGTCACTTTCAAATAAAGAGCTTAATATTCCTCGAAGAATATAGCCACAACAGACAACAGTCTTCATGCGTAGACCATTCAAGGAATGCCAGCACTCAAACGGGAGCATCATCGTACCGCGAACACGATTTCTTAACTTAATAAAGTACGTTGCAATTAACCAATCGCAAGCTTAAATTGAATGGAATGTGCTTTAACGCAGCATACTTTTCAAATCTCCATCACAGGAAACTTATTTAATAACCACTTGTCCCTACAAATTTCTTCACCAACATCAAAAACACAATGGAGCAAAAACAGTTAATACTTCAACATTCTTATCTGTCTTACTTTAATAATACTTTGCAGCAATGAAACAATCGAATAAAATCAATGAAAACTCTTGTATTAATTCTCCTAAAAACTGCGACACTACACTGACCGTTTATCCAAATTTTTCCAAAACAATTCCACCTCTCAACAACCCTTGCACTATTCCAAGCACCGCCCACGTCAAATCGTACCTCGACCCTTGACAAACAAGACAGCCCACTTAAATAACATTCCATATCAATAAAAGAAATCTCCACCGTTAAGTATCTCTTCTCGACGTACATAATTCCACGACACCCACTTCCCCAATCCCGCGACGACACTCTCCTGAAAACTAGCATAAACCTATTTTCCCTTCGAATCCCACCGAGTCACAGAATCACTCCCGCGAGTGTCTTAGTTAGCTCTAAACAATAATAAAAGAAAAATGAAAAATAATATCCACGCAAAGCGCGCATGAAAGAGCCGTCGAAAGCAACGATTTCCCCGAGAGGCATCGACGCGACGTCTCCTCGAGAGTTTTCGCGGAGGGATCTTCTACAAAAGAAGAGTAAAAAAACAGAAAGGAAGAGAATACTTTGCACCTACCTGGTTGAGCAGAAGCGTCGAAGCGGAAGTCGGGGCTGTAACGCGATCAAACGAAGAAGTCCAGCCGCACGAAGAGGAGTGTGCCGGGTCGACCTTAGGGAAGTCGGAACGGTGCCGTCCGATACGCGACGGAATTATTATACTCAATCGACGAGATCGACGACGGTTGAACAGCGCGAGAAAAAAAAAAGCAGACGAACGAGCGCACGACGCGATTGACGGACAGATGAAGCACAAAGTGCGCGCAGCGAGCTCGGGCTTCTCCTCTTTATACCCTCGAACTTGCACCTGTGCTTGCGCAGATCGGCCCCTTAAGCTTCGTCCGCTCGGTTCCTTGGTCCGTTCGACGCGTGCCACCACGTGCTATAATCGCGCCGCGTATCGATGCCTCGTTCATATTTCAAACGGAAGCTTTCACGCCTTGGAGCGCTTTCTCCGTGGGCGCCACGAAGATTTAGAGTCGTATGATGTACGGCAGTTGGACCTTTGCAGCTGGTTTCTTTATGAAGGGGGGCTGTTCTCTTTGCTGTTTTTTGTTGTTTGGTACTTACCTTTACTTGGAGAGTTTTTGCCTGGTACTTTTGGAGCGAAGATCGTGAATGGCGGTTTTGTAAGGGTCGGCTTTACGCGGCGGTTAAAAGGGCGGTGATCGTTTTGTAAACGGAGGAGCTTTTAGTTCCTATCGCAGTTCTTATATTTATATAAGCACCAATATTTAATCCGTAAATGATAGAAAATAAAAGAATGGCGAATAAGGATAACGTCCCCTGTTATCGCGGAATAATATAAAGGAATATTTCCTTTTATCAATATTTCCTCTCCCGATAAAAGATAACAAAGGGTCTCCTAACAAATCGGAAGAAGAAGCTTGAAGAAGTGAAGTAAAAATACGAATACAATTCAGCATTCTCTTCCGTCGAACACTCGTACGAAACAAAGATTAATTAGTTACATATGCCAATCGGTCTGAAAAGCCTAATTCAAGCATCGCACTGGACAAATCAACAACTAAATGGCGTAAGTATAACCCACTACAAATATTCGATACAAATATGACCACACCGGTTATTGAAAGTTGAATGAAATACTTAACGCAATCGATATATCCGCCTGGCTGAATTCCTGACATTAATTAAATAAATAACCAACACGTGCAATCCTTGGCTGTAACCAGTAATTTGTGGTCAGGTGTACGAATAATTAAACTTCCTTCGTTCCCCTTTTTCCCTCTATTATTTCTTCCTATTTTTTTCCCCCCTTTCGCATTGACCTCATAGACTGGGCAGTTAGCCAGGAGCCCAGTTTCGGACAGCCTACATTACAATACGCGCATAATTTCTACGCTATTGTTTAATGAGTGCTCCTTCCGCGCTGTTACCAAGTACCAGCCACCAAATTTCGATTACGCTCGCAGAGAATGTATGCATAATATATGCGTCTTCGCGGCGTGAAAAGTTTCCACGCCGGATAATGTCTAGTCCTTTGAACGGTGTAAAGCGACTTAAAATTTCAAGAAGACGCCGCGGATTCACGGGTGCGTGGGGAACGTGTGTTTCACGCTCAAAGTAAGCCGTCGTGATAGTTATTCCAGCAGCCATTTAGAAGTGCTGCTTCTCGTGGAACATACTAATGAAGCTTTTTAGCATTAAATTTTAGTTACAATAAATGTGCACGAATGATATTAAATTTGGTGTTATTTATTTAGTGTTCAATCCTGTGTCTTAATTTTTGTTTAAGCAGGGTAAACAGTTTCCAATAATTTCATTTCAAGACGACGATCTAGACTTCTTTTTTTGTTTGAAAAATTTATGCTTCCACTTTGCAAAACCATCAAACCATGTGATACGAGGCACTAAGAATGCTCTTCCCTGGATTACTAAAACGTTCCCACCAGTATACCCATAACTGGTCATTATTTATTTACTGCTATTAGTCTGTGCTCTAATTATTTTCGTAGCGTGCAGAATGATAACACAAAAGGGTGAACATCGATCAGCGTCGCGCGTACCTCTCCACTCTATCGAATGCAGACACTCGACTAACCGGGCTCTAAATAAAAAATTGCCAAGCGATCGAAAAAAAGAAAGCAGCAGACGAGTGGAAAGAAGATGACAAAATCTAGACGCAATAGTTCGTCAAGATCGATTCGCGTGACCGAGAAACGTGCATCGAGAACAATGGGACCAGATGGAGAATCAATCGTTTACACATTTCGGTGATTGATACGTCGCCGAGCTTACAGTAGAACGCGTCTGTTGAACGAACTAATTGCTGTCATCAACGATGCCGCATGGATGACCAAATGTTTTGTTATCACTCGTTTCGTCAGAGACGCGTGGCATTCGAAGTGTCTTAACACGTGTGTGATCGATATTCACGACATAAGCAGCACGTTTAGAATTTCTTTTTATCCAATTATCATTTCTTCAGAGGAAGAATAATGTGTAATTAATGCAGCGGTGTGATATGTTGTTGGTCCTCTTAAGTCATTGAAACTCATATTATTATTTTCCTGTTTCGTTAAATTGATTTGTTTAACGCTTTTCTAAATGTTAAAATGAATAACCACCGTTGTCGTTTAGAGTACAAAAAATTATACTTTAATATATGTGAATACTTCTTCCTTAATCACTGTAGTTTTGAATTCTTCTTCGACGTATTCAGTTAAAAATATTTGCCGTGACATTCCATCCACATGCACTGGCGCAATGCCAGATTTTTCTTCGAGGTAATATATGAAGAAATAACACCGGTTTTCTCATTTTCCTAGAAAATATTCCCATCGTGAAAATCGTTTAGACGACAGTTTTGGAAATATAACAATTTTTTGATAAGATATTATGCCGTCCACAATAAAAGCTACTAAATAAGGGGAGGAAGAATTTGATGTAATAATACTTTCTGTATCGCAACTCCTCCATTTTACGTTACTTCCTTCCTATCTTCCTTATGCATCTAAATATCATCTTGTACGTATGCTAGGAAATAAAAATACCTCTACAAGTCGTTCCCTTTCCTGTATAGGACAAGTCAGCAGAAAGGGAATACCTAAATTCATCTTTTCACCCTGAACATACGAAGGGACATACAGAAGTAAAGTTGCTTGTCATACAAGTTGTGTTAAAAATTCTTACCCTTCGACTCGTTTTCTGCCCTAATTAACAACTGTACTATTTCCTTACCACTTATTTATTTATTTTTTAATTTATTTATTTCTCTAGCTATCTATCTATCTGTCCATCTATTTATTTAGTTACTTCTTTATTTATTCGTTTCTTTATCTATCTATCTATATATTTATTAATTAATTAATTTATCTATCTGCCCATCTGTCTATCTATTTATATAATGGTCTATCTATCTGTCTATTTATTTATTTATTTATTTATTAAATCATTAATTTATTCAAGCCTTATATATCCTGTCCAAACATCTCCATACTATCATATTAATTGACATACAATCTACCTCTAAAGGAATAATGAAACTACTGGTGCTGTTCGGTAGCTTCAATTTCCCCCCGATAGCAATTATTCTAAAATACCCAGGCCAAAGTTTCAAGTAGCTTTCGCAGTTGGGGGCGTTCTGTGATTCGAGATCCTTTGGATTACACTTTCATACTGATTTTACAACCTATTCGTCCCATTATATTCTCGTAAAAATGTTCATCGCCCCATAAAAATCATTAAACCCGATGCCACAACTTAGCTTTATCGTAGCCGGTTTAAAGAGCTTTGTCAGGGGAATTTTTCCGCCCTCAAAGATTGCCAGCGTACACATAGACGTGTGTATACAAATATTCGTAAAGACGATTTGACGATTCCGCCCGAAAATTCGTCGGCATCGTTCGAAACCATTCGCGTACGGATACGTACGGCCTGTGTAGGTTTCGAGACCTCTGTATGACATCTTCGTGGAGCGATGCTCTCGTTTGCTGGCTTCCGTCAATCAAAGCACAACTTACCTATCGTCTTCGATCGTGGATTTCATGGGTTTCGGTGCACGTCGGTTAACTTGATTTATGATCCGTATAAATTGCGACCGCCGTCCCTCCGTGTATAATGTCACGATTTATTAATTGAGGCTTCTCGATTTAACGTCGCGTGGATGAACGCGAAGAATTGTTTCAAACGAAGACGAATAATGGAAATGGAGAATGAAGGGATTGAGTGGGATTGTTGTTTGTTCGAAGGCATGTTTAATTTAATGGTAACTGGTAGGGGTTTTCGTATTTTTAGATTGACTTGTTTTTTAAATAAAATATATTGCTAGCAGATTTTGGGGAAGGCGTTATATAATTTCGATATTATCATTACTGAATAGAATTCTGAGATTCTTATAAATTATGAAGAAAATGATATTGCGATTGGAATATTGGTAATATGAAATCAATCATTAGGTTCTTCTCTTACTAGGAGTTCAGTTATTTCCTTTAATAAAGGATATTAATAAAAATCGCAATAACGTCGGCAATCTATTTCTGTGATGGTTACTTCGATGTGAGATCTTTCATTTTAAAAAATAGCGTCAGATTATTATTCCTCCGCTGTAATTCGATCTGCATTAAGATTCGTTCCGTTTAATACATTTACGTTTCTTGATACTCAAGAATTCCGTCTGGATAATAACGAGCACATTAGATATTGATTACCCGCACTCTTATGTTTCATCTAGATAATCGTCTTTTTTATTCTACCATAAATCGATTCAATTGACCCGAATATACTAAACGAAAGAACACAGTAATCTACCGTCGCTTGTTCGCCATTAATTGTTATACTTCGTCACATAGAAATTAACTGCAATTACAATTTCGTCCCTTTCTATTTATCATGGAGCTTCAGCATTATTATTAATTATAATAAATTGATTCAACGATTAAAATTCTCTTCACCTACGAAAATATAATTTTCTGCCTTTTTCCAAAGAAATATTATTACGAAACCTGACCTCCATTCTACGTTAGTCTAAATGTGCTCGTCTACTTATCGAACAATTACAAATAATACACGGTCCAATCTTAACGATATCACTGATTTCCATAAATCCATCGACTGCACTTTTCTGCTCTTTCAACGATGTTCGGGCAATTCTTTGGCAAACACTCGACGATAAACTTTCGTTCGACATTGCAGCAGATCTCGAGTGGGCCAGGATAGATCTGACAAATCAGCAGCGGAACGACAGGCAAGAGAAATCGTCGGATTCGATCGGGGATGGGTTCGACTCTCGGGCCTACTTCGCGGTCTCGAGATTCCTTTACGTTTCGTCGCAGCGTCGCATCGCCGACTCAGCATTCGCACACGTCGACGATTTTTTCGAAACTAAAGAATTGCTCCTGTCCACGAGCTTTCGATCCGGCGAACAGCTGATCGTATCACGCTTGTCGACAACGCCAAGTGAGACTTGAGTCCCGACACTTTTGTTAGACCTCAAATAAGGTAAGCAACTTTCCTCCTTTCTCTCGTGCGAGTCTTTTATCACGGTCCTTTACTCTTTTTTCCTTTTTGCTTTGTTTTTTTGCTCGTCGATCGCTATCCGCTATCGCTGTAATAGAGAGCAAACCGCTTGCTTTTTTTTGTTGTTTTTTGTTTGTAGAGCGTTGATGTGTGTTTGGGATAAAAAACGGACACGAAAAATAACAAGATACATTTTACAGCAACACAAATATCACATATTATTACACACCCTATTAATCAACGCAGCAGCCCCTTTCCTAATAAATGGGTGCTTCGCCCAATTCTCGCAACATCTTCCACCATAAATTCTTCCAAGTAATTCTTCATTCTCCATCATGGGACAATACATCCCACAGTTATTTAACCGAAGATGCTCTCGACAGATGCGCAGACCATCCAGCTGAACCCCGACATACTGTGTCCGATGCGTTCCATGCAGCACAGTTTGCCTTTATAAAGAGTTTGCGAAAAAGGAATATACTTTGCACTTTGTCACGTATCGTAACTGATAATAATCTCTAAGCAGCCTCGCGGAGCAAGGTAGGTGCGGGCGGCTGCTTCAGGATTTATTCAGCGCTGTAATACGGTCTCCTAAGAACAAAATTGCTTGGCTCACAACTTTCCGTCGTAACGTCACCCCCTTATATTGTCGCCCCCGGATATAACGGACTTCATTCCCTTTTTATATCGATATTTCACGGCTCGAAGCGCGAACGCCGCGCAATGTTTTTCTGCGCCTCGTTCTGGATCACCGCTCGAACGATCACCGCATCACATTTACCGACAAAACGTGCCACGATGAGATTTCGCGTTTCATACGGACTTGATCATCGCGCGAGATTCGAGGGATTTCTATGCGGTGGGTTAGTGCGTTAATTGATTGAAAATAATGTTGAATAACAAGCACGAGGAAGGAAATGAATGGAGAAGAGTATAGGGAAACGTGCGATGAATAAATATAGCGTACTGTAAGCTCTTAAAGGAAGGATTTTAGAATTGAACAACTTTCGAGCAATTTTGTCTTGCACTTTGGAAAGGGAGAAATATTATTCAAAGTAATAATGCTCGATAGATGAACCTGGATAGAAGTGTGGGTATAGTATTATTTTACTATTTTAATTGAGTCAACATATATTTAATCGTTTCTGATAACAAACAGCAGAAGAATTGTTTATGTAGACGGACATTTTTTTCACGCGTATCTCTGTAAAATAAATATTAATGTAAGGGTAGGGATAAACAAGTTACACTACTTACAACGATAAACTCGGTCGATTTTTCACAGAAGATTTATTTCGCACCTTGTAAATTGTTTAAAATTCACGGCATAATAAATAAATGTATATATAAGTAGCTCTAAATAAATAAAAAAAAGCTTACTGCTGCCACAGTCGAGTTACAGAATAGACCTATCATACAATGTATATTTCTACCCCTGCTTTGTGCGGCTCTGGAACCCTATCAGCATTTCCATGTCACTCACAACGTTACCAACAGGTTGTAGAAAACGATTTTAACCACAGAAGAGGTTTAAGGGATGGCCGCGCACCCCCTGTTACCATTTTCGCGTCACATGTGACATTATCAAGTCTATTGGAACGGTAGGAATTGTAGTTACATATAGCGAAAGCCAATTATTTAAGTATAAATTATTAAATTATATATTTGTAAGTGCATTATGAACATTTGACAAGTGTTGCACTATCAATTTATATTCGAATTCTTCGTTCATTGAATTCAAGGATAGATTTCTGCAGAATTCTCAATCGGAAATGACGAACCCTCCTGATTCTGTAAGAATAGTTATATTTGTATGAAATTACTATTGACCATTGTTTGCGCAACGCCATCAGATGTAATAGAATATTTTTCATTGCACCCACTTTCCATGATTTTTAATGAGAATAAATTATCCTGAAACTTACTTCAACATGTATATGAAAAACCGCAAGACAGTATGGTACTAAATGTATCACTATAATAAATGCAATTACAAGTCTGGGTAAAGAATTAAACAATACATAAATTTTATATTCATCCAATATTTATATAACACAAGAAATGGAAGGTCTCGATAACAAAAGTATCAACAGAGTAATTATCATCAGACAATGAAACACAGTGACAGGATCACACATCGTCAGTTACAATATCTATGTAATACGGTGGCGACGCCAGCGTTGAGTTGAACTACTGCAGCGCGCGCAAGTGAAATAGGTCAACGAATGCTGCTGGGTCAGACGCAAGATCATGCTGCCGGATTTTCGACTTGTTGCTTTAAATTGCGAAATACAATTTTTAACAAATTATTAAATTTATTCAACTGTACGTCCCATTTAGTAATCTTGAACTTCTTAATCTTGCCTTCACAGTTTTCTTGGCCAATTTAAATATTTAAATTCTGCACCATTTAATTACAAAACTGAACAGTAAGAATTAATTGTACATTAAATTAAATAAGGTTTATAGTTAACATTGAGATTATTCTAAATTATTAATGAAAAATAAAGAACATTAGAACATACATTGATCAAATTTCCATGTAAATATAACATATCTCCAAACTACATAACTACCTTTGTCATGTAAATTTGTTGCATAAATTATAATGAAACAAGAGGGGCCACCTTTAATATAGACATTTTAATATTGTCCTTAATACTGTTAATGAAAATCTGCATACACCCGTATGTATAATTCGTAAAGCTAAACAAATATTCTTTGGCAACGTCTGGTACACCGTTTAAATGTATTCTCACAAAATTTTTCTACTTATTGCCCCCATTTGAAAAACACGTAAACACACCTTAATCATGGTGCATATAATTGAACACTAAGAACCTCCTAGCTAAAATTTGTCCTTTTTCCTTCATTTTCCTTGTTGGTTAAACAACCAGAGGCCTTTTTTTCTCGATGTAGAATGTTTCGTGATGCAACAGTGCAGCACTCAGCGCGCCAGGAGTATTCGTCTCCATTTTCATTTAATTTTGCCACACGTTGTGGTGCATGTGACACATTCCCTAATCCAAGCTGCTTTTATCAACCAGCTTTAATCACTTGCACGGGAAAATGTGTGTGCTTTACGATCAGAGTTATCAAAGTTTCGAATAGACCAGACGATTTTATTTAAATGGGTGCAATGTAAACTAGAGCAAAGATTTAATGAGTATACACAGCGTACCGTTTAATGTTCTCACTTAACCCTTTGGACACCTGTTGTACTTTAATGGTCACATATTATTGTATAGTCAAACATGTGTTTTTTTTACTAATTTTGCAAAGTATTTTGTAGTTGCAGTATTTCTTCTACAATAGATTATTTAGAATCTTTCCAAGAGTGAAAATAAATGAATACTTTAGAATACTATTTGGGACGACTTGAACAGTTTTATATATTATACGTGAACTATTGCTCAGAAACAATGATACGATCACATCTCATGCACAAACTGCACTTGAAGGGTGTCTTCAAGTGTTCGGAAAAATCTGCTCCGTTATGGTAGAGAAAAATAATATTCGCACATACACTGTCGACTAATATTGTGGAATCACCACGTTGCTCTTATCTGTAGTACGGCAAATATACTGATATTTTCCACCGAGTAACGTCAAAATATATCATTTTTTAATGGAAATTTTTTCCCGTGAAAAAATATTGCACTCTGTACATTGATATCGTAGAAAAAAGGGAATGAAACAGGCATAAATACGTCGTTTACGTGGTGAATGCGTTATAGTTACACAACTTTCAGCGTAACTTCCGAAATAATTAAACTCTATGCATACCTCTCGCGAGCTCCTTTCCTTCTTCGTTTACTTTCCAATGTTTAAGTTTGTTCAATCGTTCCGCGATAAAGCACAATCTGGTATATGTATAATATGTATAATATGTTCAATTAATCTGAGATTTACGTTTCATTTATCGAGACGAAGAAAATTGGTCGCCACTTCACTTCAATAAATTACTTATACAAATTTAAATAGTTTTTCAGTCATTTTTCCACAGAGCTTCATTTTTAAGCAAACCAAGTTAAACTTAAGGTAAGATCGGTACTGTCTGAGAAAAATAACCATCAAAATAAATTCATTTAAAATTGATTATAAGATAAAAGGTTAATAATATAAGCTAAATAATTGTTTACTTATGTAAAATAATACATTCTGAACAAATTCATTCACAATCAGAAACATCAACGCAAGATATGTATGAAAAGTTGTTCCAAAAAAAGTAATTAAATATTTGTGACTTAAAAATTTAAAAAAAAAAGAATGGAAATACCTACAATGTATTATTGAGTTCAGAACCTTTATTATGTAAAAATGTAGGAGCCTGCTGTAAGGTAGAGTGTGATTAATAACAGGTCACGTATTTTCATAAGCAAGTTGATATTCGAAATGTGCACACGAAAGGAATCATAGAAAATTCTTTGGACAACATTTTTCACTCACCTCGGATGATTTCATATTCAACGTGCCCCTAACATTTGAATACGTACGACTCACTCTGCACTCTACTTTGTTGTCCTTTATGATGTTCTTGCGATGTGTGAAAGATGCAAAACAGTGTATCAATGTAATTATTCCAGGCTGTTTATTCGAGTAAACAATTATTTTAACGTTCAACAAGATTTTTACTTAAAGTTGTAAATCGAAATAATATAAATTCGATTATAATAATAATGTTGTGCCTGAAATGTTTTACTATCCAAAATATCTGTATCCCCTTATTTCTAATACATCCAAAGTATTTCCATTCGTTGCAGGCTAATGTAAATACGCAAATTGCGAAAGCATGGCTTTGACAGAAAAGCAAACTTTCTTCGAATGCAAAACATTCAACATCGTAGACAAAATGTTTTTACATAAATACTAATTTGTTATGTTAACACACAATCATGCGACTTACTTTCGAAGAAAAGTTATTCTACAATCAGAGACGCGGAAATGTTTAAATAGAATTCATGTTTCACACTTTAATAAAATGCTTTAATAAATATTACAAATTCCTCCAATGTCTTTTCTTTATAATCTTTAAATATAACTATAATTACTTATTATCGAGCACAGAGAACTCAGTATTATGCAGAGTTTAGGATGAAGTTCCGTTTGATTGATCATCAAATGATCGATCATTGTTCACAGAGCAATCCGCCGTTCTACGCTTTGCTGGCATTATACGTTCACTGTGTTAATTAAGCAAGCAGATAATTGAAACACAAAATTAATTGCCGTTCCCTAGAAACGATTAATTTATTTTTATTGCAAACACCAAATGTGTATTTCAATTGGACATTTAATTTATCTAAATAATTTCATCATTTTCTCTCTAATACATTACACTTGTAGTAAAAAATACCCTACCGTATTTACATTTGTTGAAACGTACTCAAATTAATTAACTTCCAACTGTTCGTCGTCCCCACGAATTTCCAATAAAACAAAAATCCATCTTACATTACATTCACTCGTTTGAACACATCGAGCCAATAAAATTCTCACGAAAACAATTCAATTATATACCTAGCTTGCCTGTGATTCGGTTACAAACGAGATCGCATTAGACATTCGGAACGTAAGAGGAAGAAAGAAAATATAAACGAAAACGTCCCCCATGGTAGCGCCGGAAATTTCATCGGGTTAAACGGGGCACGTGTTACGATTACATACTTGAATATTCATACACGCGACGCGGTCCGTGATTTTCGAGCGATTTCGAGCTGTACGTTTATGCAAAACGTCGCCCCGCCAGCCCGCAGCGAGCGTACCACCTCATGAAGTCGAATTCACGCGAACGAAGAAGCCCATTTAATCCGGTGAATCTGTAAAAATAAAAGGGCAACGACGCGAAACACCGCCCACGAGGGGGCCTGACGCGTTACGACATTTCACGCGCCTCGTTTGTCTCCCTTTTTTATTGCAAATGCATATCGAGTGTTGCTGTGCAATGGCTTGTAATGCGCCCACAGTTCGTACCGTTCACTTCTCGACCAAATTTCACGCACCTTCGTTCATCGATCCCCTTGTTTTCTACCGTATTTTTTTTTTTTATGTGTGATGTAGAAAATAATTGAACCAACAATGCCAACAGAATGTATGACCATCATTCGTGGGTGCAATGGTTCCATGTACCTAACATTTATTATATGTTATTTCATTCTGTGGGTTAAAGTCGAATCTTTAATTATCGGCTCGCAATCTCCGGGCTAAACGAATCGCACTCGTTATCACTATTCGCTCAGAAATAGAAATGAAGTGTGCCAGAGGGCAAGGTATTTCGCGGCCAATTAGATCACTTCCTGCATTTAAAATGACTTACATATTGCTCTCGTTTCTGAGGAAACAGTTCACGTCGGTCGAATATCGAAGAATTTTTCGGAGTCATTCATGCATGCATACGTCACGAAAAGATAACTCGATTCGATTATATGCACACTGTAAGGCAGCTCAAATACTATAAATGTATTTTAAAGTACGAAAATCTTTTTGCTATTGAAACATTTGATATAGAACGTTTTCTGCAATGCCTGATTATTATTTAATTTCCATTCGGTTTTATATTATTTAAAAGTTATTTATTTTGGGACACTGAGGATAGTTAAAATAATAAATTTTAATATTTTGTTTGTATGTGTAGAGTAGGTCTAGTCGCTGCGTTGCGTTTTAGCCCCATTATAATTAAATGGAGAAATAAAAATCATAAAACATGAAGAATTATCGGCACTATTTTTCAAAGCGGAACTGTTTGTCATATAAATCGATTCCTCGGTCCCTTTTGTTCACCGGTGGCACTTGTAAAAAAATTATGACACAGGGCGATAAAACAGTGTCTCGTAAAACCATGCAGAATTTTCCATTTCGTGTATTTTTTTTTATACAGTGGAGATATAACAGGTTACTAGGGTTATCACAAATGCAATAGAGAATCCTAATTTTTCACAAGTCTCAAATGTTCGTTTCCTCTGACATTTATTATTGATTTTACAAACCTTAATTTCACTTTCGACCACTCTGTAATTTTATCTACTCGCCCCCATTTACTTCCTCGGCCGTATTTATTTCACGGTATTCCTATTTTTATACCATTGTTCGCCCACTATTTTCCTACAACCACGTTGATAAAATAAAGCATGCAAATTTGTTGAAAGGCAACTGTGAAACACATCAAACCTATCTGTATGATTCGCAACAATGCAAATTATTCATTAAAAATATTCAACAATTTATCAATATTTTATGTACAGGTAGCCAAAGAATTCACCTTTGGGTCCATTCGAAAAAGCACGACTATTATTAATGAACAAATTTTCTTCCTTTTTACAAAGAACAATCGTGTACATAAAATCTAAAATTCTCCCAAATTGTCAATCCTGTACAATGGTTATTCGAGGTAATTTCTTAAATTGTTGTCCTGCAACTTTGGATAATAGTAATTAATGGATTCAAATAGAGAGTGCAATAACAATTAATGTTCACCACTGGCCAAAGTGATTTTCCGAAAAGATTAATTTAGAGTACAAAGTGGACCAGTCCTTATTGCGTTCACACGCCAAGTAATTGAGAGCGAACGCCAGGCTGCCTGTCTTCCTCTTTCTGATGACTTAGGTTTTACGACTGTCATGAGCTCATGCTCTGCGATAAAAGTTGTTGACAGCATTTCCTGCGTGACGAGAGTCTCTCAGAATTCTGCTTACCTCGAAATTTCATATGTATAAAATATTTTTAATGCCACTTGGAATTTACTTAACAATGGCTATTACACCGTGGAGAAAGCTGCAACGTTATACTAGAATTCAAAGAACCAATGGAATAAAAGATAATTTCGTTTCAGGACGAATGTACATTTATGTCTGTATCGATATTGACATGGAGAATTAATTTCATATAAACCGAGTGCAATTTTAAATAGCATAAGCAGTTTTGTTATAAACAATAAAGAATGTAGGGTGGAACATACATCTTCTACAAGTATTATTTCTGGCACGTTTTTAAATTCTATACAACTCAATTATTTTACAAGTCAGTTTGTATTATTAAATTTATGTTATTATTTTACTTAATAGATAAAAATGCATTACTGATTCTACTGCACTTCCCTATAATTACGTCAATAAAAATCTGTCGGAATTTTTACATCCAATTCTAATTCATCTCGCTCACACAAGCGGTCCACGGGATCATTATTTTACACCACAAAATTACCGTGAATACGAAGATGACGCACACGGCTAAAACCGTATGAAATATTAACACGTGAGATTTATGGTCGATGTATAATGATATTGGCTTAAAATAACTGGATCCAGGTGTGCAACTGAGCGACTTTATGTCATGCGGTCTGACTGTGAATCGTCGTTACTACTTAGAACCAGATGGCCGGAGTCAAACAAAACCTTTACCACTTACACGTTCTTTAAATAAAGCGCGGTATCCGCCAACGAAAATTCACAGTCGCCGCTATTTTGTTTCTATCAACGGTTGCAAATATTTCTCGGCTATCTAAAATTAATTCTCCTTAACACTCGACGATTAAATGGTAAAGAGACAATAAGAAATGCGTGAAATGATACACTTTAAATGAGATGAAAATACCTCTATTCAACCAAATTTCATACCAACGCATTATTTACTTTTTTAAATGTGTATAAATTATTTGTATTATTATTTAATTCGATATAGATCATTTTCGGTGCACACGCCTTTGCCTTCCTCTACCTCAGACAACAAATATTATTGGTACCTCGTGTTTAAATTATCCCATTTGTAATGAAAGGAAAATATAATTGTTAAATTACAAGACAGGGCTTACAATAGCGAGGGTGCAAGTGCGGGGAACGAAACAAAATAAAGCAAAGGGCATGTGGTACTGAGGGCGTTGATCGATAATTACAATTAGTCCAGTTCGCGTATGTAATGTTTTTATATACGTGCTTTTTGGAAAAAACCACTGAACTCCATTCGCCTTCTTTTGTTTTGAACCAATTAATTTGCACACACGTTTGGTTTTCATTTACAGATCTGTCCAAATATTTCGCTAATAAAATACATGGTGAATCCATGGTGAATCAGCGAACTCGTGCTGCTAAATTATATTTTCCTCGAAAAATTGTTATATCACACAAGTTACAGGAATGTAAGATATCGTATAATTTTCAAGATATAAAACACTGTGTCCAACATATTTTTCATTTTCTATTCTTTCACTTTATTCTTAAGTTTCATTGCCTGTATCTACTTGCTCATTTTAATAATCGTTAATAATTTCAATGGACGTTTTCTTTCCTCTAATTCATTCCGATATGTAAGACAAATGAACTCGTGTGAAATTTCACTCTCGTCTCTATACGTATACAAAACGGGGAGGTAAGTTTGAACCTCGGCAAATGTGTGCAACGATTTAATTCGGTATCAGGGGGTGCGTGTTTCATAGTTTCATCAGGCCTGACATGCGTCATAGAGATTTTCCTTTATTACACGCAGTTTAAGAGCGACGATAGGCCTACGCGGATAGAGATCCGCGTAATTAAATTTCATCCTGTTCACGTGTTTCAGTTTCAACGATTTCGTACTACGTTTCAATTTCAGGAACACGTCTCAATGGACCTCACCGTGGAATTGACGTTAGGAAAATGTTTTAACGAATTATTTATTACGAGTATTACGAATCATGTAATGAATATAAATTTTGTCAATACAAATAACACAGCAAAAAATTAATACTTCCCTTATTAAATAATATTTATTGCATATCAGTATATTACTCTCTATATTAAGAAAAATATTAAGAAAAATTTTGTCAATAAAAAACAATCTCGAACACAAGAACTGGAATTTCTCTAGCATTTTTTTGTAATAACGTTTGGAGAAGTTAAAAACATACTTGAAATAGACAAATTACATTTTACAGACATTCTGACCTTCCTACTTCTGTATAAATAATTTTTAGGTACACGATTTGGGAGAAATTTGTGAATATTCTTCGACGATGAGAAATTTCCACTCGTCGAAGAAACATGCCAAGAACCTCGATATACCCGGTAATAGATGTACTTTAAACGTATGTAGCTTTACCAATCTTTGTAGATACTTCCTGCACGTGAATTTACCACTTCCGTGATCCACTTCCGCAGCAGTACATCATCCATAAAATTTCCATCCAGTGAGAAAGTAATCAACAGACAATAAACGTATTCGTATTCACTAATTAAACTTTTCTGACAATGTTAATTTAATTTTGTATGCCCATGAGTATTACATAAAAGTGCATATTCTGAACGATCTAAAATATTTAATTAGATTTTATCATTGAATTTCATTAAATGTGTATGTGTATTTATTATATAAATCAACATTTCTATGTCACAATAATATATAACACAATGGCAAAACCAAATATAAAACATCGCGAGAAAACCGTACAATTCACTCAAAACAATTAACCAAACAATTTTCCCACCCCATCCTTTACCCCATTACCCCTGTCAATTCTACCATTGCCAATATTATCATGCTGCTCAAACATATTCCACATTCAAATTAACAAGCACGTCAATTCCTTCCTAAATCAATCAACCGATCATCCACCCACGAAGCCAACCAAAAATCCCTCCACGAACCTGACGTTCGCTAAAACCACCCCGTTCCGGTGAACAGAAATACCAATCAACCCCTCGAACCGTCCCCCTTAAACAAACCAGAAACCAGTCGAGACCATCGCGTCCACGTGACTGGGTGGAATCGTTGTAAATACGTGTAGTATCGAAATATTTTATTTCACCCGGAAAATAACAGGGGTGTCGCGCAAATTGGGAAACAGAAATCCGTAATTCTCAAGGACCTAGGCACACAGTGGGCACATAGGATGAACCCAGAGGGACGAGCGCATCATCCCTATCCGCCAACGCAGGTGCGCACCTGTAAGGCGCGCGTGAGTCAACCCCACCACCGTGGCACCACCATGCTCGAGCGTGTGGCGAGACACGTCTATAAAAGCCACCATCGCACGACCTGCTGACTTCGAGTTAACTCGCCGAGCCCTTCGATCGGGATCATCCACGCGTAGTGTTCCAGCTCGATTTTGGTGAACCAGTTGTGCGAGATCGGCCGGTCCCCTGGGCGAACCGTTTCATTCCGTTTTCGTATCGAAGGTGAAGAAAAGAAACTGGCGAACAAAAATATCATAGATTAGACGACAGGCTCAGGTTTTGGTTAATCGGACTGTATATTTGGATTTTCAGTAGGAGTGCTCGATGGTTGAACATTGTAGAATTGTTCGTGGTTTTCGTTTAGTAATGGGGGATTTTTTATTGTTGCTTATCTGTACGATTGATGAATGAAGGGATTTATGAGAAAGTGGCAGGCGGAGAGAGGCGATGTTGGATGTTTGATAGAATTTAGAATGTGCATGGGAGTTAATTAGGGGTAATTGGAGGAATGATATTTGGTATGTGAATTGATTTTTTCGAATGTAGATAGAGGGACTGGACGAAGGGGGTGAAATAGGAGAAGAGGGATTTTTTCATTTCTGATTTTCGCTGACGATTTAGCAAGGAGCCTTCGATGTTAACTTGTTTTAGCAATATAGTGTGTCTTTATTAAATAATAAAAAATAAGAAAAAGTGCAAGAGCTTAGTGGCGTTTATTCCCATGTTCTTTATGCTCTTAAATAAGTTTCAACCAAGCAAAAAGTATTGTTACGCGATTCGCGCTTTTTACTTCCTTAGATCGTGGGCTGGAAGATTAACTTGCTCACCGAGATCATTAGCTAAGCAAGAAAAATGTGATCACAGAAAAGAATGTGAAGAAGAATACTACGTCACTTTTTCTTGTTCATTCAGTATGCTATGAATTATATAATTCTTCAAGTTTGAAACAAATTGAAAGTTCCTCAACAATTTGGCTCTTCTGAATGAATTCGTTTACCTACGCTGTGTGTATACGTTCTATAATAAAATCCCTCTGTGTAACAGGTGCATAAATTAGAAAAACATTTTCTATTAAAGCAGCAATATATTTTACCAGGCTAAAAATTCTGTGTATTTGTTCTTCATTTTTTAATTTTCACATTCATGAATATATGATTGGCGCAATAGTTATTTAGTCTTTTTGGAATAATTCAATGAAATTTCATTCGTTTTCAAAGCTTTTCTTTTATTCGCATGGGAATAATTGAAATGCTCGTTGTGCATTAATAAGGACGCCTGAAGCGAAGCAATGACTGTTTAATCACATTTTCGTTTATTTTTAATACAGATATCGGCTGGACACATGGCGCTCGGTGCGGAAAACTCTGTGGCGGTTATTATACGTACTTGGACCTTGATGATCATTTTTTGCTTTGCTGGCTGTGCAGCAGGTATGTAACAATTTGATACACTTACCAACATTACTCTTATATTATACAGGGGTAAACATGAAAAATGAAAATGAAATATGAATAGTTTTTTTCAATGTTCCACATTTTTTATTTAGAGCTCTAAGATGATTATAATATGTTTATTATTAAAAGAATATTCATTTATTATTTTCGATCAACCCACTAACAATAGAATAAACTAAGCAGATCACGTTTCATGTTTCACACTGAATACCTATTTTGTCGAATTCGAAAATTGTGTTCCACAGTTTTGACTCGTATCTACATAAGGAATCGTCTTCATCCCGGTTGTGTCGCGACTGCAGAGACACTCGTTATATTATTCATTTCCTGGCATAAAAATAAACGGATATCTAGTCCAATTAAAAGATAATAGATCTACATACGTAACAGTAAAACAAGTAACAGCATGGTATCTGACTAGTTCCAGAAAATATAACGGAAGCTGTCCGCGAAAAAGTATATTCCTTACAATTTCATAAAATAAGTTAGTTTAAGTCATTAAACCGAAGCAAAGTTTTAGTTGGGTAATTCGTTTTGCTCACTTCCCCTTCCTCGTAAAGTTAAATTAAATATTATCATTTCGATGTAATAACGCCACTTTCTTGACTCGTACAGTTTGTGCCCGCTCTACGCGCACTATTTAATTTCTCTGAATGAAAATTAACATTTGCGTGTCCAACATATAAGTTCGATATTCGATTTAGAAATGCGATAGCGGAGAAGTTTTCATCGCATGAAACTTAGAAAACGATTCGTGTCAATAATTCTAATAACGCCTCGCTAAATGTCACGTCATAGATTTAGAAGGAGACGTGCTATACGGTTCTACTGTGTAACGATATCGTGAGAAATTAAGTTTATAAACTGTCACTTACATTTTTTATGCTACATCTTATTACGTTAAAAGTCAGGCCATGTTGCACATTAAGTAAATGAAGTCTGACCTTTATCGTGCATTCTATATGCAGAGTATGGAAACATTGAGAAGTCCAGCAATGAGTTAGAATAGTATTGCCAATAAAAATATAATCGAGACATATTCTTCTACCCTTATATTTATCTCTGTGTACGTGTGACTAGTTACACTCCCACTTGGAAGGCAGTGCACACGTCAAAAGCTTCTTAGACTTGAACGGCTAACTTTAACAGCATTGATGGATGCAATCAATCACTCGCAGGTACAGGACTATTCTATGTCCAAAATCAATTGATCACTCCAGAGCATTAAAAAAGCACCACTTTGTCATTCAGCTACTCTATCACCGAGAGTAGTGACTCCTTCCATAGTATTTATAAAAGAAAAATTGAAAAATTTGGTTTATCCGCCATCGTTCGAGCTATCACACGGTTTCCATTAGTGAAATGGAAATGGTTGTACGAACCTACGTTATCAGGCACAATTAATTTCCTGCAGCTAATATTTTAAGAACGTGTTCGTTTCAACAGTTGCAAGAAGATTTTCGAACTTGTATAATATTCTAATAAAGTCCTGAAAATTTTGTAAAAAACACATCAACCGCGTACTCATTCGGTTCATTATAAAATAGAGTATCTCAAATTTTTAACAATGCGTAAATATCAAATTATGAAACATTTTCATAACCAAAAGAAACAAAATCGAGATTTTCAGTCTACCTCGCACATTGTGAACATTTTTTAAATTAATTCTCTTTTACTAATAACGAGGACTTTTAGCATTTTTGTATCTCGAATATTTTCCAAATTACAAACATATCACTTTGGCTATGTCGTGGATATACAGCAAAACTATTCTCAGTCTCTGATCTTTCAGTCAATTTGAAAACCTATTTAAAAATATAATAAACCCTTCATTCTTTTATCAATGACAAAATTGCTGCTGGCATAATAAATATGCATCTCTCGGGCCAATTAACTGCTTGCCAATTTATTACGTATCTTCACACAATATATATACGTTTCTCTCAACAATGAATTACGATCGTTGTATGCGTAAAAATTGCCAGGATTCTAGCGACAAGAATGATCAGAGCCCGGCGTTGATCTTATTTACAGACCACAGTGTGGCACGTTAAAAAGAAACTCTCCTGACGGCTGCTGACATTATAATATCGGAATGCAAACAAACAAGAAAAACGTCACGCAATTAATCCTACTCCCAGGCTGGAAAGTAATTACTGGAACTAAAAGCATGCCAGCCTCGTTTTTTCTCCGCTGTAAACTTATTAAGCGTGTTATAGATCGCGCGAGTAATGCGAAATAGCACGTGAAATCTTGATCAATGAAAAGAAAGAGGAAAGAACCACGAAAGGTATTACGTTGTTATAAATGAGTAAATAATTTCAAAATATCAGTCAATCTAAAAGGCTACAATCGAACTGCAATTACAAATAGATATTACTTTTATTGCACGCCGTAATCTAATTTAAAAAGAACTGAAAGGCAGATAATAAAAAGGAATTATTAGGACGTTGGTATTTGGTCACGAATTTCCACATTATTATTCGTGATAGACACTGTTATTTAATACAAAACACGGCTATAATAAAACGGTCGGCTTAAGAAGGGGTAACGTGAACAATAATAACAAAGTTCGTGGAACTTCGTTAATGGGATCATCCGTGATCTAGCGATACCAATTTTCATCGGGCGACGGGAAATTTTAATTGTACATGGAGAATCCTTGTTTATAGGATATAAGATTAGCAACTTATACGCATTCTAGCAGTTTCGTGGCGGTAACCTGTTGCAGCTAATACCTGATAATCAACGTTTCGTTGTCCTGTGAGTTTGCTAATCTACACGTGTATATATTTGAGTAATTAGATGATAGAAAAATGAGCGGAGATTTTTCAATTAATACGAATTTTTTATTACCGTTAAAGTCTGAAATTAGTTAAACAGTTTTTTAATAGAATTAGTTAAATAGTGCAAATTCTCGAAAATTATTCTTACAAGGGAGCTTTAACATTTCTCTATTTTGTAAAACTCTTGTTATACTAAATTTACCTTTCCTTCGAATCACCCTGTACATTCTAATACCGCTGAACAAGTTTAGCGGACGTCCTGGTGAGAATAGAAATACTCTTTCACGTTCACGATGCACATCCCTGGCGCAAGGGCAGTGGGAAGGAGGGAAACACGAAAAATAAAAGAGAAAGACGACGATGGTCCGTCGTGAACAGTGAAATCAGAAAAGCAATTGTTGCCTTTGTCAGCTGGCCGATGCAACTGGATATGGAAATGGATGTTGCCTCAGGTGTCTTTCTTGTACACGTGTAGAGGAATTGTCAGTTGAACGTATTGCGTGTAATATCCAATTTTACCTCTATTTATGTTGCATTAGTCCCGTATGAATATTTCACTCGATTATTCCGCCATATAATTCAAGCCATATTGATTTAGGTATTCTCTGAAAATGAATGAAATCGTGAGGCAAGGATTTTTTTATAAATTAAATGGAATGGAATATAGAATCTTTCATGGTTCATAATTATTATTTTTATTATTGAAACATAATAAAACGTTACAATCACATTTCAATCCATGCGACACGTTCTATAAGCCTGAGTAAGAAGAAATTTCTTTTAAACACAAATTCTAGAGCTTATTTCAATTTATGAATTCTATGTATGTTTGTTTCCACGAAGTGTAAAATTGTATCCTGTATTTTTCGTTTGCATATTTTCACGCGATCAAATGCAGTGTGCGTCTTATCCGACGTCTTTTTTCCATATTGTAAGTAACACTATGCTTGGAACTCGTTGAATAAAATTGCTTGGAATCATTTTTATACGATTTCTCTGCTCTCCGAGCTTGCCTTCTACCGTGGAATAATGCAAGAATCTGTATGAAAGATAATCTGATCGTACAGTCAAACAACGCATTCGAATTTTCTGTTTCACACACTACTTCCATCGCACGAACGGAACCTACATTCATATTGGAATATAACGCTGTTTCTATTCAAAACTTGTGGCTGTTTATGCGCCGGAGTATCCCTTAAGCCCTACCAATTGTGCACAGCCGATTTCTTAGTTTAGGATTTCGTCGCCATGAATGAGTTTATAATAAAACATTCCCTGGTAATACTAGAAGCCCGTGATAAAAGTCGATACGAATTGAATTATGGTTTCCTAATCAAAAAATTTCAAAGGGAGTTGAAAAGTTTCCCAATTTTGCATTCGAGGGAAATGAGAAGTTTCCAATATGTGATCTCCATTGCATTGGCACAATTTTTTTCTAGAATTTTAATTCTTTTGACTGGCTGATTTTTGTTTATCATCCAAGTAGATTAGTCTCTTACTTTTCTGTATGAATGATTTCTTCGGGGAATTGGATATTTAAACAAAATAATTTGTACGTGATCCCATGAGATTTTCTAAAAAGTAATTATTACTTTTCAGTGTACCTATAAGTAGTCCATTATTTCTTTACTAATTGCATTATTAGCAATTCACTCCAAAACAGTGTATTTATTATAATAATTAGTGTTACTTCTTTTCGCTGGAATAGAACATTTTAATGTTTAAAAAGAATATATATATATAAAGAGTAAAGTTACAGACGCCCTTTCTCTATTTGTAATCAAGAAAGGTATAACTTCTCCAAACTGCGTGTCTCGTTTCGCGTAATTGAATATTCTTGGAATACTTAATTTGCTAACAAAAATCTATACGTGCTCCTACGTGTATCACATTCTCAATAGCATCGTATGATACTCGTGGAGTTTTGTATTTTCATAGAGAAGCCACTTAGACGCGCCGTTGAATTTTTAATTAACCCAGTTCACGATTCAGGTAGCCACAGGTAGCCACAGTCGCATTAATTCGACGTTAATTTATAAAATCCTAATGAGATTCAGTCGCCCACCTTATATCTTTGTTCGAGGCGAAATTTCAGAAGATAAAACTTGCGGTTACGTCCTTCCCGTGAAGAGATGTGCATTTGGATACCGTTTCTTATTATTTTACCCGTCTATCTATTTAGTATGCAAACTTAAGTTGCATACGCTTAGTTAATTTCTATCATGTTCGTTAAAATGATTACGTGGTCTTGTGCAACACTTTTTATGGATATAAAATGATCTATATCGGTATTTTACGCTCTGAATACAAAGCCAATCTTGAATTTCGAATGCAAGTCCACGGAAATATAGAATTACGATAGAAAGCAACCAAGTATTGTAGAATAATAATCTGCATAAATATTACAATCTCCATTTAATTTATAATTTCATTCGTAAAAGTAATATCTTCTCTGTGATTAATAATTATGTATTTAATAAATATAAAGAATTATAAATCAGTTATAATTTCTCGCGCAATTACAGTAATAAAATTATTACACGCAATTTCTATCCGCCGTTGTTAATAACTAAATATATTTGATTACAGGTTCCTGTTTAAGCTATGGACATTCGTGTTGGGGAGGTAGGTTGAAACCTGGGAAAAATATTTGATCACTTATTCTAATTCTGTTTTGCAAGCAAGAATGAAATAGCTGCAGATTAAAACCTAACCAAACGAATTTGAAAGTACAATTTCATAATTGCAGCTCATGGGAAACGCAGTGGTGGGCATAATAATGCATATTTAGTTCAATCGAAGGCAATGAACGACATACCACAGGGCATACCATCCCTTCCAAAGGAGCAATTGATATTATCCCGTCTGATTAGTCGACCATTGGTATCGAACAAATACAGAGGAAGATGGGGCAGACTTTTCAACGTGAAAACGAATTTTCCTGACCAATGGGACGATGGTGAATTAAACGCACATCTTATTAATGACGAACCCCTTCGGTAATATATTCTATGTAATAAATAAAGAAGGCGTGTAATTGCATTTATAAATATACTGCATGCTATTAATGTGGAACAAATGTTCGTAAACAGTTCTCGGATTGAAATGTAGTAAAAACATGTGAAGGAAGAAAAATAATTTGTCAATGTTTTTTAATTGACTTGCTTTCTATTTATCTAATCTATATAACATTTGCAGAGATCAAAATAACAACGAGGACATGGATGACGATGAAAGGAAGCACGTGAAGGATGTACAAGTTGTCACCGGAAGTATCAGCGACGAGAGGAAGGATATTCCGGAAATATTATTTGTATCGAGTAACGAGAACAATATGCACGGCAGCAAACCGCAGAACGTTGAATTGTTTAAACTTCTGGTGAATTAAATGTACCATTAATTATCGAACGTTGCATCCTGCCTGCGATTAATCGTGCTACTTTTTCTTTTTTAGAGTGACATGAATGGTAATTTCGAATAAGAGGGCCGAGTATCGCTGTGAGACTAATGTAAAATAGAAGTCATCGTAAACCGGTTACAATTGAATTAATAAGACTATTGTTTCAAGTAATTTTATTAACGATTATGTTTCTCAAATAATCGAACGATGTCTTATTAATGGCTCAATGCACGAGCTGTGATTTTATTTTGTAAATAATATATGTGTGAAGATTTAGGCACCAGAATATTTGCAATGCTCTGTCATTGATTGTTTTATTCTTAGACAATGAAAGAAATATTTTACTCCATACTGTAAGAGGAACGGTAATTGATTGTTTCGTAGCTATTCTGTCTCTGACTAACAACGTTTACTTTTCTAATATATAATGTTTATAACAATTAGGAAAGTATATAATAAAAAGTGATAAACAATGAAATATTATGGATAAAAGATTGATTCATTTCGTAACCATTTTATTTCTGTCTGTAACAAATTGTCGCGCTATAGAATTGTCATTAGATGAGAAATATAATTGAATAATAAAGTTAAAATCGAGCAGCAAGTTAAATGGGGACAGTGTACATTTATTACAAACTTGTATCAATCAGTCATCTAGAACTTCTACAATTTAATTGTTAGCGCACACATGCGTTAGCCATGCTCATTTATCATTAAGCTTTTCACAAAATATGTATACGAGTTCGATATTCATGTAGAATATTATTAATGATAGTTGTTGTTGCCTTTAAAACTTTCGAGAAGTGAATTAATTAAAGAATGCTCGAAAGAATATAATTTTTCATTCGAATTCTTTAACTTCAATATCAGTATTAATAAAAGCAATGAACTTTCAATGGTTAATAATTTATTGGAATATTAAATATTAAATTATCTAACACCACTGAAACTCTATTACACTGATGCTCGAGAAATTGGAATGTCTGAAGAAATAAAATGACTGCACATAATTCATTGTTATGTTTCAAAAATGAAACCTTATAATATAAAATTGTGCAATCGATCAGTTTCAATTAATATATTAAAAAAAAAATATCGAAAAGGATTCCAAAGAAGAAAGAAAATAAAGAATTCCATGCGAATAGCAAAAATAGTTGAATACATCGAATACATTGAATACAATAAATAATACACTACAATTGTAAACTTTTAGTAGTACAACTTTCATTTGTAATTTCGCGCCGATTTTGCCGCGCAAGCGTATCGCAACAGCCTCTTCGATTAGTCGACGTTCGCGAATCGAATATCGCTCTTACGTTTAAATATCAATAAAATTGTAACTTTAAACATATATGTTTCTATACTGAATAGTATTTTACTTCGCAACAGTTTCGCATTATTAATTTTATATTATGTCAGCCAAATATGTAACGTTGAATGAAACGAAACAATACTTTAAGGAATAACGTTTTATTCGCTCTACATTACGTTTACATACAATTCATATGGAATATTAACAATTGTACTCGATCGTCGAAAAGAATGTCCGTAAGTGGATCCATGCAGAAATATTAAAACCCGACAATCTCCTTACGTTTGATCAATTAATCGTCAACTAAAAGTATACTACTCTTAATCGTATATATAATACTTTCGGTTTACAGTCGTTTAAATATGATTCAATCGGCCTATTTAATTCGAAGAAAGGTAATTGCAATTTCTTTGATTAATAACAGAATAATAGCCGAGGTGTTTCGTTTGCCAATCTTATATCCTCTTGCTGTGTAACTTCAAATTCAAAGTATAATAGAAATGCCTATCCGTTTATTTGTTATCAAGCTCCACGTCCGGCTGACGAAGGCGACGATGCGACGTCAACTGCAACAATTAATTGAGTCGTTAGTTCTCTCGATTAACGGGGGTACCCCTTTATTACCAAAGGTGAAACACAAACTCGAATGAACTTCCTCTTCTGTTTTTAATTTCAACGTTCGTACGCAATTGGTGCGACAGAAAAATAATTATTGCCCAAAAAGTGGCCGAAAAATGGTAGCATAAATTCCACGACAGTGCAATATATTAAATATTAAACTGCTGTTCATTCGTTTTCGTTTCCTTTCAGGACAATTATACCCAATTGTACCCATTGGCGAACAATGAAGGACAACGTGTAAGGATCGACCCTCGAGAAGTCTTCGCGTCGCAACACGGGCAGCAATATTTCTCCTTGTCCACGAAATTTCTGTTCAGGAGCTGCGAACTTATCGCTGGCACGGAGGGCCTCCATTTCTTGATTCCTTTCGCTGGTGACTGCCTCGTTCTCTTCGAGCACGTTGTCTCCTATATGCGGATCGAACCTCTTGCCGTGGCCACCGAAACACGAATGTCCGAATGCCGAACAACCGCCTGTCAGGAAAAAAAGGAGAATTTATTACTGCTGTCGTGTTTTACACAAGTACGATCATCAGTCATCTGTTATATGTTATTTAAGAGTGGCTGGGAATGTACACGATATTGCGTCGCGATACATTTATTGTCGGTGAGAAATGAAATGCGACGGTGTTAAAATAGACTAACGAAATTAATTTGGTTTCCGTCTGAAAATTGTTTATACGAGTGCACTTGTTTAAATAGTATAAATGTAGGATAGTGAAACGGGACAGATTGTAAAATGTAGTGAGAATGTTCAATTTAATTGTTCATATTATTGGTAATTCAATTTTAGGAAGGCTCGTTGGAATAACAAAATATATTGCGCCACCGTATCAGGAATATTAATAAACAAATGTAGTAAGGGCTTTGTGTATCGAGAAGGTAATTTAAAAAAAACACTCAATATCTGCAAATAATTTGGTAATTTAATTGTGAACGATCGATACCTGGAGAATACAACAATAACATCAATCAATTATTTCGCATAAACAAAATACTAAATCTTCCAATCGACAATTCGATATTTTTAATTGCTTTCCGTACCAAGTTATTAATACGTGTCAACGAATTAAAATGGAGGGTACATAAATGAAATCGCACAAATAAAATAAAAAATCTGATTTATACTATAAATATACGACGAAAAAGATTTAAAATAAAAACGTATTAAAGTGGATAAATATAGAATATAAAATTCAAAAGCGATATCGCGCAGTAATCGAAATCAGTAAAGCCAATTATACTTTCTAATATATCGATGCCATTAATAATTCAAATAAGAAGCGAAAAATTCATAATATACAAATACCAAATAAAAAAAGAAAGAGCCAACGTTTTACGGTTCACGAAACAGAAAAATATCGAAAAATCTATTCCGATCCTTGCAAGCTTGACAAAAGAAGATCTACAATAATTGGAAAGCATTTGGTTAAAAATTAAGAAGTACAACTTTCTGTATATCTAATTTACGAAATTTACATTATAAAGAAACAATGAAAAGAGCCAAAGTAGCTGTCATATAAATTATAAACGCGATTGTACAGCGTGATTAAGCTTGGCTTTTCTATATTGAGCTTTATAAATCGATTACTAGAAGTAAGAAACGGGGTGAATGGGGTGAACGGCTCATTTTCAACCCTTAAGCAGAGGACTTCGCGTTAAGAATAAGAAAAATGTTATTCTTAAGGCACGGCATGAATACAAATATATGCGGGCTAAATTATACTTTGCTATTAAAAAGGAAAACAGAAATGGCTTATTAAAACAATGTGAAAGAAACAAAATTAACGAGCAACAGCTTTACCTTATTGATAAGAAACGAGAAGTTCACAACATTAATGAGATGAATATATAATAATTGTTAAAATAAGGCACTCAAATCTGTATCGTAATGCAAAGTTATTAGATGTGAGGAGAAATTCCAAGGAAGAAGAAATCAATGAAATCTTCCTCTGTGGTTTTAAACAAGACGTCAGAAAGTATATATAAAATGTCTATAGAGTAATTGTCATAAGGAAACAATATTTTAATATTTTTCCAAATAGATCGGAGAGTTTAATAGTTTATAGTTCAAACAGTATCATTAAACTGTTTAACTGTTAAACTAATCGCCGTCGATTGGAAAATGTGGTTTAGAGAAAAATCCGTTTATAGTCCTCCATTTAGTTATAGCATCGAACTCTGCAAACCTCTACAGCTAACAATTTCCAATAATTCGAAAGAAATGTACAGTTCATCTTGCAGATCGCATTAGCAAACCTCAGTTCGAAAAATAAACCGCAGTACTGTTTGCAAAATATTAAATATTTGCAAGAAGAACCCTGCGAGAAGAAAGGAAACCTTTAATTCCAATAAAGTATTACCAATGAGCCGACGCCGTGCGCCGTGGGCAAAGTATTCATTTACGAATCCAACCACCCTCTGGGCGCGTAAAAAAAATTCCACCCTGCAAAGAAGCAAACGAAAAGTAGAGAAAAAAGGGCGCAGACCGGAAATATGGTAAAACGGAACGCAAATACGCGACACGGATCAATCGAATCTTCATAGGGCGAATCGCGAATCAAGCGCAACAGAAAAAGGGCAGAATGAAAAACGGTGATAAAAAGAAAGGCGAAACAAGAAACGCGTCGCGCGTACAACTAAACTGAAAGCAAACTGAAAAGCGCAGCGTGAAACGTGATTGGTGGCACGTGGGAAAAACGGGAAAAACCGAGCGAATCGTACGGTGCGAGGGCGCGAACTTATTCACTCAATTATTATCTTAAACGAAGGCTGGCTCTAATCGATCATCGGTTTCGAACTGCTCACCGCGGCCGCGGCCGCGTTCGAAAAGCTTCGAAAGCGCTTTTAAAGGGACTCGATCGTCGGAGAGCACGTTGCGAGAACGATGATTTCTAGATTTTTCATCGCACAAAGGGTTGCCGTAATGAGAGTTATATACTAAATGTTATATACTCGCAAAGATGATTTCTCCCTTTCGGAACACATTTTTTTTCTTCATTCTTCCTTATGGTTCGTTCAGTCGGCTTGAAAGAGTCGGACATGATAAAGGCAAAGGTTGAAAGGGCGGGACGGCGATTTAAACGTTGGTGATTTTTAACGAGTAAATCTATGGTAAAAGTGAAGATATGAAATAATTATTCTGATAAAATTTCATATTTTCCTTTGAATGCATTTTCGATTCGTTGAAATAGGAACGTACTGATAAATGTATGAGAGAGGCTAAGGATTGCTAGTATAATCTTTTTTTTAAATGCTTTAACCATGGGAATGCTCCAGTGTTGCAACTCATCAATATTCAATTTTAAAAGTTCGCGAAATTCTTGTGGCCAGTTAAGATTTAACTTTTCCCAGCAAGGATCCAGTGTTTCGCTTGCGGTGAATGAAATGGTAAATCGAGTTAACAGGATACAAAATTTATAATAGATCAGTCTCGTCATTTTCAAAAAACGATTCAAGCCACACGTTTGTTTCACGTTTCAAGGGTGCAAAAAATTGCCGACTGGCCTGATTCCATTGTTACGGGCAAAGTGTGTTTTTACTTTAATAAAAACAAAATGAAATATAAAATATTATACCTTGTGTTGGATACAATAAACGTAAATTACGAGAGTATTATTATTGTGCGAATACGGCACGAGTTTCTTAACGAGATGTTTGCTTTATTTGTACCTTCATCAATTTGACGCGAATCCAATTCGAATACCTGTATCATCAGAGTTGATAATTATTGCAGACAAACACGAAATTTTCCCTTAATGCACAGTATCCACCATCAACCATGTGCCAACCTACAAATCACCCTACCTATATGAATAAAGAAGGAAGCTGAATATTTTTTTTGTCAATAAAAAAAAATTACCTATCTGAAGTAATTCATCTAGGCTTAATAAGTCTTCCAGGTTTAACAAGTCTTAAGAAAACGCAAAAATTTATTTATCAAATCCACACATTCATAGTATTAACGTAGGAAAGACAATATTTGTTATCTATACTTGAAAAACATGTCTGGAAAATATGATTAAAAGAGAAAACAACATACAGGTAATGGACGGCACGAAGGACACGTTTAATATTCTTTCACGTAACAGACGTGAACAGTTCAAAGAGTTCCACGACTCGTATTGAATTCTCAGAGTGATCTGCGGGTTTCAGTGTCGCGGTGTCACTGCAGGTATGATAAAGCATCTTCTTTAAGAAGTAGAGTAAAGGAGCAGAGACTGGTTCGACCTCGTTATAGATCGAAATGAAGTTATTCAACGAATCGAGTGATTTAATAAGAGCGATTTGTCCCGGTACAAACCTACCAAAGACGCTTTTAAAGAACAGCGTGCAGATGAATACATGAGGAGGATCATCTTCGAAGTGTCGTTCACCGATTGCGAATAAAATTTTGTTTTTACCGATTATGATTCATACGATTTATTTGGGGGATAAAAATTACCATGGAGAATTATCAGAGATACAAAATTGGTAGAAAAAGTCTTTAATATTAACAAAATTCCATTAATTAATGATTCTATAGAAAAGGAAAAAATTGCTAAAAAACGACTTTTATTCGCACTTAGTAGCGTCCGTTGCTAATAATTGGATAATTACGTAAGAGCTAAGGATAAGTAACTTTAGTAATGTGCGTCCATATAGAATTTTATGGCGCAAGCACTGAAACTACTCGCAATCAGGAGTCAGGAAAATAATAATAATACTAAATCATTTAATATCCCTGCTGATATCAACTTTCATCCATTTTTATATACAAATCCGTGCTAAGTTTTCCGGTTCACAGCCATGCGGTAAAGTTCAATTACCAATATATTAAGCTTCTTCTGAAATTTCATTCGTTAATTAATCTGCGACAAAGTTTACGGAAAGTTTAACATCCTTATGGGGGCTTCGAACAGATTCCATTATTGATAAAATTGTTGTGTTTCAAGCAGAACATTGTGCAATACTCCAACAGAGAACAATTGCTATATTATGCACTGTAAAATTACTTTGCACATCGGACGAATAAATGAAGTTTTACAATTGCATAATACTTTTTACGTAGATGGACTTTTTAGTCGGAGTTATTAATTTCAATTAAAGTAATGTTATCGTCCATACCATTGTTGTGTATGCATACATGCGAACGACTGTGATCTAACAGGAGGGAATGTGACACAATACAGATGCTTACTTTTCAGTGAACTTGACGTAGCATTATGTGAATCTGCGAATCCATAATTGCTTACGTGAAATTAATTTGAAACAGATCAGATGCACAATTTATGTTTTGCGATCGTACTATATTACGTAAACGAATTCGGTCCTGTTTATTTACGTCAAACGTACAAACCTCATCTGCATTAATTTAACGCAGCGAAACAAATGAATACGTGCATACACACGTGTAGGTGTATGTTGATTACTCGGTGCATCGTATAATAATTAAGTGGCACAAAGTGTGATGCGATACGAGAAGTTTTTATAGTGAAAACAATTTCGTGTCAAAACTATTCTCGAACGACCTGCTAAAAGGAAAACTAGAAATATATAAGTGCGCGGAGTATATAATAATAATAATAATACAGATATATGATAATAATTCTCGAATTTGGAAATTAAAAATTAAGAGAATATAAAGTAAAATTTAAGGAAGAACAATAGTAAATTTACGTAAATTTTTTACGTAACTTCATTACTCGAAAAACGTAACGCATTGTTCATTTAATCTCACGATCGAACGTGCCGCCAGTCTGTAATCAATGAAAGACCAATGAGTTTCTATAATAACGACGTTAACGAACTCGTGAATATCAAGTATTTACCCCGCCAATAGGGGTCTAATGATTTTCATTTATCACGTAACGAGAGTGCATTCCGTTGTTCCTCGATTTCCCGAATTTCTCTATTCGCACAACTTTTCGAACTATCGTACTAGTTTGCCTGAAATCGCCACTCAGCCACTTCCACGGAGGATCTTTCTTGAGAGAAATACGAAGGTCCGTGGATATATCGCATTGCTGTGTTTCATTCTTTGAAACGATTTGGCAGTCGTTTAATTCATTAAGAAGGGATGGTGGCGTTTCTTTTAAGCGTAATTGGATGGCCGGGAAATTATTTTCCTCGGGGTTTTAATAATACTTCTATTACTCTTTCATCGATATACGTAGGTATTCAAATTTTCAACAGTAAGTGAATAAGAAGAGTAAAATATATAGAAAAAATAGTAGGATAACAAAATGATTTTTATGTCTTTTGTATACTCGACTTCATTTAATAATTACATGCTGATACTGTAGACCCCACTAACTGCACCTTCTTGTTAAAATAAAATTGACTCCAATCATTGCAACACGAGGCACAAAACCATTACCCCATTAAAGGTAAGGGGTAAGTGAAATACAATTCGCAATGCACCTGGATGGAACAGTGGTTTCGTATTAGTGTCCTGAGAACCAGTAACAATAACAATTGCTAAAGAACTGGCTAGCTGTTCAGAAGATAACCAGTTACCTGTAAAAAGCTAGAATGCCATTCAATCCCTTGGGTAAAGGGTCTATATCGGAAACCTGATCAATTTCCAAATCTTGAAGCTAATTATTATTTTTTTATGAATAATAACTAAAGTTAATACTGAAAATAATACCAAATTCTGAGTAACAGCTTTTTCCTGGTTTTCTAGCAAAAATCGCGATTGAGATATATTAACGTAATATTAATAATAGAAAGGTTTATTAATTGCATAATATATTGTTACGTTGTACAGGGTTAAAATATAATTGCAAATATAATGTGGAAGTTACGTTTCACAGAAATATCCTCGTGATTCTTATTTCAACCCATTTATACTCCGCCAAGCACCGGGCCCTCTACATTTTCGACGTACGAAGGGACAGATATACTATAAGTCGATGTAGTATCGACTTTGATAGCATTATAGCACTGATACGAGACACTTTTGAGCATTTTGTAAGTAAAACCTGTTCCCATTACATTTTCCGTTAGTCGAAGTAACGCGATCGATAGGTAAGATATGGATCAGACAGGATTAAAGTAGCGAAACCCATATGATGGAAATAAAATTTTTGCCATTTTGATAAACCATCACTGGTAAGTTTTCAAAAGAAATCGAATATAAAATATACAAATGCTGAATGCATTTTCAATTAAACAATTTTATTTGCAGACGCGAACAGTATTCAGTGTTTCATTTGAATATTTCATTAAACATTATAAATATAGCATCGCATAAAAGCAATTACTTAAATTATTCGTTTCGAAAGTGGCAATGAGAGTATTAATGTACATCGATTAAAATTGTTGTAGATTGTAATATAATATTAGTAAATTAACTGGTGAAATAATTTGTCGAATCCGATTACAAATTTTCTGCTTTTCTGACTATTTTTTTATGTTCGCGTGAAATGCATATTATACTTACCATGAACAAGTTACATTTATATATTTTTTTTTAATTTTGCTTAACTGTATTTTTATGAAAATTTCGTATGACGGTATAGGTCAACGAAGTAAAAGTTCTTTTTTTACCCGAGTTCAAACTGGGTTACTGTGCAGTCCATGCCACTGGCAGTGTCAATAATATATGTTGTCGATGAAACCGCTAATGAACAAACCATACAGATATTGTTCGGAAAATGTAATTCTGGAGAGGAAAATTCAGTGAATAAACTTCGTAGAAAATTGCCTACCCTAACTTTCTATCGTCCATAGACCAGAGCATCCTTGACGAAGAAATTTTCTTCTTGAAATTGCGTTAATGAAATATCATACAATCATATATATATGGGATCTATTTTGTATGTCAAAATATATTTGCTTAACTTAAAATAAAACAATTTTCATTTTTCTCTGAAAAATTCGACATTTCGCATTACACGACTTAATAATGGAAATAAACAATATTACTGGAAGAATCTTGCTTGTATTATGGTGAGATACTTAAGGGCTGTTTCCAAACATCCCCTTCGCGTCGCGTCGACCAATGTGATCATTAACTGCGATTTACTTAAACTTCCATATATGGAATAAACTGGAGCATCGAGTTGATCGAAGTGTATCCTCGATTAATTATTAATAATTAGCAACAGAAGTATCGACGAATATGAACGAATCCAATTACGCGCGAACGTTGGGACATTGGTAGGAGTTCTGTTAATTAATTTAGCAGAAACAGTTCTTCAGAACCTTGAATTGCTTAATCGCCGTACCGATCACGTAATGGATTAATTGGTATAAGATGGTTTTCAAGGAAATAAATAATAATAATGATCACAATAAAGTCCATTCGCGTTGATTTAAGCTAGAGTGACATAATAATAACAATAGTATTGCTATAATTATTAATCGCCTTCGATTCATGGAATATCTGATATACAGTACGGGAAACGTGGACATCAAATGGTGATAAGATCATGATTATGCTCGTGAGAAATCACGCAAATGTTATCGTTGAAATTGAACGTCATAGAAAGCTTCAAATATGATAGAGGCGATAAGCAGACTCACGCGTGAAAATTTATTGTTTCCTTAGAGCAACTAATTATAACGCTCAGTTCTAGATGGAAATAATGCCACTTGTTGAAAGTAATAAATACTTTATAATTCACGTGTTTGCAGCTTTGAAAAATAATAATATATACATACATTAAAAACAATTTTCGATCAAATATTAACAATAGCCACGAAGAACAAAGCAAACATGTATCCTTTACGAATCAAATCAAATAATAGAATAAATATTAAGGAAAGGAAAGATATTATAAACTATGTATATATTTTGGACTGCCATTCGAACAGAAGTTGGAAACTGCATTGGAAATATGCAGAGCAGGTTCATTACATACGTTTATCATTACAATTGATAAATGTTGATATACATTTTGCATGCAACAAGCTGCAAGAACGGAAATGAAAACAAACTACGTCATCAACATGACGAACACGTGTGAAACTATAATACTAACAAGGCAAGAATACCTCCGAGGCAAACAGCATTAATTCGTCGTACACAGTATGTCAATAATGTGTATTGGCATAAATTAACTGCAACCATCGCTCCCCCATAATCATTACATCCTTTGCACCCTCTATTTTTCCTGCACCCTTTGCACGACGGCCCACTTCTACGGCAGGTATCATCTGTTTGCAATCGAGCATTCGGATTAACGCGTCACGTTGAGAGTATAATCTTTGTTTGCCGTCCCCGATGGAACTAATTTAACTTCAACTTTCGTCGAACGTCCACGAATTATTCGAAGAAAGTTGTTGATCTTTCCATCCACCGCATTTTTATTCCGCGCCTTAAATCGCAAAGTGTCTGCGATTGTACACGAAGAGGAACAAAGTTAATAATCAAGATATAAGAATATTTTTAAGTATTAGTAAATGTACCGGAACATTCCAGGCAGTAGTTACCACCGATTCGAAATGCAAGTTCGCCCTGGAATTTCAATCTCGAAGGTACAAAAGGCGCATATCAAAGATTCGCAACTGTAACGCACCCTGCCTTCATATTTCTGTTATTGCGTTCAACTGCTGGCAGGCGTGTATGTATTCTGCGAACGAATGAACAGCCGTTTGTCCTGATTTTAGTATCGGCTAGTGCACAATAAATTCGTGCCATTCGTACACGCGTAAACAACGCGGTGCATTGTTCCAATGGAGATATTCGTTAACCCTTTCGTTACGACACATTTCAAAGTTAAAAACCTGAGCGCACAGATCTGTCCATGTAGACGAGTGTTTAGGGCATCGAGATTTCGTTCGATTGAAATGATTCTAGTTGATTAATTGCAATGCAACTCGTACGACAAAACAATAGAATTAATATGAGAGATAATCAAAATCCTTGCTATTTGTAAAAATTAACATAGTGATTCGAAACATTAGCCCAGTGATGCGTATGTATTGTATGCTCTTCGCAACGAAAGGACTGAGCCTGCACTGCGATAGAGTGCACCTGTGCACGCGAGTAGCTGATTACGATAACCGTGATGCATCTGAAGGAAAAGTGAAAAAAATGAGGCGGTGTGAAGGGAGTAATACGTGGGTGAAAATATAATGGCCCGCCTGATAAAAGTTTACGTATGACTAATCATTGGGGTGGAATCATATTTCCGTCGTACTTGGCTTTCTTTTTTATATTCTGCCGTCTTTTTACTACGGATGAACAGAATTGAAAACAAACAGATCATTAGTTGCACGATAATTCCAAGTATTGGACATGAAAAATATTTCAAGTGTCTTATTGGGTTTTTTTTGTAATTAAGATGTAACAATTAGCATGATTGAAATTCATCAAATCAACTGTTTCGAAATCTAGTACAACATGACAAATTAAGAACACGATACAGAGAAAAACGATTGATATTCTTTAACCGTGACCACTGTCGTTATCACCAACAAAATAAGCGTAATATTAAATTTTAACAAATTCCACCAGATATATAAATATCCATAATAGACACCGTTCACATTATTCGCGATAAAATCTGTAAAGACTGCGACGCAACGAAAGATCCACAAAAGTATACGCGCACAAACAAACATCCAAGTGATTACTATCAGAGCTATTGCAATTTCACAAAACCAACGAACCAACGAAAAACCAACGAAAATCGCCAACAATCCAAGAAAAGAGGAAATCAATTTATCCAACGACAATGCTCGATACGAAAACAATTTTCAGCTTCAAGTGTGCCGATCGCATTACAAATTCCCCTTTCCAAATCGTCAAAAGAACTGAACATTAACTCAACAAACATATCTCGATCGTTTTTCGTGACTTTTCAGTTTCGTTTTCGTGAGCAACTGTATTGCAACTCCCTATAAATGATTCGAGAAAAATTAATTACTCACGTTTAGCGTTTGCTGTGCCGGCGACGCAAAGCAGAACCATCAGCGCTACAGATACAGATGCCGATACAGATACCGGCAACGGGAGACCGGAAGCCACGTTGCTCCTCATCCTGTTCGTCTCTGCGTGCCTTCCTCTCGACTGGTCGGCCCACCGACAGGTAACAGAAGGACCAAAAGACCGATCCTCTCTCTTCGGGCAGGTGGTTGTGAATGAACGAAGGGGACGCAGCGAGTTCCTTCTTTTACGGGAGCGGAAACCAGAGTGGCGCACAGTGGAAAATCGCCGTGGAGCATGCTGACTACGCATACACTGTTCTGTGTGCCTAAGTACGTGTAACGATGTGTATGCGGCGTGTGTTGATACGGAGTGAATATGGGTTGATAAAACTCGTTGAACGAGACACAAGTTCGGGAGATGTTTAACTTGTTCTCGCGGGTGCTCCTCGGTGTACCTGTGCAATTGTATTACGTACATACCCTCGCTCGTAAGGCGTGTCGCACGTGTGTAACAGAGTTTCGTAAAAATTAGAGACAAATAGCTGGAACTGTTAATACATTTAATGGAGAGCAGTCGTTCTTTACAGTTCGCAGAGTTGGTTGTGTGCGCGATAAAGGACGCGTGCAACAATTTGTGCAGGGTGCTTGAGAACGTTGTTAATAATAATTTGATCCTCTTGCGCCATAGGAAACGTTTATATTAATTTTGGCATCCAGGGAAGTTAATCTTTTTTATAGTCTGACTGCCAATTTTCCATTGTTCTTATGGAGTTATTTTCCATTGCTTTCCAACGCCTTTACTTTCTTCCGACACAGCGATAGAGCTACGTATATTCACGTATATGTACTCTTTGGTTTTATTGCGAATTGCGAATGACGCAAAAATATGACGAAAATTGTGAACCTTTTTAATTTGAGGAGTTTTCGCGTTAATTCTATTTTTTGCCTCTCACCTTCGCAAACAATGAAACATTTTGTGACAAAACCATAATGCAAATATAAACATACATAGGTCTTATATCCTTCCCTTATCGATTAACTATTTGCTATGCCATCATTACCATTAACTAAATATTGACCACCCGCCGTTTGTTCATGCTGATTCTTGCAAGGCAAGACTATTATTTAATCAGTCTGGAATATTAATCTTGTTTTGAATTTTTTATGTGATTATTTTGTTTATTTATTGCGCTCTTCTATAATGTCAATCGTCTGTATTTAATGAAAAGTACATATAAATAGATTATTTAATTGATGACTCATATCTAGTTCTTGCATGCATCTGATAAATACATGTATAATCAATTAAAAGAAATATTAATTCTCTTGTTTCAATATATAAGTACTTACACATACATTTCAGTATGCAGTGGAGCAGAGTGTGATTGAGACGATAAATCCTGAATAACTGAAACCGGTGTATTCTAGAGAGCAAATAAGGTAAGTTTCAAAGTATACGAAGCTTTCACAGTGGAATGCTGGCGCATTACACGACTTGTTCGTTAAATTGAAATCCTAATCGTGCATCCAGAGAAAATGATACTCGCACTTTGCATTATACCCCATTTGGCACGAAGATTGATATATGGCAGACACTTGATAACAATGAATGAAAAACGAAATTTAATAATAATAATTTTATCCAAATATAGATACACGCATTTTTTTGGAAAGGAACCCATATTGCATTGTAGCAAAAAAATGTATTGCTTTAATAATTACTGAAGACATAGAACTCTAAGTGTGATATAATGTGATTTATAAATACAATTTCGTATCCATTTTAAACAATTTGTTTAACAAATATTAAAAAATAGTATATACATACATGCGAACTGCAACGACTGAAATATGTTTACATGATAATGAATTATTCTCGATAGACTAAACCGAGAGTGCCGAAAAGTGATAAGCATGAACAATTCCTTATAAATCACATCCCTGGATAGTGTTCGCTAGGCAGCTTCGAAGCAGCGAACATTAAGTGGGTATTACTGTCCACTGCAGTTATTTGAGCGGAGAGAATCTTAAGTTCTTATTGCAATTACTTTTGAGTTCTCGTTTCTATCGTTGTATCTATCTGCAGCTGTAAATATTGTGTATTATTTATTGCCCTGCTTCTTATGATCACCCTTCTGTTTTCTGACGCTTTCGAGATAATTCATTAGTAACATAAATCATATATGTTTCACCTAGAGAATTACATTTTCTTATTTCTCAAGAAGCCTTCTTTTTTATAATTGAAATACCCGTGTATATATCATTGAATTCATAAATTAATTAATATCTGCAAAGATATACTTGAATCCACGCGGGTCTCTGCCATATCTACAGTGCCTGCTATGGTTTCGCCATCTATACAGAACTCCTTGAAACCACTCGCACTTGCTATGGTAGTTCCATCTACGCAGATCGCATTGGAACTACTCACACCCCTCACTTACCATAAGTGTAGATATGGCAGAGGCCCGAGTAGTTTGAGTCACGTCTGTATAGATGGCGAATAGATAAAGCAGACATATATACAGTTTCGACCAGTTCTGTATAGATGGCGAAATTAAAGCCCACTTTGAGTGTAGGTAAGCCAGGGATGCGAGTGGTACGTAAATTCAAGCACTTGTTTATAAGTAGCGGTGCGATAATGTTCATAAAATTTGGTTATTTATGTCTTCATTCATCCAATTAAGTTAATAATCCTCGAAAACCGTTTCGTACACTCTTTTACATATCAATAAAGTGTCAGCAAACACAGTGTTTCAATCTACATCAAAATTAATATTTACGGTAACATAGCAAGTTCCATTGTTCATTTTATTCTACAACAATCAAGCTCATTAGCACAGGTAAATGCATTTGTGAATATTTCTTCCTTTATATAAATTTTTCGGCACGTAATAAATACATACTAATAGTAGTAGTATTCTTTATTTCGGTCTCGCAGCAATGAAAGTTGGGTTAGTGTGCATATAACCTATCTTTGCATTACTATGTGGGATATGGTGATGGGAGTTGCGAGAAGAGACAGTGGAATAGCATTCCCTTCAATACTTGAACTTGTCTTTATTCACTCGTCGTGGTACACGCTCGCGACAGCTCGTACTCGATTCACTCTGCTTACCCTCTGACTCTCGCACGCATCATCCATTCCATATATTCTCTCACTTGCAGCTTGCCTCTCATTCTATTCCTCATTCGGTCTCACTCATTGGGACCCACACCGACACACACACCCTTGCCACGTGTCATAGGTCGACCACGGGTCACCATGCACTCAAAGCTTCTCGTGCACTCCCAGAAAGCATTCGCTCTTCCCTAGAAGTAAACATTCGCTCGACGTTTGAACTAACACTCTTCATTCGCACCTCACGCTACATTTGATACTTCCTGTCACACTACGGTTTCGACTTAAACATAAGGCAGAGAAGTAGCGCCGGCTTATCGCCGCCACAACTATATTAACTCTTGCACTCTCATCTTCTGCTTTGCTCTTCCTTTTCATACCTTCTCTACCTTATGCATCACACTATTTCTTGTCTCTTTATCGCACGTCTAAATATCCTTTAACAATCTCTGTATCTCCTGTTATATACTTACTAATATATTTCTTTGTGTGCGTAGGTTTCGTAGTCAAAGGATAAGGAGCATTGATCGCCAATTCTCATTGTGCACAAAAAGAAGGAAGAAGAAAGAATAACTCTCGCCATATACATACTTCAGTTATATTAAATTGGTTTTGTGGGATCGGAAGGTGTACGCAACGAAAGCTGATGTAAGTGTAATACGTCTCTAAATATCTTTTTCTTTCAATAAAACTTCCTGTGTGTAATAATTACATACTAACAATAGTTATTCTATTTTTTGTCGACCTCACAGCTATGAAATTTCGACTTAGTGTACATATAACATAACTTTAGATTATTATCTTAACTTATGCATTCCTCTCCTCCACTCTTTCTTGCAAACCTTCTCTACTTTATACATTATCTCATTACTTAACCCCTTATTTCATTTCGATTATACATTCCTTTTTAACCCTTTGACTGCGAACAGCGCCTTTAGGCGCTCAGCCATAGTCGCTCGCTCTGAGCGAACAGCGCCTATAGGCGCTCAGCCAGGCTCGCTCTCTCCGAGCGAACAACGCCTTTAGGCTCTCAGCTGGAGTCGCTATCTCCGAGCGAACAGCGCCTATAGGTGCTGTGCATTTGTTATAAACAACTGCCCAATAATGTACATTAATTTGTTTGCTTTGGACCCGCTGGCAGCATACGTTACGATCCATGGGACCGATCTCCCACTGTCACGCCGGCTGCCCAGAGAGCAACTCGTTTCTGAGTGCTCCGCAGCGAAAGGGTTAAATAACCTCCCCTTTTTCTTATACTTTTTGTGGGGTCTTTCTCTATTTTCTTTTCTTCTAACTATCCCTTAACAATGTTTCTTTCACCTGTTACACGCTTATTAATATATTTTTTGTGTGTACAGGTTTTGCATCCAAAGAGTAAACAGTATTAGCCAGTGCATCTCATCATGCATAAAAGCAAGAAAGAAGAGAGAATAACTCCTGCCACATACTTAAGTTATAGTAAATTGGTTTATAAGAATAGTTTGTAACTACTGGCACATAAGATTAATTTAGAACAATTGTCTAATTAACTGTTATGTATATCTATTATATACTTTACTTTATATTCAGTTTATTCGGTAGATCTTATATGTATAAACTTCAATATTACTTATATCACTATTGCAAGTTCTACTGAATGTGCTAAATGTAAAATGAAAGATATAATAAATAATTTACATGTATACAAGTTACACAATTGCTGTAAACAATTAAACAATTAAAATTGTTATTACGGCCAACTGCATATTGTTACAGCAACGGGGTATTTTTTTATCATGTAGCTTATTCGTTGCCCTTTCATTTGACATCCCATTTATTAAAAACAACCCCTAGGAGCCGAGATAACAATTTTTAAAAATTTTGTCGTAGTACAAGTAAGACAACAAGAGGAGTACTTGGAAAATTCACGACCGAAAGCTAAATTGAATATCAGAAGGAAACCTGAAAGAAAATTTGCAAGAGAATTCAATTTCCTGAAATAAAACTTTCTTAAAAATATATCATATGATCTTAAAAACTAGAGAACGAAATATTATTGCAGTGGTGAACACTGCGGGCTTCTTATTGCAATTACTTTTGAGTTCTCTTTTCTATCTTTGTATCTATTTGTAGCTGTAAATATTGTGTATTATTTATTGCCCTGCTTCTTATGTAGACCCTTCTGTTTTCTGACCCTTTCGAGATAATTCATGAGTAACATAAATCATATATGTTTCACCTAGAGAATTACATTTTCTTATTTCTCAAGAAGCCTTCTTTTTTATAATTGAAATACCCGTGTATATATCTTTTAAATCATAAATTAATTAATATCTGCAAAGATATATGTACTTGAATCTACGCGGGTCTCTGCTATATCTACAGTGCCTGCTATGGTTTCGCCATCTATACAGAACTCCTTGAAACCACTCGCGCTTGCTATGGTAGTTCCATCTATACGGAACGCCTTGAAACTACTCACACCCCTTACTTACCATAAGTGTAGATATGGCAGAGGCCCGAGTAGTTTTATTCCAATCTGTATAGATGGCGATACTAATGACTCTAGATAAAGCAGACATATATACAGTTTCGAGCAGTTCTGTATAGATGGCGAAACTAAAGCCCACTTTGGGTGTAGGTAAGACAGGGATGTGAGTGGTACGTAAATTCTGACACCTGTTTATAAGTAGCGGTGAGATAATTTGGTTCATCAAATTAAGTTTATAGTCCTCGAAAACCATTTCGTACACTCATTTACATATCAATAAAGTGTTAGGAAACACAGTGCTACAATCTACATAAAAATTAATATTTACGGTAACATCGCAAGTTCCATTGTTCATTTTATTCTACAACAATCAAGCTCATTAGCACAGGTAAATGCATTTGTGAATATTTCTTCCTTTAAATAAATTTTTCGGCACGTAATAAATACATACTAATAGTAGTAGTATTCTTTATTTCGGTCTTGCAGCAATGAAAGTTGGGTTAGTGTGCATATAACCTATCTTTGCATTACTATGTGGGATATGGTGATGGGAGTTGCGAAAAGAGACAGTGGAATAGCATTCCCTTCAATACTTGAACTTGTCTTTATTCACTCGTCGTGGTACACGCTCGCGACAGCTCGTACTCGATTCACTCTGCTTACCCTCTGACTCTCGCACGCATCATCCACTCCATATATTCTCTCACTTGCAGCTTGCCTCTCATTCTATTCCTCATTCGTTCTCACTCATTGGGTCCCACACTGACACACACACCCTTGCCACGTGTCATAGGTCGACCACGGGTCACCATGCACTCAAAGCTTCTCGTGCATTCCCAGAAAGCATTCGTTCTTCCCTAGAAGTAAACATTCGCTCGACGTTTGAACTAACACTCTTTATTCGCACCTCACGCTACATTCGATACTTCCTGTCACACTACGGTTTCGACTTAAACATAAGGCGGAGACGTAGCGCCGGCTTATCGCCGCCACAACTATATGAACTCTTGCACTCTCATCTTCTGCTTTGCTCTTCCTTTTCATACCTTCTCTACCTTATGCATCACACTATTTCTTGTCTCTTTATCGCACGTCTAAATATCCTAAATATCCTTTAACAATCTCTCTATCTCCTGTTATATACTTACTAATATATTTCTTTGTGTGTGTAGGTTTCGTAGGCAAAAGATAAGGAGCATTGATCGCCAATTCTCATTTTGCACAAAAAGAAGGAAGAAGAAAGAATAACTCTCGCCATATACATACTTCAGTTATATTAAATTGGTTTTGTGGGATCGGAAGGTGTACGCAACGAAAGCTGATGTAAGTGTAATACGTCTCTAAATATCTTTTTCCTTCAATAAAACTTCCTGTGTGTAATAATTACATACTAACAATAGTTATTCTATTTTTTGCCGACCTCACAGCTATGAAATTTCGACTTAGTGTACATATAACATAACTTTAGATTATTATCTTAACTTATGCATTCCTCTCCTCCACTCTTTCTTGCAAACCTTCTGTACTTTATACATTATCTCATTACTTATCCCTTTATTTCATTTCGATTATACATTTAGTCTTTAAGGCTCTCCATCACTTTCTTTACTTCTCTTTTCATCAAATTCATTCATGTTTGATTCATTCCATTCTTTTTTAAATAACCTCCGCTTTTTCTTATACCTTTTGTGTGGTCTATCTCTATTTTCTTTTCTTCTAACTATCCCTTAACAATGTTTCTTTCACCTGTTACACACTTATTAATATATTTTTTGTGTGTACAGGTTTCGCATCCAAAGAGTAAGCAGTATTAGCCAGTGCATCTCATCATGCATAAAAGCAAGAAAGAAGAGGGAATAACTCCTGCCACATACTTTAGTTATAGTAAACTGGTTTATAAAAATAGTTTGTAACTACTAGCGCATAAGATTAATTTAGAACAATTGTCTAATTAAGTGTTATGTATATCTATTATATACTTTACTTTATATTCAGTTTATTCGATAGATCTTATATGTATAAACTTCAATATTAGTTATATCACTATTACAAGTTCTACTGAATGTGCTGAATGTAAAATGAAAGATATAATACAAGTGTGTATGCAGCATGTATACAAGTTACACACGTGCTGTAATTTCAAATAAGCTTTAGCATATGAAGTACGTAAATTTTAGTATAAGTTTTATCTGTAAGATATATTGTAAATTAACTTCAGAAATAGTTTATAAGTATCAGATTATTTATGCTTATAGTATTTTTCATACTACATGAATGTTAGTTTAGAATTGATAGGAGTTTTTTATTAGTATTAGTGTTTTATTTTAATTTAGCTGTACTATGTATTGTAAATAGATATAAAAGAATAGTTCATAAGTATCTGCTTGTAAATTTGAATTACAACATTTTTTTAACTTGTATCTTCATTAATTAATTTAAATAAATCTTCAATGAAAGGAATTCCACTGCTCTTTTTATTTTCACACCTTAACAATCCTTGAAAGAACCTAATTCCAATTCCTTACACAAGTACTACCGTGCAGGAACTTTAAATGCGAGGTTCACAAGCGGAGAACTTGTAAAAATAGACCTGCACATTATTAAATTTAGCGCTGATTATCCAAGTATTAGTACAACGTCGTCGAAATTTAAGTGCTCGGAAATTCCTGGAACGTGACGTCATTTCCAAGAATTTCTACGATGAAAGACCTCCTCGCATATCATATTCTCCTAATACAAATCCACGATTTTCAGCGAGATATTTTTGGCAGAAACTCGGAAATTTCAGCTCAACGAATACCTCCTTGCATATCATATTCTCCTGATACAAATCCAAGATTTTCAGCGAGATATTTTTGGCAGAAACTCGGAAATTTCAGCTCAACGAATACCTCCTTGCATATCATATTCTCCTGATACAAATCCAAGATTTTCGGCACTTAAATTTCTACTGAAAATCGTGGATTTGTATTAGGAGAATATGATATGCGAGGAGGTATTCGTTCTCAGAAATGACGTCACATTCCACGAATTTCTGAGCGTTGAAATTTCCGAGTTTCTGCCAAAAATATCTCGCTGAAAATCGTGGATTTGTATTAGGAGAATATGATATGCGAGGAGGTCTTTCATCGCAGCATTTCTTGGAAATGACGTCACATTCCAGGAATTTCTGAGCATTTAATTTTCTGGATATCTGCCAACCAATTTTGCAAGAAGTGAAGACTTAGAATTTGCTGCTTCCAAATTTAGTAACGTATAGGGCCATTTTTACAAGTTTCTCGCTTTGGGACTTTGAATTTAAAGCCCGTCTACGGTACTTCTTGTTTAAGGAAGTGGAATTAGGTGTTTTCAAGGATTGTTAAGATGTTAAAATAAAGAGAACGGTAGAATCCTTTTCATTGAAGATTTATTTAAATTAATTAATGAAGATACAAGTTACAAAAATGTTGTAATTCAAATTTACAAGCAGATACTTATGAACTATGCTTTCATGTCTATATGCAATACATCGTACAACTAAATCTTTGTCAGTTCTAAACTAACATTAATGTAATATAAAAAATACTATAAACATGAATAATCTAATACTTATAAACTAGTCTTTGAAGTTAATTTACAATATATCATACAGATAAAACTTATACTAAAATGTGTGTACTTTATATGCAGAAGCTTATAAATTTAAAGTGCAGCACGTGTGTAACTTGTGCATATGTCAATTATTTTTTATATCTTTCATTTTATATTTAGTCCATTCGGTAGAACTTGTAATAGTGATATAAGTAATATTAAAGTTTATATAAGATCTACCGAATGGGCTGCATATAAAACAAAATATATAACAAGTGTACATAGATAACAATTGATTACACAATAGTTCTAAATTAAATTTACGCACTAATAGTTATAAACTATTCTTATACACCAATTTACTAAAACTAAAGTATGGGGCAAGGGTTATTCTTTCTTCTTTCTTGGATTTATGCACGATGAGATGCACCAGTCAATACTCCTTACCCTTTGGATGCGAAACCTGCGCACACAAAAAATATATTAGTATGTATGTACCAAGAGAGAGAAGAAAGAAGGGAGGGCCAAACTTGAAGAACAAGAGAAGGATAGGATTATTTAAAAAGGAATAGAATGAGTCTGGTAAACGAGAATTTGATGTGATCGGAAGTAAAGGAATTCTCGCAGAGCCTATGAAATACAACAGCAGGAATGAAGCAGAAAAATAAAAGATGCAAGATATAATGAAATGTTTAAATATATTATAACATCAACATTACTAAAGTACATAAGTAAGAACGGAAGATGGCACAATCGGCAATTAATAATGCGCGTGATAGATACGAAAGCATTAAAGGACAAAATAAATATTGGGAGAAGGAGAAGAACAAAAGATGTGACCCTTGAAGACAAAAATTTGGAACGTTAGAACCTGTTAACAGGATGTATGGCGATAGCGATAAGATATGAAAGTAACTTACGAGTTTGAAATGAAACAAGGAGGAAAAGGAAAGATGTGTAATAGATGTGGGATAGAGAGTTAAGTAGTGTACTATGTAAGCCAGAGAAGGTATGAACACGCAGAGCAAAACGGAAGATGAGAGTGCAAGAGTTAAGATAGTATTGTAAAGATAGGTTATATGTACACTAAGCCGTACTTGTATTGCTGTGAGACCGAAATAAAGAATAACAGTACTATTAATATGTATTTAAGACATGCTGGAAAATTTATTTAACGAAAAAAATATTCGCGAATGTACTTACGTTTGTTAAAGAGCTTGATTGTTGTAGAATGAAATGAACAATGGAAACCACAATGCATTAATTTTAATGTAGATTGTATTACTGTGTTTGCTAACACTTTATTGATATGTAAATGGGAGTAAGAAAGGATTTTCGAGCATTATTAACTTAACTTTATAAACGAAGCATAAATAACCAAATGTCATTGCGTTTATCGTACCACTATTAATAAACAAGTGCTTGAAATCACACACTACACGTATCCCTGTCTTATCAACACCAAAGTGGCTTCAGTTTCGCCATCTATAAAGAAGACTCGAAACTACATGTATGTCTGCTTTATCTAGAGTCATTAGTATTGCCATCTATACAGATGTGACTAAAACTACTCGGGCCTCTGCCATATCTACACTTAAGGTAAGTAAGAGGCGCGAGTAGTTTCAAGGATCTCCGTATAGATGGCGACGCCATAGCACGCGCGAGTAGTTTCAAGGAGTTCTGTATAGATGGCATCACCATAGCAAGCGCGCGTAGTTTTAAAAAATGCAATTCTCAAGGCAAAACCAATATTACATTACTGTATAAAGTATGTGCCAATACTTTATTCCATACATAAAATGGTTGGAAAAGACATTTTTATTAGTTACGTGTTCCCCACTTTATTAATATTGTTCCGTTTTGTATATAGGCAAGTCAGACATTGTAAATAAAGATCCATACGAGAGCAAAGTGGTACATATCCTGCTATCTTGCAGGCGACGTGTTGATGCTGACGCAGTATGCCTTTTTTGCATGAGATCGTAGCATGTATCGATGAATAACTGAGAAACAAGAAATCGGAGTATCGATAACCATCAAATTTTAAGCGACAAATTTGAATACCACACACTTATATCCATCGGGTGTTAAAAGAAGGTAAATTTTAATTTACGAAGAGAACTGTGGTTTGGAAGTAGCATGCGTTACCTAGAAAGATTATGTTAATTTGTCGCAGTGATTAAAGTTAATCTAGAGACATCATTTAATTGCGTTTAGTATTATAATATTAAGTAGCGTCTTCATTTAAAATCAGTGTTCAGTCCATTTTTAATAGATGCATACGATGTAGCAATTTAACAATGTCAAGCAAACAGTTATCGTATATTAACAAGATTAATTATCAGTATTTAGCATGTCATGGATTACGAGTATGATGCGCACAACAATCAGTGCATGGACATCGCAAGTAATGTCTGCAAGGTTTCGCTATCATGCAGGCAAAATAGCAAAGGGATCTCTAATACGACGTGGGGGCTATAATGATCCTATAAATATGGAGGGACTTTTACCACGCGATAGTGTGTACTTTATATGCAGAAGCTTATAAATTTAAAGTGCTGCACATGTGTAACTTGTGTATATGTCAATTATTTATTATATCTTTCATTTTATATTTAGTCCATTCGGTAGAACTTGTAATAGTGATATAAGTAATATTAAAGTTTATATAAGATCTACCGAATAAACTGAATACAAAATAAAAGATATAATAGATATACATAACAGTTAATTACACAATTGTCCTAAAATAAACTTACGGGCTAATAGTTGCAAACTATTTTTGTAAACCAATGTACTATAACTAAAGGATAACTAAAGTATGTGGCAAAAGTTCTTCTATTTTCTTTCTTGCTTTTATGCACGATGAGAAGTGCCTGTCAATGCCCCTTACTCTTTGCCTGCGGAACCTGCACACACAAAAAATATATTAGTAAGTATGTAACAGGCGAGAGAAGAAAGAAGGGCGGGGGTCAAATGGGAAGCATAAAAGAAGGATAGGATTATTTAAAAAGAAATGGAATGGACCTTAAAAGGAGGGACTATAAAATACAACAGCAGGAACGAAACAGAAAAAATAGAAGAAGCAAGATATAACGTAAGGTTTAAATATATTAGACCAACAACACTATTAGAGTACCTAAGTAATAACAAAAAGAATAAAAGATGTGACCTATGTGCACAAAAATTTGGAACGTCAGAACATCTGTTAACAGAATGGACGGAAAAATATGCAATAGGATATAACAATGACTTAAGAATTTGTAATTAAACAGGAAGGAGAGGAAAAGATTTATAGTAGATGTGAGATAAAGAGATACGAAATAGTGTAATACGTAAGGCAGAGAAGGTATGAAAAGGAAGAGCAAAACAGAAGAGTGTACAAGACTTACGATAGTATTGTAAAGATAGGTTATATGTGCACTAACCCAACTTTCATTGCTGCGAGATCGAAATAAAGAATAATAATACTGCTATTAGTATGTATTTATTACACGCTGGAAAATTTGTTTAAAGAAAAAAAATATTCACAAATGTATTTACCTTTGCTAAAGAGCTTGATTGTGGAACAATGGAACGTACAATGTTACCGTACATATCAATTTTAATGGAGATTGTAACATTGCGTTTGCTAACACTTTATTGATATGTAAATGAGAGTACAAAACGATTTTCGAGCATTATCAACTTAATTTTATAAATGAAAACATAAATAGCCAAATTTTATGAACTTTATCGCGCCACTATTTCTAAACAGGTGCTTGGATTTACGTACCACTCGCATCCCTATCTTCCTACACCCGGAGTGGGCTTTAGTCTCGCCATCTATAAAGAACTGCTCGAAACTGTATATATGTCTGCTTTATCTAGAGTCATTAGTATCGCCATCTATACAGATTGGAATAAAACTACTCGGGCCTCTGCCATATCTACACTTATGGTAAGTAAGGGGTGTGAGTAGTTTCAAGGCGTTCCGTATAGATGGAACTACCATAGCAAGCACGAGTGGTTTCAAGGAGTTCTGTATAGATGGCGAAACCATAGCAGGCACTGTAGATATAGCAGAGACCCGCGTAGATTCAAGTACATATATCTTTGCAGATATTAATTAATTTATGATTTAAAAGATATATACACGGGTATTTCAATTATAAAAAAGAGGGCTTCTTGAGGAATAAGAAAATGTAATTCTCTGGGCGAAACATATATGATTTATGTTACTAACGAATTATCTCGAAAGCGTCAGAAAACAGAAGGGTGAACATAAGAAGCAGGGCAATAAATAATACACAATATTTACAGCTAAAAATAGATACGAAGATAGAAAAGAGAACTCAAAAGTAATTGCAATAAGAACTTAAGGTTCTCTCCGATCAAATAACTACAGTGGAAAGTAATGCCCACTTAATGTTCGCTGCTTCGAGGCTGCATAGCAAACACTATCCAGAAATGTGATTTATAAGGAATTGTTCATGCTTATCACTTTTCGGTACTCTCGGTTTAGGCTGTGTTGGGAGTGGATTGAAATGTACTGAGAACCAGGGTGCGATATATTTAACACGTTGAGTGCCACGTCAGGCATCGGTGTCTGACACTAAACTTTCCGTTCAGGCCGCGTCAGTCATAGGTGACTGACAATCAACTTTCCGTTCAGTGACTGACACTAAACTTTCCGTTCAGGCCGCGTCAGTCATAGGTGACTGACAATCAACTTTCCGTTCAGTTACTGACACTAAACTTTCCGTTCAGGCCGCGTCAGTCATCGGTGACTGACAATCAACTTTCCGTTACACTTTGATCACTCATATTATTAGATATCAACCCAATTTCGTTGAAACTCCTCTGCCGCGCGCCGCGTTTAACCATCCTCTTTCGAATCAGCCCTCACCCAGCTCAAAATATTCTCATATAAGGAAATTAAGCGAGGCCTTTGACACCCATGTTTTGCCCCATATTATGTCGATACACAGCTCGCTGCATTACCCGTGTCTACCCCCTTAATCCGAACTCCTGGATTACATCGTTAATTTAAACAATTGCGTTTTTCTCAGCTTCTAGTGCGTATTTTTTAACCGGACTTGTCTTAAAATAAAGCTACGGGGCACAGCTATCTCCTCCAATAATTACAACAATATGGCATTTGTGGTTCAAAAGTTATTAACAATTGAAAAATCGGCAAAAATTCACTCGGGGTCACTGCAATTATCTCGACTTCTGGAGGCGCTAGATTAACGATCGGGTGCTTAAAATGAAGGTAAAGGATGCTGCTACACGCCAAAAAACGATTTACAATTGGTGTAATCGCGGATTAGTTTTTATAAACTATTTAAACCTTCGTTTGAGAATTCCAGCGAAACTATACACGGAGGCCGCTCCATCAGGAAAGCAGATTGTTCCATGAGTCGAGAGCTTCAATTTGAGAGGTCGTTGATTAAAGTCGACCCAGTAGAAGCCGAGATAATTGAATTTGTTTAAAGAAATTATAAACAAATGCGATTACTGCCACTTCCCGGGCAGCTACATGAATGTTCAAAGGACATAAATTAAAGCTTGCAGTATAAGCTACCATCTCCAATACATGAGAACATTATTCCATTTGCGGTTCATTTGTTATAAACAATAACACAATTGAAATTATTATTACGGCCAACTGCATATAGTTACAGCAACGGGGTATTTTTTCTCGTATAGCTGATGCTCTCCCCTTTCATTTGGGACGTCGTTGATTAAAATCGGCCCGGTACAACGCGATATAATAAAATTTGTTTATACTTTCTTTAAACAAATTCAATTATCTCAGCTTGCACTGGGCCGATTTTAATCAACGACGGCTCAAATTGAAGCTCTTGGTTCAAGGAATAATCTACTTTAGTTTTGGAAAGGGCTTGATGCAGAGTTTCGGTGCAATTCTAAAATGAATTGTTAAATTGTTTATAAAAAATAAGCGGCACATGCAGCATTTGTAAAACATTTATTGCCGTGTAGCGGCATCCTTTATTTTAAGCACCCGATCATTAATCCAGCGCTGAAAATGTTTTTTAATGGAGTGAAATCAGAACGAAAACAATTGAAATAATAATTACGGGCAACTGGATATTCGCGTACAAAAGGCGGTGCGTGGAGCAAGAGGCATTGCAAGAGAGTAAATGCGAATGCAGAGGAGCACCTTAATTCTCAAGTTGCAGTCTTAGATAATTTATTATGCTAAGGAGAATAACAAAAATGTAGCTATATAATTTTCAAACTGCAGTAACTTGATTTTATAAACAAAAATGCAAATTATCCAGTTATATTAAGCTTCACGGAAAAGTGGTGCCTCATAATCAAAATAAGTAAGAAAGCTACGAAAGTTATGCATGACTCCTGTCCCCAAACTACTTTAGTACATTGCTACTAAGAAAATATTGCACTAAGAATTCAACGATTACGGATTACAATTAATATTAGTAGGTTGAATTATTTTACAACTTCTTCGTTCGTTCACTAAGGAGTTTGTTTAAAAGATTCGTATTTATCTGGTAATGCTTTATTATTATCCCAACCGACTCTTGTGTGTATTTACATCAAATGGTGAAGTCGATCGTCGAGACTGAGAAACACCCAACGATATGAGGCACTTCGACGTACGATTTCGCCTTAAAAAAAGGAAGTAAGAAAATTCATCAAAATCGAATCGGCTCCAAGCAAACAACCGCTCAAATACTTCTGCGAAATCGAACGTAATTACTTCTTTACACAGATATATCGCCGTCAGTGTAATCATCATAATTACAATGCACGATAGAATTCTAATTTCCATCGATTAACGCTCACTAGACTATTACGTTTCCGAGTCTCAGTTTTGCAAGCACAGACATTCCTCGTGAAATATCCGACGGACAGATTTCCTACTCGTAAATACATCATAGTAATTTAGTAATTGAAATAATATTAATAACAATAATAATAATATAGTCTATACGTAAGTCCATGGTGTAACGTCAATCGTGCTCTCATTTGACGACACAAAAGAGGGAGAAAAGGAAACGATCGTGTCGCATAGAAAACGATCGAGGTTCACCATGTATGAAAGAAAAACGAGAAAAATGAAAGAAGAGTGAGACTATGGAGTTCGATTTATGTTACAAAGGAAAGACACGTGGGAAGAAAGCATGCGATCGTTGCACAGATATACTTTCACTCTTCAGCGTGTATCGCTTTGTCATACCGTTCTTAAAAAATATTGCTCAAGTATTCCAGTCCAAGAAATTCCAAGGTATCTTTCAATTTTTCAATTCCCAAACGTTCAACGTTTTAATCGGTGATTTTGAATAAGCAACTCCTGCTTATCGCGTTTCAAATAGATATGCTTTCCACGTTTTACCATCGAACACCGATACTGTACACGATGTTACGTTACGTTCAATTGCGATACAAAAATGGTCACGCAACTCTTCGAAAATCCTGAGAGTGCATCCGGACGATTTATTTCGTGTCGTCTTTCCTTTACGTGACCTGAACTTATAATCTACAGTTTCTCGATTCAGCGTGCCCGTACATCCTTGGCGCAAGAGGTCTTCCGTTGCGTTTCGCTGAAACGCACAATATTACGCACGTTCAGACAGAATCACGATTCTTCGTTTACAGTAAACTCGAATTACACCGTCGACCGGCATATAATTATGAGCAACGCTTCTTCTTGAAGACGACGTGACAATTTCTATTTAGAACGTTTCGAGATAAACGATTCTTATTATCACTTTCTAATTTGTTCAATTTTTGTTCTCTAATTTTATTTCGATGTTGCTGCTCGCAGCATTAATCAAATAAATAACGTGAACTTAGTAAATCGATTTCCAATTTCGAATCCTAGTCTCCGCGGAAGATATTAATCCTAATTAATACTAAACGCAAGGTCGTGCAACTCGGTTAAACAGTGTCGACGCCTATGAATAAATGCATCTTCCTGTCGCAGGATCCATCGAGCAACAAGAAACGAAACGACATCCTGTATCGAACCACCAACCTATCGTTTAACTTTACAACGACAACAAAATAAATCGACGTCCATTCTGAACCATTCTTTTTATCCTCGTGATTAAACCGAACGTCGATAGGACGACGCAGGATGCGCTCGAGTCGTTCGAAATAAAAGGACGAAATGGCTAGATCAAGGTACAGTCAAAATGAGAAAAAATAGGACGAAGCTACGTGTAGATTTTGGGAAAAAGAAGAAATAAAAATAACTGAACCCGAGAATCTTTGTACATTTTCATCGTTTCAAATAAATTAAGTCTGACATCGATAACAATTTCTTGGCAACGATCAGTCTCAATCGTTCGTTCCTTCTAATTTCTTTTCGATATTGAAATGCGTATGACATAGAAATGTGGCGATTGTTCGTTCTAAAATAACGGATCGATATGTTTCGTATTTCATTCTCGTGTCTAAGAATTTCGTTCGTCGATTCGATGCGAATTTCGACCTTTTTCGTGCGGAATAATGCACCGTTCGAACTTTGTTCATTATTTCTCACCAGTTTCAGCGATGAAGCAACGAGCGTTCTATATTATACGAAAGATGAAACAAGTTCGCTCGGTGTTGAATTTCGAATGCATCTATAATTGCCAGTATTCGAATGGCGCTCGACGACATCCGACCTTATGAAAAGCGTATCGAACGACGTGTAAAAGTATACTTTAACCCGAGTACCGACCGACACGTAACTCTTTCGTACGGTGTTGAACAGCAACAGCGTCAAATTTTCCATCCTCCGAGGCGCGATTATTATTCTCAAGGGTGGCACATTTCAAAATAGTTAAATCGCTAATCCTATCCTAATTCTACGAATTAACCTGATCGTTATCCTACGATCCTTCTGATTACACAGACACACAGCCTTTTTATTACTCGAACGCGTCGAAGAACAAACGAGTGCTTCCTTTTTTCAATGTACTTGCTGATCAGCGAATTACATCATTCCTCTTTCACTCCAAGCACGACAAAGGCTCGACGAACTGCTGGTCTTAAAAATAGTGAATCTTCGGAGTGAAAAATTGAGAAGCAAATGCTGTGTATATAGAAAGCATTCGTGTCTCCATCGGCCGTTCGAGTAGCACATTTCTCGTATTGTACCATTTCGAAGGAAAATCGTTTGAGAAAAGAAAACGAAAGAAGGGAAGAACGAGACAAACAAAGGAAACGATTCTCGGGGTTCGTCGTCGATGATGGACGAAATAGAAGTTCGAGAGGTTTGCTTCGCGCTAGCTAGGCCCGAAGAAGCCAAGGGTCTCCAGGGTCCTGGTAACCCTTTCGATCAATTGATCCTTGTATCGCCATATTGTCGTGTCCAACACGCTGTTCTCGCGATACTCCACGCAGGTTTTCTTCAACGACTTCACGCAATCCGCCCGATAATGCTGAAGCTGAGCGTCCTCGGTTTCTATGGGGTAGCTGGTGCATCCGGCGCCTAAACAGGCCAGGGGGAAGTGATTGTGCAGCGTCACAACCCTTTCCGGATTGTGGAAGCACTTGATGTATTGATTCGGTTTCGTGAAATTCTTCGAACGGTAGACGTGCTGCAACATGTGCATGTACCTGGGAACAGAGTGGTTAATGTCCTTTTTTTGTATTTTTGAACTTTTCGTCGGTGGTCCCTGCAAATTAAAATACTGCACAACTATATGTAGAATCGCGGAGCACTTGAACTAGCAAAAACTTTGGAATTTTTCAACGTCAGAGTTTCGAGAGTTTCTAATCTTTTAATCCGGCGATTACGAAAGTCAGAAATTTAGGAATTAGTAGATTTGAACATTTCGCGACGCGGAGTCTGCGATGTCCTGTAGTTTCAGGAACAGCAGGAAATTTACATTACACGTACGTATTCGATTGCTGAAATCTTTGTTCAACTTTATTTCACTTCACTTCAGCACCGATAGACGGTATCTGTACGATTGCAAAATATACGGCTCGTGCTCGTTATTTTATAACAGAAAAGACCCGCCTCCCAGTTACGTTAAAACTTGCTAATACCTCTAATGACATAGAGGAAACCGTAGGGTAAGATATAATTTATCCGGCTTTCGAAACCGAGCGTTCATTTTACCCAATACGAGATCGATACAGATGTGCGTATGTATTATTTACCAATAATACCATTGCGCAATCCTGGGTAATTAAATAATCCAACGAAAGTTACAAACGATATTGTAACGCGAAATACCATCTTAACTTACTTCGGTGTATCCTTGAAGTATCCATGCGAATGAAGCAGATCGTCTAAGAAATAAACGTTCCTCACGTTGTACGAAGCTCTGGTCTCGTTCCTAATCTTGAACGCCTTTGTCAGTACTCGTTTCATCAAGTCTTGCCACGTAGCGTCCTGTACCGGCATAATAACCTCATCCACGTCCAGCAGAGCTATATACTTGTACTCGTACATGTGCTTGTACAAGCAGTCGTTATAAGGGATCAATTCGTTCTGCCTTTTGTGATTGGTCTTCTTGGTCAGATACATATGCTGGAAGGCAGGGACGTTAGGCTGGCCACCGGGCAAAGTCAACGGTGTGACGTGCACTTTGCCCAATCTCTGATAGTGATCGAGAACCTTGGTAACGTTCGGATGGACTTGCAATTGATAAAAGAAGATCTTGTCCGCGCCCAATAGGGTAATCAGTTCGATCCATTCGACCAGTCGAACTGACAAGTCTTCGTGAAGAAAATCGAGGCCCTTCACGCACACGGCGAAGTCCTTCTTTCGCTCGGGCTTGTTGTATATCACCCTTAAATTGGTGCTAGGCGTCTCGCACGGCTCCTCCGCCATAGACACCGAAGCCGGCGGTCCCTTCAGCCAATGGGACTGGGGGATTTTGCAGGCGATAACGTAGGGCTGATAAATTCCTTGCTTGTAATTCCCCCATTTAGGATACCAGATGTACTTATATTCCAACGTTTCGACGATCTTCGGCTCCCTTTCGCCGTCGTACCATAATTGACAGTACGTCTTCACTGTGGGCTCGATTCTGTCGATCATGCCCACGATTCGTATCGCCGGGCCTATTCTGGACAGCTTTCGTCGGTCGTAGAACGCGCCGAACAGCTGGAAGGTGCCGTTGCTGGTCCTCATAGTTTGCCAATAGACATTGTTGAACTCTATGTCGTAGATAGAAGGGTACTTGAGGTTTGAGCAAGTGTCGTTCCCCTTGGCTTTGCTTTGGGGCCCGGTATATTTACTGTTCTTGCTCCAATAGGCAAGGGGGAGACTTGGCAGCCACTGTTCAATCTCCTGAATCAGTTCCTCCTCCGTTTTCGCCGGTCGTTTGTCCAGCAGGGGCTCCAGGTCCAGGGTGTTCTTCGTTGGGCTGTTGGACATGGTGGTCAGAGTGGTCAGGATGCTGGGACCACCGGAATTGGAGAAACTGGAGTCTGCGGAGGACCTCTGGAGCAGGTACCTCGAGAGGCCGAGGCTGGAGGAGCCTCGACTGTTCATCGGCTCACGGCGATGATAGACGTCGTCGACTAAGAAGTCGCCAATGGCATCCTCGGCCGTCGGGGACTCCCTGAAAGTGTTCTCCACGTGGCGGAACTGCACCGCTGCGATCATCAGCAGGCCCCAGGCGAACACGAACACCAGGGCTCGCCTGGCGCACCTGGATCCTCCGCCGTTGCAGCTCTGCAACATGTTGCTTGTTGACTAGGTGCGTATCGATCGAGACAAGACAATCCTTTGGCCCCGGCTCCACTCACGCGGTTGCACCAAGACGAGCCGTCTGGAACAGAAATTATTTTGGTCGTTAATGTAAAATACTTTTTGCTTGCATCGAAGGGAATGGAAGATATTCTCTTGATAAATAAACGGCTGACAATTATATTTGGAGGGAACTTTTTAGCATTTGCGTTAATACCGTGAAATATTATTTATGTAATATCCAGAGTAATTTTATTATAGCAATTTATTATGTTCGATTCCATTAATAGAAATTGTCAGAACCGGAGGAGCACAGAATTGATATCTTGAATTAACATCATTCTAACGAAATAAAGTAACGACTCCGAGTCTTGGTAAAAGACTCCGACTCTATACGTAACGATCGCACGTAGAATCTTTTCGTATCATCAACTACCGGAGCAGGATGCCTATAGGAACAACGTCGAGATTAACAGCACGGCAAGTTTATCCTATCTTCCAGCCAGTTACGTCGTCGGTGCGTTTGGAAGGAAGACGATAATAACCGGAAGCATTTTCCCGACGGTTTACGCAACAGGCGAAACGAGTGCTTCATAATCCAACACTTCCTCCAGCTATATTAAGTATAAGACCAGGAGAAAGATGGCTCTTCGAGAGATGGTTTTTAATTCTCCGATTCATCGGGTAGGAACGATGATCTTCAGCTAATTGCACTTCCTTCGAGGAAATCTTTTCCTGCACGCCGTTGAGCTCCAGTTATTAGCTATGAAACGACGATCGTTCGTCTAGAACGTGTATCACCGTGAACTAAATACTCGCTAAAAAATTATTATATCGCACAAGGTTTTCCTTAAATCCCGTTGACTACGGCTTAGCCTAGGTTATAGTATCCTTGACCTTTCGATGTAGAATGTAATTGAGCGTATTCGTTTTTCATTTTCGTGCGGCTACATGGAAAGTGAAAAAGGACCGGTTGACAGATAAGGGGAGCATAAGGAACGGTGGAAAGCTTATCTGGAACGAGTCGACCGTGTCAAGGTATCTGAAACATTATCCTACTGGCCACAGTAGCTTTCACGGCTGGTGAGGTGGCTTTATGCGACTGTTTATTTATAAACTGGATATAAATGGTGTAACACGGGTGGAATGACGAGGGTGGTGAACAGTGACGACAAAATAACGGCGCAAGGACCTTTGCAAACTTCTTGCGAAGTCATTCGACTTGCATCTAATTAAATTCTGCTGCTGATTTTCTGTTGCCTCTTTTATTGACTCATCGCTGTACCGAAAATTTATTTGCAGCAAATATTGTTTCTCGTGAAAATGTTATCAATTCCATCTTCCTTTTGATTTGTGCTTGTTTGTAACAAATAGAGTAAAATGTAATTGGTGATGGTTTGGGACTAGAATAATTTAAATGAATTAATATAATAGGATTTTTGTGTATAGAAAATTTATTGACTTGTTAAAAGTTGGAAAATCTGGAAACTACTCTATTGAGTATAACCCACGACGCGATAGCAGTTGTTTAAATTTGTTTAAACCAACTAAAAAATACTGGAAATCGTACCTAACATCTTACAAAATATATTTATGTATTCACATCGTTTACATTGTATTTATAAAATATTAAAACAAATCCGATTTCCACAATTGTACCAAGGCACAAACGTATCCAACAATCCACGCATCGTATCGCAACCCTTTTCACAATCAGTGAACATGCGTTGCCCATTTGGACAAACGTAGAAGCTAAATTACGAACAGAAATGAAATCGAGCAAATTGTGATCGAGAAAACCCACGCAGCACCGACAATTCTCAGAGTTTCTTAACCGTAGGGCGATTTGTGACCCGGTAACAGATGCAGATCGATTATGATCAAGCAGAGACCTTCTGTTGGCCGAATCGTTGTGATCCAGCCACGCCAAGGGAACAGTGAGACGCGCAGACTAAGGATACGTGGAACCGGTTATGCTGATGGCAAACTGTTTTTCACCTTTTGCACTTCCCTCTACCTGGCCATCGTCCCGCTGCTCGCGAACACGTCGATGCTCTTTCGTCTAACTTACCTCTAGATACCTCGCCCTACCCGTTTCAGATTTCCACCAGGGAAAGAGAGTTCTTTGACTTGGCGACGGAGCTACGAAGACTGACTATTGGTCTTTCTGTACGAGGGAAGATATTTCGTTTTTTACCGGGAGCTCGAAAGGTTTCTGGTTTACAGGTTGAAGTTGTTCGAAGGTTTCGAACGGGTGGAAAATGAATTACTATTTTTCAAACGAATCGTTCATGAGGATGAAAATTTTGTTATCATACAGAATGCTGATTTTCGAATTAGGAAAATATTGTTGCCGTTCCAGTGGAGTAAGTATGGTAGCCAATTTGTTCAACCAATATTAATATTAATATTTTCTGGGAGAATTCTTTTCTCGGAAATAAAATTCCTCCGGCCAAACGAGGTTGACACATTGTTTCGAATTGTGCAATTAGCATCTACCAACGACCCTGTCACATTTATTATGACAGAAAACCCCAGCCAACAAAGCGTCGCTAACTGACCAGAAATGAAGCTACCATTAAAAAGAAAACTGACGTCCTTCTTGGGCCAGTGGGTTCAGAAACCCAGTCGACGAGGCGTTTCGATGAATGAGGTATCGCGGGCAAGAGAAAGTGTCGCATGCACGTTGATCTTTCAATAAGCAAACTGTCCTTGCAGTCTGGAAAAAAAATACCACGAATTCCATGGCAGAATGTACGTCCAACCAGGCCCGACAAAAACTGCCTGCAACAGTTGGGAAAAATGGAATTACGAACGTATCCTGTAAAATATTGCACTTTCTGTACTTTCATCGATTAAACGGGGCTCTGGAGAACAAAAGAACTCGCCGGAGAAAATTGTGTGTGTTCACGTGCTTCCGTTGGGCGTAGCCTGAAATCGTTTTGTTTCGAGCAAACGACCGAGCAGATTATCGAGCTTAGCGCGAAAGCAGATTAAATAAGTCCGTAGTGAAGCTAATTGGCAATCGAGTTCCAGGGTCGCGAAATAATCTGTACATGGTGACGAAGTAAGATCAAACTCGAAGAAGTAAAGTGTGCCACAAGTTTGTGAGAAATGTTAAAAATGAGTAACAAATATTCGGCTAAGAACCGAAAGAATTTAGAAAATTGACGCTCTGAAAATACATCTTTCTGAGCGACTTCAATGTGCTACATATGGTCAGCAGACTTGCCGCTCCAAAATGTTGCAGTCACCGTACACGAAAGAAACTGGATCCAGGGGCCTTAAATTCGCCAAGGTCGCTGACTGGGCGTGTCGTGCTGGGCCCATCGATATGTACTTGCTGGGCCCAAAAACGATATGTACCGCGCAATGGTGCAATCGTTTGAGACACCCCCGGAGAGTCTAGCTCTTTCCTAATCGCCGCAATCATTAATATTACATCCTATTAACTCTACGTCGTTCCAATTGCATTAATAATATCCGGCTTTAAAAAAAGCAAGGCATGAATTTTTTTTTTTAAGAATTACGTCTTTCACAATAACAGCTTACAGTGGTTTGAAGACAAACATTTCCAAACCCTATCCAGCTTCATATTTATTCCAGAGATTCCAGACCCCGAACACATGTCGACCAGGCGTCGTTTCGTCGCTTTTTCTTTCTACACTATCGTTCAGGCTATTTCTATGTACATACACGTATACACTTCTATTCTAGCTGATCGATGGTAGAAGAATCTGCAACAGTCGTTTTACAAGGCAGTGACTGCCTGCGTATTTATAGCGTGGAATTGTTGTCTCCTCTACCGCTGCTATAGCTGTTCTATTCTATAGCTTGCTGCAAAATGTTCTCTTCGATTGATACTACACGTGTGCACATGCATACCCATTCCACGTCATCACCCTCTAAGAACAATAACAAGAATCAACGAACAAAGGGGAGAAACGTGTAACGTGTAAAGAACTGTGCAACGTGCGTCGGCTTTCATGAAAGTTGAACTTCGACGAATCAAAGACAATTACTCCAATAATTAAAATTATTCAAGCGACACGATTGCCATTGTCAACTGGTATGATTCTTCGTACAGGACTATATATTTGCTGCACCGACGACAGTGGCCGAAATAACAAAAAATCGTTGGTGCATAGATAAGAAATCTTGGCGCAGAAAAGCCTTCCCAAACTCCACATTACAATACTCCTAGCCGCGTAGAGCTCATTATTTAATATCTCTGCACATGCCTACATATGTAGATCTGAGAAAACTTCTCCACTTCATAGATCACACGACTTATCGGGCAACACGTGCAACCCTATCGCGTCATTCCAATCGCTCCGATGTTTAAAAGAAGAAAAAAAGAAGAAAAATAGCCCGACACTTCATTGTTCCGTGTAATATCGATCCAGATCTCGACGCACGCGAGACGGCGTCCTCCCATTAGCGGACCCAAGGAACCAGGGAACAGAAGTTTGACATAACCGGGCGATTGTCGTTCCACGTAACCAGCGATTTGCCGGCACGCACGCGAAACACGGAACTTTCGGTGTTGAAAGAATTCAGGCATGCGTGACACGTATTTAAGTGTGTTGAACCGCGCAGAAGAATCGCGGACGATACATCGCAGTGGTATCTCGTTCTCGAATCAAGAAGATCGACGAGAAGGATCCGCGGCGAGTGAAATCGTCTCCTCGCTCTTCCCTCTTCCTCCTTTCTATCGGCTCTCCTTGCCGCTACAATTAGGGTTAATTAGCACGCGTAAGCGAGGAATCGCAATTGGAGCAGACTGGCATGTATAGCAACAGCATCAGTCGCTCTCTCCGCTCGACTTTCCATATGGCTAGGACGATACGTATAGGGAAATGCTTTGTGTCGTGCCGAACGGTGTTCTTCTTCATTGGAGTATGTACGCAACTTTCGATCGCGTGTATCCTGTTATAATTGCGAGCAGATGGTAATTCGTAAAGGAATATACACGTATTGTATTCTAAATACTTCAAACCTTCGAGGATTCTATTCCTAAAACTGGTCTAGAAATACCATCAAAGTTCACCGCCGGAATTAACAGCAGGTACTAACTAAGAAAAAAACTCATCCAAACTTGTTCAATCCTCATAGAAGCATCCGCTGAATAAAGCTGGTCAATTACTGAAACACGATTACACCTGGCGAGAGCACCATTAGCCACGGACTGGAAGTCCGATAACGGCCGTCGAAATTAGCCCACAGAGCAGAAGAATTAATATTAACGCGCGGTTTCTCGTGACCACGATGCCGGTAATCGGTCGAGCCTCGTCCCACGATGCGAGTACCGCGGAAATTAAAGCAACCCGCGGTGTCGGGCAGTCTCTTCGCACCTAGCCGGCCGATTCACATGCAAATTTATGTGTCATTACGCGTTACACGGCGAGTACAGTTATATATCCGCCAGCACGGTTACACGGACCGTGGTATGAAGCTGTTCCGTGGCCACGGGACGCCTTTCGCGGGATCCTAGACGGCCGCAAGATTCTGTTGGAGGAGTTGTGGGAATTTGTGGCGACCGCCGATTTATTACGGTGTTCGAAGGACTCCGCGGAGTCCGTAGAATGTCGAAGTGGTCACTTTCTTCGGGGAGCATCGTGCGTGTAGGTGTGCACGAAATTTTGTCGTGGAATTTGTTCCATTTTGCGCGGTGGAAAGTTGAACAGGATTTTTGTCGCTACTTTCTTCGGTAGCATTCGTTTACCTTTCGGTTCAATTTATTGTCGCTCTTATTTCGAACGTGGAATACGATCCTTGGAAGGGATAACGAAGAAATTAACTTTCGCTTGAATTTGTTGAACGAATTGGAAATTATTGGAAGAATGTAAATTAATTTATCGATTATAGAGAATCGTTGAAGATAAGTTGAGTGATTATTTCGATATTGCCTCTTGCATCATGCTAATGATATTTGACAGCAATGTGCAAATCATTTTTAGAATGTTCCATTGGAATCATCACTGTCTATGGAGATTATAATTACACTACGTCCTTGGATAACTAGATTTTTAATTCCTTAACGTAATTAATCACGAATGCAACTATGTTAATGAGAAACGGCATTCTATTATCTCGATTTAAACTCATCCTTGTATCGAATGAAAGGTGCACCTCGTGCTTTTTTCAAAATAACACCTAACGCAATAATCAATGAACTGGTTAAATCTCTTGTTAAAAAACAGTCTTAATTTCCGCTATATATCACGTCAGTGTTGAGCAAATTTTTATTGAATAATAAGTAATTAATTAAGACTTGCTTGCGAACGACATTATTTAACAACGCCCAACCCTGCACAAACCCATTGAAACAAACAAAAGTCAAACAGTGCATTCCTTTCGTCACGGCACCTCTCCAAAATAATCGAGTTACACGAATTCATGACCATAAAAGATTGACAATGGTGGGCGTAACGCGCGTAGAAAGTAAAAGGAATCGAAGAAGCGTGAAGACGCGTATATGACAGGCAAGAAGAGCGAGCAAAAGACGCTCGTTTCGTATTCGAAGACAGTCAGACCGCGTATCGTTAATAATCGCGTGACTCCGCTTCATATCACACGAAACGTGCGATCTACTTGTAAGTCTACGGAGTAGTGTACATGAACCGTGCAATAGTCAAATCGGTTAACTGCACCTCTCGAATTTTGTTCAATTTTATCCCCAAAGCGGCGGATCTGACTCTCAACTATTGACATTTAAAATAAACCCTATTTTCGTTTCGCGGAGTTCACCGATCCAGCCAATGTGCGGCACATAAATACACGCGTGTATCGCGCAATTAGGTCGGTCACACGCGAATACTTGGACGACGACACGTCGAAACCAGGCCGGTGATCCCTTCCACAGGAAGTAAACGCCACGTTAAATTGCCATTTAGGCGCGCGCCATCGTCTCGTCGAGGGATAACTAGCGAGTGGTAGCTCGTAGTGAACGGATTAATCCTCGACTGGACTGCATTGTTCGAGAACAAAGTTTTCTTATTGTCGATGAGGTGATAAGAGGATTTTTTAATAGACAGACCAGGTGATTGAATGCAATTAAAATGATACTACTTATCTTCGCATTTTATCGCCTTTCTAATACAAATAATAAGGGGACTATGTAATAACAGTGTAAATGTTTCACTCGTAAGTGTGCAGGATGAAATGAGAAAGTAGAGTAGCTTGAATGCAAAATAAATTCCGATACGAAATTGAATTCGATCGGGTTCAACCACCTCGTCGATTGGACAAGATGAAAAGCGTTCGCTGGCCGAAAATGGTGCGCGATGAGAAGTACATAATGGTGAATCGCCGAGAGTAAAAGGAACGCACCCACGCGACGATTGGCCGCCATATTTATAGGGCAAAGAGGTAAGCGACCGAGTTAAACACGATGAGATGCGAACGCGAACTTAAATGGACCGCCTGCTGGCAGGCGACCGACTTTATTCGCAACTTTGCCAGTCCGATACTCCGAAGAGCTCGCGAGCAATATAACAATTCGTTCCGCTACTTGTCAGTACCGAGGTGCCTGCGTTTCACGTGCGTGATTCGTAAATTGGCTTCCAGCGAGGCAAATCTAATGAAATATGGCCTTTCTTACTTATAATCGTGTCGATCACGAGGGAAATTTGGATTCGAAAATCGTCAAGGATGAAGCGAATACGAATAAAGCGGCATAGTGCAAGAAAAAGGGCGAATCCGAATTTGAATAATAGTTATTATTATTATGATTATTGGTATCACAAGTTAATGGCAATACAATAAGCTTTGCTTATCAGATAAAAATCCCCCCCGCCTGAACAAACAAAAAAATCGTCGAATTTCTTGAAAAAGGAAATCGGTCAGGATAAATTCTTGAACAGTTCCATAATCGCTCTGCAATTCACGTCAATGTATTATTATTTAAAACTGAAAGGTCGCCGCTTCAACTTCACTGCCGACAACAATGATTCAGGGATCAGGAATAGCCGACCAATTCAACTTTGGTCACTTTTGTCCGCTGAAAAACACCTGGCTGCTCAAACAAAATAGTTAAAGCGTACGCGCTAACGACGATCTATCCGTATTTCATCGGTGCTAAACACCGTTGCGAAACGGCAGTCACCCAGATTGCGTGGCCGCCTCGCTTGCACATTATATTATAATACTCTTCAGATGATATCTACCTTACGTCATCAGTTTAAAACGTTGTCTTTACGATATCTCTGATGTATCTCGTTGCCCGTTTGGCGAATAGTCGCGTGCTAGGTAAAATCTGCGCCGACCGTTCTTTCTGCGTTGCACATTTTCCATCGAATTCATAATCGCGAAACAGCTTCCGGTTCTTTGATCGCGAGTTATTTAACCGGAAGAGAAAAAGGGAGACAGAAAACTCTGACGCGATTTCAGTTCGTTTTCTTTTCTAATCTCGTTAAAATTATCTGATTGCTTGCTGAGTGGACTGTTTCATTATATCAATCGCGAATCTAGGAATAATCGTGGCTGACGCTTTTGAAATTACGCGAGTGATTGTCTGTACCAAAGTAAAATCAAAAAATTGAAATACATTCATCAATAAATAAATTGGCAGGAAATTTTTACTCCTGAAAAAGATAAAGAAAAGGTAATAATATTTATTTCTGTTGCATTTATTCTATTTGCTTCTTGCTCATTTTCTTGTTTATTATTAAAAAGAATAAAGCATAACTGAAGAACGTCCGAGCAAAGAAATAACAACGTGAACGATGGCGACCGCGAATTAATCAGTGAATAATTTAAGATGCCACTGCGAGATTACACAGTTAATCTTCGTGATTATTCTCCCGTTCTCATTTCTCCTCATTCGCGATGATAAAGAGCAAGTGTAATCGGAAATCGCGAAATTACAGCCGCTACCGGGGAAAGCATGTTACAAAAATTCACGAGGAGCGTTAAAATGTCGAGACGAGACTCGAGGACGATGATCGGTTCGTAAGATAAACGAGATTCAAACTAAAACAAATTATGTAATTATTTAGAGTTATTGGAAAATAGTTAAAACAGAAGAACGTGACGTGTAAGGGTTGATTTTCAATCAGAAATTATTCAAATATTCTTTAAATATTTTCTTACAAATATAAGAGAATTAAACTGATGATGTTGTAATTACCTGTATCAATAAACAAAATAATGATGGAAATAGCTAATTAAGTAAATAACGAACTGAATAATTATTAAAACGCGCCACAAAACAAAGCAGAAAAAAGCCACACATTATCACCAAACTCCCGCAATCTCCCTATCTACTAACTTCTGACCTCACTGATATTACTTTCCCTATAAACGACAAACTTATTTTCCTACATTAGAATACTCGGATAACATAGAATTTCGGAGTTCAATAATTTTATTGCGCCATGTTTCCAAAATTTTCTGTTCTCAATAAAAAATTATCTGGTTCTATGATGTTTATTATATAAAATTAAGCAATGCGTCTGTTAATCATTGCAATGACGGTACAGAATCGACACAAAGGAAAAGATATGTATATACATACATAAAATTCGGAAAGGTTGAAGGCAAAAAGATTAAAATGACTTTCTGAAACAAGTTTAGGTCGATCTTCGTGCACGTTTTCAACGATTTCGTAAAAACTTGTCGATCCGGTTGCTTAGTCGTATATAGACGATCTAGACGCGGATCTATACAGAATCTACAGAGGCTCGATCGAGGTCACGATCAATTTGACGGTAGTTTTCTGGGGACAATTGTTTGCAACCGCGAAACTACCTGCATCAAAAAACCTCCACATTCGATTATGATATAATTATTACGCAAATCTCATACGAAACATATATGTAGTTCCGTGTTTTTTTACATTGGAAAGGTCAGTAGAGCTAATTGTAAGATTGTTCGCACCTCTATTATGTTCTGGATTTATCTTTCTTTCCTATTGTTATTATGATTTAGTCACACCTTTGGTAATACATACCTTTCGAATGTACAAGAGGAATAAAAATATTAACATAACAGGAAGAAAAAGAAACTGCATATGATATTGTGATATTATGAAACTTAGCAATGATTTTTTGTAATAATAAATATCTCTTAAATAAAAATTCACATACATAGCTACATACGTGTATATTGATCGAAATAGGATGGTAAACGTACGAATAAGTGTACGAATAAATGGAAATGGCAAAAAAATGAATTATTACGAGCATCGGAAGAAAATATTTTGAATGAAAGCTTAGCGAAAGTAGGAAATTCGGATGTTGATTTAATGCGAAGAATAGGCTCTCTGCGAGTGCTGAGAGAAATCGAAAGTAACATTCTAATTTAGTAATTCTGGGGGACGTGTAATGAATCATAGTGACGTATTCGTGGCAATTTGCGTATTGGCGTAATATAGTAGCAAGGTTAAGGGGCTCTGAAACACACAGCATTTAAACAACCAATTGGCTCGATTAAAAAATGTCTTCGCCCCACATTCCACTTAAAATATAATAGTAGGTATTAAGAAACTATGAACTGATCATTCTTCAATGAATTTTTTAATACATCCTATCGCAATTAATGAAACTATGAAGACATGTGCCATGCTAACAGACGTTTACAAATTAGAGACATGAATATGATATCGGCACTGCTTTCACCGAAATCAATCAGGTCCTCGTGAATTTACACATGAACACACGCGAAATACCATAAACGACATAAGAAAACGAGGACAGAGCTATTAAAGTAAATGCTGGGTGATCAATAATAATGATAATAATAATATCACTCGTTTATCTCTTTCAGAGTTTCATTAAACACTATCCACACTGAAAGAAATAAAGGTCTCGAGGTAGGCAAGGAAATGTATTTTTCGAATCATAAACATTCATTTTCTACACAACAGTCACGATCGATCTACCCTTAAATAATCATACGAATGTTATTTCCGTTCCTAATCAAAACTGTTTTACCTACCAATATCGAACGTTTTCAAGCAAACAATACTCTTTAGAAACAGACAAAATTTTATCGAATATATTCTCCCAAAAATTCTGAAAAAAGCTTCCAGGTCCTATCAAAATATTATAATAAAAAATCGATATAATATATTTCCAAGATACTTAGTAATTAATAAAATCAATAAAGTAAACCTCTACATATAAATATAACAATAATTATAGTACTCACGAGAGAGGGACGAGTCGTCCAGCTCAACCGATCAAAAATTCTTCTAAACAACTCCATTCAATCATCATCGTGCAATTTCACTCATCGCACCTCCCAGCTCCTCTTCCCGAACAGCCGACAATTCCACGCTCCAGCCAGTATTCCGTTTCGAGGTCCTTTCTTTCCCTCCTTCCACTCTTCAGAATTCCGCCACGCACATCGAGGAATTTCACGGAGGAACAGGAATTGCGATATCGTTGGGGATGAGCACGATCGTGCAAGGTGGGCTGCCGCGGTCTCGAACCGGATGCAGCACCCAGGCGAACTTTCTTCTCCCGATTATCTGTGCCAGGTATACCGGCCTTCGGGACAACCTCCAAGATTTTTCTCGTGCGCACCTTCGAAATTCCTCGATCTGTTTTTACAATCGGTAGATTCGTCGATGGTAGATTGGAGCACGATGTGTGTTCAGAGGCTGAGCTTCTTCGAGATTCTCGGATCACACGGCTGTGGTATAGTTCATAGAAACCGGAGAGTTCTACGGAACTCGAGGTTCCTCGTTGTACACTTTTTGGGAACGCAGGAATTTCTAGTCTCTCGACAGGAGTACGATATTAACAGTTCTTTTTTTGGATAGACAGATCTACTTCCGTTTAACCCCTCGGTAATTAACTGGGATATAGATCGCAACGTTTGACGATTAAGTTCCCAATTTCGAAGCACCAAAATCCTTCTTCATCCACGGTTCCTTTTCTCGAACAGTCCACTTTGGAGCAACCCAGGCGAAGGAGGAGAAAATCCTGCCGCTTCGCCAAACTCTTCTAAAAATCCACGACAAACGAAATCCCCACAGGTGCTGCGGTGGAACAAAACCACGCGAACAAAGGAGTGAAAAATGACTCGGAGACTTGTTGCATCGGTGTCTCCATTCCAAAACTGTTTTATCTCGGAGTTTTATCTCCAAAAGAAAATGTAAAAGGGAGAACAGTCTGGCCAATTCAGTTAGCAGTTCCTTGCGTGGCCAAAAAGGTGGAACAAGGAGGGTTGATTAGAAAAACACTTTGGCACGTGAAACATAGAAAACGGAGTAGAAACGCATCGCACGATGGACGTCCCGCGACTAACCGCCGACAGACGCCAGACGAAGTCTTTGAATAGGGGCCGTTCGAGGGTCGTCGAGCGGCAACGGAGGGGAAAACGTTGAGGGAGGGAAGGATCGGTCGGCTTACGTGGCCCTAAAGCCACGAGGAGGGAGATACCCACGGGACCCCATGGACATTGGGAACAGATGGGAAGACGCTGCGCCGGGAGTAATGTATGTATGTATTTTGTGCAGGGTGAGTCATTTTTCATTGGACGTGGTGGAGAGATTATTTATAATAGACTGGAGGAAGGGAAGCAAGTGTCGGGAGCGATTTGAAAATTGATTTTGTGGCGGTTCAGTGATTTTTTGATTAATATTTTTGGGTCTCTGTTAGTAAGAGGATGGTGAAATCAATTTTGAACAGACTTCGTGGCAGTTCAATAGGTTTTGATTAATATTTAGATTGATTCGTGAGGATTTCAGATTTTTAGCTTTTCTTATTTTTCATTTGAAGGGGTCGTATTGTTTGAGATTAGAGGGAATGGTAGTGTTTCGTGAGTTCGGCGTTTTTTTGGTGTCCTTTTACATTGAATGTGAAGAAAGAGATATGGAAAGGAGTAAAAGTTGTGATTGATGGAATTTCGTGGGTTTGAGTTCAGAGAGATAGTCAAAAGTGCTGTGGAAGGGAAATGATGAAATTTTGTTTGAGTTTGATTTTAGGTATAGAAGCAATGACAGTGAGTCTTTACATATTTAGTTATTTTGGAGTATAATTTTAAATGCGTCTATGGTGGTATGTGTCCTAATAATAACTTTATCGAAGCTATATTAATTTTCCCATAAATCATTGTCGTACTGCAGTATAGTCGAGAGCTTAAAATTTGTTTAGTGTTACATAAATGTAACTCGAACCGGCGTTAAATAATTTCAATAACTTTGATCATAAGTCCATTCATAAGTCTGAAAGAGTGTCTCATAAATTCTTGCCACTTTACAATTTATTATAAAAAACAGCAATGAATAAAATATATGGGAATTCGATGTGCGTTTTTATTAAGCTAAAAAAGTGTCTCTGGTTATCATAATATGGACACTGTTTTCCGCTATTAGCTCGAATGTGTAATAAGCACGCGAGAAGGTACATATTACGAGTACCTGCACATTGCCGCAATAATTAGAGTGATCGTACACTCAAACGCTGCATAAAAATATGCATAAAGAACTATTAAGATAACGAGATAGAATGAAAAGTACCGTATCGCCATTAACAGTGGCGCGTATAATTAATCGCGTCAATTAATACATCACATGTTAACAAATATTCTTCGTATGAATAATTAACGTGTTATAAAATATTGCAATACTATTAACATCGAAAATATCTAATATTCTAACTTGACTAGAACAATTTTTCAGATTTATCCAAATAGAAATCTATTAATATTAATTGCCAGCGAAGTCTTATCTCTATTATTTATTGATCATTACAGATAATAATATTCTACACTAAAACTTACAACATTTCAATCAGAATATAATAAAAATCCTACTCCCTTAGCATATTTATAACCAGCGCACCGATAATTTAAATAATTTCTTCATCCTAAAATGCCTTGAAGAATTTCTCGATTTATTCAGGAGATCCATACAAAGGAGGGACATTCCTCTCGATATCCACGATATGTTGCAATATCAGCCATATTGGCAAAACGTGCATACGCATATATGTGCATACATATATACATAAGTACAAATGCGAACAGCCATCGAGAATACCCGCGACAACGCATCTGATTAATCGAGGTCGATATCTCGGTACCGTTCGAGGCTCGATGGTTAAACGCGAGTAATTAATATTAATAATGCAGAATTTCTTCGGGTATTCAGCGAAACGAGAATAAAGCCGAGGCGAGATGAACAGTTAGAAGGAAATAGTAACGGGTGTTCGGCAGGAGGAATATACGAAATAAAATTTATCTCGATACGCGTTGCCGCGTTCCAACGATCGCCGGTACCTCGATGCGATGCGATGGCGCGAGTTAATTTTCTTGTTGAATAACCGACATTTTTCTTCTTTTTTCGCCTTTTTCTGCGTGGATGGATCGAACGATTGCGTTGCATCGACGCGGAGAATGCATTGGTGCATGCTCGGCTCTTTGTGGACTTCGAATTTTTCCATATTTGTGCAACGAACATCCGAATGAACATATACAGGGCGAAACATTATTCTGCTGTCAGTGATTCGACCGAGCATTTCATTATTTCGTACAGCATATTTTAATTAGAGCTTCAAGATGATTACAATAATTTTTTTTATATAATATAATGAACTGAAGGTGTCTTTTGCAAACCTGAAGGGGTTGACAATTTACTATTGTTCACTTTGAGACTCTCGTTGAACGTTGTACCAGGTAAAGCTATCACGAGGAATTAATTTCTTTTAAGTAAATTGTTTAATCGAATGCTTTATTATTTGTTTGCCAATAACTATTGCATTGATACATATTATCGTTTTCCTCCGAATTAAATAATATTACGTTTCTTATTATGCAATTATTTTAATTAATCAATTAAGCCAACCTGAATGCATTCGTTTGGAAGTAGGTGTATATTGTAACGTGGGACCCGATTCCCGAGGATTCTCGACGATAAGGATATGTAATTACCACTTTTTTCCGCCATTCGTTTGGCAAGAATCGTTTTGATTTAATGAGCATAATGTACGATATTCAAAAGTGAAAATATTGTCGCACGCTCTTCGCCGTTAAACTGTCGTCACGTTTTTACAGATGCATAAATTGTTGCCGTTTTGTCGTTGCGAATCTCGCCAGGACTGCAAAGTTAAACACAATGAGACCGATTCATTCGCTTCCCAGTGATTTTAATTAGACAACTAGAGTGAATTGTATGGAGAACTCGTTCGTTTCGCTGTTATATCATATTTATTGTGCGAAATTCCAACGAGTTTTACGAAGCGTGCAAATTTCCACCTTTTCAATTCCAAACGTGAATTAGCACCCTCTTTCTAAAATGGTAATTTTGATTATTCACTGTTTCAAATACGAAACACCAACATTTTGACGAAACAAAAAGCCAGAACAGAATATCCTCCGTCTAAGATGCTAACTTTTCGCGTTCTCGAACAGCAAGCAGAATATCAACTACCAAACGTATCCTTCAACAAAACACTGCTTATATGTCCATAAAATCATCTGCATAATTCGCGTGTTTTCGTCCAAAAAATAAAGGCAACGTATAAAAGACTGTGCGCGCAAAACAACGATCGCTTAATCCTTATAGTTATTTCAGAAGAAACAGACCGGGTCAACGATGGAGTAGGAATTTTTTAATATTCCGTAGACACTCGCCGAGGAACGCTTCCTGTCTCGAAAGTCCCTGGTCGGCAAAAAAGCACAGCAAATTCGAGTTTTATAGTGCACGACGTAATATCGCATGGCTGCCAGACGTCTGCCATGAAAGTGTTCCGGGAATGGTCGTTTCACGCGAAAACCGTGTGCATAATGATCCATTGAATCGCGAAAGGGACGACTAAGATCGTACAGAGTGTTCGGCGTGCTGCGTGGATTAATTGGATCGTTATCATTTGCAAAATGTGCTGATCCGCCTTTCATATTTCACCTACAGATTGTCCCTTGCATAATGAAATGATAAGTGGGAGATTTGAAGAGGAATGAGTGTCGAAGTGGCAATAAATTGTGAATGATTAAAATTGGAAAATATGGAAATAAATATGGGACAAAGGTAAGGGAAGTATGGTGTAAAGTAGGAAGACAAAAATGGCACAGAGGGAAGAATGCAAGAAAAATAATAAATGTAATATTTACTATGTTTAATGAAAGCTGCATGGAAAATAGGAAAAATGATAACAGAAAATCTATGACAGGAGTTCAAGCAGGAGAATATGCAATCCTGATTAAAGTGTTCGAAATGAATTATAAATCATATTTCACCCAAATATAATCGTAATCATCGCTTCTTCCCTTCTCTAACGTAAAAAAAAACAATTCCTTTTCATTTAATCCCCGTAAGTGCCATTCGTTAGCATTTCTGCCAGATACATCTAGATCCGTCTACATTGTGACATATTAAACTTAAATGAAATCGGTCGGGTGTCGTTCGAAGAATTAGCCCGCGGAGAAGAACGGACGGAATCCAGCGGCGAAGAAAAAGTCATCAGGAAATTTGGGTCGATGCCGATGGCAAGATGCAATGAAAATTAAGGCCGTGAAAGGAGTGACAACAGCTGTCGAGCAAAACGTGAGTAACACTTTTGTAACAGATGTTTATTGTCGAACGGTACATCACATGATAGTTCATGCGAACGATTCATACATCTGCGTGTTAGCCTAACCTAGGTCTGGGTTATGTCTAACAGGTCTTAGAAGTAGGCTGTCTCAGGTCTAGGTCACGTCCAGTTCGAGACTGGATCGCTTTGGGTTACGTCTAGGCTGGCCAGATTGGACGTGAGGTATACGATTCAACCTAACTTGAAATGGCTCAGAGTCAAGTCTTGCTTAAGTTGGATCTAGATTTACATTTAAATGGGGTAAAATTGGTACTTCATTACGTCTATTCTTGGAAGATGCTCATCTCGTTAGGATATAGGTACATACATTGTCATTATTATATTTCGGGGTAAATTCGGTGTGATGGAAAATTTATTTGAAATTTTGTGGTAGATTCTGTGCAGATTTTTATTTAATTAACTGTTCGGCGATACTGCATTGCGTTGAAAATTAATTCGTGGACTAATTGTCCCATTTATTGTAACATATAATGTTTATGGATATTGTAATATAGTTCGAAATTTCCCTTTACAAACACATCGTTATTACCGAACAGAAAATTTTGCAACGACAAAGGTGTAAAGTAAGAAAAACACCTGTTTCTTCGCACACTTTCTCCTATCACTAAATTCAACGACAAACATTAAATCTTTTATCGCCAAATCAGGAAACACTCATACTGCAGACAATGTAAATTTCTACCCTAATTTTGTTTCCTCCAAACAGAATTTCAATTCGAACGAAAGCGAAATCAGCTCGGAACATTCGTCTCGCCACGATATCGAGACACGGTCGTCACGATCGCCATTACGAGCCGTAATTGTTTCGACAGATTTCTTCGATATGCATGGTGTGGCCAACTCTCCAACTGACGTTCAGTGTCGCGATGTGACGACATAGAGAAAATTGCTATAAATTGCAGCGGTGCACGGCGCGATTAACAAAACAGGAAATTACAGAGTGCTTCACGAAGATGCCTACATGCACAGAGAATATTGGACGATGCAAAGAGGACAGATATTATCGATTATTCCAAACAATCTGTGTCCTTCTTGCACTATCTAATCACTACAAACTTTTCGCCAATACATGGCCCATGTATCGAAATTAAGCAAATCATTATATTAGTCCTTGCAGTACTAATTTAGGAATATTAAAAAGAAGAAGAAAAAATTGATGGTCGCGAAGTGTGAAATTGAATTGAAATATTTGGCTGATGTATGGTTGGTGAAAGAAACTATGGCTGGGTCATGCCATGGATCACGATATTCGTGACCTCGACGACAATTATCCTCTCATCCGGCCAATCTTCCGCGACGCACATTTTAGAGAAGATGATAACGCATACTTGCTACGAATATATTATTTAACCCGTAAGCGATTTCTCTTCGCCGTACGTTCGATAAATGTCGTTTCCTGGATTGGAACCTCGATAACGGTACGCGGAAAATAAAGTACGTTTATTCTTCATCTTCTTGCGCTTCTTCTTCCCTCTGTAGTCAATTTATAAATCGTTTTGCTTTTAAGCAATTTTATTCTTTCGTAGCTACGTTATGAGATTTCCTATCTGTGCGTAGATGCACACTTCTGTGTCCTTAATTCATCTGTAAATAAATGTAAATAAATCGTCTGGAATACAAAGGAAATTGAAGCATACCTATATTTATATTATCCTTTCGAGACTTGCAGTAACTTGGATAGAATTATGAGACAGAAAATAAAATAGTCTTCTAAAATACTTTATTACAAGATATCGTCTGATCTAGAATCTGCTACCAGATGGATCCAAGTGAAGATCGAGGAAAAGGAAGTTCACCATTGTTCTACGTGCTCCTCTCTATAAATAATGGCTCGAAAAGAGGACGAGGGTGCCCCAATCAAGCCCAACTATTATCTAACACTGTGGAGACACTCATTCCGCCAATAGAGCTGACCTGGGTGGCAGTTCAGTCGTCTTTCTACATCCATTGGGATCCCATACCGTCGTTAGATCCATCACACAGAAGTACCGACAATTTACTAAAATCATTTGGAAGCTCTCATTGAACCATGTTTTACCAGATAAACAAATTTTCGATCAGCCCACTAACGGAACAATCAAAGTTGATTTCTTGGTACACCCTGTACAATGTACAGTTCTCCTCGATGCACGATATTGTTCAGTAGTATGTTTTATAATCGATACGTATAACCGATATGAAGCTTGGAATCGCCATATTGTCCCAGTTCCCAGGAGAAGAGGATCGTGGAGTTTGTTTTCGCGAGGATGTTCGTGCACGATTTCTTTGGATCGGGTTCTACCGCCTTTATATTACTTCCGTAAATTGTTCTTGTCGTATAAATGTGTTCTTATGCTATTATTGTTCTTGCAGCATTGCAGTATTGGTACGATGCAACTGCTGCTCGAGTAATTGTCTATTATTTAACTTTAACACGAGCGCAAAACTAATTTAGACGCGTTGGAAAATTAATACGATTAATAATTGGTTACGTCTGTTTATAATTTTAAAAAGGATTTAAGTATTCTTCTAATGCGTTAAAGGTCTTCTAAACTATCTGCTCGCTAGTTATCTCGATTGTCGGTGATTTTAATCGACCAGGAACGAAGAGTCTCTCCCAACAATTCAAATTGCCGATGTATCGATAGGCCGACTCCCATCTAAAGAGCTATCATTCGGAGAAGTGGAGAATCTTCGTCGGGAGATGCAATTACGTAGGCAGCTGAATAACCGCGGAAGTCGAATTAATCCAAAGCACGCGATTTCTGAAATGCTAAAACAACGCGACGTAAAAATGAGAGCGCACAGCGTAATAAGCGAAAGTCTCTCCAGGTGCAAATGCAATCGCGAACGTTTCAATTAATATCTCGTCCCTCCAAACGTTCAGACACGATACCTCGATGCGGGCTAATAATTGTTAATTAACACAGCTAAATTGCTACCAATCAACGTCATGCGGTAATATAGTTGCAACAAACATCCTAATAAAGAAATTAAACGTGTTGCAATTTTATTAACTCGAAATGGCCCTGGTTATTTAATTAATATATGTTTACTACATAGACATTCGACCGTATTCATTGTACATTATATAAATAGATTTTTAATATATATTTTTAACAATGATATATTCAATATATATTCTATATAAAAATATTAAATTAATATATAATTAATACGATTGAAGTGCAAACAGAATGTTGCGAAGAAACAGCTTGAATGCTCGCTCTTAATCTCTCACTTCTCGAATTAGCAGCAATGCAACAATATCTGCAATCTCTTCGCAATTCGAAGCGATTTGGAAATGCTCGTCGGTTGCGAGAATCGCTAGGAAATTCTTATCCGAGGTTGTGATCGGTGGTCGAACGTGTACAACCTGATTACAGGATCTAGATAACGAGATCGTCTCCTCTGCTCCATGTTTCCCGGTCTGATAACAATGCTACTAATTTATTGAAATAGCAGTTGCAACCCTTTTTTCGGTAAAGCTGTGAGATAAGAATCTAGCGTTTTATTTCACTATCTTATTTACCTATCTCACTTTATTGTATTTTATTTCGTTTCCTTTTTTCATCGTTTCTTTTGTATAATGAAAACTGTATTTTGGGCTCTGTTGTTACATTTCGGAGATTGGCCTCTATCCGTTATTGTGGAACAGATAAATGAAATAAAAAGAAGATGAGAAAATAAGCGGCACGAACTTCTATTGTGCGCGATTGTGATTCTCAACTGTGACGCATTATTATATTCACCGATCCTAATTACGCGATTAGAGCGCGATTTATCATCCTCCGTTCCGCACTGTGATTTCGAATACCTGCGGATGCAACTACATACATACGTGAACGATCATTCGATTTCGAAACTCCCCGTGGACGGAAATAGATTGACGTGAAGCTAAATTTCGGCTCTGTGCACCAAGTAATCGCGAACGTATTTTTTATTAATAATTGGGAAAAATTTCGTAGCTCTGGGATATTCGTTTTTATTTGATTAAACTTCAATTAAGCATTATGGCAAAATGCAAGTAGGCTAATGAAAATCGTGTGCACAGTTTACCTCTTGAATCTTCTATTTTTCCCAACTTTCCACTGATTACATCCTTTCTTCAAAAACCTTGACATGATACGATGTGTGTGTAACAATATTACTGCTCCTTCGTGCTCGAACGACGAATCGCGAGTACCTGAATTCCTTCAGTTTTCATTTTATATTAACAAATATTTGTAGGTCGAGTATAGTAGAGTATTAAGGGAATCGTCCATGTTAATTTTACGCGAGGATAATATTAAATAAGTATGATAGATATAATTGGTCGAAAGTGTGAATGTTAGTGGCAACGGGGTAATTGAAGGAGATATTAACAGGAAAGGGTAACCATGGCTAGCAAGAACGAGAATTGGCCGGATAAAAATAACTCGTGACCACGTGGTGGAAAAGCAGATCCACCCACATGTGAAGTGTGCAGAACTCTGCCCGCAATGAGATGCACATTAATTGAATTTAGACACACGAAACATAGACGTTCTGGCTCGAGCAAGAAGGTTACTGACCGGTTTAAAGAAATACATACAAATACGAATCATTTAACTCTGGAGCAGCACGAAATTTTTGGCAAGAAAATCAGCAATGTTGCACAAAGATATCGTTAGCTGTTAATAATATTTTTAAAACATAAAGAACAATCCTACATCTCTATTCTCCTTGTATAAATATTTCTCTATAAATATTGATTGCCGGTAAAGGAAAAGAGACTCAAAGATACCAATATTAACTAACAAATTGCGATTCAACATATCTAAATGTTATATAGTTCGATTCTGTCGTAAATCTACGAATCACTTATTTGAATATACTCTTAACGGTGAATCCTTAACATCAGTGCAATGTATTCGAGATCTAGGCGTACTTTTTGACAACAAACTAACCTTCGAGAATCATATACAGTCAATTTTATCGTCAAGCTATAGATCACTCGGATTTATCTCCCGTAATTCCAATCATTTCAATAATATACACACAATTAAACTGTTATATATTAGTCTGGTACGTCCTCATCTCGAATACTGCAGCACAATATGGTCACCCTACATGAAGAAACACTGTTTGGCTGTCGAACGTGTACAGCACAAATTTCTTCGACTAGCTAGTCACCACATAGGCTATACTATGTCTATGAATAACCACAATTATTCGCCATATTTACAAACACTGAGGTTGACGACCCTTGAAAACAGGAGAGTCGAAGCCGACCTATGGTTTTTATATAATGTGTTAAATGGTAAGATCAGCTGTCCAGAAATCCTTCAGAAAGTTAATTTTCTCGTGCCTTCAACTTACCTACGGAACAACAACCTTATAGCAACTGAGCAACACTCCACTAATTATGGTAAACATAACGCATTTAACAGGGTATGCTCGCTCGCAAATGTTTACCATAATGAAATTGACTTTTTTGGACAGTCACCTAGAGAATTTAAAAAATCCATTCGCAGCATGCTATCACATTATGGATAGCTAACATAAATATAATTACTATTATTATTATTTTTCTTATATATATGCAATCTACTGTAATTATTGTATGAAATGTCCTTTATTATAACTGTTTATCATGTAATCTAAAGGGGCTATGCCCGTAAATAAAATTATTATTATTATTAATATTCTACCACTTCGCGTATCGTCATAAATTCAGAAAAAAATCAACCGAACCGAGATAAAACGTACAAACATCACCAGCAAGAAATTAATACACTACTAAACATCGCTAATAAGAAAAAGCGACATCGCAATATATTTCAGGCAAAGAAAACATTAATATTCCATTTACGCTCTCCTTCTATCATGGAATGTTTCGAACAATGTTCAATAAAACAACAGAAGCGTAGCAAAAATACCAACGCTTTAATAATAAACGATCCGTACCATTTGTATGCTCGTCAGAGCATACAGATATACATATATATGTATATATGTATCTACTACGTTCGGGTCGTTGTGCAAAAACCACGTCTCTGTGCCCTCTTCCTTTCTTTCGTTCGCCACATGCGATCCATGAACCGTGATGTCGAGATGCGTTTCAGCTTCTCGAGCGTGCACGCCGGAACGTGCGGTCGATTAGAAATTGGTTCACTTTCGTTTCGAGCCAAGAAACCCTCTCTCGGCTTGTTCGATCCTATTCAGAGCGTGCTACGTGGTCGAACACTTTCCCGGCCGCGAGAACTCTCCGTTTTTGGTAAACTATCGGTGAGTGATCGTTGATAGACCGGTTAACATGATTGTACAAACTGTGTACGAACTGAACGTGTACGTCTGTCAGAGGCTAATTCGTCTAGCTATAATCGATTGGAATTACTCGTCTACCATTTCTTTGGCGAACGAGAATGTGCGGTTTGAACGTCGCGCTATTTTGCGATTTTAAAAAACAGTTTGCAATATTCAATTTCCCAGGGGGGCTCTATTTTCTGAGTTTTAACATTCTTTATATTTAGATAGGGGTGCAAATGCGAGACATTCGTCGTACTGTTTTACTTTATTTGATCGTATTTTTATTTTATGTTTATTCTGTTTCTATTTTGCGTTTAGATATTTAGCTTGAGCAAGAGTTATTATTTATCAATCTCGAATATACGATCGGTGTATCGATTAATATAGTAGTGTAAAAAAAATGGGAACTGACATCAAATTTGCGTATTATTTATACCAGAACCGTCCGTATAATTAATAAACGTGTCGCGATCAAGTCACGAACTGGACACGAAACGAAATTACCAATTCACCCCCTCGTAACTATTCCATGATTCACGATTGCTGACTAAGCAACACACAGAACTATAACTCCAGCGAATTTATGAGGTCTAGGGAAGCGGCGATTAAAGAAATCCAGACGTAAAAGCTTATAATCGGCATACGTAATTTATAATGTCTAATAAGTTTACGGTTTAATAAAAAAACGAGGTAGTAGCAAGTACATAGAGTCTGCTGTGTGGCGAAATGTTGGTAAAATATGTTGCATTATTCTATTCGGAAAAGGATCTAATTTCCCAGCAAAATAATTCTAACAACCATATTTTCGTCACGAACATCTGGATCGCATCGTTACGCAAAGCGAAAGTCTTGCAGCGCTTCTTTCCAGGCTCCCTAGCGCATTCGCCTTTACGTAAAGTGTCATGTTAGTTTTATTTAACGACAGAAAAAGTGTGTATACAGTCTCGGGACAGAGGAAGGAATTAACTTTTTTTTCTAGATACGACCACTCACAATATCGCTTTCACAGTGAAAGACTTTTCAACGCGCTGCCCTTTCCGTTCACTGCACTGACATTTCTCCTCTGTTAAAGTTACATGCTCGATAATTGTTTCAACATCGACGTTAACAAAAGACGACTTGAAATCAGAACTTGGCGAGACCATTAACTGCATAATACAACGAAATTAAGAAACATTGCACAATAACGCTAAATGTTTTAAATGAATATTATTCAATTCGAATAAGTCTATCAAACAAAGAACAATTAATAATTCCATGCAGCAAAAAAATTATAGAACGCCCAATAATTCACCCCTCGCTTAATTAAAAATTGTTTTGAAAATGGTTAAAGCTTTCTTGTCTGGTGTAGACGACGTTTACTATTGAAAGTAAGGCTCCCTACTGTCGCTGCAGAAAATTACACTCTACCTATTCGAGTGCATCGATACACGTCCATGCACGTGCGACCACTGATTGTTTTCTATTAACGTTTCACATCCGCGACAGGCGTTGCGTGTGTTCGAACAACTCGTTTTACACGTCCACGCACCACCACAGTTGCCTGGCGTTCAAATCGCATAATCGAATTGACGTGTACTCGATACGATCTGTGATACATGTACTGTTGCATTCGTTATTGGTGTCGTCAGCCTGATAGATCCTGTGCAGAACATTCGAAAAAAAAAGAAAGCTACGACACGACAGAGAAATTGAGGAACTGTGGTTTCTGTTACGAATCGAAATCGTGCGAAATAGAAAACAATGAATTTATATTGTATTGTATCGTGAATTTCATTTATTTTAAAATGCGAAGACAGTTTAAATATTGGCAAGTTTTCTGCATGTTTTTGGCGCAGCATGGAAGAACGTGGCAGGGCTGATTTTATTTTCCTACGTTTTATGTAAAAACTATTCTTCTCGAAAATGTGTGACTTGCTGAGTTTTGCTTCTTACTGTACGCACGAGAGTAAAATTATTTATTACGTCATTTATTTAGTAGGACCACACAAGGGATACCCTCTTTATAAAGGACACCAAAGTACACCAGGAAATATAATCCCACCCCAAGGAGTGGCTAATGACTAAAAAGTCGATGCGATGCTAAATAAATACACAAAAAAATTATTTATAGCTTTCATAATTAATTGGAAAATTTGGTTCAGTTTAAATTTGATATCGTCCGAACTGTCTGGAGTATTTGTTTCAATTTCTATACAAAATTTTCATTTTATTTATATTTGTATTCTCATTCTGAACATTTTTTTACAGGAAAAGCTAGTTACTCTGTATACACCCAACGCACGCACATGTTTCAAAATCATTTACTTAAAACCAATTGGATATTGCGTTTAAAGGTCTCGTCGCATTTCAATTACAGGAAAATGATAGTACATATTATATTATATTTCCATATCTGTCGGGTGAAATGACCAGCGAACGACGTCATCGAGAGGTAAACGCCTTTCGCAGAGGAGAGATCACGTTTTCGCGAGATCGTTGCTACCAAGACTGCACCGAAAAGCGGTTCTTGGACGGAAAACGACCTTGGCTCGCGTTACCTTCAGTCTTGTACACGTTTTACTGCCTCACCGCTCGTTTCAAGAGACAGGGTGTTATTCTGTGCTATTCTGTTCCTTCTGAATAACCAGGTGCTGTGAAATCTAGACTTATTTCCCACAGACTGCGTGTTACAGACGCGCAGATTTTTAATGACAATTTGTTATAAGAATTTATATAAGTTCTGAAGACCATCTTATTTCAGTGAAAATAAAAGAAAAACAATTAAATTCGAGACTCCAATAGACAAAAGCTATACGTATAATACAAAACTCTTGCGAATAAGAGTTCTAGTGAGAAATAATTAAAGTTATGGTTAAAAAAATTGACGTCGTCGTAAATAAAAAAAACGTGTCTGTGCATTAATAAATATCTTCGTGGATAACAGTGAACAATCATAACAAAAAAAGATAAGGGAAAGGAAAAATGTTTAAGTCAGCCATTTAGGTCGTCGCTGATAACGTTCACATTGTCAATGGGCGTAACTCACAATCAGCCAGGTTTACGCATCGCCACGAGCCATCACGTGCGCTAATCTCAATGAGAATAACACTTTGAAACGGCAGGAAAATCCATACAAGAACCTAAGTCGACCATGACAAAGCTCGCCACGTAACTGACCATAACTATTTTTAGTAAAATAAAAAAAAAAAATTCCACTCGCCAGGGCGCTGGAACGATGAGTTTTCCAGGCTGTTGACTGCCTGTTTAAGCCACCCGTTAATTTCACGGGTCGGTAAAGAGTCAGTGAATTTTCTACAAACGCGTGTACGCCGGTAAATGAACGGCTGATTAATTAAAACGCCTTTACGTCTGAAAGTTTGCCAAAGGGAATCAACATTAATCATGCAGAATGAATGAAAAAAACAACTTTTAACCAAATTTCAAGACTTTTAATTGCACGATTTTTAATTCGATTCGGTTAGAAATAATCGGTAATATTAAACTGATGATTATTCGGTGGGCTTTTGTACTTAATTTTATTTTTTTACCCAAAATGAAATATCGACAAGGGAGACATTAAAAGAAAATTTGCAGGGATAAGGAAATTCGTCACACGCAAGTCAGACAATCTTTTACCGTAAAATAATTCACCAATTAACCTACTACTAGAATCAGTTACAATCAATGCGTTCTGTGCCAGAGTCGATTGCTTATAATTCAACTTCTACCATCATCTTCGCTAGCCAATTTTCGCAAGAACGCTGTCATGCCAGTTTTCTGTAACTATAATTAAGTTAAAAATTGTAGCCGCTCAAGGACGCCTCTACCATCACTATACTCAGCGGCTCAAGTTATCCCTGCTTTCATCGGTCTATCGCGAACCTGCAGTGTAAAATATTGAATATAATATTAAATATTCAATCTCCAGATTTGGCCCACCCGTAACAATCGTACCTAAAATAATTTTCGTACATTTGTACTAAAAAATATCATAATAATTTTAAGAATTAAGCAGAGGATCTCTGAGTAAACATATAATTACTTTCGAAAAAGTGCAAAATGAATGACAAATCAATTCCGATGCACTCAATAAAAAATAGAAGTTAACCGTACTATAAAATTTATGCACGTTCGGAGACCAAGGAAATATCTTGTTTCTACTTGTCGCCAGTTTATCATTCGATGAATAACGGATGTTCGCAATCTCATAATCTAGAAGCAATAATTTCAAGCTTCGTGGTAAATGTTTTAAGTTTGAACGTTACAAGTAACACTTTCCCCATTCGTCTTCGAATTCATTTTTCGGTATGCACAGGAAAGCTATATATCTGTTTCCCCAACGTGCAGTATCCTTGATGAGATCTCGGATCGCTTTAAAAATCGTTGGAGACAGAATTACTTGAATTACGCAATTGATTATCAAAGTAGCTGACATTTCGCTAATCGTCTACTGAATCGACTCGAATGTTAATAACGGTGTTTCCTTGCTATAAATAAACCGATGGGTTCTGCACGTGATCAAGAGAAGGTGAGCACAAAATACCTGTGTACCTAAAACAATGATAATGCGAGTTTGACGGTGCGCAGAATACGAATGAGCAAACATGTAAATGAGGCTGTGTAATGTGTGGGAAAGGTTTGGCGATTGTGGGAAAAATGCTTGGCTCAGATTCGATTAAATCGATCGGTCGAGCAATCAAATTTGTGTGAAAACTGTGTAAAAAGACTTGGATTACAATTCTTCTTAAATGAAAAATACAATCTACCATAATTTTCTTTTATTTTTTGATCAAAATTGTACCCGAATAAATAATGAATCCTTAGGATAGAAGACGTGTACAAAAAGTGTTTATTTATTTACATTCATCCAATAGGTTTATATAATAAGTTCGATTAAAGTTATCTAAAATTGCAAGTTTAAATGAACTCGAGCAAGTTTATAATTTAATGTCGTTTGCATCTTGCTCAATTTACTTCAACTTATATCAATTTTCGTTGAATTCCGTTCAACTTTATTTTATTTCGATACTAAATTACAAATAAAATCTCTTTCTCGATAAATTGCACTATTATTTCGACGGGTAGTGGCCTTCCCGATCTTCAAATGAATCTCACTGCGATAACTATCAATGAACGATGTCTTATTCAATTTAGCCCACGTTTGATCTCGCGTGCAGTTCATCGAGAAGCGGAATGTCGTTTCGGAACTTCGTCCAACTAGTATCAAGAGAGCACCCGATCGTCTGGAACGATCCCATATTACGTAACGATCTAACGGGCCCCTTGTGGAACGCACGTTCCAACTGCACTGATCGCCATCAAAATGCAAATGTACCCTTGCTCAACGAGGCAGAGCAGTCAACGAAGACATTGACTTTCGTATTTTCACCGCAGCACCGAGATTCAGCAATAGATTCGATCGATCGTCGTCGTTGGCTGCCGAAGCCGGCCATTCATAACGAGCACGATGGATTGGTGAGGCCAGGAATTGGTTAAAGGTCAATGCTCCCCAAGAGTACTGCAGATGGCAATTATTTTTTGCGGAAAAATGACAGGATCGCAAAAATACAATGGCGATACGACGAAAATAAGAAACAAAATGGAATACGATGAATAAATCGTGACATATTGTGATAAAATAAAGAAGGAACGGATCATACGGTATAAAAGATCGAACGAAAAGCTTGTAAAGGGTATCGCAATGAAAAACCGAGTCATCCATGGGAAAAGTCTACACGAAACGAAAATGTGAACAGGTTTACTACCACTAACGATGAGAAAGTACAGTAGGCACAGGAGGATCGTGATGAAAGAGAAAGGCTATGGAAAGGGATGCATATACCAGAACAAGTGGCAGTCGACGTCTCTCCTCGAGATGCATCAGCATAGTGACCTTTCGTCGTTACGAAACCCTTTAATGCTCTAAGGTTAAGCATAGACCGGCGCCGTTACCGATTCCACTATCTCGCTCGTTTCACTTGCGAAATTATAAAAGTATCCCCGTCGTAATTTACTGGCAATTACTTCTACCCAACGTCTCTCCCTCCTTCTCGTGTTCCACGCGATCCGAATTCCAATTTCGATCGAATTGTTTGACAATGAAAGAACGACCAGAGTCCTCCGCACTTAAAATGACCGACCGTTTTTTTTATTCGTTTTTTGTCTCGTCTTTTTTTAAATATGCCTTCGTTGCAGGGCGAGTCCTCAAAGAAAAGATTTAAGCGAAACGAATGTTATTAATGAGTGGTCGTAAACGACACGGGATTATCATTCCTCTCGGAGAATTTCCGAATTGTCATGGCGTTGGGTTTTTTCGTTTCTATCATTAAAATGGGGACTCCTTGAAATGTTACGTGACCTTATCTTCGAAAATAACTTTAGATTTTGATGGCTCATTGAACAAACGGGGTACGATGGGAGTCTTGGAAAAGACAGCCTTCCAACTTATTTGTAAAAAGTTGTCCCAATTTTGTAATCGACATTTTTCTACACTTCTAGCTACAACAGCTTACTATTTTACAAATCCTCCTGCACCATCTTTGCATAAATTCCTCGCCCAGACGTGATCGTGTCTAATAAATAATACTTTGTCCCGATATTCTGCTTCGGGAATATTTGACACGTACCGTTACAAGGTGTAACAAACATCTCGGGCACAGTATTCCGAATTCACATTGCCAGTCTTTATAAAGAGGATCCTCCGCTTAATCCTTTCACGTCGCTTCGATTTCTTTCTCACCATATACATCCTACGGTCGTCAGAGACCACATACGTTACGAAACCGCTCGAGTGGGGCGTTCCACGATCGGGAAGATGGAAAAAGATATAAAAAGAAATATGTAATTGCTACGAGTTCCTAACGGTTCAGCCCGGCCGGCTCGTTAACGCGTATCACTGTCCAACGTTTGCCTCCAATATTAGATAACAGAATTACGGTGTTTAACGTGACTCTTCGACGTGGACGGTAATAACCGACTAATAAAGATTAAAGGCCCCGTACGAATACGTGCGGTCGATTAAGCAAAAACGTCTCCGGATGTTCTACTTGTTTCTGGTAATCGTATCCCGGCCGACATAATTCCGTTATGCAACACCCGGGAGACATTTTTGACTCTGCCAGCGATATACCGTACGACGTATGAAAAACCACGGAAACGAGTGGTACATACGCGAAATCCTGAAGCAAGTGCGAGAACCGGTAATTGCGTACACGCATGGATGACTCGCCGCATCCTGTAGCTCAGGCGGTCGACGTTTCAACGAAAATTTCATCATTCTGAAGACATTCTTCTTTCCTTTTCTTCTATTTTCCTCTTTTTCTCTTTTTTATTCTAATAGCTGCGTATTTCGTTTAGATGTTGCGAATGTTTCAGTATAATGGTACGTTCGTGAGGATGCTTTGGATAATTCGATAGAATTCCGCATGAAAGGCGTTTCGTTGCAATTTCCACGTTCACTCATTGGAACTTAAGATTATAAAGAAATCTGTTCATTAATAACTGCTGTCGTGTCTACGGATTTGTGAATTCTATAATGAATTTGACTCCGATACGGTCTTCGATTCGACTGTACACTTCGGGTATTTGGGTCTAAAGCGGCTCGAGTGGGTCGAAGGGGACCCAATGGACGCAGCAGGGTTAAGGGGGAAAATGATTATAGGAATTTTTCTTTTTGCCTGATCTTATGGATTATTCTACAGAATTCGATTCGTATTCCTTTTTTAGCCTCGGGTGAGTAAACGATTGGAACATTGGAAGGAAAGTTTCTTCGATGGAAATATATATGCGTCATCGTCGAATTCTTTTCATGCTGAAATACCATACGAATAAAAACATCGCCGGAGAAAAAGTTTTATTGATGAATTTTAATTGAAATGAAAGAATCTTTGTGTTTGAATTTCGTAACTTTCGAGGACCCTTGTGGTACAAAAAATTGCTTCTAATTTTCTATACGCTTTTGTGCGTTTCCATCGAGGAACTCGTATGTCCACAGGTATGATCGGGCAAAATTATTCTCCGCTAACGTGCATATGCAGGAACGATTTAGGAAAAGCAGCTGAGCGTATGCACGAACACGAAAATTACTTGAAAACGGAGTAACAAGGTTATGCAACGCGATGCAGTAATTCCGGTCAACAGCATCCTTCCGTTACATAATTCCACATTCCTCGCGTGCCTCGAAATTGAAATTGGAAAAGAGAAAAAGACAAAAGCTCGCAGATTGAACACGTCCGGAATTTTGTAATAATTTCAGCAACATACTGTTTACGTGCTCCACGCTCAATTTGTAACTAATAATCTGGGAAAAAACTCGCCTTTCCGTGATAAGTTTGCGATGCGTTAATCAATACGTAATGCAATCTATTGATTACCGCTCGGGAAAATTTCTGTACAAGAATATCTTCACTTTTTGCTTGCGCTATGAATCTCCAGGTATTACTGAACTATGAAGAAAGACTTTGTTCTCTGTTCGATAATTTGTCTTCGACTTTTATAAGATTCCAGTACGCGCCCCACGACTTGCAAAGAATCCGCCCAAAACTTTTCACCGATTGTGCAAGCGCGATACTTGTGAAAACCGAATCACCGCGTTACTCGTCGCGCATAAAACAGCAATAAAATTCCACGAAACCAAGGTCCACGAACGAAAGGCGAAGCGATTACTTATAATAGCATCACGAAAGCGGCTCGCTGCTATTTACCCGTAGTCAAGCACCGGAAAAAGGCGCAAACGATGTCTAGGCCGCTTCTTTAACCCTTCCCCAAGTCGAATCACGCGCGAATCGTGGACGCGTCGAAGGCAGCTGGCCAAATAGATTTCTCGCATGCTTCGTCGGGACATCTCTGTGCGCTCGGCTTGCGCAACTCGTGCCAATATTCGCGACAGAGCACCGTAAAAAGGCGCGCAGAACAATCTTGCTCGTCTTCTCCATTCGCGAACGGTCATTCCCACGGCGCGACGTTTAAAGGGAAACGAAGACCAAACGATCACCTGCTTCTGTATACGACGAATGTTCAACGAAACCGGTTTAAAATTCGATCGGTTGCAATTAATGGCGATCCACGTCGTAGAGCAACGGCTAGCCGTATAAAACGTTCGTTTCGAACGATTCGTTATTAATTGGCGGGCGAGCTCCAGGTAGGCGCACAGGCGACCATAATCGGCGATCGTAATTGTCGAATTATCCCGCGCGGGGATTGATTGAATATTCGTGGCGCATAGGTACGGCCGATCGGAGTTGACGCAAGGTATTGAATAGCTTAGAGTTCTGGATTACATACCGCGCAGGACGAATCATGCGATTCGATTGATTGGGAATGGAAAGAATGAAGACTGAATAGGTGTAAACGGTGCGCGGGGTAATTCGTCTTTTTGTCACCTTGCTGCAGTGATGAAACACATGCCGAGAGCTATTCAAATACCTATTACGGGAATATTCCCTTTTTCGGAATGAGTTTGCACGTTGACGTCTTCTGCGTATGTGCGCTGGATAACGGCGAGGTTAAACGACCGCTGCACATATTTCTTTTTGTTTTCAACGTGCAATAAGCTTGGTTTATTTCATTGGTAATCGCTTTTCGTTCGATCTAAGTTCATTTGCTATTTCATTTGCTATTTCATTTGCCGTCGTCGAAACTGTGGATCGTTGGTGACAAAAGTTGAATGTTAACTGGCGACGCAATTGCGACGATCGAAATTGGGAACGGGGTGAAAGGAGATGTTAAGGGCAGAAATCACTTTCACGCGTCGTCGAAAGGTCTTTCGGAGAAAGCAACATGGTTGCGCGCGAGTTTAACGCTTCCTGGCTGTTCATCTCCGCAACCATTTGCCTTCTAATATTTATAGACCTTCTTCCTCGCTTCCTTCGCCGTTTGCTCGCGCCACGTCTAATACCACACTCCTCGTGCCTGACTAACGAGAAGATAGCAGACGAGGGAAGATAAGAAACGACGCGAGCCGAGAACCGGATCTTTTCATTTTCCGCTTCTGGTAATCCTGAATGGCTACTTGTTTCGTATTTTCGCGGGCTATCTAGATACGCACATTCTGGCAAGATGTGATCTAGCAGGAGCGTACAAAATATAAAAATAAGTCAAATATTACATATCCCATACTACCCCTTATACCCTTGCTTGAGACAAACGAATTTTCCTTCTCTCCTGCCTCGCTTTCTATCCCCTGTGCAATCTAAAAAACTGATGGAAAAGCTTCACTTTCGTTGAACAACGTAACCCTGTTGCGACATACATATGATGCTACTATCGTTACAACAGATCTTTATTAGCCTCCAGCTGCAAGAAAGACACTTAGTTGTCCGACACGATCGGTCGTTGCATGAATGTTTATGAAAATGTTGATAGAAGCAACGTGGAACGTTTACCGGGACGTGGGTATCGCGCTGTAAACGATATTTTTCCACTTTCTGGACCGCGTAAGCGAGAATTCTCGTGACTCTTAAAGATTTAGCGAGCACGTACAACATTCTCGCCTGTCTCCACAAGATGCTAGGGCAATGCCCTATCAAGGTTGTGAATATTCGCGTGCATCAAGAAACTTCCTTAAATACGACCGTCATTTTTTTCAAACACCTTGCCTAATTATAAAAAGGACGAAATGAATTATTTTTAAGCAATTCATTTATCTGGATGCGTTCATAGATGTTTGTAATAGAGAAATATGTTTTATGAAAGTGCTTTCAATCTTTTTCCTCTGTGACGGCGTATATTGCATAAATTTCTAGATGATCAAAATTCATTTTTTCTTACTGAAATTTATATATGGAGAAATGTATAGCTAACCATTTGAAACGGAACAGGATACTCATAATAATAGTTTATAAACTATGGACCAATCAAAAGAATACAATACAATCTAAATTAATTTCGATCCGCTAAAAATCCAACGCGACCCGATGTTGGCTCCACTTTTGTGAAATATTTTATAACATTCGTGTGAAACAATAACGAAATCCTGCAACGAATAAAGGAAATCAGTCCCCCGTCGGCGGAATTAATTTGTTTAATAAAAAATTGCATTTCGCAGCGCGAGGTCTATTACAAAAATATGAGCCGACGAAAAGTGTTGCATAATTCAAAGGACGAATTCTTCCAAATGATCGCGAGACCTTATGCAACGCCCTCGACGGCAAATACTCGAATAAAGAAGACGAGAATTCGTCGACAGTCCTTTTCATAACGTCAGGGTCGCGGATGGCGTGCGTCCATCCGGTGCACGCGATGAAAGTGACGGAAGTCGCGGAAGTCGCGGAAGTCACGGATACGAACGGCAATGTTTTTTTGTTGGTCCCGAGCAAGGAAACGCACGGCGTTCTACGAACGATCGAACCTACCTGGCTGTACCCCGTGAAAGCGTGAAACCAGCCAGTAAATGTCATTAAGGGAGCTCTTCGATTCGCCTCACGATTTGTCCCCGATCGGTATGCGAGCGCCTGCAGATCTTTTAGCCGGCTCGATTCGCGACATTGAAACGGAATCGTACGCTGAAAACGAATCTCGCGAGACTTTTCGTTCGCCTTGGACGAATTTAAAGAAGATGATAATAATAATAATGTGTCGCGATGTTAACAAATAAATTGCCGTAGCAAGATTAATAAGAGATGTAAGGCATCGTGTAGCATTTGAATGAGATCAAATGTTTGTGCACTAAAATCGTAGTTTCTGTATTCGAATGTCCTGGAAGTATTGCCGAGTATTTCTTGAAACTGCTCGAAAGTAGATATACGTACAAGGAATTAATGCCTCGTACAATTTTTGTTAAAAATGTTCCGTCGTAAGAAATAGAACTGAACTCCCGTCTAACTGCAAAAGATTTGCAAACAATTCAATTGGCCGAAATCGAAAAGCCCAATCGCGAAAGATCATCGATTGGACTGCCCCGAGATTGTGTGCAAAGGATTTTTCTGTAACGTCGAGGCACGTTCGCGTCGCGTGACAAGTAAACGCCACTTCTCCGTATACTTATTAAAGCGCAGCAATGCCAAACAAAAAAAAGAAGCGAGGAGACGAAAGACAGAATGAAACATGGAAAACGAGAGGCACGAGGCTGCTTAACGATTGATATTCGTGCGACGGGCCAACCTTAGCGTACCATAATTCAGCTTATAATTTAACGGGTGTCCCGTATCGCACGGATGACGTTCCGTCGACCATTTTATGCAGACAACATGTACCTTCCGTCGGACGTCAACGAGATGGCTCACGCAGCTGGAACGTCCCTCATCAATATCCATAAGTTAAAGGACATCCGTCTTTGCGCACACACGCAGAATAATTTACAAGGATCTACGATAACCGAGCGGCTGGATCGCCTTTGGACAACGTGCGTGTGGTAATAATGCAAGAGAACGAGGTGATGCCGTTTCCTTTCGACGATCCGATGATAAGACGCGCACAAGGTTGCGTTTCATTTATTAACGCGTTCCCCGCTCGCAATCGGTGTGATTCGCGGGAGAAGCAGCCATTAAGATTTCATTTTAATAATAATAACAGGAAGGGAAGGATTAATCGTTGCAATAAAGGGTAATTACATCAATGTAATAGCTGCAAGAAACTGTAGAACGTAGTGATACAAGAGATGATAGACGCAGACGCGTGCAGAAAATGTCACCAATACGAGAAAATAATAGAACAGAGTTGTAGAATAATGGAATAGAATTTTGTTGATTAATTTGGTACAAATATTTGGTTATTACCACGGGGTGTTAAACTGTTCAGTAGTTTTAAGGGTTAAGGAAAGGTAAAGAAACATTCTTATAATTGATAATAAATTAGTTTGATTATTTTTTAGGCGAACTTGGAGAAGCTGGGGTGGGATGCAACGTAATTAGCTTGAATAAATTTCGTAGCAAAGAAGATTCTAGATAGACTATAATACTATAATAATCTTTTGCGCATTCGTAATTACATTCCATTGTGCTTCATTTCAGCCGGCAAGGAATAAAATGATTTCACGCGGGATAATGATGGAAATTAAATTGGAATAGCGTGAGTTAATGTCGATTAAAGCAAGGATCGTGCAAATTGTAATACATGCATAGATCGTCCGCGTCTCACTTGAGAAAAAAAAGCTTGAAGCATTCGTTACTCTGAATGGTTACATCATAATTACATCGCGAATGTTGTTCGCAACCTTCATCCGCGAAGTTTTTACTTCTACACTAACCTTGAGAGGAAAGATGAACAGAATAAGAAAATAACTGGCTTGAACTTTTTGCTGCACTTATAGTTCTAATGGTTGGACTAATGAAAAGTATAATTTCTGGTAGCTGAAGTTATACACATTCGAGGGAGCAAGAACAGCGCTGCGTTACAAACGCCAGGGTTTTTGTCGTTAACTATTCACAAGATGACACCGATTGTTTCGGAGTTAACGAAGGCGTACGGTCAAAAAAAAACGGCATACGTTAATACGCGTCACGGGATTCTTTTGTTCCGGTATGTATACTTCTTTCAATTTAAATTCATGACTGGCGACTCTGTAAAATTTCTAATACACACGTCGACGCCTTGCACGTAAGTACTTTGTCCAACATCCATTAATGTCGTTTTCGCAAGAGACAAAAAGAAATTATCATTCGGTTTGGCGAAATATGCCGAGTCTCTTAACGTTGAACGTTTTCAACTTTTTCATCGTAAACAGAAGTAGAAATTCACCATTGACACAAAAAGAGTCGCAAACGAATTTTCTATTTGCGAATAGCTTCAATTATAATAAAAAGAATACTGCTGAAATCTATATGTTATTTTATTATTCTAAATCGGTAGATAAATAAATTTTCTAACTTAATGCAATTATTGTTTAAATCCAGATTTTATTCCTGTCCTTGATTGTAAAGCTAAGTACAGATTACAGCGAGCAACGAGACTTATTGCAGACGATACAAAAAGACGAGGCAGGGATCTAAATTGGTTTCGTCAATCGTCGATCAGTTTGCCCAACGACGCGAACGACGAAAAGTGTTGCAGCAAGCAACGAGATGGGCAGCCAGCCGGTGAAGAAACGAATTTAAGGGGAGATGCAAATTGAACACCGTTTTCTGTGTCGCAACAACTGACGCATCTAACAGAACAATTTGTAACTGAGATTGGAATTACACTGAAAACTTACTGAATCCACAATCGATATTCTTTAACAGAGGAAAATTGAAATTTTTGCAAAATGCAAATAATATATGAGAGTTTAAGCATGTACGAATATTTGAGGCGATGAATTAAGAAAAATTAAATTTCAACATTTGCATTATCACATATTTGAACGAAATAAAGTCTCGTTTTCTAAATTAATACTCATGGAAACGTTTCGTCAGAAAAATCAACGATTCCCTAATTGATCTCCAGTGAAAAGAGTAAAACCTCTAAGTGGTTAGTAAACAGAAAGAAATTCTACAGGAGGGGCATTTAAAAAGTATCGAAAGATTGTACGTTCGCGGAATTAAAGTCCCGCTGAGATCCAGACACAAGAACCGCCTTAATTCGAGGCACGAAACCCACAATTTTCGCTGTCGACGCCGCTCGTTATTTTCCGATTTTGCAACCGATTCGCGGTCATACAACATTGTGTAATTTAACGACAGCGAATCTGTTCGATACAATTTTCATCTTCAAACGCGTACGATTTGCTTTCACTTCACTAAATAAAAAAGGATTCATTTGAAACTTTCAAATTATCTATCGCAAGAGCGATAATATCGATACACGTATATCGATACGAAGCTCGATGCAGAGGGCGAATAGTTGCGCGCGCATTCAGCCGAAAGAAACGAATTTGAACGTATGCGTGCGAAATAACAACTATAATATCCTTGCATGACTAATTATTGTATTACTGATTCATCTCTTTGACTCACCGCATCGTTGTTTCCAAATTCCACAGACAGGTCCTGCGGTAAAAACAAATGTCCAAAAAGCTCCGCGCTTCTTCCTCGTATTTACATATGTTCGTCCCACATATACGCACGCTTCCGCCAAACATGCAGTGACGTTTCGAGTCTCGTGCACCCACTGACAAGAAAAACGAAAGTCAACTTTAAACGTGAAGCCTTTGAACTCCACCCTTTTCACACAGTCCCCTCCTATACGCCTATTTCCAAACCAGTCTTTTTAAATATCTATATGTCCATACTTAAATATGTATATTGGCAACCTTTCGGCCATCGTGTATATCGTATGAATGAATGTGCCCACACCACACGCGTATAGAAACATTCGTGTGATTCAAACGTGAATGTCTTTCAAATACTTTACATTATACGTCGTGTGATAAACATAGGTTATAGATCAAAGAAAGTAATTCTTATACGTTTACTACGAAGGAACTCGCATGGACGATGGAATAGCAATAATTTGTAATCGATTTTACCTTAGATTTATGTTGATTTCCTCGAGGCACGTTGAATTGGCCGGTTTGAAACTAATCTATGATGTGACAGGCATTGACAGACAATTCACAGTCACCTGAATCACAGACGAGATATAAAATAAACTTATCACGTTATGAACTTTTGCACAAACGAGATATAGGAATCACAAATCACCTTATGGAGTTCGTAGCCCAACACGACTGCCATACCGGCTCAGAAATCCAACACTGATATGAGCGTCCTCTGCTCATAAACAGTGTTCAGTTGTAGAACTATTATTTACTAAAGTTGTGTTGGGAACAGGATTCATGCATAGCTTTCGCAGCTTGCTTACTTATTTTTATTATAATTCGCCACTTTTTCAGCTTGGGGATTAAGTTGCTGCTCTGCATTCACTTTTACTCCCTTGCAACCCTATTTGCTCCACTGCAACCCCTATCGTAGGTGACTATCCAGTTGCCAGTAATTGTTGTTTAAATTGTTCTCTTTCTTATTTCTTTTCCATTCATCTGACAGCTCTTACATTAAAACATAACCACCAGGAGCCAAAATATAAAATTTATAATAAACATTGCTTTGCATAAAGTGACGGTAACGTTGTGAGTGACACGGAAATGGTATGGGGTCCTCGGATCCTCGGGAATTCGGGCCGAAAAAATACATTGGCTATCCATATATCTCCTCGGCGACTTTTATTAAATTACAGACACCGATTCTACAATCGCTGAGGTGCATAAATGTATCATGGATAATGAGTAATTAACGATTGTTCCCCGACAGTTTTTCGCGTTATCAACCGATGATTCTCGCGCCATTCGAGCTTCTAATCTGTAAGCAGATGGTGTTGCTTGCGCCACAAACAGAAAGAGAAAGAGCGGAATTTTTCATTAGGAACTTTACTATGAGACACCGATAGGTAGAGAACGCGCGGTAATAAATCGTTTTCGATCGAACGAATTTCCAGCAAGTCCCTTTCGCGGCCATCAATTCAACGCGGTTGTTTGCCCGCAAACATTCTAAAGACCGACGTATTCTGTATTAGATTTGATGTTGCGTTAACCGATATACCGGATGTGACAGCGTAACGATCCTTCGAGGTTAAGTGACATTACGCTTTTTATATCGAGATATCTTCTTTTTTTTTTAAATCGCTTAAGTTATTTCGGAGCAATGCCAGCACCAAACTCGATCAGCGTAGCCGTAATATGTTCTAGCAATATGAATAGAAGCATGGAGGCTCATGCCTTCTTGAGGTAACTAGTCTTATTGGAGTAGATTGTAAATCCTCTGTTTGTTCATCGTGGAAGAACTTGAATTCCTGTTTTTCAGTAAAAAGGGGTTCAATGTAAAGTCCTTTGGCACTGGCGATAAAGTCAAACTTCCTGGAAACGCCCCGGATCGTCCAAACATTTACGACTTTGGAACATCGTACGATGAAATCTACAATGATCTTTTATCAAAAGACAAGCAATAGTATCCTACTCTTTAAATAAATAAACGTAATATTTCTGTTTTATTTTTACAGAGTGGAATCGTAATAGCACAAAATTGTACCAGGTTTTAATAACTATTGTGAGCTAATCGAAAATAGAATTCCTTAACCCTATTATTAGCTATACACAGAATGGTTTATTGCATATGTTAGATAGGAACCGTAGAATAAAACCGAAACCAGAGCGGTTTCAGCTGTCCAAGGATAAATTCGATATTTTAATCACGTGCGAAGAGCGTGTGTACGATCAAGTGATCGAGTGTATGGAGTCCAGAACGCAGGAGGACAGTCAGCCTGTTCATTTAATTAATATTGATATACAGGATAATCACGAAGAAGCTACAGTTGGATCGTTCCTCATCTGTGAATTAGTCAGTGTGGTAATTTAAAAATTCCAATTTTTTCTTCCTTAAATATCTGTAAGCATATTTCCTCAATTCCTTAATTCGAACGTGTGTTATTGCAGCTGGCCAATAGCGAAGACTTAGATAATGATATAGACGAATTGCTCCATGAATTTGAATCGAAATTCGCGAGAACAATCTTGCACACCGTGCTGTTTTATTGAAAGAGCTGTTATACATTGGGAACAGCGTGTCTGTTTAACGACTTAACTTCTAAAGCAGACTAAATTATGCATTATGAACGTACCGCCACATTCTCTGAACCAGATTATGTGGAGCGAATTTCGCTAACGACAAAGAGGAATTCGATGCGTGCTTCCTGTTTAACGAATTATTGCTCCTCACGGAATATTTATCAAAGATCTGCCGTTATGTTCGCATGATATCTGTAACTCATGGAATGATACAAATACAATGATCACTGTACTCGTTGAGTGATACCGAAACACTATTATCAATGGGATTAAGCAAGATTTAAAAAAGAAAAGCAGAGAATATAAATTATAGAATATTTTAATTTTATAATATATACACATATAAGCACAACGACAAATTATTCTTGTGTGTGTATGTATTTTATTGTTAGAATGTATTTATGGTACATAGAATCGATATGAGTCTCTGACATGCTTATAAACTCAGAGATTTGTATATTACAAAAATACGATCCGCTGTTATATAGCGAAAAGGCCTTCAATTCACATGATACAGTACTACTATTCGTAAAATCAATGTTGATCGAGATGGACGTACAATCTTCTTGTTTTCTCGCGTTTCTTTTTATTCGCGTGTTTATTAATCTTTTTCCACGGTTTCTCTTCAAGCAGCAAACTCTGTGTGGAACCAATCACTGATCCTGTATCGCTGGAAAGGATATTACAATAATTATCAAATATTATCGAAACAAAATTCCTGTACACGATCCATTACTTATTATTATATACGAACGATTATTATCAATAATTATACAAGAATGACTTTACGAAATAATAAATATACAATAATGTTACATACTTAGAACCAGCACGACTTATACCCTGCATCTTTCCAATCACACCTTTCACATGTACATTCGAATGATTGCTTCGGAAGAATACTTTATCCACATCTTCGGACGTGACTTTGCTTCCTTTGTTCGCCCGTATCGCTCTAGCTGGTAGATGTTTATTTATGGAAACCATTCTCCTTTGCGGAGGAAATATATGAAACTTTTCTTGTTCGATCGTTGATGGAGCAACGCAATACAATAATTTACCGTTTACGTAATCTTTTAAAAGGTATCGCGCTGCGCGTGGATTGTCTGGCTGTCCATTTTGCGTCATGAAACCTCTATTATCTGGACCGAAGAGAAAAGTCATAAATTACAATAAATAGAAAGGCTTGAAAACAAAATGTACATATACGAATACGTACATCCATAAGCATTCAAAATTTCTTCTGAGGTTGGAGGTCGATCAGAATCTTCTCCTTCTGGTGGTGCTGGGATCATAATACCATAAAGATCCTCTATAACGTACCTTGGTATTAAGGTACCCATTAGTGTAATAGGAGGTACATGATCTCTCATTTGATCGATTGGCAATATACCATTTAAAATCATCTCTGCTTTTGTACTAACAAAACTGGGCATTACTAATCCAGGACAGTCGCAAAGAAGTAGATCCTTATCTAAGTACAATGTTTGAAAGTGCTTCGTCTTGCCTGGTGTTGCAGACACTGATACTTTTTTGTCCTTCAAAAGCGCATTAATTGTCGAACTTTTACCCACATTTGGATAGCCTACTAAACCAATTATTGTAACTCCTTCTGTACATGTTTTGCCTTTATAAATTGTTTTGAAAAGTTCTACCAATTGGTCTCTGCTTAATAATTCTGCTGAATTCTCTATTTTAGCAATATTTCCCACAGTAATTGTTTCATCAGTTTCCTGCAGTATAGGTTTCTGTTCTTTCGAACTGCAATCAGCGTCCTTGGAACTTTCGTACGTGCATTCTGTATTTACATTACTACCATCGTCTGCGCTTGCATACTCGCTGTCCGAAGCGAATTCAGAATTATACAACGATTGCCCGCTTTCACTGCCATCTTCCTCATCGTTATCCTCTGTGTCACTGTCCTCCTCGTCTTCACAATTCTCTTCCTCTACCAAATCTTCCATCTTTTCTTTCTCCGCTGCCAGCGTGGCAGAAAAGAATGCGACCCTAACATTAATATCCGTAAAATATTTCGCCCAAATTTGTCTCTGCGCCTCTGTAAGAAAATCCGCCTTATTAATCAGTATCATGTTCATCTTCGACGGATCTACTTCTTGCACATACGCTTCCAGATCCTCGCAACGGAAGAGCATGGGGTTACGTGCATCAACTATTTGTACGACAATGTCACTGCGCTCTACGACGCGCCACAGCTGTCTCCAGAATTCCAAATTCTTTTCGTAAGGTGTCAACATCAATCCATCCACTTCTTGCAACGCGGAAAGGGAGCGTCTCCACTCGAGGAACTCGTCCCTTTCTTTACTCTGTAATTCATGAGCTGTGGTGGAGCTGTCCCACTTCGGCCTCCTCGGTATCTTCAGGAGAGCTTTATTCTTCTTCTGAGACTCCAAAACTTTCTGCTTCTCATCATTGGATAGTAAACCGATTCCACTTTTTGGATTAACAAACTTGATGTTTAATTTCTCCGCGTGAAACTCGGTGCCCGCTAACTCGGCGGTGGAAAGGAACTCTTGGAAGGAATTTTCTTCCGTAACGGATTGAAGATTAAGACGTCCCCAGTCGTAACCGTCGTTCAACTCGGCAGTGTGTAGCTGATCGAAAGTGGAAGTACGAAGTATTTGACGAATTGTTTACCAGATATTAGGATTATTCGCACGTGTACCAAGACGAACAGGTTATAAATAAAGCCATTACCTTACCATGGACGATTCAGCATTTCGTTTATTCCTCGATGAGCCAAAACGATTTCTAATCAAGGCTTTCCCCAAATTGCCACCCTCTGCTTTTCCCTTTTTGCCCATTTTATTAAATCATATAACACTTGATGTAAGTGGACATAAGACGAGGTTAGTCACCACCAAAACGCTGCCATCAAACGTCGACAGCAACGTAATAAGCGTGCACGAAATGTCAAGCGGAAAGTTGTAATGTGTAATCGATAATTATTGAATCATACTTATTACAGTCATATATAAAAGAAAAGAAATTTTAAATGTAATTCGATGTTCGGTGAAATATTCAGCACAGAATTCAAAACAGATAATGTATACGTATAATATGCGTATTATAAGTTAATTAAGGTATATCTATAGTTAATAACAGGCATGAATTAAATCTGGAGCAGATTTCGATTAATTCTGTGTCTTAGTCCATTTTTATTAATAATTGATAGGTAAACTGTTCTGGTTCACAGTTTCTCGACGACCAGCAACAATTACGAAAGGTTCAACATGCTCCACATGCTTTTCTACCCTATTCCCGCGCGCTCATCAATTCTCTTCGAAATCGGAACAAGAAAAATTTCTTTCGCAAGGCAGCTTGTGAACAGTTCTTTTTTTCTTTTTTTTTTAACTTTTTTTTCTTAATCGGAATAATATCGGTGTGTCATCGGTTATATTTTATATATTACAATTTCTGCGGCTTCATATGATTCAACGCGTTCGTACTCGTACGTTCTGCGCGCAGGAGACGAGGAGGAGAGGTCGCACTCACTTTCGATACTTGGATCGGCATCTCGCAATATTATTTAGAAATCTAGCCATCTAGTAGAGGATAATCAGTCACTTTCTCTGGAAAAGGACAATTCCCCTTAAATAAAATTTCTTCGAAAAAAAAAAAAAAAAAATAAACAAAAAATATACTTTCATCCAAGCACGCCGTACTACTAATGCTCTGTACGAGTTTCTCTTTTTCACGGAGAGTATAAAATGGCTCGCAACGTGTCTGATATGAGTCCGTTATTTTACACTGCAACGCTTTCCCCACAGTACCATCGTCCTCCACGTAGAATTCGTTATCGACGACTGTACAACCTGACCCTGACACGCAATCTGTATACTGCACTACTCGTGCATAACGAACGGTAGTCCGTTTAGCGTACACGTAACATATAGACACTTTCATATAATTATCTTTCAGTAATTATCTCTTCCACGGATACCTCGAGGTGGATCACCATCGCGCCCCCTACCACGATTACTATAACCGCTCCTTCCCATGTTATTGTCATTGGGACCGCGATTCATGCCACGATTAGGTCCAAGCTTATTACCGAAATTTCCGAAGTTCGAATTAAAATTATTTGGCGCATTCTGACCAGGGTTTTGACCCCTGAAACCGGGCCCAAAACCTGGCCGATCGAAATTTGGCGGTCCAGCGTTTGGACCGCGGAAATTCGGTAAACCTTGAAAGCTATTACCAAATGGTCCTTGATTAGGGCCGAATGGCGGTAAAGGATTGGGCCTGAAGTGTTGATTGGGTCCAAAATTACCGTTCGGTGGTCTGAAGTTAGGTCCAAAATTCCCAGGTGGTGGCCCATTGGGACCGAAGCCAGGGTGCATGTTAGGATGGTGCATCATATGCATGGGACCGTCGATTCCTTGCATACCGGGATGCAGAGGTTTATTCTGCATAGGATGCTGGGACATGTTTGGATGTGGTACTAAACTTGGAATCGGTGGGGGCATGTTGGGATTAATATTCTGCATATTGTGGTGACTCGACATGTGGGATATGCTGTTCCCTAAATGGGGCATACTATTACCCATGCCGGACCCTAAGCCCATAGGCATATTATCACGTTTATCGAAATTGCCTGAAAAACCACCGTCCCCTTTTCGGGGACCATCGTTCATTGATTTCTCATCGTCCCATCGCGAACCACCATCTCGATCTCTGTCGTCGTAGATATCGTTGTCCATGGGTTTCTTCATAGGGAAACCGTGAGAACCCCTAAAGTCCTTGTCCACGTAGTTGCCCCTTACGTCGTAGTCTGAACGCGAGCTAGGCCTTCCAGGTCCACTGGATATGTTAAACCGCAAGTCTTCATCGCGATTCGAGTTCCTGCCGCCCTCGCCGTGAGAGAGTTTCCTGAGATCTTCATCCTGACCACTATGATACGAGTTGTTTTCGTTGGAGTGCTGATTCGATTTTGACCCAGTGTATCTTAAATCGGTGTCACTGGACTGCGAATCCTCGGTCATTACTCCGCCAAAAACGGGTTGATGTATCTTGGACGTTCGATCGCTCGCCCCACCGTCGCTCCAACCGATCAATTGATCGAACTTCCGTTTCCCCCCACGATTTAAGGCTTTAAGCAACTCTGGATTCTGGGCGAATTTAGAACTAGGTAGGGGCGGAGGAAGTTCAATGTCGGGGACTTTGGAATAGTCTATTTCGCCATCGTCTTGTAGATATTCCTCCGAGTCATCCATATTATCCGGGGGCCCTACGACTTCACGCAGCTCCTCTATTTCTCCGGAGAATACTAGCTTGTTTATGGCATCGTTTCCTTTGCCAATTGCTTCCGCTAATTTGGTGCCGGCTGTAGTATTTTAGACGATAATAAATAAATATAATTGCATTTACAATTTCGAATGTATTTGCATATTGGATAGTACTTACATTCGACGGGAATCATTTTCCCATACAATATAATACCATTAGGAGTTACGTCGTTCAGAGGTACTGCTCCTGGAGTGGTTTCGATCAATTGGTTGACAAATGCATTTAAAGCTTCTACTTGCTCCATATCCTCTGCCTCCATCTCGTTCCATTGAGCTTGGAAATTTCTTGGAATAGGTTTGCTGTATGGAACTTTCTTATTGGCGAACTTCTTTCCTTCGTCGATGGCGTGATCCAAGTCCAAACCTGGAATACCGCCACTTTTGTCTTCTGGTTCGCCATCGGCGTTGATTCTATCCTCTGGTCCCATACCAGGTATCACGGCCGCTTCATCGGCTTCAAAATAATAAGTACAATAATTTTAATAACAAACTTATAAAGAATCTTCAATTGTATAGCGTATAGTATACCAATTTCATGATCATCGACGCCTGCCGATCCTGCGGGTAGAGTATTCAAATTATACTTGTCCCTCATTAAATCTCCCGGCCTGTTTCTGGTCCAGAACTTCGAAGTGTGATCGTTGCTACCAGAACATAAAATATGTCCCAATGGATGCCACGCTAACGTCCAGACTATACTGTCGTGGGCCTGTTCTATGGCACCCACTTCCTTGTCCGCTCTAAAAATCATTCGTTTCATAAAAGATGTATAAAAGGTAGCGTTAAGAATAGAGAAGAATTTCGAGAGCCATACCCAACGTGCCAGAATAAAATAGCCCCGTCGCTACCACCGCTACAAAATAGACCTTCGTGACTCGGATGCCACGCGACGCTAGACGCTTCCTTTTTGTGGCCACGAAACGTTTGAACTTCTTGGCTCAAATTTCGAAGATCGAACAATTTGAGCAAATGGTCCCGCGACGCAGTCACCAACCAATTTCCATTTTCGTTCCATTTCACGTCCATGACTGTCGATTTGTGTGCATGCAAGGTGGCAAGAGATTGGCCTGTCTTTGGGTCCCACAGCTTCACCGGTTGCTGATTATCTTTGCTTCCAGAGATGACTAGACTTTTTTGTGGATGCCAATGCACGCACTTCACGTCCGCTCCGTGACCTAAACGTTATTTCGTACTTGATTATTCATTTATTCGATGCATAGGAAATGTGGGAAATATTTTGTTACAAGTTTTTTTTTACGATGTGATAGTGAACTGATATATACCCCTGAGAATTCGTTCTTCATGACAGCGAAGAAAGTCCCAAATTCTGACTGTTCCATCGTCACTGCACGTAGCCAGCTTATGATCCGTTGGACTGAAACTACCCGCCCAAAAAGCAAATGTTATATTCAAACAATACGCTGTTACGTACTTATAAAGCGATTCTTTATTTGCAATGAGAATCTATGTGAAATAGATACTCTATTTTGTATTTATTGGTTCAACTAGACATATATATCAAGTATTAAATGTTATTAGATTAATATAACGTCATAAAATATGTATTGCACGTTGAACTTTATTAACTTTTATTGAAATTATATAATTTTACAACTGCAATATATATCGAAAATGAAAGGAAATAAAACATGTGAAGTTTATTGATATCCAATAGAACATTTAAGATATGCGGTACACCTTGCGGACATTATTATATTACGATTACTAGAAATTGAAATCAAAGTATGTAGTAATAGCTTACATTTATTACTGATTCGTCATTTCGTTTATTGAATAAATACTACACATGCAATATTTATTTATATATACAACAAGCAAAGAATATTATAGTTCCATATTGTTTCTTTCTTTTAACTTTTTAATGGTACCATCTGCTAAACAAATTATATACTTTTATGCCTACACATGCATCCTTGTTGAATCCTAAATGTTAATTGGCATAAATTTTAGAAAGTTGTAAAAGATCGCATTGTGAAGAATTTATTATAATTACAAACAACGACTAATAATGATTAACAATTGAAGTTTTCTGATTTTGAGCGTAAGCGGTATATGCGTGGAGAGTGTGTATAAGATATGTAGAAATATAAAAATAAATAATATCTTTGGATTAACTTTAGAACTTGTTTAAAGTATCAATCGGATAATATTCTAAGAACGCGCACCGTGGAATTCTACTGTAATATCATTTCGAGGAATAGACAGACATCAGTAATAAAAGGAAGATCTATGTGTAAATATTAGAAATAAACAAAAAACCATCTTCGACAGTCATATCTGGCACTCAAACAAAATTCATTGCCGACCAAGCAACAAACCGTTTCATCGTCATGAAGTTAGAATCTCTCTTTGATGCCACATGACCACCGAGTGATATACCAAGAGTGATATTTTTTTTCAAAGTTCAATATTTATTGCACAAAAAAAATGTCCGAAGTGTACATGAATATTAATTATATCTCTCTGTTACTCTCTCTCTCTCTCCCTCTCTCATCTGCAAAAGGGCACAAGTGACACAAAGCAAAGAAAAAAATACTTTATTCTCAGAAGCATAATGATACTGCGATATATATCTTTATTCAACTTTATTCAAACTTGGATGATGTAAAGAAGGACACAGGATATTTATTTTTATTATAATTCCATGGGAATCTCGACTAGGTATTTGCTGTATATACGTATATTTTGTTTGTTTATTCGTTCATTCTGAGAAAATTACACATTTTTGCCCAACAAGCTGACCATATAAAGTCCATAAACTATGAGCCGTAAGGACCTAATTTTATTCTCTTTTTCTATTCTTTTCGATTCATTTCATTCCTTCCTCAGACCTTTTTTTATTGAAATAATAAACTCTTACTAACAGTGGACCGTGTAGATGTTTTTTTAGGTCCCCAAGACTCTACGAGTACAGATGATACGATTCGTACTAACACAGGTACAATATTATATAGCAGAGAAATGTACGCTATTCTTGCATGTTAGCTTCGAATAATATTACGATCCGTTAAAGTGTAGAATGAAAGTTAAGCTTTGTCCGAGGGCCTATTATTTATTCAACATTCTTAAACAGGTCCAATGCACTTATTTAGTCAGGGACAACCCGATTTACTTGCATGATATCACTCAACATTTGTGTTTCCATAATCATTTATTGGAATCAAATTTGTCAAAAAGCTCGATAAAAAGCACGACAAGTCGTCACAACGTGAATGGATATACCGCATAATATTACGAACAAATTTTTATCGCAGCCGTTTTGTACTGCAGAAAATTCGTTTAAATCCTCAAGATTTGTATGTTTCCTATACACCTATTATCAGGAAATCTATCGAATACAATTAATCAAGAACACGTGAAGGTCACCTGTGTACCCATACAAGAATCACTATAGTCAGACTAGAAGTGTTATAAAACCAGAAAAGGAAAAGAATGAGAGTCATGTCCGATATCTTATCTACAGCAAGGATGGACGGATCATCGATAACAGTGGCGCAAGAGACGTAAGGACTAGTGTGGTGGATGGTATACCTGAGTCCTCTAATCGCTTCTTTGTGCGCTTGAAACATCTTGACGTTGTTCATGTTGCTCTGCCAATACTTCACGTAACCCGCATGATCTCCTGTTACCATCCAGCTCTCGTTGTGCGACCATACCATTGTTCTCACCGGACTATCGTGTGCCTGCACAGATAGAAAGGATTACTCAATTAATATATCCGAAACTAGCGTATAATTTTGTACAAATTTTCTCAATGATTTCATTGTTTATCAAGGACAAAAGTTCCTAGGCAGTTCGCAAAAACATGCAAAGTACCAATAAACAATGAAACAATATTAATAACACAGAAATTTAAGTTATCATAAAATGATTGAAACACATAAGATACCTGTAGAATAGTTTCAAAATTAAAAGTAAGACCATTCCACAGGGTAAATTCTCCGCTAGATGCACCAGTAACAAGACGTCTACCCTCCGGTGTCCAAGCCATGCAGAAGATTGGGCAACGCATTTTGTTCGTTGCAGTCTTCACGAATCTTGTGGTCACAGCGTTTATTGGATTGTCGACATAGCTAGGTGGCGGAAGCAGATCTGGGTAATACATCACGTCAGGCTGAAGGGCACGCCTGTCTCGATAATCCCTCTGCCATACTCGATTCTGTACATTAAGTGCAACAAATTAGCTTTACGTGCCGTCTCACTGTGCGATATTGTATAATGTAAATTAAAGATCTCACCTCCAGACTCTTTATGATAGCCGAATTGTAGTCAACGGTTTTGCGCATGACCGATTTCCTAAGTCTTTTTCCATCGAACTCATCTTGCAACGTATCTTGACCAGCCGCAACAATTTTTGGAGCGTGGTAAGGTCTAAATGGTTTAAAGAAACCGCGGGCTCCATCTCTATGATTGGTATATCGATGTTGATAACTACCGGACGTGTTTATGGTAGTTAAATTGGGAGGCGGAGCCGATAGGTTTGGAGTAGCGGGAGGCGGCACAGACATATTAGGTAAACTTATAGCTGGCGGAGGATTCGCAAATTGTGTATTTGCAGACATAATGGAATAATTTATAAGTGACTATAATAACTTTAAATGTACAAAAGAAAATATAATCTAAAGGGATAATAAGGAACAAACATATTTCTTGCTTAGGACGGTCTAACGTTACTACTCTGTTCCCATTGAAGTTGTCATTTCTGCAAATAAACATAAAATATATTTCCCATTAATATATTTCATTATGTAATGCTAAGCGGTGTTTGCTTTTCGTTAACTTGAAAGTTATAGAATTGTTCAATTACTTTTCGTTTAATTCACATATGGCATGCAATATGCTACTCGGTTATTTAATCAATGAAAAACATTTCGGATTCTAAATGAAATGTTTGCAAAGTTTATTGAATCAGTTAGAAGAAAAATTGATATCGGTTTCAATAAATTAACGATAACTCTGCAATCGCTTTAATACATCATTTTAATCCGAAATATAAATCTATATTGTTCGAATGCAAATATTCGGGAAATACAACTTTCACGATATGTGAAAGTATAATAGCAATACTTCGAGAGAAATTTTCGTATCCAGCTTAATCCTGTCGACATAAACTTCCAATTTTCATTGATTTGTACATAAACGTGTAATCGAATATTTGATAGTTGAGGACCTGTACGAAACCTACTTCTACGAAAATTGAACCGTTAACAAAGGTTAGTCCAATCATTATTGAAAGGAAGGGAAGAATTCTAAAAACTGCATTCGAAACAGAAATCGCCGAGATGTGAGATAAAACGCATGTACAAAAGCTGATAAACAACCTGCTCGTTAATTGCGAACAAAATTTTCTTTGATGCTGTGTGGCACTGTAAAAACCCTTCAATTATACACAACCACTGAATTCCACCGATTGTATGAAAACGTTTTCGAAATGACTAACGAAAGATACGAATCGGGTCGATCATTACTCGATTAAAATACCGATAACTTTCGCGTTTGCTACGCCTACTATGTACATTTAAACACAACGAGGAAATAGCAAGAGAATTGTGTGTCCGCTACGGACGCCATTACTCTTCTGGGCGATGACATCCGTTTTAATCGTATCCACTTCCGACAGTGGTTTTAGTAAGATACAGCGAGGGCTATGTCTAGATAAAACATTTTCAATTAAAACGGTCTAATATACACGATTGATTGAATATTTCTTGAACTGAATTACTCCTTTGGAGCAAAATTATGAAATTGTTTGAAATCTAATAGGGATTTTTAGGACTTAGAATTAGACACATTCTAGGAATTTCGGATTATCTGCAGCAGTGCCATCCAATGGAGGGGCCCCTCGCGCGCTTGCTTCTCCCACCACTCGTTTTTTACATGCAATGCGCTTGCATTGCACCATATAATACATACGCTGTGCGTAATGTGTGAAACTCACAAGCAGAATGTAACTGCGTAGCGTCGCGCGTTTCCATAGCAACGCGGTCAAGAGTGGGAGAACCTGACACGCTTGCGAGCAGTAATGATCTACAATAAACATTGTATGATCTTATTCGCGCGTATTAAATTATTTTAGTATTTTCAGATTTATTCCATAAGAATTGAAAATATGCAAAATTCGGATTCTATTGATCTTATGCCCGATTTAATTTTATAAGGATAGAAATTCCTTTACGGTTGTTGGTAGAGCCACCTGTTTCAGGTTACTAAATTGCACACTTGCTAGTTCTTCTTGAATACAGCGGAGTAATGTCATTGAAATTACCGTGACAATGGTTAATAATGCCCATGAGTACTGTAGTAATAATTCTTTGAGTAACATTGCCATTGCATAAGATCGCAACAAATCGTGGTTTATATTACATTTAAAATCTATTCAAGATTATCATAGTCCTTCGAAAAATGGACCGTTTAGTATAATAGAAATATTAAGAATTTCTGCAGAAAGAATTGTAATAAAAGGATATCAATCATGGATAACAAATGTGATATAACAAAGCTTCCGCATCATATACAACAAAAATTGTGTCACACACGGCCTCTTTATAGACAGGGGAAAAAATTAACATCGGTGAAGGTAGCATTGTGGACATGTATCCTATCCTATACAAAATATTACGTACTACTAAATAATAATTACGCCTTAAGTTACATCCTTATTTTATTTGAATGCAATAAAGACGTAGTCAAATTAAAAATAATTTCCAATGAGAAACATTTGGCGAATTATACGATTTGTAAACAATTTTATTTATAGTATGTATGAGTCTCGTTCTCTTTCTTTATAATATTTCCTTGACACGCCAGCTCTGTGTAACAGGTTTATACAGTAAACGACGAATCGAAACATTTGATGATTTGTGGAGTACCGCAACTCCAATTAGGTGAAGAAGTGAAGAAACTCATCGAACCATATGGAAACATTAAAAGGATTCACGTAGTACCTGATTATCCTACCGAAGAATTTACAGATGCTTATTATGTTCAATACGCTCGTATACAAAGCGCAAGGTTCATATATACGTTTAGTTAATAGAAATCTGTAACGTAATTTTATAAATTAACTTTTAATTCAATGTCTGTTTATCGTATTGTACATTGTGTAGAATTGCAAAGCGATTCATCGACGGGAAAAATTTTTATGGTGGTTTGCTACATGTTTTTTATGTTCCTGAAGTTGAAACAATCACAGAAACTAGAGCAAAACTTCTCCAACGTCGCAGAGATATATCTATACGCATCAAGAGAAATCAACAGGATATGCTGAATCCGGATGCAGCCAAATTTATTCCTAAGTATGTAAAAGAAGGAGACGTACCATTGCAGCAATATTATAATAATAATTTTCAGGGAGCAATATCATAGAAGAAAGAAGACACCAGCATTACCACTTACAGAAGACCGTTTATCTCAACAGTATCCCGGAGAAACGTTATCCTCTATTTACGATGGCATACCTCAAAGTCTAGATCCAAGACCGGTGTCCGAACCTAGTCTACCGTCAACTTCATACGATTACCAAGAAAGTATTTCAGACACATCAACATTATTCCCAGCACCATATGAACCATCAGAAGCTATTATTAGAGCAAGTGAAAGTAAATGCAATACAGGAAACGTAAACAAACGTAAAAATTACAAGGGACAATATACAAATAGTAATGTCAAAGTTAGAGTAGTTAGGCCACAGCTTGTAAACACAAGTAACATCGTAAAATGGGATTATTCGAATAAAAATGTGTTCTCCAATCCAAAGAAGGTTCAAAGTAATATAACTATTAAATTAATATCAAAAAATGATAGCGAGAAAAAAAGAATTTTAATAAAAGATCCGAGGTATGTCATACGTAATATGCAGTTTTAAATATACTTTTTGTAACAATTTATGTCTATTATTATTATTATTCTTATGCTTTAGTGTGTCGCAGCTCGTACAACCAAGCGAACATCTTCAACTATCAATTAAAGAAGCGAAATCTCAAATAAGGGCAGCTATACAATTGAATAACAAAGAAAAATGATCATGTATTGAGGCATGTAACAAAGAAAGAAAGGATTTTGCTAAAAAGGTTATTCGCTTTATATTAAATAAATACATTATTACAGTTCATCTGCATTTACGTTTGTAATCGATCTTTTTTTTTCCATTATGTAAAATGTTTATCTTATAAAATCTATAAAAAATATAAAACATTTCTAAATTATTCCTATTATAAGTCAACTATCCTAAATAAGAACTGTTGAATCTGGATCCCATTGTGTGCCATTTAATTTAGATTTCGTAACATATTTCTTATGAGGTGGCGTATTTTCTTGCAACATTTTCGATGTGATACCCTTACTTCTGAAGGCCTGTTGCGGAGAATTCGTTGATATCGCTTGCACTTGTCCGTTATTAGAACGATTTCCAAGGGGTGTACGAATCTGAAAGTATAAATATTTACATAGTATTTTCATTTTCATGGGATCAGTTGACGTTTAAAGAACATTAAATACCTTCGTATTTTCACTTCCATTTTTGTCATCAATGTTAAAAACTTTCTTTTCATCTTGCAATTTCAGAATCTTCTTCTTCTTTCCAACTGCATCCAATCTTGTAATTTCGGTTTCACATTTAAACAATTTCAACGATAAGGTGTCTTTAGTGATACTGTCATCATCAAACGTTATGATAACTTGTTCTTTTGGCTCCCGAGGTACTCGTTTTTTAATAACTTCTATATTATCCGAATCACTTCTTTCTTTTTCCACGAGCTCATCTAGAACTAATGAGTCCCTCCATATTTTAATTGTATCAGCATTATTATCGGATGCTTCATTCTGTTCTTTCCTTTTCGTAACGAATACATCATCATAGTTGTCCTCATTTGTAATTTCCGATATTTCATCCAAGTTTCCCAATTCATTCTCTATTAATGCGGATGATTTTTCATCTATCGAACTAAGATTGTCACGAACTGTAGTCTCGAGCGATTTTAAGTTTTTAATAATAGTCGTTTCGTTACTATTTTCAGAGAAGCTCTCGGTGTTAGACGAATAGCTAGAATACGATTCGTTTGAATTGTCCTGATCAAGATTGTCTAAATCTAGAGATTTTATCGCACTGGCAGCAAAATCGGGCAAGGCTTGAATTTCAGCGATGTTAAATTGCGACGACATCTCACAGTAGGAAAACCTTGGATAATAAACGTCTGTATCATAGCTACCATGTCTCTGCAATTGTTCGTGCGATCTCGCTTTTAAACTTGCCAGAGACTTGGGCATCAATATTGGAGTTCTATCAAAATTTGCTGCCGGTGATCTAGGATCTAATCCGAGGACATTGTAACGTTCCTTGTCAATCGCAGAAATTATTTTTTCCTTGCATGCTGCATTGGCTATTGGTGTTAAAAGCATCTCTGCATTATGAGCTGCCTAAAAGAAATTTCATGAAATTTATAAATGCATTTGTTTGACCATTTTTGGATACTATTACAGTGTTTATCTGTATTTCAATATTCCTGAATAAAATTAAAAAGTTCTAGAGAACAGAAGGAACCTGAATTATCTTTGAGTTCATTACCATCCAGATCGCTATATGTAACAGTCATAATATTGGCTTGGCATAGGACTAACCGGAACCGAATACAAGTCACAATCTAAATATATATTTGTACATAATTACCACATCTAAAGTTTGTAACGTTGCAGGTTCTACTACTGTGGACACCATACGTTTCTTCGGAGTCAAACATAACATGACTTGGTCTATATCGGTTTCCAAATATGGTTTTCTCTGTAAATGTCTTGGAATTGCTGATATTGCTTTCCTACCCAATCCAACTGGAGTATTATATACCTGTTAATATTAAACATTCTCATTGAAATATTTGTGTAGTTACGTAAATTAGAGAAATTAGCATCAAACAATTCGAGAATTACCTCTATTGGCGTTCGATTTATTCCGCTCGTTACGGACCTAGGATCTGCAGGCATTGTTTTATTAACTGTTGGCGGAGTTTGCATATCGTTGTTTTGGTGCGTTATTTCATCCTTAAGCGAGAGATTGTTTACTTCAACTTTTTCAGTCTCATCGCCGTGTGCGTCGTTATAGTTATGGGAAAAATATTTATTAACGAGATTACCCATTATTACGATTGCCTTTCCTATTCACGGTTTCTTTTTCTTCGCGCCTCTGGTCGGAATAATTAAATCGTAAATAAAATTCGACCGCACTTTACGCGAACGGCATTTAAATCGTTTGTTTGGGTATGAACATGTAACGTATACGCAATATTTCCAAACGTTTGTGAATGCTAATTTATAATTTAATAATTGGTTCCTGTACACGCATGTTTTAAATTAAGCTTACTTAATCGTTTTAATTATCCATACAAATCGAGACGAAACATTTGTTGTGTTATTCAACTTCGAACTGAAACAGTGCTACTCCTGTTTCAAAATTAAACTGACCGAATGAAGGCCTACCAACGTGTCGTTTCATTATTATCAAGGGATACCAATATAAGAATTTATTTCGCGACGAATGCAACAATTTTTGTTATTATTTTGATATTTTTCTTCAGTATTTTACATGTTTTCGACTATTCTGTATTTTTCTCCAATATTCTGCATTTTTCTTCAATATTTTGCAATGTTTCTCCAATCTCTTGGTAACGTTGTGAATGACATGGAAATGGTATTCAATACCCCTGTGCCACTGTTAGACGGCACTGGGCGAGAAACACTAAATGACACCAGATGGCTTTATTTCGCATTTATTTACTTCTACTGACTTTTCTCGTGGAACAGACACTATATATGGTAATTTAATGAAATCTGTATCGTTTTTCCCAATCATGATATGAAATGTATCGTAAATATAAATTAAAGCAATCAATTAAAAATTCTCTACAAAACGCGGGAGAGTAAATAATTCTAATATTTAATAAACAGACAATATTAACCCTTTTTAGGTTACGCTCTCAAAAAGACGACTGCATTACAGCTACTATTGTTGATTGCATATTTCGATTGTTGTATTTGGAGGAAAGAGATATTTGTTCTAAATAAAATTAAAAAAAAAAATAAATAGACATTCATGTCTGACTATACAAGCATGTCGTTTAATTTAATGTTGCAAGGGAACTCGAAGAATGACACGATTCAAACGCAATCGATTAATCTTGTTTGTCCGGTGTGTTTGGCTGGATACGTAAATAAGAAAGAATTTTATAATCATTTACGCGTTCACGCTGGAGATGCGTTATTGAAGCACATGCAATGTTTAAAAAACGATGCGGACAATGAATTATTGCAAACAGAGCTGATACATTCTAGTCAGGAGAAGATCGATGACAATTTTTACGAAACAGTGTTAAGACCCTTCAAATGCCAGCAATGCGACTTAACATTCGACAGAGCTTCTCAATACGACTATCATTATCGGAGTATACATTTGGGCGAGAAGTCACAGCTCTGCGAAATCTGTGGCAAAGGGTTTTTTCGTAAGGCAGACTTGAAGACCCATTTAAACATTCATTTGGGCACAAACATTTGTATTTGCGAAGTTTGCGGAAGAAAGTTCAATCATATATCTAATTTAATTCGCCATTGCAGGATGCATGCGGGTAATGCTATTGTTTGCGTAGCATATTTGTTATGCGACGGACGACAAATCAGATTTCTCAACTGGAAATAAATTTCTAGGGGTAAAGCTGTATCCGTGTTCAATTTGTGGAAAACGTTTTACACAAATTAGTTCGCTCGCAAGACACAAGCGTATTCACGAAAGGCAAAAGGAAGATAAGAATCTGTCTCAAAAAAATTTCAGTGCCGGAGATGCAGAGAACAATGATAATACAACGAGTAAGAGCAAGGTGATGGTTAAATATGAGTTTATACGATACTTCATTGCTATAATTGTTTCTTATAATAAATGTGTAGTCTGTTGAAGGTAGTGTATCTAGTCAGCAGAAGGTAATGAAAAGGCAACATTATTGCAAAGTCTGTGGAGAGAGTTTCAGTTTTATCTTTCTCCTAAGGAAGCATGAGAAATCCCATTCCCAAAGCTTGGAAAGCAAGAATAACGGAGTAGTAAGTATTCTAATACTGATATTCAACATATACAGTTCTTTCACTTATTTCGTCCATTTAAAATTTTCAGAAAGCTGCAGAGCCTAGAGTGGATGAACAGAACATTAACAATTTCGAATTTTTCGAAAACGAAATAAACATTAAGAAAGGATTGCCATTGGAAACGATTATTTATATTACATCGGAACAGGTAATTAAATTTCTCACTTAAATCGATAATGTTTTAGACAAAATTTATGTGGTTAACTTTTAAATAATTCGTTGCGTATATATATAGTTGAAGAAGATTAATTTGGAAAATATTGAAGACAATAGAAACCATGTTTCACAAGAAACCCTTTGCGAAACGAAGCTTTTAGCAAATGAAGAATTGAACGATTCCGAAGAGTCAGCATTTAATCATGAACATCCTCAGCTCGTTCATAATAATCCACTTCTCTTGTGTAAATCTAGCGACTCTACAGAACAGGAAAATGTGGCATACGTTTGTCAAGTAGACGAGAGTATCCTTAAAAATAAATTATGCGTACAGCCGTGCGAAACAGATTTCCAGAAATCGGAAGCAATATTAAATTACAATACATTGCTAAGTACCTCTGCGAATGTTACAGATTTATTCCAAAAAATAGATCTCTCAGAACCTAATTCTAACGAACACCTCAATTCGGAACCAAATATACAGAGGCATCCAGAACCGAATTTAGTGGAAAATCAGAAGACTTCAGACGATTTGAACGATATAAACAATATTGTAAATAACGACGAACCAATGTTACGTTTAGTCCAAACGGAAACTGGAGAACAATTTTACGAATTTCTAATTAATAATTTAGTCGAGAAATTGCCGAGTACAGAATCTGAGAAAGCTTCTGAAAATAAAGATGAAAATACAAGTATGAACGAGGATCATCAGGAGCAAAGTATACGAGACGATATGCATAGCGATTTAAATTATGCACCATACGAATTGCATGGCGAGGAAAGGAATTTTGCTACTAATCAAATTCTATTAGATACACAAACTGACTTTGACAAGTACGTGGAAACGAATTTCGAAGTTTTCGAGAGATTAAATTACGACGACACTTCGGAGCGATTTCTTGAATTTGTCGAGACCACAGGATTGGACAACCAGAATTCAAAAATTTCCGACTGTAATAAAGAAGCCGAGCAGTTTTTGCAGTTCCAAAATTTCAATGAAATCGATACTATGCAACAGAATGGGAAGAATACTATTATCGGTGATAGTAGCAACGTTAATACTGATGAAATCCTAGAAAATAATGAAAACCAGGAGCTGAATAGTGATATAATTAGTAACGATGAAAAAATCGACGAGCAGCAACAAGAGTCAGAAAAGTTGAAAACATTTTTAATAAAGTTTCAATGTACAGTATGCGAGAAATCATTTTCAACCAGTTACAATTATAAACAACACATTGGTACTCATTTTGCGGATCAACAGAAATTTCACTGCAAAGATTGCAATATGTCTTTTGCATGGAAGTCAACATTGAACAAACACATAGCTAACAATCATAGGCCAGAAGGTCCGCAAAAGTTCGCGTGTGATATATGTAACAAAATTTATAATACCTCCTCGCAAGTAAACGTGAGTATAGACCTAAAAATATATCTATTACAGTTGCCAATTTAATAACATTTCTTTTTCATATGTAGGAGCATGTAAAGCGCGATCATTTAAAGCAACGAAATCACGTTTGTTCTCAATGCGGTAAATCGTTTTTCAAAAAGTACGATTTAAAAATACACAACAGGATTCATACGGATGAACGACCGTACGTTTGTCGAGCTTGTGGGAAAAGGTTTCATCATCGAAGTCACATTATTCGTCACGAACGTATACACTTTTGAGGAGAGAAGTGTAATACATATCTGTTTAAATTCATAAATGGGTCGCGAAATGTTAGGCGAATTAAAACATCTGCAATTAAACCCATTAAATTGAAATTGAACAAACATATTTCTTGTTATACTATACCACATAGTAAAATGTATGAAATATTGTACTGGATATCTACTATAAGGCATTTGAAAAATTTCTCTGTAAATGATTATTTTCTAATAAAATACAAATAACTTTCTTATTTCCCTTTTATTTTAATATTAAAATATTAAATTTTTTTAATTCGTTTATAAATGTAGAAATTAGGAGCGTCGAGGGAAGTGTACAATTTTACTCAATTTTCGCATACACAAGTTGTTCAAACATGTTGATAATATGATCGTACGATATATACATACAGCATTACTTTAGTAGGGAGCAAGTGTAGCTTCAATATGGTCGACCGTATGTGTGACGACGTGGTGAATAACGTGAAACACCTGAATATTAAAGAAGAAAAGGCACGAACATAGTTTACGTTAGATAAAAACTTTCTTTATTTTCATTTCTAATAGTATAACATGTTGGCGACTTTGCGTATTTTCAGTATTAGAAACCATTACAATGTTTCTAAGCGGACACATGCTTGGGTTGGTTGTAGAGAGTATATTTGTCATTACGATATCATTTTGTAATATCAGGTTAACAATTTTTATTTTCCACTTAATCTTTCCCAGAAGCAGTCGCAGAGTTAATTACACGTGTTCTGCTCCAATAATGCCCACCAATATATTTTAAATCGATATCCTGACGCAATCCATGATAAATTATATTTCAATATTTTGTTAATCAGCTGACCACGTGTTTAAAACATTTTAATAATATCATTCGTTCTTTTCTGGCACAATTTAATATTTATTTCGTTCAACCTTAGACGAAGATGAAACAAGCGAAAAAAAAGACAGCCGTGAGCGACGAAAAGTCTGTTTCTGAAATGAAGCCTTGGCCAAATTATATTCAGGTAAATCGAATCGTATAACGTGTCGATTGTATATTTAAACAATTGAAGATTCGTGCGAACGAATTTTTATTAATGCATCATGTATTAGTTTAATATCGTACAACATTTTTTCAGGACCGTATTGTACTGTGGGACAAACTTAAAAGCGAATATGAAACCTTGTTGGCATCGAAGTCAGTGGAAGATATAACTGTAACCCTTCCGGATGGGAAGAAAGTTGTGGCCCAATCTTGGCGCACAACGCCGTACGAAGTAGCGAAAAACATTAGTCAAGGTCTAGCGGATAATACTGTTATCGCAAAAGTTAACAACGTACTGTGGGACCTTGACAGACCTCTGGAATTTGACTGCAAACTCGAACTTCTCAAGTTCGATCATCCAGATGCGCAACAAGTCTTTTGGCACTCCAGTGCACACATTTTGGGCGAATCCATGGAAAGAGTGTACGGCGGTTGTCTCTGCTACGGTCCGCCAATAGAAAATGGCTTCTACTATGACATGTTCTTAGGCGATAAAGGAATTTCGAACTTGGACTTTCCATTCCTGGAAAGTTTGTATAAAAATATAGTCAAAGAGAAACAACCTTTCGAGAGATTGGAAATGACCAAGGAGGACCTCTTGGAAATGTTTAAATACAACGAGTTTAAAGTTCGAATTATTAACGAAAAGATACATACACCCACCACTACAGTGTACAGATGCGGCCCGCTGATCGATTTATGCAGAGGACCGCATATTAGACACACTGGAAAAGTTAAAGCCATTAAAATTACTAAGAATTCTTCCACCTATTGGGAGGGAAACGCCAATGCAGAATCTCTGCAGAGACTTTACGGTATCAGTTTTCCAGATACCAAGCAATTGAAGGAATGGGAAAAGTTCCAAGAGGAAGCGGCGAAACGAGATCACCGAAAGATCGGAAAGGAGCAGGAGCTATTTTTCTTCCACGAACTTTCCCCGGGATCCTGTTTCTTTCAACCGCGCGGAGCGTATATTTATAATACTTTAGTCGAATTTATACGTTCTGAATATAGAAAACGTGGATTCCAAGAAGTAGTTACGCCAAATATTTACAACAGTAAATTGTGGCAAACCTCTGGCCACTGGTTGCATTACGCGGAAAACATGTTTTCCTTTGACGTCGAGAAAGAAACGTACGCGTTGAAGCCAATGAATTGTCCTGGCCATTGCATGATCTTCGACGTTCGTAATAGATCTTGGCGCGAATTGCCATTGAGAATGGCAGACTTCGGTGTATTGCACAGAAACGAGTTATCCGGTGCTTTAACTGGATTAGTCAGAGTTAGACGTTTCCAACAGGACGACGCGCATATATTTTGCTCTCCTGAACAAATCAAAGACGAGATGCTGGGCGCTCTTGACTTCTTGAGACACGTGTATTCCGTGTTCGGCTTCACGTTTAACTTATGTTTATCCACGAGACCAGAAAAATATATGGGAGACTTGGCAATGTGGGACCAGGCTGAGAAAGCATTGGCTGACAGTTTAGACGCATTCGGAGAACCTTGGAAGATTAATCCAGAGGACGGTGCATTTTACGGTCCGAAGATTGATATAACAATTATGGATGCGCTTAAAAGAGCTCACCAATGCGCTACCATTCAGCTGGATTTCCAACTGCCAATTAGATTTAATTTGTCTTATATAAAGTAAGCAATAGAACTGTTATTCATTGCCTGTTATTAATTTAACTCTTTCCAATGTTTCGAATTTATTTGAAATTTATTCAATTCTGAGGCGACTATTAATGAAAATTCTGACTGCGGATTTCAGTGAAAACGGGGAGAAAACTAGACCAGTAATTATTCACAGAGCTATTTTGGGTTCTGTGGAGAGAATGGTTGCAATTTTAACTGAGTCGTACGCTGGGAAATGGCCATTCTGGTTGTCTCCGCGGCAAGCAATGGTTATGCCAGTAAGTTCTCAGTTCGACGATTACGCAACCCAAGTAAAAGATAAACTTTGGAGCGCTGGATTTATGGCGGAGCTTGATACAGACGCGAGCGATACGCTAAACAAAAAAATACGAAACGCTCAGCTTGCCCAGTTCAATTTCATTCTGGGTAACTAAATATTTCTGTCGTATATTGTGTTATCAATTGTGGGAGTATTTCATTATTCAATTAATATGTTTTCAGTTGTGGGAGAAAAAGAACTAACCGCTGGCACGGTAAATGTACGAACCAGGGACAACGTAGTGCATGGAGAAGTTGGCGTTGAGGAGCTAATTGAAAAATTCAAATTATTTAAGGAGAGAAAGGATAAAAATTGCGAGGAAAAGTTTTAAATGAACTTTGTACACAGACAGAAGATTTATTTATTTCTAGATTATAATTCCATTGGCACTGGCTGTAATACGAGTCGGCAGACTATAAAATAACATTCTTTTTTAATATATAGAAATAATGAGGGTTAACACATTAAAGGAGAGTATCACTGCAAGGCAGATCGATTTCTAGCGAATCCATATAAGACCATAAGATGACTATTTTGCATTTGATTAATTCTGTTTAGCATTTAAACTTTAAGGCAGTGTCGAAGTAGAACTAGAAAAGTACAGAGATCTGCACTCATATTTCCGCTTGCCAATTCATGCATTTACGTCTACAAAATGGTCTGTAATTTTATAAGCTAATTGGTTCCTTTTCTTTTTATAAGAATATATATATATACTTTTTATCTGGATATAAAATTATAAAGAGTAAAGGAAGTATAATGAAATTGTTGCTTATTTTGGATCAACAGAAATTTCACTGCAAAGATTGCAATATGTCTTTTGCATGGAAGTCAACATTGAACAAACACATAGCTAACAATCATAGGCCAGAAGGTCCGCAAAAGTTCGCGTGTGATATATGTAACAAAATTTATAATACCTCCTCGCAAGTAAACGTGAGTATAGACCTAAAAATATATCTATTACAGTTGCCAATTTAATAACATTTCTTTTTCATATGTAGGAGCATGTAAAGCGCGATCATTTAAAGCAACGAAATCACGTTTGTTCTCAATGCGGTAAATCGTTTTTCAAAAAGTACGATTTAAAAATACACAACAGGATTCATACGGATGAACGACCGTACGTTTGTCGAGCTTGTGGGAAAAGGTTTCATCATCGAAGTCACATTATTCGTCACGAACGTATACACTTTTGAGGAGAGAAGTGTAATACATATCTGTTTAAATTCATAAATGGGTCGCGAAATGTTAGGCGAATTAAAACATCTGCAATTAAACCCATTAAATTGAAATTGAACAAACATATTTCTTGTTATACTATACCACATAGTAAAATGTATGAAATATTGTACTGGATATCTACTATAAGGCATTTGAAAAATTTCTCTGTAAATGATTATTTTCTAATAAAATACAAATAACTTTCTTATTTCCCTTTTATTTTAATATTAAAATATTAAATTTTTTTAATTCGTTTATAAATGTAGAAATTAGGAGCGTCGAGGGAAGTGTACAATTTTACTCAATTTTCGCATACACAAGTTGTTCAAACATGTTGATAATATGATCGTACGATATATACATACAGCATTACTTTAGTAGGGAGCAAGTGTAGCTTCAATATGGTCGACCGTATGTGTGACGACGTGGTGAATAACGTGAAACACCTGAATATTAAAGAAGAAAAGGCACGAACATAGTTTACGTTAGATAAAAACTTTCTTTATTTTCATTTCTAATAGTATAACATGTTGGCGACTTTGCGTATTTTCAGTATTAGAAACCATTACAATGTTTCTAAGCGGACACATGCTTGGGTTGGTTGTAGAGAGTATATTTGTCATTACGATATCATTTTGTAATATCAGGTTAACAATTTTTATTTTCCACTTAATCTTTCCCAGAAGCAGTCGCAGAGTTAATTACACGTGTTCTGCTCCAATAATGCCCACCAATATATTTTAAATCGATATCCTGACGCAATCCATGATAAATTATATTTCAATATTTTGTTAATCAGCTGACCACGTGTTTAAAACATTTTAATAATATCATTCGTTCTTTTCTGGCACAATTTAATATTTATTTCGTTCAACCTTAGACGAAGATGAAACAAGCGAAAAAAAAGACAGCCGTGAGCGACGAAAAGTCTGTTTCTGAAATGAAGCCTTGGCCAAATTATATTCAGGTAAATCGAATCGTATAACGTGTCGATTGTATATTTAAACAATTGAAGATTCGTGCGAACGAATTTTTATTAATGCATCATGTATTAGTTTAATATCGTACAACATTTTTTCAGGACCGTATTGTACTGTGGGACAAACTTAAAAGCGAATATGAAACCTTGTTGGCATCGAAGTCAGTGGAAGATATAACTGTAACCCTTCCGGATGGGAAGAAAGTTGTGGCCCAATCTTGGCGCACAACGCCGTACGAAGTAGCGAAAAACATTAGTCAAGGTCTAGCGGATAATACTGTTATCGCAAAAGTTAACAACGTACTGTGGGACCTTGACAGACCTCTGGAATTTGACTGCAAACTCGAACTTCTCAAGTTCGATCATCCAGATGCGCAACAAGTCTTTTGGCACTCCAGTGCACACATTTTGGGCGAATCCATGGAAAGAGTGTACGGCGGTTGTCTCTGCTACGGTCCGCCAATAGAAAATGGCTTCTACTATGACATGTTCTTAGGCGATAAAGGAATTTCGAACTTGGACTTTCCATTCCTGGAAAGTTTGTATAAAAATATAGTCAAAGAGAAACAACCTTTCGAGAGATTGGAAATGACCAAGGAGGACCTCTTGGAAATGTTTAAATACAACGAGTTTAAAGTTCGAATTATTAACGAAAAGATACATACACCCACCACTACAGTGTACAGATGCGGCCCGCTGATCGATTTATGCAGAGGACCGCATATTAGACACACTGGAAAAGTTAAAGCCATTAAAATTACTAAGAATTCTTCCACCTATTGGGAGGGAAACGCCAATGCAGAATCTCTGCAGAGACTTTACGGTATCAGTTTTCCAGATACCAAGCAATTGAAGGAATGGGAAAAGTTCCAAGAGGAAGCGGCGAAACGAGATCACCGAAAGATCGGAAAGGAGCAGGAGCTATTTTTCTTCCACGAACTTTCCCCGGGATCCTGTTTCTTTCAACCGCGCGGAGCGTATATTTATAATACTTTAGTCGAATTTATACGTTCTGAATATAGAAAACGTGGATTCCAAGAAGTAGTTACGCCAAATATTTACAACAGTAAATTGTGGCAAACCTCTGGCCACTGGTTGCATTACGCGGAAAACATGTTTTCCTTTGACGTCGAGAAAGAAACGTACGCGTTGAAGCCAATGAATTGTCCTGGCCATTGCATGATCTTCGACGTTCGTAATAGATCTTGGCGCGAATTGCCATTGAGAATGGCAGACTTCGGTGTATTGCACAGAAACGAGTTATCCGGTGCTTTAACTGGATTAGTCAGAGTTAGACGTTTCCAACAGGACGACGCGCATATATTTTGCTCTCCTGAACAAATCAAAGACGAGATGCTGGGCGCTCTTGACTTCTTGAGACACGTGTATTCCGTGTTCGGCTTCACGTTTAACTTATGTTTATCCACGAGACCAGAAAAATATATGGGAGACTTGGCAATGTGGGACCAGGCTGAGAAAGCATTGGCTGACAGTTTAGACGCATTCGGAGAACCTTGGAAGATTAATCCAGAGGACGGTGCATTTTACGGTCCGAAGATTGATATAACAATTATGGATGCGCTTAAAAGAGCTCACCAATGCGCTACCATTCAGCTGGATTTCCAACTGCCAATTAGATTTAATTTGTCTTATATAAAGTAAGCAATAGAACTGTTATTCATTGCCTGTTATTAATTTAACTCTTTCCAATGTTTCGAATTTATTTGAAATTTATTCAATTCTGAGGCGACTATTAATGAAAATTCTGACTGCGGATTTCAGTGAAAACGGGGAGAAAACTAGACCAGTAATTATTCACAGAGCTATTTTGGGTTCTGTGGAGAGAATGGTTGCAATTTTAACTGAGTCGTACGCTGGGAAATGGCCATTCTGGTTGTCTCCGCGGCAAGCAATGGTTATGCCAGTAAGTTCTCAGTTCGACGATTACGCAACCCAAGTAAAAGATAAACTTTGGAGCGCTGGATTTATGGCGGAGCTTGATACAGACGCGAGCGATACGCTAAACAAAAAAATACGAAACGCTCAGCTTGCCCAGTTCAATTTCATTCTGGGTAACTAAATATTTCTGTCGTATATTGTGTTATCAATTGTGGGAGTATTTCATTATTCAATTAATATGTTTTCAGTTGTGGGAGAAAAAGAACTAACCGCTGGCACGGTAAATGTACGAACCAGGGACAACGTAGTGCATGGAGAAGTTGGCGTTGAGGAGCTAATTGAAAAATTCAAATTATTTAAGGAGAGAAAGGATAAAAATTGCGAGGAAAAGTTTTAAATGAACTTTGTACACAGACAGAAGATTTATTTATTTCTAGATTATAATTCCATTGGCACTGGCTGTAATACGAGTCGGCAGACTATAAAATAACATTCTTTTTTAATATATAGAAATAATGAGGGTTAACACATTAAAGGAGAGTATCACTGCAAGGCAGATCGATTTCTAGCGAATCCATATAAGACCATAAGATGACTATTTTGCATTTGATTAATTCTGTTTAGCATTTAAACTTTAAGGCAGTGTCGAAGTAGAACTAGAAAAGTACAGAGATCTGCACTCATATTTCCGCTTGCCAATTCATGCATTTACGTCTACAAAATGGTCTGTAATTTTATAAGCTAATTGGTTCCTTTTCTTTTTATAAGAATATATATATATACTTTTTATCTGGATATAAAATTATAAAGAGTAAAGGAAGTATAATGAAATTGTTGCTTATTTTTAACACGAGCATCCGGAGGAATGTTTGCCTATAAATAATTTCGTTCGAAACCTACGAAATCATTTTTTATTGTGAACACTATAACAGCAGAAACATTGAGTGTACATTGTGACTTGAAATGTTCATCTCAACGGCTGTGCTTCATAATTTATTGCAGATACTGTCAATATAAATATATCGCTGTAACCGCGTTAATATCTTTTCAAAAATAAATTAACTGCTGTTAATTTAAGATCGCATGGACGAATTGTAGGCCAAGCAAATATTTGAACATGAATTTGGTGTTCATGCGCAGTAATTCTACATTTCCGTAGCTGAATATTAAACAATTATTGAAATCAACCTACAAGTAAATGTTAATTTTTAATTAAATGCTGTCAATACATAAGTACATATTCCCCCAATTCTTGTACATTTCATAATTCAAGTATGCAATGTTAATCAACACATTTTGGAGTAAATAGACTGCGCATGCGCTAAAGTACGATGCAGCACTTCCGGAAAGAACAGTAAGCGGCAAGTAGGACCCGAGAACGTACCGTTCGGTTGTTATAAAATGACAGCCGTTACTATTTCGCCGGCTGCACAGGGACTTATACAAGTTGTGAACGAAAGTAACTTGTCGAAAATCGAAAGGTGCGTGTCCAGTAAATGATAGCATAAAAATGAATATTTCATTCAATGTGAAAACTATCATAGCCGCTATTGATTTCCCCACAGCTTCCTCAATGACACGGCGTACAGGGAAGCCATTGAAAACTCTTCGAATTACAATAGCCGACTATGCAGGGAACGACGTTTACGCATGCCTTTCCTCGATTCCCAAACAGGTATTACTTATGACTCTCTTCCGTAATAATTTTTTCACCCGTTTCTCGTCGTCACTTTGCATTTTATGTCGCGACAATACTTTGGTCGCGTCCTCGATTTTTCCTCGTTCGAACTATTGTTGACGATGATTGAAAACATATTTCGAACAGCATCGTATTTGCTGTTCGATTTTCAATTTTTATATTTAGAGAATCTGCATCGAAAGGAAAACTTTCGAGCACGTTACCTCCGAAAGTGAATAATGCGAATAAATATTGTCACGAATATTCGTTTAACCCTTCGCACTCGAGGGTTCTTTTTCTGGTACAAGGAAGTGGTAACTCGAGATAGACTAAATTTCAATTAGTAACATCGAAGGCCGCATTGCACCACGAATTCCACTTAGACTAGACACCTGAAATATAAGAGGAAAAAGGTATCTGCTGTTGATAGAAAAGTTATTGCCGTCCCTCAGTCATGGTTCGAATTTTTTTGTAGAACCAAGTGGCGAATCTGGAGTTAAACTTTCGAGCGCAAAGGGTTAAATTTTCTTTTATATCGTAGACAGAATCGTAGTATATAATGTGTTCAACGAATCGATTAACCAGTTTATAAACAAAAGTATGTGTTTGCATTTAGGTGGGATACGAGTGTAATACTTTTTGTGGTGGAAAGTGGAAGCGGTCGATTTGTCTTCATTGTCCCTAGCTGTAATTGCGTACCTTATTATAATACATTATATGAAATTACAGGTGTAGCGCAGAATCACTCTGCGCTATTTATGTCTTCGAGGGAGAGGCTGCCTGGTCTGTTACATGGTCAAATCTACACGTATCCTAGTAAACGATGGAGGAAAAAACGGAGACAATATTTGATGCATTATTTGCATCCAAAAAGAGGGCCAAGAGGTGATACCGAAGATGGTACTGAAGGTGTAGAAACTATAACGCATGTAAATGATGATAGCAAAGATTCTGTAGCACTCAAAGGTAAATTATTATTATTATTGTATTAAGAATGGTAGTTAAATGATTCTATTAAAAAAATGTACTATAATTTTTGCAGAAGAACATAGTAAAGATGCATGGTACTATGACGAACAAGATATGTTAGACATGGATGCTTACGATGAACCTGACGCGGAAAGCGACTATGATTATGAAGAGAGTTATAGCAGCAAAAGGAAACGAAGGAAACCTCGCGGTGGCGGTCATCATCCTGTTCGAAGTCACCCGTCTTCCACAGATAGCCCTGGGAGCAAACGCACTAAGGTAAATTTTGTAACGCAATATCAGCACAGAATCAAACGTAAATTGTTACGCTGCATTTTGCTTCTAATGGCTAATTCGTTGGTGCTATATTATTTAGATACGAAATAAATTCGTTTCGAGAGATTTAAGAAAGTATGGCGAAATAGAAATTAATCGTTCTATTTTCGTTTTTTCCCCCAAAAACTCCGTAGGTATTAAATTTCGTATTTGATTTATCGAATAGGGTGGGGGACGTGGGCGCAAAAAAACCAACTATGATGCTGCTGACACTGATAAGCCATTCGTTTGTGACCGTAAGTTTAACCATAGATACAACTACAAATGACCACTTCCTGTTACTAGTTTCATTACGAATATTATTATTATTAGTTCTATCAGTTGTTATTTTTCAAATAAGAGAAAGAAATGCATTGCGTTAGAAGATTTGTTAAGTTTATTAAATAACTATATTTTTATGATGCCTACGTATTATTTTACGAGATACGCAGAGGTTTTACTATATAATATAAGATGATGATTTGAAAACTCGAAATAAATTATTGAAGACTTTAGCCTTGGTTGCCGCATACGTTTTACACTTTTCGGGTGATGGTGATTTGAATTAAGTATAATCAACTTTGTAACGTGGAAAGGTGCCCTTTTAGTCTTACTACAATTTCACATTGACTTAAACTCTCTCTCTCTGTTCAGAGGAACTGATCATTATTGTATTGACTGCTGTTTTCCTTCAAGTTTATAAATCGCAGTACGTTGCATAGCATATTCCAGTCCTTACTGTATAACTTCTGTTTTTCTATCAAGAACCTTGTAATTCCATTTCTCTTTTCCTATTTGTCGAAGTATGAAGAGACGTGGTATGATTCATGGATGAAAGGCAAAGTTTGATTATGCGCATATAAAAAAAAAATTCGATTCTTGCGTTCCAAAAAGAATGTACCAATGTATTCAAGCAAATTTATATGACAATTGCAATCGTGTAACACATTGTATTATTCTATACAGTGACAACTATCCCCTACAATCGTGTACCATGATTTGTAACTAATTTCGCGTTTCGTAAAATCCATAATTTATTGGAAACATACGCGATATTTATTGCGCCTGTTGTGTCTATAGTAGATGATAATAGTTTCCTTTTAATTTACCATCAGCACGTAAGATTATATTTAATAATGGTAGCATTGACGGGGTAATCGAAGCAAGCATAATTTTACGAAAGTACGAGGAACGTCGCGCTCGGCCAAATCTTGAAGGAGTATAATAGTCACTACTAATTTGATCGAACTTTTTCCAGACACGAGGTCTATGAATTAACTCGAATGTGCCTGCAATCTGTTTACTTCTTGAAACCACTCCTGTTAGATTAGCAGAAAGAACAATCTAAAGACATTTGGCCACGATCAGTAAGCCTCGGTCGTGCAAAGAAACATAAATCTATTTTCTATTCGAAATTTTGTACACCCGGATCGAATTGGGCTTACAATAATTGGCCAAATATCTTCGGACTTCTATCAAACCTGCCAATAACAGAGCAAGAATGTACTGGCTCACACTGTAGCGAGCTCATTCTGTAGGAGTATACAAGCATCAAGCCTTGCATCGTATTAGTTTTGCTTCTTGGGCTGGAACTCCTTCACTGCTTGTCCACATATAGATTCGTAGGTGGATAGGGATATGTACTGGTGCGGAAGGTGTGCAAATGCTGTCCCTGATCTGTAAGCTTTCTATCCTGGTATCCTTTAACCGTCTCGTTTGTTCATTTTGTTGTGCTCAGAATTTATCAAGAACTTAATCTTCTCGTTATCCAAAGTGTGCATATAAAATAGTCTCTTAGAAACATTCATACATATTAATGAATTTCTACCTAAATCAATTGAATAGTCATGATATCGTTATATGAATAAAAAGTTATACTGTTTAGTGCACAGAGAATATTTGTTATTTTAATCGTTGGTCGTATCGAATAACTGTATTGGATAGAAGTATTTGATTAAAAATCGTGTCGATTATTCTGATAAGAAGAAAAAAGAGGCGCTTGAGAATATTGTTTTTGACGCGGCGGTTAAACGAGTACATCCTCCCATATCGTCCAACCAACTCGTCGACCAAGATTTCTCTTATCATGGACGTTGCATTGGATGGTTTGTGGGAAAACAGTATTTGCACTTTTGCAGTATGCGGCGCACGGTATAAAACCAGACCTGGTCTGGTCTACCATTACGGTCATTCCCACTCTACTTCCTCCGGTGATCCTGCTAAGGAACTAAGTCCCAGTCCTGCCGATGTTGAACCTAGGAGCGTTGCAGACGCCGCTGCTTCGAACCAGCCAGGTTGGAGCCAAAATCAGCTCAGTTTTCTCACTTTCCTTTAAAGAAAAGAAAAAAAAAAGAAAAGCAAGCCAACTCGATCCTCTGTTCCTCAGACGTCTCACTTTTTATCCGATGCCATACGATCTTTGATCTCTGGATCCCAGTTCTTGCAACTACTTCTGTTCATACAACCCAGAACAACATTTTCCCCAACTTGATGGAATTAAATTTAATCTTCTTCTTCTACTACTACTTCTACTACTTCTGTTTCTTTACCTTCTGAATTTACATGTATTGCAAATGCATGCGTTGCAAATAACCGTAGCCGTAATGGATTTTTGTATTACAATTCCACTACTTTTTTTATACTTTTTTTTCGAGTTTCTCATGCACAATAATATCGTTCCTTTTAACTTTCATTTTTTTCTTTTTTGTCTAATCGTGTGTCGCGTGAATATCATACGGAGAAAGATTCTCTAAGTCAGTATGATACGAACGATTTTCTTTTTGTATTATATTTTAATCAATGTGTATAACTATTACATACATTTCTATAAATGGAAATTATGTCTGCCTTATGTGTCACAATTTTCAAATTCTTCCGCATCCTGGATATTATCGACGACATACCGACTTGACGCAGACGACTAAGAAAAAAAAGAAATGAAAAAAAAACGCAACGATTGTTACGAATGTTTTGCAATAGCATGCTTCTGCAATCCGACACTTCTGTTTTACTTCGATAATAATTATTCTCGAGCGTTGAAAGAGTAAGAAAAGAATGGGCGATGTTTCTGCGACGCTGTTTTCATTTTTTTACGATTCTATACAGTGTTTTTTTCTCTTTTTTTAAATGCTGCCTGATTTGAATGTTTGGTATGTGTGTGCGTTCTGTTTTTAAATGAGAGAATATAAAGCGACGTAATTCGTATCCTTCTGCAGCATGCAACTAGATATTACTGACTCTTTAATCGTAGTGGTACTGTACATACGTATATTTTCAATGGTGTGTTTGATCGGCTGATAGCATTTATTTCGAGTGCTCGTTGTTTCTGTTTTGTTATTGCCACTGTTTGAACTATCTAGAGCGATTTTGGCTTCGATTTTTCCTCTTGGCCAACGCCTGCCGAGCTTCAGACTAAAGTGAAACGCATGGGAGGACTTTATTTCTATCTCTATATCTGTCAACGAACCGCTAAAGTAGTTTGTTTGCCATTATTTGTGCCACTCTGTCTCATCTTTTTGGAACACCTTGACATTGCCTCGACTTCGTTGTTGTATAATCTTGAAATTACTGTTTCTGGTGATGGAATGCATTGGACTGAAGTAATATGTGCATCTTGATACGATTATATCCATTTGTACATATATATCTATATATCTATATTTATACATATTATTTCATTCGTCTCTTTTTTATTGTTGTGCCAGTTTCTTCCAAACTTTGTGATGCAACGAATAATCGATTCAGGTTATTCGAGGAAGCTTTATCGCCGTTTTGTATGGTAAATAATCGCCTTGGAAGAATTCTTCGGGTTCCGCGGAAACATGAGAAGTTTAATTAAAACAATCTGTTCAGAATCAGTCGGCGAACGAGCAATAATCAAACTAACATGTATCAACACCTTTCCGATCAATCAAAATCAAAAAATTCCTCCCGAAAATGCTTTACCAGACCTGTCACCACGGTGTCTTAAAAATAAATTCAACCATAACTGGACATTCAAATTGTCCAGGACAAACATTGAACAGATTCCCCTCTCTCCTAACATAAAAAAAAAAGAGAAAAAAAATCAAAACCACTGTACTCGAAGAATTTCTCCCCGAGGTATCATCTACCAACCCATCAGGTCTCGCAGAATCTTTCTGCACGATAAATCAACGTCACGAAAATTCACCAGCCGCAACAGGCTGCCCGAACGAACCGAATCGATTATTGCCGGCGGTCATCGCAGAATTGACTCTAAATCATTGTCTCTAAGCCAGTGTGCATGGTCATTTGCTTGTGACGCAAAGCGCAACTGGGTATGTGGTCGGTTTGTGATCAGGTGGTACACGTCGGGGTCGTCAGAACGCAGCTTCGTCGAGTACGTCGAGTCCATCTCCCGCAGCGTCCTCAGCGTCCGCTGCGGGAGCCTCGACGCAGCCGCAGCCGCAGTCTCAGCCGTCGCAGCCGCAGCAACCTCAGTCGCAGCAGCAGCAACAGCAACAACAGCCGCAGCAGCAGCCGCAGCCGCAGCAACAACCGTTGCCAGCTGCGCAGACGAACGTGGCGCCGTCATCGCCAACGATACCGCCGACGAAGGAGGAACACCTGCCAGCCGTGTCGTCGCCAGGAACGGCCGTTCCGTCGCCCTCCTCTGTGAGAACAGAGGGACCGCCTACACCGGGGACGAACGAAAAAAAAGCTGGCAAGTCCGCGCAACCGTCACCGTACTGCGACTTCTGTCTGGGCGATGCTAGGGAAAATAAAAAGACAGGCGGCTCCGAGGAGTTGGTCTCTTGCAGTGATTGCGGTCGCTCAGGTAAGCCAGAGGAAAAGATCAAGCGCAAGTATACGCGGAGAACGAATCACAATTGAACACGGTAAAGCACGGTTGCCGTGGAACGCCGTGGTGTTCCGCAGACGATGGCCCGTATTATTATAAGTCCACGTGTAATTGTTCGTCGATCGAACATTTCGTGAGCTGGGAGGATAGGAGTCTGTTCTCGTATACATATTTTTTTTTATAATTCTTATTGTTGCTCTACTGGCCGTGCACTTGGGGCGAATATAATTCGTTCAGAGCGATTTTAGAGTATTCGTGGAACGAATATGATGCTGGTTTTACTTTTTCGTCTTTTTCCGTGTTGTTTCATATTAAATTGTTAGACTTTAGTTCGTGCTGTTATAGATCACCGGATGGTTCTTCCAGAGGGTTTACGTGGACTTCGGTTTACGTATTTCCTCGCGGGGAAGCTTTTGTTGTGGAGGAGAGATACGGTAGTTATTGAGGAAGCCACAGATTGGTGCTCCGCAGTTTCCTGTTGGCCGCTTGGCCCATTGTCTTCCGGAACTGTATTAGGTCGTTTCGTAGATTCGTGCCTCGTGATATATTTTAAATGGTCTCCATCAATTTTGTGGAACATACTGCCAATTGAACAGTGAAATTGAATTTTTTTTATCGTCCCCATAAGCACGAGCAGTAGCGCAGCTTTTATTTCTCTCCTGTGTCTCTATACGATCCGCGACTTGTGTTCGCATTCGCGCGATCAGAGTTGAGCATTCTCGCGTTTCCCCGTTGTTCTGTCGATTACACATGTGATCGATATTATTAATGATCGGTTGTCGTTGATACTGTTCGTTTGTTGGAGAGAATATTTCAGCCAGTAGCGCTTCTCGGGATCGTTTTTATTTTCTATTTACAGACGAATCGATTGTTATTATTCAACGACGTTATCGTTCGCTTCGATCACTATTTTTCATACCGTTTAAGATAATTCGATTTGCCGGGTAAGGATCGTACAGAAAGAAGGAAAAGAGGTGAGGAAAGGATGAGAGAAAGATATATACTATTTTTGGGTTGATGACAGGTCGAGTGAAATAGTTGACATTACCGTTCGAAACCATCGTTAAAGGGTATATATACTTCCTGTGTGCAATAATTAAGGTGTATCGATTATCTGCACGGTTTCTAGGTGAACAAAAAGAGAAAAAAAAAGAAATAATAAGAGAGGAAATAAAAATGATAAGAATGGTTACGAGCTTTACCTACACTAGTCAAGGCACGAAAAACAAAAACATCACTTTGTCAATGGTGCAACTTGTCGCATCTGAGTAATAGGAATTTTCGACGAAATTCCTTTACTGCACGGATCAACTGTGATTTATTGTGTAATTCAATGATTAGTTTTTAAGGGAAACAAATTTTTACGAAGGGAAGAGATACAAAAAAAAGAGAAAAAAATGAAGTGAAGAGATAAGAAAGATTGAAACAATGTACAAAAACGAATTCAACACCAATATGCACGAATCTCGCTTTGGATATTTATGAAGAAATGAAAGAAAAAAGAAAAGTGGGGGAAGCAAGAAAAAAATAGAAAAGAAATGTCTACGAAATGAATAATCGTACTATTTATCCATTTAGAGGAGATCTATTGGAAGGAAAAGGGAAAAGAGAAAATATCGTCTGAACGTTTTCTTTTTCTTTTTTTTTAAAGGCAAAAATAAGTGAAAGACAAAAAATAAAATTCCTGTTGCACAGTATCACTAGAGCACATATTGAAGAAGATGTGTTTGTGTTCTCTGTTTGACTACAGTGTAATCGCATTTTTCTAATGTTATTTCGTTCGAAATCAAAAAGAAAGGAAGAAGGATCAATAAGAGAACGAAGCTTGCCGCGAAAAATTTATTCGCGATGTTTTAAGAGAGCTTAAAGAACAAAAAAAAACAAACGATACGATATACAATATATATTATATATACATTATATACATTATATTATTGATATTATCCAGCACAGACGTGAATCGTTTAACAAGAGTAACAATATTTATATATAGTAAGAAGAAGAAAAAAAGAGGGTCGACCATGTTTTTTCGATACTTCTACACTTTTTCGAGTTTGTAAATATCCTTTTTATTTTGCGTTTTTTCGAGTGTTTCTATTTACAGAATATATTACAATAGACACCACACCATAAAGAGCGCAGCACATATAACGCTAGTAAAAATACTATCGTTTAAATACTCAATTACAAAAAGAAAAAACACAAAAAAAAAAATACTATTCATTTTCACAGCATTATGACCATGATTCATGATTCATTATCATTGGGCACAGTCTGCATTGCATTTCCTATTTAGTTTAGACAAGCTGGATTTTGTAAGTCGTTTTCCTCCATTTTTTTTCAACGTAGCAGACGAGGATACTTTTTTAACTTCCAGACGATTGACTTACAAAGTTTTCGAAAAATTGATTTTACCGTAGTGAAAATAATTCCTTTAACGCGTCTTTAATGTTTTCTTTTTTTTTTCTATCTAGTTGTTTCTTAAATTAGTCATTCCACGTCAAATCTGCCGCTCTTAAAACCCTTCCGTTTCGTTCTGGGCATTAATCGTTTCCGTCTCATGTTGCATATAATACATGACACAGTAATCGCATTTTTACCATTCGTAATCATTAAATGACGAGCATATTTATTGCAGAGTTAGAGAGGGGAAATAAGTGAACCGACGACACATAGGAACGGGAATCGCGTCCTAAACGGTCGCAGGGGAATAACATTCTGTTCTTTCCCTTCGTCGCGAGTTTCACCGATGTTTTCAACCAATATTTCGACCACGATTTCGTCGTGTTTTAATAACGAAGAGAAAGACGAGTAACGACGAGAAATATGTATTTATATCTCATCAGAGTAGAGACTCGATAATAGCTTAGTTTTGTACAAGCTTTGATAATCGTACAAGAAAATATCACACTCGAGGGCTAGAGTTAAATGAACAGTCGAGAGATCGTCGTTTTACTACTTGCACAATATTTTATCAATTTTTCGTGCTAGTGGAGGTCGTCGTTAATCGTCACCGTTGGTGTTCAATTAACGAACCCCAATCCCCCCCAGCCCTCCAGAAAACGGTACTGGCAGTTCGCGTGTTCGTTACTTTTTTTTTTTTAATGTCTAGTAGCTGGGTTTTAACGCTAACGTTATACGATTATCATAAATATATACGAAATAACCGAGCGCAAGCGAGTTGTAACGTACGCACGTACTTTCCCTTGTTATTATCTCATGTCCGACGTGTAATAAACGCAACGGATAGATTACTGATTTTACGGTGCGTCTAGTTAACTGACAGAGGTGCACAGCGCAGAAAAGAAGAAGAAAAACACACGTACACGCCAGAATTGCTTAGAGTATCGCCTTTTAAGTGTTACACGTACAATTTCATTTGCATCCTTCTGCTGGAGTGTCGCCGATGTCAGTTTTGAGTCTTACCAAAATAAAAAACGAGGAAAAAAAGGAATAGGAATAATAGAGATAAAATGGTTTAAATAAAAAAAAATAGAGGAAAGGAGAGTTAATGAGATATCCTTTAGGATAACTTTATTATATAGTTTAACCAGTATCATTCGTGCGACGAGAGAATAAGTCCGAAGATGAATCATTATCGTATCTTGACGAACCCTTATATTGTATTCAGAGAGAGAGAGAGAGTGACTCTCTCACACACATACACACACACATATGGTATAAGAGAGAGGGAGAGCGAGAGAGAGAGAAAGAAATGAAGAAGAGAAAACCAAGTAATTACGAGTATGGAAGCGTGCAGAGATAGTTCCTCCTTGTTATATGAAAAGAGAAAAAAATGATCGAAGACTTGTTATTAGGCAATTTTAATTAAGCAATACCCATGAGGCTTACAAATCTAGTATTTAAGTAACGCTAGTTATATATAGATATATATATATTATATATATATATATATCAAATGTGATACGTTATATGAGTTGCGTGTATGTGTTGCGTATGCGTGCGAGTGTATGGGTGTTTAACGAAAGAAAAAAAACCGAAGGAAAAAGGAGGAAAAAAAAAAAATAAATAACACACATGTGCACAAAAATGTGAGAAAGACCGCGAGGGAGATTGGTAACGTAAAATAGTGTGAAAGGGTTGAAAGTGTGTGCCGATATGAAATAACGCTGTGTATGGATATTAATGAGAGAAGAGAGTGTGCTGGTCCGCGACGTTTATATTGTGCTGCGCAAGAAAGAACGTGAACTATTCCAAGGTACGCACCGCTATTACTTACCACCTTACTATTCCAAATAAAATAACAAGATATGTTCAAGAGGCAACATCAAAAAAAAAAAAATACAATCGCAGATATCATGAAATAAAACATTCTGTGCGGAAACATAACAGAACGTATCATTATTCCGGACGTTTTTAGTGCTGAGGAAGGGTGAAAGTCATGATTTATTGTGATTATCATAGTAATCGAACTTGTGGCACGCGATTCTCGAGCGAAGAACAAAAAAAAAGTATCGAATTTGGTTTAGAGTCGCGATGAAAAAAATATGCTTCCGTTCGAACTCGAAAACGAACGTTCAGACACGATAAAATATATATATATATATTATATATATAGTAGAAACGAGATGATAGCTTGGAGTTCACTGTTCTTCGGCACAAGATAAATGTCCTAGCACCTTTCTACTCGTCCAAGACAGCTATCCTGTTCCATCCCATATGCGTGTTCCATGACCTGGCTACGTTCTTGTTATAGGGCATCCGACTTGTTTGCAATTCACAGCGAACATGATCGTTTCTGTTCGCAAGTACAGGTGGCAATGTATCGAATGCAAATGCTGTTCCATATGTGGCACTTCTGACAACGATGTGAGTATTCATATGATCTTTTCTTTTTCGGGATTCACTTACGAGGTACCGGCAAAGAGCAGTTCACGTACACCTACCCCGACTATTTTAATACCTCAAGTTTGTCGTTAGAGGAACGATGATATTGAAGTACGTGATATTTCCGTTTCGATTTATCAATTATTCGACGCTGACATTTTCGTTGCCCTTCATCTTACCATTTTAACATCTTGTACGATCAGCTATTACGTTCAATAAATGTCTACTTTATTTGTCGCGGGGGATGAAAATAGTTCGGGCGAGATGTACGGAAATGCACTGCTTTTTTAAGCCCCTTCAAGCTATCCGAATTATCACGACCGATTGCTAATGAAATATTACAAATGAAATAGAACAGTTATTAACGCCGGATCAGACAATGTCTGACAAATATAGGGTAATTCATAGTTACAACCTGAAAGGGCAAGAGATACTATAACTAAAGCAAAGATCGCGAACAATTACAACAAGTTAGGTATTCGTTGGAAGCTAATTAATTGTTTCGCGAACCAAAATAGGATCAGCTGCTGTTCTGTGACGACTGTGATCGTGGATACCACATGTATTGTCTGTCTCCACCTCTTGCATCTCCTCCCGAGGGCTCCTGGTCTTGCCGTCTGTGCATAGCAGAGTTTCATCACCGTGATTAAGAAAGTCTTGTCTCGTAGATAAGTGACGGATTTTATCTATTTGCTGTGGTGCAGTGGCCGTTCTCGAATTAGGAGAGTATTCACAAGCTCACGTTTCCCTAATAGTATTACGATAGACGCTGATGTACTTTCAATGGTCGAAGACTTCATTTTTTCGTTTGTAAGAAAGATCATTAACAACGTTGGCAGCATTAACGATACCTTTGTTCAGTTTTTTCTGTTTCTCTCGTTTGTTTTTGGTTTAAGTACCATTAAATAAGACGAATTATGGCAAAGTATTCGTAGTGTACAAGCTGCGTGATATATCTCAGGCACTGGTGATCTCAGAGAGCTAAAAGTATAATTAATTACGTATTTATAATTTTTAATGAGCTAGCATTTATCAGTAGATGTACGAAAGGTGTAGGGTTAAAGGGCTGTCTTAATGTTTCTGTCGGGAATAGACGAAACGGTCTCTTTAAGCTCGCCATTAAAGTTAATGGAGTTAATGGAATATTCTTAGCGGTCAAGGACTCTGGCATCGAATTGTCGTCGGATTTCGTTTTCCATTGAAGTTGGAAGGGATGTATTTTTATTGACTTTTAGAAAGAAATACTATATACTTATTGATGAATATTATTATGCTAGAAATTGGTTCGAGGATTGCGAACATGGATAAATACTCTCCTACTTCTCCGGGCCGATCTATTTTTAGCCATTGACATTCGAAGTTCGGTTGCTTTTACGATTTCAAAACTGCTTACACTTTAAACGATTTGGAGATATCAAATTTTCATAAACTCTTAACTCCTTGCTAATAATTCGGCGCGAGCCAAGGTTCACAGAAGCAAGCAAATGTAAGGAGAAAAAAAAGAAAAAAAAAATCGATATCCTAGGAAGAACATGATATTACTAGCATCTGTTTCGTAAATAGCGATAAATAGAACACTATCTGTTTATCTGTACGTATCGTGATACTAAAGCTTTTACACTTAACGACACAGCCATTAGTAGCGGTATAGCTATGACATAAAAATAACAAAAAAATGGAAAACTCGCAGTACCACAGAAAATTATATTCTATATGCCCTTTATTGTTAGCTCAGTATTTTTATATTTTATACTTTGAATGTACTTAATTTAAGATACCATGGTGATATTTGGTACTCATTGATGTAATTTTACTTTTTATTTAGTAATCTTAGGGTCGCTTAACGACATGGAATTGTATTTAGGTGTCATGAAAAATTAGTCTATAAAGATTTCTGAGTTTGAACCAATTAAACAACGGTGGATTTACATTTTATATTGCTTATTTTTAACACATTGTATTGCAAATTTGAATAAATATTAGTATACAAACTGAATCACTAACTTTAGACAGTCTTATTGTGTGCCATGAATATTTTATGAGTGCAGGAAAATAATACATAATGATAGAACTTCTTTGGGTGCTATATTTCAGGGATTAGTTCCCTTTTGAACATTTTAGGATAACTTTATAAGATTGAAAGTCATGTCTTTGACCAAGGAAAACTATATTCTATAATTATAATAAATAATATATGTATATATATACATACATATATATATATATATATTTGCGAAAGTGTAATGTAAGTTATTCATAAGCAACAAATAATACTCAAAACAAATATAAGTTTTTTTTATAAAAACAGGATTTATATAAATCTATCTTTATGTGTACTCGTTTTTGTATTAATCCCACAAGCAAGCAAATATTCTGCAAAAGTATTAGAGGGTACTCTGATTGTCAGAACTTGTTGTTATGTATGTGTCAATCAATCTCTACTAAAATATCAGATAGTGGTTTGCGTTGAAGATCAGGCACTGTAGCATCCTTTGCTGGATAACCGACCGGCAGTAGTACAAGAAGCTTTTCATTAGGAGGACGTCCAAGAAGTTTGCGGATGGAAGGTCCACAATTTAAAGGAGTAGAAGTCAGAGTTACCAGACCTGCATACTAGTTTTAAAAATTCATACATTGTAGATCCATATTATTCATAGGTTTACAGTATAGGAGATCATAGTATTATGAGCATTACTTGTATAGCAGCGATGAGAATACCGCAAGCAATAGATGTGCTAATTTCATTGTAATAATGAATTTTTCGTTTTCCATTTGGCAATATTCCATACGTCTGTTTAAACACAAGCAGCAGATATGGCGCTGTGGTAAGGTACTCTTTGATCCAATTGGTTCTTAACGGAAGTAAATCAGTTGTCCATTTTACTCCCATTCTCTTTTTATAATTAACTTCTTCCTCATTTTCAACGATACATCGTACCTGTTCTTTTACCTTCTGATTTGATACCGCTACGAATGTCCATGGTTCTGTATGTGCACCACTAGGCGTAGTGCCTAAAACAGACTCTGTTGTATGAAAAATGTTTTGCGAATGTAACAACAATGATATTGTACCTGCAGCTTTTATTATCTCATGTATAACTTCTTTTGGAATAGGGTCAGGACTGAAATATCTTATAGTTCTTCTAGCAGCTAATATTTTATAAAACTCAGAGGCTCGACAGAGTAACTCTTCTTCAGAAGGTCTATTAAATTTGTACGGAATATGTTTCAAATCTTTTGGTAGTGCAGGCTCCTCGCTGTCTTCTGATGTTTCATGATTACTATCTAAAACAAGATATTGTGTTACTTTCAAATCTATCATCAAATATATTCCCTAACAAATTGATTACATTAATTAGTATTGTAAGCTATTCCTTGCAGAAAATATAAATTCAAGTAGCAATAACGTACAGTACAATTACCTTCTAGCTGCTCTACGGTATCATCTAAATTATTCGACTTATGCTTTACATTTTCAATAAGAACGGCCTCTCTTTTCGATACGTGGAAAAGTATCTTTAAAAATGTACATGATATAACACAAATTAAAACATGGTACCAGTATTTTGTCCAAAATGGCAAAAGTTCGGCGAGCATTTTACGAAAGGATAGAAATTGATAATTTCTTCGAAGATGCTTCAGAATTCTACTCAATTGATTCAATGACACTTTACTGAAGACTAGCAACATAAAGATATGCGTTATAACGAGTGGTGGGATACATCTGACCTACAATGACTAAGTTATCGCTTTTAAATAAATGATGTATTCCATTACTCATGCTGAAACCTAGATTTAGTTATCCGTTTATTTTTCATCGATCATTTACGATACAACGAAGTATTTAAGTACATGTTTTAAGCTATACATACTGCTATGATCAGTGAGTTTCTAATTTTTCAAGTGTGAAGAAAAAGAAGGGAAGAGAATTATAATTCTTATTATACACGATCAGCCAATTATTCGAACCGGAAATCGTCTTTTATACCTTCTGTCTTTTAGAAGAGAGCTAATATCTATCGAAGCACTTAATTACGTCTTTAAGCAAAATATATGGAAAACGATTTAATTATACAGCGTAAGAAAAGACTCAGGCTATTAAAAGAGGATAAATCCATCGACGCTGGCTTAGACAATGACTTTTATTAACATCTTACTATTGTTAAAGACTTGTTATTACAAATAAAGTCACTGTTTACTTTTAATAATCATTTATTTATTTCAACCAACATACTACATAACAATACATCATTCATTTCGTCTCTCGAGGATAGTTTTCATCCCTCAATTTTTCAAAAAATAATGCTAAAGACTGAAAAATGCAACAGCGTAGAATCATTTAACTTTTTCGCTACCAAGAGCGTACATGTACATATATGCCCACGACATAATCAGCAATTGTTTATTAAATAAATTTCTGTAAAACTTCTCTGCTACAGTATATGCTTATTATAATTACTTATGTATATAAATTATACCAAAGTGTTTGCACTATAGTTTTTAAATATCAACGCGTTGACTGCGGGATCGACAAGTATATCGATCGGAACATTGAAATTCTCGTTGTCCCGCAGACAACGTGCCAATAAAATCTGTCCTGTTTCATGCATCGAGGACATTATTTTTTATAAATATCCCAGCGAAAGGGTTAATATCGTTGCAGTCGGTAATCGGCCGCGCTGACGCACCAACCGAACTTACATACAGTTTGTGTCGTACGTTGCGCGGCACGGGTGCGCAGTAACGAAACGTGCGTGACTGTTCGTTGTCCGTTAACACGGACGCGAGAAAATCGTGGTAATCATGTAAAAAACGCGGTGTCAATGGTATATCACGGTCTATTCGTCGATTCCTCGTGAAAATCAGAACGATCGGCGTTCAAAGGTGTACGGGCGGTACCTGATTCTCCGTTTTCGTCCGTCGTGAATCGAATCTGTACGTCGTGTGATCTTGTCACTCGTGCAGCCAGTACGGTGATAGACGTATCTACGTATTGCGACGAACAAGATCATCGACCCGCGGCGTATCGCGAGATGTGTTCTTTCTGAATGATCATCAAATACGTATCGTAAGTGTCATCGAGATTTAACGAGCAACAGGGATATGGAGAACGCCATGCAGCCGCCCCTTCCACCGCCACCCCCACCCTCGGATATCCTTGGGAATACCAGCAGTAGAGAGCACACGGTCACCCATGTCTTGACATTTGGTACGTTATGCTCTACTTTTTCTTTCTTTCCAGCACCTTTCAACATGGTTTCAACAGCACAATCATAATCTCCCCCTATCTATGATCCTGATAACGCGTAATCGATCAACGTCGCGAATTGTTGATAACGTTTCGCGACATAGCCGTTGCATCGAGCTACATCGAATGGCTCTACAGTCAACGTGGTCGTATTTCGAGAAACGTTTTCTTTTTCCTTTTGTATAGTAAGAATAATTGCTTTTCAATGGTTCAACGATTAAATGGCATTTTTGTAAACGATCTTCTTGACAGTTCTATTTGTGGTAACTGTCAGTTGGGTAATCAGCAGGGAATATTGTATTGAATCTGTGGTGCAACGTGTAGCAATGTTAGAGTATAATATCGGATTAAAAAGTATAGCTTGATTTCCGTAGCTTGCGTCTAATTGTTTGCCGACGCTACAGTTTCTACGCATTGTAAGAACTACAATTAGCTATGAATAGGTAAGAGACTTTTGTGGATGGGGTATATATTTGGGAAATATATATATATTGGTTGGACAATTGCATAACTACTCTTTACAGGTATCCGTAAGGTTATTTAAAATTTCTGCAATTAAATTTTGCACTTTGTTTTTTGGATACTTTCACAGTCTGATTTTGGTACATTTAAAGATAGCCAGTGCAGTGTGCGGGCATAATAATGTCTGAGGGTTCCATAAATAGAACATTGGTCCAAAATATTCGGATATTAACAAGCTGGCCTTCGTTCTCTCTCTGTCTCTGCCTTTTCTGAGAATAAAGAAAGAATTTGTATGCAAGGTTCCTAAAGAACAGAAATGACATGCACGTGTGAACTTCTAAATTTAGTGGTTGTTAACCATTTGGTCATAGCCTTTCAAGCGAACAATATTGCATGTTGTTTATTGGTCGATGAAACAGAATAAGCGTACTAGTGCTAGTGAAATGTCTATCGGCCTTTATCGACATATACATTACATTTTAAAATAAACCTAATGACCTTTACTAATGATTTTTTTGCAATGTATATTGCACTCCGAGTAATTAGTATATCAGTTTTGACCGATGCAGCATCAATTTCCCAAGCACACATTTATTCAAGCATTATTTCTAATCGCACATGACGAATAATTTTAATAAAATTAACGTGAATTAATGGGAGATTATTTTATGACATTTTAATGTTATCGAGTAATATCGTGATCTTGCAAAACGATACTCTGCAAGGAAATTCGATAGATTTAAATGAACGTGAAAATTCACGGCATTACGTAGCAGAGGAGCTCCTCGTGCAGCATTTACAGTAGATCTGAAAAAGCGGCGCATGGGATGCTCCTACGTCGTAGCTATGAATTATTGATAACAGTTCAAGGACGCCAGATTTATAATTTATCTAATAAATTTTTCGTTCAAGCAGTTTCAACTGCAACACGATCGTATTTATATTATCAGCGACAAAGTTTCATTAAGTTTATATATATTCAATAATTGCTTAATGTAAAAAAGGCAAAAATTGTTTTCCCATTCCATCTTATTATTGCACGGAAGTCGATGCGCACGATTAAAAAATATCAAACAAAGTACAATATTATTGATCTAATCGAAGTTTTGTTTATCGACGATTGATATTTATCTTCCCCTGCTCTTCGACCATGTAAATTACTCTATAATTTGCGTCGATTATTCGTCCCCACCCTGCATAGTAGCGAGACATGTTTATTTATTTATATAGTTGTACATATTACATAGCAGCATTTGAACAGAATTGCTGTTAACGATATATATGTATTATATCTATATACACACACACATATCATGAATCATAAATGTGTTCCTTGAAGGCGCATGTTCCTCTACCGTGATACTTCCAACTCTTTTTGATATATGTATTGTCCAACTATACTCCCTCCTTATCCTTGCCACGTGAGAACCAACATTAGATTCTAAGCGTTTAAGTAGCACGTGGCTGGAGAGGGGGGGAAGCTCGAGTTCGGAGAGGAGAACGATTTTACGTTTCGTGATGTATGATTCTCTCTTCCCTCTAGAAAATTCCGTCGAGTTGCAGGCGAACTTTCGTTCCACGTGCAAACTTCGACGGGATTGCGACGTAAATGGAACGGCTGATCGATAAAAAGAAAAATATTACGGCGTGTATTCTGTCAGCCCACGACTTGGCCAATAAAGGCCCACCGTTAGTAAATTCGATTGTTACCCCTCCTCCTCTATACAATAAGCATCGCATTCCCAATACACTTTGCGGATGAAGGAAAAAACGTGAAATTTCGTCCGCACGTCGGCGCAGTAAATTGTAAAGATGACTAATCACAGGGCGTAAACGGTACACATTCACACGAGGAACAGTAAGACCGTCGATTCGATTCTCTCAGAATCGAGGAAGCAAGTATTAATCAGTGTTACGCAACGCCACGGGCCCCGTGCCGCCATGCTCCGTCACTGGGCGGATCTCGGTGTTTTCCAAATCAGCTGTTAGTCGCCGGTGAAGGGTGACTCGTGGGTTGCATAGTGGGGGGGCCGTCAGTCGGCTGCGAAACTTGGGCCGGTGCGCACGTCCTACAACCGTTTCTGTATACGTATATATCCAACAACCTCGTGCGCGTATATACGTCTAGCTGGTCTCGTTACTTGGACGTCAAAATACCGTCACCGTCTTTGTGGTCGCGTGTGACGTTGCCTGTCTAGTGAAAGTGGAACGACAATCGTCGACGAAGGGACACCTTTCTTCGTAAGAACCGATCTTATCCTTTATACAAATTATACGTATACACGTATTCTTCCACGGGATTCCCAGTCGGCAACGACATCTCTCAACGCCTATTGGTTCGTTCTGTTTGTGTGCGTCGCAAGAGAAACGTCAGAGCTAGACCGTGATACGCGAGCCACGCGTATTCCGCGTACGACACACGAAAAGGACACTGTGCCGTAAGTTGCTTGTATTTTGCGTCGTTCGACGGGATCCATTATCCAGTCGTCCAGTGAAGCCATATGCTCGTTGTGTTACGTATTACGTTTACTACACGAGCTTCCATGTATCGACGAACGAGGGACAAACGTGAGGTTACGGCGAGAAGCATAGCAGCGAGTATATAAAAATAAATACCAACGCGAAGCCGCTTTTTCTCCACTCGTTTACGGGTCGCCGTGGCAGCTGAAAAATAGGACATTTGAGACCTACGAAACACGTGGCAGCACCGGGGTCGTTACAAGTGATACATTTGGTTCCCTGTAAGCTGCTGTGTGGCTCTTCCGGGACGGACAGTTAGCAGGACAGATCAGAAGCAGATATTCGCGAAGGTGGCCAAGGCCGAAGACTTGCTCTCCGTACAAGGTACGCTACTTAAAGTGTGTCAGTAGGATAACGACGGCCGATCCGTTTCGTTCGGCCCGACACTTTTGCCCGACTCGGCTCGTAGGAATTGGAACACGACTGCATAACTAGAGAAAGGGATTGCGACATGGGCCGCGGACTCTTTTGGAGCATAGGTCCACGCGGCGTGGAAATAAAATGTCTAGAACGTAGTTGGCTCGCGGTACTCACAAAGTGGAGTAAAAAATGTCCAATCAACGTGGGTCCGAAAAATTAATCCGCTGCAATACTTGTGCTTTCTATACATGGCCAACCCTCGAATCACCTAAACTTTTTAAGGGTGACATATACTCGTCAAATACCGTTGGAGGGTTGAAAGTTTGGGACCTATAAGATTAAATGCATCGTTGATTGCACATTCTTCTTTCACTCCGTTACAATACACTCTAATAGTAATGCTCGGTACGGCATTGTTTCTTTCACGTGTCGTACTTATTGCCCTTCTCGTTGGGCAGTCTTGAGTCGCAATTTATGTCGCGTTGCGTCATCGGTAGGGATGATGAACGAAACGTAGTATAAAGAGAGGGAGAAAAGAAAAGCGTAGCACGAGCGAATTTGAGTTGCCGTGCACCGGTTTTTAGCGGATACAATCATATGCATGCAACCAACGCGTAGAAGCAGGTTGGTTTGCCGATTGTTCACCTGTGGTGTCCGGCTGCGCAGATAATACGGTTACGGTTAACCTAATACGCGTACGATACGGCACCATTAATCGAGAAATGGCAGTGATATTAATACGTTGGTACAGGGTGTCTGGTTTGAACGGGAACACGCGATATCGGGGTCACTTGTTCGGGTCATACTTCAACTGCAATTAACGCATACTGCATAGGCATATATGTACGTATATGGTATGACGATCCTTTTTTTATACATTTGTTCAGTTTTTTTTTTGTGAGTTACAGTACAACTATTATGTCCCGTCTTTCGATAGCTATTTTCTGGATACTTTAGTGTGTGTAACGCTTGATTATCGTGTAAGTTCTTTTTAATTGTACGGAATTAAATCACGTGACTCATCAGGGTCATGTCGGATTCGACGCGTGGAAGTTCGAGTATTTTTTTGTTTTTTTTATGGGTACTGCATATACAGCGTGTATTAATTGTGGAAGAAGATTAAGGTAAAAGTGGACGTAGTTATTGAATTATTTGGAAACGTTGTTCGATGGGAGCGGGGTTAGTCGTTTGCGAGTGAATTGGAACGCGCGTGTACATACATATACGTACAGGTGGTGCTAGTTAGAACGGCACGTGTTTTTGTAGCTGGCCTCGATGATAAGTCAAAGAGTTTCGATTTGTGTTTTATAATTGTTTTACGGTTGAAAAGCATTGTTCCACGTGTAACAGCTTTTAAACTATTACTGTGATATATGCATTAGGAATGAACTATGCAAAAGGACATAATTGAAAAAAGATTGAAAGAATGGTGAAGAATAGTGAAAGTCAAACTTTCATAGTAAACACGTTACTGTGATTTGTTACCTTTAAGGTATTTTTACATTGACCAATTTAAAATTATTTGCTTAATTTGTTGTACTATAAAACATTGCCAATAGTACAGAGGTTAGTTACATCCTTGAGAATAAATTAAACGTGGGCTAATGTGTCGATGCATGCTATATTTGGCAAGAAATTGCGTTTTAATTGCAGCAATTTCCTAGACATTAATAAAACGATAATTCATGTAAATTGCGCGGACTCGTTAACAGGAAAGTCGAACGTTGTTTTAAAATATAAGCTGCCATTCTGTTTGTCTCATTCAAATCCGGATTTCGATAAATGAACACGAGATTTTCAGTGTATTCCAGGAAATCTGGAGTGTGATAAATGGCAGCCTACTATAATTAATCAGGCAAATCAAAGACAAAAATGGGATGATGCTGTAACATACCTTATATTGGTAAAAAAAAAGAAATATCTCTTAGTTTATCTGTCTTTCAACGTTCATGTAATCGTAATAAATATTTCCGCTGTTATTCTCGTCGCGATAAAAATCTGAAAAACAGACTTTTCTGGCAAAATATATTTCTAATCAAGTTGTTACATATTTATCCTGTTGAAACAAACAACGATTTCCTCAACCGCATATTATCATCGAGTAAAATTTCTGGCACGATGAAATTCAAGCTGGGCACCCTGTATGCTACCACAAAAATAAGATCTTATGAGCCACTGGACATAGCTAGGTCGTGTTAATGTTACCAATATAGGATTACCACGTTTTGTACGTTCCGAGTGGTCATAAAAAAAAAATACACGCGTCTAATTTTTCTACATTCGATTTTAAAAATAACTCTCCACAATAAATAGAAGAATATCTCTGTCAATTATACATCGAAACATTTCAATTCTGCCACGGTGTAAAATGTATCCTATCGACATTTATTATCGATCATTCGCTCAATTGGGATAATGCCGATCTTATTGCGTTCTGTGCATCCGGATTTCCGTCGTATAATTGTCCTTCAGCCGAATATACATAAACCTAATGTATAAGTTCGCCGCGATATTAGAGAATCTTAGAGAAAACGCTTATCGACGTTCCGTTATCTGTCGTGGAACGAACGACACATGAAAAACACGATGGGTTTTACGAGACCGACGTCGAGCGAACGGAAACTTTGCCCCGGTGAACAAAAACTGTGGTAATCTTCGATCAGGTCAGACCGTTGTTCGCTCTATTGTTCCTAAATACGCACGAAATGTCCGACTTCTTCGCCAGGCTTTTATTAACCAAGGTACTTGCCTAATTGAGGCCTGTACAGTTTCGTCACAAAGAGCCGAATGATGTACCGTTCAATTGTATTTCGCGTTAAGAAATACGAATTTCCTATTCTTAGAACGGTAATGCGTTTCTTTATTTCGAGGGGTCGAATTCTGGGATACAATAAACTTGGTTTTCCGGCCAATTATGTACGGTTCGCTTAAAAATTATTTTTCGTAGCCATGTGTTTCGTTTCGTTCAGTTTATTGCAAAAGGAAATCGCAGAAATATATTTCGTAATCTCTAATTGGAGCATTTGCAAAGATTGTAGAGGCCCTACGAAATTTCTCAGATATTTGGCAATTCGAACTTCGTTTCGTTATCTTTACCCTCGTTTACGTCGAACAGAATCGTGCCCGTTTAACTTGTAATATGAATCATAAAGAGCGCACTGTGAGCCAGCCTGGAATCGGACATTTCCAACGTTACGATTCAATAAATCCGAACAGCTTGACCTTTGGGGAAGCGTTTACGATGATAGACCTAGGGACATTCGAGTCCTCGGGCCTTTTCAGAATGTAGTTACACGCGGCGTGATGCATTCGAAACAATTTTATCTCCGACGAGCCGGGTTCGTCGCCGTTTCGATGCAATCTACATAGTGCGTTGTCGAATTGATTCGAAGGTGGATTGTTTCATTGGAATTCAATTGTTCCTCTACAAGGTTTCCTCTATCGGGCTTTGAAACGAAGAGAGGGACCCGTTTCATTCTTTCCATCGGTTCCCAATATACGTAATATTCCTCTGATAAAATTAAGCAGTCCTTCGGTGAAACCGTGTACAGTATTATCTTTATTACCGCTTGCACGAGTTACAACTTCGTTAGTCACATAGAAAATTCGAGTCGGAGCTTCATAAGATAATACCCAATAGTAATTAAATTCACTGTACCGTTACCATCTATTGTTCCCATAAAATTCTCAGTGACACGATCCACCTTCAATACCGCCACACCGATGCTCGAATTACCGAGGCACGCGTTAATCGCCACGTTCTTTAACTCACAGGTATAGGCGTCGTAAAATCGTAAAACCCACCGATATCCAGTATTCCAAAAAAAAAAGAGGCAGTAGAGTCCTGCGCTCGGGGTTCAGCACAGAGGGAATCCACAGCTGGAACGCTCGAAAGAAGACCGCAGAAGAAGCGTGGAAAAATCGGTAGATTTTCAGCGGAGTTATAGACGTCCGGCAAGTGGCAAGAAAAACGCATTCCAGCTGGTGTTGCAGCCGAACGAAGAAAATTCCAGCAAGAAGAAGATAGCCGTGGCGAATCGGAACATGCGACTCGTTCCCTAGGGTGAAACGCGTTCCTGATCGTTCTGTATACCCGCGTTATGCAGTGACGTTACGAGTTGCACGAGGCTCGGTCGCGACCAGGAGTATGCTGAAGAGTCGAGACTCGTTGACCAGCACGATGAAGAATCCGGAGCACGAGAGCGGCTACTTCGAGGACGGTAGCGACGTGGAGATCAACGTCGAGGAAGTCGTAATCACCGAGGAGGGGAAGTGCGTGTCGGGTTGTTACGGTTTGACCAGGGCAATACACGAGCTGGACGTCAGGGACTCCATCGAGCCGACCGCCGATCACTACGAGGACAGATTAAACAGAGGTACGACGCCAGATTCTTCTTGGCAAATCTACTTAACAATGTCCCGACTTTTACGGGAAATGTATAATTGCTTGTTTCTTGCCGATTCAGAAGGGTTGCTGGAATTTCTAATCGTTTCAGAGTGCTTTCGTGGAGAGTTGTAAAATTGCGGTGGGCGACACGGTTGGGTTGTAGGACGATGGGTAAAATGTTTTGTTCCTCCGCCGTACAAGTATTATACGGGATAGAGAATTAGGGACTTCTGTCTTACCCCCATTGTATTATACTTGAAGCTTGATTGTTGTTTTATGGTCTCGCATTCAACTAGCCCGGGTGAGCAGTGTTAATGATGCGGTTGATGTATTAAGTAGGTCGAGCTGGTTTAGTATATTATGCGAGTTATTTTCTTCTTCTTTTTTTATCCATCAGTTTAATGTGTTGTATATGTTTAGAAAATTAAGCATGTACGATTTATTGAATATGACGAGTACTATAAAATTCCGCAGCGAATAACACATTAAGCCCTCGATTTTTAAGCGAACGGACCAAGAATTATTGACCTGCGTTTAATTCAAAGACCCACGGTGTTACGGTATTTATTACAAATGTTTTAGAAGCTCTGCTACGGTCACCTATATCTAAAATCGTTTACGATACCTAAAAATATTCCACACAAATATACCGATCGCCCCAAAAGCTATTTATACTTTCGATTTCAAAAGAGCCGAATGAACGAAAAATACGCAGCGCGACCATGGTACCATTTACTTTAACGAACAGTAGTAAAATACATAAATAGCCATCGGTACCCTTCTTATCGCTGTAAACACCGCGAACTGTTTACAACAGTCAATACCCAAATTTCTTTCAATTGAATTTCCCACCGATGAGTCATGATTTGTATGCGTACATTCCTCGGCTTATTGTTACACGCGCGGAAACAAACCGAACTCATTGAATATGTCTGCTGGCTCGGTTGCGATCCAAAGGACTACGGCCCCCATTTCTAGCGATCCTAATGAATGGGCAGACCCAATTAGTCATAAGCCGACCTGACCGATTAGCTTCGACCGTCGACGTGCCGGGTTCAACCGTGTTCCCAAGTTGGATATTAATAAGGTTCTACATATTGTACATTGCACTTATATGTAACGTGTTTTCGTGGATGATCGTAGTGTCTCCCGGGGTCACTGAGACACTGAGTCACGTTTTAACACCCCTTCAGCCACGACCGGTCTATAAAATGAACGCGTGGACAGCTGAACTTAGAATTCGAAGAGGATTACGTATCTAGAATACTTTTGCCCTCGGTGAAAGTGAACGTTCGCTTCTCGAACGATGTTAAAACAACCGTTCAGCTTCTTTTCAGCCTTCTTTTCTTCGCGCAACTGTCCCCGTTGGGTGATTTCGTTTGAACGATGGAAGAAATTGCACGATTTGACTATGCGCCAAACACTTCTATTATTGCAGCCGTTCGAAGACAGAGCGCACGCGGCACTCTATTGCGCAATGCTCATTTCAAGTGCCATCATACTTGAGATTCATTGCAACAAAGCCGAGTGCACTCGTGCCGCTATAGAACGTTGTCGAAATCTTGCTGGTCCCGTTGCGACGAGGAAACGCCAGTTGCACTTTTCACTTTGCATTGTGCTCGAGATGAGCCTCGGTGTTCTTGTCTGTTTGTTCGGGACTTTGTTTGCTGGGTATTTATCAGTGATTCGACCAAACGATAATTGTTCACGAAAAGAAGGGGGAGGAGGGGATATTGGTTGTTTGCTACGTTCAATATGTTTAGATGGCGATAATTAGTATTACTGCAGCTTGCTGTTTTTTGGAAGACGTAAGTTTGTGGAAGAGCTAGCTTTTAATAGAATTAGTTCTGTCCTTTTTTTAATAGAATAATGTATAATACTTTATTTGCAATTTTTTTTCCAATTATTTTACATCGTACAATTATGTTTTCTTATCACTTTCTTCCACCTAGGTTTTATAATTTTAGAAAGCATTTAGTCTTTTTGGAGTATTTGGTTATGTACTCCGATGAATTCTTTTTTAAAATCGTGGTAATTTTCTTGTTCCTCTATTCTCTATTATTATCTACATTCTTTGCACCTTGATAAAATAATGTTACAAGCTATTATGTGCAAAAATTGCATTATTACACTTCTTGGTCGTCTGTAACAGTTACAATTCTAGTGTCGATTCTTTATTAAATCTGTATTATGGCAGTGCTAGCAGCTAATACATTCATAAAATGTTCCCTGCAAATGATTATTTTTATAACCTGAGTATTGGGGTGTAAAAGTCGTCTTCCTTAAATTTTCGTTCCACAAGGAAGAATTACGTTGATATTGCCTTGAAGACGAATGCCTACTTCTTCTGAGACTTCCTTAAACACTTGAACATCTGTTACAACATCTTAACTCCGAAGCCCCTCTGTCGAGCCCGTCTCAAAGCATTCTAAAAGCGTAAGAAATTTCGTCCGAGAAAAAGAGCACCACATATATACAGTTGCAGCACGTAGACACCTCAAATTACCCTCGCATAATAAATATTCCCGAACGAAAATGGACCTGAGCAAAATCCCCATGCTGTCGAAAATGATCCACGCCCTATGCACCCCCGTGTCCAAATTTACAATATGATCTTGTCGAGAGAGGAAGGCATTACTTCTATCCCAGGAAGCTCATAAGGCATCGAACATACGTTGAACGTATGGGACCTTTGGAGTATCAGATCCCTGGCTCTTCTAATTATTTCACGTACGGGATGTTGTAATAGCCGCAGAGATTCGATACTTGCACAGAAATATTCCGGTGATAAAGTGACGAGGGTGGTTGCAATATTTATGCCGACAGGGATTTTGCGAGGAAAAAGATTTATGGAAAATGTTAACACACATGAAACATTTAGCTTGCCTATAGAAAGATTAAAACGCAAATAAAATAATAATAATAATACACATTCACCGATGAGTATTACAAAAAATTTCCACGCGCTCATTAATAAATCCATGGTGTATTAAATATTGAAATTGAATCTGTGCACGAGAACACAGAACATAGAACTCGTGTACATACACAAGAAACGGCGAACTTCTATTCTGCTTCGTCGAAGAAATCCGAGGACTCACAGCTCGTAACCGCATTGTGTGGCTTTTACGCACCCGGCGCGTATGTGTGCATCTTCCATATTTGTTTCTCTCCATTTTCCCCCCTTTTCATATTTTTCCCTTTCAATTCTTTCCCTCGCGGTTCGTGCACGCTGGACATCGATCCGGCTAATGTGCGACCGACACACGTACGCACGCCACTTTCTCATCCGCATTCTTCTCCGAACGGTTGATCCTGGTGAAAGAGGCAGGAGAGACGGTGCATATAATTGGGTCCAGTTTGCAGGGCCAGTTGTGTCGGCCGCATCGGATGGCCGAAGGACACATACGGGGCCCATGGAACGGAAGGGAAATCCGAGCCATGGTTAATGCAACTGTTACGAGCTTGAGACCCGTTATCGAACACTTCGAGACCCCAGTCCCCTTTTCGGCTGCAGCCCGACTTTTCTTTCTTCCAACTGCTGTACAAGAAACGCGGGGTGGGGCTGGGATAATGATTGGGCTCCGAACTCGAGATTTTGTTTCTTGGGTTATACCTTTCCTTGTACATATTTGTATTTTTTTACCAAAGGAATGTTACCCGGCGTAACAAATATTATTCTTATTATTACCCTTGAGTGTAGATGAATTATAAATAGAAATATTTCACAAATGTTATTATGTTTTAGACGGATAATAGGTTTTCCTTTAATTCAGTAAATTTCATATATTTCTTTACGTAGGATTCGAGTAATTGCATTTAATGGTATTATTGGTACAATGTATTTAAAATATCTGCGGGGTTCTGTTTTTCTTCGTACACAATTGATACTATAGACTTTCACAGAGGAAAAGTAGGGATTGTAAGCTGAAACATGGACACTCAATGTGCAAGCGTTCTTTCAGGGCTTCCGGGGAAGTGCTGAGGGTGGCACGTTAGGGTCAGGCTAGATCTCGCAGTAGCTCAGTTTATTTAGAACCGATGGAAATGGAACTACATACATACTTCAAGTAACACGATTTCAGTAGCGTTAGATTAGATCGTGCTTAAAAACTAGCTAATCTGAAATTTGAATACCTCGTCGCAGGCTTCTACCAGTTAACCATGGTGTAAAGTTCAGCAAATTGTACTTCGACTCGTGATTATGGATTCGAAAAGTTAGGATGACGCAGGTTTTAATAAAACGTATATCTATAGTTATGAAACATTGCTTTTGAAAGTGTTCTCTATTTAACATAATTGTCGGCCTTTTTTATTGCGCTGTAAATTTCGGACTCAAATTTCCCAGAGCAATTAAAGAAAAATGAAATAAAGAAAGAATAGCATGGGAAATAAATTTATTCCATATTTCAATCGAGGCATCTGTGAACACGTTTATTGCCCCATCGCGTTCCAAGAATTCTCTCCGCTTGGAAATCTGTTCAAAAATTTGATCACCTCCGATTATCATCGTAGTATAATATATGCCTTCCTACTTTCCATCGGGACGTTATTTCAATTGCGTTCGAAAGTGAACCTTCACTGTCTCCACGAGTTTTGTTAAGTTTCGTTTCATATTAATTCGTTACGCGTGACGGCTCCAAGAACTTCACAATCTCGCATGGACTTATCGCTCATTCGAGGTGATTTTTATGGAACGCGTGGGCCGTTAGAGGAACACACTTAACTGATTTTACAGGCTCGCTATCGCAACCCGATGGAATAGCTCGGGAAAGGTCGATTCTCGTATCTGAAGTCGGAACCAATTTTAGTCATACGATTGCACAAGAGGCGAAAGTACAAATTTCATTTACAAGCAGTTTCTTATTGCTTTCGATACACTTTGCTTCGAACTACTCTTCGTGTGGAACATCGAGAAATTAAAACGTTAATGTTCTGCTTTGAGATACTTTCAAAGATTTAATAAACATAGAATCGGACTTGACACAAAAACCGATTCATACAGTACCACCCCCTCGTTACTCCATTTTTATCCTCTGATATTCAAAATGGTAATTCTCGAATATTCACCTTTGGCTCGGCCAAATATTCGTGCACCGTTTAAAATATTCTTTTATTCGCCCTCTCCTTATTCCATTCGGTACATAAAATATTTCTAGCCGAAAGTATCCCTCGACAATCGTGCGAAATCGAAGCGTGCACGCATACATACACTCATGCAGTCGAGAGTGATAAATAAACTCGAGCTTTGTTCGGCAAACGTTGTTGCAGATGCATTTCCACTGGTCTCGTAATAAATTTATAGATATTTCCGGTTAATGCTGGCCGACAATGTCGCTGTTTGCGGTAGAAATATAGTGGGCTCTGCTTGGTAACGCGTAACGTATCGTGTGGTCGACTTCGATAACCCGGTAGATGAAATAGCGATCGCGAATCTGTCGACTTTTGTATTTTATCCATTCGTTTCTTCTTTCTTTTATTTTTCTAAATTCTTTCCATCGCAACGAGAGGCAACGACGACGATTGCGGTGCACCTGTTAGACGCACCTACATATTACTTGCGAGTATTATGTCATACCTCTAGCTACCTCCCAGTTGCAATTACACTGGGTAAATTATTCGTCGGCCACTTGGTTAGACCTGTTCGTATTAAAAAACAAAAGAATTGTTCGCATAAACTGACACGTGCGGCGACCAATTGATCGCGAACTTATCGTGAAACTTTGACACAACCTTCGACGGAAAGTTTCGTTCGGTTTTAAAGGGTAGTTTTATTTCTGATATGGATTTCTGCATTTCTCATATAGATTTGAATTTAATTTGCTTACTAAAGGGATCTGTGTTAAATATTATTTAACATTTCTAATATTTTTACTGGATCCCCATTGCTCGCCTTGTTGAATTAATTTGTCGATTGTTAGAAACATGTTGGCAAGGCACGTAGTCATTTATTTTCCAAGGGCAATAACTTTTGTATTCTATCGTATTGTGCATTACCTGTTCAAAATACTGCTGGAACAATATTTGACCGACACAAGAATTGCTCCTTTTTTATTATCCAAAGTAGAGCACTCACTGATATCCTGCCCCGTGGGTGGAAACTCGCCTATGATGATATCGATCGTACGATACTGAATATCAAGGCTGCTACCGCGTTTCGACCTCAGGTATATTTAATAAAAGATCCTAGTTCCTGATGAATGAGATCTGTGAAGCCTCTGCGACCCAGTTTCCTCAAGGTGGTGCTGTCTGCGAGTAGCTTTCGAGCGAAAGTGTCCCTTTCATGGTGTTTCTTACATTCTGTTTTTTTTTAACCAGCATCGACGTGTCCGTCGACAGTGGAAGGGTCATGGTTTGCCAATCAGATTGTTTCTTTTCAAGACTTCGACAATGAGAACAGAAATAGAGATTTGAAAAAACTAAAGCTGATTTTAGAAAGTTCCGTTAATGTAGAGTCATTGGCCTTGGTCGAAACTGTTTCATTGATTCATTTTCTTCTTGCCAGCAATACTTTGTACAGGGTTTTCCATAATTTTCTGTGAATTTTGAAGAACTCCAAATTTGCATCGATATTAGAATAGGGAATTAAGCCGCATCGATTTCTCGCATTTCGAATAGGCTCGGCTAAAGTAATTATTCTTCAATTATTTAATATGTATTATTTCATTTATTACAACGTATTGCCTGTAAAAAAGCACACAGTTCCTACGGGAGTCTCTTCTTTCTATTAACGTTGCATTCTCTCGTATTTTTAATTTGGCAAGGCGTTTGATTAGCAGCGGTAGAATGGATACGAGACAAGTGTTGTAGCGTTTCGCCAGCATTGCAGATGTATCGAGTATGGTTGCAAGAAGGATTGTACACACCTACACGGATGTGTAACGTTTGGTATCAATGCTTCCGTGAAGTCTACGATGAACTTAGCTGCAATGCCGGCGTAATGTTGGAATATTTCCAAACGGACAAGACGGAAGTCTCGGGCAATATTAATCGGTTCAGCTTTACTAGACAACCTAATAGCGATAGTAACAACCTTTAGCATACGTTAAATGGGCGGGCGAAGGTAAACGACCGTGGTTCAAAGTGCAAAGTGTTACAGTTCAGCATTAGAAAATGCTGAACGACAACACGAGGTAGGCCTTAATATACTCTCGAAAAGTTCTACAGTGGAACCCATTATTTGAGGGCGGATTGTCTAATGAACTTCGGGCAGCATAATTATACTTGTAAATCATTAGCGGTATGGAGGAGAAAGAAGAAGAAAAGGAAATGTTCAACGGAGGATTGTGTTAAGGTTGAGTAAGAAGTATGGGCATTACAAAGTAGGGAAAAATTCATAATTCACTGGCGTGCAGGAACGTAATAATAATTTATTTATCGCGCAACATAGAACAATGGAATATACATATGTCTTGTAACGGGTTCGCCTTCTGGACGTTTTTAAGCATGCCTCGCCTACGATATCTTAGGCAATATTATAGTAAAAAAAAGAAGCTTATTACGTTGCTCAATACGTTCATTGCATTTATTTCCTTTTTCAAAGGTAATTTGATCATGCTTTACGAGGTATTTTGAAGGTCGATCGATATGAAATGCTAGGTATAGTCTGTCTGTCTTTGAGCTGTAATTATTTCCATTCATCGAGTGGGTGGACGTGGTTCATTTAGATTCGAGAATCACGACATTAGCTTGCAGTGGAATTTTAATGCGAGTTACCGTGCTTCATAACAAGTTAATTGCAGTTTCGAACTTCGATAAAGGTTTCACCTTTCCTTGATAAACATTTATCAGTTTAAAAAGACATGGTTTTTGAACATTTTGTACAATACTCGTGAACATCTTTCAGTTCAAATTGCTTTCTGATCGATTCTTGTTGGAACTGCCATTCGAATTACCTGCATAAAACGAAGAATAATAAATTCTTTTAATGTAAGCGAAATTATGTAATCCCGTTTTTACACAAGCGAATATGCAAAAACGTTTACGTGGCAATAGTAAGCCACAATTATGCACGATTGTTGCACAGCATAATGCATTTTTTTTTCCTTCACATACTAAGGTGATGGTCGGTACTGACTGCATATTTCCAGAAGTTTCCTTTTATTTCTTAATTCTTTTACGGTCGAAGCCAAATAATGCATTCCGTTCCAGTTACCTCACGTACGATGAAATACTTTTATACTATTGCGATCAGTACATACATTGACTCCATTGGTAAAAATAACCATTAAAAAGAGGTGAATCAGAAGATGTAATAGCACGATTAATTGTAAGTAAAGTTGTAAGTAAAGTGATTACGCGAAAAGGTTATAGTAGATAGACTTACTTGTGCGGAATAATTTATTCGCTATTATTAACTCATACAAATTTATACTAATAGGTATAATATTTATAGGAGTAATATTTTTTCTAATTTCATTTAATCTGAAATAGAATTTATAGCTTTCTATTATAAAACGACATATTTCATATATGGAGTGTCCCCTCAGCGTAGAGCAATAAAAAGGCTAACCTTTACCCCACAAGTAGGCCAATTAACATTTATTCTGGTAATTACGAGAGTGGTCTGTCTGGAATCATTTCAGGTATCAAAAAAAGCTATAATACCTTCCGTATTCTATGAATATAACATTACAATTTCACGCAACAATTACTTCACACGAGTAAACGCATTTACATTTCCATCTACGATCACTGAAAAACATATTTTCAATTAACCGCCAAGCCCATTGTTAAAATGTCTGAAAATGCACGACTTAAATGATTTTTTTATAATCACCGGCTTATCTCACATTCGTTCTCCGGCATTCCATGTCCTTTGTAATTGTACCTCGGGCTACTTACGTATCCGTACTGTTTCACAGAAGAATCGTGCAATGGTTGCGGAAAAGGTTCATCACGTTCTCTGTACGTGTATTTGAGAAACGTCTATACAATGCTAAATGCCCATTGAATCAACGATGATGGCGTTGGCGGACGTGTGTGTGTGTGTATGTGTGTTGATATTGATTTGTTGAGAATTTATATTTAGACCCAACGCGAACTTGCCTTGGAACGAGTTATTTATCCTTCGGTGTTTTCCCGTTGAGAGCGTGCTCGTTTACGGGGAATTACATTTCGAAAAGCTCCTCCTTTATCATAGATGTACCTGCGCCGCATTCATCGACGCATTCGCTTTCTGGAAGATATCAGACGTCGCTTTACACTAACTCCATACCGTTTCTGTTGTCGATTTGAAGCATATTGGAAAGAGAAACGATCGATACGGATAGGATATTAAGATTGATACATATATTCTTTTATAATATAATATATAGAGATATACATTTGGAATTCGATAAATAACATATATGCACATTTACCCGGTATCTTGTTTCATCGTGTTTTATTTTTATCATGTTTTTATTGTCGGGAACAATTTATAAAATTTGCCCGGAGCACTGATGATTCACCGTGAATTTTTACTCCAATCGAACCATCGTGTTTTCTTCGCTATAAAACAAACAATACCACTTTGTACAGTGTTTTATAAAAGTTTCGAACACTTTGGATATTTCCTGTGCAATATCCCTCTATGCTATAATTCACTCTTTTTTTACCTGCACTATTTTTAACTTCCTTAAAAATACTTTTATATTTAAAAAAACAAAAAGTTCGCCTTCCCCTTGAAATTCCACGCGCAACCCACATTTTACACGACACAGAACCGGAACCTTTCGCAGTATACATTCTTATCTCCGTTTCTTTGCGATTCGCCGTGTACTCATCCCGAGCGTTCACGAAAATGCTTCCCCGCGATGGACCCACCTGTACCGTGTCTCAGCACCGAATTTCGAGCAAGTTCCCTTTTTCTGATTTTCGTCTCGCCTTAATTAACAGCCAGGTAATAGTTGCGTACATAAGGTGAAACTTCTGCGTCCGCACGTGTGGTCGTACACGTGCACGATTTACCTGACGACGAGGCAAACGGGCAGGAATGCGTGTAACGTAAGGCAGTACCGTATCAAATAACGGTTGTGCCACGCCAAGCCGAGCGTGCATGGCCATTTTCACTGTTTTCACGAAGGGCGTACCACCTCGAGCCTTTCGAAATTGTTTGAAAATGCTTGTCGGACGCACACCAATGATGGAACAATAACCAGGTATCTGCATACCACAATCGTTTCCGTCCACGGCAATGCTATTCAGTGTACAGTCGCGTAGATACCTTATATTGTATATAGATACCGCCGTTCGGTGTGATATTCATTAAAACTGTCGTCACAGTGAAATGAAAAAGTGGCGTCACGTTCGTGGAAAAATAATATATACCGTGCGGCGGTCTAAAGTGCGGAGACAATTAATTTTTTTTTTTTCCTCCTCTGCCAACAACGTCAGACGTTGAAACGAAAGATAACATTCGCTGCTTGTGTTGCTTATCGTTCAGCAACTATTCTACGCGAAATCTCGCTTATCTTTGGGCTCATTGTGTATTTACAAATAGCCTAAGCCGAAATTTTTGATACACGAGAGAAGCGATAATGTTTTTCTTACCTGTTTGGGTTGCATCGTGAATGGTTGGGAACATCAGGTAGACGGTGTAACTTGTTTTCTCCTATTTTCGTATTAATGTTAGGTAAATTCATTATTTTTTATTTGTTTCCCTTTTTCCTCTTACTGTTTTGGAGCGACTTTTCTTTTGTAATGCATAATTTTATTCGCTTTAATTTATCGGGAGGCAGCGTGGAACACATGTTGGGTTAATCATTCTATTTTTTCTCGTTCAGGAATGATAACAAGGTAAGCGATACGAATGACGTAGACATTTCGAAGTGTCATTCGGTCTGGCGACGAAATTGTACGCGATACCATTGCTTCTTGATTTCGCAGGAGAAAGGTTTTGTTTTAATTCAAGGAAGATATTTAAAACCAATAAATTTGTTTGTCATAAAATAAACCATTTAATACATCGCCATTGTTAAAAAATCTGAAGCTCAATTCTGCGGTTAGACCTTAAAGAAGAAGAACCAGATGAAATGAAAAAAGAGCACATAAGTTAGTCCAAGTTTATAAGTTTCATCAAGAATGAAACCCATGGGCTCCAATTTCCCTATACGTAATTACATTTTACCGTTATCGTTATACCTTCTATAATTACACATTGCCATCCGTCTAATGCCTGTTCATAGCGAAACATATATGCCCTATTATCCCGTAAAATGGCCAATCCTTTGCACGCCAAACAAATCGAAAAAGGGGTACATCGCGTGGATTGTTAACTGCACGTATAGTTGGCTTTCGTCCGGCGAAAGAAAGTAGTCGGTCCCGTTACGAAATAGCGAGTGAATGCCGACTATCTGGGTCAGACAAAAGCGGAACTTCCGCGACTATACTCGCGAGGGCTGTCGTACACGTTTAATTTGAAACATTAATTCAATTTTAATGCCCCGTCTTATGAATTACTTTCTAAACAATCTTAGCAAAAAAAAAAAAAGGAGAAAGCAAGAACACCTCATGAAACGTATTAAAATTTAACAACGAAAACAGCCACACACATTCAGACACACAAAATGTAACGAATACTTTTCATCATAAAACAGCTCGATTTCAACGATTTTATTTGTCTTTCGTTTAGTCAGCTGGCCACGTATACAATACATTCGGCTCGTGTACTCGTGTGTGTGTGACTTGTGACCAATGGGTTTAGATTTCCTGCAGACTTTTTAGTTTGTCGTGGAGAGACATGTGTGGTCAAAGAACTGAATACGAGCGCCAGTGGACGTTGTTTTCCGTTTATGTCCACAGGGTGAACAGACTTTTCAACGAATCATAAATCACCTTTGTGAAAGTGTTTTCGCGTTGTTGCAGTGCCGACTGGCCGACTACCCTTCACCTTCAACTTGCCACGAACCCTTTGAAGTTACAACATGGCGCCACCCACCATTACCTCTCTGCTCTCCTTTTGATTACGTGCATTCATTAAAGTTTCATTGCCACGCTGCTGTCGGGCCACGTTCTTCGCAATGTCGTTGCAAATAAAAATTTATTTAAACGTATCGCAGAAAATTTCGCAATAGATAATCGTTATCTCTGGAACAGCCTCGAAGCTTATTCTCGAAAACGAGTTGGGCAATTAAGATAAAGTCATTCTTCTTCTTCTAAAAAAAAACAAACAAACGCGTCGAAGCAACTTCTTTAACTTCTACAGTCATGGTAGCGTCCTTAGTTAAATTTCGGAGCAACTTTTCGTAATTTTAGGAATTCTCGTTCCTTGTTTCTCTTTCAAATCGAAGTGTTCACACTCAGGTAGACGATTGGCCTCGTGAATTGGTCTTGTTAACGAATGGATGGAGGATTTCATTCTCTCCTTGTTGCCGGCGCAAAAATAGCTCGCCAGCGGATATTTCTTTTTCTCACTTATTTTTCATTTCTGTTCTTTTTATATTTTGAGCGGCCAAGATACGTTCGGCCGCGCTCTGATAGGATTTTTCGGAACAAAGGAGACACACGAATGCGCGTGTGGAAGGAGAGGCAGAGAGATAGCGGGCTTTCAGAAAAGTAAAAGGTGAAACGCAGAATTGCAAAGAAGTCTACTTTTCACGCGCAAACGGGTATTTCGAGTTTTATCGCCAACTTTCAGCGGCAGTCTGGCGTTTAAAGCGACACGTAGACCCGCGAGTAATGTTAAATAAGCACCCGTGAAATCGAGTTTTAACGGGAAATTTGGTTCACGTGAGTATTTTCGCCGTGCACGACCGACGATCCACTCTGGTGTACCTTTAGATTGATAGTACTGTTATAATTTCAGCATTATTGCTTTCTTCCTTCTTTCTTTTTATTCCGTTTCATTCTCCGTCCACGCATTGCAGTTTCTTGAAATACATACATACAATAGGGCTTCCCGAGTTACTTACATGAGCAACTGCTCATAAATACTTAACCCGCAGTTATTCTTTTAATGGGATCTATTAATAGCTCGTTAAGACGTTCAAAGTGGTATAGAGATGTATTATTAATTTTCTGTAGTGTTAAACCGTGGAGAAATAAGCTAATAATATTTGTGCCATTAAAAATGATAATTATTAAATTCAAAAATGCTGAATTATTATAATTGAAATTATTATAGTATTACAAAATTCAGCAGTTACTCAGATCCACACCTTTCTCGTACCAAAGGCGGACCTAAATTAATTTTCCAACACCTCTAGTACTGCGTGGAAATCTTGGTATTCGTTCTCGATCTGGAAATATTAAAATCTTCGTTTATCATCCAATCCAAATGGATTTTCATTCTTCGTTTAATGTTCACATTGTTATAAAACGCGTTCGAATATCCTGTACAGTGTACGATATCATTTTACAATTCTTATCCTGCAAACAAATAAACGTATCAATGCAATTGATCAATAGAGTAACGCGTGTATAAGGTGACGTAAGAACTCGTTGCTTAACGTTTTTCAATGGCGAACCACTTCGGACAAGTATGTATTGCCTAATACACGTGTATAGTCGGAGGAACCGATATAGTGTGGTAATAAACGAAACCCCCAAATGGCTGCACCCTGATGCATATACATATCTTTACCCCTGTTCACGCATTAATGATGCAGGCTGATTCAGAAGTCACGCAACCCACATAATAAATTAATTAAAATAAGCTACTAAAAGCAGTTGCATTTACATCACTGGTCTACAATAAATTGCCTGCGGGTTGCGTGACTTTTGAATCATCCAGTAGCTTTTACACATCTAATTCGTAATACTACCATTATTTGGAAAAATATATGAGACAGGAAAAGATATATTTGTCGGTGTCTGTTGCATTTGATTTCGTCAGGGGAAAGATAAATATAGTGATATTAAGAAATTAGTTGGGAAATGAAATATCTTCTAACGAGAACAAAAAATTGATAAATGGGAAGAATATGAGTATGACCATGTCGATCATTCTAAGATTGATACATCTTTTTTTTTATTCTGCAAAATGATTTGAATCTCCACGTGCTTTCTATCGTTTGTCCGGTTTTTCCGACAGTAGCGTATCGTTTCCTTCGACTATACTTGGAACAACTACTAAACGATACGTCGAATTTGTACGGATTGCGTTGCAGCTTGAATATTCATTGGCGCCTGTTACCAGGCAAATCAATTGCTACACGGATGCTACTTGTTTGCTCGTTCTGCTGGTTCGCGTGCAACCCAGCTTTGTTTCCTCCACGACCGCGTGTGGCAGCGGAAAAGTGTGCCACACTTGGGTTGCCTCGTAAATCTAGTCACCCTTTAACTTCTCTTCATTCTTCATCCTTCGTCCCGTTACTCCTACGGTTTCAATGGGTATTATTTCCCACAGTACTTCAACTCTTATAAACAAAATTCTGAATGCACCATCAATTTCCTAATGACGTCCTTTCGCCTAATTAACAAAGAAATTGGTTCGAAACATTTCATTAACTGATACAGACGATAACGTAAAATAGCATTACTCCAATACTAAGATAGACTAATTTCTGTATCATATCTTCATTTACTTAACAAACCCTACTATTTACATTCGGTTTTTCCTCCCGCCTACTTACCTTGAGATTTATCTTACCTGTCACAGATTACCGGTGACCCACAAAACCGAAAAGTGGCATGACTGTATTTAAAGTTCCCAATAAACCGCAGGCTTATCAATGAAGTTTCCCATTAATAAAATACAAGGTTTCACTCGATTTCTAGCAAATCCATTTCCTCACGCCGTTTCACAAGGAATCGTTACAATTTTAATCCACGAAAGTGGAATTATCATAATACCCGGAACGCCGATTTCTCCTCGTTGAAAACCGTGGATCGAACGGCTGCTTGTAACGATCCGAAACTGTTGGCGTTTGTTTCGCTGCACGAAACGAACCACCCACGGTTGCCTCACTGTGAAAACGTCCCACGAAAAGCGTGAAAAGTGTCTGCAGGGGACAAGTGGGTCGCGAGACATTCGAATCCACGGGCAGGCGCGTGTAATCTAGATACTACACCGAGGAGGATAGGAGCGTGTAGAGCCCCGTTGGTGGTGCTCGAGCTTGCTCGTGGTCGCTTTTACTACCTTGACATGGATTCTCGCCTGGCAGTCAGGGCCGGGGACACTCCGTGAAGGACCCCCGCGTGTTAATTTCACGCGGAAATCCTTTTAGCTCCGAGGCGAAAATTCGGTCGACCCTTTTGCTACTAGATCTTGCTTATCGCTCTGCGTTTCGTCGCGAAACATAATAACTAATCCGATGACGGTGGTGCTCAGGTATACGCGTGAGTGCTTCTAAATCGTCTCGCCGAATCGTTAGCTGCTGATTAATTGATTAATCATCATTGTTGCTCGATTCAAATGGACAGACGTGGAGTCGTAATTCAATGCGTTAAATAATTTGTTAGTCTGTGAAGTATCTCTATCATTTAGATTTTCTTTTCATTTACATTGGCGCAAATGAAAAAAAATCTCACAACCACCTGTGCATATTTATAGTAGGGAGACACGAGGGACTGGTGCTCCAAGCGTTAATCTCGTTCCACTTTACCATGACTTATTTTCGGATTTTCGTTTTCGAAACGTATCGTAACCCTATTAAAGAGGCCTGACGGCTGCTAACGCGCTAACTATTTAACACCTTAAATATGTACTTGATAAAGATGTTTGCAAACGCGCTTGTACACGTTGCCAACGTATGTAAATTCACAAGGTGAGCCGATACGTGATAAATCGGTTGCACAATTAACGAAACCGTACTCTGTATGTACTCGTGTTACCAATCGTCTCGCGGGCAAATTATTCTGCCTTCCTTCTCCTTTCCGCGACGTCTATGCGTACGTGAATTAAACAAGAACCGTACATTTTGGGCCAGCGAGAGAAATTTCATCGCGATCACGTAACCTGGGTGATTGAAAAAAGAAAAGAAAAATAGAAACGATCTTCGTCGTGAAAGCATCTTCGACGACGAACGATCATATTGGAATTGATAGTACAGAATTTATTTCCATTTTCTTTTAATTTTTTAATAAACACAACAAGTATCTCTAGGGTTTTCGTGATGTTAGCAATTTTTTAAATATATGAATACGACCTTCCCATTTAACGCCGAACGAATTACAATTTTAAAGGAGATATTCCAAGGTTGTTCAAGGACACTCAATGGCATTCAAGGTCATGTTTCGTGTAAACGAGATACGCATCGGGCAGATGGTCCTTATCGTATTGGCTACTCTTACGATTGTAACGTAGATGCTTCAACCGCAGAGGTGTATATTTTATAATTCAATATCTTCCACGTGCAGTTTCCTAGATAATTTCGAATTTTTCCACTCGACGTTCCTAATTAAATATGGTTTCTTAGTAATCGTCCACTCTCAACTTTCTAAAACTCGTAAAACGTAAATTCAAATTTACTTCAGACCCATTCGTCTCGATCGATTCTTTATCGTTATTATTATTATAGATATTTGCAGATAGTCGTTGTTAAAATGGGGTGGATATATATTATGCAAAAAATAATTTTAATACTTGAATCCTAAAAATAAAAATAATAATGCTAATAGTGATAGGAAAAAATTAATCGGTTTCAAAGTAAAAGAATCAAAAGAATCAAACAAGCACAACCTTAAACAAACAAAAAAACAAAAAATCACATTTCCAAGAAGCTTTTTTCACGTTTCACGGTTGAGTTAGAGCTGAGTCACGGGATCGTCAACAATTTTAAACAGGACACTGATCCATGCTTCCGAAAGAGCATATTCGCTCTGCGTGTGTTCTTCGTCCTTTTGCGGGCCGCTTTTAAAAAACATACAGCTGCATTCTAGCGGCGTGTATTTACGTATGCAAGCGTTCTTGTTCGCACACCTGCTGGTATTAGCTGCAACAACGCAGGTGCATATACCTTTGCACACGACACCTTGAACGACCGTACGGTCATTTCACGATCTGGCCAAGAATGACAAATCTCTATCCGTCTCCCCTGTGTTCCTCCCCTTTCGAGCTGGGCATGATTTTATATCCGCGACGTTATATTTTTCAAGAATATGAGAGTAACGTAGAATGTCTCAGCGATTATATTTTTTATTGCTTTTATAAAGTTTCTTCGAAGTTCCTCCTATGTTTTGAATAACTGTTTTGCTTCAGTTACGAATTGAAGAATGCCCTTGCCTTTTCCATTAGGTATTTTTATCAATTGTCGACTATCTACTCCTTCAGACTTACGCCTTCATAATTATGTAAAAGAATGAAGATAGACGTTTCCATTTTGTGAAATATAAAATTCACTTTAAAATGACTTTGTTATCACAATTATATTTTATAAAAAATCTTCACAGCATCAAAATCATACGAATTACAATAATATATTCCGTTAAGATCGAAATTATTATTATTGGAGTAAAAACAACAATAAATTAGTAAGTGAGAAAGAACGGTAATAATCTGCATTTCTTAGTTTGAACGATTACACCTTGAGTACATGTTGGTAATTTGCGCCCGTCTCCGTTCTAATTATTGTACTTTACTGGAAACGAGTTCAGCAGAAGTTATTGCGAATTCTTGCGTACAAATTGGGTCAACCTTTGCGTTGGACAACCATAATTACGCTTCTGCCACTACGAAAATTTATGTTAAGTATTGAATAAGAGAAATCTTCAATTGAATTCTCATTTAGTTCGATGCCTACTTAATTCATTATTAAAGGGCAATCACTTCTTTCCTCCGCTACTTTATCTTCCCTTTCTGTAAGATCAATTACAAAATATTCTCGGACGTGGATGAAGGACTGATTAAATAAAAAATGGCGTTTTTTCTGATCTGGAATAATTTCCCTCATTATTACAAATAAAATAAACAGTTTTTTACACATCAAGGGTACTGATTTCTGTAAAAAATATACAAGGTAGCAATCAAATTTAAATCACTGGTAGATTTACATTTTCGAAGTACATCTCTTTGTGATTGCATGTTCTTTCCCCTTATCCTTATTGGAAAGACATGTTCGACTGCATAAGCTTGTAAAGAATTATTTGCAAATTCGAAGGACAACTTTTTTTCTCTCTATATAAAGCGAAAAAAAAACTGGGAAGTTAATTCCAATTAAATATCGCTAGCGACAGGAGTCTAAAAATGATTCTACTGGCAACGTTCTGTTAACCTTATCGAATAAAATATTAACAAAGCGATTGCGAAGGAGCCTTGGCCTAAGATAATTTCACAACATCTGGAAAGAAGGAAAATAAGAGAGACGAAAGAAATGAGCGCGTTGACGTCGTTAAATCAAGCGTAATGTACAGGTTGATACAAAATCGTTTTTTCTTTTCCAATTCAACAAAGACACGAAGATGTTTTGGGGGGGGGGGGGGAAGTAAAAAGTGACTACATGGAGTTTCGTAACGGAACTAACGCATTTCATCGATTTACACAGCAGCAAAACGTGAATTAATTAGAGCAGAAATTTAATCGTGGGAGCCAATGAAACTCGTGCCTTTCCAATTATTGGAATTATTATTTGCTTAGTATTATTATTGGATTAGTATTTAAACCTGACATAAGTCACACCTAATTTAGAATATATTTTAAGTGAACTATTGAGTCGGGCTTAATTTACATTCAATTCAAGTTATTCGATTTTATTCAGTGCAATCGTAATACATAATATTTCGTCTCAATATTTCACTGTTTGTAATTATTACAAGGAAGTGACTGCGTTCCATAAGATATGAATGATCGAGGCATTTAAAATTCCAATTAAAGGGGTAAAAGATTTTTCTGCTGTTAATCGAATGGTAATAGTCCATTGGTAATTCGAAAGTACATCAAACGAAAGTTCGGACGATCGAAAGTCCGGTTGAAGGCATTCAAATAGAAAGTCCAGTTAACAGTATTTCGATAACCAAGCCCCGATGAAAGTAACTGTTTTCTGAATGCAATAGAAGCGATTGCAAAATTGCCATTTCGCCAGTATTTACATTCAAGTCCACCAATTGCTATGATTTATTACAAATATAAAAGGGCCTACGATCCTTTGTTACAAATCACTGCGAGGACAGATCGTTTAAAAAAGACAAAAAATTTAAACTGCTCCACATGTTTCGACCCCAATCACCATCTTGCCTCCCCCCCGACCCCATACAACACAAATCATATTTAATCTTCTTCATTATTGTATCACATTCGTGAGTAACAAGAAACATCAGTCATAATGTTCGTACGACATCTGTCAACAGGACAAATGGAATAAAATCGAATGATATTGCTCGTTACAGTAAACCTGGCGGACAGCGGAGGCCAGAGGGTAGACATGACGCACTTCGACTTGCTGAAAGTCCTTGGAACTGGAGGTACGTGGACGAAATTCTTTATAGAAACGATTAAAGTCTGTGGCTGAACCATTAACCACCATCTTTCTCTCTCGCTATCTCCCTCTCTTCTTTTCTCCGGGACTTTTCGAGCGCTTTGACATTCAGTAACCGGTTAATTTTTTAATTACGATCAGTTGGATGCACGAGTACGACATGTACGATCTTTTTACGCCGGGGCGACATAAAGACACGTACCGTATGATTATTGTCCGCGAATAGAACGAGTTTTAACCCTTTCACCGTGGACACTGCGCGTGTACACATACATATATAGGTTCACAGAAATTCAGCGGTCCTTTCCATAGTTTTGCTTTTAAATCATTTTCTAAACGATAAGGACTTTTTTTTAAAACGTGTATGAAGGATATTGGTTGAAGTCGTGCAATATAAAGTACATATTGCAAAAAAGAAATTGCTCGCCTAACTTTTTTGAAATCAAACGTTATTGCTCACATAATGAAAAATATATTAGCATTATTACACACTCTCTCTCTGTCCGAGAACCTAAGAAAGTCCAAATTCGATTCTCTCTTTTCATACACCATTAATTTACCGACGTCCTCCATATACGAACCGAGAACGCACGTAAAGGAGTTTCAACAGAAATTTCGAAACAATAAAATCCGTCTACGTAAACTAACCAGTCATTTCGTTAAAATTCTAAACGATAAAGCTCACGGCTAACGCGTATGATCAATGATTCAATGGAAATAATTCATCTAACGTGTTTATCGTTTAAGAATCTCGTTTGAACGAGACGGATCCGTTCGAGGATCGGTTGAGCTGCGTATAAGATGGAAAAACTTTTGTACAGCTTATGGAAAGGTGTTCCTAGTACGAAAGAGAACGGGCACCGATGCTGGACGCCTTTACGCCATGAAAGTCCTGAAGAAAGCGTCCATCGTGCAAAGGAAGAAGACGACTGAACACACGAAGACGGAGAGACAAGTTCTGGAGGCCGTGCGAGACAGTCCTTTTTTAGTTACGCTGCATTACGCCTTCCAAACAGATGCGAAGCTCCATTTAATTTTAGGTAAAACGTTTTAAATATATATGTGTATCATTGAAGCGGTGAGTCGAGGAACGACGCAAGTCGAGAATTAGACTTTCTTGTTAAAACAGTAGTCATACTTTGGAACGACGTAAAGATACGGACGTTCAAAACCAAACATTGCAATACATATTTTTACTAAACAGGAGTTTCGAAATGACTCAATGGAGAGTTTAAGGTGGTTTTCAAAATTGTACGTACTATGCAATCGTGACATCATCGTTGAGTCGGCCGCCTGGCATTGTGCAATCTTTTTCCTTATAGAAACGTGTAATCATTACTTCTTCTTAGAGTATCGTAATAAGTAAGATTGTTTTTTTTTTTGCGACATGTGTTCTTAGATATTCTTTCAATGCACCAATTGAATTTTTTCATTTATTAAATAATCGCAGTATTATCGAATCTAGGTAGAACACAATTTTCCATTAAACATTATTGGCCAGCCTTTTATCGATTTCAATATAATTATATAATTCAATATTTAAAATGACTGACTTCAATACGACTGCTCCAATTTCTTCTGTCGAGTACAACTTATTTTTAATTGTTATTATCACAACCATACATTTTCATTCTGCAGAGCTATTAAGTTATTATCCTCGAACGTCTGTATTCCTTGCCTCGTGAAAAAGGAGATAAATATCAGTTATTAAAATATGCAAAAATGCCCGACACCTTTTTTCCTCGTTCATTCCGTTCCATCTAGGAATTCGATTGAATTCCAAATCCCGGACGTAGTCGCATCATCAATGAATATTTCATACGTTACTGCCTAATATCTCACTGACGACTACATACGATGATAAATAGAAAAAATTATCATCGTACGTTCCATTGGCTCTAGATACAATTGTTTATTTTTATTTCTCCCTTCCAATCTGCGTGCCAGTCGTATTTTTTCTTCCTTTCTCTCATTTCGCTTCTCCTTTGTCACTTGGCTATTTCGAGAGTATATACTAACGATGATGATTCGCCGGAATATGGCTTACTGCAGATTCGAGGCACTCGAATCATCGTGTTTTGTAGGATATCGTTCCAGCTTAAGATTAAACAATGAGAACCTTGCATTTTTACAGATTATGTCAGCGGCGGCGAGTTGTTTACGCATTTGTATCAACGTGAACACTTCACCGAGGACGAAGTGCGAATCTATATCGGCGAAGTTATTTTGGCGCTAGAACATCTGCATAAAGTAAGTGTCGTTCCTCATCGTTATACAGTTCGTTTCAGGAATTCATATTGCTAAAACTAGAAAAAAAGAAGAGATAAAAGTAATCAGTCTATTTTATCTGCGGATGAGTCGGCTTTTAGGTTCGTGTGGTTTAGGAAGTTGAATGTTGTTTAGGAGTTCCGGTTTCTGAGGTATAATATTTTTTTTTGTCAAACAAATTGAATTATTGAATACAAAATTACATAAATTATTCCATTTAGAGGATTATTTGGAAAGAAGAATATTAAATTGACACCTCTCAAATGAAATAGAATTTTTTTTCTGGAAGATGAAACTATTCCAAATAAATGTTGAATTCAATTTCTGTGAAATATGTGATTAACTAACTAACTAGATTCAATAACCATCGGCCTATTGAACCCGTTTGTTCTATACCGACCTCGATAGAATTTACAAGTATCCAGTAGTCTCAAGCTTACGATCAACGTGCACTTGAATGCGCGGCCTTCGCGTTACACGTAAAAATATTAATATATTCCATTCTTATCGTATGCGGTGATCGATGAAACACAAAATGTTGCTTTTCTGTTGCAGCTGGGTATAATTTACAGGGACATTAAGCTAGAAAACATTCTGCTAGACAGAGAGGGCCATATCGTGTTAACAGATTTCGGACTGAGCAAAGAGTTCCTGCCGCACGAAAGGGACAACAACGCCCGTGCTTACTCCTTTTGCGGAACTATCGAGTACATGGCACCGGAAGTGGTACGAGGGGGCTCAGCGGGACACGATATTGTGAGTCAGGATGAATTTACGTCACGATTTGTTCCCTCCGTTCCTGGAACTTCGTTATCACGCTCGCGTTCCCCGCTGGTCAGATACATTTTTATCGATTCCGTTACATACCCTTTCCCTTCGGAGTAAGGCAGATTTTTTTGAATAAGAAAAAGGAAAAGACACAGCGCTGCCCTTGAAGTTACTCTAAACTTTTTATTGTTTCATTCTTGGTACTAGAGTTCTTTAAAAGTATAGCGGTTAAGTTTATTGGCCGCGCATAAATAATTATCAACTTCATCTCACGCATACATCATGTACAGCGATTTCGAAAAAGAATAACTTAAAGCGATAAATTATACAGCTTGCGCTGCGTACAAGGATTACTAGTGACCCGGAAGTTCGCTATTGTATTACGCTATAACGCAACATTGTATCAACGAACAAGATAAGAGTTTATGTAATTTCAGTCTCGGGAAAGTTACTCGTTTTTAAAATACAAAGCAGTACATTAAGCCGGCAAAGAAGCGAAGAAAATCACGCGAATGGTTAAAATAAAAAGATATACCTTCGTGTAAAAAAGCAACCCATTTTCCCGGCGCAGTGAAAAACATATTTTTCATTAAGTTCGAGCAGTTTCAATGCAGGCGACATTATTTTCACGAAATTATTTCAGGCGGTGGACTGGTGGAGCGTGGGCGTTCTCACATACGAGCTGCTAACCGGTGCGTCGCCTTTTACGGTCGAGGGCGAGAAGAATTCGCAGCAGGACATCTCTCGTCGTATTCTCAAAACGGACCCACCGATACCCAGCCACCTCAGCCCGACCGTTCGTGACTTCATTCTCCGTTTGCTCGTGAAAGACCCCCGCCAGAGGCTCGGCGGCGGGCCAGGTGACGCCAAAGAATTGAAAGGGCATCCTTTCTTCCGAAAAGCACCTGCGCCCTTCAGCTGGGATGCACTGGAAAGACGTGAAATTCCACCGCCCTTTGTCCCTCGAATCACCCACGAACTAGACACCAGCAACTTCTCGGACGAGTTCACGAAAATGATCGCAGCTGACAGTCCGGCGGTCGTTCCACCCAACTACGATAAAATTTTCCGGGGTTACTCGTACGTGGCGCCGTCTATACTCTTCGGCGACAACGTGGTTAGCAAGGATATCTTCAAGGAGGCAACGAAAGCCAGCACGGAGTCGCAGAGGCCATCCGCCTCGGACGTTCTTGCGGCCAGGTTCGAGGAATCCACCTTCTTTCAAACCTACGAACTGGACCCACGCGAGGACGCCCTCGGCGATGGTAGTTTCTCCGTCTGCCGGAAGTGCAGGCACAGGAAAACGTCGAAGGAGTTCGCGGTGAAGATTGTCAGTCGCAGGATCGACTGCGGAAGGGAAGCCAGTCTCTTAAGGACCTGCCAGGGTCATCCGAACGTAGTCAAGTTGATCGAGGTCCATCAGGACAGGGCACACACGTACTTGGTCATGGAGTTACTGTCCGGCGGTGAATTGCTCAGGAGGCCAAGACCTTTCAGCGAACAGCACGCTAGCAGAATAATGAGGCAGCTGGCCTCAGCTGTTCGTTTCATGCATTCGAGGGGCGTGGTGCACAGGGATCTCAAGCCAGAGAACATCGTTTTCGCCCACGAGGCCGAGGATTCGCCGGTCAAGATCGTCGACTTCGGTTTCGCCAGGATAAAACGTGGCTGCGAGCCACTTCACACGCCATGCTTCACCCTTCCTTACGCCGCTCCAGAGGTGGTCGCCAGACAGGGCTACGACCAGAGCTGCGACCTTTGGAGCCTCGGCGCTATTTTGTACTCCATGCTGTCCGGCAAGCCGCCGTTTCGTATCGGCTCGCCGGATCTGGCTACCAGGATCAGAGCCGGAGAGATCGATTTCGATGGCGAATCCTGGAGCCATGTGTCCAACCTTGCCAAACAGGTTGCCAAGGGTTTGTTAACCGTGGATCCTAATAAAAGACTGACGGCCAGCGGTCTGGCTAATCATCCCTGGCTGACGGACTCCAGTCCGTTCGACGTGGCCACCTCCTATGATATAGCCGCCGTGGACAACACGAACACCTCATCGTCAGAGAAGCCGGAAGGGTTCAGGTTGCGGGAGGTAGACGGTGCGAGGTTGGCACAGCGCAGGAAGCTTCACAAACGGTCCACCTCGAGTTCTGTGTCCTCGTCCGCGTCCACCACTTCGTCCAGCCCCTCCGTTCAGCTTCTGAGGCCACCTAGCGTCGCTACCAATGTCGCCACTTCCGCCTCGCCTGCGCAGCCGAGCGCCTTCGACTTCGGCGAGGATAAAGTGAACGAGTATTTGAGTTCGTTGTCCTCGTCGTCCGACTCAAACTCGCCCAGGATCACGCAACAGGAATCGACTAAGAAGAGACGTAAACGAGAGGACGACGACGAGGAATGCAAGTCGAAAAGGTACAAGAGACACGGGGATTGTGGTAACGAGGCTTGCAAGAATAGAACTGGACCGGTCACCAGAGCCAGGAAGAGGAAACTGGAGGAGGAGACTGTAAACGGAGAGGATTTAAATGCGGAGCAGACCAGCGAGACGAATCATTCGGACTCGAGAGAGATCCACAGGAAACAGAAGGCAGGAAAACGGCCCAAAAGGTTGCCTACTATAATCGTGGAATAAAGAGGAGAGTTCGTCTCTCTATCTTCTTTTCGTGTTTCTCCTGTGTATATGTATGCATTTTACGTGATGCCGTGACGGTGGCTGCCTTCGAAGCTCGTATCGAATCGAGCGACACATTGCGTCATTCCTATTTCCGGGACTTCGTTCTTGGGGGCCTTTTTGAATTTCCTATGAGATCGTCGGGACTGTATCGTGTTCCTTTTTATAGTTTATGTAATGTATGTGGATGCGTTGAATATCTACTTCAAGTGTTCGATGTTGCGCACTGCTTGGAGACAAAATGACGGAGTCACAGGCAGGATTTGGATGTTTTTTTTTGTTAATAATGCTTGTTGTGTAGTTCAATTTTGGGTAATTAATATTACAAACCGGTAGACTGTATTACAATTTTGTCGAATGAAGTTTGTATCTGTAGTTCCCAAAATTTCTGATATTGTTGACCAGACTTGCCGTCAGTATTTCAAATATTCAACGATTCATCACTTTAAAATTCACTCTCGGTGAAGAACATTTCATTTGGGTTTCTTAAACGTTCGACAATACCGATATTAAATATTGAACTTACGGGGATTCTTTTAACACGGAGTTATTGATAACTTTCGAATATAGCAGAAGTTCCGACGAACTCGTACCACCGATTCAAAATAGCCGCCTCGAACAACACTGTTCCTTATCGCAATCTTTAACTTATTGTAGATACGTTTAATTTTTATGCCATGCTTAGGGTTACGTATTATCGATTGGAGCTGTCATGAATAGTATTTCGATTGGAAAATGAAAACACAAACGCCTCCCCATTCCCTTTATTTCTTCTTTTTCCGACGTCCATTTAGACGCGAAGGCTGGCCCAAACTTTCAATCGTGCATATAAATCTATCACAAATGAAACGATAATTTGTGTAAAAAACTTGAAACTATAGACGAAATGAATTTTTGCCATCAGCGTCAGCCATTCTGTATCAGAGCTTCCATTACAATTATTTTCTATTCCAAAATACTGTGCCTGGCCAGCTCCGCCGCGTCGATTCTATGTATGTACATATAATCAATTTTCAGATCTATTTGACAAAACGATATTCGTCGTGGGGGAACGTCAATTTGTACATAAACGTAAAGAAAAATTGTCCCTCGAAACGCGACGAAGAGGATCGGCGATGACCGATCCGCGAAACAGATCCATCTTGTTAAATTTCTTTCTTCACGTTGTCTGTGATCAACCGTGTAAAAAGTAACAAAAAAGATAACCGCCGCAAGAGTCGTCGAAGTGTTTGATCTTTTCGTCGAATTGTTGATTTTTCATGACAACCCCCTCCACCATACCCCCTTAACCGTATAGGTATATGTAGTTGAAGGAAGAAAAAGGAGAAGAAGAAGAAACTAGCGAAAGGGTAAAGCGCAGGAAAAAAAAGAAGTACGTCTTCGAAGAAAAAAGTAAAAAAGATAAAATAAAATCGATTCGTGAAAATAACGCATAGAAAATGTGCCTCAGACAGACGATTTATAAGGCGTGTGTGCATGTGTGTATGCCTCTCTCTCTGTGCTCCTACGCGCGTCCCCTGCGATCCAAACTGACTTTAGGAGAAGAAAAGAAAATATTTATTTAAATAAAGCAGGATGGAGAAAAATGGGGAAAAAGGGGACACGTGTATCCTCGATCGTTGTATCGAGAGATGAATAAACGTATAACGATGTACGCGTCGATTATTATTATTATTATTAATTATTATATGCACACACCCACACACACATATATATAGATATATATGAAGAAAGAAAAAATGTACACGGATCTCTGATTGAAAACAAAATCGGTTCTGTTCACACGAGCATATTAGTTATTAATATCGGATACGTGCTATTCTTGTACATTGATATTTAGTCCCGAATCTTTATATGGAAAATATTATGTATAAGAAGAAAACAAAATTATGTATACATATATTATACTTGTACACGCGATGGACACACAAACAGGAAACCATGTAAACGTGATGTTTTAGACGTTAGGGTCGATCGAGGTCGTCGAGTATTATAAATTATAATGTATCACACGTAACATTTTCATTGCGATCCATTCGTTTTCATACGAAGCGTGCGTATTATTCTTACGGTTTCCTTTTCCTTACAAACGAATCGAAGTTGTGCGAGCTATGGGAAGACATGTGTTAACGGAACGGAGCATCGAAATCTTTGTGAAAAGGACAATGAACGAGTTGGAGAAAGTTCTACTTTGTTAAAGCGAGAGAGAGAGAGAGAGAGAGAGAGAGAGAGAGAGAGAGAGTGTGTGTGTGTGTGTGTGTGTGAGGACCGAGATGATGAGATTTATTTTAATACAGCCTTTAATTCGATTTAACTCCTTGCTGTTTTGAAAGACGAATAACGATAGGAAACTAATTATCGACTCAGGAAATTTAATCAAATTTTAGGACTAATTTGTTTTCGTTTTAGTTAATATTGACGTTGTTTAGTTGTGTATCGCAGCAAGGAGTTCAAACGAGACTCGTTAAAACACGAATGATAATTATTTCTTCAAAGTATGATGATAGTTTGTTAATTTTCAGTAGCTTTATTGAACGATTGTTTACACGGTGGCTCACGGATATGTTCGAAATCGGAATCCTGAAAGGGTCTAAGTGCAAAAGTGGATTGAAATGATGTTGAAAAATTGTTACGTCCTTGCCTTTCCTCTCTTTTTTTTTTCTTCAAAGGATTGGAGTTAAAAATGCTTGGGTGCGCACGTGCTTTACCGAGCCAAAAAATACCCATGAGGGAAAGAAGTAAAAAGTGTTAATATTAAATTGTGCTGTTACAATGCAACAACCTGAGTTTATTCCTTTATTTAGAAATATAATCCGATGGAATTAAGATTTACAGGATAGCACATATCCCGGGGCATTCGAAATCGATTTCTTGAAAGAAAGAACCGAGGTGTTTTGCGTAAAAATTTGATTCCTCAGCTTCGATACATTTTTTCATACGAGGTAACATGGTCATATATTTTTCAATAAACAGAACACTGGTAATTTTATTTTTTATATTAGTATTTAAGGGGTACTCCTGTGATCTCTTCCAAAGCTAATATTTTTATATCTTCCGTAGTAGATGTGCTTAATAATCCTTTAAGATATTTCTACGGAGTTGACATTTATTTTCCGATCAATTTTTCTATGCGTACTTCGTCGTGTGTACTCTGTGAAATTCGAACAGGTCTGTGAGTCACAATGTGTTGACTTATTGTTACTCTTTGAACATAAAGAAAACGATGAATGAAGGGAGGAAAAAGGGAGATTGGTCTTGAATGTTGCGAAATGGAGCGACATTTTGAAAAAAAAGGGAAAGGGACGGCGAAGACTGAAATGGTTGTAATACCGACTCAGGGAACAGAGAGACGCAACCAAGGAGAACAATTTTCTAAACTCGATTACGATGAAAATGAAAGCGTTCTACGTGAGGAGAAACGCGTGTTTCTACCAAAGACAACCGTGAAACGAAATCGCTCTGCAAAGACCAAAAAGAAAATCAAGGGAAAAAGAAAAAAAAAGTACGATGAGAGGAAGGAAATTCACGTTTAATCTGGTCAAGATTGATATTGTGAAGCGTATGTTGCTAAATCGTGTGTGATTTTCGTTAATCATTTAACGATGAAGATAAATACAAAAATGTGAGAATAAAAAAACGAGAGAAAGAAATATTTAAATGAGATAGAAACAGATATATACAAAATTGTATATATATATGTATATATACATATGCATATATATGTTTATTTAATATAAGACTATATTAGAAAATCATATTTCTTTAATCAGAAGATATTTCTATTTAGGAGTCGTATGAGTCATTATTGAGTCTTGTAATAAGTTGGAACCAGTTAACCCGTACCGCGGAGGAACTGATTCTTTTTCTAGATACATACATATATCACTGTTACGTTATTGAAAGTAATTAACAAGAAAAAACGAGATCCTCCTGAGGATATGTATATTTATACACAGGGGGTCGTAAGAGTCTAGTGCATTATTTTAATAATTTGAAATACACATTTACTCGTCCCATATCAGTATGGGCGTTGTTTAAGTTTAAACGGATCAGTGTAATATTTCTTTTTAAATTCGCATAATGACGATAGCATGTACGTGCATACATAGGTTTATTTTTTTCACTTTACGGTTCGTCGCCATTGTTGGAGCGAGTATTATTCGGCGAAATGTGTTCGTATTGTTCGTTCTTTCGATCAGAATATTTTCTTCATAGACGAATAAATAAAAAAAAGCTGCGCGATAGACTTTTGAGACATCCTTGTATGCATATATTATACATAGTTATAATACGGATACAAGCTTGTACCATATGATAAAGAGTGCTGTTCTGTTGCTATAAATATGTAAGAGAGACGAGAGATACCTTTGTTACTACTGGTTGTTAAATATATCATAACACAATATTTATTTACATCACGAATTTTCATTCACTCGCTGTTCCCCGACTTTTGCATTTTTTAATCTAGGTATCTTAGTGGTTACTCTTGCGAATTATTCTGTTTATAAATTAATTTCTTTATGTTAGATCACGCTTTTGCAGAAGGCAAAATTTATTTCGATGTCTATTGAGCAACGACTATTTTTTAATCACAAATTGTATAGTTTTTTGTATTTATAATTGCATAATTTGTGTCTGTGAAATTTCAATTTCTTTATGGATGACAAACAAAAAAAAAAATTTCCGATCCTGCCAGGATTCGAACCTGGAATCTTCTGATCCGTAGTCAGACGCGTTATCCGTTGCGCCACAGGACCATTTTGGTAACGGTATTTATTGCATTGAACCTACCTTATTATTAAAATTTTTTTAAACAATTACTTGTAAGTACGATTGTAGTTAACTTTTGATTGCATTATTAAAAAATCTTAAGCGTAATATTATATATTATTTACCGAAATGAAATTGAATCAATTAAAATCAATTTCATTACATAATTGCACTGAGAAGGAAAAAGAACTTGCATGAAAAGGTTTTACTATTATTATGATTACAAGTTGTATTCTTAATATTTATGTACGAAGCAATGCTAAGTTATATATTACGTTATATTGTATTCAGCATAAAGATTATAAGAAATAAAAAAAGTAAGAGGGACAAATACAGATACATTTAAAAAAAGTTTCTTTATTCCTTAATTTGAAAATTAAATTTAAATAGTTCTTGTACATCGTGAATATCGACGGTAGTATTAGAATTTGAAGATGCTGCAGAAATATCTGTATTCTGTTTATCTTTCGTAGACGTACAAGCAGCCTTTCTCAAAAACATACACCTTTTATTGTGAGAAGGTGCAGTCGTGAATTTGATGGAAGACGCATTTTTGCCTAGTTTCTGTTCATCCATCGCCATCTTTTCTCTATAGTTTCCTAAAGTGTTACGCATGACCTGCCTCTTTTTGATCAAAGGCGCAGTGTTACTCTTCAGAATGTTTATATTTTTATTCAAATCACTCGCTTGTTTCGCTGGCAGCTTGCCAGTAGCCAGACACATTTCTAACTGATGAACGCACCAACATAATTCTAATTCGAATTGGTCCCCAGCTTCCTGACTTAAACCACTAGAGGTTTCTGTGTTTGATTCTGATGAATTTCCAATTTTTCGTGGTTGTACATTCTTTGTATTTACCATTGGCTTTTTAGACCCCTGAAATGTTTATTTATTGTAAATGAACGATACTCAGCGCAAGTATAAATACGATTTACACAATATAGATTAAGACTACTGACACAGGCGTTTAAAATTTGAAATATATAAGAACAAAATAGATAACATAATTGTTATACCGGTCTCGGTTTAGGAGTCATTTCTCCGTCCTAATTCGTTCGATCTTTAATTATTAACGTTTTCTTGGTTATGAAGTATTCTCATAAATGTTTACATTCTTGGCCACTCCATAAATAATTTGTAAGATAGGCTTGCTTGCAAGCACCAACATTGTCGATAACGTTACCACACCACAGACGAGTGTGTTCTTATATGCATCTCGTCGGTGACCACACCCACATAAAAAAGTACGTGGCGCCAACTCGCGTTTGGGGGATTTTCCCAGTTTGCCGCACCGCCAAAACCGAATTTCTGGATTACATCGTTAATTTAAACAATTGATTTTTTCTCGGCTTCTAGTACGTATTTTTTAACCGGACTGGTTTTAAATTAAAGCTACAATCCATAGCTATCTGCTCCAGCAGTTGCAACAATATAGCATTTGTGGTTTAAAAGTTATTAACAATTGAAAAATCGGCAAAAATGCTCTCCGGGTCACTGCAATTATCTCGGCTTCTGGAGGCGCTAGATTAATGATCGGGTGCTTAAGACAGCAGTGTACACTACTGTAATAATTTGTCCAATTTTTAAGATCATAGGATATACTTTTATGAAAGTTTGTTTCGGGAAATTGAATTCTCTCGCAGATTTTCTTTCAGGTTTCCTTCTGATATTCAATTTAGCTTTCGGTCGTGAATATTCCAAGTACTCCTCTTGTTGTCTTACTTGTACTACGATCAATTAATGAACGTGCTACAATTTGACAAAGACAGGAGATTGTTCTTTCTCGCAAGATATATTAGAATTAATTTTCGCGTAATTGGAGGGTGGAAGGGCCGTGGCTAGGGTGAGTCTCCATGCGTAGTAACATCCACGTGGTGAGACCCGGGCAATCAATTATTTATCGTATAATTATTAAACGTTTAACAAACGTTTGATAATTATGTGGAAAATAATGCGAGCTAATTGACTGCGTATTGCACTTAGGATACAATGTACAATAATGGCCGCTTAATGTTCGTTTTTTCCCCCAATTAATGTTCGCGGTCTCATCCCTACCGATTTTTGGACCTGCTCCGATGTATCGAGGATGTAGGTTGCGTCCGAGTTATCTCCACTTGTCATATATTTAACGCTGGTTCTCAGTACATCTCAATCCACTCCCAACACAGCCTAAACCGAGCGTGCCGAAAAGTGATAAGCATGAACAATTCATTATAAATCACATTTCTGGATAGTGTTTGCAATGCAGCCTCGAAGCAGCGAACATTAAGTGGGCATTACTGTCCACTGTAGTTATTTGAGCGGAGAGAATCTTAAGTTCTTATTGCAATTACGTTTGAGTTCTCGTTTCTATCTTTGTATCTATCTGCAGCTGTAAATATTGTATATTATTTATTGCCCTGCTTCTTATGTAGACCCTTCTGTTTTCTGACGCTTTCGAGATAATTCATTACTAACATAAATCATATATGTTTCGCCTAGAGAATTACATTTTCTTATTTCTCAAGAAGCCTTCTTTTTTATAATTGAAATACCCGTGTATATATCTCTTAATTCATCTATTAATTAATATCTGCAAAGATATATGTACTTGAATCTACGCGGGTCTCTGCCATATCTACAGTGGCTGCTATGGTTTCGCCATCTATACAGAACTCCTTGAAACCACTCGCGCTTGCTATGGTAGTTCCATCTATACGGAACGCCTTGAAACTACTCACACCCCTTACTTACCATAAGTGTAGATATGGCAGAGGCCCGAGTAGTTTTATTCATATCTGTATGGATGGCGATACTAATGACTCTAGATAAAGCAGACATATATACAGTTTCGAGCAGTTCTGTATAGATGGCGAAACTAAAGCCCACTTTGTGTGTAGTTAGACAGGGATGTGAGTGGTATGTAAATTCTGACACCTGTTTATAAGTAGCGGTGAGATAATTTGGTTCATCAAATTAAGTTTATAGTCCTCGAAAACCATTTCGTACACTCATTTACATATCAATAAAGTGTTAGGAAACACAGTGCTACAATCTACATAAAAATTAATATTTACGGTAACATTGCAAGTTCCATTGTTCATTTTATTCTACAACAATCAAGCTCATTAGCACAGGTAAATGCATTTGTGAATATTTCTTCCTTTAAATACATTTTTCGGCACGTAATAAGAACATACTAATAGTAGTAGTATTCTTTATTTCGGTCTCTCAGCAATGAAAGTTGGGTTAGTGTGCATATAACCTATCTTTGCATTACTATGTGGGATATGGTGATGGGAGTTGCGAAAAGAGACAGTGGAATAGCATTCCCTTCAATACTTGAACTTGTCTTTATTCACTCGTCGTGGTACACGCTCGCGGCAGCTCGTATTCGATTCACTCTGCTTACCCTCTGACTCTCGCACGCGTCATCCACTCCATATATTCTCTCACTTGCAGCTTGCCTCTCATTCTATTCCTCATTCGTTCTCACTCATCGTTCCCACACCGACACACACACCCTTGCCACGTGTCATAGGTCGACCACGGGTCACCATGCACTCAAAGCTTCTCGTGCATTCCCAGAAAGCATTCGCTCTTCCCTAGAAGTAAACATTCGCTCGACGTTTGAACTAACACTCTTCATTCGCACCTCACGCTACATTCGATACTTCCTGTCACACTACGGTTTCGACTTAAACTTAAGGCGGCGACGTAGCGCCGCCTTATCGCCGCCACAACTATATGAACTCTTGCACTCTCATCTTCTGCTTTGCTCTTCCTTTTCATACCTTCTCTACCTTATGCATCACACTATTTCTTGTCTCTTTATCGCACGTCTAAATATCCTAAATATCCTTTAACAATCTCTCTATCTCTTGTTATATACTTACTAATATATTTCTTTGTGTGCGTAGGTTTCGTAGGCAAAGGATAAGGAGCATTGATCGCCAATTCTCATTGTGCACAAAAAGAAGGAAGAAGAAAGAATAACTCTCGCCATATACATACTTCAGTTATATTAAATTGGTTTTGTGGGATCGGAAGGTGTACGCAACGAAAGCTGATGTAAGTGTAATACGTCTCTAAATATCTTTTTCTTTCAATAAAACTTCCTGTGTGTAATAATTACATACTAACAATAGTTATTCTATTTTTTGTCGACCTCACAGCTATGAAATTTCGACTTAGTGTACATATAACATAACTTTAGATTATTATCTTAACTTATGCATTCCTCTCCTCCACTCTTTCTTGCAAACCTTCTGTACTTTATACATTATCTCATTACTTATCCCTTTATTTCATTTCGATTATACATTTAGTCTTTAAGGCTCTCCATCACCTTCTTTACTTCTCTTTTCATCAAATTCATTCATGTTTGATTCATTCCATTCTTTTTTAAATAACCTCCCCTTTTTCTTATACTTTTTGTGTGGTCTATCTCTATTTTCTTTTCTTCTAACTATGCCTTAACAATGTTTCTTTCATCTGTTACACACTTATTAATATATTTTTTGTGTGTACAGGTTTCGCATCCAAAGAGTAAGCGGTATTAGCCAGTGCATCTCATCATGCATAAAAACAAGAAAGAAGAGGGAATAACTCCTGCCACATACTTTAGTTATAGTAAATTGGTTTATAACAATAGTTTGTAACTACTAGCGCATAAGATTAATTTAGAACAATTGTCTAATTAAGTGTTATGTATATCTATTATATACTTTACTTTATATTCAGTTTATTCGATAGATCTTATATGTATAAACTTCAATATTAGTTATATCACTATTACAAGTTCTACTGAATATGCTGAATGTAAAATGAAAGATATAATACAAGTGTGTATGCAGCATGTATACAAGTTACACACGTGCTGTAATTTCAAATAAGCTTTAGCATATAAAGTACGCAAATTTTAGTATAAGTTTTATCTGTAAGATATATTGTAAATTAACTTCAGAAATAGTTTATAAGTATCAGATTATTTATGCTTATAGTATTTTTCATACTACATGAATGTTAGTTTAGAATTGATAGGAGTTTTTTATTAGTATTAGTGTTTTATTTTAATTTAGCTGTACTATGTATTGTAAATAGATATAAAAGAATAGTTCATAAGTATCTGCTTGTAAATTTAATTACAACCTTTTTGTAACTTGTATATTCATTGATTAGTTTAAATAAATTTGCAATGAAAAGAATTCCACTGCTCTTTTTACTTTCACACCTTACCTATCCTTGAAAAGACCTGATTCCACTTCCTTAAACAAGAAGTACCGTGGACGGACTTTAAATGCAATGTCCTGAAGCGAGAAACTTGTAAAAATAGACCTGAACATTATTAACGTTGGCGCTAATTGTTAAGGAATTAATACGTCTTGATGGGAGTTCTTCAAATTTTAATTCTCGGAAATTCCTGGAACGTGACGTCATTTCCAAGAATTGGTGAAGTCGAATACCTCCTCGCACATCATATTCTCCTAATACAAATCCACGATTTTCAGCGAGATATTTTTGGCAGAAACTGAGAAATTTTGCGCTCGGAAATTCCTGGAAAGTGACGTCATTTCTGAGAACGAATACCTCCTCGCATATCATATTCTCCTAATACAAAGCCACGATTTTCAGTAGAAATTTAAGTGCCGAAAATCTTGGATTTGTATCAGGAGAATATGATATGCAAGGAGGTATTCGTTGAGCTGAAATTTCCGAGTTTCTGCCAAAAATATCTCGCTGAAAATCGTGGATTTGTATTAGGAGAATATGATATGCGAGGAGGTCTTTCATCGCAGCAATTCTTGGAAATGACGTCACGTTCCAGGAATTTCCGACCGCAAAATTTCTGAGATTCTGGCAAAAATATCTCGCTGAAAATCGTGGATTTGTATCAGGAGAATATGATGTGCAAGGAGGTATTCGACTTCACCAATGCTTGGAAATGACGTCACGTTCTAGGAATTTCCGGGCGCTTAAATTTCTAGGCTCCCATCAAGACTTTGCACTAATTTGTGGAAAAATACGCCAGATACAAGGAATTTCCTTGCGCCAAAATTAATTATGTTCAGGGCCGTTTTTACAAGTGCACCGCTTCAGAATCTTGCATTTAAAGTTCCTCCGCGGTAGCACTTGTTTAAGGAATTGGAGTTCGGTTTCCGAGGATTGTCAAGGCGTGAAAATAAAAAGAGCAGTAGAATTCCTTTCATTGGTGATTTATTTAAATGAGTTAATGAAGATACAAGTTACAAGAATGTTACAATTTAAGCTTACAAGTAAGCGTATATATACGCGGATTGTTAGTTACAATACACTTCTATACGGACTTATTCAATGTTAATCGTAAAAACTTATAACGTAACTGGTTTTAGATTAAATTAATCACTGTAATCCGTAGTCACACGTTTCTTTTGTGGTGATACTCAAATCCGATGTCACTGTTCATGTTCCGTATCGTTATTCAACCACACCTGCTCCTCTATCCAGTGTAAGTAAGGATACACGGCAGTATAAATTCCTGGGACATAGCTACCACAAGCTTGCCCAAAACTTGTTACCCCAATTACGCTATAGTGGTAATTTGATTCCAATATTAATGGGCCACCACTGTCTCCTTGGCAGGCATCTGAACCTCTGTGCTTATTCACGTCTATGACACAAACCATATTCTTGTCGATGCCGCTGGGTAATTTTGCAAATCCAGTGTAAAATGGGGCGCATTCATCGTTATTGACGGATCTGCGCATTCAAAAAAACACATTACAATACGATAACCAGATACAATATGATGATTATCTCTTCATTGCATAGAAGATCCACACGTATATTTGTATTTGCGACAAGCAAATAATTTACTACAATAAGATCATTGCAATTAAAATTTAGTATAATATGTACTTAAAAAATAGAAAGACTTTTAAGGCAAACGTATCGATTCCAGCTTTATCCTTAAATTCATGCTACCTAATAATAGGTGTGCGTAATAATACGAAGGATCTGTCGTTCTCAAGCCCTGTAGCTCCCCACCCAGTTACTAACAGCGGAGCGTCGCCGTCAGATAAGGCAACATAAGTGGGGGTGGTCTCAAGACAGACAGGCCTGACTGTTTTCGTAATTCGTGCTTTTTTCTCCAGCTTCAGGATGGCTATGTCGTTGTAGCTTCTAGAGCGTTTGTAGGACGGGTGTAATATTGTTTTCATTATTCGGATTCGCTGTACTTCCGGTCCCGTGCTGCGTAGATCTACATCCCCCAGAAACACCTGGAACAATTTGCCTAATACTTCTTTCCAGTTTCCATTTCTTCCCCGTAATTATTATCAATTGCATCTACTCACTTCGACAGGTTTTATGTCATGTATATTGTACAAGCAATGTGCTGCCGTTAACACGTACTGTGCAGTTAACAAACTACCGCCACAATTGTATTTGATAGGCAGTGCTTCCCTGTCGGCATCCCTATTTTCGTACCCTAGAGCCACTACAAATGAAAATTCCCCTGGGAAAGCGCCGTACCCCTCGCGTATCGAAGGGCTACGAAGTTCCTCAGGTATAACTTTCTTATATTCCTCGCAGGCTGAATAAAATATTATTACAATGAACCACTATCTAATAGAAAATTCGTGATATCGCTTGCACTTGTAAAATATAGTTCTGTGAGCAGTTATATTTATAAAAACTCGAGAAGCACGCTTATACATTGTAGGTGTAGAAAAATGTATGACAATTTTCTCATCGTACCACTTACCAGTAGCGATTGGACGAGCGTATACTTTTTCTTTTATAACTGGCCCCCCCGTAGGACAACAAACGGTCTCAGAAAAATCGCATTCGGAAAGTTCGCATTTTTCGGAGAGCGATTCATCCTCTATAATTACTGGGACTGTCCAGAAGACTTTACAGTACTTGTATTGCTTGTAAACTCCTGCGCGACCATTCTTCAGGGTGCAAGGAGATTCCGCTAGAAGAAACAAAAGGATATACTCTTTCCACTTAATATACATATGAAAATTGTTAATTGTTAATCCTCTATACACTTGTGTTTAATTTATTTGCCAGAGTATTTCGAAGTTGTAGCATTGTATTGAAACTAATATGTTCATTGTGGCCTGCCAAACATCGTGAATTCAGAGTCCCAAGATTTCTTTGGCGTGAAAATAAATTGGTGTACAGAGGGTTGAAGATGTAGAATTGCAGGCAAGAAAATATTTCAGAGGACTTGCCAGTTACAGTTGGAGGAGGCGTTGCAATTTGTGCAACATTCCTAGGACAGCAAATGATCTCGACCGAGCCGATGAAACCGCATCTTCCTGCGATATCTGCCTCCTTGTTATTTCCTTCCAATTTTTGGATCCCAGGCGGACAATCAAGCACCTTTTTGCAGATACCTTCGTTACCATTTTGCAGCGTGCAATTGTCCCCCTCTGTCAAAAGCAAATTGTACAACAACAGGGGAGTGTTGCGTTAAATCTCTTACTAATCGAACAAAATTAAAAGTTAGGAATTCATGTTTGTCAAAGATTAACAAAAGACTACAATATTTACACAGATTAATGTTTTCATTGCTGTTAATAATTTTGCGCCACGGCAGAAGTAAATTCATCATACATAGAACTAAACGTTTTGATTCTAACGAATTATAAATGTAGACTTGAGGTCACCAGATAAGAAAGGGTAACGTTGAAGGGGAGGCGAAGAGAGCGCAGGAAATGCTACATACCGTACTTATTGTTGTCTTTAAATGATATCAGCGATGCTGCGATTATGGAGAACAATTGGATAAGTGCAATCGTTTGGATGATCTTGTGCATTTCAAAAGAAAGAAAGTGTTGTGGGAATTGAGAGAGGAATAAAGGCGAACAGTGTTATTCGCGGTACTGAACAGTTCAAGAAGAAAGTCGATTATTATATGTGGATATATGAGCGACTTGATAAAAAATACGTTGGAAAGACTCATAATAACAATCCATATATGTACATTCACTGATACGAATTATCGTGAAAGCCGTTGCAAATGTTGCATTGTACTGAGAGTATTCTATCAGAATGTAACGAATTTTTTTAATTAAGATTGTCACTTACTGATAGCACTAGTTGTAACGCCGATAATAATTGGGATCACTTTACTGCCGATTTTTTTTTTACTTGGTAATTAGATAATTCGCCACGTTTAAAATTTTCGATTGTGCAACAGTTCATCTCGCTCCGAATGAAAGCCTTGTACAGGGTGTCCCAGACGTATTCGAGCGTTTAAACATATTTTATTTTATCAAAATTCAAGCAAAACAAAGCTTAAATGACATAAAACAGCTCGATGAATTAATCGAATTCGCTTCCTCCTCTAGAAATCGAATGTTTCATACCATCTTCGATCTTTCTCATTCTCATTAGGCAATGCAGTAATTTCTTAATTGTTGAGAGAAGACGCAAGTCATGAAATTGTTATAATTTAAACTTACAAGCTAATACTTACGAACTATTCTTTTAAATCTATTTACAATACATCTTACAACTAAATCTTGTATCAGTTTTAAACTAATGAGTCGTAGGTTCAGCTAAAAGTTGCTCAGAAACTGTGGAACTACAACCGTTTAGCTGGCCAACTTTTAATTGAATCTACGACCCTTGGTTCGTACATATATCATACCTACTGGACTACACGAGTTTAGTATAATCTGTTGGTAACGTTGTGAGGGACATGGAAATGGCAAGGGGGAAAGAATACATTGCATGATTTGTCTATTCATATATCTCGCCCGTGTTCGATTCCCTGGAAAGAATCGATTCTTAACACGTTGGGTGGCACGCCGGTTTTGCCTCGCTTTCCGTTTAGGCCACACGAAGCGACATGCGTGACGGCGCGCCGCGCCGTAGCTTAACACTGAAACACCGACGCCTGAACGAAAAGTTGAGTGTCAGTCACCGATGACTGACGCGGCCTGAAGGGAAAGTTTAGTGTCAGTCACCGACGCCTGACGTGCACTCAACGTGTTAAAACGAATTTGAATCGAAATGCGAGTATCGATTCTGAATCGAAATGCGAGTATCGATTCTGAATCGAAATGCGAGTATCGATTCTTTAAAAAATCGAAACCGTCAGAATCGATTTCTCGAAAAATCGAATCGGAATCGAACATCCATAGCTCGAACATATCGCACATTATCGGTGATCTTGAAATTCACGATCGAATCTTTCAGTAAGTATTTATGTCGTTAGATTAAAATGTACCAACGTCTTAAAACCGACAAATAAGTGTTGATAATCCCACGAAGTGCAGGTAGTCGATATGTTAAATAGTGTCACTAAAATATACAAACACGTTTTAAATTTATGAACTTCATTATTGAAAAACAATTACTACCTTCCTGTCTTCGAATAATGTTTTAAATAAACCTGCACCCGCAAGTACATACAAAATGACAAAGATCGTTGAACTACGACCCGATCAAAATCTGATAAATCCTAAATTTGAGAAATATCAACTTTCTACCGACGAAATCCCAATAGACAGCGAAGTAAACTTAAAAGCAGGTAAGTTAGTTTAACGAAATAATACATTACTGATTCAATCGTTATTCCTTATTTAAACGTATAATACCAAATATACTTCCAGATGTTTATAGATTAGAGTTAACAACGAATCGCGACTCCCTCCTAGAAACACGGTTGTTCGCATTCCACAATCATTTATTTCAAAATCCGTACGATACATCGTGCTGGTTCGTAGATAGGGACTGGGTTGTCTGGTGTTTCGAGGACAACAGCGATTTAAAACGAATACATTCAATTCATCATACAAGCGAAGATGTACAGAATTTGTTATACAATCCGTCGATCGGTTTTACCAGTAATGGTATCGTTGTAATTTCTGACGGAGGAGACTGTCTAAAATGTTTAATAACGGATACAGAGGGGGATATTAAATGCTTTGCATTAAACGGCGCAGAACCGGGAGTTATATTAGATGTACAATATGTAAGCACTTCAACCACAGTTGTAATTGCAATGTGCGACATTAGAAGCACAGGCGAAAAGAAATTTACAAGACTTTCTTTAATAACGTACGCTTGGAAGAATGTGGGAGACGAGTCTGAATCTTTCGAGTTTGTTAACAAGGAACATCTAAAAGTATATGGCGCCCTTGAATATCTACATATAGAAGACAGTGGCCAGTACCTTCACTCTATTTGTCAAGACTATATCACATTCGAATGCCTCAATGAAAAAGAATCGACGAGCATTAAGAATGTCTCAAAGAGTGCAGGAGAAATGAAAATTCCAAGATATTGTTGGTCTCAAGACGAAGGCTCAATAACAGTTTGGCTCACGATAGATAAACAACATCACGATAAAGTGAAGGTGAATGCAACCGCGTTAGAATTATTGGTGACGGTGAACGAAGATGTATTGATTCAAGGACAATGCCAACACAGAATAGATGAGAAGTTGACAACATGGAAATACGAACAGGATACGTTAAAACTTGAATTGTATAAACACGAAACTGCATTAATGTGGAGCGAATTAATAAAAGGTGACATCGGCGGGGAATGCTTGCCTAACGAAGTTTTGGCCGCTGAAATTCACTCCAGGTACAATATCATTTAATATAATAATGTTAACTCTGCATTTTTAATATGCTTGTCTTTTTTTAATATTTAGATTGGCTCATTTGTGTACAGAACACATAAGTAATAAACTAGAAGGGCAGCCTTGCGTAGGCTTCAATGCTGAACAGCTTGAAGAATGCGATCTCGAAGGGAAAGATAGTCTGATGCAAAGAGTTGATCTTGTCGCGCAGGAAAATACACATTTAACTATGCTCGGCGCAAGCAATCACGTTTTGTTCACGCACAAAACTACATCTGGACAAGCGATATGTATGAGGCACGATAATGATGCTTGTTTATGGATAACTGGCCAAGTAAATGACAGTGAATGGATGATGGAACATCGTTTTACATTCTCCGGACTGGGATACGTTGAGGCGAGCAAAAGCAATAAGAAATTCTGTGTTTCTCCTGTTGGTATGTATTTAGTTGAAACATAAATAAGTTATTCTAGTTACAATATCTCAAACTTATCGTATGTTCTAGATGGTTCGTATGTAGCTATACTTGAGCACACGAGATACATATTTCTTTATAAAAGGCCCGAGGCGAACGCAGAAATTGGAAAACAATGGATCATAGATTTAAATACAGAAACTTGTCCTATCATGGGAGCAGTCGCTACGAACAAATATTTAGTTGTCTTAACTAAGAACAAACTATATCGATTAAACATTTCTGTTTAGGATTACATATGTATGTACTTTTCTAATATACAGAAACTTAACATGAATGTAAAGGGGTACGTTAACTTCATCAAAAACATCGTTCAATTATGTACAATATTACGTGTATTTACAGATGTATGCATATACATATATGTCTATGTATATATAAAATTATATCTATTGACATTATTACTGCATTTAAATGTCACCGATTTTACACGTATCTCAGTATATATATACATATATATGTATATACTGAGATACGTGTAAAAAGAAAAAATATATATATACTTTTTAATAGTTTAAAGGTATATCCTTATGCAAGGCATACTTTTTTTCGAAAATCTCCGAGAAGGATTCCATAGTCAAGTTTTCATCCCTAGGCCAGTACCAGATACATCGACTATCAAATGATACAGAGAAACTCGCGTTTGCCTCAGGCAGTCTATCAATCTCGAATGTCTTGTGATCTGTTTTCGAATTAAAAATATACGTCGTGGACTTGCTTTTACTGTAATATCGACCCCAAGGAGCTCCAATGCTTTTTAAGAAAATCACGCTGTTTGGGATGAAGCATTGTTTATCAATTTCAGAATTAACGCAATCCATAGATGTTTCTGAAAGTTCGTACACCGAAGCGAGAAGATTGTTCTTCATTCTACGTTCCGTTACTTTCAATTGTTTGCGTAAGTTCGGTCCAACTGGAAATAAATCTTTGGCACGAACACGACCGTAAGTGTTCCCCGTTGGTTTCCGTAGTGCTTCGCAAAATTGTATGGTCAACTTATGCCTGGTAAAGAAAGATTGTATTTTATAAGGTTTATATAAATATATACACTAAAGACTGTTTCTTAATAGCAGAACTATATAATTTATTTCGTTACCTTTCCTTTATGTATTTGTCTCCAATGTTCTCCCCTCCTAAGAAGAATGCATCAAGTATATGTAATGCAAGTACTTTTTGCAACAGCTTACTTTTATTTCTGATTTCGTATACGACTTCGGCGTATACTAGCGTATTTGCTGGTAGTTCGATATGTAAGTCGTCGACTAGCACCCAGGAACCTCTTAGGTAACGATATATTTTACCTCTTCCAGCGCCCAAGTAAAGTGTAGCATTTTTGTTTTCTTCGTTACAAGGTCCAGTACCACATGGCATACAAAACCAATCATATGGAGTAGTAAATACTGTACTCTCAACGTTCTCCAAAGTCAATTTGGTCGGTGGTTTTGTGAAGTCATACGAAGAATTTGTTAATAGACGATTTAATCTTTCACTAGGTTTCATATATCCTGGTGCTGTCCGGCTATGGTCAGGAATTTCCCAATACTCGAGACAACCTCTGCGCATATCAGCTTGTTTTGTTTCAACAAGAGTAGTATCTTCGCAAAATGCAGCAATTTTTTGCAAACCCACTACCTGTTTGCATCCTAAATCATCATTAGATTTGCGTAAATATTGTACAAACTGCCTTTCTCTTTCTAGTTCCTTAAATGATACTAATTGTAAGACGGTATCGTTTTTGTCGCCTTTTAAAAGCATGTCATTCACCAGTTTAAGATATTCCACAGTATCTTGTGTATAGGGCTTTTTGCGCTTACATATCAAATAACGTTCCGAATTCGCTGGCCTAGAGGAGTTTGGTTTAAAAATACAAACTTCCTCGAAACAGCGATACATTAAGTAAACTAAGCCCGCGCTGAACGGTGTAAAAATATCGAACAATTTCGTAACAAAATGACCTTTTTCTCTAACGATCATCAGAGCTATTAAACACTGGCAAAGATACAATTGTTTCGAAAGAATTTCTTGTATATTTTCTTGTCCTTGTACCGAGAAACCACCATCGGACATCATAAAATGTACTCCTTTACCACGAGTATGGGCCATTATAAGTTCTCTGAAATTCTCTTGATTACTGGGATCAAAAACATCCCCGTCCCCTTTAGGTCCATAATATGGATGGAACGTTTCGCATGGACCTGCGTAAAATTCATCCAATTTAAAATCGTTCGAGTTTCTCAAAGTCATGCCGAATCCCTTCGCGTGCCATTTTTTCTTCCATAGAACATATTCACTAAAGCCGCCCGGTCCGGCGCATACATCGGCAAAGTACAGTAACTCGTCTTTGTCTCGACATTTCGGATTGGTGAACATAAAGTCGCACGCCCTATCTATATTTGCCATTTTAACTGCCGCGCGATTTAGAAAGAATGCACCGCGAATTGTTTCGAAAGGATTGGAACGTGTTCTTGCGCGTCGCAATTCAACGCCATCCAAACTATCGAATACTGTCTTCGCGTTTATAACATCTCTTACTACATCTTCGTTACAGAAATGAGTCTCGTCGTCAAGCGTTAGTTTCTCGGGTCCTTTTTCTAACCACTCCTGCATTTCTCCTAGCGAAAGATGATTGACGTGCGAATTTCTTATCCATTCTATGTCTTCTATAACTTTTACTTCCTCTTCTCCAGCAGTCCATTTGTGACCCGAAGCTTCCAGTCCAGGAATATGATGACCAAGACCTCTGCGACCATGTTGCTTAGCTGCCTCCACTGGTTCTAAACGACCTTGCTTATTCTTTCCTAAACCATGACCTTCTTTGTATCCCATTTTCTGCATCATCCGTTGAGCCTTATCCTGTATGTCGAAGCCATTCTTGGATTCCTGCTTGCTCGATTGTTCTCTAGCACCGTAAACTTTCTCTGTGTCAGTGGTATCTTTATCAGCCTTCACTCTCGACTTGTGAAGCTTCTGTCTTTTACTCGAATGACTAGTATCTTCGTACGGTCTCTTCGTTGTCCTAGTTTCCTCCGCTTTATAATTTAATGCTGCGGAATCCGCAGATCCATACTGGGTACTACGAGTACTGCATTCCTGTTCCAAACTCTGTCCAAAAGATAAATCTTGATACATATTATGAGACTTCATTTTCTTCTTTCTGCTTTCCTCGTAATAATCTTTGTCGACTTCGCTCCCGTTGGAACCTGAATGCGAGGCTTCGTCCGATAACGCAGCGTGCTCCATCATTTTCATCCGTTTATTCTGTTTGAAGTAAGACGGATATGCCTCTGTTTCTTCCGCACTTTCATTATCGCCTTGATTCTCAAATTTCGAACTATCATAATCGCTCTCGTCCGAATCTATAATACCATGATATTAACATTGTTCATCTTACTTATTAGAATTGAAGGACCTACGAAATTCTACATAATATAGCGCGAGGATATTCAAAATAATATGGTACTTACTGCTTTTCATTTTTACTCCTAACTTGATTTACTTTTAGTTTAATAATGCGATTTTCTTTCTTCTAAATCTAACAACGTTCGAGTAACAATGTATGCAGGAACTATATTTGTTGGAATAATAACGCTACTTTCAAATTGCAATCCTTCTATTTACGTTACAGATGCATATGAAAAAAATATTACACTGCCGTAGCAGGTTATGTTTTTTCCTTGTCACAATGGCAATAATTATACTGAAAAATGATTAATGGAAGGTTAAGAACGATTCTCCAACAAAATATCGCGGCTACCATTAAAATAATAAATAACTCACTGAAATTGTATTAACAGGAAAACGAGTATCGTTTAATGGGACATGTATCAAAATACACGATATTAGAATTGCCAACGGAGAACGATGTTCTTCTAGTTACTTCGTACCTGTCACTATTCTTCAGGTAGTGGTGGAGAAATATCGATGGCACTATCGATATTATCGATGGTTGCTACTATCGAAAACTATCGATAATATATGTTTACTATCGATAGTCATCGAAAATGTAGGTTAACATTCGTAATGCCGCGAATTTAAAAATGTTTGGTAATTTGATGATAGGCATTTGTTCTATAACTGACGATACCGATAGTATTTAGTCATTAAAGGCTGGCCTTCTGTGTGATCTTGCGTACGAAAGAATCTGCAATTCAAAGAATATTATATCCTTGGTACAGGATTGAACTGTATCTGCGCGTTTTTAGGAGAGCGCTCTCTACCTCTGCGCCTAACGTCATTTCCTTGGCTGCCAGAGAGAGCGCTCTTCCTTACATTACTTATGTATGCACTACTGTATATGTATGTACATACATTCACATTCCATCACTATCGATGGACAATGGTCAACTATCGGAAATTATCGATAGCGCTGACTATCGATATTTCTCCACCACTATCTTTAGGGGCATGCTTGCTAAATTTCGAATATGAAATACTTCGATGTATAATAACTTTTCGTCACATTAATGAATCACGCACCCGAAAATGATGTTATTTATTTAATTATTCTCTATTATCAAAGTTTGATTAAAGTCTACAAATATTGCACATGCTTCAAATAAACTTTCCTTCGACGAACCTTGTTAGTTCAAAATGCACGATGGTTTAGAGCGGCTCTTGTGAGTTCAAGAAAGCCCTCTTCTTACTAATAGAAAACAGCCCCGTATTTCCCCATCCTTACCAAAAGTACCTTAGTGGTTTTCCCCTGCGGATATTGAAGTTTTCCAAGGTGGTGGGCACCGTTCTACTGAACTTTTGAACGCAGGCATTCGCTGCCACTAATTATTAATTTGCACGATGTTTTGTATAAAATATTGAAGCGCATGTAAGCTTCTATAACGTAAAAATATTTAATTAAAGAAATTTTTGGCGCCGTGCATAATGTGCTTGCATTGCGCAAGCTTGATGTATATTTGAATCGACAGTTCAATAGTTGTACATTGAGATTTTATTACCAACAATATGTTGTATCCCTTTACTTACTGATTGGGAAAAGATACGAGAACTGTGTAATAAGGGAACTTTCTTGCTAAGTCCCACAAATTTTCCAATATTTTCTGAAGCAATTGACCGGTTAAAAAGAAAATCGTATGTATGAAAATTTTAAGAAGCAGGAAGAAAAACAATTTTATTATTGCAGTATTTATTCTCTTATATTCTACCATAATACTGTGTAACATACAAGAAATGCACTTTAATGAAACCTACAGAAGAGAATCTGAATACAGAAATATTACATAACATCATTTGCGCCATTTTTGTTCCTTAAATCGTTCGTCTTGTACGCTGCCTTATATAAATAATTTGTGTATGCTCGTTTTTTCTTCTTCTTTCTACATCGGAAAACCATGAAATGTATTTAAACAGGAGCGACTCGTAAAATAATTAATTCTAAGGTACTTTCCAACAAACGTCAATTATTGTTCCCTATCACTCACCGAAGATTGCAGTAAAAAAATGCGCATCACATATACTATCGATTTAATTTCCGCATTCGAAAGTCATGTCATGGTCAAAGGAAAAGGATAAGCCATTTTTCGCGTTACCTCTCTTTGGTCGTAAAAAACTAAGAATTCTGCAGTAAAACGGCTTACACGAATAGAAACCAAATTGATAGGCATTATTCGATTAATTGAAAATGGTGAACACAGAAAGCAAAACGATGACACAAGCATTCGCACAACCATGTGTTTCTAGTTGCATGCATTAATACTGGTTTTCGCAATTGAACGTTAACATTTCAATACGAAATACACTAAAGGGATCCTTCGTTTCTCCTTTCTTTCAATCTTTTTTTTTCCTTCCTTTTTGTTTGCGTCAAAATCCTAAAAGTAATGTCTTAATAATCGAAAACATTTTTTCGTTAAAGTGTTACGTACAACAATGCTTGAAATGCATTCGAGTATTGTTGCACCATAAAAAAGATATTCGTTTCAATATATCCTTATACGCCCGTAATGGGTTTCACAGTTAACGACAGAATAATTCCGACTAGATTACTTGTCATTTTTAACACATTCACTGCCAAAATTGTACCCATGGCTAATATACATTGTGATATTTCTTTTACGCACGTTTACACAGTTGATACAGAGGTAAATTATCAAATATAAGGCAGCAGTGAATCTGTTAATAACGTGATAAGCGATCACTTTTGTTTATCCGCGAATAATATTCTATGGTTCTTGTATCCTCTAAAACAATGCTATCCTGAAAGGCTACAATAAAACTTAAACACTGCACTTGTCACCTGCAATCATGGCACAGGATATTAACATCGCTAAGATGTGTAACAAGTACGTATCAACATATACAATTATATCTTTCATTAAAACTATCTGATTCCTTTATTTCTTAGCAATCGTTTTTCTTTTCTTATTTCTTTCTTTTTTCAGAAGGGCAAAGACGCGTTAGCGGGCCTCTAATCAATGGACAGCATTGCTCTAAACAGAATATCCCCTTTCTTCAGATTTATGTTAGTATATATATAAATATATACAGACATATGTTATATACATATTACATATATATATCTATATATAGTGAACTGATAAATGTATTTTTACGCATAAAATTGACGCAAATATATATTCTTATAGATTCCTCTGGCCCATTTCCTTACTCAACGAGAATACAATATTGTTGTATGCCGTCTTCTGTGCTGCAGTTCGAACAATTCTAATAAACGCTTGTCTTAATTTACTCGAGGACGACCAAGGAGCGGTTTTTTTTCCCTATTCTTTTCATTTCGTTACGAATCTAAGAGGTGCTCGCAATCTCGCATACACGTCTTGATAAAGTTGGCCGAGCTCTTTCATATTGTAAGGCGTGATGAATCAATGAAGCCGTAGTAAGAGAATGCCTATTTCGTATTTTGCAATTTCTTTTAATACCTTCCCCTAACACCAGCGCCGGCCAGAACTCTCAAACTCCTCCGGCCCCGTAGAGACCACTAAAAATCACGCGTACTAGATTATCAACGTTCCCATTTCTTTTTTTTCCTCGCCGTAATTTAGAACGTTACATCATTATTATTCTTTTCACCAGCAAAATTTTCAAACTACTATCTCTTTCACGTTTCTTCCTCTTCCTAATGCGCGTTCAGAACAGACGCATCAACAAATGAAGTATTACAACAACAGGAAGTCTACCGTGCTGTAACTGCGTTCCCTCGCGACGATCTCGTAATTCCTATTAAAACAACCCTTACGATTTTCATCAATTTCACCACGATGTTTCACGCTACGACGAGCGTACCACATATTCTTGCCATCGTTTCGCACGATTCGCTCGAAGTTATAAGTACACGGTGTATCGCGTAAAATTATACACGTACAGATCGAATTGTTAGCGGAACAATTGTCGAGTCAAAAAATATGCTTTAAGATACTTTTTGGTACAGAATATTATGCGCCCTCAGAAAGACCCAAGTTGCGACGGATTTATGCGTATCCTCTACAAACACCGAGAACAACCGATGGAAAATTGCGAACGGTTCGCACAACAGAGAAACCTGTGAATAGTAACATTGTTCCCTGACACGCTAGATTCGGAATATATTTCTTTTTTAATCAATTTAACCCTTTCGCCGATCTATCGAGTAGAAATCTGTTTAGAAAGGATTCCATTGTGTCCGTAATAAACTACCGATCTATTTTCAACGCGTCAAGTACTGAACACAACTCTCTTCTCTTCTCTTCTTTCTTATTAATTTATTACAAAAGGTACACACAGCTGTTAGGATTTATTTACTAACGCGCGAAATAATTATTTCTAACGTATCTAATGTGTTCTCGAAGAAGTAATACTAACAGAATAGTGTTAGCCACATCTGCGAATGATTAGCGAAAGGGTTAAATGTACATAACGAAGACAACATAATTTCTTTCATTAACACCTGATTGTTCATCAAGCTCGATACATACATAGGGGTGATACAATAATTATGAAAAAACACAGGTGTACGCAGATCTAATAAATATTACAATGTTCACGCAACACTCGAGACACGATATACAAATGATGAAATCAATTCGTACATTGTACACCGTTACAGAAATTTAACGTCATTCTGCGCGCTCATTTGCTGATCGACAGAAATCTCAATTACGCGTCGAGTACTCTCGAAGTTCAAACGAGATGCATAAAGATTTGTTGATTCGAAGGTCTCAGCACACATTAAGATCGATCGAATATATATAGTCCAGGCTTAATTATGTACCATCATTATAAGACGCATTATTAAAAATGATAAATATCTGAATCGTGAACTGCATTGAATTCGTACAGCTCCATGAAACTGTGTACAAGTCAATTTTGTTGTCGTACAGTGTGCAGTTTTCGACATTCATGCATACACTAACGAGTCTACGTTCGATATTCGGGAGAAACTAAATTTATTTAAAGAAACATAAATAAACGGCGGTGCCGTTTCGTATATTGGACAATATAAATTTATTCGTAGGGAAACAATTAAACGTTCCTCCGCTGTTTACTTTAAATATTCCTCGGAGAAGGGGGGGAGAAGAAACATGTACAATACGATGGATAAATAATGAAAGTAATGTTAGAAATTTAGTTTTCCTAATGTTAATCGCACGTTCTGTTTCAACGCAACAATCTCTATGAAACATCCGTGTGCTAAAGTAAAACGTACTTTACACGCACAACACTGTTCAGCACAATCTCCAATTACAGTTCGAAGAACGATCAACAATCTCTAATACATTTCTCCAGCAATTCTCGAGAAGATTGTGGTAAAATTACGATAACAATGGAACCGCGGTCGTAGTGAAATAATAATTTGTTAAACAGACCTGGCAATGCATACATGTGACTACACCAATAATATATTCGCGTGTTTCATATAAAAAAGAAACCAAACAGAACGTTACGCAGACAAACTGTGAATATCCTTCGACTCATCTTAGCAAAATTTAAGCTGCAATCCATTCACGTTACAAAGAAGAATGCAATATAGGAACTACCATGAAACGGATTGTATTTGTTGTTGTTGTAATATGTCCCTTTTATTTTTCACGAACGATCTAATCGATTCAACGAAAACATCAAACGTGGCAAGTAATCGTTGAGAACCAAAGTGAACGCTCTATTATTATCTTTTTTCATGTTCCCTTTTTCTCGATCGAATCACACTTCGATCCGAATCAGACAAGAAGAAAAAAAAAAGAAAACAAAAAAGAAAACTGCCAAAACGAAAATCGAATGGGAAATGAGATTTCGGTGCAACTATTCCCAAAAACCTTGCGAAAAAGTAAACGCGGAAATGTCTGGCGAATTTCTCGTCGCGACACACCAGAGATATTGAACTCTGAATACAAAAAAAAAAAAAAATGCACAATACGAACACGCACCCGTTATCGAACTATAACATAATAGTACCGTCCCGTACGGCACTACCCCCACGTAAAACATATTGTTACAATTAATAATGTACAAATAGTCTATCTGTAGTCTACACAGTATACGAACGTATCTGCGGCTGCTAAACCTGTGTATAAGTTGGCGAGATTCAGTCTTCACATATAAAGGAGAATAGTACTCTTCTTCTTCTCTTTTTTTTTTTATCTTTTTAACATTACAATATGCACATTTACGTTTATAATAATAAAAATGTTTATGTACGCGATATCACAGCGTTCAGCATTAATTATTAAAAAGGTACTTGTGTTCCCGACGGCTATGTTAGTCATCAACGATTTTCAGCACGTTCTAAACGCATCCGCGCCACATAGTCGACACTGATGGCGCGGAGGACTATGCCTCATCATCGTTCTTTTTGACCCTTTGTTTTAGAGGGGAAAAAAACAACGGATTAGTACGGAAAATAAATACAAGGTTGCAATGTACGACCGATCAACCACTGTGATCTGGACAAGTGCTTAATAATTATAAGCTTCGAAGATTTCACGAAGAATGTTCCTTTTTATTTTTTCTTCTTCTTCTTTATATTGAACCCCTTTTTATCTAGCAGACGGAAGGTGTGCGACACACGGGCATCCCGAAGAAGCTACCCTTCCTCTATTCAACGGTTTACCATTACTGTTGGAAACTGATAGAAAAATATATATACGGCTTACTAGAAATATATAATAGACCAAGACATTCGAGTTTATATCGATGATATCGCTGAGTTAAGTCGTTCAACAGCCTTACAGCTTTCGTTTCTCTTTCGTCAGTAACAACAACAGGGCAAGATTTTTCTTCTCCTCAAAGGAATCTTTCGTTTAGACTAAAGATTAGACGACTGATCTCGTTAGAAGTTACGTTGAAAAAAAAAAAGAAGAAATAGTACGATCGAACAGACGCTTCTTAACAGTACAACGAAACGGAAAGGAATTAAAAAAAAAAGAAGAAAACAAATATTTTCGGTCGTCGACTAGCAGGGAGAAATTGATCTTCATAGACACGACTTTGATTCCTAGAAGCGAAGAATCGCGTGTTCTACAACGCGATAGGTACTCATCCATGTATTTCAACAGTCCTCCATGATACTGTATCTAGCACGGTTCTGAATGAACGTAGTGCTTCAGAAGTGTTCATTGACGAGAGTAAAAAAAAAAAGGAAACGAAAAAAAAAAACTTGCAGCAGCGCGGTACTGAAATTTTCTAGACTTCTCTGTCAGCAACAAACACGCGAAAGTTATTAGAAGACTATATTATCTTAATGAACAGACGAACGCAAAAAAAAAAAAGATAAAGTAACAGACATATGAAAAAAAAGAGGAAAAATGAAGAACATCTTGTCTACGCTTTACACGTACTTAGGAGATGATTTAGTCGAACTATTATTTATACGTAAAGGAAACTCAGATACTCGTGAACGGAAGGACGCACAGAAATAATACACTGTCCCATCCTTCGATTCCTCCTCCATGTTCTTTACCCAGACAACACACGAATTCGCACGGCAAACGCAAGAAACAAATAAATGGAATACTGATATTTCGCCTTCTTTTTTCCCTTGTTCAAACAACTTTCGTTCAGCTTTCCCTAAAGTAGACAGCGAGCTCTCGCAGTACACGTCATTTAGGACCACATGATTTGTATACCACGTATAAAACTGATAAGATACGTTTTCCTTATTTTAACCATGATGCACGATAGGTAGATCTATAAATATGCTACATCTTACATATCACAGAGCTACGCGTACACCCACTATCAATTTTCAAAATGCAAGTTGCAATTCGCTAAACGGTTGCCTTGCGCGGGAAACACAAGAGAACACTGGTGTAATTAATAAAAGAAAAGAAGAAATAAATAAATAAAAAAAAAAAAGAAGAAACAGAAACAAAAATATTAACCCTTTGCTGCCTCGCGTATACTGTTCACCAACATCCAGTTTGTATGCTTTTAATTCGAGCCAAATATAATATAGACAGTCCTAAAACGAGGAATACAAATTTATACAACTAGACGTTCGAGTATCGATTCTTGTTCTCATCAGAAGAAGATATGCGTGGTCGATTTTCGACCATTTTCCATTTGATCAATTTCATTCATGAAACAATAGCACAGATCAAAGGGTTACAATTCTGAGGTCTTCTTTCTTTTTTTCCTTTTAGAACCTCGAAACCCCCATAGCTACTGCCCGCACCTATGAAGATTCCTAACAATTGTACTACGATAATCCGCTGGATTATTTTCTGACACCAGGTGAAATGAAATCATGGTCGGTGCATAGATTTAAGAAGAACCTAAATTACCGAACAACCGCGACGAAAAGGCAGGTGATTGAAGAAAAATTCGAATCAATAGGATGGCTTAATAGAGGGCGTACGCAATGTATGAGTATTCAGAGAATTGTCCAATACTCGTAGCATACGCTTCCTATTATTATATCACTATTCATTCTGACATGCAACGCGTTACAGTCAGATCAACGCATGTGGGAGCGTAAGCATTCCCAATGTTTAAAAGGGCAAAGACAACAATATACCGCGAATGCCTAACAATCTGCTCGCGACCCCGTACACATTTTGAACGTTCGATTATCGGCTCAGAGCGAAAGAAGAATATAAAGACTACCACGTGGAACCTAGAAACGAATCGATAGAGTTTCTTCCTCCCGACCCACCCTCGCCACACCCACCCTCTATCTATATCTTTAAATCGAGCAAAATCCGCTTGCAAGTATGCGTGTGACGCGGTTTGTGATAAACCGATCTAGTTAGTGGTAGTGTGCACACGTACTGCTTCGCAACATTTTCTACTGTGCGTAATTAAGTAACGAACTGTGAGACCGTTTCACGAAAGCGTTACATATTAATTATCACAATAATGTCGTTCGCAAACGAGTCCTTTGCTCGAGTATTATATCGAGTCTTGCATTCTTCTCTGTTGGCTCTTCTTATATATCATCTTTTTTTTATTCTTTTTCTTTTTATACGTTTTTTCTTTATCTTAGTTGTAATCTTTGCTATTCGTTTATTCGAGTAGTGACGTGTACAGAGTAAACTGGAGGCTCGCATAAAATAAGAAAAATAATAATCGCTATGCGCTGTCGATAAACGGTTCCGTGCTTGATTCATGAGATTGCCATGAATTCACTTTTGTAATTCATTCTCACGCGAGATACCCTTTCGAGAGTCGCCTCGGAATGGCCGTAACGATACATACAACAGACGGATCGTTGCTATATATTAAAGTTAAAACTTGATATTCTAGCGCGTTCTAAAGAGAACGTTCACGGCAGCGCATTTGAACGTTTCGTTAGAATAATTGTCTCTCGGTTTAGAGTTCTGAATCGTTCCCCTAAAAAAAAATAGCAAGAATTTCGATGAGCGCGAACTAAAAAAAAACAAAACAGGTACAACTAAATTTCATTCGTTTCGCGGCCAGTCTGCGCGAGCGTCTGAATACATTGAGACACGGTCGCGCAAAGACAAGACCACTCAGTGGCCAATTGCATAAACATCAAACAACAATGTTTCTCTTACGTTTTTTTTTCATCGTATAATCATTCGTTGGTTTAACAACAAATTACTTTCGATATATATTATAAAAATAAGGTATCAAACTTTGCGCCGAGGTACACAGCCATTGTGACTACATGCTTAATTTAAGTTGTCCCCTTAAAGCCCAAGTTTTCCTTTATCTTTTCCCTTGTTTCAACCGGGTTTTCTCCTTCTTTTCTTTTCTTTTCTTCTCTCTCGAGGTTCTTTGAATCGTACCAAAGTTAACACCGGTCAGGCAGGAATAGTTCTCGAAGTACTCACTTTTGCACGCTATATTTAATTATGCTGGATTATCCATCATCAAAGTCCTTTAATTTTGATGCGATTTTTTTTTATATCATTCAACCCCCACCCCCTAACCCTCCCTCGCCCCCTATTATCAAAGAGACACACACACCCGCGGTCTCGTTATTACAGAACAGAGGACACGATGTTTCCATATCGTCGTGCGCTTTGTGTAAAAACGGGTGTACGGCTTAATTTTTATGCAAAAGGCCTTACATTTTGAAGAGCGTTGCCTGTACATACGTATATATATATATGCAAAATATAAATAAATTATCAAATATATGAAAACGTTAACCCACCCCCCTTCTATACGTTTCGTGCATTTCGGGAAAGCATTAAATGACGTTTACATAGTTTTATCGCAAGAAGATTAATTACTTTTAAGGATATGACCACGGTTATAAAGTCTACATTGTTTTCCTTTCTTTCTGGTCATATTCTACATCCAGTAATGATTATATTAATGTACCACTGCTAAACAACTACGGCTACTTCAAATAACTCGACTGGAATGTGCCCCGAGGATTAACGCTGCATTAATTACGAATTTTGTTTCCCCCTTGTTCCCAATTGGCGTGCTATCGTTATTATTGTTGTTGTTCGACGAATATCCATTCCTTTCAATCAAAACGATACACCCAATAATTTGTTTCGCCTACCACCCAGAAACGCAACTCAATTGATTTTGCCTCGCTACGCGTCGATAACCGGCACCATTCCAGCAAAATAATAAATGACAAAGAAAAGAAGAAACGTTACGTTACTTATTATATTCAAAAGTATTAGACCCAACCTTCTACACAAACCGTAAATATTTAGTGGGCCCGAGAGAGAGATATATATATATAAACAGGAAAAATCGATCTCTTACTTAGCCTGCACTCTTACCGACTTGTACCTTGAAAAGCGTCACTGCTGCACTGGTGTAGGTGGATATGGATAACTATACGGCGGCACAGCCTGGAACTGGCTGTATCCCATCGATTGGTACGCGCACGCACCCGTATTCGGCGGTGGACGATTCGTCTGGAAGAACTTGTTGTTAACAAGACTCTGCATCCCGGAATCTGTGTGCCCACCGGATGGCATCATGAACGGGGGCGGCATCGAGTAGACGTTCTGTCCACCAGCGGTTTGGTTCGCGTTGTACGCGTTCTGACGGTTGTGGTAACGATTCCCCTGGAAACCACCCGTTCTACCGTGATATCTGGGGATGTTCACGTTCGGATAAGCGGTACTCTGGAAAGTGCTGCTGGTCTGACATCCATTGGGATAGGTGTTCGATTGCCGTTGGTGTTGTTGATGCTGTTGGTGTTGCTGGTGCTGCTGCGTCTGATAGCCAGATTGGAAACTGTTCTGACGACTGTTCTGATAGCCGTTCTGCTGTCGTGGAATGATTCTCTCTTGGTTGCTGATGTTGCTGTGCTGAATGCTTTGCATGTGCTGGTTCTGCCAATTGTTGGACGTGGGGCTGCTGTTGTTTCGCGGGCTTCCGGTGGAGTTGTTGTCTTTGTTGGACCGCGAGTGACTCCAACGTTGCCTTCCTTTACCGTAAGAGGATTTAGTGGAGTTGGCCAAGTCGGCCAGCTGCGGATTTATGACCTGGCCAGCTTCTTCCAGAACGGCGATCAGTTCCTTCGCTTGTCGGGCGTTGTTAGGCGTGAAATAAGCGTACGCGGTGCCGGCGCTCTGGCAACGTCCGGTTCTACCGATTCGATGAATGTAGTCCTCGGAATTGTTCGGGTAATCGAAATTGATCACGTATTTGACATCCTCCACGTCCAGGCCACGAGCAGCGACGTCAGTGGCGACGAGGATCATCGTCTTTCCGTTTCTGAACTCAGATAGGACGTAGTCTCGTTCTGGCTGCGATTTGTCACCGTGAATGGAGATTGCTGGCCATCCCTCGCGTTTGATCGCTTTCGTGATGTCGTCTACCTTCTTTTTCGTTTCTACGAAGATGATCATCTTGCTGCCCCGATCCTTACCGATTTCTCTGAGAAGGTTCGACAGTTTCGACTCTTTCTCGTGCTCTTGGCAGATTTCGACGATCTGCCGAATGTTGTGATTGGCGGCCAACGTTAGGGAGCCGATGTTGATCTGTATGTAGTCTGTTAAGAAGTCCTCGGCCAGAGCTTGCACTTCCTTGGGCCACGTAGCGGACCACATTAATACTTGTCTATCGGGTCTAATTTGTTCGATAATTTTCCTAATTTGCGGCTCGAAACCCATATCCAACATTCTGTCTGCCTCGTCCAGGACGAGGTACGTGCATCTGCGCAAATTCGTTGTACCTTTCTCGAGGAAATCGATTAGTCTACCAGGTGTCGCAATACAGATCTCAACGCCGCGTTCTAAATCGCGAGCCTGTGGACCCTTAGGGGAACCGCCGAAAATGCAAGTGTTACGAATGCACGAGGAGGAACCGAAGTCCCTAGCCACAGTCTGAATCTGCTGAGCTAACTCTCTTGTTGGCGCAAGTATTAAAACGATTGGACCATCTCCTCGGTTCAAACGTGGCTGATTATTAATGTGTACGGTTGCTGGTAAAATGTACTGAAAAATAGCCACAACAATACTCTCTTAACTGTTATCCAAACAAGTACATTTTCCCAACAAATATTACACAAGATGCATCCATTAGAAATATTGATCTATCTGAAAAGTGTCCCCAGTATAATACGTATGAAACCATGAAAATTATAAATACTAATGAATATTAAACAGTCCTGCAAACAGCAATATACACTGGTATCTGCCTGAATGGAAAGATCGAATTATTATTTCAGCCAGTCATATTTAATTAAATGGCACGACGATCAGAGAAATAGATAGGAGACCGAATGAAATAATATTTGCAATACACATTACTTGTGGAATATTTTAATAGTATGTATTCTAGAGAAGATGGTATCAAGATACGTACAGCTAAAGTTTTTCCAGATCCCGTTTGAGCGATTCCAACCAAGTCCCTTCCGCTGAGCGCGATCGGCCAGCCCTGTGCCTGGATAGCCGTTGGTTCCGCGAAGCCCTGCTTTCTAATTTCTTCCATAACATAGTCCGGGAAGTTGCTTTCCTCGAACGCTTGAATCGGAGAGGGCGTATTGTTTCCCTTCGCAGTGATCTCTTTCCCAATGTGATACTTGGTCACTTCGTCGGTCGTTCGCTTCAGGACATTGATATGCGGCATGTATAAATTCTTTGTGATCACTGGTAACTTGGACAGGTCCCACGAAGGTTTCTTCAACGAATCTCCGGGCGTCCTTCGCTGAACTTGCTTCTTGTTCGTCTTGTCCTTTTGCGTGTGCTGCTGGCTGTTCCAATACGTTCCCCCTCCATTGCGACTGGCGGAGTCTCTATTTCCCCTGGGTTTGTAACCAATTATTTGCATAAAACAAGATCCGCGAGGTTTTTAAATAATGGCTTTCATTTCATACTGGACTGTGAGACGTTGATTGGGTACTCCGAACGATATTGTAGGACGAGTTAATTGTTGATTGAGAAATTTGAAATAATGCTGGCTACTATAAGAATTGTCGGTGATATTGTATTAAAAAACGAATGACATGGAGTATAAACAGCGGGATCATTGTCTGATGTAAGAACATCACCAAGATGGTGGCTTTGTATAAGTATATTAAGTAACGTACGAGAGATACGCGTGAACATAACTTTCGCGTTACAATTCGACCACTGTCAGATAACTGTTCGCAAAATAATATCATCGCCATTTTATCGTTTCGTGACGTATTTCATTTCATCGAAAAATTATCGATTCGAAATATACAGGAATTGCGCTCCGCCGCATTTCAACGTAACAAGTATTCGTAGGGTATAAAATCGTTAATTCAACGTAGAATTAAGTTATTCAATAGAAAAAAAACGTCGGACAAGAGTGTCCATGAACAAAATGGTGGAGAGCACGATATTGCAAAAAAAGAGTATTCTCCAGTCGAAAGGTTTTAACAATGCACGGTATCGCCATGTTGAGCATTTACGGGGTATAATTGAACGTAACGTACCTGGTATGATTCGAATAACTATTGTTGTACATCTTGGCGAAAGTTTGGAAAAATCTGCTGACACACCACCAGTTCCGTAGAAACGATCTTCGATTTTTTTCGGAAACTATGTCAGTTGTACCAGTTACACCTGCGATCAACAATAAATTGTTCAAGGAATTTGATATAATCGGTGTGATGGGGGGATGATGATTGTTATGTAATAATTGTATACCGAATGGAACAAATACTTGTATCGAGGGGACTAAAATCTTTGACCGGACTTACCCTGCAAGACCCGGCAAGCAGAGCAGTAATGGCTGACAGGCACTGGGAAGACGGAAACGAGCGACTGGGCAATGCTTCCGTTTCTAAATATACACGTCACACTCACACATGTATACTCGTATTATTCATTGGCCAGTTCTTTTGTAGCGCATGACGGCTAACAGGGCGACCAATCGCAGCACGGCGGGATAAATCAATGAATTTAAGTGTGCTGTATCTATGGAATGTAAAGGCAAATGTTCATGAAAGTGGCAAGGTAGAAATTTCGGGAATGAAACTGTGAATTACTGTTGAATACGATTCGCAACGTGTACAAATCTTGTTCGTGAAAAGATAAATAGCATTTCGGTAGTAAAATTATACTTTTATCTGACAATCTTTACGATTAAGTATGCAGGTTAATTGACGTAGCTGGGGGAATAGTTTTCTACCTTTTAACAATATATGCATATTATCTTCCACCTTCGAAAAACTTAATTTGTACGAGTAATTTCTATCAGGTTTCATACATTTAAGGAAGTATAGTAAAACATAACAATACGATTAATAATAATCGATACAGCATCCAAAGGGAAGAATATTTTTATAGCAATACTTTCAATCCATTCGGTTTTTGTGTAATATATTTAAATATTTGTATAGCTGATGCATCAAACTATTACTGGTATAATAATGTTCAATCAATCATTTTCATGTATCAATATAAAATTTAAGTTATTAGTAAGGCATCAGTTATTAAGTAAGTAATAGATGCATAAAGTTAAATGACATTTCGAACAAGAATAATTTACCATATAAAGGTAGGCATTCTTCAATTTTGCAAAAACGCATAAATCATACTCCCCTGAGCGAGTGTAAATCTAGCTGTAGCTTATACGTTTGCCTGCGCAAACATGGAGTTCGATCCCCACTAAAAAGACGCGTTAATAGTGGGGACACTGCCGGAAGTTATAAAGGACTCCTCCAGCCAATGCGAATTAGTGGAGGGGAAGTTGCCTTGCGCATCGCCCCGTAAAAAATAGAGAGGAAAGGTTAATGTTCGACCTTGAGAAATTATAAACATGTAACTTTGTAGCATACTCCACAGGCGCAATTTCTTTTCTTATTTCCACTGTTTCCTTTCAGCGAAATGAGAATATATCCCGAAAACATATCCAATTACAATTTAATAAGGCATATAAAAGCAGACGTCCAGCATACATTTATTAATTTTATTTTCACCTCACAATTGACCAGTATCTGCGCTGCTATTTATTAAAAAAACATTTAAATTCTTTTGCCTTCCTTATTGCTGCGTGATCCTCTTACCAAGCGAAGTATTAATTGGATTATTCAAATGTTGAATTTGAATTTCGCATCGGGTATTATAATCTGATCAGTTTACAATATGCGCGCATAATAGAGTTTGATTCATCATGTAAATCGAACAATAAATCATCCAGATAAATGTCGAAATCTAAAGATAATCGCCATGTAACACTTTTCCAGCATTGAAATTTTTGCATTTTATCTTTTTGGAGCAATCTAGCCATTTATTATTAACAACTTCCCGATACCTGGCCACTTTTACTCGTTCGTGACACATTTAAAAAATCAATCATATCAAACGTATTATGTAACGACTACTTACGATTGTACGAAAATTAAAATTTGTCAATGACCCACATATATCACCTATCGGCGTCATTCACTCGTATTAAATCAATTAGCGAAATCCTTCGATGTAATGTTATGCAAATGACCAGTAAAAACAATTCTTTATTAGCCGATATGCTCACAAGTAAATATGTTCTACATTAAAATATCTTTGCGCTGAAGTAATTTGGTATTTCCAAGCATTTCTTTCGCCCCTGATAAAAGCGAAAGACATTAGTCCATGCTGAAAACAATTTGCATAAGTCGAACGCCTTTTATCGCGGTAACACAATTTTCATTTTTCGTCACCAATTGTTTATCGCGCTACAAAATGAACTACATTACGTACATGTATTTTCCTGTTGCGCAACTCATACCATGAAATCTCATTCAGTTTCTTTCCTACTGCATACATACTTCCACCTACCTAGTTAGACCTAGAAAAGTTCGATTTCCGTTAATTCGCGTCCATCACCTTGGCAGGCATTCCTATTTGTAGAAAAACTTAGCTCAGTGATTACTATCACGAGGAAACAAACTTTTTAGAGGAATAGGAATTGAATGATTCGTAATTTATTTTGTATAATCAGTATGCAATTGCTATTCCGTTAACATTTAGACTCCAAAAGGAAAATAGTTCTCGAACGTGGTACACTGATCGGTGCTTTGCGCCAATATATTTGAAATTGTTTGAAAGTTACGCATCCACTGCACAAGAATATCTAATACATTACATCACTATAACACCTGACAACGGGATTCAGCAGAATTTCATGATAAGCGTGCCGCCAATCGATTTTCTATTTATACATCGCGCATTCGTTATCGCCAAGATCTTACCTGCTGTCACCGGATCTTTATCACCTTTATTAATCATTGCGAATCTATCCGGCGCGTACGGATAAATTGGATAGAGGCACGTACTGTTCAAGATAAATATCCCGTGATTCCGGTGACCTGTCCCGCCAATTGTTCCCTACGAACTTCCCATTGTGTGCGTAATTACTCATACGACCATGGGAATTTCGTCGATGTTTAATTCTAAGCACGAAGCGCAAGCGAATTTTGGTGAACGGCGAGTTACGGGAAGGTTCTCACCTTCGATTAATTTGCATCATCAAATTCGACGTTCTTCCGATTCCACGCGTATTACTACGTGGATACACACCTTTGGAAAACTATCTTTTTACTACTGGGACATTTTTAATTCGTTCTTTTACTGCCGTTCGGAATGACGAGGGTACTATATGCGTGGAACACCTGATGGAAGCAATTATGCGATGTTTTTGTTGAATATTTGAATAAAGAAATTCTACTTGGCATCGGGTTGTTCATCGACGTTTCCATATGCAGAAACGTGGCGATCGAAATATCTGGAAATGGAAAATATAGAAAATATGCATACGACGTATCTTGCGTCGTAAGTACATACGGGGGTTAAGTCACGCGATCGTGGCGATCGTAACTTTTATTTGTCGGTAATAGGGGAAGAATTGTAGAAAAAATTCGATCCCCCGTGACCTTATTTTTTGTTTAAATTGTCGAATAAAAATCTCGGCCCGAAATTGCAATGAAAATAGTCATCAATGTCGTACGATTTATAAAAACACTCAAGTGTTATTAATTAAATAACTCGCGCGGGCGTGTGACGTCTTTCGCCAAGGAAGAACGTCATCGGTGAAACGTTTTTCGTTTCTGATTAATCATTATTCATCGTGGTGCCGATCGAAATTCCGCAAACGTGTTCTCCCAAGAAAGCTGCTCATTGATTCAGGTACAGGTGTGTCACTGTTGACACTGATAACATCTATGCCATTGATATCGGAACGATTTGCAGCGGCGTGAATCTACGCGCCGAGAATTTATTCCTTTGGACAATGCTTATTCTATATAGACGTGTATGATATATTCGATTCCGATAAATAATATCTTTCCCCGATAGACTACCCCTGGAAAAACCCGTTCGCGATCGTCTTGCGCTTTTTGGGATGCGTCAACTATAAAAACGAATAGCGCGTGGCCCGTGGGATTGATCGACGTCTAACGAACTTAAATACAGATCTGCGTTGCCGAGGACTCGTCGATCTAAATTTAAACGAGACGAGAAACATCCCAATAATTTTGCTATAATTACAATGTTTATGCTGTTCATCGACCAGCTCTGCCCCACGAGCGATGATTTTTCAGCGTGACGTAACATTGAACGGTTCAGGGGGGGAATTTACTTGTACTTCACATATGGTCCCTTTACTGAAAGTTAGTAAGAAATTGGTAGAGTACGGTAAGGTTATTGAACTGTGCTGTTAAACTTTCATGGATTCCCATGGGGAAAACCCTGTTTCTAGTCTACACTTACCCCATCGTGTCACTGTTCAAGTGAACTATTCCCCAGAAATAATCAACGTTCGCAGTTAATAAACAAATATAGAAGAACTTGACACATTTGTAAAACTTCCAAATATAATTGACTGCAGACTTCCATAATGCTTCGAAATTCTGCTACATTAAGAGCCTCTCCCATCGCTTCAACTTTTGCAGAAAACAAATTGACCACTCTTTTACTCGTTCCTTCTTATGTAAAGTTCCCTGCCACCAAGAACTATTATGTGGAAATTCCAGATTGAAATCCTTAAATCGCAGCAAGGTGAAAACAATACAGATACAACAAATTATCATCAGCTACTTAAATTTACCATCCTAAATTCTCCATATTTCCCCACGGTACATTCGCAACGAGAATTCTAAAATTAATAATATACTCTGCTCTACTGAACGGTAATCAGCAATCTACCCCTCGTCTGTTACTTACATTCTAATAAAAAGAGAAGAAAACCCAGAAAAGAGAAGAAACACCACCAAAATTCCTTCGTGCCACCTCGAACCTCCGCGATAAGGATTCGCAGCCCTTGGGAAAACCCATTCTTTTACACAAAAGCGCAACACACATCCAAGCCCTGGCCAATCTGTTCCCAGGAAGCTGTCCTATCTGTTCCCGGTATCCAGGTCTTGCTTCGCCAAACAAAAATCGTGGATCCACGGACGAAGCGTGTACGTACACATGTACGGGCGGGAAACCCGTGGTTCAATATTAGCATCCCTTTCACGGTCGGTCCGATTATCGATATCTGGATCACGAGGCAGCCCAGCAGCGACCTGTACGCCTCTGCCTTCGTAGGCTACCCGGACGAGAGTCGCACGGGGAAGCGGCAGCGTGAAATCCTGTAAATACAACAGAGCGCAACGGAGGTCCGAGTGACTCAGTCGAGTCGTGACTGTTGTTCCAATCGCACGTCGAAGCCGTCTTTGCCGCCGTCGAGGACGTACACGCACGGCACTTCGTTCTCAGTGGTCCACGCCGACGATGCTGCGAGACAAGTCGATTTAACCATCGTTGAACGAACCGCGACAACCCAGTGAAACCCATCGCGGCGTATATAAACCGCGGAGAGGCGAATATCGTTCAGAGGCGACATTCGAGGAAGGAAGAGACTGTTACAGGTAAGAGGCATAGAGATGCTCGATCTACGTGTGCGCATCGGTTGGGGGCACTTGAGGGAGGTCAGGGTTTACGCGAGGTGAGAGCGCCGAGAGTTTCGGTGTCTCTTTTCGTGGAAGATCTTCGTCCTTCGCGGGATCGATTCGAGTGGGCGATTTTCGCGGCTTCGGTGGGGAGGATCTTGGTAGCGTGGCAGATGAAAGTATATACGCGCGGAATTTTTGGACGCCGGTTAGCCCTGAAACTGTTTGGGTGGGGGATTTTAGAAAATTTGCCCTTTGCAAGAGCCGAGGATCCGCGGAGTTCTGTAGGTCGTTTGAATTTTCTAGCACGTGGAGGCGACAAAGCAGAAGACGGTTCTGCGTTTGCGACATCTCGGCATAGAACCAGTTTCGCCGGTGGCAGACGTCTGAAGGATTATCTCCCGCGACGATCGCGATTTTCTGTAGCAAAACGACTGTGACTCACTAGGTAGTAATTTTGATCGTGAACAAAAGCCGATTCAAGGGCGACGCTCGTGATAATTTTCTTTCTACACCTTTGTGTGGTTAAATACGGTTATTAGTTGATTCCTATCGTGTAAACATAATCGTGCATTGTCTGTAGAGCTGTATAGCGGAACGTCCACGGATGAAAGTGTAATTCATAAACGAGAATGTCGACCCTTCGATTAGTTGCTCCGAAATGATATACAAACAGTCCTTCTATTTTAAATAATTTCTCCAGCGGTCAATCGTTAATCAGATAATTAAATGACCGTCGAGCGAGAAAGAAAAAATTGTGCGGTACAAAATCGAGCAAAATAGTTTCAGCGAATAGGCCGCATTTTGAACCAGAAGAGTTAATAATAATCAGTTAAAAATACCAACAGCTCTCGATGAACGTCGTGTATATATTTCCCTAACCGCGCTGTAGTCAACGCTGTTAATAAAACGAAAGCGTCGTTTATATTTATCCGCGTGCGATAAAAAAGGCAAATTCAAGTTCCAAGTTCAAACCGCATCCTTTCGCCGGCCGTCAGTGATAATCATCGCGAACGCAGGTCGATTAAGATAGCGAAGCGATTAATCGACGTCTTTTGTTCCGTTTCTTTTCTTCGGCCGCGAAGAGGACTGGGATCCTCTTTGAAGATGCTTTACAATGTTACTACATGCACGCAGATCCGCGTAACGATGGCGTGTAATTGCGACGGGTCATCGAGCTCACGACTCTTAGGAAATCCCGACAGACCAGTTGGATGCTCATTGGCAATGGCTCGACGCGATCCTCCCGTGATTCTATGAAAAATAAAGAAAGAGATCGTACTTGAACGTTAGCGTGATTGGAAAGCTGAGTCCGCGTGGAATGTCGATTTTATGTGCAGTGTGCCATTGATGGAATTTTGAGATAGACACCTGTCTTCAGAGAAGGAATATATACCTATACGTATCTATAATTGGTATCTCCAGGGACCAATGCACCAGGGAAGCTCGATAATAATCGTTCAGTATTTTCTTCCACGACGCGGTATTATTATCTAGAAACATTGTGACCGAATCTGTTTGTTATTTCAATTACGACGATACATTATGGAGCTACGATCACTTTTACAATTTACGTATCCATATTCATCATTTTAATCATTAAAGACGAAATAGAAGGTGAACAGCAATATGTTATATTCATGGTACTTCTATTTTGATTCCCCAATTTTGTTACCTGGTCCATTAAGGTCCACGAGCCAATTAGAGCCGGTTTATCTTCGCGAACGACACGAAACGACTTCCATCGTTCCTTAAGCCTTCATTACCTCGTTTAATACGATTTCACGATATAGTTTCTACGATCTCTTCTGCGCTCGTTGCGTTTAATATAATAGTGGACAGATGTGCCTATCGGTTACGCATTCTCATTCATCTTGCAGCCGACTCTGGATAACATTCGACATGGGTTTTCCCGCTGGATGCTTGCATACATCCACGAGATTACCGTTTCCGATCGTCAATGACGCGAGCAAAGCGTCTCGGCCGGTTTCAAAGTCTCGTGCACGAATTGATATTTAGCGCTCGTTGTGTAAAACAGAGAATTCATTGCAAGCGTTTCTGTTGTTATCGCGACAGAGGAAGAATCGGAGTCGTACGCTCTTGTTAAATGAGACGGCGAGGCTGGACAATTGCCGGGACGAACTTAGCACTGTTTCTTTCACAATGGTTTAACGATCGCAATAATTAGTGGCATCGTCGCGTAGAAGATTATTTTCCTGTCTAGGAGACGCCGGAGTTATATTGGAAGCGTTGGCTATTCGCATCGATGGCTCGTTTCTTTTGGATGAATTACAACTTTTTTAGAGGTCGTTGGAAAATTGCTACGAATTACATATAATCTCTCCTTCCTCAGAAAATTTTGAAGAACTCTTTTATCCTTTGATTCGAAGTTCTCGGAGGTAACATCGGTGCGAAATTTTTCCGCGAAGATAACAGTTTTGTCTGATGAAATCATTTGCTTGGTAGCATTCAAATTCGTTCGCAGTTCCGTGGTTGCATAAAGAGAAACGGACAAAAATTGCTCGAGTAGATAATTCTTGAGAAAATCGGGCAACTTCGTATACTGTTACATTATACTTCGCATACACGCCGATAATAACTTTGAGGGAAATTAAAATTTTGCTCGTCATCGCGTCCGTATCGTATCCTGATCTAATTATGTTCCCCGCGTCGGTCGCGGCTGTGAAATGTGCAGAGATAGTTGCCCGCATAGAAAACAACGATAACAGATGCAAAGTAGGAAATTTGCACGGCCATGTGGTCACGGGAGCATGATAATGCGTGCAAACCAGACACGGCGTATCTCGCAGGAACACGATTAATTAAAAAAACAATGCTGAAACTCGCATTCAGTTCTTTTTTTTATCAAGCAGCGTTCTTCCCTAATCGACAGCATCCGTTCGTCCGACAGAATATCCTTTTGCTTTTCTCTTTTCGCTCCGGTTTTTGTCTGTCCGCTCCTTTTTCAGCGAGCACAGAATTTCACGTTCTTCAAAAGGAATACTGAAGCATCAATTAGATGTAATATGTAAATACCGGCTATCCATTTGCGTAGGATTTGTTTGGCTCGCGTATATACATACTTTCTCTCGCAAAAAATGGTGATACAGACGTTTGAGCGTTGAACGAGGTTCGTGACTGTGTACAGAGGGAAATTAACATTTATAATGCGGGTGTTGGTACTTAGTTTCCTCGGATACGGGTCGACGAATTCAGTAAGGACGCTCTATTTACGTTGAACACGGTGCAAAGTAAAATAATCTTCCTTTATGCATTTTCTCAGACAAATAAAACAGCGACGGAAGGACTAAAATAGAACCTAAAAGAATGTAACATCGGTGTCGCTGGTTCATTTATAAATCGAAATTCTCATTCAGCTTTATTTTGTTGTCCCTGAGAAAATGTATAATCCGTTTAATTACCGGTCCATTAAATTGGAAAACTGCCTGACACTCGCCAGATAGGATCCGGTATCGTTTGTAAAAATAAAGAGAAGAAGATAAGCAGTCTATATTTGACAGCGACGTAATCGAGAAATGGGTGTTCATCCCACAAACTGACAGAGGTAAAATGCAGAAACCGGTTTCTCAAATTAAAGGAGTTCTTCGTTGGTGGATTATAGGGTAGCTTGTAGATAATATATTATCTACGAGAGACATCCTGAAGGAGGCAAACTACGTGGGACGAGCACTTGAGACTTGTACAAAATACAAACGACACTGATACGCCAACTGTTGCAAAAATTTACAGATAATTCCGAGGCATAGTAAATTCCCAACTTTAATCTCTTCACGTGATTTTCGAAGGAGGAACGATGTCCGGGTAAATTTGGCGCCGTTTTCACGCGAGAATACGAAACCACTGATAACAGGCAGTACAGCACAACAACGTGACCATTTCTGTTCGAAATGAACCGTGCAAAATGATGCGGTAACAGGAAATCCCAGCCAGCTCTTCTGTTAACAAACTCTTTAACAATTACTGTATCCAGTCACGATAACCATTAACAATAACAACAATAGCAATTTAAAAAAAAAAAAATAACAACGTACAACACTATTATAACATGACACGTAACGAAAAATTCGTTTCATACTTTCGTCGCATAGAAATGATAAATACCGCGTAACAATTACCTATAATCATAATAATTCTCTTCCGTCACGCTTCAGCACCATTCGCTTGCAACTTGTTTGCAGAGTTCCCGAGCCGTCTATCTGTAACATTCCCAGCAGCAATTACCATCAATTGGCAGCTCATGTCGGAAGACCAGCATAATTAGCAGCGCATGCAATTTTTGTTGCAGAAATGACGGCTGCGTTAATGCTCCTCGGCTTTCTGGCCGTTTGCCACGGCCAGCTGGTCTATCCCGACGACTACAACCTGCTCAAGACCTCGACCCTGCGTCCGTACTTCTATTCGACGAACAACCAATTCAGACCAGCTGCAAACAGGAACGTGCCTCTGCCGTACTCTCAACCGCAAGCCAGCAAACCGCAATTTCTACCTCCTGCAGCTTCTTTTGGCGCGGCACCATCCAACGGGCCGTCGATGCAGGCGTTTCCAACTTCGACGCCGACGAGGATCACGGAGAATGCCTTGCAAAATTGGAGCGATCATGTGAGTATGAAATTGTAAAAAGTAAATGCGTCGAAAGGTGGACGAGGCGCTTCTGCGGGCCCGTGACATTCAGTTAAAACAGCTCGTTTGATTGAAGTATAAATCGCGAAGATCAGCAGGATCGTTTAATGGACGTTGTGAAACAGACTTGACATATTCATAATGCTGAGGGGACAGAGGGTGACGTAATAGGTGTTCAGGACGGCGTCCTAAAAGTTTATCGCGAAGGCGAATGAATTAATAATTAATCTACCATAACGCGCGGAAAGTATTATACATTATTATTTGATTGCAACCCGGTTGCAACATCGAGCTAAGTGGATTGAAATGTTTGGAAACGCATCGAGCTCCGATTTCAGCGCACCTTTTGACCTTATCCATTCTGAGCGTTGCACAAGATGGACCGAGGAGGTTCGATAGGAAGCCGAGACTTCATTATTCAGCTCTGACTGCATACCTTTCTTTCTTCTTTTTTTTTTTGTCCCGGTTCATACGTAAGCGGTCCACGTTTATTCAAATCTACGAGCAGGTTTAGTTTCCAAAGGAGTGCAAGGGTTTTGCTTGCAAGAAAATGTTCCGCGAGAGAATCCTCCGTCGAGTGTTGCTCCTTTTTCCTTCTCGTTAATGGGAGTAAAAATGAATGATGTTTCGATCAATTTCAGGTGAACAACATCATCGTCAACGGCGTGTTAAAATTCGCCTTGGACATGGAGCGAGAAATTTACGAGACTCGCAGCACGTCGCTGATTAAAGAGCAGAATAACATAATATTCTCGCCGATCAGCCTTGCCATGACATTGGCGATAGTTCTCGCCGGTTCTGCTGGCAGAACCTTCCAAGAAGTGTCCAAGGTTCTCGGGCTGGAAAGCGGCGTGGACATATCGCGGAACTCAGAAATCGTTCATCAGATGTTCGGTATACTGTTGACTCAGCTCCGGCAAAAGGTAAAGGGACCAGCTGGACCACGCGTGGATCTCGCCACGGCCACCTACGTGCAGGTAAAGTTCGTTTCAAGGGAGTAATTGCAGATTTAAATAAAGAACGCGACGAGTGGACGGATATATCGTATTACTTGATTGCAGGACGGGTATCCGATTCTACAGGAGTTCAAAGCGTTGAGCAATAACGTCTACGAGAACGAGGTGATCAACGTGGACTTTGCCAGAAATGGGAAAGTCGCCAAAGATATGATAAATGCCTGGGTGAAGCAGAAAACGATGGGAAAAATTACGAGTATTCTGGACGACGTACCCGTGCCGGACACCACTGCTATTCTTCTATCCGCATTGTACTTCAAGGGAGAATGGAACCAGCACTTCATAGACGGGGCTACCAAAAGGTTCGTGCCGTCTCCAAAGGTGGTATTGAAATATTTATTTGATCGTTGACGTCGTTTGCTTATAATTCGTTCGGTTTGTCCGCTTAGAAAGCCATTCTTCATCGAGCCGGACGAGGCAATCGACGTTGATATGATGTACAACGGAGGCACGTTCCCCTTCTACGAGGACAGACAACTAGGTGTAAAGGCTCTGGGTCTACCGTACAAGGGCCAGGAAGTACGTAAATGATTTACCAGTCTCCTAAAAACATCGATATTTATAACAATGCTCTTTTCTTTAATTATAAAAGATAATTTGGCAAAGACAATAGTTCAAAGAAGCCCTGATATTATTAATCAAGCAAGAACGACGCTCCATTCTGGATCCTCGCTAATCAACTTATCCACCAATTTATTTTCAGATGTCGATGTACATCCTGCTCCCAACAGCCAAAGGCGCGAGGGCCCTTCGCGAGTTCAACAACCGTTTAACGGTGAACATCATCGAGGATCTGATCAGGAACATGAAGAACGAGACCTGCATCATCGGCTTGCCGAAGATGAAGCTGAGCAGCAGCCTGAGCTTGAGATCCACCCTGTCGAATCTCGGCTTGAACTCCCTCTTCGATCCAGCCACCGCCGATCTGAGCCTGATGTCACAAGCGAACGCTATTAACAACAGAAATTCCGTTACCCAGCCGTCAACCGCGTACCCGAAAGTAACACCGGTCGACAGTCGGCCAGGAAAGACCAACTCGATCCCTCCGAATTCGCATTCGAACAACAAGGACGTCCTCATCTTCACCCGCATCGACGGCGACGACGACGACAAGGTCGGTCACATGGTGCGCAGAAATTACTTCGCTTACGAGGACAAACTGCGCGGCTACGCGGTGGAACAATGGTCCACTGGATTCTCCATAAAACGTACGCGAAGTCGTCGGGGCAGCGGGGATAAAGATTCGTACACGTTGAACGAAGGTGTAGAGACGAACGGCGATACACCGAAGATCGTTAGTTTGGAGGGGAACAAGTATCGTTTCGAAGAGAAGGCGGAGAAGGAAGAGGAGAAGAGCAGAAGTAAACGGCAAAGCAGGCCGATCAACGAGAATTTCCTGGAGTTCGTCAGGGAACGAAATTTCCCGTCGTACGGACTGGACAATCTGAGGAACAGCGCGAACTTGGTGAATCCGCATCTGTTCGCCTCCGACGTTCTTCACAAAGTGGAGATCGACATTACGGAGAAGGGCACAGAGGCGGCGGCGGTGACCGGGGTGGTCTTGGAACGCGATGGAAATCAAAAGAGATTGATAGCGAACAGGCCGTTCGTCTTCTTCATCAGACACGACCCTACGGGGCTGGTCCTGTTCTGGGGAACGTTGAACGCTCCTACGCCCAAGTACCCGGCCACGTAATTCGCAGCGGGATTTAACGTGGGTGTTGCTAAGTGCGCGACGACGGAGATAGCTGCTGGGTATGGAGAATGCTGAATTAGTCGCTTGTTTTGGTGGGTCCTCGGATGAGCAGAGTTTATTAGCAATATTGTTGCACGGACGAGGATAATGCACGACGTGGGCTGCGTAATTGCGACGAGTCATAAGGGTGGCTTTTTGGGTGCCCGCAGTTAGCGTAGAGGGAACTTGAGACTTTTCTCTGAGAAGGGAAAGGCTCCAGGGGTGGTAGGTTTCTTTAGGGGTAGAACGATGCATTTGTGCGATTATTTTACCTCGAATAAATTCTCGTTGTCATTGTGGGTGGATAGAATAAACGGAGAGGGGTATGTTAATTAAATCACCCGCGAAATATTATTTCTCGATCATCTTGTCTGATAGCTTATCGCACAAAGTGACCAAAGAAATCGTGCCACGTAAAGAAACATATTCAACTGGCACATGCATCGTTGTACTTTCATTACAGGAAGATAGTTCCCTTCGAGACACAGATACAGTTTCAATTGCAATGAAGAAAAAGGGGATACGACTTGGTCCAGTTGCGTGGACCACGCTCTATGATTAGTGAGCTGACAACGTATGACAAATTGGTGAGACTAATTCACCAAGCGATAGATATTCCTCATCTGTTTGGTCCTCTTTCATAGTGGAACTTAATACAATGGTCGCACAAATTCTTACTTAATTAGCCGTCCTCGAATATAAAGAAGAAGCTAAAGAGATTGCTAATTGTTTGAGAGAAAACTACCGTTCGACAATATTCATCTTCGCCGTACTATTAAGCGTTTGAGGACCCCTTTAATCGATACATTTGCCACAGCTTTTCGTTGCACTTTCAATCGTGCTCGCGCTTTTCTTTCCTATCTACGAGCACTGACCAATCTGATGTAGGCGATTGTTGTTTACGAATGAATAAACGCGATCCGTGCGATACACGAGCATAAAACCAGCTTGGTCGAAGGCGCGCCCAATTCCTCTCTTGCACGCGGCGAGATGTCGACACGAAATGCTCACGCATCCGATTTATTTATTACGTTTTCCTTGGCTTCTTCGTAGGCTTGAACTTTACCCGTAACTATGAAAATAATCAAGCTACAACGATTTCTAGATTTCCGTTTGTATTCCTAACGAAGCAGTATTTTTGCGAAACTTAACGCCGCTGTATGTATATTACTCCAAGTGCGATTCAGCGTTACGTTGCATTGCGATTTAATAGTGTCGTCTTAAGTTATTGAATAATTTTATGTAATCCTAATGAATAAATGTGTTTTTTTTCTTTTTTTTTTTAATTGCAACTGGTGTACTGATTGTCGCGGTTCTACCTCTATACTGTGTACGACTTCGTTTTAACCGGTATCACTTTCACTGCCCTACTTTATCACGAACGAAGAAGAACGATTATTGCGATTGGACTACACGTATACCAAGAATATTTTCAAACGTGAAAGAAAACGTTGTCGTTATTTTTAGAGTTTTCTTTTCATGATACAGAATAAAAATCACCTTGGATAGATGTAGAAATCTTCTTCTTTTTTATTCAAGTTATTTTACATTTTTAGTACACCGTTCCGGGATTTAACATAACTGCAAATTTTTATTCGAACGGCTGTACAGTTTTTCATACAGCAATCGCTTTAAGTAGTTATATATATTTCACACTGAGATCTTTTCAACTAAAAACGATATTGCATTCGATATTTATCATTTTATGATAGTGGTAATCGAATTGCAAAAATATTTATTCTGTGTTATTTAAGTATAATTACTCCGAATCTGTTGATTTCTTTTTAACTAACGGAACAAGTAGCCTCGTAGTAAAGAGAACATTTTTTTATAGAGATCCAGTACATTATTATAATGATTGGTTCTCGTGATCAATTTTTTAACTAGGCCGTCACGCGCAAAAAGATGACGTCAAATCGTTAAAACAAGCTTTTATTTCGTTTCACGAAATAAGGACAGCTGTAAGTGTTCTTATAAACGTCGCGATGAAACAGTCGAACACTTTTTCCCTATTAAAGTAGAATTTACTTTGTTATACGCCTCTGAAGCAAAAATATCTAGTATCTACTTTGTAGCGCTTCTATCCTCAGCAATTCACTATCTGCTTCTCAGCAGAAACAAACGTTCAAAAACAAACAAACGAAACCTCTATAAGTGTGCTTGTATATACATCAAATCCAACCAAAACGGAGAAAGCTACTTCGAAAACAAAAGAAAGGCTACTTCCTCATCTGTCGTAAACTGTTACCATTAATTCGAAGATACTTATGCTAGACGCACGACACAATTACATCTATCGCTAATGTAATTAAATTTTCTTTTCGACCTCAAACATTTTTGCAGTATTCAATAATACGTTTTACGCGTTCAACTTTGTTTGGTTTACTCTATACTTGTTTGTTGACCTAGCAGCGGAAATATCTGCGTTATTTTACCAATTCCTTTGGTTCGGCCCTCTCGTAACAGTATCTGCATTCCAACGTGCAGATATTCTGGGTGATTAACAAACCTGAACAACACGGACGCTGTGTCGTTTGTTTGTAATCCTCCGTTCTTCGCGTCCATTATTCCCTTAATAATACATGTCTGCCTTACGTTCCCCACATGTACGGTCGTTTGAAAGCCAGAAAATATTGCAGTCGCGTGGTATACTATCAGCACAGTTGCCTAAAAAATAGAAAATCCAAACGGTTAATTAGTGTTTTATTGAAACGTTGCCTCCATATACTTGAGTATGTACTAAGCGTACTTGAAAGAAAAGTGTCGCACGCGGCTGGTCCCACAGTGACACCAACACCATTCCAGGTCGTAGGTGAGGCAAAGGGGGGCTTCGATTCGTCGACGGTGCCAATGTTAGACTAGCGCTCTGCGAGGCTCTAACTAAGCAACAGGGAGTTTTGTTTCGATGCAAACTAACAACCTTGACCGGATTGAATTCGCCGTCTGGTAAAGGTCCTACCAGTAGTCGAGTTCCAGGAGCGATCGCTCCTTTCACAAGCAATCCTCCCAAAACAGGTTCGTTCAAACCTGCTACCCTATAGGAAAGGAGCAAACAACAGCTGATTAAATTTGCACGCATGATTACGAATAAATTGCGAATACATCTTTTACAACGAGATACCTGAATGTCTCATCGATTTGAAATAGACACGATTCAGAGTCCGAATCCGTAGGATTCACGTCATGCGGCGATAAATTCTTAATGAAATTAGTCAATTCTCCCAAGCCCTCTCCGGTCACGCAACTCACGTTAAAAATCGGTATCATGTCCGATTCATAGTTCCACGACATTTGGCCGTTATTGTATATCATTAACTGTTTGGAATATCCCTGCGCGTTGATCGCATTCTCTAGCTGATTTATCGTCTCGGTTGTGCTACAATAACCAAGATCGATTTTGTTTACGACTATGAAAAACGGAAGGCCCAGAGTGAGGCACAGCGCCATGTGTTCCTGCGATGCTTCAGTCATAGGCGGTGCCACGACTAGCATCACGTGGTGAGGCGAATATCCTAAAAAGGCAATCGTTTCGTATAAATCATTTCGCGGAGCTGTTCAAATGTTCTAATCCGTCGAGATAAGTTGTGTCAACGTGTTGTACCTGTGAGACCGAGCACCGTCGTTCTCAAATATTTGCGATGCCCAGCTAAATCAATGAATGTAACAACTTTCGACGCGTGCTCGCATATCTCCTCTGCTGTTGCCATTTCCGCGTAATTCAAAACGTGACCCTCGCTATCGAAGCCAATTATTTCGTGCGATATCGACGACGTTCTACCTGTTTTTATCTCGTGAAGGTGCCGCAACATGTTCAGCCTCGCTCTCCCTCTGCCGTTATCTAGCTCGCCCTGAGTTAATACACCTATGCATATCGTGGAGTGCATTAACATTCACGTTTCAATTAAAACGTTCTGAACAAAACGAACAATAAATGTAGCAGAGTAAACTCTAAGTATATTTCTCTACCTTAAATGTCCTCTGCTAATCCTCTCACCTAAGAGAGTTGACTTTCCAGCATCCTGTGCGCCAGTCACAGCTAGCCTCAGATCGACAACGGTGTCCTGATCCTCTCTGTCCCCTTTTCTCAATTTTTTCACTAATACCTCAGCTACTCGCTTTTCTTCTTTATTGTTGCTGTGCACGGACGTATCTTTATTTTTAGCATTAGCAAGCCTTTCGCGCAGCGTACTCGTTGTTGCGCCTAATCTAGCAGCCATATCGTTCAGTGTTTTCAGCGACGCTTTCATGTCCTCCCTTGTTAGGCCCGCTAATTTCCCATTATCTTCCACGCCTGGTAATTAAAGACAGACATATGGTATACTGCATTTTGGACAGTTTGTTAGATACTTTCCCAAATTCATTAAATACAAACCGTACCGATTTGATAAATAGCTTCTCCGTGGCCTTCTCTGAGCCTCCACTTCATTTGGGTTACGAGGTGTTCGAATCGTTGACTAGACGGATTTATTAATTTCAATTTGTATTCTATGTTGCCCTGTTCTGGCTCCGGCGGTAGTCTTTCTTCGTGATCATCGTCGACGCTGGAATTCTCGCAATCCGACAATCCATTTCCCTCATTCCCCGAGTCGTTCCATGTCACCTTGCGCGTGCTCTTGCTGTTGTCTGGATCAAATAGCTCTAGGAATGACTCCATGTCTGCGAATAAATAAAAATGATAATCGTTGCGTGCTTAGGCCGCTATTGCGGTCAACAATCCTAAATGAAATCTAGTTCGTTACCAATCCATTAAGTGTAAATTGCATCATAATGTTGCATCATAACGAAATATATTCAGTCATGTGTGTAACATGTTGAACCATGTAGAACAATATTGTACTAATTAATATATATATTGCATTGAAGCATTTTGCAAATAAGACAATTTATAATAATATCCATGTACAACAATGTATTATAAAATAATTTGATAAAAAAGAATTATTATTTTTTATATATATGATGTTTAAAATTTCGGGGATATCGTTCTTTCATTCCAAGCATTGCAATTTTGCAATAAACAATATTATTGAAAACCACATTGACCATTCAATTGTACACAATATTGAATCGTCACAGAGAGATCGATGTTTCGAAAATCGACTCTACGTATATATATATTTTTTATAATATATATACGTTACATGCACCTTCTGCGTGAAGCAAACCAAAATCACTTACATAAACAATATATTCATTAAGAAATCCACCTATAATCGCACGAACAATTGCGACATCGAACGAATTTTTTTCCGTGAACACTTCCTGTTCCCGTTTTAATCGAGATTTATACAGATTTCAAGGTTGAAATGCATTTATAGAAGGACGACGACTTGTAAAATATTCGAGCGCGCCAAATCGATGGATCACATTACGCTTTACCAGCTGCATGCATACACACATGCACGTAACATCGCGGGACACACATCGAACAGGAAAACAAAAGTGTGCGCGAACATAAGCGTTCGTGACACACGGCTTGGAATGCATTTGTCGCTCGTAGTTTAATAATTGCGACTGCCAAAATCGATAATTGCCGAGTTAAAAGATCCAAATGTCAAAATAACGGGTGTCGTGAAATTGATAGTGACGGCTGCGCGACAGATAAGAAAAACAAACATCGGTACGTCAGACGCGTACTTGCGATGATTCAATGAAAAACATCTTGTGATGTACTTACTGCATCTTATTATAGACGGTATTCTTTCTACGCTCACAGCGTGCACACCCAAGAATTGAAATTTGCGTTCGACGATCGCGTCTGAAGTAACTGACCAGCACGACAGTTCGAACCCACTCACTTTCTCTCCACCTCTGGCCCGCTTCGTCGATCCAATCTTTCGTCACAGACGAGATATATGAATAGACAGGACATCTTATGGACTTTCGTGGCGGCCATACCGACTCAGAAATCCGACACTGATTTCAGCGTCCCCTGCTCATGAACAGTGATCACCTGAAGAACTATTAGTTGCTGAAGTAGTGGGGTAGGACTCATACGATTGTGTGAATATATGTGAATGCTTTGGGGGAAATCAGGATAGCTATTTCTCGGTCAACGTTTCGGTAGGAAAATTGAGCTACGGTCACAGACGAGATATATGAATTCCTATATCTCGTCAGTGAAATGATCTCTTATATCTCGTCTGTGTGAAAAGATGCTAGAAAACTATCTGAACGCTCGCAACGGTAGGTATTGTAATTTAAATAAAGTTAAAGAAAAAGAAATATTAGTTGGACGGAAATAGTTTACTTATTCTATAGTGCAACAAACATTACAAACATTTGATTACACAGATGCGTTTGTTATTACTAATAAATATATTTGCATCCTACTATTCGACTAATATCCATACTGTAACACTTGCAATAAAAAATATTCAGTTCGATATGATATTCAAAAACACCCGCCGTAAGGAAAGAACATCACCCCCATCGCCCAATCAGCTACCAGCCAATCAGCGCAATCTATTTCAAAGCTCTCCTTCTTTCGACCAAGGGATCTCGTAGTGATTAGACGTGTTCAGAGTGCCCGTCGAATTACGGTATGTCACATAGTCTAATATATTCTTGAAGACAGGAAATGATATACATTGTTTTCGTTTCCCTGTCTTTCAAGTTTTCTGTGGTTTCTTTCTTAATATTAATGAATATTTTGCAAGAAATTAAGTAAATATTGTGCAGTGAACGGAATCACACCGCGCGGCGTGCATTTTCTAATCGACTCCAGTATGCATATACGTATTATCTTTGACGTATGCGTATGCGTATACGTATTTTACTTCTGAATTCCATTATCTTGCAATATATTCTGCAGTTTTTAGCAATATTACCATGATATTGGTGATTCTTAATACATTTATCTCTGTTTTCAGTTAGATTCTGTTCCATGGCGTCTCTTTCGCTAGCTTTGAATCAGAAATGGCGCGAACGCGACACTTTCAAACGGGAATGCGCAGGAGCAGAGTGACGCGGCGCCATATTGTTAAATCAACTTCTCGCCTACAGGTAAGCATTCCTCAAATTTCTTGTGGAAATAAGTAGAATTTTAGTAATATGTCTCTATTAAATTATAATTCGTACCACGCATAAAACTTGTATGATATACAGTCGCGTTGTAGATAAGTAGTAACATAATAGAAGCCATTATTTGCGGCTGTATCTTGTTTCTGCTTGTGGTCGGGAAGCTTGTTTTTCGTGGAAAATATCAACAATATATCGCGAAACAAAAAAAGCCACTTATCAAGTAACGTGTGCGTTGAAATATTTCTAGGAAACACAAGCGATCGTAAAGAAAAATGGTGTTTGGTTTTAGTCGGATGGCGAACATAGCCGAACAGCAAAGGGCGATGGCGAAGGTCGTCATTCTACTACTTGACGCCTAGCTGACAAAACGTATGGTAGACATCTCGGTGAGGTAAGTATCGAGGTGTGTATAATTTGTGACTGGTACTAAGATGAAACAACAAAAGTTAGAATACTTACAAAAACAAATAGATATCTATATTTGATAACAAACACTCGATAGGATGAACATGTTCTATTTCAGAAAATTTTGTGACCGCGCGCAATGCGGTCAGTAGAGTCAGTGATTTCTCCGCAGTTTTCTAGTATTTCCAGAGCAAGTGGCTCTGCTTAAATTTTCGTTTACAGTTTACCTACTCGCGATTGTAGAGTCAGTGTTTGTCACGTACTAGATATTAATACTATTATCAGAGCATCGGTGCTCCTCTTTAATTATTTCAATCGCGAAAGTAGCATCTTAATTTGTTCGCCGATATAATTTGCGGTCGCGTACATAGTCTTTTATTTGTATTTTTCTCTTATATTCGCTATCGGAAGCAGAGTCAGTGCATCACTGAGGGGGATGTTTTATGCGACACTGATGAAGCGAGAAATGTAAGTATTTTTAAAACAAATCTCAGTTTTCTATGAAGAGTTAAATTCTGTAGATTTAGCAGTAGATTTTAATGTTTTTTGCTTTGCTGTTTAGTTACAGTTTGCATACTTCCTGACGATTGAGTCCAATTGAGCTGCCCCGGTGATGTTCCTGATGTCTTCCACGAGTACTTGCTCTCCTTTTGCAATCAACGAGTTGGTGAGTCGCATGTGTTTTGGTTCCTCCGGTCCCCAATCATGCCGTAGGACGATTGGTCCGAAGCGGCACCGGTGACTGGTTGTATTTTTTAGTAGTTTTGCGAGCATAGTGACTACGGGAATAATTTTTATACCCGTTAGTTGTGACGTTATTTTCATGTGTATTATTTCTTATACGAGGTTAGATCTGCCTTCTTGTACTCCGCGTTTTTTAATTTAAAAAGATTAAGGACCATAGAAATATTTCTTACTCAAATAAATATTTGATCAAAGAAGCACTGATCCTGTAGGTTCCTCTATTTCGATAAAAATATATGATGACAGTAACAAATACATTGCACAAATGTACATATATTGAGGACATTGCATATTAAATTTGTAATTGCATTTATAATCAGTTGAAATTTGGTTTCACTGTTAAGCAGTGCAGAAGTCGGATGCCCCCCGACTTCGTTACTGCAAGTGCTACATGATTATAGCAATCATGTATTAAAGTAAATAAATATAACGATACGTTTATTGAAATTAGCATTGAATATGCATAGCCAATGATAGCATTTAATATTAATTTTCATATGCTACAGTCGAGTCCATTTCGAATGAAATTTTTTACACATTATGTACAAGAAGGCACTTTGTATACGGGTAGATTTTCAAATCGGAGTAACTATCTTGAACAATTTACTTCGATTAAGGAATCACCTGAGGCTTATTTAATATCTTGTCTATTTTCCAAGTAAATTTAATTGCATTACTTATTCTAGTAAAATCAGTTTCAATGACAGTCATTTCCCTTAATAAATAAATTATTTATCAGTAATTTTTGAGTCTTTATTGATATTTCATATATTACAAAGTCGAGTCATGTTTAAAGAGATTTAAAATAAAATATATTATTAGCTGTTGCAATTTTACGTGTACTAATCATCTTTTTAGATCAGGATTTTCAGGTTTAATCCCTTCCGTGTTGATTGCCAGGAACTCACTCACGTGCCCAGGTGCTACTTGGGTGAGTGAGAGGCAATGGGCACGATGATCATATGGTTTTTAAATTTCTAACAATGTTTGGCGGCTGACATTTGCTAGTGCACCGTGCACGACGTATTTTCCATACCGTGTGTGTGTGTGGGTTAGGTCGTGGAATTGCGTCGGCTCGGGAATTTCATAACAAATTATAATACTATGATTTCATAAATAGCAATATGTTTTACAATTGCAAATACACATTGAATGCCGTAACGAATTATGAAAATATGGCAACGAATAGAGTACTATACAAACCAAGCGTACATAGTAGAAAGAAAATGTACAATATACATATTTGAGCAATCAATATTTCATACGAAAGTAATGCATAAGCATATACGTTTGCGCAAATTTACGCAATGGTCGCTAGCCTTTGTCAGCCGATTTCAGGAACTGGTACGTACCCTTAGAGTGTGAATGATTGTATGCCAAGCTCGGGTGTCGGAGGCGTCCCGGGACGTCTCTCTAGTGTAGGTTCATGCGCCCGAGTGTTTGATTGAGAAACGTTGAATGATGTGTGTTTGTGTGAATGCTTTGCCATTTTTTAAATATAGGTCTAGGTAGGATAGGTAGTATACCTTCTGGTGTGCCTGATAGATATAAGTAGGTAGGGCCGGGCAGGTTGACACAGTCTCTGATCGGGTAGGCAATCGTTCGCGTGTTCAACCTGTTTCAGGAAATCTGATTTGAAAAGTCGACGGCGAAACTGTGGCGCGAACGAGAATGCGTTCGCCTCTGGCTTTGCCTATCGATTTTTCGAATTTTTCGCGGTCGCGATCGCGATTTGGTCTCGAAACGAACGTGTCACATTATGCTCGAGGCTACACGTGTAGGCGATGATCGATTATAATTTGAATCGCAATCTTTACGATTTTCTGTAATCACAAATTTTACGATTTTATTTGGTCGTGATTCGTCCACGTGTGTTCCGTTTAGCTACGCGATTTAGCCTTTTATTTAGTTTTGTTTGTTTGCGAATAGAGTCTCGAGCCTAGACTAAGTTTCAGCGAGCATTGCGCCCGAAGAAAAGAAGAGGCTAAAAGCCGAAGAGGCCCGACAAACTGTCGCTCAAGAGGGCAACTATCAATGGCTCTGCATCCTTCGGATGGAGAGTCATTCTTTCTTACTATTTTCTCACTATGCTCGCTTTTGTATGCCGTAGTTGTAGTTTATTGTTTGGCCGGCAGTATTGCCTGGCCCACCGTCATCGCATTGGGCAAATCGCGATTTTTATTAGCGTCGCGTACGATTGAATACGGTTTGCATTAGAGTTGCGAATAAAATCACATCGCGATTGCAACTAGAGTTACGGAAAGACCCAGGTCGCGGCATTCTTTTTACAGCTGCGATTAAATATATCGTGGTTTGAATTAGAGTTGCGAATTAATACAGATTGCGGCTTGTATTAGAGTTGCTTTTGCATTAAATTGTACTTGCGATACGTACTTGCTTTTAGCGTTGCGACAATAATTTTCGCGTTCCTTTCCTACACAGGTTTTAATTAGCACTTACAGTGCTGCGATATCTTTCTATCGCGAATATTTTTCTTAGATTTTCATATAGTGTTGCGATGATAAATGGTCGCGATTTGTAAGTAGCGTTGCGACCACAATGAAATGCCCAAATTGGTTCCTGAGTCACGAAAGGCAGCTACTAAAGCTGCGTAAGGTGATTGCTGCAATCGTAGTCTTGGATGCGACTACCATGACTCGTTCGATAGTAGTGTTGCGAATTAAAAATTATGGGTGCAGTGAATTATTTTTTCCTATCTTTTTTAATATATCCGAAATACTATATTAGAGATAACGAAGCACCATACGCGATTGACTTTGCAAGTAATGCAGTAAATTAGGGTTGCGAAAGAAAGAGATAGTCCACTTACGGGTTTCAATCGGGTTTATAATAAGTGGACGATAATTAATAGTAGAATGTCCCTCTGGCTATTGAGTTTGTGTTCAATGTTCTAATTTATTCTTCTTCTTCGCCTCTCCGCTTTTTATTAACATTAAAACGAGTTGTTTCATCTTAGTATCCAAGTAAATGTTTGTATTTGTAATTGACAATTATTATTCAGCATATTTGCATTTTGGAGGAACATGCTCCCTTTGTACTACTGTATTATTTTTTCACAATTACTATTCTCATAAAAAAGTCTGTTACAGAATTGTTAAGTTAAAGGAGATGTCAAAGGAATAGAATATTGCCTCAAGTACATTAAATAACATACATTGCAATATGTAAGTAATCAGAGGCTCAAAAGTGATGTTGTATGGATCAAATAAATCGAAGGAAATCATATGATACCTAAGAAATAACACTAAATTCTTATGAACTTTGATCTGTTTCAGGTTACGCGATCACAATTTTAGCGAAAGAAGATTCATCATGAAATATCCCTATCCTTTCAGACTTTCAATTAGACAGGATATTTCCAAATTGAATTAGCTTTTTAGTCAGGTAGGATGTTTTAAGTTAAGATTTAATTTACCTTAATTAAAGGTAGAATGTATTTGAATTACGTGCATGCTAATTTATATTGTAATGCTTATTCTTTGGTTTTAGTCAGGTCTAACAGAATTTTTATTTTCAGCTTTCCCCATAATGAATAATGTTAATACCCCCTATTTACTTGAACTAACTATAAGTTAATGTGTATTACAATCCTTATTTTTTATTTCAAAAGGTTTAACAGAATTTTCAGAAATAATCAGATTTTCAATTAGATAGGATACTTCTAAATTGAATTAGCTTTTTAGTCAGGTAGGATGTTTTAAGTTGAGATTTAATTTACCTTAATTAAAGGTAGAATGTATTTGAATTACGTGCATGCTAATTTATATTATATGGCTTATTCTTTAGTTTAAGTCAGGTCTAACAGAATTTCTATTTTCAGCTTTTGCAATAATGAATAATTTTAATACATGCTATTTACTTGAACTAACTATAAGCTAATGTGTATTATAATCTCTATTTTTTACTTCAAAAGGTTTAACAGAATTTTTATTTTCAGCTTTCGTTACAATTATTTATTTTAATACATTTTACTTACTCAAACAATGTATAAGCTAATTTATATTATAATGTTGATTTTTTAGTTGATTTAGGTTTAACAGAATTTTTATATCCAGTTTGCATATCAACCGCGCTGCAAATATACATCAGAAGGAAGTAGCGTTTAATTTGTAAACAATAATTTTTGTAAATTAATGGTGATAGGTGCGCGGCTGCGGCCGTGCGGGTCTCCATTCGCAGCAACCTCCACGTGGTGAGACCTGGGCAATCGATTTTATTTACCATACAGTTACCAATTTTAACACTTATACTTTTGTGATTTAATTGTTAATTATATGGTAAAAATGTCGAGCTAATTGGCTGCGATTTTTTAAATTTCTCCTATTCCTAACATTACACTTAATTGCCTTCTTGAGTTCCTCCCATATCACCGCGGTTGACCGCGGAGGTTTATTTCAGGTCAACGTTTTCACAGAGTGCTAAACTGTATTGTATTGTAAGATACCCATGATTATTGTAGTGTTTCTTCAAGATTTTTAATTAACATTAGATGTTTCATATCCTCTGTTGCCTTTCATTACGGCAAAGAACAAAAGAATTCTTTAAAATTATTTAATTTTCGCATTGTTTTCTATAATCTGTGGGTAACGTTGCGAGTGACACGGAAATGGTAATGGGACCCGGGGTCCCAGAAATCGTGGCCGAAAAAATACATTGCATGGCTTGTCTATTCCTATATCTCGTCTGTGCTTTCGTGCTTGAAACAGATGTGTGTATGTTCAATACGATCTTTCTCTGTAGACGGCGCTGTTGTATACCGTCATTGTGGCTCCACCTTTAGGGTAAAGAATTCATTAGTTCCATGGAAACGCAGGATAACAGTTCGGTAGCGATCGTTTCGATCTCGGGGGACAAGTTCGTTTAAACAGAAACGTACGCGTCAGTTGTCATTAATACCGAAGTAATTGTTCGGCGATTTAAACGATCAACAAACCTAACCTCCACGGTATTCGAGCTCCACGGGGTGCATTACGAAATACACTCGATCCGCGGAGTTTGTGCGTATTTCGCGCATGATCAAACGGGATATAAATCTCTTCGTGTCAGAAGAATTCCTTCGCTGTGTGTATGCCTTAAAATGATGATACTGTTATCTGTGAAAGCGTCGTGAACGTAAACAAAACTATTTCACACGCTATTTTTAACGGCCCGCGTTATTCTCGTTCCTCGCTTATCGTCGTATCCGCCTGCAGTTTAGCATGTCTACTACCACTACCGTCGGGGTTTTGTTTTCGTGCGACCAGACGGTCCGCTGTGTCCCGCAATTATGCGTCGTCGTCTGCACGCCTGTATTTACTTAACGTGGTTTAAATACCCGTTCCTGTCGTTTCGGAGCTAGCTTGTAGATCCCGGTTGAATTACGGAAGATGTAAGGCTGCAGTTTCGTGCCGTTCAGGATCCAGTGGCCAGATTTTCATTATTTACATGCAGATTAAAGTTGAGACGAGCATAAACATGGCCGTCGCGCTTTGTGATGATTACTTGTGCCACTTTGAATTCAAAGAAGTTCTGCGAGAATGGAAATAATGGACGGAACGCATGCACCCGAGATATCCAGGTAACGAGACACTTTCCGTGCTTCCTGGAATTTCTCGAGGTATATCACCGTGATCGACGGGCTCTGTTGTGTCGATCGGTTGTGCACCTTAATTCTTCTTTCTCTTTTTTTTTTTTATTGTACGCCTCGGTATACCTTGCATTGTACGTTATTAGATATACGTGTGTTCTCCTTTTTTCTTCTTCACGTAATCGCGGAAGGTGAGTGAACTTGCTACGCGTACGTCACACGCATTGTTAACACGCAACGCGCTCGCAATCATAGCTCAGCTGACTACTATTGACCTATTGATGATGCGTTGCTGTTAGGTGAAACCTGGGTGAAACCTGGGCTGTCTTTTGTTTTTTTTTTTGTAACGGAGTAAATATGGCTTTTTTTCTCGTATGTACTTCGTGCAGTGTGCTCTTGTTTTCTCGTCGAACCAGCGGATTTTAGTGCATTCTGTGTCACCGCTTGTTTGTACCGTGCTACCTAGTGCAATTGTACTTTACTGTGCTCGCAGTTGGACGTGTTTTTATTTCGTAGTGCAGCGAGCAGTACATTTTGTGTAATGTGTGTAAATGTGTAGTCGATTTATGTAGTTGTAGATACTATTTATCGTTCGATTTATAATTATATTTTATGATTTACCATAGTTTTTATTTATGCAGGTAGAAATTGTTTTGTTGATAATTTGTATTATAATTTTTATCTATCAAATATATTAATTTTTTCGACCGTTTCTTGCTGCTTTTTGTCTATTCCTTCGGAATTAGATTTACTTGAACACCTTGCACAATATTTCCATTCGTTTTGTTGTTTATAATTAAATACGTATTTTCGTATCTTTGTTTTCTAATTATTCCCCTTTTTGTCATAGAAAAGTTTCCACCCATTTGGCTCTCTTGATAGTGTTAAGCTTTGTTTACCACTTTGTGTTTTACACTTTACACAATTGATCGGATACTAAAGGTCGTCTAGATATTTATTAGCGCTGCGATGAGATCATTCTGGACGTTCCAGCTGCATTCAATTAATTCTTCAAAATTTCTGGAGGACAAAGTTAAGCAGGGGCATAATATTTCCTGGGTACCAGTGTTACATTTCTAAAATATAACGAATGTAATTCAGTTTTAGTAAACTCATCCAACATTTTTGTCATATTTTCAAGCACAAACATTTAGCACTGCATTCTTCAAATATTTATAAGACAATTGATAGCTTTTGTCAAAGACTATCTTTATTCCATTGCACCCTGCAAAAAAGTCATGCCAATTGTATAGGGCAATTATATTAATGATGTGAAATGTTCAGATAAAGATTGCAGCTGCACTACTGCACTTGCAACACTAAATAATAAAAAACAGGTCCGCACTGGTCACGGATACATCTGTGTTATCACTTTTCTGCTACTGAGCCAAAGTATTCGTTTTGTTGCACTTGCTTGCGATCAGTTACCTTTCATTAGCGATTAGTGCCCATATCAATCAAGCTTCTGTATAGACCAGGCGATGAAACAGTTTATAAAGAAAGAAGAATAAAGATCTGAACTACCGGAACAGCTTAATAAGACAATGTTATCCCTGTAAGATCATCGTGTGATTTTGCGTCATTCCAACATCTGATGACTTCCAAAAATTTGTTCCTTTCAAGCATCGATAATTTCGTCGGAAATGGGTGAAAAAAGTTTCGAGCAATTGAGTGTATCCATTTAAAAGGCGCTTCCGAATTCAATGCAGTGCACTTTCTAGGTAAATATCGTACGTTGGCTAACAAAAGTGAAAGTTTTAAGATACGATCGGTAACTTTCGTTATTTTTATTGCGAATCGTCTCGACTCGTATAGAGTTCAGCTTTTCAACAGGCGAAAATCGGAGCAACACACTGTACAGTACAATTGAGAAACGCGAAGTAAATGAACATTCGAAGATAGTTATAAGTAGAAGCTGTAATTACGCACGCTGAAACTTGTTGCTCTAAAATGATGAACAATAATTATTTACGGTATACGTAGCGACGTTTATGAAGAACAGAAGAGTAGTTCATTGCTAAATCGATAATATCTTTCCTTTCACGCGTTGCATTTCTTTTTTTCATCGATAATAGAAATGTACGATTACACATTTGATCAATGCTTGAGGTCTATTTGAAGTTCAATCGTAGCGAGCAAGCTAGATAAACGCATCCGCGTGATTAGCAAGGTGCGCTACCGTATAAAGGCTCCACAATGATTTCAGGCTGTTGTCTGGGTGAGCAATGAATGTATTCCGAATTTTGACGCCGTGTGTATTGCAACGTAGACGCCCAAAGGAGGCCGATAATTCCGATAAAAAGGATTGCTGGTTCGTGAAGAGACGGCGCGGAGATGCTTCCTATATGATACATAGAATGGGTGCTTCTGCATCGTCAAGCATCACCAGTGTAGGTGGAGATTCGGTCCAAGCAGCTAGACTTTCATCCTCTGGCAATCCTCCTGATCAACATGGCATTGCTATCAGGTATTTAAAGACAATTCATTTACCTGATGCACACCTTATGCATACCTTACACGGGCTATAACTAACGTCTTCGATCTCAGATTTACCGATTACCATGTGGATAAAACTGTACGTTCGGCCTTCGTCCTCTTTACAGGGAAAAGAAGAAGAAAATGACGGGGTTTGCGACGCTACGCAAAAAGTTCATCCGAAGACGCCGCTCTTCGAAGGCCTGCGACCATGGTAGGATAATCCGTGACTTGGTCTCAGCATGGAGTCACCTGGAGGCCACGGCGCTCTTGGAGGAATACGAAGCGTTGGCTGCTTTAAAGGACCTTCATGTTCAGGCAGAATTGGCCAGACCACCGGCCGCCACGTACAAGCAAGATTTGTCGATGCTGTACGACTACAAACATTGCTCGGACGTGGACCTCGTCTATCGGGGAGCTTGCTTCCCCGTTCACAGAGCCCTTCTGTCGGCACGGTGCCCTTACTTTAGGGATTTGCTGGCTGGATGCCCGGGTACATAGAGTTTTTTGCCCCAATTGTATTCTGGTCGACGCTGATGAAGTACTTTTCTAAATTGAAACTTTGAGAGCGGATATTACTATACATTGAACTATGAGAATTCTTGCGCAACTCTATCCAGATTTGTAATGTTACAGTTCGAGGTTGTATAATGTCTTGTTAAAACCGATTTTCAGGATACGGCGCCAGGATATGCTTGGAGCTGAGAACACCGAATCTCGAAGTACAAATGTTTTCTGCCCTGCTTCGTTATCTCTACACTGGTGATATTTGTCCACACGATGCGGCACTTGAGGCGAATCTCTTGCGACGGCTGAGCGAGGAATTCGGCACGCCGAACCCGTTGGAACACGATCTCAGATACCTGTTGGACACTGGTGATTACGCGGACGCGGCATTAGTGTTCACGTCGGACAGTGATTACCAGAGACCAGATAGTGGAAGTTCAGAATACGGATTCCGGCCAAAGTTAGAACTGCCGTGTCATAAAGCGATACTTTCTGCGAGATCCCCGTTCTTCAGGAATTTAATACAAAGACGGACTAGATCCGGGGAAGATCACACAGAAAGGGCGCTTCATATACCTACTAGAATAGTTTTGGACGAGAGTGTGATACCGAAACGATACGCCAGAGTATTATTACATGCAGTGTATTTAGATGCCGTTGATTTATCGTTAATTATGAGAGGTAATGGTTGCGGGAACAGCGCTGGTAGTCTCGGGGAGGTAATTAAACCAATTTCCACAAATTCTATACGATCCTTTTTTAAAATTGCCAGAACATCATGGCAGGATTTAATGTTTCAATTGTTCCGCCCTTGCACGTTGCTATTTTTGATATACTTATTATTAGAACCGATTCTGCCGGTGATCTCAGAATGATCAATTACCACATCTTCGTTTCGTATCCGTTTGCTCTTAGGTACAAGCTCTCACGCACACTGGACGCGTTCGACCAAGTCCCTTAGAAGAAGCAATGGAATTGTACCAAATCGGCCGGTTTCTGGAGCTAGACATACTGTCACAGGGTTGCGAGGATCTTATTTTGGAATACCTTACGTTAGAGTCGCTTCCGACCGTTTTGAAGTACGTTTTTTTCATAAAGTATATTACATAAATTTTTCACGGAACATTCACACGAATTTTTCACTCTCTAATAGACGTTCCACCCCGAGACCTGCGATCTCTATATTACTATTGATTATTATTCGTTTCACAGATGGGGCAGTCAACCTCACGGATCCGCGTGGGTGCACAGGCAAGCGTTGCACTATCTTAGGGAAGAATTCCAGCCGGTCGCTTCTTCGTCCATACTCCATCAATTGGATTACACGCATCTGGCGAACGTTCTACAGAGCCACTTCTTGCAAGCGAGCGAACTTGAAATACTGCAGGCAGTACTCAAGTGGGGCGAACAAGAATTGGTTCGCCGTATGGAGGATCGTGAACCGAATCTGCTCAGTCATACGGTGCACTCTGTGACCAGGAAGGGCTTGAAAAAAAGGGATCTAAGCGACATAGAGCTGCGGGAGATACTTAGCGAACTTTTGCCCCTCGTCCGAATGGATCATATATTGCCACCTAACAGCGAGGCGTTGGCCCAGGTAAAACAAACGAAGGAGAGATATTAATATCGTTTAATATAATTTGTACTCGCACGTGGCGTAATCAAATTTCTGCGCGTCCAGGCTATTAGAAGAGGATTAGTTTCGACTCCGCCGAGTCATATGATTGGGGACGAGAGGGACAATTTGCGGATGAACGCTTGGATAAGGGGAGGGAAAAAGAATGGATTTTTCGTGAGACCACGCCTGTTCATGCCTTATTACGAGGAAATAAAGGTACATGTGCCATTAAAATAAATGAAATTCTCTCGTTGGTAACATTGTTCGCCAGCCGATTGAGATCAGTTACGATCTTGTCGTCGGAATTCACAGGCTACTAAACGTAGTCGGTTGTTCACGAAGACACGGTTTCACTAATACATGCTGGCATCTTTCTTTTCATGTGTTTTCTTTAAAACGATCACTTAATAATATCAACTTTATTACTTTCTCGCACGTTCGATAATATTCATATAAATTTCAACAGCTATTCTATTCTATTCAACGTTGGTTCCCGCTGTTCGCATATTCTCCAGTATATCGATACCATCTTTGTTTAATTTTTTGCAGTCTTTAGTCGAGGAACAAATGGTCCAAGAAGCAGATTTAGTCAGATTGCGAAGGCCGCGCTACGTGGCCGATATTCCCGATGCCTTGTACATGGTTGACGAAAAACCAAGACCAATGGGTACAGCCGGCGTTGACGTTCTCGCTGCAGCGTTTCCAGGTATCTTTTGCCGCTGCTCCTTCTTATCATACACTGCTCTTACAGTTTTATTACCATCTCGTTAGTTACCCGGGTATATTTGCTTTCCCAAAAAGAGAGGAGACCGGTTTGGCATGCGCTCCATTTAAGTTCCAGATTCCGCGACCCTAGCAGCTATGATGAAGCGAGAACAAAAGTTGAGACAGTCACCGAGCTGCCAGAGGGCCATCAGTTTGCCACTGTCGTCGCGTCACGAAATTAACAGACAAGTGAGACTTCGCGTCGTCAGGGAGTTCAACTTACCCGACACGGTAGCGGACCTGCTGGAAGTGAGTAGCACTCGTCTTAAATCGTTACAGAATTTTCTGTTTAAACAACTTTGCAGCCTTAGATCAAACTGATACACGTGCGTGCAAATTAGTATTTGCGTCCGCGCGTTGATTGTGGAGTTTAGAACAGGACGTTCCTCTACCACCGCGGCACGATTTTTAGCGTAATTTTCGTGCAACGTGGAAACTGGAAACACGTCGCAATCGACCGACTTATCGTTGCAACACGGGTAACTTAATTAATCGGGAACGAAGAATAGATGGAACGGAGCCGCCTCAATGTCGCGTTACATAAAATACGTGTCGTTATCGGGTTCCAACTCGCGGCAGGACAAAATAAGACACTGCCGCGGCGATTCTCTATTTCATTCGACCGCAGAACTTATAATATAATTGTAACGAGAGTAACCGGTATTATAACTTTGGACCCGCGTTGAACTTCTTTTTTTTTACGCAATATCGTTGGCGATGTTCATGTAATAAAATAGACTTTTTATTTCGTGAAACAGGTACGCGTGCAGAGTAACATGGTGCGAGTGCGAAAGTGCATACCGGTTTAACATAGCGGAACAAGTGTTTGTCTAAAGGCTAATTCTAATTCTTTAAAGCTTACAAAACGTTCCGAACATATTTGGTGTCTCTTTCAGATTACTGTTTCTCGCGCGATACTCGCCTCGTCCATATGCATCTACGTTAACGATTTATCCTATCCACAGTTCTGTCTATGAACAGTATACAAATTTTAACAACCGTCGCCTATTACAAATTTTGTACTATATAATATCACGTATAAAAATAGTCCACGTTCTACAAACAGGATTGTCCGGCGATTATAAAGGCAGCTCGTGACATCTATTTGTGTAGCCATCCTCTTCTATCGAACAGAGTCACAATGTGTTGCAACTTTTGTTTATACACGCCGTCGCCGGCATTTTTCATGAAGATTCCCTCGGTTCCCTTCACGTCTTTCATCTCTGGAGCACTACCCCTAGGCGATTGGATCACTTGGGCCATCATGATGCATTGATTGAACTTAATGGGCGCGCAGTAGTCGACGATTTCATCGAACCTCTCCTTAGAGAATTTCTCCGTGTCCACCCCGAGGGCGTCCAGGAATTTCACGAAACAACGGTAATACAGATCAATCATCCCGTCCAGTTCGTTGTCCAGGATATCTTTGTTCGCGCTCGATACGAGGAAGAAGATCAGATCCTTCACACCGTAATCGTACACGCACAGCTGAAAGTCGACGATCTTCATGTCGACCAGCTCGCCATGCTCGTCGTGTCGGAACATCATATTGTTCACCCAGAAATCGTTGTGGACCAGCGTGCCCCATGGCTCCTCCGGCTCCCCGAGGTTCTTACACGCCTGAATACCGTGCTCCACGGTCCTGTTAACCCGTTCCAAGTACGGCTCAACCTCCGCTATGCCCTGCACGTCCGAGTGGCCCTTTCGAAGCATGTCCATCACGCACTTCTCTGTTGTATCGTTGAGAACTTCCTCCAGGACGTCCGGCGCCACTCTCTTGTACACGTCAGGCTTCTTCATCTTCAACGCGATGGCAAGGGCGTGCAGCTTCGCCAGCCCTTCGACGGCGAACTCTGTGTGCTTTTTATCCAGCCCGTATATTCGATCTTCCGTCCCGTAGCCGCTGCACTTCAGGTTCTCCAGAACAATGGACGCCTGTTCGTCGAATTCGTCCGGCACTTTCAAGCCCAGTCGACCGCCGACGAACGCGGGCGTCACGACGCACAGGTCTTCCTCGTTTATGCCGCACTCCAGTTGAAGGTTCAGAAACTCCGTCGCCATTGAGCTGTAGAAGCGTAGCTCCTTCTTGAACGTAACTGGACTGTTGAACAACTCCAGGAGATAGGCGGCCGTCGGCGGGAGTTTCGCCACCAGATTCATCGTCTCCGTCTTGTTGTTGGCGCGGCCCACCGTCACGGTGATGGCCAGCATCACGCTTCCGAAGTTCTCACCTGGGGCGGTTAACGGCTTCCATTCCAGGTGCTTTATTTGGAAGTCGTTGCCGAGACTTTGGGAAAGTAGCCCGTCCAACTTCTGCACCGGCAGTTGCTCGATCGACGGTGACATCGTTTATCTGGGAAGGTATTTCGTGGCGATCACTCTTACGTTATTGGAAACTCACAGGTGTACAGGGTGTCTCGGGGGTTCTTCTCGACGAACTGCGTGTACTTAATCTGTGGGCGAAATTGTAATTATTAGGCTACGTTCAATGCGTGGTCGTATTTTTCTTTTTTATTATTTTACCTTCCACGATTGTCTTTCGTTTCTAAATGAATTCCGCGACAACGACGATACGTATATACCGCGGGAGTATTCTAATTGAGTACGATTACAGTTGGCATAATTTCTTTATTCTTTCCCGGTTCCAAGTAAAGCCTTCGTAAACGACTTTATAATCGTCGACTTATCACGTCGTATCGCGGGCACGTTACACAGAATACCATTGTCGTACGCGAACTATTTATAAGCAGTACCGCATCACGGTAGCCGCATTATTCGTCGATCACCTGTTACGTCTCGCAATTATTCTGAAATTGCATAATTTCAACTGTCGCGTAACACCGTGTACCCCCGATAAATTCCAAACGTTGTCCCTTTTAAAAACTTACTTCTCTCCTACGCGTTTTCGTCCCGATTCTTCAATTTCAAACGGAGGAAGGAAACAAAGTGTCGAACGTAGCGCACACTGGAATGAAAATGTTTTACCGCTTTATCATGCAAATACTTGCAACGTTTAGTTTATGCACAGGCATATCCGAATGTGATGATTTGTATCGCGGACGTGGATATAAAATGGTCTTTGACAGTTGTACGAAGCCAGTCGCTTATAAGTGATAACGCTTATCAGTATAATGCTACACTTTTTTTTTCTGTCCGCATCGTTCCCAATTTACTGATTACTCGTGCGCTATCGGCGGATCGTACTCCACTTCTGTTATTTGTCTTACGATATTAGAGCGTTGAAAGTAGCGCAACGGTTTTTTTTTATCGAATGAAAGCTAAACGTCTGCATGGAAGGTCTACATTAGAAAACTGTGTAATATGTATATATATTTTTCGCCTCCTGGAAACAGGTTTAATATTTCATTCACGGGAGAACAATTTGTCAATCGGCTTCGCCCGCGTATCAACTTGAAATCAGTTTATGGTTCTAGTTATGCGATCGGGATAGATCGAGATGCATGCGTAAGTAGCTCTGCGTGACGGTAATTTAAAAAAATCTTGCATCATCGAATTACCATAAGACACACGTGCTCCTCGTTGCGTACTATTTATTGCAACGTTCGCGTTTCTAACGACATAAGCAGAACAATGGAAACCGGGCGAGGATACGCATTTGGCGTCCTCGTCGTTTATGGATGCATAAACAATCTGTGGCAATTTATAATCATACCCAGTCGCTGTAAAACGATTCGTCCGGTGTCGCGTGTTCGTTTAAAACTTGCATCAAATATTCCTTAAACCCTGCGAGCAACTTTGTTTGCCAGTCATTTTTAGTTCGTTACGATTCATAATTCATCGACTCGTTCGACTGGTCTGCGTTTGCATGTTCCGTGTGAACGATCACTTTATAATTTTGTAAGGCACATTGCTTAATTTATGCAGCGGGTAGGTGATGGAATTGTTGAGGCATTCAGCGTCGCACAATTTTCCAAATACCTCTGTTATTTCGTTTACGCTATTTTCATTCGCATCTGTCTTCTTTTTCTTCTTCTTCAGACAGGCGATTAGTGAAAACCAATATTTCTTGTGTGTACGAAAGGTTTCGATGTATCAGTGACATAAAGAAAAGTTTACGACCCGATGCATTTGTAATTGCTAATTATGCATTCAGTGATGCATATATGTTATACGTATACGATACGCGTGGAGAGAAACGAGTTATCGATTTTACGACCGAGAAGCTGATTTCCGATTTGAACTAACCATTGTAATTGTCGATCAGCTTCGAACATTATACATTGAAACGTCTAGGTAATTTTTTATTTTTAGTACTTCGAGGCGCCTGTGGAAATGAATTTTCCATGTTTCAACAATGGAATTCTGAATGTATACAAGAAACTGAGCGTGCCTCGAAGCTATTAAAGTTCAATATTTGCGTATAATTCGAATTGGGCAAACAAATCTGACGTTATCGCGAATATCTTAAGCTGTTAATTAAACAGTTTGTTCATACAGCTGCTGGTATTATTCGGGAAATAGATTCAGGACTTTTGGAATTACCAATTTGAGTATTATTGTCCATTCATCTGACTGTTTTATTGTTTCGTTTCCTTCTGGTTTGATGAATTAAAATAATGCGTTATTTATTTTCTATATTGGAAATATAACACAGAATGCTTTCAGCGTACAGATAAAAATGTTGTTATACAGATGCATTGGCGGCGTTTAAAAAATAGTATAAAGAAAGGACGACTTTACTTTTTGGTTAGCTACTAAGGGTATTCTCCCTTCTTTCTCAATTTTTATGGTGAAAAATCGTGCTCTTAACTTAACTGTCTATTGTACATACTTTGAATTAGCAGTGTTTGCCCTGCACAGTTGGTCTACCTTTTCGCTCCCCTTTGATCATATTTGCCTCTCTGATATTCTTCCTTATTGTTCACATCTTCAATGATAACATTTCCACGCTCTGACATTCAATATTACGCTCAATTTATTGGAGTTTACCAGGAATTAACGTTCACTTGATCAAACACCAGATACTTCGTGTACTGTACACGTTGCTAATTGATCCCAGCTCCCATTATCGTTTCGGAGCAGTGAAATATCATATCAGTTTCGCAAACTCTGCACCGCCGTCCACGATAAAGTGGCAAAAAATCCTTACCCCCCGCTCCGCTGTGATAAAATTTGTATTATCAAGAAAAACGAGAAAAACTCTGAATTATTGAAGATAAAGCAACATTTCTAAGAACGCGGAGTAAAGTGCTAATAATTAAAGTTGCGCAATTTCCCGTTAGTTACTCATATTTCGCGTTCTTCATTTAATCACCGTTTGCCTCAAAAGTTCTTCCTTCGAGGATGAGTAATTCCTTATCGCGGCTTAGGACGAATCCAATTTTTCCGCCACCTGTCCGAATTTCTTCCGCTGACCAATGAAACACATATCTCTTTCGCGCGAATGGAAAGCTCTACTGACTTTCTGTGCCGCGAATATTTTCCATTTCAACCGTGCCGCGGAGGAAGGGTCAACACCTTCACTAGAGCATTGCAATCGAGTTTTCCTCGTCGACGTCGCGACTCCATTGCACTCGAGAAGTTGAGAGCGTCGCAATTTTCACGGTCGAAAATCGCTCGCGATAATCGTTGTCCGGCGTTTTCGAATGCAAAACGCTCGTGACTAGTTGTTTGCAACGTTAGTCCGGTATTATCTGCAATGACTTCCGCGGCGCATCTTGAACGTCCGTTTTTGCACGCGAGTGGGACGGCCGCCGCATCCAGAGATCCGAATAAATTACTGGATACCTCGTGTTCCCGTCGTTTCATCTATCACGTGGACGCGTTTGTTATTCCGTGAAAATTTTTCACCGTCCGTTCGACTATTGTTGCATAAGGCTACGTTTACGGTGGATGCGTACGAACGTCGTTCTGACGAATACGTTTGAACTGTTTCAATGCATTAGTTCAAACAGTTCACACGTATTCGTCAGAACGACGTTCGTACGCATCCACCGTAAACGTAGCGTAACGCGGTAACGCGTGGTTGCGTAATTGCGTAATTGCACGCCCGTTTGTAGATCGATTATCGTCGGTGTTGGTGTACGCACTGTTTTCCGGGAGGAAAGGAAATTCAGCGACGGAGGTGGAAATGGAAGACGTTTCCTCAGATATTGCACGAACAGCGTACAAATGTTATCTGTAGTCTCTCTTAATATTTCTCTTCTCTTTTCTCCAATATTTTCTGCCGTTGATGAAACAGTGGGCAGGAATGTTCTATCGGCGAAAAATATGATAAACGAGTGTTTCTACAGGGACAATTTTTTAAACAGCGATCTAAACGTGATGTTTTCTTTCGCACGAACGTATTAGCATAATTTTCATATTATCAGCTTGTAAACAAAAGTATTATTATCATGACATTAGTAAAAGTAGTATCAATGCAACGCAATTCTATTATCGTAAATAATGTTATGAACTGCATGTCGGCGATGCGCTTAAATATCGGTGCGATTACAATTTCAGTGTCGCGACGATGATTCACCTTCTAATTGTTCGCCGAAGGGATATTTAAAAGCCGCGTTTTTACGAGGGATATGTCGTTTACGAGAAAGCTTGATCGATCTTGTCAGACGCAAACGAATATCAAGTAGAAAAACGATCGCCGGCAGCAGGAAGTGTTTGAGGATTCAATCTCGATCTCTGCGAGCGCCTAAGAAAACATGATAATGCAAAATGAGCGATGAGACTCGATTAATCGATATCATCTTGGCTTGCATGTTGTCTCAAACGCACCGAGGCGCGTTCGTTTTTCATTTCTCTCTTTACCGCTTTTTACCTCGTCCACTCTTGGAAAATTCTTTGATATCGGTGATCGGAGGTACGATTATCAGCCTTGACTTATGCGATACATTGTTGATCTATCTATTCTAATGATTTCGAGATGACAGACGGGGCATTCTCCATATTATAATCAGCTACACTACTTCCTATTGTATTTGATTACACTGCCCTCATAAATATTGATCTGCCGATCGGCATTATTTCAGCACTCTGCTATTACGGGGAGGAACGCGTTGAATCTGTAACTAACCAGGGGAGCGTGTTCGATTTTTCTGGATTTCGCGTGTGCTTCGAAGCTCACATTTTTAACGGGCAAGCTTGACAAAGTTTATTTAAGTGGCGAAAGATAATGTTTAAGTGGCGAGAAATACCTTTGGAATAGAAGGTGTAATTAAAAATCTGCCGTTCCTGTGATGGATCGTTCGCAACTCTCTCGGCGTGAATAATTTCGGTGATAACGGGCGGATAAAGAGCGGCCACGTCGAATGTAGAAAAAGCACTGTCGTACATCTCGTCGTTTGGACGACACTAAGCCGCAAGAAGCGTGCCTACTCTATATTTAGTTTGCGTAGCGCATCAAGAAATCTAACGTAATGCGATAACTGTCGCGCAAATGGCGGAAATTATGATGACACCATTCCTTCCCGCCACTTTAATTTTGCGAGAAAAAAGGAGAAGAAAAGTGGCAGCAACAATTTTCAGTCACTAACGAACCCTTAGTAGATTAATGGTCGGTGTCAGAGCATCTCGAAGCTAGAAATGATATTTATTGTATCATTTTTCCCTGCTTCCGATGGAGCTTAGAATTTCGACGATCGAGTAGCTACTTTCATGGAACAATTCGAGACGGCTAAAGATATATTGCTTAAAGTGGAGCAATGTGCAATTCGAAGCTATTGTCGTGCGCGCAAATGACTTTTAAAGTATGCAATGCAGGGAACGCGGTTCGCCGTCTGCCGAAGCTCGGTCGAATATATTTGACTCTGCGAAATTGCCAACGATTCATTTGCTCAAAGAACTCCAAGGCAGGCTAACATGTTTTTAGAATCGATGTGCAGATTTGTCGATTGACAAAGTCTGCACGAACGAAATAGAAACGAAATGTAACGAGCAAAGAAAATAATCTGATAACATAATTCGTTCGTCTTTCTCGACGTTCGATTAAGGGCGCGTAAAAATCGACAATCTCCTCCCGATTCAGAAGAAAATACTAATCAATTTTGTTATCCTCTTTACGTTCTTCGCAAAGTCACATGTGTTCTTTCATTGTGCACAGCTATTCAATTTGACATGTAAACGATCGAGCCGCTGGTGCAGGTTAAATAAACAATATCTATAGTATTCCCAGCGAATTGCAGCGCAAGAAAGTAATTGCGAACCGTTCCGTTTCTTACCTCCCGAACGTAAAAAGTGACTCACTGACTTCCTTTCCATCGCAATTTCCTAACTACGAAGACATTTGACAGAGAGAAAGTGTCGAGCAGTAAAATTATAACGCTTCTTGCTATTTTATCGAGGCATTCGTTTCTCCATTGTTTTATACGCGCACAATCTCTACGGCCGATTCTTCGCTAATCAGTTTCATTTCCTCCGTGTTCAATTCGTTCGGATGGAATTGAATTTAATTAGAACTGTAGGTGAAAGGTCTGAATGTACCGTGATCGTGTCGCGGTTTCACTTTCGAACTAATGTTTTCCTTCACCTCGACACTTGGGGTAGTTTTCTTAGTTTCCGGGGTAGCTTTCAGCGAAGAGGAGAATATTGTGTTATTTACTTGTTTGTTAACACTCGAGACTGGCAAGCTTCAGAGCTCTCTTAAACGAGTTGTGGTATTATGCTGTTCAATTAGGTTGGTTCTATGTTTTTCTTAACTTTCGGGGTCAATTTCTCGCTTTCAACGAAGTTCTGACACAGTGAAGACAGTGTAGTGTACACGTATATCTATATATACAAAACCATTCCACGTTCCGAAAATTTGTTTCTAAACAAAATAACAGTGCGTTGTTAAGCAATCCTCAGGCACACAGTATTTAGAATTATTATTACTCAATATTTAACGATATTGAACTTGTTTCCTCCCCTAGCTTATCATTGAATTCATTGTGTGCTCGTTTCGAAATGCAAGAGCTGCTGATTTGATCAAATTCATGACGATCGAAGAGAGGAATGAGAGCAGCGATATCAATAATGTAATCGACTCAACTAAATATTCGCCTCCTATTACTGTGTTTAGAGTATACGCACGGTATGATGCAGAATATTGCGCGAACTTAATGCCTGATTTATTAACGTTTGCATGTTAAGCAGAGCTGAGGTGACGAGGTCGCGACGGTTTCGTGAGGACGTCACGTTGTTAGCGACGAAAACGCGGCGATCCTTCCCGATATCGTCGTCGGTAGTTTTCCAATCGATCGATCACAACTACAAAATTCTATTGCAATACAAAGAATAACAATAAAAGATGTGAACCTTTCAAAATGTTTCAACCACTCTGCGAAGAGTCTTGCAAACCGAAGGGTGAATTCCAGATAGGGTTAAACAGAAGCTTGCGTCTGATACTACATAGTTCGAGACACCACGAAACCACCTTCCATATCTCACCGACAATTCAATTCGACAAAAGCGTTCCAATGAATTCTCGACGTAAAAAAGGAGGAAGAAAATCGTTCGAATAAGGGATGGTAACCGTGATTTCACGGCTTTGCGCGTGCATCGCGATCAAAGCGCGATACGATTCGCGAATTCGCGGCAAACGCGACCGCCGTCGTCAAAGTGATGAACGCCGTTCGCGCCGCGTAAGCTCGCCGGCTGGAAGCCTTTTGATATCGCTATCGAAAATACCTGTTGCGGCGTGGAAAGAGTTGTCGGATAATCGTAGGAGCGGCCGAGCGCAGCTGATCGACGCGGCTAAACTGGCACAGCGAAGTCGTGACAACTGAGCCGAGCTTCGTTACCGTTTGACTTTGACCCCTATTCTCCCTCTTTTCGGTCGCTCATTGACGGTATCCCCGTCTCTCAGCTTTGCTACGGATTAGAACCAAATACTACGCGTTAGAGGAAGCGTTGGATTTGCACGTTCAGCCAGTGCCGCACGGAATGCCGCGTGCCAGTCGTGCACTCTGAGACCTGTTCGAGCCGCGGGACTGCGTCTTTCTCGGTTGAAATGTTTTACCTGGAATATTTTCGTTTTGGAAGGTATGCTGGAATATGCCAGGCTCCGCGTCTGTCCTTTAACTTTCGAGCAAAGTTGGACGGTTTTATGTTTTATTAATAAGAATTTTTCTCGTGTTCCCCTTGCACTGGATCCCTCGATTGTAATGGACATTGGAGATAATAAAAGAAAGCTGTTGCTTGGTCGCTTAAACGCATTAGATCCTGCGGTTAATGAATGTCAGTAGGTGTACGGTATCAAGGTTCTAGTTGGGAAGTTTGTTAAGCGCCGCGGCCACGGTTTAAGCAACAAATTAAGCACACTTTTGGCTTTGGACAACTTTGAACGTGTTTCCTTGTTAGGGCTGTGATTCCCGTGGTTTAGCGTGGAAATCTTGTCAGGGGATTAAATGCGTTTGCCGGAGTTGTTTAAACGGTATCGCGGAGGGATTAGTCCCTCTGATTCAAGGGATTAAGCTGTCTAATTGTTAATTTATTGTTGATATAAATTATTAATCCGGTGCTACTTTGGTGTGCTTCATTAAAAGTGTATGTTGAATATGTACAATATCGATGGGCCTGCATTTAATAATTAAATTCTTGCAGAGCTTTTGATTCTTACTGAACCGTTCGTCGACGTTATTAATATTATTATGATTATTTTATCAATACGTATTCACTGTAGTCGATTAATATTGATAACTGAAACTGTCTTCTTTATTTTCGTTTGCAACGCACGCTTTGCCCAACCAGACATTGAATTACATATTATATATCGAAGCAATAGAACACATCCCGACAGCAAGGGGGTACAAATTTGTAGCCGTGGTGTAAGATAATAAATGTGTGGGCACGACGCGCGTTACGTTCAATTTATTAGGATTGCTGGCCTTAACATTTGCTAAACACGATGTACGAGCCGTGTACAATGTGTTAACGAGGAGATAACTCGTAAATAGGGTGCCAAAGAGCTTTCAATTACCTTCCATTTGTGCACGAATGTTCGAGGAAAGTGTTATTTCATGAATGAACTGCACCGACGGATTTTAACAACCTAGAACTTCTTCCGTACCTAAATACTTAATTGTAACACTCCAATTCTTTTACACGAATAAAAATAATCGTTCGTTGATGTGTACAGCTTGATTGAAATTTTGGAGCAGCTAGTTTTTTCATGGTATCAATTGAAATATTTTCACAGAACACTGCCGCGTACAGTGCGAAGGAGCAAAACGAGAGGCTGACTGACCTCGGGGACATGGATTCACCAGGTATGGGTCTCAACCCGAGAACCGTACCGCCACTGTGCTATGGAAGAAACATGACATTCCCACGTCCAGCCTCATCCTGCACACACAGACACGAGCTTCCAGCTATAGTCACCGAGGGTGAAAGCTGTAGGCTACTCGCGGAGGTGAGCTATGCCATTAATTGTACCATCCTGGTTTACCATAGAAATTCGATGTAGCATCTTCCAAAAATTTGATTAACGATTTATTATTACACAATATTTAATACACCTTATACCGTGGCAAAAAATGTTTGGTGCATCAAATGTTACATTCCTTGTTTCGAATTGCTAATCGAATATTAATCTGAATATCTACGACTGTGGATAAGATATCTTACTACGCATCAAATTCCTCCACGTAAAACACCTATGTAAAACCACGCTCCCTAACGTTGCCATAAGATAATTGAAAAATTTCCCCAACGCACCTACGAATTAAACATATTACAACGTTATTTCAAAGAAGAAGAACAATGCTAGCGAACTCAGTCCGTTTTCGTTGTTCGTCGCACATTTCTTTCAATCCTTGCTTTTCTCCCTACTGCTCCAGCAACAAGAGAACAATTCCTGTAGCGACGGACAGCTGTCTGGCGTGATGCCAGATGTGGCGATGGCAACAGCCTCTTTCGGAGCTCTGCAGCTGATAGAGGAACAGGAACTGGAGCTGGACCTAGGGGACGGAACGTCCCATCTTCTGCAACACGTTTCGCCATCCACGGGGACCATTGGCTCTCACAGGTCCTCCCTTCCTCATCCTCATCAGAGGCATTATTCTGGTCCGCCTCCACCGCCGTACATGTACCATCGAGCTGGCACTGCCTTACCGAGATTTATTTAAGATTTCTACAAGATACAAAAATTGTACGGCAACTAGTACGACCCTCTTAACAGGGACGTTCGTCTGACGAACGAAATGGAATCACCAGGTGTACTCTTCGTGTACTGCCAATCTTTGCTTCTCCGAACGCCAGGACCAGCAGGGACGCATTTGCAATCGATTCCCCCCGAGTCTCCAACGAAATCCGTCGAGCCACGAAATTCGATGCTTTCGCCGTGAAAGTATCCGACAAGGAATTATATATATACATAAAAACAAAATCTAGGATACCTATTTATTTACCAAAGCGTTCACTTGGCGTGGACGAACGATCGAGTGCTCTCCGAAATTCGTGCACCCTTGTCCGAGCGAATATTCCAAAGCAGCTCGCACAGATTTCGCTGGAAACCTCCTGTCATCGATCACGAAATCATTCTTCGCCGGCTAGAAAGTTTCATGCGCGAGCAAGGCATTAGTTTGTACACTTCGTTCGTATCGGAACGCGTGCTGCTTGCTTTACGTCGCGTTGCGAGGGAATGTCTGAACAGGTGAACAGGTTCCCCGAGGGAACGTCCGAGGTGTCTGTGATACAGGAAGACTCGCGGTTCTCCTCGCAATGTTTCGTTCTCGCGGTTACGGATTCACCGATACGACGGAAACGACGATTGTACGCGCAGCTTAACGAACGTAAACGACCCTCCCCTCCGCCGACCCATCCCCCTTCGGTTTCGCGGATATATGTTTAATCGTAAGGGAGGAAAACAAAACAGGCACACTTCGATCGTGGAAAGTTCATGCTTTGTTAGGTACAATCACCGTAATATAATAAATGTAAGTTCTAGGTGGAACGCGTGCAGGATGCAGCTGTGGCGTGTATGTACATATGCAGGGCAAGATATACGTGTGTGTACGCGTGATTACGAACGAGTGTGACTGTGTGTACGTGCAGAATATGCCCGAGCTCTCTAAGTATGTACCATACAAAGTGTTAATTAGACGAATATGTTGCCGATGTCGCGGGTGTGCTTGTGCGTGTGTGTGTGTGTGTGTTTGTGAAGAAGTTAAAAATAAGAAGGAATGAGAGATGGGTGAGAAATGGGAGGAAAGTCGAAGGGAGAGAAACAGAGAAGAAGGATCGAGCGTGCGGGAAATTCTGCCGAGAAGGAAAGGAAAATTAAGAGCGAAGGCCACATGAAACGTGCAGGTATATATGATCAGTGTTTCTGAACAGTCATTGTTCTTTATTTAAATGAAAAAGAAAAAAAAAGACGAAAACGGCGCTGTGGGTATGATCTTTGCTAATTCATATTACCTATGATATTCAATAAAAATTATTTAAATATTAGTAGACGCACTTTGTCTTCGTGCCAGCGTGACCGTTATTAAATTATTATTTCTTACGTTCGGACAGTCTTGCTGACGTATTTCGCGCGCACAGAGGTATGCAGGGTCTTTGATGATTTGTTTCTTTTTCTTTCTTCGTCGATCTATCGAGCTAATAGTTATTGCTACTTTTCTTTTCATGTCCACGAATTCCATTCGTCCTTTGTACAGTATTTCGGACGAGCGCGTTGTATTAAAATAATTACGATAGTAGTAGTAATAACGATATCGATAATAATAGCGATAACAAGGATAATGATAACGGTAATAATAATAATAATAATAGACCGATTATGAATTATTGTACAATATTCCATAGGTTTTTCTTCTATCAGCAACGAATTCATTAAGGAAAACCTGCGTCCTCTGTCTTTTTTACGCAAGTGCTCGCAGATCGTGGCGGAGTTCTTTTGTTCCCCCACGTTTCAAGCTAAGGATACAGGGATTGGGGACGTGCAATGGCGAGTCTGCCTTTCGCGATGTCGTAAGGAAATATTCCTTTTTCTGCCCGATCGTCGTGGCCGTTACACGAGAACGACACGGATTTACTCGAGTGGATGTTAATTTTTCCTTCCCCTTTCTTTTCTTTATTTTTTAACGAGACTGCTGTTGATCTGCGACTGTAACTCGCCATTGCACACGTCGAATTCGATTTCACCGGCCGACGCGTGATTTCGTTAGATTGGTTCTCATTGTTCGAGGCAATCTTTTTTCGTTTTACACCGTTGTTACTTTGACCCTTTACCTATTCCCATTCCGTAGCAAAGACTTTAAGCTTTGTGTATGGTATTCTAATTTATAAATTATATATCCATTTTCGAGACTGATCGCATTTTTTTTTTATCACTCCAAGAACTATTCCAAAGTTTCGTCACTCTTTGTCCATCCGCAGGTCCTCGAACTTTACGTGTGATGTAAAGTTTGATCTGTCCCTTTGATCTGTCCTCCGTTCTATTGCGATTGAAAGTCTCGCTACTTCGCGGGCAGGCACAGATTGTTTGTACGTATGGGAAATATGTGAAACGTGAAAAACTGTTCACGTGTCGTCTCGCCTCGGTTTCAGTGGTTCTGAATATGTTTCTTGCATTTTATGTCGTTTCTCATTGTTTCGCTGAGCCTCGATACGGCACGCGCGGCGCATCGTAAATTAGAACAAGTCGCTCCAAAAGGTAAATTTCAATTTACGTAACCCGCGTCGGAGTTGGGCTAGAAAGTGTGGAAGACACTTGCTGCCGGCAGAACTAATTGCTAACGTAAGAACGGCGGTCGACGGTGAAGAAAGAATTGAATAGCAGGCAGGGACAGAGTGTCGGTCATCAAAATGAAACTCGCATTATGGAATATCCGTGGACGGTACGATATTTATTGTCGTATGTTTCAGTTTTGTTAATGCTACGGCAAGTGTGCGCGGGAATAGTGGGCCGAAATAGTGGATGAGAAATAAATAGTGGTAAAGGGTAACATATCTTTCAACGTGTATAATTATTATACTATTAAACCCTTTAGTCGCTCCATTTACTAAAGAGAACGTACAAGATATTATCCGGACAAAAGAACAGTTCACTTTGGAGTTCCGTAATCACGAAGATTATTTTACACTCACGATAATCATTGTAAAAATTAGTTATGTTTTTATTTCGCAAGATTTTCTGTAGATCTGAATTCCGTTTCAATTCTCGACGTTTTTCCGGGGGCACAATTTTTCGCGATGGTCCCAAAATTAGTGGAACATTTATAAAATGTTCACGGTTGAGTTTTATTCAGAAAGAATTTTGTGATTACATGCACGTCGCCACTAATAACACCGTGTTTGGTATAAAACTCTATACACCTTGAAAACGGCCGTACACCTTAAATTACCGTGCAACTATTTCATCATATAGTTGCACAGGCCCATACTGGCTGCCGGTTTCGCGTTGAACGAGAAGTCTTGCGAGCCGGCTCGAGCGTTACGAAGATGGTCGTCAAAGGGTTAACGAAGTCTCGTACAGCCAAGTAGGTCAGCTAAGTAGATCTGTCCGCTACAGATTATACAATGACTACGATGTCGAGCGATTGAATTTTCAAGGTTTACCGAGCAGTTCCCTCTTCGACGCACCGTTTTCTTATTAACAATGGCAAACCGCGTCCAATAATTCGCGTCTTGTCACCTCTTTCGACAATTTCTAGACACCTTTGGCCGTTTCTTTGTGAGACAAAATTCGTTGCCGTGTATGCTTTGCGTCACGGTGCATTAAATTTGAAACAGGCAACGTCATTGATTAAAAAATGTTTAAAACGCTCGAGTTATAAACGAGGTTGTTCTGCAACCATTTTTCTTCTCGGTTCACGTATCGCTCGCGTAATTTGGAAACGTTGCAATTACCAAATAGGCAAAGGGGAGGAATATTTGATGCCTGGAAAGTTGAGAGGGGCTTGCGTAAGTGTCTTTCAACCGGGGAAAAGTATAGGTACACCGAGGCTGCAGCGAGGCAAACGTAATGGAAGAAAAATGCAACGAGTATATGGAAATAATTCGATTTACTACACGACAGAACGTAAGGTTTCATGAATTGAATTGTCGGGTAAAGCTACGCTCTAATTCTCAATTTTAATTTATGCTCGTTGCACGCGAATGTACGTCCAGCGATAAGGGTTATCACGTATCTTCGGCCGTGCATGTTTACTTTTCATCCGATGCAATTATGTTTCAATTTACGCGATATACCTCCGCTTCAATCGAGACGGTCGTATCCAGAGCAAAAGATAATACTCGGTGTATCTTCGCCGATAGGGAGCGAAATTTTCCGCCAGTCGAGAAATCTTGCGCCTAAGAAGATAAATAATTAAAAAATATATAAATTCCATTCGTTCGTCGGAGCAATTACGCGGTGCCGATTGTTCCCTCGTGAATTTTCAACGCTCTCTGCTCGCCGCCATGAAAGGAGCAATTTGCGAACAATTAAGTGAAACAATTTTAAAAATAAACACACCGCTCTGGCGTCGGTCGTTATCTAATGAACCACACTTCTCAAGTCGGTAGGAAACGTTGATTTCAAGCAGAGATACGTAAACGGTGTGCATGCACATTTCACTAACGTGACCGACGTAAAGCTGCTACAACGTTAAGTTCACGTCAAAGGGGAGACGCTTAAAAAAAACTCTTCGATCACGTGAACGGGTCGAAAAAAGAATTTCGACGATAAAAATTCTGTTCACGCATGGCCATTCCGTTCCATAGAAAATTATCGACAAACAGTGACCGTTTTCCGTAGGGGAGAGATAACGATGGACTACCGAAACAAGGCTCTGTACGTTGCGAGCGTGACGGTAATTGTACGTGAAACTGGGTTGCGTTCAATAGATACCATCAATGAAAAACGGCGCCGCGTATCGTTGGACAAATTTCACTGTAACGCGATCAGCCTTGGCTTTTTGACTTTCGATTCATGAATATTCCGCCCTGGTACTCGATTACACTCGTTTCCAATTCGGCGCGAAATTACGACAATTCTAGGTACTGGTTCACGATAGAGCTGGCTTATATTTTTGGGGCATTTATGCGGCGCGTTAAATAGAAGGCGCCGGACATTATATTTGTCCCTTTTAGGATTATTTTTATGTATTTCCCTCGACTATAATCCTTTCGATTTAATTGGCGTTCACAAGAAGGAAGCTATTTATATTTATTTTAAAGAATAGTGCACTCTAATCGTTCAGGATCTACGGTCCTCCTAACAAATCTCTCGGTTCTGGAATGACAAAATTTCTCAACGAAAATTGTCAAGGATCGGTGACGACACAAATCTAGAGGAAGCATCATTTCAACCCTTTCTAGTCCTTCGCCAAATTCAATTACGTTTCCAATAGTTGCGCGAGGCATGGACGACCGAAACGTCCCGTCGATCATCTTACGTGAAAAGAAGCATCGAGGATCGATCGTGGTTTATTTGACGAGTAAAAGAAGAGTATCAAGCATGGTACTACTTGTAAGAACAATGTATGTATATTTCTTCGCAAGCCACAACACCAGCCAGCGCGTAAAAATCGTTTTCATTCGTATCGACGATAAACGGTGCGGCGCGGTCGGTATTGAATTCAGATTAGCCTCGAGTCGTACAGCATCGGTATCTTAATTTAATAAAGGTAAGCCGTACAAATCGTACCGTAAATCGAATCGATGTCCCGCATTACCTGAACGCTGATACGCCGCGTTACGCTCCGTACAATTTGCTTTATCACTATCGCGCGTTTAACATTATTAATACCTACGTTTTACCTCGCGTCGCGGCACTTATTCTATGGTCGCGACTATAAGAAACAGAGTAGAGACAAACAAAAAGGAACAACACGGTGCCAGGTATGTTTATAGCTTTTCTTTTTTCTATTCCTTGTTCAAACGAATTTTTTCGTGTAGGTACATTTAAATGAATTCTCAGTCCTTGTCGCGATTACGTAATTGTGAGCCATCCCGTCGCGTCGCTGGGTGGCTCGATGATCATAATTTGCTTAACAAGTATCAAAAAAAAACGCTTGACGTATTATTACAAAGTAAGAAATACAATACACCTAAATTAATTAGTAATGATAGTCTCTGCGGTGATCCCGCATTTTAACCCTTCACTCCTGCCTTGGTGGATCTCTGAAATAAGAAAACGCATTTGTCAGACAATTATCGGCTAAAAGCTTCCAGCTTTAATTTGAAATGAACAGAAAATAGGAGAGAAATGTTGATATTATTAACAATACTGTTTACAGAAAAATTCGGTACTACTCCGTATTATTTCACGGCGTCGTTCCACCCTTGCAATATCGTCCCGTAATCCCGATTCGAATGCCCAATTTCGACAATTACAGGTGCACGGCGAATGTTGCAAACGAACAAACGGCAACGGTGATTCGTCTACTCACCGAAGCATTCTTGCGTGCGACGATTTTACACTGAGCACGCCCAACGAGGCCGAACTGGTAGTCGCAAGAGCAATCCTTCTCGAGTTCTAAATTAACGAGGCCGTCGGCGATCCTCCTCGCGGCCACTTGAACGAATTGCTTCTTCTGGTTCGGCTTCGCGTCCAGGAAGTTGTCCGAGCTGAACGCGGCCCCTCCAGACTGTAACACAATTTCATATGAACTGTTTCCTATCCTTCGAGGGGCTTCGCCGCGCTGCAATAATAGATGAGCATCACTTGTTGAACACTTACGGAAACCGCGAAGTCAGCGCAGACGTCGTTGGTCGTCATAGCGAGGTTGCTCTTCATGTCGCTACTTCCGGTGAGTGGCTTCTTCTTGCTGTCAGCGAACGTGTACACGCTGTCTTGGTCGTACCCGACGATATTCTTCTGCGGCTTGCCGGAGACGAGCAGCTCTTTGGGGAAAGACACGTGGTAATAGGTGAGCCCGAGATCGCGATAGGTCTTTTGGCCGATGAGGAGCCTGATTTTCTGTAGCTGAAAGGAACGAATATATTTTAGTAACTGGCATTTGAGATTTTTAATATTATGGACGAACGAGGATCTACTTTTTTTATTTCGTAAAAAATTGATTGCTGGGAAATTAACACATTCCGTGCCGGACCGATTTTCGGTAACTTTCGTTGACAGAAATTGTGCCGCAATTACGACGATAATTTGATAAAATCAAAATGTGTACCCCTTCTGTACTGTATGTCAAACGTCATACCTTTATCTTGATCATAATGATTTTCGCAATTTAATGAATATTACACTGCATATATGTCATAAACAAAAATGTTGGTCTTGACTTGTCCACTTGTCGTGACACGGAACGTGTTAATTGTTAGGTAGTCGTCGATTATTTCAAGCTGTGCCAGTACAATTCATCCTCGATGTAATTAAATGATAAATAATCTCAATTGGAGATGAAGTTCTGTGTCGAATGATAAAATGCTATTAGGGTGGTCTGAATTATTGTTGCAAATATAAATGATCTTTTTTGTGCCTTTAAATAAGGGAATTAGTTGTTTCTTAGGAAATGCCAGAGTTATTACGCACGTCTACTACTCGGTAGTGTGCGATGCATCGAATTGATTTCACACAAATGATTGGACCCTGCTGATTCTGGTTAATCTCGTCTGATTACTAGCTATCTATCAATCGCTACTAATTGCGATTTCTACAGCTGTCGATTGTCAATTTATTCTCTATATATAATAATTAATAATCATTGGCCAGCTTCTTTTTTATGCCATATTATTGACAGCCCTTCTGGGTACTCAAAATTCTCTGAACTGACGATGAATCTATAGTTAGTGAAATACAGAATAGGACAAAATATAGATACACCTAAAATTAGGTAAATTTATCTTTTGTAAAGTATAGAATAACACAAGATTAAATAGGTACCGAATGAACCGAAAATTGACTGTCGCCAAATTCGACGAACTAAAAATTCAGATAAAAAAACTTACGGAAAGTAGGAATGGACTCTTCTCACAAGGGTTGGCGATCACACCAATCACCGTCTTGGACGCGCCAGCTCTGAAAGGATATTGAATAGCTTCCTCGTAGGCATCGGTCAACTTGAACGTTCCAAGTTCAACGTCTAATCTCTGCTGCAAGTAGTTGATCTTCTTCTCCGAGTTGCCCTCCTGTGCTTCCTGGAAATCATTAATTTCTTGTTCAACGCGTGCAAACACGCGGGGACGATGACAAAAAATTCGCGACCTCAGTGAACTGCACGAACAAACGTGACGGCTAACTGAAACGTAATAGTGGAAAGAAATTGTCCGGTTTCTCGTTGAAGCCAGCGTCGAAGAGCTGTCAATCCGTCGTTAGAATAAGATAAATATTCATCGAGTCACAATCTGACACTATCAGCAGATTCTGCTTGCTGTTCGTGTACATTTGCGTGTCTGAACAGCGAACGACAACTTTTTTACGCAGCGAGGGAACAAAAAGAGCTCACCGCACAATCGTTCAATTTCGAGTCCACGTCGATGAGGAAAAACTCACCTGCTCCTTATCTGAATAGCAATCGTGTAAACACGTGCCGCGGTTGTAATAGCGTATGCAGACGAGATTGTTAATGATGTCGGTGAACGTCGCGCAGGAAAGGAAAAAAAATGATCGACGTCGCGTCGTCGGACGATCGCAAGTGTAAGTGAACTCTTGATCGTTCACTGTTCGTTCTGCTACATCAATCTATACTCCATTAAGAGAGTCAGCCCCGTTCGTTCAACAAACTCGCGAAACCGTCGCTCGACTTTTATTAACATTATATTAACATTATATCGCAGGGTACCAAAATTCTAGGACGTTGTATTAGTTCGTCCAGCTTGTATAATTGTTAAACGGAAATGGGTCTCAGTCGTTTCGCGTCACGATTTTCAGACAAATGATATTAAATAAATAAATTTTGCCCGACATGGTTAAACGAGGTACGCAATTGCAACGAAAATTCCTCCTCTTTTCACACTCACCTCGAGGGTAACAAATGGTTTCTTCTCGTCGAACTTGATATTCTTCACCTCGCCGTTGATATCAGTGTTTCCGTTTAAAGTGTAATGCTGTGTCCTCTTCATCTTCTCGCTGTAGCCCATCAGGCTGATATGCACGTCCCTGGAAATTCGAGCGTGAAAATCGGTCAATTTACCCGCCAACTCGTGTATTAAATTCAACGCCACACAGCTTTACGTATCGAACGGTCTCCAATTCGATTCCAAGCCGAACAGAAAGGAGAACCGAAAAGGACTGAAAAGAAAAACCACTCACGTTATTCCATGTTGTTTCAATTCCTCTCTCAGCTCAGACATCAAAGGCGTAACCATTTCCTTGAACACCTTCTCGTTGGGCGTCTGTTGTTCAACCACGAAAATGATATCGGCCTCTTTATTCGGCACCTTCACGCTGAACGTGTCACCGACGTCGATTTTATTCGACCCCACTTTGCAGCTCGCTGAAACGATAAGGGAGAACCTGAACGACGTTCCTGTATCGCGTAACGATTGAAATTTGTGCACCGAGGGCAAGGAACTTACCGCAAGCTGTTGGAACGGTGGTGCTCATTACACCCTTAGCGTAGCAGGTATAGTGATAGGCTGTGGCTATTAGACAGGCACCTTCTGCATCATTGTTGGCGACGGCGTGGTCGCAGGCATCGCGATATTCGGCTGGATTGACGTATTTGAAACCAGGTCTGTGATAAGAGATACAGGTATTGTGGTTACAGCGGATCGTTTCTTGTGTCTTCGAAATAAATGATGGGAAAAGGAAATTGGGGCAGTTTTTCATTTGACGAAGTATGCGTGCTTTTCTATTTTAAAAGCGATATTTGGAGAGGTTTCGAATTGGCAATTGTTAATCTAGTTAAAGATTACGTGCAGTTGGTAGTTTTTATTTTCGACAATCTGATCTTTGGTTTTTTGTCAATCGTTATGTCGAGAATTTTTAAACAGCTTTGTTGTTATATCGAAAGGTGCGTGAAACATATTTAGCGAAACGTCGATAAGTCTGTTTGAATAAATATCCGAAGATTACTCACTGCAGGGTTGAACTTTGACTGCTGAAGTACTCGGTACAGATTGGTGTACGATCCTTGTGTCCAACTGCGGTGGCGTCCGGACATTCGCTCTTCAGTTTATACGCGTTTCCGAACTCTGTTCCACTTTCAGTGATCTAGAGAATAAAAAAAAGCAGACGATGCATAATTTTCACAGACAATTTAAAGAATATCTAAACCTGAACGAAAATTAGAAACTTCCCTCCTGCTTTCTCCTTTTTATTTCAAGAAATAAAAAGTTTCCCTTCACAAGAGCTACGCAGTATTTTTAACCACCGTATCGTTTCCCTAAACATCAGCTCAATCATTCCCCTCGGTGAAAATCAGAACATCTACGTTTACCCGTGTTTACCCTAATAATTCGTTTCACCCTCCCCGATGTAAACCCAGAAAATCCGACCCTGACTCTGACGCTTCAAGGAGTCCTACCCTTTAAAGATCGAACGATACACCGGGCCGCACGTGAGCCGAGTATCCATACAATTTCCACGAACCAGCCACTTCCGTTGGCGAGTACGCTTTAGAAACTTCGTGATACAAGACGCATACCTTTCCAGAGGGTAGAGTGTAGTCGTCGTACGGTTCGTTGTTGCCATCGCCGAGGAGACCGCGCAACTTGCCCAGGTAGAAACCGGAAACGCGGACGGCGCAGATCATAGGTGCTTTGTTTGAGCACGTAACAAGGACACCGTAATCGGACTTGATATTAGCGAAGGGTTGGAACATGTAGGCGTGCAGGTTCTTCGTGCTCGCTGGATAATCGGCCGGTTTGTTGTTCACCAGGATCTGAGAGAATCAAAATTAATTAATTCATTAATTTTTCTTAACTAACTCTAACTTCGTAACGTTCGAACGAAGCGTGATAGTTTAGCAATGTAGATCGACGCAATCAAAATTAGCAATCAACGAATAATAAAAGGAAAGAAAGTTGAAATTCTGTGTCTGATAAACTATTTGAACACTATTATTACGCCAAATATTGAAACGTATAGAAACTGTTATCAAACCGTGAATAAAATTTTAAAAATGTCACGTTTCCAATTCGTAAAAGAATTAACATCTGGGTGTTTAAATTTTCTTTACAAATATGGTGGAACCTTTTGTGAACATCTCGTATGTAAGATTTTTGCGAAATTGTAGAATTTCATTCATTTCGGAATCACGAGAGGGTATTGTGCATGCATAAACAGAATGTCTGTGCTTACGTTTCCATTGTTCTTGAGCGTGATGCTCTCCTTAGGCTCGGTGACCGTGATACTGTTCAGAACTCCATTGTTGAAGTTAGCGACGACGGAGAAGTTGCCGTCCTGCATGTCCTGTGCCAGGATGTATATACAAGTTCCAGGCAGGGTCAGGTGACGTCCATCGAACGTGAAGAAGTGTCCTCCGTTGGTGACGACCCCCGACATGCTGAACGGTGGAATAATGTCGCTTGGTCGGAGGGTTGGCCTAGACACAAAACGATCATTTCGTGATTACAATCGACCATGGCAATTTTTAAAAGCTAATTTGAACGCAAAGTTCGTGCGCTGAAAATAGATAATCTGATGACAAAAATTTTCTACAGAGTGAGAGATAAGTTAATTTTGTTAAACGGACTCGTAGGTCGTTGCATTTTCCTTTGGCATACGCTACTGTGAATAACAAAAATACAGAGTCCCATTTGAAAAAAATTAACATTAAGTTTACTAGTAAACGAAGGACAGCTCGAACGTAGTCTACAGGACTTGATTGATCAAAATTGTTTACCTGTAAGTGTAGTACAGGTCCAGAGGTGTCGGTAGCTCTCCGTTGCGCAGGAGATTGAAGATGGACAGTTTGAGGGTAGGAATGCCTGGGATCTTGGCCAAAAGGCTGAGGTCAATGGGTGCCTGGATTTGGATGAAACTCAAAACATTGTCCATGGTTGCCTGCTTTTGTAACAGCGCCAGGACTGATTGACCGGCAGTCAAAATGTGCGAGTAGATCTTCTTAAGTTCGTCCGCCTCGTTGACCTGCGATCGTTTCGAAATATATTAAGTCAAATTATTTAACGTTTAATAAACAAACATTTGATATAATCCAGTTCATTAAATTCAAGCTGCTCCGTCAATTATTCGCATCGTTGTATTATGCAGGCATTTAAAGATATTGATGTCACAGGTAGTAAATTTTTGCGAAAAAGAAAACTAAATATTTAGTTCGTTTAAAATTCGGAAATTATTAAATACGTCTTATATATTACTCCAACTTCGCATTTAACAAGTATAAAACTAATAAAAACTTGTAACAGCCTTCTGAATCTCGGCGCAAATAATACTGTGGCTCAAAAATTATTCAGGATGCGAAAGTTAGATGCTCCATATTCTATATTTAATAATATCGTCACGCGTACATTCCTAGACATCGAAGTTTTCAATCACCGATCGATATTTCTCAAACGTACCTTTTCACGTTTGATATGCTTGAAAATGTAGTTGCAAGTGACGTCGAGGAGCTGACGTAGTTCTTCCGTGGGCATACTAGCCTTCACGACTCGGCACACCTCTTCGAACGGTCCCAGAATCGCTTCCGGTACCTGGAAGCTCTTCAGCTCTTCTAATTTCTCCTTCAATGTCTCGTAAATCGGCAGTGCCTTCAATTGGTTCACCAGCAGCGTGCTGAACTCCTCGAGATTCTGCTTAATCTGTTCCAATCCCTTTGTGATGACCTTCGCGAAGTCTTGAGCCATCCCGGACACCACGTTCATCACGTCCTGGATCTCTTTTTGATGCTCGTTTATCATGTCCAGGACGGCTTTAAGGTACGTGTCGGCGAGTCTGGCGAACGCGTTGAAAATGTCCACGCATTGGTTGAAAATCTTGTCGTAGGATTGCTTCAGCTGAGGGTACAGTGTCTTGGCAGCATCCTTCAGGCTGCCCATCAGTTTGTTGAATTGCTGTTGAAGTTTGTCCAATCCCTCTGCGACTTGTTTCATGGTCTTCGTGACGGCCGCAATGACGGCACCGAAGTATTTATTCCTTAAAAATTGACAATTATTTTCAAGGGAAAATGTGTCTTTATTCTCGTTAATATGAAATTTATGGTTGCAACTGAAATTGTGGTTCGTCTTTCTAATTGCTTATTTTTCCTAACACTAATTTAACTGTTTAATACTTTAATAGAATTTTGATTCTAAATAGTAAATAGGAAATTGCATTGCAGAAAGTGTACGTCGAATAATCCTCGGAAAGTTTAACTGTCGCTGTCTTGATTAAGCAGCTGTTATTATTACAATTACTAATATTTATTATCTCGCAGGGGTACTCACAGGGTGGCCTGGATTTCTTTGATAGTCTCGTCAGCGTCGATTTCCTCCTTCATCTTGTTCAATTCTCGTTGATAATACTCCAGGAGCGGCTTCAGATTTGGTTGCGCCTTCTTCAAGTGTTCCAGGAGGTCTTTTCCTTCAATCTTCGTTTGTTCTGTCACGTATTCGTTCAAGTCTTTCGCTCTCTTCACCAGTTCAGTGTTTCTATTCTTCATGACATCCTGGAAAAATTGCAATCGTGATTTAATCTAATATATTAAGTAAGTGATATATTAAAATCTTGTTCCAATGATTTTATCCATTATTGAGAATTTCCGGCTCGCTTACCAATAATTTAGCGACGTTCTCTTTATTGTAACTGAAACTGGGCTTCAAGAATTGTTTCTCGTCCAGGTGAATCAGAACGCTGAAAAGATTCTTTTGTGCGTTATCTTTGTAGGTGTCTGCGTGGATCTCCGCCAGCTGACCGAGAACGACTTGACCCTTGACGACCAATTTATCGTTAGGCTTGTCTGAAATTAATCGCAAAAGTGATATCGTTCGTCACAACAATCTTTATCTATTAAATAAAAACTATTTTAAATTGCCAGCAATAATATTCAAGGAACAGAAGCGAATTCTCTATTGCATAATATTTTAAGACCCACAAAACTTAGCTTTGCATTACAATTTCATTGCTTAGCGATGCAGGCCTTCTCCAATATAATATCGATCTAAATCATTCTCGACTTTGAAGCTCACCTTTCGAGTACGCCTGGAGCTTGAACCGGTTCATGTCGTTGGCCTCAAAGTTCATAACTTTCGGCGGCTCGCCCAGCACAGAGAACTCCCTGTCGATCTTCTGCACATTCTTCGAGATGTCCATCTTCCAGTCGTCCTTGATCAACTCCATGTCAGGCAAAGTGGCAAGCAGAGAAATGTGTTTGAAGTCGGCGGACAAAAGAACTCCCATGGTCTTTGGCTTCTGGCTCACGTCGTTGTAAGTGAAGAAGCTGCCGAATCCAACTTGCTTGGTGGACGCAGCCAAGTGAGATTTCAGGTTGAGCTTCAATTGCTGGCCACGGCTGTTCACCTCTACCAAACCGGTCATGTTGCTTCCCTCGGGAAGTTGCTGTCTCTGGAGGTTGGCCGTGATCGTGATCTTCTGAGACTTCTTGGCGAACAAGTCGATGTCCAGGTTCGCGTCCAGCAAATGGTCTCCGCCGTAGTGAAGGTTTCCTTTCACCAGCATGTCCTAAAAAATACAGCAATTCTCTGCTTTGTAAAGCTGAACCGTGACGACAAATAGTGGTGGCGAGGTTTAATTGAAAATTGATTGAAATAATTGCGAAGGAAGAATCGAGAAAGAGCTGCGTAATTTGTTCGTCGATTATAACTACCTTGGGCTGCGTTGGATAGGTGAATTTGGTTTCTCCACTGAGAGACGCGCTGTTTTTATCAATGTTAATGTCCCCACTGGCAGACAGACAAGTCTTTTCAGTTGGCTTGTTCTTTCTGTCCAAATAGAGCGATAGGTCCAATCTGTACGCCCCGGTTTGCTTGGTCTTCGGCATCTCGTACGTCAAAATCGTAGCCATTTCACGAGAAGGCAGAGTGATAATGGTAGCTGTAATTGATAAGAATAATAATAATAATGTAGTCATTCAATCGCAATCAAATTTTCCACTATTTTAATTAAACTGCCTTCTGACTATTACCTGCTTCCTTGGGGTGAACATATATCTGGTAAGTGTACTCAGACTTGTCCTTGTTAGAGTGGAGGTAGAGTTTCGTTGTGTGATCCAAATTGGGGTACTTGATCTCGGTGCTGGTCTTCAAACCGAATTCAGCAGGTACATTGAACTTCTTCAGATCGATCTCCACCGTTATTTGATGTTTCACCTGCGATCTCTCTGTAAATCGAATAGCATCGTAGGTATTTACGTTTCCGCGCGATTACGAGTGAGATGCAAGGAATTTCTTTCGACGAAATGAAACGAATCGCTTACGTTGAACTTCGAGGATCGATTGAAGATTGAACTGAGCGCAATCCTTGTTCTGCTCGCAGTAGCTGTTGAACACGTGTACCTCTTTGTTCGAGAGTTTCAGTTCACCGACAATGGCGGATGGCCCGAAGTTTGCGTTCAGGACCATCGCCACGCCGATTTCTCCGTCCTTCTCCTGGGTCAATTGCTGACGGGTGTACTTGAAAGATGAACTCCTGGAATTGTCGCCGATCTTCAGGTTTCCGTTTCCCTCCACCACGATCTTGCCGTCCTCGTCACGCTTCTTGTAGCTCGTGCTGGATTCATAGTACAATCTTAGTCTCCACACGTGTAAAATATTATTTAGGTAATCGAGGAACGGTGTTGTGTGCTAGTGTTCAATCGTGTCCGATTGTGTTAGCTTGATTCGTACAAAATGTCGTACTTTCTTTAAAAGACGAACAAAGTGTTTTAAGGGGAAGATATCAAATCAGTCGACTATTGTTTCCCGACGATATAGGCAATTTCAGAACAATTGAAAATGTTATTAAGATCTTATAACGTTGTTGGAAGAAAGTGAGAATAAACGACATCTCGTAAGCACCGAGCTAATATTTATTGTTAACTATGCAGGCGATATTATACCTTCCAGTCACGATATTCTGTCCATCGCCGGTGACAGTGACGATGATCCTCTTTCCAACCTTCACGGTAGGCTTGTTTGTAATTTCAACGTGGATCTTACGAGGCTTGATCTTGTCGCTGTCGAAGTTCGCGTTGATAACGAAATTCTCGATGCTCTCGAGATCTACGTGAGCGTCAGCCATAGCGAATCCCTTGGGGGTATCCACCTTCCATTCACCTGTAATGGAAACGTAGAAACATTTTGTTGGATTTTGTACGACAACGGTAAGGCAGAGTTCAACGTTGCAGCGTTGCTATTTATATAATTACCTTTGTACTCTTTGTCACCGAGTTTCTGGAACTTGGACAGTATCTCGGTTTTACCACTTGGACATTGTGTCACCACGTGGAACAAGCTGTTGGTGTCCTGGTGTTGAATCTCGCTGTTCAGAGTGTACTTGTTGCCGTCGGCTGTCATCTCGCTCTCGACTGTCATTTTGTTCAACTCTTTGAATCTCTGCGGAATGAAAAACAAGCAGAAATAGAGCATTAGGATAAATAGCAACCGTTCAGAATGAGATTGTCGAACGCTCTCAACATTGAAAGTGATAAATCTATTAAGCCCAACATATACGAAAGTACTAAGTATTAAAGAAACAAAAAGAATATTAATTTAATATCGTATACATTTTCGTTTCCATAGTTTCCTTTATAAATGAATTATTTAACGAGCTTCTCACGATCAACGTACCTTGTAAAGAAGTTGCAAGTCAACTTTCCGCAGTTTCTCGTGGAGCAAGTTGCTGCTGGCCTTCAAATTCACGATCGCCACATCGGGATGATACTCGTTGTCAGTTTGTAGCGAAACATCTTTTTCACCATAATTGGCTTTCAAGTTGAGCATAGCTAGTTTCTTTTCAGTCGTTGGATTGTACTTGTATTTGCCCGACAATTTCACGGGCGCAAGCTCCAAAATGTTCAGAGTAAGCTTCCCGGTTCCTTCGCTCGGTCCATCCAGATCGCGGTTCATTCCGTTCAATTTCAGGTAGGACTCGCCCGCGATCGTTTTGTCCTTGTTGTACGTCAACTTCAGATTGTCCGTACTCTCGAGCAGATTGCTCTCGTCAGAATTTAACATGCTGGACGAGACTTCGAGCTTGAGGTCGCTGAGCTTGTCGCTGGGCAGCTTCATGTCAAACACCGCGTTACTTTTGTAGGGTTTGTCGATTTCGTTGCCCATCTCGAGACCTCCGCTACCCTGCAACGTGGAAAAGCAAACTTGAATACCTTCGTACGAGTCTATTTAAATAAATTCGATTTATGCATTTCGCGAGTAAATTATACTTCATAATTCCATTTCATTTCAACTTTATATGGTGTTAGTCCTATTCACAAAGACGATTTACATTTTTGTTGAAATTGTGATTGATACAAAAAGTGAATTAACAGTTCCTTACCGCCACCGCGAAGCTATCTCCCACAGACGACTTAACGTTGAATGTTTTATCGTTCTCTCCCTGACTGCCACCAAGCTGAAGCTTCATCTTCTGCGGAATATTCGCCCCGTCCAATTCAATATTCAATTCTCTCAGCTTCCTCTTATCAGGCTGCACCAAATTCTTTACATCCCAAGAAAGCTGCGTGCCCTTTCCATCGACATCCACGTACCTCAACTGAGCGGTACCTTCGAACGTCATCGTTTGTGTATCAACATCCTTCGCGTCCACAGTGTAAATAAGTTTCCTCGATGGCCCTCCCTTCTTCTCGAAGTCTGTCAACTCGCTCTTCACCTGGATATCGTACTTGCTGTCCTTCTTCACGGAATTGCGCATAGCGTTGCAGACCAAGTGACGGCCGTTTGGCAAGGTAACGTCCGCGTCCAGTTGCAGTTTACCATCGTTCAAGGTACCCTGCAGTTTTCCTTTAGCATTGACTTCAAGCTTGTAGGTCAAAATTTCTAGGATATTCTTGGTGTCTACGGCGTTCTTGGTCAGGTCAGAAATTGTGGACAATTTGATACGCTTGGTCGGATCCTTATCAGCGTCGTACAAGACCTCGACGTTACCAACGTGCACAGAGTCAGTGATAGCCAGAGATCCAGTTGCCTTGATCTTACGATTGATCTTAGGTATGTCGATATTCAAATCGGCATTTCCTTTACGATTCTGGTATATGTACTGTCCGTTGGCGGTCAAATAGTCCTTCAGATTCACTACCAGCGTTCCACTTGGGTTCGGAGATCGTTTGGTATTTAGCAAAAATTCAATGTACTTCACGCCGTCCACCTTCGCGAACACTTTCGAGTTCATGACCTGACTGTTAGCCTCCAGACCTGTTTCAAGCTTCACCTTCTTCCCGTTCAAGTTCAGGTCCCCGTCCAAGTGAACGTTTATGCTGCCCTTTCTCACGTCGTAGACCACGACAGCGTCCGCGTCGTATTTGCCTCCGGGTTTCAACTCGAGCGAGTTGGCGAATTTGCTCTTATGATTGTCCACGATGGTCCGTCTGGATTTCAGCTCGAGGCTATTCTCCATTAAGTCGGCCTCCAATTCGATCTCGTAGTCCCCTGGTTTCTCCATGTCCCGCTTGAGAGACAGCTCCGTTCCCAGCTTGAATTTCTCGTATTTCACTTCGAGGTCTCCGCTCAACGACTTCCTGGTCACTTTACCCTCCAATTTCAGTTTCAGATTCACCGCTGGGTACGTCAGCTCGTTGGACGTGGACAGAAGCAGGTCCTTCGGTTGCAAGTTGAACGTGGCGGTCTGTTTCAGGGACAATCGATTGGTCTCCGACTTTTGATCGGGCCCATGGATGAAGACCAGCTTGTTCTCCAAATCGTTCTGGCCCTTCTTGAATTCCCAGTTCAAGCTGAACCCGATGTTAGGATCCGTGGACGGCATAGCAGACACGGCAAGCATGTAGTTGTAGTCAGCGATCTTCTTCCCGTTCAGCTTGAATGCCAGACTCTTGTCGGTGTAACCGAGGTTCGTGTCCACGGAAAGCGACTGTGGTGTCCTGACAACGGTGCCGTCGACGGTCACCAGCTTCTGCCCGCTCACGACCAGAGCAACCTTGTCCAGCACATACTTCTCGCCGCCCTCGTAATCGGAAACGTCTATGGTCCCCTCCACGGTGTACTGTTTGCCCGGCTGTAAGCCAGTCTTCGCGCTGGCCAATTTTTCGATGTGATCGGGCACCCTGTACTCCAGCACAGGCTTATACTTGCTACCGCTAGCCAGCGCGCCTATGCGGCCGTAGTACTCGACTAGATCGTGCATGACGATGACTGTCAGCGTTCGTTCCTGAGGTATGTTCTTAAGCACAGCCTCGATCGAGACTTTCTTTATCGGCGAGTCCAGCGCGGCCTTGGCGTGCATGTGAGGTTCCAGGCCAGCTTCCAACGTGAGCGCGACGCGTCTGTTGGTCTTGCTGTTAGGTGTGTCCAACAGAATCTCGAAGGATCGTAGCTTGGGGTCCTGCGCGTTTAGATAAACCTTGAAGTGATAAGTGTTGACGTCGTTGTTCTCCAACGTCACAGCGAACTTGGCTGGTCCGCTCAAGGGGAACACCGGCTTCTGTTGAATAGTCGCAATGTCCTCGTAGGGGTAGGATATCGTTCCGCAGACGGTCATACCGAGGATCGTCGAGAACTGATCGAAACAGTCAGAGTATTTCTTTCCCTTGCCGAATTTCGGGGCAACGTATTCGCTCCCTTTGGGGCCGGAGCTCATTAGAACCTCGCTGGTAACGCTGATGAGCTCTTGCTTCTTCTTGGGTACTTGGACGTTCACGTCCACGCCCTTCCCGTCGAGTACAGACACGGACATGTCGATCCCGGTAGAGCTGTGAAGCGTGCTGACCATTTTCATCCCGGATTCTGCGCCTGGAGCACGGACGATCATATTTCCAGCGATTCTGATGGACACGCTCGGCTTCAGAGCTACGTGGAAATTGGCGTTCTTCGGGTCCTTCAGCATGGCGGGGATGTCGAGTTTTCCATTGGCGTTCAGACGAAGCACGCTCGTTCCAGTTAAGTCGAGGTTCAAAGTGCTGCCTAGGCCGGTCGGGTACGACAGTTCGGCGACGAGGAATTGGGCGGCGTTCTGGACATTTTGGTTCAGGTCCTTGAAAAGATCGAAGCCCTTCTCGAGATTCTGGAAGACCTTGTCAACGACCGCTTTAGGGTTCAACTGGTTGCCGTCGCTCTGATAACTCAGATAGGCGCGCTCAACGCCGAACAATTTGACAGAGAGGTCCAGGTCCAGGTCCTGATCAACCACGTTGTCCATCAGATGCACGTTCTTCGCGAATTTGTTCAGCTCGCCCTGCTTCACTTCCCGTTTGCCTCTGATTGCCTTCTCGTATCGTTCCCGGACGTATTTGGCGATCTCGTTGGCGTCTGTCTTCCCGGACGCCTTCAGGTCCTCCAGGTCCTTCTCATATACTTCGCCCTTGGGCCCGAAATAGTGCTCGATTATTCTATCCAGGTTCTCCACTCGGGTGTTCAGTTCGAGGAAGTTGAAGTTGTGCCCGAACAGCTCGACCGTCATGTTCAGGTTCGACGAACGTGGCACGAAACTGTTCTGGCTGTATATAACATTGCTTTCGACTGTCGAGCCGAGGCCAAACGCGTCGATCCTGTAAGACAATTCATTGTTGAACGAAAACTTGCGGAAGTCCTCGGGGAATTTCGTTCGCGGCTTGATCAAGCCGAGCTGATTCTTCGCGTCGAGTTTGCTTGGATCCGTCGATGCTCTGAGATTCCTCAAGTGGCTTTGAATGAAAGACCCAACCTGATTCACTGTTTCCTTATCCAGCGTCTGTTTCAACTGATTCGCGACGTGCGGGCAAGGACAGGCGACCAAGGAGAGATACGCTTTGATCCTAACCTCGCTGTCCTCTTCTTTATCGGCCAGAACCTTGAACAAAATGTTCTTCCATTTCATGGAACACCTGGCTGGCAGAGCCTCGATCGCAGCCACCCTGACGCGATTCTTAACGTTCTTGTCTGCGCCGATGTTGGCCAACTTCTGCAGAGTCGCGTCGTCCAGGAACTGACTATTCCCAAGTGCTTTCAGAGCAAAGACGATCAGGTTCTCCTGGTCCCGGTTCTTGGCTTTACCGTTGCCGACTTTCTCCCGAATCTTGTGCACGGCGTCCTTCACCTCCGCCACGTTCTCGCAGGGATGGTCCTGACAGTATTTCCCAATCACGTGTCCGACACCTAGGTAGCCTTGCCGAGGTAGATCGGGCTCGTCGAGGAGCGACGTCACCGCTGCAACTGATGGCAGGTGCACATGGCGAAGCCAGCTGAGGCTATTGTAAAACATCAGTGACTCTAAGCTGGACATGTCTTTCTTCTTCAACAGATGCACGGATACTTCCGCCGCTTCGCCGGTTCCGGCGTAGAACAGGGCAAGCAGGAAGGACAGTTTGTACTCCTTTTGGAAGTTAGCTTTGCCGCGAACCTTCTCGTACACGGCCATGATATCGTTCTTGCTGCTTCTACGGAGAACCTTCACGAGGTCAGAGTACTTCTCGGCCGCCTCGGGCTTCACGCCATTGGAAGTTTCAGCCATGGCGGCTTCCAGGGCTGTCATCACGGCCTCCGGCGAGGATTTCACCACCGGATGAGGCGATTCGTAGATCAGAGACTTTGGCTTGGACACAGAGGCGGTCGGGCTGTCTGCTTTGTCGCTTTTCAGGGTGAGAGTTGCCTCCACCGTTGTTTTAGCGCCGGCGTTACCGTTGCTGAACGGCTTGAGCTTGTAGACTTCCTTGGAGACTGCCTTGTTGAGGATGCCGCGTTTGAAACGCTGTTCGACTTCCTGCTGCGAACCGAGGAGTGGAGTGGATTTCACTCCTGCTGACAGGTCCAGGCTACCGGAAATGAAACCGTTGTTCACGTTCTCGCGGAACGCACACTGGCCGAGGTTTCTGCTCTTGTAGACGATCACGGAGTCGCCCTCTTTGTGGAAGTTGAACTGCGTGGGACAGGCCCCCATCACGTCGGTCTGCAAACATTGTTTTAGACTTTTAGAATAGTTTCATTTATTTAGATGGGACGTTGGGCATTCGAAGCACGCGGGATAATACTTTTAAATTGTATTTAATTGTTCGTAGGTCAAGCGAAAGAGTCGTTTCTCAGGAGTAGAACATAGAGCAGTTGATTGCGTTTTGCATTTCATTTAAGCATTTATATTATTTTTCGTATTAATTTACTGTTGCACTATATTTCTAATTTATATTCATCGAGCTGCACTGACGATGAATATTAAAAAAATTCCTCCTGAAATTCTATGAGCAGCGTGTCAGCTAGTAGAAATACGTGAATTATAAACAAAATTGCTCGCCCCGCATGTATCGGTGAACATTTTCCTTGCAATTAGTGCGATACCATTAAACGTACGACCGATTCAATTTGCACGTACAACTTACATAAGGATAGCTAGGGGTGAATGAATTGGGCGGTGAATCGTGTTGGGTAATATTGTTGCAGGCAACGAACCTCGTGGTGTGTCGTTGAACCGCTCTCCTGCATAACCGCCGATTGGAACATGGAGACAATCGCTCTCTTGATGTTAAGAGACGCCTGGGAATCACCTGGTTCGGTGCACAATTCCGTGTCGATGTGTCCACCGTGGTAATTGAATTGGACCGCATATTGTTCAACGTCCGGCGTCGATGGAGGCTGCGTGGTGAGTTATTTTTAATTCAGTAAATTAAAATAATTTCAATGATCGATAATACGAATAGAACGGTAGTAATAATATGTTAATTATGGCGATCGATTGGGATGTAACTGATTGTGAGACTTACGGCTCCATTTATCTGGACGTTCTTCAACCGCAGTTGATGAACACAGTCCGGCTTGACCGACAGTTCCACGGTGGCTGTCAGTTTAAGGGATGCATCTTCTTGCGCGTCAGTGACAGACGTCACCGACAATCCATCGAATTTGTATACGTACGTGTGTCCCTCCTCGTAGGCTTTGTTCGGATGCACTATTCGCAAAGACAATCGGTTATTAATAAACGCACATTCAGCGACACGCTTCTAAGTCAGAATATAGTCTGGACAGTTCACTTACTTCCATGGCAGCCGACTGTGCATTTACCTGCAACAGGACGGAAGAAAGAGAACGATATTAGACAACGAAATAGACAATCTTCCTATTAACATAATACACAGAACAATCAGGGTTACGTAATACAGCGCCGCAATTATATGACAATAGTTATTGCTGTTCCGGACTTAAGTCGCCGACGTTTGCCCCCATTGTTGACGTCAAGTTTAATTGCCACGATTTATTTCGTCCACCGTTCACAGCCAATTTTGGGAAGCGTTTTACAAGCTCAATAGGGACGGAGGGGAGCATCGCATTGAATGAGCCGGGCCGCTTCTTAAAACGTCCACTTGAATTCTGTCATTAAGGGGCCGATAGTATTGTCCTGATCGAGATTTGTTTCGACGTCGTATAAACACCGGCCAGCTCTGCCGTATAATAATGTGTAACAGCATAATAACCGACGGGAATCATGCCAATCACGCGTGTAACGACATAATAACCATGCTAATCATATCGTAATCGACGGCCATGCAATAACGTAGACAATAAAGCTACGCGGCCGTCACGGTATCGCAGTAACCCAAATTTAATCCGTCTTTCGTATTAATCGTTTCTATCTGGCGAGCTTTTGCTCCCTCGTGTGTCGTTCCCCGTTTCTGGCCGCGGCACGCAACGAAACTTTCGCGTTGCCGAAGTACCCCGGGACGTGACTGGAAATTCTCATCGGCTCCGAGGCGGTGCTGATAAATTCGAGAGGGGACGAAAAGAACGGGGGCGGCGGTAGTGCTCTCTCGAAAATTTAGAATCTGTTCGATATTTCTCCGGGAACGGCCTCGGCTTATCAGCGGGCACAGTCGTGCCCATGGAATATTTCATTCGATTGGAACGTTTCGAAAGTTTCATGGATAGAACGGAGAGTGATGGCACGAGTTCGTTTGGTGGGCGAGTGAACAAAAATTTTGTCGGATATTAGAAGTCGTTTTTATTTAAGTTGGGAATATATGTAGATCTTGGAGGAAGTATAATCTCTGTGGGATATATCTGTACAAATTATTGTAATTTGTACAACTGATAAACTGAGACCTAGACGGTAAATTAAATGCATACGTGGGAACGAGTAATTAATGGAATACTTGTTTTTGTGATTCGTTCAACTGTAGAGGCACGATAAGAAGAAAAGAGGAGAAACAGTGTAAGAATTATGCACAATGAATATGTATTTACACAAGGTACACTTCAGGAGTTTCTACCAGTGCTGCATCTAATTTTGTCTTCACTTTTCATGGTAACTTCCAGGGGATAATGCTGTAGAAAATATATTAGACAGTGCAGGCATAGATGACTTTTAGAGGCTCTCTTCGGTGAGCAACTTTTAATCAATCTTCCCTTGTCGGGCAGATTTTCTTCCTTAGTTTCCTAACGTTTTCCCTCGGTCGAGCGAGCACTGCGAATAATTCGAAGAATACGTAGAAACTTTTCCACCCGTTGCTTCGGCTTATTTCTCTCCTTTCACTAGCTATAATATGAAAACTCCGCGGAACGAAATGATGATATTCTATGCAGCCCGACAAACGTAGGGAGCAAAATATTTTCACTTCCGTTTCAATAAAATAATTAATGGTGAAAGTAAAACGACATAAAGTATACAACAACCTATAATTCATTCTGGCATTTCGAACGAACGAATCGCGTGGCCAACCCAACAGCGATAATAATAATTATTTGATGTCCGACATCGTTTAAGGTGAACTCGCAGGTGGTGCACATAAATCTAGATATTTCTCCGTTCGATCGGCCTGAATGTTCACGTTGATTGCATAGTGCCGTTTGCTACAGAGACCCGCGAGGTCGCGATAAAGACTTCGTGACTGATGACTTGTTCGCTCGCTGGTGTCACGATACGCCCAGGCAAAAAGACGAAACGGAACCGATACAAAATCTTATTGACTTGTTTTATAATCGATAACATTTTTCTCCGCGGCGTCGATTTGTCGTGAAAAAAGAAAGCGATAGATATTTGTGCAGGGACGCTGAACCTCGTAGTAAGGTCGCGTCGATAAGGTGATAATCGTTTGACTCTGCTGACCCCCGATCTTGGAGACGCTTATTTTTAGTCGGCTGGTTTGGCGCTGTGTCACGAAATTAGGTGCCTCGGATATTGCAAGAATAGCGCGAAGGAATCTTTTCGTTTGTGTGAAGCGGTATTTGTCGAAGAACAATTAACAATGTTACTCGGCACGTCTTTCGTTTCAACGTCTTCTATGCACAGGCAATTTCTTTTAATTGCTCCTCTTATTCGACAGATTTACTGAATTTTGTCGGGATCGAATGGAATTTTTTTCGCAAGCCCAATTAGAATTGTTGTAGGCAATTTGGTTTTTGCGAGAGAATGCTGCACGCGGCGTGGTGCAATTTTTGTTGGACGCAATAGTGAGAAGTATTTTAAAATAAAGGGATTATATTCCAGCTGTATGCCTGTAATGCTCTCGCGAGGTATATATAAGGAAACGTCAGCGCTCCTTTGTAAGAAAGGTCATGATAAATTACGATAAAGAGTCTTCCGGACTTGTGAGCGTTTCCTGTCACGTAGTGCCGCGCCATTTTTCCCTTTTACTAGATCCAGATTGGGTTTAGCTGGAATGGAGTCTGCTGGTCGTGGGAAATTGAAATTAACACCGATGCGATCCTCGTAGTGGCTCAATCCTATGGCGGGTTAGCAGGTTTTTATATCAGAAATATCTGTGAAAAGTGGCGATTCACTTTTATTGCTGATTGGACTCTTCTCTCATGTACCTACGTTCAATAATCTGGCTTACTTCTTCATACTTTATAAGAGGAAATTTTGAAAAGTGCTTTATTTGCGTATAATTTTGCACAGTCCAAAGAATTACCACGCCAGCATTGTTGTAAATTCTAGAAACGATTAATTTTCCCTAACCCGAAGAAAATAATTCTTGTTTTTCCAACAAGGCGAGATGTTTAAATCATTATAATCTGTACTACGCGACAGCACCAAGGGGGAATGAATCTTTTCTCTTTTCATAGTATCCTCAACTTTTTGCTAAACCGATAGTGTGCATTTACTTTCGACTCACAATCGATCCCCCGAGTTCTTTAAGCCATGTTAAAGTATAAAGTAATATACTTTAAGTAATAAAGTATATGAACAGCAATGTTTCAAAATTCCGTTCCTCTGAACAAATTTCAACCCCAGTTCTGCCGAATCGAAAACAATCGACGCATCTATCGAGTAACTAGTTCAAAGGACATGGCGATCGGGTGGCGAATTGATCGATCGCCCACAATCGCAGCCTCTGTGCACTACCATTATCCGATTATCCGAGATTTGTCGTGCAGCGTCGCGACGCGCGTAATCGTTGCGGCGTCGGGTATAAAATTTCAAGTGTCACGTGTACCGGACTGCTTGAAATATCAGACCCTTGGAAATTCCTGAGGTGTGAAGCAGTTTCCGTGTCGCTTTTCGCGTGGCTAGACGTCGATCAGATGGCTCAATGGACGCTTATTGAAGTTCATCCATGGTACGAACAGCTGCTTCCAAGGGGTTGAAGTAGACGCCGCGAGGAGACATTTGAAGGAATCAAACTAAAGAATATAGCCTTGAAAAGAATTCCCCTTGGACTTAGATTTTTTCGAATTTTCCTATTCTTTTTGTATTACCAAGCTTGCATCGTTTTCTCCTTCGTTACCTTTGCTTTTATTCCGTCAAGTATAAATTATAGACTTTTCTGTCTGGCTGAATAAAATTCGTTCGTTCCGATGTTCGTTATTCTACAAACTTTTTTACTATTTCTCTACCGCGCGGACAAAGTTATTCAGTGGGCGAGAAAATAATGTTTCAAGCGTATTTACGTGAATACCAAAATTTACGATGGAAAAACTGTGAAAGTACTTCAGGTTTAGAAACAGCGTTCCAAGAATTGCCACATTTTTTTAAAGCAAACATCAGAACTCGCCATCGAAAGATCGATTCGCTAAAATGAATTTATACGTTTGACATATTATTTCCCAGCGGACCGAAATATCTTTCCGTGGACGAGGGTGAAACGTTTCAATATAAAAGAAGTATCAAATGGGCCCCTCTAATATCCAGGGTAACAGAAATATTAAACGTTGAAAAACCTGATTCGGTCAGATTAAGTCTGACGAATTTTGTGAACGTTCCATCGGATACCGTCGAAGGAACGAACGATAGCCCGTAATTTCCTTTATAGGTGGCAAAAGATGCGTGCATATACGCGTATACGACAACGCGGCCGACCGTGTATCGTATCCGAACTGTTTTATTGGGAAGTAGGGACGTTCAGATCAGATCAATTTACCAAATGTCCGGTTGAACATGGGGGACCTGTAATCATTTCAATGATATGGACCTCGTTCCAGCTGGTTATGTACCGCGGGCTACGTGTATTGGCCGATTCAGACAGTTTTAGGCACTCTCAATGCTACACCGAACGACAAGCTTGCCGCAGAAATGGAACGCGATCGGTCCGGCGCGCAAAGTTTCCGGGGAAATTCGGAAAAACCGCGTGGCAACCTGCGACGATTCGTTTTCATTGCCGTGGAACCCGTTGCTTCGACGATGCAGGGCAAAAGGGCGGTGTAAAATGTGAATAATTAAAAGGAAATAAGCGAAACGAAGGAAACGGGTCATTTTCACGGCGCCGCTATTCGCGGGACGTTTTATCGATCAGCTATTCCGTGCCGTGTATCTTCGTTACAGGAATCGCAGTCGTTTAAAACGAAAGTTTGCTAGATCCGCGAGGCCAAGCCGAGTGCGCGAGCTTCGGCAATAATTCACGCCACTTATAATTCTTCGTGATACAGTGTTTCCAGCCGGGAAGCTTTCGCGTGTTCGCCGGGTGGAAAACTACACACGGCTGTGCCCACGTGCATTTAGCGCGATTGCAATTATCCCAGCTCGGCGGCCCGTCGTTCGTATTGAAAATTCATTTCTGCCGCTCGCTCGAGACACACTTGAACGATACTCTCTGTTTTCCCGACAGATTTTCCTCGCGATTCTCCGGCGTGCTGCTCGAGCGCAACGTCGCAGGAAGAATGGCGCAATGGGAACGTACTTGCGAACATCGGGGCGATCTGTTAAAGGAGCGTTAAATAATTTTACAGCGTCGATTATCGTTGAAATGAACGATCATAGAGTTTGTTGGAATTGTATTGCGTTCCTAGGGTGAAAAGACATTTGTTGTAACGAGAGTAATATGTCTGATGATGATTAATAAGGTGGAGGGTATTATTTCTGGGATACACGGCATAGTGGAATATTAATATCCAAATATAGCGAGAGTAAAGATAATTCAAGATTAGATGTTGCCTAACTAAGAATAAGGTAAACACCATTGCGCCCAATGTGGCGCCAAATGGGCCATAATCCACGCAATAACCACAAATGGTCTTTATTTCTTTATTTTCTTGGTCCTCAAAATTTCTTAGTCCCTCGTGCCTCTTACAGGAGAGTGGGTACCATATATATATGTATGTACACCCCGAAAAAGCCCATGGACCTGTGTAAATACTTAACTACTAAACGGTCCTTGGCTTAACGAAAAAGAAAAACGAAATAAAAATAATAGTGTCCTTTCGTTTTTTTTATCAACAAGTGCTCCAACATATACATATATTATTTATTTTTTTAAAATTTTCTCACAGAAAATGAATGACTTTTAAAGGAAGATCTATTCTGAATAATTGAACGAGGCAAATATTTTTCAATTTGCACGATCATTGGAAATAAAATGCTACGAAGTTTGCCCAGCGACAGATCAGCAGTATTGTTTACGAAGAAGGATAAACGTATCTGCCCCTGGCAAACGATAAAGAGTATTTTCTTCGTTCCACGGCGGTCGATAAATCGGTAGGACCGGGACATGGGGGAGGCACGATCGATCTAATCATGACGCTTCTTAATAACAGCCTGCCCCTATATAACAGCGTCCATTTTATCTAACCACTTCGAAACTGATCCTTCTAATTTTCCACGATTACACCACGGGGGAAAATGAAATTTTAATTAGTCAGGGACCGGCGTAAGCGTGAGGCAACTTTGCGAGCGTCAACTTTGATCTATCTGCTTTTCAAAATGAAACCTTCCTGATTAGTACGAATTTTCATTTCGATTCGATCATTTAAAATCGTAACGAAGGCGAACTTTATTCATAACCGCAGCTCCGTTTTTTTAATTGCAATTTAAAGTCAGCGGATAAAGAATGGTTTGAATAAAAAAAAAGTTTTCGCAGCGTGTTGCAATGTTTGTTGCAGGGAAAAGCTATTGCTCAATGTGACGTGTAATGAACTTTAAACATTGCTTAGCCCGCGGAACTGGGGCAACGGTAACGTAGGGTTGACCGTTGATAATGATCCAAAGAACTCGCGGGTTAATCATTGTCCATCATCGTATATTTAACTTCGTAGAGGAAGCCACTTGGATCATTGATCTCGCTGTTCCGTGACGCTTATTTTGTAAACAATAGCTGAAATGTTATTGGACGACGGGGCGATCGGAGTGATTTCTGTCGTGCGTGGGTTAATTTTTCTTCTTCAGGAAATTGTTCGTTTGAAAAAACTGGAGGGCTTTACATCTTCGATCGAGGGGGAATCTAGCACCCACGTGTCCGCAGAGACATGACCCATTTCCTCGTGGCATTCCATTTTAGAGATGGGACTTTGAAAAATTCATTCGAAAGTCGACGATGCGTTTTTTGGTCTTTTTGAGATAGGCGAAGAATGTAGTTGACGACGTTGGGAGTTACTGGGCAAGAATTCGTGTTACTTCATTTTTTGACACTCGTTTTTTTTCGTAAAATATTTTGTTCAATTGGTGGAAATTATTTTTCGCTGGATCTGCAGTCTTTCAAATAAGGGAAACTTTAATATACATAAATGAATTCGTTGTATTTAAATTAATTCACTGATTTGATTGAAAATTGAATGCTCGATTTTTGATAAGGGATTGGCTCTAAGAATTAGTTGCAATGAAAAGCCTGCATTTATATCCAATGTGAAAACAAATGCGAGACGGCTTAATTGGCAATCCGAGTAAAGTTTTCACAACTGTTGATCGTAAATAATTTAGTTGTTATTTAGAAGCGAGGGTGTTTGTTATCTTAAGTTATTAACTTCATTTCCGATATTACTGCCCGATAAGTGTAGCGGTTCATACAGTGTTTTATGATCTTTTACGATCAACATGGGTGAAGATAGTGAACACGGAAGGTTGATGGTTGGTCACGAAGTGAAACACGTTAGAACAGTTCTTTTCGTTCTTGTATACTTTTCAATGATTACCAAGAAATGCAGTGGCCAAGATAAGAGCACAATAGAAAATTAAAAAGAAATTTTATTGTTCAAATTAAAAATGTAATTGCCTTAAAGAAAATGTGAAATGTCTGTAAAAATAATAAAGAACTCTTAAGTAAGTTCTTCGAGGAAAATATTGAAACGTAAAATTAGATAATAGTATCTTACTAGACCTTTTGAATTTTCTTTTCCCGAAAAATCGCAGATCAGTTTCAAAGTTCGAGCCACCGTCGTGACCAACTCGAACTGTTTGTAAAGACGAAAAAATCGCGAGTTTACGGGGGTCAAAGATAACTCTGCCAGACGAACTGCTATCTGTGTTTCTTTGGAAGTCGCTGTTACGCCGGCCGGCTTCCATATCTATGTTTGTATTACGCGAATCGTTAGAAAATGTCCATTTATTTGTCAATTAATACGGTCAACACGAACTCCAATAAATTCTCCACTAAATCACGAAATTCAGCTTGCAATTAAATCGCAGCACTTAATAATTTAACTTCTGTTCAATCGTTCGGCCATTTTCTATCAATAAATTTCTTTTCTTATTCGTCGCATTAAATTTCTACTAATATTGGAGTAAAAGTGAAACTACCAATCGATAATAAATTTACTAATTGGGTCAAGAAAACGAACGCAGATATTAAAAAACAATTTCATAACAGAATCAAAGCATGTATATAAGCATTATTCCAAACTAGAGTACAGCAAGAAGAACCACCTACGCGAGAAAACAACGGACAAACTAAGTATATGTAAACTGCCCTTAGCAAGGTAAATTTACGTCCATTATGACGTGGTCTGCCCCAACAAGAAGAGTACTCATTTAAAGTGAAATTGGGCCAAACATTGTGAATGATCAAAACCAACTTATACAACAAATCAAGCGTATTTCTTATTTATAAAATTCAGATCTTCTAATATTTTACATATCATGGTTCAGTTTGCGTTCTTCTAATTCATTTAACTAATTTATCGCGTTCGCACATTAAATGTTCAACTTTAAGAAATACTTCCAAAAATCAGAGAAATTATCAACATACTATTTTGTCACCGACATCATAATATTCTACTGTCAGCCTTGCTTGCCGTGTTAACCGCGCCAGAAACTCTTCATCCCCAGTTTTCGCAAGAAAAAGAAAACTACCGCAGAACCGTGAAAGAAATATCTCGCATTCCTATCGTTCGAAATTAATCTCCCATTTCGACATTCGTTCGTCGCCGTAATCTCTCCATCCTTGACACGGCGTGTAACCTTCTGACACGAAGAACCATGCGAAGTGCCGAGATCATTGTCCCTTCCCATCGTTTCTGCCACTGTTCGCCGACTGTGTTTCGCCGTCGAACGATCCAACGGCAATCCGTCGTGCTCGAGACACAACGTTTCGTCTAATCGTTCGCGGGCCAAGAATATGAGAAAAATAGAACTTATCCGCCAGGTCTTGATGCCGCGGCTCGCCGCGTTTCTCCGCGAAAACTTTTTCCCGGGACACGTACCTTGCGAGGGTGGAACTTATTTACCTGGTCCGCACAGAATTCCACGGAGACTGGGAACGGGTAGCTCCATGCATTTTAGAGGCGGCCCAGGCCACGTTGAACAAACTTTCACGAGAATTTGTTACTGTGTGGGTGGTGCTTCACGACCCATTGTTCCCGGCCGATGGTTTTCCCGTGTAAATTGAATTTATCAGCCCGTTAGAAGTATTTCGCCGCCAATTCCGTGCACTCCGTCGCTCCGTTTTCGTCGCACCTGACCGACGTGCGCGAAAAAACTTTCGAGACGGTGTAACGAGTTTCAAGTTCGGGGGAACGGGGTGAGATGCACCGGCCACTCGCGTGGCGACTTGAAAAATTGATGGATCGTGATGGGACGCGTTGATGTTGTTCATCGTGTTGCTTGAGAAACAGTCGTATTGGGGGGAAGATTTCTTTCAGCGTAGCACGGACATATATTTTTGTTATTTATCAAGTATTTGGTTTCCTTGGAAGTTCTGGTTTAGGATGGTAAGCGAGTTTAAAATGTAAAAGGCTTTTCAAAGGAGCGGCTTTTCATCTGCTTTACAATAATTAAGAATTATAAATGGGATTAATTAGTAACAGTAGAGTGGCCGCCGAAGCAAACGATACTTCGCGGGATATAAATTAATGTAAAGCTGCGAAATGTTTTTGTGCTGTTGGAATTAATGCACGCGGGGGAATAAGATTAGGGCAACAAGATTGAAATTGTACAATGCTAATGTAGAATTTTGTGTGGTGTCGCGATCCGGAACGTGCGGACGAAATTGGAATTATTTACTTGTTTATCATTAATTAAATTAAAACTTAATGTCCCGTAGTGTTTTAAAATCCGTTCGGTTTCTCACTCTGGTTACGTTTGTCGGCAGAAAATGTTTAAACACGGTAAATATCCTTAATCTTTCGAGTAGATAACGATTACGAGAATTTTCGCAAGTTATCTAACTACGTAATTGAATGATGCTGTTGTCCTTGGTATTCTGCCTGATACACAAAGTTTTAAAGAGCTTTCGACAAACTCGCTAATTTATTTGGATTTTAAATACTTTATAACCCTGATGAATTTTTATTAGATATCCATTGCACGTCATGCTTGCTGTTATACATTCAGGAAAAACAAAAGGAAATGCACGCTGAACATCTTCCATTTGCTATAAAACTCACCCTCGATCTATAAATTATTATTATCGTGAACCGTCACTCGTATAAAACGCAGAGTTTTTTTCTTTGTTTTTTTTAAGCAAATATACTGGTATTTCATTTCATTTCGAAACATATTTGGGAAAGAATATATGAAAGATGTATTACATATATTTTCATCTCGCTATCTTAACCAAAGAAAAAAAAAGCTCCTAATAGGAAAGGGTGACTGAAATACGAACGGAGAAGCGTTACGTTTTCCCCGAAGTCCCTTTTGCAAAGAAACCATTCTTATGATAAAAAAAGTCCTCGTTTTTTTTGCCCCTTCGGAGGCTCTGAGAAACCCCAAAACTGCTAGCAATGCGAGAGTGCCATTTGTCTTCTAATTCTTCTTCTCGCAAAAGGACTATTTTTGTGATAAAAGAAAATGCCACTCGTTCGTTTCTACGCCCCATAAAAACTTTATGCGCTCTCTTCTTTCCAATGGAGGTACATACGTTCGTCCCTCTTCCTTCACTGTACTCCCTTAGTTCACGAAAAAATAGGTATACGTAACTAATCCACTCCGCAATTCCCGAATAAATAGAATTACACTTTATTAACCACCCCAAGCTTTCAAATTTATTTCTCTCTATAAACGCGCTTACGGTAATTACAAATACCAAATTTAAATACCTCCAAAGGAGCCTTCCAAATACCTTACTCGAGCTAACATCGATTTACCTCACGTATTGTCTCTCCCGAAAGAAATCTATACAAAAAACAATCTAGAAATAAATTTCTCCACCCCGCAGAAGACACCTTCGCGAACATCCCACCACCCTGCCGCCTTCGCGCGAAGCTCCATTTCGAAGAACAACCCCTTTCCAAAGTGTATAACGGGCAAAGGCAAACAGAACAAAGGAACACCATTCAAGCCGAAAACTAGTCGGCTCTACTCATCCCGCGGCTGGGGCAAAGAATGCTCTATGTACGTGTACTTACTGGCCGCTTCAGAAACCGCGACGAAAAGCAAAAGGCAGGCAAGGGCCGTCCCCGTGAGTCGAGGTGGATGCCCCATGACGTCCCCGTAGGCAGAAGTCTCGGGCTAAGGAAGCACTGTAGCACAATATCAGCTTGGACACGATGCGGCCACGAGAGAACACCACAAAAGCACCGATGCTTTTCTTCGTCCGTGCTTTTATGCTCTCGTGGCCCCCCTCTCCACGGATCGTCGTCACTTGTACCCATGGCTGCTGGACATTGGCATACGATTCGTGTGTACTCTATTCATCACGCTGACACTGAGATAACGAGATCTCGAGGCGGACCCGCCGCACAAGGAAACAACGGGTCGACGAGATAGCGAACGATCGCGTCTGTTAGCGAACCGGTAGCCGATTCCTTGAACGTTCACCTGGCCGCGTGAACGTGGACCCCGGGTTACACCTTTTGTATCGCGTGACGGGGACAATGATGCTGGACGTCGGGATTATTGGTCACTGTTACGCGCGATACGTGTACACGCGTACGTCATTCACTTGGATCAACGTTTCGGAACGTGAATGTTGTCCTACGCATCGGTCCTTTTTTTTCCTTTTTTTCTTTTACTGAGAAAGGAGCGAACGGAGCGAGGAATGATTGCGGCGCGGCCGGGAATTAATTAAGGTGCTCGAGACGGACGGTTTTGGGGCTGCAGGTGTACCGTGCGATGGAATTTCACGATTGATTCAGTGGCGAGGCTGATCTGTTCTGATCGTGCGTTGGGATATTGTGCACGGTACTTGGAAATGTTGTTGCCTTGGGCTGATTAATTTGTAGGCGGTATTGCCTGGCGAGCAATGCGACAATGGAACGGGGAAAATGTTTTAAATAGAGAGATTATGGTGGATTATGGCAGGAAAGTAGAAATGTTTGGAGAATTTCCACGGTCAATCACAATTCCACAGTACTCGTAAATAAATCACTTTTTTTAATTAAATTTTGATTGACAAGAAGATTGACAAGAAGATTCTTTGGGTCGGATAAAATATTTCTGATGATAATTACTAATCAATCTCTAACATCTTAGAAATCATTTAAGCGCTTTGAGTAATCAGCCTAGATTGTATTCGTCATTCATGACGTTATTATTACAATTATTTTTGTCCTCCTGCGCCGTTATCGAGTGAAATGTCGCCCGTTTTTATTTTAATAGTGATGTAAATTTAGAGTTCCTCCAATTTAAAGAATGACTGGTCACCAAACGGAAAAGATAAACGACAATTTCGACCTGCCCTAATCGTGCTGGTCGGAGTGACAACTTGTGCAGCGATAAGATTCATTTTCCCATGGCCGTCAGGAACCTTGCAAACATTTACTTTCGGATATATCGTGTACACGGCTAGTCAACTTTTATCTACCGAAAGTTCGTCGATCACTGTTACATTTCGGTTAGTTTCGATTATCATAGATTAGAACATTTCTCCAGGATAACAGTAATTTCTACTTAACTTTAGCATGGCAACTTCTTCATATACACTGGTTACGGAAGTAACAATGACACTTATCGTAACTCAATTAACCCTTTAGTTACAGTCTCTAGAAAATTGTAAGTGCTGCCTGGCGCGGTTGTAAATCGAATTTTTATTTTCCATACAAAAACTCAGACATCGTATTTTATTAAACTGTTCGTTATTATACGGATAACAACGTGAACGATGCCAAGGCGCAAAAGGATTTTCCAAGGGAAAGTTTCCTTTATGAAAATTAATTTGATTACGAGAATGCAATTCCTTTGCAAAGTTAATGCCAAAGGACACTTTTTTACGCGAAGCCAGGAATAAACTTTTAAACGAGCACTATGCCTTCTTTTTTTAACGTCGCTCCTCTGTATCTAACTCCAAGGGACTTTTATGAAGGAAACCTAAGCGTTGCGGCATGGACATCGAATAAAGTACAGCGGCTAAAGGCGGAGGACAATTTCCCACCTGGTCTCGCTGTTTCGCTGTAATTGCATCCCACCTGCCGGGGATTCGACGAAAGAATTTTATTTCCCTTAATCCAGAAAAAACTTTTCGCCTAATTCGACTTAATTTACCGCTCAAGTCTTCGTTTATCGTTGCACACTTTCTTCCACTTGCAGGACTAAAAAGGGGACTAACGTCTAAATGTAACTTGAATGCATCGAGGAACGACTTTAACTTCGGCTCCTTATTTTGCCCGCCTTTTCTCCTGCCAAAAGTTCGAAAGGAAAATAATCACGCCCCTGTGGAATTTGTGGCGGTGGTGGCGTGCAGTTTGCAGAGACGCTGCATTTATTTCCGTTTAGGTGTAAAAGCTCGCGTAATGTCTTTGGAGCTACTGGTGTCTCTGCGCATCAGTTTTCATTTCTGATTATTTTACAGGCACTGCCAGCGGTTTTTACTATTAACATCCTCGAAGTCGATGGAAATTTTAGAGCTTTAGATCGAAAGTATTTTCTAACAATTAATATCATTTTATTTTCTCCTCAGTCGTCCTATTTTCTTTGCCATTCATTTAAAATTTAGAATTTGTCGAAGTTTTTCACAATCAATTAATGTAAAATTATATTAAAGAACGGAACTTAAAGAAACTTTTCATTTACGAGGGCCTGCTACCCCTTTCTTTTTTATATAAGAACATCAGTGCTGAGCCATTCATAAATTGGAATAATTATCAGCGTACTTCTAATGGCTGTCGTAGTATTATCTAAGCCTTCCTTCCTCTTAATCTGATTTTCCTTGATTCTTGGAATTGAATATTGCAAAAGACTCGTTCGATAAGGCAGATGTACACATACATTTGAGAGAATATTGTTGGGGGAACGTATAGGACATTTCGAATTTTGGAGTTGATTTATTCGGCTACCATCCTGAAGGGACCTAATATCTCGAATTTAACGTTTGGTCGTGGCGTAGATAAATCGATTTACGATGCTCCTGTGTCACGTGCAATCACGATCCTTTCTTTCTGTACTTTTTTCTCTGGTCCGTGGAGACTCGCGGCTCATCGGTTCGTGCTATTTTTTCTAACGCATTTTCCACGACTTGCTCGAAAAGCTTTAATTACTGTACGCTGGAAAAAGATAGATTAAAGAGAAGTATGCAACGTTGAATTTTGCAATCCCTTTGAAAATTACTATCGTAGATTGTTCTGTTCGAAATTTGATTAAAAGCCTTTTAAAATTTTCGAACGAAATCTTTGCTTGTGATGGAACGTTAATCGTAGTAGAAAGATGAATGATTGTTTTCAGTCTTCTCATGTTTTATAGTCTTAATAGTTTAATAATTCTCAGACTATTTGAATTTGGGGTTGATTGAAAAATTCGAAAGGATTCTGTTCAAATAATTAATTGTTCCTTTCAGTAATTAAACTTGATTTTAATTCAATCGGTAAGAATTCGTTGTAAGATAGATTTAAATAAAAATGCTTTATACGAGATGTTTCTTCGATTTGTTTCTCTTACTTTAATAGACTTCTGCTGAAGATTTACCGATGGTTTAATGAAACTTTATTCCCCTTCGTACGCAACACAAATTTTCAGTAAAGATCCCCTTTAACAAATCTATCTCATGTTAGACCTTGCAAATATGAAATTGAACCCATTGCAGTACATTTTAATAAAACTCCCCGTGTTGCGTTTAAATTAGAACCCACCGAGACAAACGTAAAGCTCCTGCTAAAGTCTCTATACGTAAGAATCTTGAAACTTTATGCGAATAAACGTAAAATACCATGTACACGCGACCAAAGTGAATTTAATCTTTCGATAACCCCAAGCTTCGACCAATCATCGGTTCAGATATTAAAAATGTTTGTACAACGCGAATCTGACGTATTTCTCTCCTGTCTACTTTTCATTATCACATTACCAATTGAAAACGTTCAGATCTCGCGACACGTGCAGTCTCTGCAATTTATCCAATCGTCTATTGACTATCTCTAACGTTAAACATATTCGTTTCTATAGACTACCTCCGATTTAGGCAAGTCGCGACATTCACTTCTGTATGCACGAAACGTGTTTTTACAGAGGACAAGATTACTCAGAAGAATTTCGACGAATCGAATTACGTGAAGTTCCCTATGCGTAAATACGTACCAGAGATAATTCGACGAGACAGATACAGATAGATTTGAATGGAAAATTGTCAGTAAACGGATTAATCATCGGTTTGCAGCAGCGGCGGCCACAGTGTGGAAAGTAACACGGACTTTAACTGCAAACACATCGCGATAACACAATATTCCCGGTCTACCAACGACGGCAACGTGCTCGATAAAAATTTATCGCCCTATTCTCTCTCTATCTTTTCGTTCTTCAAAACTGTAACTGTAACGGCACTGTAACGGGACACAGGGCCGAATGTTCAAATCGATCGTCAACGATGCAGCAGGCCCTTGATTGTCATTATCGCCGTAATTGTAACAGGACAAAACGAAAGTGGAAATGAGAATTGTCGATTGAGAAATCATTTCCCGGGAGGGGTAGCAAATTGACGCAAATTGTTGTCATTCTATTTCGTGTGGCGGGAATGTTCAGGATGATTAAAACGACGATTTACGACCGGGGCAATAGAATAAATTCGTGCGACGCCAGTGAGATTTAGCCTACTCGAAAACATCACTGCGCAACAATCCAGGCATTCCTTTGCCGGTCGACGCGATTATTAACATATTCCGGCTGCTGGACGGGGGTCCCTGCCGGAAATGGATTGTATGCCACACTTCGCGACCGGCATCATCATCATAGTCGACGTCCACGATATTGTTTTGGTAATGCTCGTCTCGCATGGTTCGACGTGTACCTGCGTGAATCTGCCCGTCGACATGGTTCAATTAACGTTGCCGCGTCGGGGCGTGTTCGCAAATAGTGAAGAGGTTGCGCGCGGTAATGCGACGGATTGAAATGTAAACTGGACGAATTAATCAGGGATCAAAGCATAGGAGATTTGCATCCGTTCGTATCAGCTCCGTTGTTATTGTGATCCAACCAATGCCGATGCAACCCCGTGCATAGAATCGGCGATGAAAAATCGACAATAACGCAGCACAGTTCGAGTAGACGGTTGTGCAATTGTCGATGAAGATTTTCTGTTTGTTTAGAGATTAAGATTTAGGGATGGAAGGTAATTTTGTGGTTGTGTAATTAATTAAAGTTATGGGTGGTCCGAATGAATTTCAGAGAGAGAGGGAGACTTTGCACTGATATTATCTAGAGATTGAAGCATCGAATAATTTTTATACTTGTGTACTCCGGACTAAAATCAATTTACCGAAATGTACAGTCTCGCCACTGTGTTTACGTTACACTTTGCCCAATGGGCCTGAATAAAATTCAATCGCAGCTGCTTACAATATCAGCTACCAAGTCTTAGGCACTCGTTTGTAACCAGCTTAGAAGTGATAACACCGTGACCGTTGCTCGGCGAAAAAAGAAGAAATAATAAAAAATGTCTATGCGAGTCAAGAGTCCAGCCTAATCGAGCTACATATGTACTGCAGTCTGGAAAACATTGTTAAGCTCCTATGATACGGAAGTTCGTTCATGAAAGTTCGTAAAGCAGTTGAACAATCGTGGATATTAAGTAAGGATACAAAGGTACTGAATATAACGAGTATATACACAGAATTATAAAATAATTGAACAATGCACCTTTATCTCTGTTCTACGATAATTCCATATTCGCGAACAAACATTTACACTCATGTCTGGTGAAACGAAAAACCTTCCAAATATATATTTTTAGAATCTTTCAATTTATCGTTGTGTAACAAGACGTAACTATCTCATAGTTTGCTAATGTTGGCCGCTTCCCTAAAGAAACAGTTTGAGTCTCTCTTCCAATCCCCAAAATTGCAGCTTGGAATAATTGAATGCTAGAAACGACAGACGTTGCAAATGATAAAAGGAAGTCGTGTCGATATTTTTTGAACGAAAACTATTCAATTTTATTGGTCATCTATCTTCGTAGGTATACCGACGACACATGTCCCCGGGATCACAGATATGTTTTCCCTTTGCGGATTTCCAACGGGAACAGCTTGTATCGTGATCAAAGGAACGTATCGTTGAAAATCGTGTTGCGGTCTCTCTGTGTGCGCACGAGTTTTCAAGGGGACGCCAAACAAACAACACGTTGGTCCTTTGTACCTTTTGATTACTCGCCACTAGACGTGCGCCAGCAATACGCGCAATGCAGTTATCCTTGTGTCAAGTTTAAAGGCAAAGAAAATGGGAGCGGGAGTGCTTCCAGGGATACGAATGCGTGAGAAAACGGGGGAGAAATTGTTTGAAAAGCCCTCTCAGCGCTTTCCCGGAATTCGTAATTCGAATTTTCAATTTTTCTTCTTCTTATCATATTTTACAACATTTACTCCACGTCTCACGAATTTTGTACTTTCGTTTCCGCTGACTCGTTATTTCTCTTAGCGACATTTCGGCGACTCTGTTCTTATGTTTATACTTTGTTATTTTATTCGAGATTTGTTTTCACCGCCCCTCTTTGATCTGTCTTTTTATTTTCGATTCGGGGTTTTACTTTTTCGTACTGCTTTCGATACTTTCGAGTTTAGCTGCTTGTGCATATTTCTGGCGAATGTTGTTTCGATTTATTTCATATTTTCGTTAATTTGGTCAACTTTCAGGGTATTTATAGTTTGTGTATTCTCTGTCAATACACAAGACTGTTGTGCTTTCGATGTTTTATCATCAATTATTTAACTTCGTACAACCAATAAGATTTGTTTATTAATCTAATCATAGATTTTGACCTGTCTGCTTTCGCAGAAATTCTTCCGGTTTGATTTTTTTGTTCTTTCGCTGTTATGTCTTATCTACGGAATAAGAAGATTTCTTACTAATATTGCGGCAATATAACGTGACTGTTGTGCAATATTCGATAGAGCTGTTGTCTAGACACTGGTCGTCGATCACACATTTAGTCAACCTTTATTTATAGTTTCCTTCGTTCAATTTTTACATCCGACATATGGAGCGTAAAGAAAGTCTGTTTTAAAAACCCTTTTATTAACAAAGGCCATCACACCTGCACACTATGTTATTAAACAATTATGAAACTAATCAGCGTATTAATAATGAATAGTGTAACAAATGCAATCGAACAAAGACCACGTCGTGTTCAATAATAAAACAGAAATATATAATAAAATAATACGGTTGCATGAGAGCTCGTCGTTTCACCTGTTGCACTTACACAATAATTGTCCAGAAATTGGTAAATCACAAAGGGTCCAAAGATTTTCTCGTTAATTTGTCGTGCTCCTCACTCTTTATGGAAATGTTCCCCCCAACGCTTTATCTCCGCGTAAATTGTATTCCATATCTTCGATCGACAATTAAACTTGAAAAGTTCCGATAGCAATGAAGCTTTATTATAATGAGCGCGGAACAATCGTCGCGTTGTGCCAGCAGCTATCGGCAAAGAAAAGTGCCGATACGACTTTTATTGTCCCCGCCAATATGCAGTATCGGGATATTCTAATAGCAAGTTTTGATGCATCGTGCGTTTCTTCCGCTGCGAGATTAACGAATAACAAACAAGTCCATCTAAACGTCGAGGAATATCGCGGCCATAGATGCGCGATTTTCCAGAAAAATCTTATCGGCCACATTTTATGCACCATTATCGAACTTTTGCGGCGTTTATTCGTAGAAAACTGCAACTTTCTTGTTCGTTATACGGCACAGGATGTTATTCGTTCATTATACCGAGTTTCCTAAGATGTTGTCGTAATCAGCGATTTTCCTCCTTGTTCCTCGAAAATGTTGGCGAAGATATTTGCTCGATAATTTTCTGGTTTAACCAGCATCGACGTTCTTTAATAAAATGTTATTCCCGGAGTAATCTGTTTTCGCTGAGAATAATAACGTTGAAGGTATTTTGCTTTCTGCTCTTTTTTTAATGAGTAATATTTAAGTTCGAACAATTTCGACTTTGCAGTGGAAACTTGTCGAATTCAATCAATTCGATTTAACTCGAAAGCTTTTCACATTTCCGACCTGCCCTGTCTGAATATTACAAAGCGAAAGTCGCGTTGCACCGAATATTTCAAAGTTCAAAGTTATCGAATTGAAAGCTTTTCAATCGGCCCACTTTTGTTTGCCCAAAGGCCTCTCGATTCGCAAGAGAAACTCTTGCATTGGAAATAAATGTGGCATCCTCAAATTTCGCTGGATTTTTGTTCGGATGGTTCAAGACTCGAGATGAAACAGAGATTGTATAACTCTGCGGTCGGGTTATCTGACAGATTTTTCCTTTGCATTCTCCTCTTTCTCCTCGGTTAAGGTCGCGCAAGTGATTTATGCTCGCGAATTTCGATACCAACAGATCAACTGGCTAGAGTCACAAGGAATTCTTATCGTTCTTAGCGCAGCCTGCATCACGATGCATTCGTTTCAGGGAATGGCTCGCAAATAGATTGAATCGATTTGATAAGAGGCTGCTAAAGCACAAAACAATTGTCAATCGAACTTAATCGACATCCTTTGGCTATCGACGAACGGAAGCTGCGAGCAAATAAATAAGCCAGGGACTGAAACTGACGCAGTCTTCACTCCGAAGTGATTCTTTTTATTCCAGTGCATCGAAAAATATTCGGTTGATTTTGAGTAAATATTCGATTTAAATTGCGTCGCGATTCGTCGCGGTGCTAAGGTCACAGTTTTAATCGTTAATTACTTTTAATATCATTTAATGATACGCATAATAATCAGTTTTGTATAATTGACTTCGGAAAAGCAACGGATAATATTGCCGGTTAAAGTAGACGAGCAATACTCGCACGTCGGGTAAAAATATTAATTAAATAGTAAGCAGTAACAAGTGATTCAGACAGCACAGCAATTAAACAATAAATAATAAATACCATAGCTGTTTGCTCAAATCGTGGCCGGCGTGCTAATATATTAATGCTGACCGTTGTGTATGTTTAGACACGTACATTCTATAAATATTTAATATGTTACTATCAATTAGCTATTTATAGGTACAGGTAACATGTATGTATTAAATATTCATAGGTTGATCGATGTCGAATTCATAGAAAAAATCCGAAAGTGCGAAACATAGTACGAACGCAGTGCATTTCATTTCTACTCAATTACCAAAATAGTATTTAATTTTTTGTCATTATTATTATCAAATCCAAGCTTGGCTAACTATACAGACTACTATTTGATTCATGTGTAAGCCTCTTGTTCCTTTAAAATTCAAGCTAAAATATTGACAAATTTCTCACTGCTTTTTTACACACAATAAGTCTACTGGAATTATGTTCATATAAAAATTACCTTGCTAATAATAATAACGCCACTAAATTCTTTCTACACTTTCGAAATAAAATTCGCAGACGAATAGTTAAGAAAAAGTCTTGAATCGTACGAATTCAGCGAACACGCCCGCAAACATGCAGCCTACTATTATTTATTTCGTACTGTCCTCGTGCAACAGGTAAACGCGTCCAAATAATATTCACAGGAATTGCCGTCGTGTTTCAAATGAGAATTCCGTTTTCTCCTCCCATGGCACGCGAGTGTAACAGAATTCCCTCAAACGGCCTTCCCGTTGCGAGCGAAAAACGAGCGTCCTAAATTTAGTTTACCTTATTTTTAGTGTCGACATTAACCCTCGCCGAGTTTTCGTATCTTCTGACGTTTCAACCCCTCGCTAACCCTCCCACACCACATCTGCCGCCGTCGCGTTTCGTTGACCAATTTACCTTTATTTCGTTAAATAACATCTCGAATTCGACGGCCTTTGTTCAACGAGAGAGCTCATGGCGACGAACGTACGTATACACGTGAATGTTCAAGCAGCGAATCGTTGAACTGTACTTAATGTGTCGCGACATTTCCAGTCGGCAATTCATATTGATCGAACATCATCGTGAAACACGGCTGCTTTTCACCGTGTGTCGAGCATCGTTGTTTCTCATGTGCTGTCAGTTAGGTACGCCGTAAACTCGTTTGCACTGAAATTGCCTCGCTATTGCGTGTTTCCTGTAACTCGATGCAGTGCTCTGTACAAAGCTGAGATTCCAGATACGCGGAGCTTTGTTTGCTTTGCAAAATATTCACCCCTTTGGAAGGCTTCGGTGCGTTTCAAATGCAAAGATTCGTTGATGCTACAATTCGACGATTTTATTCGGTCTGCCCATTCAGGGGGAAATTTTTGTTTAATTCTAGCTCAACAATTCGGCAATTTTATGCACTTACATTTTAATTCATCTGTAACTAAGTGACATTTCGCAAATTATGTACACAGGGCGGGTCGAAAACTTGGACCGTCTGGAATATTTCAGGTATTTGAAATGATATGGAAGAATGTTACAATTTTGGTAAATCATATTTGCATGGACGCAGAGTATTTGAAATTAATCGAATGTGTGCGTCGATTAAATAATTGCACAGTTCATTGAAAATGGTAACGGTGTGTTGTCGCGTTAAAGTGCGAGCATTCGTGAGCAATGTTTTATCCACGGCCTGTGGGGATCGTTATAAAATACCAAGCACGAGTGAGCTAATTGAAGCCGATTAGAGGTGATCTAGTCTGAAATGACTAACCGACACTGTCCGTAACAGTTTGTATAATAGAATCGCCGATTATAGTGAAATACAATTAGGCGTTGCAAGCCAAGATTAAATAGCGATTCGACGGCCGTGGAAAATATTCTCTTATGTTTGAGTACATGGATGCGACGAGTTCTCCATTTACTGTAACGATAAACAAACTTATTTATATCGCAATAAAAATGCCTTTCCTCTTGAATTTTTCGAACGAGCAATAGGCATTACTTATTAACACAATTTTTGCACGCTCAATTCGCACACTCAGCGTTAAAATAATAAGTTGCTATTAATTTAATCGTTAATTTTCCACTATTTTCCCATAAGAACGGGGATCATTAAATTGGTAAGTGTAACCGGATAAATAACAGGCTTTCTTCTTCTTCCTACGATTCGAAGGTATTATGGTCCCAAGGATTTGACATCATTATCGTGATACGTTTAAAATCTGAGCGATTCCACCCCGTATTATATTCGGATCACGATACATATGATGACGTCGCTGCCCCCATAAATATCTGCGAACGATATCAAACGAAATGTAATCGGGTATCCGTGATCGGAATATTTTCATGAATGTTTAAAGGTTACGCGCATCTGTGCCATATTGAAATGTATGCGTAACGGCGAATTATTCTTTCATCAATATTGATCAAAATGGCATAATTGCTGCCTTACTTTATATCACTGAGGCTAAACAGCATTAATGGGGTTGATGATAGCAGAAACGTTGCGAAAATCATCGATAGTAAACAGCAACAAAAGAGTTGCATCGACGCTAAACTCGTACAAAAAAAAGAGTTTCTAATCCTAGAAAGTTCACGAGCATATGTAACGCAAAAACGAACAGTATTAAAGTATTAAACTTTATTAATATTTTCTGAATGGTCCAGTAACTATAGAGCGCAATAGAATTAACAACAACGGCCAACTATAAATGGTTGCCAGCTTGGAGACTGCGTTAACGAACAACTTTGCAACGCATCCTGCTCGGCTAACTCTACATTTCACTTCCTGAGGGCCAGGTATAATAATTTGCTTTGCACGAGGCGCCCTAGAATTTGCCCGGTATAGATTTCCAGTGAGCTATACCGATACGCCTCTCGCAGGATTAGTTTGCACGTAAACGAGTAGTGAAAAAGTAGTGACAAAATTGTACGGGAAAGTGAAGATTAGGTAAGGAAAGGTTTTAATAAAATCAAATAGTTTTATTAGCAATTCTGTAAAAGGCTGGGCCATTTGTGAAATTTGGTAGCCTCGGGGGAAATTCAACAGATTTGGACATTTCGTTCTTTTAAGGGGCTACTTCGCTGCAGTAGAAAAGATTTCTTACCTGTGTGTAGGAAGGAGCTGTGTCGAAAGGAACCTCCACCTGTTGAGTATCTCTGCTGTTAAGAGCACAATTCTTTGAATAAAAAGTATCGACACTTTTTTCTTTCAAAAAAGCAGCTCGTAACGGGGACGAAACGAAATCGTTTTTGCCAACGTTCCTTTGCTAAGACAGCATCGTTAGGTACTGACTTGGTCTCTCAGAATTTCGAAATAAAATATATTCTTCTGATTGCACATAATTGACGATTCGTTTCTCTTCTTCTTTCGCTTGATTCATTTAGTTCGGGTGTCTCTTGTTCCATTGTTCAATTGCATAAAAGTAATTGTCAACGCAGGGGTCATTTGCTCTACGCGCGATTAGATTATTCCGGTGAAAGAAAAAAAGAGAATTTTGATAAGATGTAACGAGAGAACACGTGCGAGCCGTTTATCCATATGCATTGTAATCATTTTTATTTATCTGAAAGTACGGCTGTTGTTGCTGCAACGAAACGTCACTTGGACGGTTGGAAAATTTCTTTGTGACGTATCTGTTCGGCAAAACGGCCGCGATGAACCATTATGGAAGAAACATTTAGGAATGTAGACATTACTTCGTTAAAAGCTGGACATTTAAGTTTCAATCATTTGAAATCCAACTCTCTACATTTTTCAACTTTGAACGCTGTGAAAGCTTCAGACACTATTCCATTGAATTTTCACGCAGTTAGTTATTTCTGAATTCTAACATTGTCTAATACTGTCGCTTTCAACGAATTTTTACTAAATAACTTTCGCACAAATCATGAATCACATCCGGCGAAAATAAAATAATTCATTCGTTCATTTACCTAACTCGGCATATTTCAATCGAACAATTCTGAATCGCTGTGCTCCAACGTTATCGCGTCGTTTCGTGAGAAAACAGAGCCGGTTAAACGTGGAAACAGGAAGGTTGAAAAAGGCACGCGGGACACGGGCGAACTTTGCCATTAAAGTGCAGCCTCGTGAATATTGAACCACTCAATTATCCTGACGATCAGACGCATTCGCATCGCGCGAGTTCGTCAAACATCTGTTAAATTGAATCGCTTCGCGACTACCTGCGTCGCGAATAATTAATTTTTAACGTAAATACGAATGTCGAGCGAGTGGCGAAGCACGATATTGCAATTACAAAATATATACACGCGATACGCCGCTCTCTGCTTTCTGTCCAACGTGAAGTACATATGTCTGCATAGGAGCTTTCTCGATGGTCGGGAGGTTCAGGTAAGAACGCGAGGACACCTATGGGATTCCTCAGCTGACTTCGACGAAGTCACATTCGCATTATGGAAAATGCCATCGAAAGCTGGCTACAGCTCTTGCAGGGGTAGGTGCGAGAAACGAAAACAAGACGAAAGTTTGCAGGGATCACACCAACACAATGTGCTTACGCCACCCACACCTTGGTCTAACAAACACGGCTAAACGCAGAACTATGCTCGCGCCCACGCAAAGATCAAAGCATACCTATCGTGAGTTATTTCGCACTAAACAGCCATTGTCTGTTTCGTACAATGGCGGTGTAGTTGACAAATCAAGTAAGAATAATAGTAATAAAATAGGGACAAAGGGTGCATGCTACAAATGGAGAAGCTATATTCCTAATTAAACTCGAATGTCTGCTTATATCTTTGTTACAAGTATAACACTGGGAGCAGATTTAACCCAAGTGTTATGTAGAGGGGGACTTTAAATGGGTAAATACACTTTTATCTAGTAAATTTAGAAGACGCTGAATTTGTTCCGAGGCACGTTGCAGAATATTTCATGCCGCTTTGAATTCGTAAGAAATTCAGTGACGGGAAGACGAACGTTTGCGAGGATGCACGACAGTTGGCACGACCCTTGGCACGACAGTTTGCGGGGATTTCAGCCACTCGTCCGAAAGATTCGTGGAGGATAAAGAAAGCTTTGTATACCCTGGCTGAGAATTAACGTCGGATCCCCGGACGAATCTAGGAAATATTTTCTCGGGTCGATTTCCTTCACCTTTGAGTAAATCATATCTCTCTTTGGGTAGACTTGCACACGGGTATATGCGAATTTCGTACACCCCTCTTTCGCTTCCCTGCGTCTTTATTAGTGCAAAGTTCAGTCGGCTGTGCGTGTATTCGTTTTATTCGTTCCTCTCAGGAAATTCGAGCAGAGGAATGACTGGCGAAACATAAGGTTGGAGGAACCAGTTAAGTTGATTTTTCTTTTTGTCTTTTCTTCGCCCCGATTTCGACAATAAAAGCGGGTAAATGCAAAATAATTCCCCTCGGAATTATTTGCGATTGTTTAAAAGAGCATTTTGTTCCTTCGTTCCTCGAAATTCAATTTTAATCTCTCGAATAAATATTCCACGTTATTAATTAGTTGCAGCAAGAGGGAATGAAAATTTCGCTGCTGCATACAATTCGGGTTCTACAGGGTTGTAAATGTAATGGACAGGGAACTGGGTTATTGAGAAAATCTAAGGGAAATTTATCGAATCTTGAAATAAACAGCTATATTTAATCCAATAGAAATTAGCTTGGCCCTCGTGTATCAGTTCCCCGATAATTTTAGTTGCATGTGCGAATTGCCTTAGATAAAACGGTCCACGTAACGGTCTATTAGCGATTGAAAGGTTGCCGGGTTATGCAATGATTTAAAGCGGAGCAACGCTATTCAAACAAAAATGATCCGCATACTACTGTGCAGTGTAGCGGGTGGGCCTCTATAAACTTTCGATGATATTTCCCCGGTGGGAATTTCAATGAGGTCGTTACTCATTATTATCTCAATAACATGAGCGGGGTAATAGAGAATTCAGAAAGTCGAAGAAAAAGCTCGCTACCGCGGAGGAAATGTAAGAAGCGAGAAACGATGAGAGAAAGAGAGACGGTGGGAGACACGGAAAAATTCAAGGATCCCGTGACGACAACAAAAGTTTCCCCTTGTCCTTTTCTTTTTATTCCCTGCGAACTGTCTTCATTACCATCTTGCTAATAGAAAAGTCCAGGAACTACTTTCTATAATGCCAGGAATTTTAGGTTTTAGGATGGACCGATGTGCCAGGTAACTGAAGGAAAATATACGGGTCTGAAAGATGTACGATTTCAATCAGAACGATCTGCAATGTATAACTTGAAGCTACGACAGCGATGGTTTTTAATTTAAAAGGGGAAATTAGATGGGTACAAATCGATTTCACCGCCGGCTTTTATTACCTCGAGCATTTAATTTCAGGAAGAATATCTGTGGAACGAAACTCTAATAGTAAAGTGTTTCACCAATGTGTATTATTAAAGCGTTACGTAAGCCAGGCAGACCGGGGACAAGTTCCACATGTTACACAGAAACCAGCTGCAAAGTAAAAGAAATGATCGAATATGAGTGGAGGACAGGTACTGTCTCAGATTCACTCACGCCAATCAGATGAAATCGTGCGCATAAAACTAACAATGTCAGACAATTTTGCCACAGAACAAGCCACCAGAATTCGCAAGCAACGAAGAAAAATGAGCAGTATTATTATTAATCAGCATCTTATTCAACTCTGAATTTTATTCATCTAAAATCAGCTATTATTAAACAGACAGCAAAATCAAACTAATTAACCCACGAATTTATATCACTGCAACAATACCACACCCAGAGGCCCTCAAATTGCCAGACAATACCATCCACCTGAGAACCAACCCTCTCATCCAAAATCAGCAACACCATCGACATGTCCATTTAAGAATCCACCCCGAACATTCACATTTCCACCACCACGAATATACCAACACCAACGGCGTCCTGGTCCCTGGAAGAAAGCCTCGTTCGTTATCGTCCCAGTCTCGGGAACACCTACACGCCCCTAATTTCCACCCCTCTCGCCCCCGTACGAGGACAGGGCAACGGTGATCCGAAACGGCATCAGAAACGAAATCGTGACCAGTGGGGCGAATCCGCGGAAGAATTAACACGTCCCTGCCACATTTCCCGGTAATAAAATAGAATTGTAGCACACCGTGTACCACGCGAAAAAAAAGAAGCCAGCACCGTGAAAAACAGGGCCACGCCCTGCTTCCGTTGCCCGGTTGAGCCGGCGTCGATGTCACGTTTAAATTCGGACGTTCATTTTTCATAAACAAAATCGAACGTGATCGTTGCCTAGGAGACGTCGTTAGACAGGGAGGGAGAGATAGAGGGGGATGTTTTCAAAGATGGAACATAAAATGCTCAGTTCTGTCGATCTTCCGTACATGAACTCGTGCGGTTATTTGTCCTCCTTCTTTTTCGCTTTCCTGTTGTTTTTTTTGTTTTCGTCGACTCTCGAGATTGGTCTTCAGGTGTTGTCACGATGGTTCGACGGGTTCGTACGACTGGGTGGTTTCGGTTTCTGCCACTGGAGTGTGTAATCTGTTGCACAGAAGTGGCGGCTGGCGCCGCGACGCTGCGCGGTTCCCGTGCATAATGACGCTCTCGTGGATTATGGTCGTGACGCCGCTACACTCTACGAAATATTCTGGAAGCTGAATCGATCGTAGACGCGGCCGTGCTCTGCGGCCTGGCCTCGTGTGCACGTCGCCGGATCGGCCTGCCGGCGTTTTTCTTCCTTCGTTATCTACTCAGCTGTTTTTCTCCTCATTTCTTTTTTCTCCGCCCTGTCGTTCTTGATCCCTCCTTTTGAACGTTGCTCGTGTCAGGTTTTTCTTTCGAGGCCGCGGCAAACAGGACGGACAGCGGGCTGGATCAATGGGAAATCAGGTTCGATTGAGCAAGCAGAGTTCGAATTGTTGCGCGTGTAGAATAGCGGTGCATAACGAAATCTTCTGCGCTCCTTTTTGCATGGAGATATTTCATACACGACAGAGCGGAGGGTACGCGTTTCCGTTTCTAATCGAACCTATCGAACGACAAGAAAGCCGGTTCTTTCTAAAAAGATTTATTCATCACGAATATCTCCGTGGCCCCGAGCGCGTGAAACGTTTGATTAATTCTGTAACGAAAGCGATTCTAGGCAATCGATATATGTGCCGTTCCTTTTTCGGCTAGATTACGGTCGAACACTCGTCTGCAATTGGGAGAGAGAAACATTAAGAACCAGACGAGTCGCCTTGGCGTGCACGGATTATAATTACGAATTAACATTCCTCTGTGTCGACGATAAGCATGGTGAGGCACGTTTTTCACACTGCCTCGTGTACACGTTTCATCGGGGCGGTCTTAATTTCGCATTTTCTAGATTAAACTATCGTGTCGTGTGCGACGGTGTAACGCGAAGCAACGACACAAATAAACGCGTCCGCCGCACGCAGTAGAATGTGCCTCTCATGTGTCAGACACGCGTTGGCTCGTTTATATGCACAGGGTAACATTTCGCCGCGCGACGCTACTGTTTATTTTTGCATGATAAATTGTATAACAGTCTGTTAAAGGAATATATTCTTCGGAAGTTGCAAAATGAACAGGCAAATGATTGCGTAAAGTGAAATCGGAAGACGTAGAAAGGGACGATGTAAATGTGAATGTAATAAATTCAAAGTAAGAAGTTTGTTAGTTTGGAGAATTAGTGCTGTCATTTGTGGCGGGTTGTAAGCATTTCGAAATGGAAATCTACAGAATACAAAAATCATGTCGAGCACGTCAGAATTGAATTGAAGAAAGTAGTTTAACTTATAATCTGGTAAACTTGACTTGTAGGGGCAAGGCGTTTAAGAGTATTTCACTTGATGCTGTTAGAAAACAGTGGCGCTGGAGAAAAGTTCTTTTCTTTGACCGAAAAAAATGTGAGAAAGCTTCGAGGATGCTCCAAAATTTCTGAAACCCTGTTCTTGAACTCTTACATCGTGTCCTTCGTTTGAAGTCTTTAATTTTTCTTATCAGCTTGTTCCTCGTTATTCCAGCGAGCCCTATAACAAACCATCTTTATGATGGTGGTCCAAAAACTCTCCTTGCTTATACGGAACTATTCATTTCCATGAAACTCTACCACGTTAAAATGAGGAATGCTGGAAATTTGCTTCTGGTTAATTTAATTTTGTTAAATGGTTCGTTTTCATTTTTCTCTTTTCTGCGGCGAGCCGTTTTAAGAAATAAAATGTACGAATGGTCGAAATTAAGAATAAGATACTTAAATTCTTTAAGTACAAGGGTCTATATTTTTGAGCAATAAATTTGCATTCGAGCGTCCTCAGAGAAAATGATTTATAAATTTGGTAAAACATCGTTGTGTTCGTTTCAAAATTGTATTCCAATTCCTTACGACTAATTTCTCACTAAATCGTTTCCACCGTCGCTCGTGAATTCGTGTCTAAAACCAATGTTTACTATAAAACGTGACAGATTAAATGGCACGTGTTAAACGACGAATGCAAACACATCAGGTTATTGAATATGTCTCGTACTGTTCGCGTGGAATTGTGCAATCTGACGTCAGGGTCAGGTGGAAGTGGACATGCGCAACGATGCCACTTGTTAAATGCCTTTTCGCAGCAACCCCTACTTAAGGGTTGTCTTGTTCCTGCGTTGCCATGTTCGATGGATGTTTGCAGTTATTAATCGCGAATGCTGAATTTTGCGCAAACTTTTACCTAATTTCAACTGCAAAGTGGATCGCCGAATATTGTTACCAACTATAATATATTATTCTATTCAAGTGTCTCAAAACTTGTCGAGAAGAATAAAGTCTTGGGAATACTGAATTAAATTTCCTTCAGGTCCTGAAAAGTTTGCAACTGTTATATGCTCCGACAGTTTTAGAATTTTCGGAAGACTCGAAAGTTTAGAGCATATTTTATGCTTTAAATTAAAAAAAAAACAACTTTTAATTATCTCTGCAACAGCACAAGCGTGTAGCTAGTACTAGCATTTACTTTTTTATTATGTTATTGTATTTAATAGAAACTACCTGCTTCATAGCAGGGAAAATTGTTGATACTAATTTTTTAAAATAGTAGCCAGACGAACTGGGAATTAAAAATAATAAATTTGAACGTAGTGCTTCGTTTTGCCTTAGAATTTGCCCAGGCATTATGCAAAATACTCAACTTATCGGTCATTAATATTCACACGGCAGCGATAATTCATTCTAGCCAGCATCAATGGAAACGACGTCCCCATCAATCTTGATGAAATTCATAATGAATCCAGGAAATTAGTAGTCGCGATTGAGTTCGTGGGTTATTAATTAATAAAACGTATTATAATCGACTAGCCAATTATGCGCACCATACTTCAACGGCGAATGACTAACAGTCTATAATATAACCACGATTTTATTTAATGGAAATAATGTATTACAGCAGTGACAAATTTCCAATAAACTCGGTATACGTGAAATTTGAATCCTCTAAATAAATATAATTCTCTCGAGAGACGAGAATTTACAATATAATAAATACCAATTTTTGTTTACTCCAGAAACAATTCTACAAAGCTCACTTTATTTCCCTCAACTGTTAATAAACATTCATAAAAGTATGCCTCCTGAAATATTTTTAAGCCTAACGCTTCAGCTTCTAAAATTGATGAAACACACTTCTACAAAATTTCTGATCACGATGCCATTTACATTTCCAAACTCTTCCACTGAAAAACCGAACAATCGAAGTAAACAATTCGTTTCGACCGTACATTGTTCTATAAATGAACTTACCTCTAAAGACACGAACATTCATTTCGTTTCACGGCCGAACGGAGGAACTCGTTTATTTAAAGCAACAAGTGCCAGTGTGTTACGCAAAGCTCCGTTGCAACCCGGGTTAAAGGAGAAACTTTCTTTCGTCAAAGAATCTGGGGTGGGCCCAGTGGTTCACCATGATATAACGAAAGACTGAAAGACAACGCGGGGAAAATCAGCTTAGAGCTTTGCGGTATGTAATCCGTTGAGAAATTTTCCGAGATAAACCGTCCGCGGTTAACCGGTGAATGCTTGATGCGGCTCGTGTTGCTCCTTAATCTATCAATTATTCTCGTCAAAGGATCGATCATTTATGCAATTAAACGCTTATCCGAGCCGTGAAGCAGCTTGATTAGTAAATGGCAACAGCGTTCGTCAATGTAATCGGATTTAATTAATAGCAAGGTTTACGAGTGGCAACTGGAAGCTCCTTGATGATAATAGAGGCAGATTGTAATGGATTGAAAGGTGAGAGAAAGGTGCGGCGAGAAAAATTATATTTCCACGTTTTCATTGCTATTTGATGCGTTCTTTTTCATCGTTGCATTTCCAAAGTTTCGCGACACGAAAATTCTGAAGTTCTCAGTATGCTGTGCGTGGATCATTTTTGTTTTTGTACTTTATTAATAAAATATGCTTCCGTCATTTATTTATAAATATTCCGTGACGGATGCATTATCGCGATCTTCGCCATGAACCGTAAGTTCTGAATTTTGGATACCGTACCGTCTACCTTGGACTCTGAACCTTGAATTTCTCACCTCCAATGTCGAAAACGCAATATTGCGCTTTCTCGGTCACGAACGTCCCACCTCTTTTTTTTCTTATTTTAAACGCTGTACCTTGAACAGGACGAACAGGCGAAATTTATAGACTCGAGAATGAACCCGTTAATATCCGCGGACAATTGAAAAATTACCCCGCCTCACAATCGCACGAGCGACGATTAAAAATTAGGGCAGTCGTTCCGGCGTTCGTTTCGCCGGTACAATTAAATTTCGTCCCGACTACGGTTGCACGTGGTTAATTAACATCCTCCTAGCGTTCGTTTCGCGACGAAAACTTTCCCACCCACCAGCACAGGTGGATGACGTTCACCTTCAACCGTGTGGCCTTCGTTCTTTTCTCTTCTTCTTTTTCCCCCTCTCTTTCTCTTTCTGACAACCCTCACGAGCGGCGAAAGGGCGGCGTTTAGGAGCATTGCGTACGCCATAAAACGCCCACGAGAGCCCGATGACGCGATCAATGACGATCGCCCGGACGTTCCAGTTAATCTGGAAATTTGCTTTCAGACGACCCCGACACCGGAAGCACGGCCGGAGAAACGGCACGCCACAAAACAGCGTTAACGACATTGCTGTTGGTATAGCCGCCGTTCTTTCCTGGACACCATTTTTATGGTTATGGAAGCTACAACGAACGAGGCTGCCCGCTCGAAATCGATAGCCGTCGCGGCACCAAGGCTTGTATCTGATCCAATTTTTCGCCGTGCAGGATACTTTGCGTAGAAACGATGGCCAACGCTAGAGCTGCTCGTGTTGATCATTCACGCGTTCCACGGCAAGGGAGGGAATTATGTGGAGGGTCAGTGGAAATTCTCGGGTCACTTTATAGAACCGGGCGTGTCGATGTCGACTCGAAAACTTTTCATTTCGGCCACTTTTTTTTCATTCGAATAAATATTTCCTCGCGACGCCCGCCCGGTCCTGCCTTTAATTTCGCGACAACGTAACTCATCCCCTTTGTAACGTGTTTAACGGAACACACGGCGTGACTTACCGCCGGAGAATTCGCCGGGCAAAGTTAATTAAGTTCTCGTCAGGCGAATTAAAATAGACGTACGACGGGGTATCGTGCTCGAAGCAATAACGTCGCGCGAAATATCCTGCGGCGCGTATGGCAGATATTAATATGACTAATGTGCCAGTCGTTTTGAATAATAAATAATCAATGAGGGTGGATTGAATTCTGTACGACTGTTGCAATTTTTTTGAAACGATTTGGAAGAATGTGGCCGTATTGTACGGAAATTTAGACGTTTCCATGCTCGGTATACTGAAGATATATCGTAGAAAATTATAACCAGTATTAATAGCGAAATTAAAAGTATTCGATATTTTTTAGTGCCAATGAAACAGAACAAAAGAAAAGAGGAAAACTGTATAATTAATTGCTAATAGTATAAGTTAGAAAAAATGCTACAAGATATAATGGGGCGCGTGTTTAAGTCGAGTATGAACAAGAAACATAATTTAAGGGGTCAAGTAGAAACGGACTGTCTATCGTCAGACATAGTTCGGTGTAACTTCTCAGGAACTTATCGATGCTTTATGTAATAACCTTTTCCACGCAACATTAAATACCAACATGAAACAGTAGTACGGTGGAAATTTAGTAGAACTTCAGTATATTTGTTCACGTACAGGTGTATATTGCTTTCAGTAAATTAAATTTCCTTTTACTCGTCTATCCGCCCTTTCAAAGTAATTGCACTGCAGTTTATCCACAATTATTCGCCATCAATATATGCTTTCCTTATTTTACGTTTCTCATGAAATCTTGGTGTCGTCCTTTTTCTTTGGAACGCCAGACGCAACAGAGTGCCATGAGTTTTATTTGAAGAAAGGCAATGCTTCGGATGAAACAACGCCCATCGCGTACGGTGAAAAAGGAAATGGTAGCTGCGTCAATATTAAATTACATACCTCTGAGAGATGCCATTTAAAAGAAAGAGGCATTAATATGAATATCCAAACAGGATAATATTTTTTCAAAAAGGAAATAACAATTGATGCGTACGAAATTGGATGAAAGCATTGCTAATAATATTTTACTAAAATTGGCCAGATTAAAATGTGCAAACCTTGAAGTTTCACTCTTATCAGTTGATTGCTAAGCATGACAACGATATTATCAGAATAAGGGTAGCGTATTAAGTAAGTTAAACATTGAAAACAATTTTCATTAAACTTTATAAACTTGATAGATTATCACTAAAACTGTTAAAAGCAACACTTCCACGTAAAAGTACAAGGCAAACAGTGTCACGATATTCCACGGAACACTATAGCAAAGTGTTCAGACTAACACTCTCTGTTTTACTTACGAGGACGACTAGAGCGATGCATTAATCTAATTATTCATCGTCTCATTACAGTAAATCTCATCGAGACGGCCATCAACTAAAATCCACAAACGCCATCAGGCTTATGTGCTTTCCACATACACCGTCTAAATAACAGTTTGCCGAACTTTCTAAAGGATCGTAACGCTGAATGGGTGCTCATCAATCAAAGCAACCCTTTGCATTCCAATCTTCCTTGCTTGCGTTCACACTTGCCATTTCAAACACATTTCAACCGCGGTATGTATTCCCTTATGCATGTACGATTCAATTCGAAAAAGAGGTGTGGACGATTTCAAATACATGTCGCTTTAGAAGGTGCCAGAGCGTTCGACGCCAGAAAATGGACAAACATTTCGATAGTTAAGTTCGAAGCATTTATTCGGAGTCGACTATTTACAAAAAGTATATGAACGAATTACAAAATACGGAATAGATAGCACCTGGATCTGCTTAAGCGTTAAATACCTCGTACAAGCGCACGAAATTCATCACTTTATACTAATTGCACAAGTGCAATCAATATCGCGACACCTGTCGAAGCTGAAAAGTAAAAATTAAGTTGGCTCCAATTAATTTTAATTACATTTGGTCAATGTTCAGATTCACCACCGGGCCGCTTAATTACGCACCTAGTTGCAGGCGCAATAATTTTTTCGCTGCGCATAAAGCGTAGTTTATACGGACAACTGTGCGCCAAGTAGACTTTGTAATAGCTTTGGCTAGTCCTTTATACGTGGGCCGAGTATCCAATGTGTTCAAACGGCAGCAGATCAATATCTTTAAATTTCTTCCCCGTGGCAAAGGGGTACAGTAATTTCAACGCGTACATACGATTCAATGCGAAAACCGAGCACATCCAAACAACAGCACTCGTCACTGCGTGGCTATTAAACAGAATAAACAATCATACATTTTCCTCTGGCGAGAACCAGATCGCTGATTGCTGATTACACGCTGCGTGCGAGTCGAGGGAAAAATCGTGGGCGTCGAAACTGCGAAACACTTAATCTCCAATTGGATTCCCCCGATCGGCTCGCCTCCGACAATTCCTCTCCAACTTTCTTCACGACCGTCCGAAACAGCTGTTAAGCTCGCCAACCCTTTTCGACCTCCGCACAGAAGAGACCACCCGCCCCCGACGAACGCACACCTTCCACCCCATTCGAAAATCCCTCCACCCAATCTTCCCTCGCCCAGCTCGCCCCCTCGGTTGTCGCGGAACGATTCAATCAGATTGGAGGAAGCGTCGGCCGAAAGGAAAGCGAGGAAAAGAAGCTGAAGAAGGGAAAAAGGGCACGGGAGTGTAAGCGTGACCGGCGGTGTTGCGATTCGATGAGAAACGGAAGCGTGCACGATGCACGGGGTGGCCAGGGCCGTGTTATCAGCACAGTCTCTTTCTCTATCTCTCTGTCTCCCTCTCTTCCCGGGGGGTGAGAAAGGGAAGCGGCGAGTGTCGGTGGTGGGAGGATGCGCGGTGTATCAAAGCCGGTGACTCTTGCCGCGCAGCGTGGGAGTTAGTTCTGGTGAGGGCGCCAGCCAGCTCACTCGCTAAGCTAACCCACCGTCCCAACCCTTCGATCCTCCATCCCTCGACCTTCGGCCAACAAAGCAACATCCGCGGCCGCAACCTCCTTTTCAAACCAACACCGCAAGCCGCTGCTCTCTCGCCGCAACGTCCCTTGGAACCTGGCGAGGCAACGCGGCCGCGTAACCGGCGACGTCGCAACCCGCGAACGACAGCAACACCTACGGAACCGCGTCTCGGGGAAACCGCGCACCGCTGGCGAGGCGAGCATGCGAGAACACTGGCTCGTCGGCACCAGGGAACGCTGATCGACGTAAGGGCGCTCCGTCAATAAACGGGCAAACGTGACTGGACGAGGGAGGCATCGAAATCGAGAAGACACAGAGGCGAGACGACACGAGGTGCAGAGGTTGGAGGCGATTTCGTCGTTCGCCGGAGGAGAGTTCGAACGTCGCACGGTCGGCGGGCAGATGGAATGACAGTTGTCTGTTGCTCGCGGCGTTGCACACCTCGTGTGATTTAGGGGGCGAGCAGGTGTGATGTTGACGTTGACTGGGGTGAGCTCGGTGCTCGTGACATCGGGGTGTAGCTGGTAGAAAGAGTGACGGACAGAGGGACCTTGCGGAGGCGTAAGTTCGGAGGAAACGAAGTTCGGCGAGGATCATTGAGGATTTAAGGGAAGAGGAAGTGGCATGTGCGACGGGGAACGGTGGTTTTGAGCGGCAGGGAAGGTTGAACTGTTAGCGTAGCGCATGAGAGAAGGCCCCACGGTGGGGAAAAAGGTGGAGAAGGTTTCGCAGCACGCAGTCAGAGAAGCAAGTATTTTGCACAAACACACCTTAAAGCACACGTAACCACACTGTATACCGAGTAATGTACCACAACTGCACCTATTGTCCGATATAATTTATTTCTACACACGCGTGCACATTTTAAATATATATATGTATACATATCTCTGGGATACGCATATGTTTAGATACACGTATAAACATATATATCATACACGTATGCATATATATATTATATTTTCTGTCTACACAAGCTGCCTGTGTTTTGTGTCACACTCTATCTCTGTATGATCGATGTGTGTACTGTGTTCTCCTTCATCAGTCGTCTAATTAATAATCCCCTTCCCCTCCTCTGGGAGCACGGTTTTGCACATTTTTCGGGCACCTGTTGATCTCTCTCGTACTACATAGCCACTTTTCCGCACTCTAAAGTTGTTCGGGGAGTTCGATGTCACCGCTGCACGTAGAACTCGTCTCACTGGCACGAGCACCTAAAACTCTGTGAAAAGTTCGAACAGCATGGAAACCGACGACGATCGACGCATCGTAAGTGTCTCGAGCACATAACAAAAAAAAACCCCCCAAAAAACATAAACAAACCAGTAGAAGCAGAGATCCTCGTGGAGCCCCCAAGACCCTCGAATCTTCGAGGTTTCGATTGAATTCTTGGACGGGCATTTTGGAAAGGTAGCATGCCGCACATGATATAGCCCCGTGACCGCTTCACCGGGGGGCGATTCGTCATGCGGTCGAAAGCAGCGAAAGAAGGCAGTGGTAAGGAAAGGAGGCGCAGGAGAAAGATAGTTCGATTACGAGCACGCAGTCCGATCGATCGATCTGGTTTCATTGTCTGTCGAGCACCTTATAAGCATCCACGATTAACACCGGCACTGATCACGGCACCCCGACCACATTGTATAATAATCATAATAATAGTAACACCACGAGACACACGCCCGATCTGTAAATCGGCCGAGGCTCGCGCGTGCTACCGTTTTTACTAACGACATGATTTCAGGACGCAGAAATATATGAGAGCCTCTTGTCGTTCGGGGAACGAGGATATATCGAAATGCGAGGTTAGCGAGATCCCGCGGGACCAACCGGGACCGAAACAAGCGAGGGGAGAGAAAAAGAGAGAGAAAGGGAGGCTAAGGTGGTTTACTCTATTTCTTCCCCTGCAGTGACGGTCAGAGAACGCGTTCGACGCGTTCCTCCACGAGAGAACAGACGGAACCTGAAGCGTAACAGGAACGAATATAGTAGCCGGACGTATTTAAGAAACACTGTTTCCCATGCGACGGAAGCCTGCACGGTTATCGATTGATCGCCGGTCATCGCTCATCGTCCCCGTACTTTTCCGTCGGTCGAGCCCCGCGAAGTCGTCCCTCTCCTTCTCCGGTACAGCTAACGAAAAGACGGCCTAAAACGCTCGAGAGGCGTGCCTTTCGACCGGCGAGAAAGAAAAGAAGAACGGGGAAACGGTGGCGAAAGCGAATAGCTAAGTGAAGAAAGAGCGAGGTATAAGGGGGAAGTAAAATATAGCAAACGGTCAGCTCAACGTAGAGATACATTTATATATAACTTCTGTCGACCGTGGGGAGCCGGTTGACACCGGCGTAAAGTGGCATCGTATATGATGGCGGTGTGCATGTTCTGGCTGCTCACGTACGTGGGACAAGGATTGGACCTGGCCGTGGGGAATCGTCCGGTGATAATCGTGCAGGGCGGCCAGGACCAGGACTACCGTCACGGCAGCGGTATCAGAAAGAAGAGCGAGCTGAACTCGGTAGGCAATAACCTGTTGCACTTCAGGATATACCCACCCGAGGCGTCCCACAGCGACGAGCTGTCCAACTGGCTTCTTCTGAACGACGGGCCGCGGATCTCGTCGTGGACACCGGCAGGTATATTGATCGACGACATGATCAGAGAGCCCAGGGAGCTACAAACGGTGTTCTTCGCCCTGTCTCCAGCGATGCTGAACATGCTCTACTCGGAATACACGAACACGGCGACCCATCCGGCCGAGCAATTCTTGCACGAGGATCAGCACCACCAGCAGCACCAGCAGCAGCAACACCAGGCCGGCCAGCGTGGCAAGAAGCTACGGATAGATTGTAGACACTCGAGGAACACGGTCAGCCTGCCTATTAGAGTGTGCGACGACGAGACCGAGCGGAAGGGCCTCCAAGAGGCCAGGCAATCGAACTACGACGACTTCTTCGAGGAAAAGCTGAACGCCGCGGCGAACTCGAAGGCTGACCCAACATCGCGGGGCCCAGAGAAGCCGCGTGACTATCAGAACGGGGCCCCGTTCGCCTCCAGGCCGCCGTTCGGCTTGGACGCGGGGAAGCTTCCCGGCAAGAGAAGCCAAATGCCTGCTGGACGACGCTACATCGACATGTCCGGAGGAGAGCCAGCTCCCCATCAAGCTCAACCACCGTCCTCCTCCCATGGGAACGGTATCGGCGTCGCTTCTCAACTTATGCTTAGATCCACCAGGGGAAGCATACAGTACGACGTGCCGCAGATAGGTGAGTTTTTCAATTTCTCTGTCACGCGTCTCCCGTTTTATAATTGCAGCATGGATTTATCGGCGTTCTGTGGATTAGGGGAATTTAGGTTCGAGGGTGATTGAGGACGCCGATAGCATTTTTGCGACGAACTGTTGGAGTATTCTTTGAGTTTGTTGCGGGAAGATTATTGGAACGTATCTATATTCGATACGATGGCCCTTTGTTTAGTAAAGAAAGATTTTTCAATTTTTATTCACATTTATTTGAGAATTGTAATTACAACACAATAATGTATTTTATATACACTTCGTCATTATTCCTTTAATTTTCTACCTGTTACCCTCATGTTCCATAAGTTGTTTCTAAATTAGTTTTTTATTTAACATTTATTTTTGTCCTATTCTTTTTCATTTTGTCTCCGAAATGAAACATTTCACACGAGCTCGCGTGAACACCTGAAAAGTTCATTTCGACACGCGGAATTTGCGACTTTATACTGTCCAAGTGTCCTCCGACCATTCCCTCTAAAATCCTCGCCGGTCAAATTGCAGAAATTTTCTCCGTCCACTTTGCATCTAACCAGAGCGTGGTCGCTCGAAACTAATTTCGAAAGTCGCCTTTCAAACCGTTTGAAACCACCCCCGTGCAAACGTAGTTGTCTCCATCGCACCATGTCCGTGACCGTCGTCGCAGTTTTCCAAACAACTCTTCACGTTCACCTTCTCCCCGGCCATCACTTCCAACCACTTTAACTTAACGCGAAATATACAACGCTCGAACCAACAGGTTGGAATAAATCGAACGTTCGAACACTTTCGCGATTGTTCCCCTGTGGAAATTCAACAACACCTGTCCAGCGTCGAGCAATTTTTAAACGACAGAAGCCGCGAATCGATTAACGTGAAAGGTGGAAATTTTTCCGTGACCGCCGCGATGGAACCAGGAATTTGGTCGATAGGATATCGTATAGCTTTCTGGATGATAGGGGCTGCGCTGTTTGATGAACTCTCGTATTCGATAGGGGGGAAATTAATTGAATGGATATCTCGCCTTGAACTTAAACGGAGCAGATTTTCGTTCGCACGAGAAACGGCGGAGCTGAGATGTGATCTAGTCTGGAAAAGTAGGGAGCAATTTCTGGTCGATGCCGTTTCGGAAAGACGTTCTATAAACGTCACTGCCTCGGGGGACAATTTTTCCAGATACGTTACGGCTGCCAAAAAGAGCCAACCGGTTAGCTAAAAAAGAAAATTCATCTTCCATACGGCACCCTTTCCAACGAGCTTGAAATTCAATTCGATATAGTATTCACATTTAAGTAAACGTTACGATACAAATGGTCAAACCAACTGTTTCATTTAATGAAGGAAACATTCATCGAATTCCTTTCTAAGAAATAACTTACCTATCCGCACCTTCGTCACAAAGATTGATATCCACGAATGACGTACAGCCTTACCGCCACAACACGCTGCATATATTCCTTGCCCTTATAATACTCTATAATACCTCCCGTTAATTCTATCTATTTAACAAGCATACGAATTTCGTTTCTCACCCCTCGAATCATCCGTAGAATCGTGCCCTCGACGTTTCGTTGTACATCGATTTCATTGAACGACCGACGCGTGCAATAATTACCGGGGAATTTTTCTCGCGTTCACGCGAATCGATTTTTACGCCGCGATATATACGCGACCACGCTCTTTAATGACTTTTATCGCGACGGATGATCGCGGTGGCGCACCTCAGCGATGCTACGGCCGTATTACTGCGAAGTGACAATTTAGTCGTCGGTTCCGTTTGGCCGCGGCACGCCGGACGGTTTCCGTGGAAAAAGGGAATGAAGAATGACGGGATCAGACGGATCGCGGGATTAATTTTCCTCGGGTGACCTTTTGGCGTTGGCAACGGGGGCGGCACAGTGGATTCGGACTATCGAGTTTCGCCTGTTTAATGGTCGACCACCTGCACGGGGTGTCGTTGATTAATTAATCGTACATATTACTGTTCGCTTTCCGTTAATTAACGTTGGATGCGTCAGATTGTTATACGTTGGTACGCGCGATGAGGAAGTTTTCAGCGGAGCTTTTTTTAGGGTGCACTTTTTTTGCGCGAAAGTGATAGACGTGTTTGGAAAAAAGTGTCGTTCGGGAGAGCAACATTTTCGTGGACAGTTTGTGGGCGAGGGAAATTTAATCAGTCATGAACGAGGGTAAATTTAATTTCTTAGCGACGCCAGGCTTGTGCAGGGAACGGGCTGCGGAATTTCGAAATCGAGGGTAAGAAAACATAATTAATAAATGGGCAAGATCTTTTCGAAATTGGAAGGGAGTCGAATTAATTGTTTGTCAAACGACGATATTCTATACTCTATAAGCAAGGCTGCATTAATAATAATAACAGTGCAACAAAAATAATAATACAGTAAAATCACAAATTCATGACGCAAGAATGTACTATAATTTCATTTGTAAAGCATTCTTTAACTTCAGAACAGCCTTTCGTCCCTGAACATCCCTTCTAGGCTATAATAAACTTTCCTTCGCCATCATCGCGATGCCACGATTCCTTGAAATGCACGGAAATGTCATGTGTGCACAACGGGGATAAAATATTATCCGACACCGCCTGTAGGAATGCTTCGACAATTCCACACCATCGGGCACATCGAGTGTGTAATCATCCGGATAGATTGGTATAATGACAATTACCGGGTTATCATTACCGATTGGTGAGATTCGCACCTGTTGCAGCCCACAGGCCAGGCCACGGTTGCGGATGTCATCACGCGATACCAATTTCTGCTCCCACGTCATTCGGTTGGAAATCGGTCGGCGCAAAAATAGAAAACGCGCCGCCGTTTCCTCGAGGACACGCTCCACGGTGTTGCACGGGCATGCACGCACGATTCACGGATCGCCAGGGTGGAAAGTTTGTAGCCACCGTTATTTTTCTACCCTCCGCGTTTTTCGTTCCGTTCGCGGTAGCCGTGCTTCGTTACCGGTAATTCTGCAAATAATACTGTCTTTTGTTTTGCGCCGCTGCCTCGAAGCGCGATACGTGCAATTAGCGCGCGCGAAAATAGAAAAGTTCAAGGTACGCCCCTTTTTTTAATAACAACTGAAAATTTGTATGGTTATAACGTTGATAATACGACCGATACTGTTCAATACGAATCGAATAGTCATGGAGATTTTTCCTCTCCATATTGTATCGTGCGTAAATGAAATAATAAGGTTTGTCGAAATTGTGCCGTGTTTATGATCATTCCCATTGAGCAACTGCTGACAATGTAAACAATTATCGTACTTTATTAAATAATAAAGCAATTGAATACACGGGGTGGGTCGTGTGCAGGCTAGCATTTTGCGCGATGCGAATTTCCAAAATGATAACAAATTTAAATGCGACACCTGACATGCTCCAACCTTTTTAGTAACAAATTTGGTAACAAACCTTTTCACTGGCAGCGAAATTGTTTTAAATCTAACACCAAATGTTTCCCCAAACTCACACAGTTTCTCCTATATTATTTAACCAAATTGTTTCCCTCCATAATAAGTCGAAACGATCATTCTTGTAACAAGAACACTGGATTACAGCTTTAACCGTCCTTTTAAGTGCATCGACGTTTCCTTTCGTACGAGGGGCGGCTTCTCTGGCTCTCGATTGGACAAAGTGCAACGCGGCGTTGATTTAAATAAGAGGGTTCCACTTCCACGACCCAGAAACTGTGGACAATTGAAATCAAATGCGAAATGCGTCGGTGTTATATTGATCTGTTACCACTTAAAAAGAGCGCGCAGTCTGACCACGCTCTGATATGCACTACTTAAGAAATCATACATGTGATCGTATCGTACAATTAATAGCCTCTATGAAAATGAGCAGCTGTTTCCCTGGCATTTCCACTGGTAGACTGTCGAAATGTCGGTGGGCAGAAGGGCAGGCGTGTCCTTTTTATTCGACTGTTGTCCTGCGACGTAATAAAAGCTTCATTATCAATCGATCGGGCGGAAGGACGCGTGTCATTGCAACTAATTGGAAATTTCGTATGCGCTTGTTCCGTTGCCGTTGTGATTCGCTGATATAGAATGTTCGGGAGTTGTTTATGGTTTGGTCGAATGGGGCCAGCGTCGATAGATAATTGAAGAGATTAGAAAATGGAGGGGGAATGTCAAGGGTGGTTTTTTTTTTTACTAATTTAGTAAAAATTGTAACTAAGTGCAAGATGATAGCCCGTCTATTTGTAATATTTGTAAGATATCAAACAGAATGAATACAACGTTGCGTAACTGCAAGGCTTTGCAGGGAAGCATCTACAATTGTCAAGGCAGATCGTTTCATTTGTTCGCTCTACGAATTAAGCTGCTTAGTTTCATTAGCAATGTCCGTGTCGTAGGAAAGGGGATGCTAATGAAATTTTTTTCAAACTGTTAACGTTTCCTTCTTACGTTCCTTTTGTTGCTGGCCAAGTTCATGGTTTCGGGGATGACGTCATATCCAAGGCTCTTCCACCCCAATCGATCTCGAGCAAATAAATTAACGTTGTTTAGGTGAAAGAAGGATGAATCGAAAGAATGTTTCGTAAAAGCCCATGGATCCCATAAGACAACTCAGTATACCCCCAATTTATTTTCAAGCTCGACTAGATTTTCAATAGTTTATTACTGCGAAAAACGGCGAAATAAGATAACAGAGGTTGAAGAAACATTGGCAGCACTTGTACATATTATGTGTGGTATAATCTTAAACAGCAAAACCTCCAAGAGAAAAGTATATAAATTCTTCGTTTCCTGATAACCAGTTTTCACCTCGCGAACTCATTTTTGCTTTAACATAAACTGGCCAATCCGTCCAATTCGATACAATTTAATCCAGGCGAAAGTTGATCGAATTTCAAATCGTTCAGGACGCATTTTATCCATTGAAATAGTTGCGATTTAACTCGGCGCAGCGAAATAAAACAACGCGTGCCACGAATCGATAGTGTGAACGCGTTAACAAGGGCCTTGGTATTTTTCCGATACCATTGAATTTCATACGATGCAGCCTTTAAAAACGCAGCTACCTCGCAAAGAAATTTCGAGCAACGAGACGCGTCGATTTTCCATAAAAATAGTATACGATCGATGGCACGAACAATATGATAGAAACATTGTACGGATCGCGATGGAAATGCAAGTAAATTAATGGAAATGTTCGACCATCGGGGAGAACGTTGAATTAGGGGAAATTTTGGGGACGCGATGGAAATACGGATATAATGGATGCGTAACAAGAATACAGGGAGGAAATGAAGGAAGACAGGCAGATGAAAAAGTAATGAAGTTGTAGAATGGTGGAAAGAAAGTGGCGACATTGGAGAATAACGAGGCACTTGGGCAGGTAGAAGCGCTGAAATTACAAAATACTGTTCTAAGGGAGTGACAAAGGGGTGAAGGGGAGAATAACGAAGTACTGATGTAACGAACCTTTATAAAAATATACACCCGAACCTAACGAAATAAATACAGGGTCGGTAAAAGCTTTTATTAATGAAAAAACAGATATTGGACAAGTTTGCAGCTGGTAAAAGATACCAAGTGCAAAACGTTTTAGTGCGCAGAGTTGATCGATGTAGAAAAATATCGAAGTAGAAATATTTCAAAGTGAAAGAATTCCAAGTACAGGAATATCAGAATAATAAATTAGTGAAAAGAAAAGAGAATTAGCATCGTAATAGAATAATGAAGAAAATCTATAACAAAAATGATTCAGTGTTGTAATAATAAAACTGTATCGTTTTTCTGGTTAAAGACAACGCTCTAATTGCGCTGTTAATTTTTCTATTTCTCTTCTTTTTCAGAATGTCCAATCTCGGAAGATGGGATGGAAAGATTTGCGTGTCCCACCGCAGATAGAATGGGTAGATACCATTGCATCGACGATCACGCCTTGTGCGACGGTTTCATAGATTGCCCTACAGGCGAGGACGAGGACAGGCAAGCCTGCATGTTTTACAAAACTGTGAGTCTCTAACCAATCGTTCCGTGACCAAGCAGTCCGTAAATAACTCTATCAATATCCTAGAAATTGCTGAAATGTTCATACCCAAACACCGTGAATTCGTGTCTACCCGTCTTTAATTTATTTTCCACGGCGAGAAATTACAATTAGAAAATACGCGACTAAAGGTTTACTGAAATTTCTGAAACTTTATTATTTCTTTACGAAAATATTTTTCAAGCCAGAGAATACCGTCGCGCAAATATTATCGACAATCATTTTATTTAGAATTATTTGCCTACTCTCGTTTGCCGCTTACCAATCTTGCTTCTCGAACAATGACATATTTCGTTCTACGTTTTGCATTGCCGTGCTTTACCATTCTTGAAGTCTACCTCCGCAGGGCACCTAATTAGAAAGTCGGGAACGATTCGCATCGGACGTAATTGTTTTTCTTCCATGGTTCTCTCGTTTTTGTGCAGTTAAGATAGTAAGCGTGTCCCGTTGCACTTCCGGATGTAATTAGAGAATTTAATATTTCCGTCCAAGTACTTGTTCGTTTAATAAGCAACGACCGCTCTGCGCCGCCGGTCTTGTTTCGTTTATTAAAACTTCCCGATAGTTTACATCAAATTGGCTGTTTCAATCTGCTGAATTCGCGTGGAGTCGTGTTTCACGGCCGTTCTTGCCGACGATAAAAAAAAACCGATTTCACGCGCAATTACCACCTGCGTAAATAATCGTCCGTTTCCCTCTCGCGAACAAAAATACTCGAAAGCCACGGCGAACTAATCTCGCGTGTTGGGAAGCACAATTTACACACTCGTCGACGCGTCTGCCGCGTAAATCTCTAAAAAGCCTCGTCCCCTTAATTCTCTCGTCGACGGAGGCATTTTCCTCCGGCTTTACTTCCGTGGAAAAACAACGAGCCGCGAAGTGAGACAGAGAATGGGGCGTGGGGCGAAAAAACAATTGCTCTTGATTTCCACGAGAATCTTTCGCCCGGAACGGAGGGATGGGAACGAGTGGATGAAAGAGAGAGATTAGAGTTTCGCAAAGGAAAAGTAGAACGAGCTCGCAGACTGTGGCGAGGGTATACGGATGCGTGGAATGGGTTCGTCGGATGGTACATTTTAGTGTAACGTTGAGAACTGAGAAAATTGTGAATCCTCGGGTAATTCGGATTGCCGGCCATAAGGTTCCTTCGGGTATTTATAGCAAAGCTTTACCCTTTTCTCTCTTTTTAAAGGCGGCTCAGGAATGTCTTATGAAAAGTTGATTAGCTACTTTACGTATCTCGTGAGAAGGTACGGCGTAACGATTAAATGTGCAATACAAGTTCAATACTCTTTTCTTCTTCGGTAGTTAAATTCTGTAATTGGATTATGTAAGTACACTCGTCCAAGCAATACTCGCGATACACGTAATCGAAACACGAAACAGTGATTCCTATTAATACAAAATAAGACGATCGCTCAGGTTCCGATTAATAATACCTCCGTCAAGTTTAAATTCCTACCGCAAACACAGACACACAAAGCATTCATAAACTGTTACAACGTTATTCCACGCAGTCCAATAAAACAATCCCGCGATCACGATCGATCAATTCCAAATAAAACCCGCGCAGCGCAAAGAACTCTGCGTAACAAAAGGACACCTAAACCGCGCATTACCTGCGCAAACATTCCACTTACATAAACAGCCACCAGAAGTACACCGCCAGTCGTACTCTTCCACGACCCACTCACGTATCGCCGACCCGGTACAATGAAAAGCTCGAACTTCAAGCGCATCCCTCCCCTGGCCCGGCATAATTCAATTTACCCCCAGAACTAAACTTATTCCTGTTTGCGTCCGGCCCGATTAATTCACTTTGCTCGATCCGGTAACCCGTGCCTCGCGTTTCAACCCTTCTCCAACGACGGCCAGCGCTACCTGTCTCGCGTAGCAAAAACGGCGAGAGCGATGGATACAGCAGGTGGCAGGGGGAAAGCGTGTTGGAGTATAGGAAACGGAGTGTAATCCGAGGGAGACGTCTCTCACCCCATCGCGGATTTATCATCCCTCACATCCGGCAAACGCTTGACCTTTCTCTCTGGCTGATTCTCTCCGCCTCTTTGAAATCGATATTCGCTTCTTTTCCTTCCGGCTGGTCGAGCCGCGCCGCCGCCGCTACGTTCACCCTGCTTCCACGTTTCCGTCGAGCGGAACGCGGCCACCAGAAGAGGAACGGGCCGCGTTGTCTCGTTGCGGAATTGGCCTGATCAGCGTGGGCGTTCTGCCCGACCCGATTGAAGTCGAACTCGGGCGAATCGGATTTTCCCGGAGTAGCATGGACGGCCGTGCGAACGTGTGGATTTCGAGGGAAAGTTCGAGCAACTGGCTTAACGAGTTTCTTTCCTTTTATTTCTTTCCCTTTTTTTTCTGGTAACGCTGCCGATACTCGGGAACGGAGGCGCGTCGAGGGCGAACGGAGTATCGAAACATTTAAATAATTACTTTGTGCAATTGAACGCGTTTCTGTTTGCTGAACTTTTTTTTTTTATTCGCTCGAATGTTGGATATTTCCTCTTTTTAGGGAAATTATATTTTTCGTTCGTTTCGTGGATTTACTGGATTTTATCGGCTAATTTTTCGACGTCGCGAGTTTCATCCCCGGGAAATATGTATTATTTCAAGCGCGTAAAATTTTGTACTATTTTTGGTTCGTCTAATCTATTTGTACTTTAGATCTACTGTGAAACTGGTTAATGTACTCAATGTGCAATACATATTCTTCTCACTGCCACAGTTAACATTTCGCGTGATTTTAATGAGAGCGCAGATGCGTTTGTCGGGTGACATACGATTATCCCTAAACGAAATTCCGTGCTCTCATGTCAAACCAGGCCATCACGAGCAAACGTTGTTTTCTATCTCTGTTTCAGACGAAAGCTCACCTTGACGTATTGGCAGACGCTATTTTGCGATGGGCAAGAGGACGCTAATTCCTTTGTTGACGATGAACCTCTGACCTATGCATAAAATCATAAGTCTGACGAGTTTACTTCTTTATACATTTACCTATACATATATATATATATATATATATATATATAAATATATATAAATATATAAATATATATAAATATAAATATAATATATAATATGTATATGATATATTCCAGCGTATGTGTACGCGTACACGCACTCTCGTGTACCCGCACACATATGCAGGGTTTTCGTTTTGTTGTCAGCGAATGTTTCTCTTGCGAGCAATACGTGAGGGACGAATTGGGGAAGAAACTTCTTTTTCCTGTAATAAAATATTTATTAATTCTTTGTTAATAATACGTTTTTAATTATTTCTCTTTTACGCGGTACAGGTTAAACACAAAGTGAGAATAACATCAAACGAAGTTTCCCATTCGATGCAATATCTCCTGAAATATTTCGAGCCCCACGAATCTTGAGAGAGAGAGTCTCACAAAGCACAAGCTTCCATGAAACTCCACGAATATTTTCACCAATCACACCTGAGGCTGACTGGCGCAAAATATCTTGGTCTCCGAATTCTCTTATGCATGTAAAAGAAAACAAAATATCTCCAATCAGCTATACCTGGTCCGTTCACTAAAAATCAACCGAAAATTCCTGCTTACTTTACTCGCCCATCGTAATCTCGAGAACAAACTTACGACCGCGTCTCAAGACGAGCGATCCACCCTCCAAGAAGAAGCTGGCTTGAATCCAAAAAATATCCCAGCGACAGCTTTGCAACCCTTCCCACAGAAATCAACGAGCCCCGCTATCTTCCCGCACGAGCCAAAAACCGCATCACACGACCCGGAATGTCCGTTTCAAAGTTTCCGGAAACGATTTCGCGTCAGCATGTCCCGCGCATTGAAACGACGAGGGCATCCCTCTCGGCGGTTCACCGCGTTCAATCCGCTCGCGAGAGGAACTCGCGTCGACGAGAGGACGAACACTCGCGGCTCGCATTCTCCCGGTTCTCCCGAGTCGTCTGTTTCGCAAAGAGTTCTCCCGTCGCGCCCGCGTAGAGTTCGTGGACACGAGTCGAAGAGGACGAGCGTGAACGTGCGCGACAGCAAGGAAGATAGAGTGCGAACGCAGGCGGGACTTGGGTGTCTTACGATAGCAAGATGATAGAAAAGCAAAAAAGACAAAAAAAACAGAAAAAAGAAGCAAATCAAATTGAGGGAACGTAAAGGGCGAATCGTTTGTAAAAATACGGCGGATCCGTGCTCGACTCGCCGGGGGTTGCGGATCGTATCCGTAGCGGCCTCGTTTCTACGCGTCACGTGTCACCAGAAGGATAACTTAATGGAACGCTGTTCTTCGTTTTAAACGGAGGCGTCCTGCGGCTTGACGTTTGCTTGAGAAATCGGCGGCGAACGGATTCTCGATTGTTTCCTGATATTGATTGGAGCTTCCGAGTAGGCTGACGGTGTTGCGAGATCTGGACGAACGGCGGACCATCGACAAGAACAGTCAGAGGTAGTATCGACGTGCTTGGTATTTATTCGGTGGAATTGTGTGATGCTATATATTGCTCTATCGGAAATTGCCACTTATTTTTACGTGGGTGAAACTTTCGGTTGGCAGTCGAGGATATTTTTGCGGGTTGGTTTTTTCTTCTTACTGTAAATTGGTTGTGGGAAATTGTGCGAATTTATTTACGGGTAATTGTCTATTTCTTTGGTAAACTTTTCGAATTGCTGTACGAATTTTTGGGTATCTTTGTTATCGCGTTAAAGATAGTAAGGAGTTTGCGTTCGTGGGTCTCGCGTGAATCTTTTGCTGCGATTTATACACTTTTCTACGGAAATTTATTTCATTTTTTGGCACATTCGTCTTTGAAGGATTACTCCTTTCAACCGCTCCTTGTTTCCGTTCATTCTTTGCCCCCCTTGACAGCTGAGGCACGGACGCGAATTCGAAATGAATCATTAATTTCCTTGCTGTAGGAGATTTATTCCTGAAATGGGAATCATTTGTCAGTCCGCAGAGGGAAGGAATAATTCAAATATACATTTGCATAGAATTTTGTTGTGCTCTAAAACGATTTTTCAACAGCAAACTTTCTCCGGCAATTTGAATATTCCTGAGTTTAACGATTGGCGAAGCAATAAAAATGGTCCAGATAAGACGTTTCTGAATTAAAATGACAGATGAATTATGATAATTCTTGCCGAGATAACTCTGTCTGAAGATAAAAAACAATTAGAACAAAGAAGTCTACCAAAAATCATGAATGAAATGGCTTTCAGCATTTGAAATAATACTCAGATCCAATAAAATAAAATATAAATTTGGCATAGTGTTAGAAGAAAAAGAATTCCCATGCCTTCTCAAAAGTAAGCCGTCAAAACGAAACAAACGAGAAAAGAAAAGAAAACTCAAGCTGCAGACGTCTCTAACACAGGAGGGATCAGAAAGATGTCACAGAATGCGAACCGTGAAACATACAATTAAGTTGTCCAATTATCAACATCAGAAACAGATTTAAAAAAATTAAAATCGTACGCAAAATATTCTTGCTTGATCTGATCGTCCTTCAGTCTCGCAAAAATACAATTTCACCTGCCCTATTGTTCACGCAAAAATTGCACAGAAACGAGCACCCCCAAGTTGGCTACCTGTAGCCAAACACAAAACGCGTTGCGCGAGGCCGTAATAGCAACCAGGTATCCTCATGTTAAAGTACAAATTAAGGGTGTCCGAGGTTTCAAGGGTCGCATAACAGCAAAGTTCGTAAGACGGTGTCTCGGGGCCACATCCGGTCCCGTAATGACGCCGTCGCTATCGTTTCACTCGCAGTTCCTCCAACCGAGGACGACAAAGCCGAAGCAAATGTGCGAACTGAAAACCTTCGACAACGTTATTTTCGTAAAACGCGCCACTTACAGACTTCGAAGACTGAGAACGAGCTAATCTTTTCCTGTTTGCCGGGGAACCATGCCGGACCGAGACTTCCGGTTTCAGAGCGAGAACGTCCAGCGTGGTTCCTGCCTATCGATCGTTGAACAATTTAGATCGGATATTTCGAAACGATCAAAAGATATTTTAATGGGATGATCGACGATTGCGTAAATCGTGAACGATTCTAATTCATCCAACGTTCACTACCCTTTGTTTCCTCCTTCTTTCCTCCTACCTCCCTCTTGTTTCTATCCTCTCCAACGTAGACGTACGCTGTATCATAGCTTAGTGGTAAATGTTTGACTGTCTCTCAGGCGATACCTACATTTAATCTAAAAAACTGTTGGCGAACCCCGTTGGCAGGTGAAGCCTGCGAGCTCGTTTAAGATATGAAAAATTCACTAACAATAAGATATTTGCTGTCGCGTCTGTTGAATGGCGAATGAAAAGGTCGTTGAGTTTAATAGAAGAGAAATAAGTGGAATTAAATGCTCTTCGAGCCGAGGAGGCAATGTTGAATGAAAGTAAAACTTACCTTAAACCACAATCAAATGATTATTTCGTAACGTTTGCGATTCGTATGGAAAACGACGTGAAAATGGGGAAAGGAAATGCTGCGAGCATGCAACGACGAGGCTCGCCACTTGGCAAGGAACGGATCGGGCTATAGACGATCGAAGCGTTTCGTTGCAAACGGGATCCACGTTTGCCGTACTGCCGTGTGTTTGCTTGTTTGTAGAAGAGCGTGAAAGGGGTAAACGAGAGACGCGTGTGGCCCCGAGAATGTGCAGCCTTCTTGTTATAAAATTCGTCGGAGTATTTCGTTTCGCCGGTACTAGACTGTAAGGTGTGCCATTATAACGATCCGAGGTTGACGACTGGGGGAAAAGAATAAACGAAGACGTAAAGCTCCTAGGATTATAACTAAATAATATATTGAACTATCGATAAACTATGTAAATCTCGAGGTAAAAATTAAAAAAAAGAAAAAGGAAAAAAAATTTCACAGACACCGACGAGGCTCAACTATGCAATATACAATATGTGCGAAGACGAATATATAGGACGGGGGAGAGAAAGATGTCGTGGAGGGGAAAACAAAAAAGAAAAAAAAATAAGAGACTCGCGACACACTTGAAGCGAGAAATCCCCGTTTGCAAAAGGTCAATTCAGCGTAACAGCGTCTACATTGTACATTGTAAAGTTTCATTTCACACTCGAACGAGACAGTCTGGACGATCCCGGACGATCAGCCGGTGTTCTAATAAGTCCAGCCAGGTGTTACAGCCCCAAGTGGACCGCTCGTTCGAGGATCTCGAGGACACGTTAGCCACTACCTCGTTTCTTCTTCCCGTTTCTGAGTACGCGTCAAATGTCAGACTCGTTCGTAGTTTCGCGAAAGTCGACGACGAGGAGCACGTTTAGTCGGCGACTTTTGCGGTTAACCGAGTCAACTGAATACAGGGTTGCACCCTTAACCCTCTCGGACCCACTGTGTCACGTCGAGTATTTTATTCGCGAGCTTGAGCCAACCACGGGTGGATGATAAAATCGTCTGCGTCAATCGCAAATTGTAACGCCTAGAATTGGCTCCCATGTTCCCCTCTATTTTCTGTTTCTTCTTTCGTCGTGTAGTGTTTTGTCAGATTCTGATCGGCTCGCGACGGATCTCAGTTATTCTTTAATATGGGAGATTTTGGGTCATAGAGGGTTAAGCGAACTGAACATATCAGAATCTACGCTACATATTTTTCATCAGAACAGAATATTTTTAATATTCACCGAACGTCGTGCAGACTTCTTGTTGCTCAGCGGTTGTTGTCTCTGGGGCATTCAGCGGCACGCATACGAATTTCGTTGCTCAGCGTGCGATGATACAAGCGTTATCATGTTAAACGCTTAACCGGCCGCGTTGGAATACAGTATGCTCGTGTTTCTGTCCGGTGCGTGGTTCGCGAAACGGCGAAAGGTATTTAACCATGATACGAAACCGATTAATCCGCCTTGGGATAGAAATTCCAATTCTTCGAGCATTTATTATATTTACAATGTTGAATGTTAAATAGCTTGCTGAATTGGCAACTTTGTTACGATTAATTTGGCCGAATTAATTGTTTATTTAAAAAAGGGGGTGAAAGGAAGTTCGACTTTTTCCGGGGAGGTAACAAGATGTCAGTGCAGCTTTAAATTTCGACTAAAGCACGTCCCTTTCACACGTTTCGAAATCATTCTGAACGATTTTTTCAATGAACGAAATTTGCAAAACAATTCTGAAAATGCTACTCGTTGCTGCGCAACGTAATTCCAACAGAATCGAATTACCTTGGATACGAATACACTAAAACCTTGAAGTATCTCTGCGTCACTGTTACCTCCGCAGAAACAAATGTAATTTCATTTCCAAGATCCTCCTCCATATATCTCATCAACCTTTCGTAATTCCCCAATTGTACACCCCCCAAACGCAACCCTAATCATTCCTAAGGCCTTTCCAAGTGATTCTGTAATTTAGTAATCTATCAAATAATTAATCAGTCACCCCGTGTTTCCCATCGGGCTTCGTCCAGCATTGTAAATAACGAAGGCCTTCCTGTTGCCTATCGTATCGAAATACCTTCGCGAAACGAGAAGATTGCGATCGTAATAAAATATGCGGCCGGTTCGGTGTCACGGTGCATCAAATAGTAATCGATGTAGCAAAGCGATAGTGCGCGGAGAACAATCAGAAAAATCACGTTCGACGAATAACCAGCTGCGAATGATTGTTTAAATAACGAAACAGGGAGCGTCGAGCAAAAGCAAACGGAGGAAATTAAACGAAAGGGAAAGACGAAGGATATGCACACACAGGATGCGCCAAGCGTTGCATATGTGTATGTTTTATTGTCACCAGCTTCGAGGATACATTTTTAGTCGATATATCTGCAAATACACGTACGGACACGTATTCGAATGGAGATAGGGATACGTACACGGAAACGGACGCGTGAAAATGCTGTGCGTCAATTTTTCTGCCGGTGCCACCTTTCCTTTCGCCCGACTGAACACGCCGTCGAATCACGACCGAACTCGCCTGTTTTTTCATGCTTCTCGAATAAATGTGCGATGCTTGTTTCATCCAGATCGAGCTTTCTTACTCTTTCGACATCCTCCCGACATTTATTTCGTGGCTTCTTGAGAGACTAAAAGATATTTGTCCAATTGGATCGAACGTACTGTAGCGAGAGGAGGTTTGCGAAAATTGGAAAAAGTGAAAATGAAGAATAAGAAAATGGAGAGAAATGTTTGTACAGATTTCTTCGGTGTTTCTTGCTTTGGCTATTATATCCTTGAAATATTTCCTCCAGGCTTGGTTAAATAATTTCATTCTTTCAATATTGTTTTTACATATTTTATGGATACGATGTTTGATGAGATTAAGTTTCGGTGAAATGAACACGAACATTGCAGAAACCAGTAAACGCTTTTACTGTGAAAGTTTTATATTTTCCCTTGGAATAACTGGAGTAACAAAGTAACATGAAAATGCCGCTTTATAAGAATATCAAAGTGTTGTTATAAAAGGAGAAATAATTAAAACCAGAAAAAGAATAATTTCGATGTTGAAAATTTACAAATTACTCTTATCTATAAACAAAATTAACGCTTTCATTCAGTGCCTGACTACATATTAAAATCAATGAATGTGCTATGCAGGTGGTGTTTTTATTGCTAATTATATTAACGCCGTTCCTAAATCAAAATGAATCGAAGAGAAAACAACAAAGAAATAATAGTGCATGTAGCTCAGTAGAAAAGATATTTTATTTACTTTGGAAATGTGCATTCGTATCAATGATGTAAAGTTGGGCAAATGTTATAGCGAAGGTATGATTTCTTGCATCTATCAAGGACGATACGAAAGTGAGTCAAGGCGAGGGATGTTGAATCCCTATCGCTGATGCAAAATCTTATCGTGCTGAATGGCAAACAAGGAGAGGATCAATTATTCGGTCGACGATACCTGAACTTCTACATTCAGTTAGAATTCTGTAATCCGCTGAAGGGGTAATTAAAGCAGCGTTTGAATCCAATTCGAGTTATATACTCCCCAGCGATGGTTAAGTGTTAATCATGTTGCAAACGTACGTTTGTGAGAAGTTAACCGGAGTTGGAAAGTTCCACGAATCATCTGTGACGTTAGATATTCAATAACACCAAAGGGTGTGTGAGTTTTTCGCAAATTTAAATAACATTCCTTTAACTTTTTCGTATCGTAAACTGGAGCGCAATAATTTCCAGGACAAGTATTGTATAAATATTCTGAAGCAATTAAATATTACGTAGTGAATATTACCGGAGATTTTGGTTTCACTTCCTAACTGTTTTTGCAAGACGAAGATGAGTTACGTTCACGTCTGAGAAAACAAAGATAAAAGGGTTGTATTTCAGCGAGCTCTCTCTCTCTCTCACGCTCTACCGAATGCATTCAACAGGTGATTAAAGACCTCCGTATTTCCAACTTCGAATCGAGGCATTATCGTGACTTTTAACATTTTTCTGTTAAGTGAACCGCTAAGCTGCGGCTAATCAAGCCTGCTATAGCTCGATTTGAAAAAAACAAGAAGTCGCGGCTTTATTAATAATTAATGTACACGGGCATCGCGTTTAAATTCTAAAGCTTGACCTGCACTACTGACTCAGCCGGTAGACAATCACTACCTGTATTTACCTCATTAATATTTAATGGCAACGTTTAACAATATTAATGTAAAATTACATACATAGACACACACGTATATATATAGTAGTAAATATAATATTTTTTCAAAATAATAATAATAATAATTAACATATCAGCTTACGTAAATGTACGAGCTTTTCGAAGTGTATTGACTGAGGAGATAATGTTTAGAAAATAATTGAAAATAAGTATATCGTAAAGAAAAAATGATAATGAAATGTCTGAATTGAAAATGAAGCTCGACGATTGAGATGTTATAATTCCGCAAAAGGAAATGAAATTAGTAGAATTCATAAGAATCGCTAGAACTTTGAATTGTATAGGTGTCTATTGTTACAGTACACGTCTAAATTTCACAATAACTATCAGATTCAGAGTATATCGATTAACTCTCAACCACACTATAGATACCGTAAATCCTAGCCAAACTCGTAATTTGTATGTTGCCCCTATTACATAACGCAGTCAGTCCAATTTAATTACAAAGACTGTCCCCTTCATGCCTAAATATCTTTCTGTAGCTACATAATGGATCCCATACAAGCTTCCAGACATTTCTCAAGGACCGTAAAACTTTCCTAGAGCCATACTGATTATGTCCATCTCGGGCAGAACTGTCCTCGAATACCCTAAACTTTTTAGAATAATCGTCGATACTTTACGTTGGCTGATTAATTTTTTCATTTTATTACATATCAAGCACTATCAAAATTATGCCTCCCTTGATTAGTTTATTCTTCCATAAAATCGTCATTCTTTCAACCGTCCACGTTATAATTTCGGCATCCCTCGAATGGTACGTCGTCGCATCGTAAAAAATGAAATGCTGGATACTTTAACTTTACCGATATTTATTAACAATGCAATCGAATCTCAACCCTTTTCGTTCTATTTTAAAGTTTCAACGTCTACCAATCCCATCCGAAGTTTCCGTTAAGCCCTCTTTTCTTTAATACTCGATACTACTTAGTAATTTTCAAGTTTCACTCTATACATGAAATGTTCGATCTTTCTCGACGATGTACAACGTGATGCGGAGCCAAAGGTCGCGATTCGATGGCTTCGCAACGATGGTACCTGAAAAAAGCTCTGCGTCTTTTCAACTTTGTAACCACGGCACAGTAGATTCGAGGGTATTTTTCGGAGGGAGGTGCGCTTAACGTGAAACGCAATTTCGTGTTGCGAGCCACTTCGGTTCTGGACTTGTGTACCAGCGTGAAAAAAACAATGCGTTTTTAACGATGAATGTATGATCGCGACATACATAGGTGAATGGGGTGCGATTAGTTGTGAGAATTATGAGAAAAATGACGAGAGCAAGGCGAGTGTCGTTGCGACGATTTCTAAACAGTTGTTGGCTGATCGTTTCATTGAATCGTTTCGACAAGCAATTGTCCATTGTACTTATATCACGATCTGTAATATTTTACGCCGACATGTCGATGAAACCACCTCTGTCTTTATTCCGCCGATGTGTCATAATTTACAGGTTGCAATAAAGATTTGCGTTGAGTCACCTGCAGTGTTATTGGTCACGCCCCTGCCGTTTTGAATTTGAGAGGGCAGTGGGATAATTATGTGGTTTCTTTTTTTAAAACTAAAAGGTTTATATCCGATCTGTCGCCTCTCTTCTCTGTTCCAATTTAAATTTTTAGTTTTACATTTATGTTTCACGAAGCTGTGGATATCAGGCGGTGGACTTTAACATCCATGAATTTTCCAACACAATAATTAATACACGCTAACAAGTCAATATTAATTGAAAATATGAAAACCCACTGCGCGACACGGGTGAGATAATTTTCAAGAATTCATTGTACTTTTACAATGCAACAGCATGGCCCATGGAAATGAATAAATAAAGTTCGAAGGGAATAACGTAACTTTAACTTTAATTAGATCTGAACCGACTCGGTGCTTCGGAATACTATTTATTACTTCTTTCGATTTCCCCTCGAGAAAACTGATACGAAGAACTTCGGTGTTTCAAATATACCACGGCCGGCAAAGTTTCCGTCAAGGTTTTGACATTTCGCGGCTCAGCAACGTGGAATTTTTGATAAGTCTCGGCGCCTGGCAATTTCTCGGTACACCAAGCCCCGCAGATTACCGTCAACTTTTCAACAACTTTTGGCAGCTCATGGTTTTCCGATGCGGCGAACGACGCGACGTACGGAAAAGCTTCCCCGAGAAATGAAACACCTGTGCCATGTTATTAACACACACGTTCCCATAATAATCAAAACGTTGTTAATCCGCAGGCTATAAATATGCCTGCCGATAATAATTAGTTTATCGATCAATATAATGTGTTACAAATCTAATATAAATTGAGGATTGCTCGAAGCCTATACATCACTCCGTACACTTTGTCGTGCCCGTCACAGAAACGAAACTTTTCACTAACTAAATGCGCCCTCGATTCATTTCGGGGAACACACGTACGAGGTAAATCCAGCCATTCGATCAAGATTAAAGGAACAAGGGTGGCCGGGATAAATGCGCGTGTTTATCGGCTGGCATGCCTCTATTACACAGGCACGTCCGTTTGAAACGCAATTCTAAATTTAGGGGCTGAACCGGTGCAAATCTTAATTTTAATATCACGCCGCTATTTTAAGGCGTTTATCGATTAGCCAGTCGCCTTAAACAGGCTAAACTTTGACTGGAAACATTCGTTCATATTTCTTCGACCCGTATGTATATCTTGTGAATTTGCTGTCACAGTGATGGCAGAGAGGGGAAAATAGGGAAATATAAATTTACAACGCCTGGGGCTGCCAGATTGTACGGACAGAATTTTGTTTCGTTTTATTTATTTAAAAGAGCAATCTGTCCTTTCTTTCTTCGTCGAAGAAAGATTTTTAATGCGGCGGCCTTAATGATAGCTCGTGTTCCGTTTAATAAAAATTTGTTACGATATACAATCTGTTTGAAAAAAAAGGTACGACACTTGTGACCAATATTCTTCAAGTACCATCATTTTGTACTTTCATTTTTACCTTATTATTTTGATTCCTTCAACAGGTAGGTGCAATAATATAATTACTATATTTTATAGTACTGAAAGAACGCAATGGAAATATTTAAGTAGATCTGCACGTTCTCAATGCGAATGGTTTTAATCGCTCTGCGGTTGTAAGAGCATTTCCCCGTTTACGATATTAAAACGTATTCTCGTAATACGTTCCTCGAACAGTTTCGACAAACTGAACGTCAGTGATAGCACAGAAAAGCGATAAGCCTTCGGGGAGAGATACAATGTACATACATTTTTCTCACTGGCCGGTGTAAACGGCAACGTTTTACCGAGTTAGTCGATTTTAGAGCAGGTGCCTCGAGCTGATCTGCCAGCATCGAGATGCATCGAATTCGATAGTACCCGTTTGTATTCAGGTCTAATCTTTGTCGCGTCTCTGAGAGACGTGTCCGATTAGAAGATATAATACACTTGCTTTTTTCCTTTTTCTGATGTTAGCCACATCGTACTAATCCAAATGAAACTACACTCAAATTTATTCGACATTTTTAAAAACACTGCGTTGAAGCTTTCTGTGAAAAGAATAATGATTATATTGAACATTTTCGTGGCACTTTGGAGCATCTTTAATTTAAGGAATATTTATCAATTCAGGGAATAAATTTTTTGAATATTTGCTGCCTAAACTCCAAAAACGTAAGAGGATTACGGAATTGAATGAATTGTTAAATGATTAATGTTAGAGATACTAAACAAATATTTGCAAATACTGGGGAACACCTGATAATATGCAACTCAGAAATATGTAATAATTAAATAATATCAATATTTATTTCATTCGTCTGCGTTTATACAACTCTTCGGTTAGAAAAAAATATCATTACTATATACAGTACTTTAACCATAATTACACTATCGCTTGTTAATATCCACGGTTCAATACGAGATATCAATGAAAACATGAACTCTCTAATTAACAATTAACGAGGACGTGTCGCGAATAAAATCAATCAATTCGAAATTACAGAAACTCGTAATAATGCACGTTTACGTCGTACGTATTTCGTTTGGTAAAAAAAGAAGAAAAGAAACTTCCAAGTAGCATGTAGCTGCAATATTGTAAAATCAATCAGGCGCTACGGATATTTGAAAATTTGCGAAAACGAGAGTATTAAAATTGCTCGAGAAAGAAGAAGGCAAAAACAGATTCGCACGAATAACGTGGTTCAAACTTTTCAATTCCTTACTAAATATAATTTCCATTTCCTTACATCCTAGATACAGTCGTAATGCTCGAACCATTTCGGGACAAACATCGACGCTCCTCTATTATTCCAGCAACAACTTTCTCTTTACAACGTTCCCCTTTCATTAACAGAACGAATGATATCTCCTTACGTCTCGTCGTTGTCGTTGGGTCTGGCCAACGTGAAGTCCAAAATCTCGTCCGACGTCAGAAATCGAACGTCGCTGTCCTCTGACAACGCTGATCCGTTTGCACCGCGTTTGTACGTCTTCCTTCTTCTCAATATGATGATCCCGACCATCAACGAGATCGATACGCCAGTCAGAATTCCAACCACCACGGCGATGATTCCTGACAAACTGAATTTCGACGACGCCCGATGCACCTTCTCCGGATCTTGCCATCTGGCGCTTGTATCTGCGAAAAGATCCATATTGTATACGCGTGTGTCACCGGAAATTCGGCGTTCGTATTCGCGACTTCTGCACGAGCGTGAGATGTTTAAGATAGTTTGGAAAAAATTGCGGATTCAATTCTGAGGATAATTTCTGTTTCACCAGTTACGTTACTTTAACGCGACGTTATAGCGACGAAAGCTTGTTATAGCCTCGTTAAATTGCGTAACATCAAATCCCTTGTCTGCCGCAGAAATTATTTCTATTAATACATCCCCATAATTAGTCCACCCTCGAATATTTTTCGCCCCGCAAGAATTTATCGTATGTCCCGTCCGAATAATGTGATTGCCGATAGTATTTTATATACACGTTACGAAACGCAATCTAAATTAAGACCGCGACCGCAACGTCTACCGATTCTCTCTCTGTACGAAAATTCATTTCAATTCGTCGCGGCCGACACAATGGGAAAACCTGACACGCGCCGCGATCAAATCCGTGCGAAACTTTGCCACAATTGAACGTGAACGAGAAGCCGCGTTTACCAGGTTGCTCGTCCACTGGCACGTACACTCTGGTGACACTGGTGGGTTGAACAAACGGTGTCTCCTTTGTCTGAACAGTTTTCGCAGTTACGACAGCCGCGGTGGTGCGCCGCGGACTTTTCGTCGGTTTCTCGGTCTTCGATATAGTTGTGTTCGCGACAGTTCTGGCCGTGGTGCTCGAAGACGGCCTCGGTGTGACAGGATCGATATCGTCTTTTGGATTTATCGAGAAGCCTGTTCTAACGGTTGCCATGTCGGTCATGGTGTCCTTTTTCGCAGGTGGAAAGGAAACCGCCGCCTCCGGATTGGAAATCGTCGTTTGATACGTGACGGTGGTTAATTCGTCGGTGTACGCTGCGAATTAAAGGGTTGGCGTTTGCGTGAACACGACCGATTGTGTTGTAAGAATTCGTTTGAATGCATTGGCACGAAGTTGGCCCGAGGTACATAGAAATATTTGAAGGCAATTTTGCTGCGATCGTCGGGGACCATTTAAGATTATTTAAAATATTGATATTATTTTAGTCGATGCAGAAATTTCATTGCAAGTAGGTTGCATGCAAATGTACTAACCGAATGAATAATTAGTGAGTCGTAGTAAATGAATAATTGAACGTCGTGAATGTGCTTCGAACTGTTGGTAAAATAATTTCGTTTTCATTTCAATGAAGAAACGAAACGCTGGGGTGCTTTGGAGAGTAATGGGCGTTAAAATTATATGTATCGTGCAGGGTAATATACTGACCTAGAACACAATATTCCGCGTAATCCGGGCAGCAGATCGAGTGTTCAGCGCAATCGAGAGTGCAAAGGCAAGCGTCGGATAGCGTGGGTGGCATCGAGGTTGTAAAATTGTATGTCACACTATTTTTACATCTTCCACGGCAACTTTGCTGCGCGTTCACTTGTTCAATTTGATCTAAAAACCATTGCATCGAAGGAAATAAAGAAATTCGTCTTTATTACCGGAGAAACATTTTTCTTTCTCTATCGTTTCTATTCGTTTTTAATGTCGCGGTGAATTTCGCAATATTAAATATTGCCCCAAATAAACCTGTCCAATAGAATTGAGAAATATTCTGTCGGATATTGTAATGAAATGAAATTCCATTTTATAGTGTAATAGATAAGCTTATTAAATCCCGTATCTTTCCCGCCGCCCGTTTTCTGCTCGTCCGTGTCCTATTGTCTGGCATTTTAATTAAAATGTAATTCGAAAACCGGAGGCGAAAGTTTGATTAGTTACCGTCGTCGCCTTCGCTGATAGCCTCCTTCTCAGTTTTGTTCACATTTCGACACTTGTCACCCTGCCAAATGGCGACGTCATCGATGGCGATGTCGCTCACGTAACTACTGCCTCGCACCCCCTCGATTATTATCTAAAAATAAGCATTAAAAAGGAAAGGAAATAGGAGGGAATTGAAAAGGTAAAATCTGTTATCTATGTACACGTTTTTCGTTTTTGTATCGCGTGTCTTGTCTCGCACATTTTGTACAATACATTTTCTTTCCTCTTACCTGGAAGCCTTTTTCACCTTTCGGAAGAGTGAAAATACTGTGGAGCCATTGGTTCCCCTGATCACCCTCTTTGCTAAACATTAATCGAGGAACGAGATCATTTTCTTCTTTGAAATATACATTTAAAGCACCCACAGTGGCACCGAACATATGGTACCTGAAAAGTTACACGATTATTTCAACGGAAGAAAAGTAATTATTTATCACAGTTTGAATATAGAATATAGAATTCCCCGCGTCGGTATACAGCAGTAACATTTACAATGCTCTTGCTTGCACTTGTAAGATGATATAATAAATCGCGTGGCTCGGAATGAAACTTAACAGAAATATTTCGTAGCAACGAGGGATCATAGTAATTATTAGGAAACGTAATAACACCGGCGACACCGCCAGAGAGAATCGTGCAATCGTATTCAAACGGGGATACGATCGTACTCTAACGAGCTACCACCGATCAGCCCGCAATTATGTGAGCTATGCACCGAAGAACTCAGGAATTATCCATCGAAAGGTGTGTTTTTCCTCGCAAGACCGTGGAAGTCGAAGTTCCATTAGCCATTATCCTGTCATTTACAGTGCAAGTGTTGTTTTTTTCACGTGCACGTCGAAACGAGAACCGCCCTTATCGAGTATTGCGCCTGGCGAATTTATTTTCAGACGTCGTTTCCGTGCAACCGCAAGTAAAAAGACATGTCCGCAATAAAAACTCGTTCATTGAATTTACGACGTTTGTTATTTATCGATGCAAATTGTGAGACGGTTTAGTGGACGAGTTTAATACGGGACACGAACAGTATTTCTTGTGCTTGGAAAGGAAGTCGAATTGCGAAATTACCAAAATGAAAAACAGCCTGAATCCGTGTACGACGCGTTGTATATGGGAGAAATGATTCTTGCTGTGTCGTTCACCAGACGACCGGTAGCCTCGATGTACAAATAGTAGCCTGAAAAATATTTCAATAAAATATTATCGAACGTATTCTTTTCAGATAGCAAAGAAAGACGACTGCCGCTTTTTTTAACAATTAAATTTGCAATATTGAGATAAAATGATATGGTACATGGTTGAGGGATTACGAATTTATTTTAAAAATCAAATTAAGATCGAAGAGCGATTTAATTATTGATAAAATGTTTCCCCTTTTTTCTTTCATCTTCTTTACTATTTGGAAGGTAGAGTGATTGCTATTTATATTCATATAATCAAGGTTTTCCATGGAAAGGGGAATAAAATTTATTAAATTATATTCGACAAGTACCTTCGTTTCCTGGGCCCAATGTGTGATCATGAGTTGGCCCAGTTCCTATATGGGAACTGGGTGTTTCAAAATTGTGACGTCGCCAATCGAAATCGTGCTGAGGGTCCTGCTCCCACCAACAAAGATCTGCTTTCTCGAAATCACATTGCGTAGGTGCCGTTGCATTAGTGTCTAACACAAAACAATATTAACAGTCTCCATTAAAAATTCAACAAAATTTTCGTATCGTAATATTCGAGTTTTACAGAGTTGCGCGTTATATAAAACGCAAGGTTTAAATCCAAAATCACTCCGAAAATAAACACATCTGAACTGAAAATGTTAAAGAGGAAGAAAAGAACCAAATGCTTTGATCATAGGAACTATCGAAAAGCGAAACCCATTGATCAGTAAAAATAAAACAAATTAAACATTATTGTAATATGGAGTACGAAATATTGAAAGCCGGGCTATTCAATGCGAAGCACGTTTTATCTGAAACAGATCTATCGTTGTCAATGCTGAAGGTTTCCTTTCGAAATTCTGCAGTAAAATTGATCTTCTCTATCGAAAACTGCGCAGTTAAACAAAAATAGAGTTACCCCTGCAATTAGGGGTTGTGCCATTCCATTGTCTGCCGTCGCAGAAGATCTCGGCCGGGCCAATTAACGCATAACCAGGTTCACAGAAGTATATTAATATTGCCCCATTATACTTCGGCGCCATCAATGCGTGTTCTGGCATAGGGGGTACAGGGCATTCTGTGTCTGTAAAGCAGTCCAATTGGGAACATCGTTAGTGGCATTATTTGAAAATGGAAATTAAACAATATTTCAAGAATTCTCTTTTTCCTACGAAACCACGTAGCTTCGACTGGGAGATCTTTGTAACAATTCTAAAATTCGCATACCAATTATTGTATAAAAAGTTTTTGAAAGTACGATTAGAATCGTAACGTGTGCAGCTGAGAAGATTTGATTAATTTTATTAATAAAACGTGCATGATCGGTTGTCGATGAAATACATAACAGAAATATAGTTTATTCATTCCAGAGGCATGAGTGTATAATTATTATGCACGCGTTTTATAAATTAATTGAAATCCATTGTCATCGCTTTATCAAGTGCGATTAGAAAAACCATGCTTACTGACGCATACGGGCGTAGGTGTATCCCATTGGCCTCGAATACAAGTGGAATACTTGTTCCCCACGAGAATGAAACCTTCGTAACAACTAAATCTGATGATTCTTCCTCTGGCCCTCGCCCGAACTCTGCCGTTCGCCAGCCTCACCACGGGGCATTTGCCTGTTGATTGAAATCGTAAATTAAATCGCTTCTGTTGTTCGCGGAAGGGGAGTTCCGCGTGGTAGATTAAATTTTTATAATGAAATAATTGTTAATAATGGAGCTTGGTCTGTAGGGGATGAGAACGGCGAAGAAATTGTCCGAGAATAAAGGAACACGTAATAAAGCCGCGGGTTGTCATAACTTTTTCACGTTGAATTTATTTTCGAACAAAGGGGCGAGACAAACGGTCCACGAAGAGATATGTATGGACATGTTTAAAAAGGAAAGCAGCAAAGGGTAAAAATGACATGTTATCGAGTAATTAAATTCGTGAAACAGCAAATCCATCGAAAATGAATACACGTTGAAATTGTTCGACCTGTTTCTGTTTGCCGACGCGGAAAATGAAGGATTCACAAAGGGAATGGATAATCACGTGGATTGCCATCGATCACGTTAGATTGAATTTTAATTCCTCTCCAACGGGCAAACATTTCGTCCCGTTTTTTCGGCGCAGAAATAGCCATGGAAAGGAAGAAAGGAATTCTTGCAGTTGGCAATTAATCTTGAAAAGCGTGCAACGATCGCAATCCCTTTTTTAAACGACAATCGATGGGCGAGAAAATTGGCACGAGAAGTTATGAGACTTCCATTTGATTTTATTAGCAACTATAACACGCTATTATATGATCCCATAAAACGTTCCCGCGTTAAGAGAATAAAAATGAAACAAAATCGCACGCGTGCCCAATAAAATATTGAAACGGCGCTAAACATCGTGGAACCTCGATTACTTCCTCGCCCACGCGAGTAAACCAAAAGGAAATGACGTAGCAAATCGTCGAATTAAATAGATTAGCGAGATTGATTTTACACAAATATCTGAATGAAAATCCAATTTTACAAAAATCTGCCTCGTTTCTTATAACCCCTGTCTCCGTTAAAACCACTGTATTATTTACAACGAACAACAGTGAAAGAACAGTGTAATAATATTAATCCTAACAAATATATACGCAACAATTTTCAAGCTATAAAACTGAATAGGTATTTCCATTATCAAAGTACGAATAGCAATCGTTAAACACAGAAAAGAATTAAACTTAAAATGCAATAAATTTCCAAAGCTCGTGAATATTTCTCCTAGAGCTAATAAGAAGCCCATCTCTCCTCCAATCGGTATACAATTCAATTAAATTGTCACTTACTCTTCGCTGGGACGATGCAAACGACGCACTGTACCATTATAGCCAGCAGAAGAAGCGGCGCGGACACTGATATCTTCATCCTAAGGAGGTTCGCTTCCCAAGAAAACTGTTCACCGTGTTGTAAAACTTGCGCAACGGATCCAAAACAAAATATCCTCCTCCTCGGAAGTCGCGTTTTAATTCGTTGAATTTTAATGCACACGTTCGTGGGATCACTTTTCCAGAAGAGACGAAATTAAACGGCAAACGAGGCGCCGCGCAAGGAAGAGGCGAGGAACAATGGAAGGACGGCACGCACCGAACGAGGAATAAAAATTAATATCGGCTACCGATCGTTCTGGATCCATGAATGGAACAGGGATGCGGTTGTTTTAGGGGGTAATACCGCTTCGAACAGAAGGCGGGAAGATCACTTCCGTCGACACGCTGCCGCGATAGTCTAATATCTGCTTCCGGTCGGCGTTATCGACGTCGAACATTGCCAGGCCTTGAGGAGAATTCCTACAAATTGCATTTTGCGCCGGAGATAAATGAATTCCAGGAGCGAGAAACACTGACCGCCTCTGATTAGACTTTGTCCTGGCGCCAGGATAACTTCCATTCCGCTTCTTCTTCTTTCCGGGCGTTACCGAAGGACGATTTTTAATCTTTTTTTTAATATCTGTCCCGGTATCCTCGTTGATTTACATCTATTCCGTTGGACTATTTAATTTCTTTATTGTAAATTAGAATGTCTTGAGTAATTGGGAGATGATAAACGGGTATATACATACATAAATAATTTTAGGGAAAGTATTAGAATATTTCATTCGAGTGGTAAAGCAATGTTCCGTCAACGATTCATCGATTTTGTTCGATTCGTATCTTTATTCGTAAGATATGTCTTGATTAATTGCAAAATAATAAATGGATGTACACGAATAGTCAAATTTGGGGAAAATATTAAAATATTTTATTCGCATGGTAAAACAATAATCAATCAAAGATTCTTGGTATGATATAAAACAGTATATACACGTGGTAACGATCAATCAATGGTGTATTGATGATAATAAAAATTATTGTACGCGTCGAATGGACAGCAATCGGTCCTATCTTCAACTGAATACTTATGATAACATGTTAAAAGATATTTCATTTTTATTTCGAAACGAAACTTATAGTAACAACATCTTCGATACATTAGAGATCGTAATTGACGGTGACTTCGAAATTGAAACACTCTTGGTCTCTTCAATCATCAGAAATATGTTCCTCGGCTTTTAATACTGGATTAAATTCTTTCTTTCTTGTCGGGCATTCATGGCATTCAAGTTTTAATAATTCGAGAAATCCATTTTACTGCTGAACAGTGATTTAATCGTGACCAAAAATTTATTGTGATTTTCATTCTTTCTGGATCGGCTGGACGATGGTTCGACGATAGTTTTTTCGAAATTCGACATTATATTTAACTGTCTCGTGGCATTAGCGGTCCCATATTGTTCCATTTCAGATTGCTGCGGTTTGTCGATCATAAATGTTTGTTTTATTCGATTCATTGCCTCCTCTGAGAAGAGAGAAATAATATTAAACGTAATTCGTTAATATATCTTTCGCCAAAGAACAATTTACAAATTCCATTGAAGGAAAACAATAAGAAGTATAACAATAGTAGTGAAGAATGTTTACCAGGTTAATACCTGATAACGAAAAGTGAACACCAGACTAAGCGGAAATATAAAAATTCTCGTGGCCCGATAAATTGAGACGAAATTAAAATGACCCTTATCGTGCGGCGAGAGCAAGAAAGATGGAGCATGCGTATAAATGAGCAGGAAGTTTCAGAATTAGCAGGGCCACATTTTTCGCGAACAAGAACGTCCACGGAACACTTACGTTCGTTTTCATGAAGGAGAAAATTTTCAAACGCGTTCAGATTCCTCATGAACAAATGAAACGAATCCTCGATATCCGTCAATCGTATTACAAAGTCGGGATCGCATATCGCCAAATGCGATAAGAATTTTATTCCGTCTCGCAATACTTTTGACTGTTTCCTCTTCGTGTCTGTCCAAACGTTTTCATCTGAAAACATCTCCCGATATATTTCCCGTATACACGTTTCCTTTGATTCTCCTTGGATAGGCGAGTGTTTGGCGCAAATGCATCTCAAATTACAAGATACGTTCGTTTTCATAGGAACGTTGCTCGGGTTGAAATTTCCTGTGGCGGTCAGATTCATCTCGGAACACTTGCACAACGTTTTTATAGCAAATCTGACTAACTTCATGCAACAGTTACAGGAATCCAAATTTTCGGATCTGAGTGGAATGCTGTCCGTGTGAAGTATATACTGCACGAATTGTAACAATATATCCGCGATGTCTACTGCGGCTATTAAATCGAATTCGTAGTTCTCCACTTGTGCTAAAAAGATTTGCAATGGACAAGCATCTATAGGAGAAAAAGAAAGAAACTTGTGAAATCCGAACACAATTTCGCGTGGCATGAAATTCGTTGCGTTACCTGGAGTGAAGTGTAAGGCACCTTTCCAATTGTTCACCGCCATTGATTCTAATTGAAAAATAACGATAATCTAATTTTTAAAATGAATCTTCCAATTAATATTTAATTATAATTGAAGATATTTTTAATATGACAAGTTACATACGAGAATTGACGCAAAGTTTTCGTAGGTACGTCGCAGACCTTGCGAAAATCATTATCATGTTGCTGAGTAGTCCATAGCAATACGGCAATGGTCTAGAAAACACTATTTCCTTAAATATCCGATAGACATACTCCATTCTAAAGCGTAAAACAATTCAATTAAAGAACAATGGTGAAACATCGATAATCTGTTACAAAAGAAACAAAATCCTCGCGTACCCTTCAGAACAATATCCGATCTTTTTATGAACATTGCACAGAGTCATCATAATCGCGCACATAAGGCCACTAAATTGGTGAGCTCTTCTCTGGAAGCAACGGGACATTTCAACATTTATAAATATATAATATTCTGTATGAATCGTAACATATTTTTATTAGACAACTCAAATTACCGTGGACCCAACTAATTCAACAAACTCCGATATGATTTTAAGCATCTCGAACTCACAGCCCCTTCCCGGCCATGTATTATAACGAGTCATTTGTCGCGAATAACAATTGTGAGATTCATCCCCGTCTATGAGTAAACGTGTCTTTCCTGCAATATACTTGCTGAGATAATTCGACTCCAACGTTACGTACGACAGCACGCCAAATACTCTTCTAGTTTCAACCCCACGTTCGCATTCGTGCCATGCATTCGCGGAGTAGACCGATTTTCCATTGAAATCAGAACGCGAATAGAGATTGGAAAAGTAGATATCGTTCATGTCTCGAATATCGTCGTCTTTCATGGCCTGAAGGATCGTTTGAAGTGCGATTATTACGTTTAGTATCAGTTCCCTCGAAGCAGAAACTAACTGAAACATAGTAATTAAGAAATTTTTGTACTCTTTCTTAAGATAAAGTAAGTCGGGTTGAAATATGATATTTTTTACTTTATTTATTACTGGTATAGTACTTTCCGCTTCGAGTTCTGAGCCTGTCTTCCGCTGCAGAGCAGCCAGTTCCGGTAAAATAAACTCTGCCGTTAATCTCTTATCGTCTATCGTTGTTGTTACAGGTCTAACCAGTTCTGGCTTTTCTATGAAAAAAGAACCGTGAAGAATCAGCTCATTTTCATATTTGTATGGAGAAGAAAAGGAAAAATTTCGATGAATGATGTAAATAAGTTCTTACCGAATATTCTGGAAGTGTCTTCTTCTTGCAAAATGGCCAAATTTCGACGGCCAGTTTTTTCAATAACTTTAATATCGACTACAGGTTTCTCCGGTTTCGGCGGATCATATATTAATTTCGGAATTTCTGCAAGAGGGAAATCTGCAATACACTCTCATTAAGTTCATCATCCAAAGCGTGAAAAAATCGGAGAAATTAACGTTTGATTTAAGCCGCAAACTGCTTACATGGATTACAAATTTTAAGACGATAACTGCTCTTATTGCGTATAGTTGCTTGGACACAGGTGTCTTTCAATCTTACTGGTCTGGCGTTTGAGATCGACAGCCTGAAAATGAGTAATAAATTGAAATGACGATAATTCGAACTCAAATGGATTTTAATACGAAACATATTCCCGGAATTTACCGACTATTTGGCGAATTGAACTTGCTTCTATTTGCAGATACATTTAAATTTATAGTATGCGGTTCCGTCAATCGAACACTTCCACCCTCCAATAATTTACATCGTTCCATTAAATTCCCTACTTCAAACGTCTGCGAAACAAAGAGCAATCGAAATCAGGTACAAAATGAAAATCATTTCTGTCTTACTCAAATGAAACTAACTTGTAATTCGAATTGTGTCTTTAAATGTTCTTTTTCTTTGCAGATAGCATTAATTTCGGCCCTATGCCGATTTTCTTGCTCCTCTATAATGCGTGTCTTTTCCAATTTATCGTTCTTTCCTCTCAATTGAGTCTGTTGCAATTGATTTCGTAAAAATACAGCCTCCCCCTCCTTAGTTATGAAATCTTCTAGCAATTTCTTATTCTCGTGCTTCAACTTCTCCATTTCATTTACATATTTCGAGTCTATAATTATATACATTTTTAATAGATTGGTATAACGAATGATTAGAAAACATGACGATTTTCAAAGAGACAGCATCCTACAATATTACCTGGGACATCGGTGCTATCCAGCTGAAACGTGGAATTATATATTTCTTCTTTCATTAATTTATCCTCGAACTGTTTATAGTCAACAGAAACTACAGTGCTTATATCGTTTAAATTCTGTGTTTCCTTCCTTCGAATATTACGTTGCGACATATGTATAGAAGACATTGTATTTACATTAGCAACGGTTTTACTAGTGGTTGGCACGCTATTATATCTTTGTACAAATGATACATGTTCGTTTGTATTTGGTTGAGTTAAAGCGGAATCTTCCTAAAATGATTACAGATATTGTGATAAACAGAATTAAACGTAGAAAACTATAAAACGCAAGCAAAACCTGTAGACAAGCCTGAGAAGCCACAAAGTCCATTTCTTCTATGTCTTCTTCTGCAAAATCGTCTCCCCAAACATCGTCGGATCTTCCAGACCTTTTATTTATCGATCCCCTGTTATTCATAGAAGAAGCAACCATACTGTCTCTCGGCACATCGTACCGCGGCCTTTTCGCAGGCACAGAGAACTCGTTGTCTCTATTGTTTTCCATTCGTTTAAACATTTTGCCTGGTTCACGCAGCGATACTGTTCTGCGCAAAAAGTAAATTCGATCAATTTCTCTTGTCAAAGTGCTCGAATGCGTTCAATAGAAAATACTTACATGATTCTTAGAAACAAATTGGATTTATTCGTAATTAACGAAGTTTCTTCTCTTACATAGAGTAATAATACTTTTTTTATAGGCACTCTAAGTAATTATTCCGAAATGAATCATCCATTTCTTCCAGGTACGAATTCATTCTAGCAAAGCGATTAGTTTGTAATTGCCGGTATTATCCGATCGCATGAGAATAAAATAAGCGTCCGGCAAGAATTTGATAACGCTAAACTTCATGTTATGTTTATGCTAGCTCTGACAACCTGTCAAAAATCATCTCGATTTCGATTGAAAAAATCATTTCGCATGACAGAACCCTTCGTTCGAAACGTAATGCAACAAACGATGGTGTATGTCACCGTATTTGTATGTATATCGCAAACGCGTACCAACATAACTGGAATTCCATGACACTAGAGGAAGAGTGTCATCACTAGAACTGGACCTTCCAAGAGCCCATTTATACACGTTGGCTCGAACTTATCTAAAATTTAACTGAAACTTAACTTATCTAAATGTTAAATATAATAGTTTACACATGGCCCGTCTAACATTTAAAACTATGGAAACCGATTTCTACCACTTCAAGCGTTGCAGTCTTATACTGAACTAATTCAGTACCATGACCACAGACGAGATATAGAAATAGACAGGACATCTTATGGACTTTCGTGGTCCAACGTGACGGCCATACCGACTCAGTAATCCGACACTGACGTCCGCCTAAAAGTTGGTCGGAAACAGTAGAAGTCCAGTCGGCACGACCCTAGAGTCGCAGGTCCGGCTAGAAGTTGGTCAGAAATAGTAAAAGTCCAATAGGTACAACCCTAGAGTCGTAGGTCCGGCTAAAAGTTGGTCAGAAACAGTAGAAGTCCAGTAGGTATGACCATGGGATAGTAGACCGCACGGCCGCGGTCGGTAACCTTCGACGATTTTCGGAAATAGAGAATAGCACAGAGCGCAGCCGACGCGCCGGCGCGGTGTGTTGCGGAGTGGGGAGGCTTGCGGAGTGGGGTCGCGCGCGCCGCGTCAGTCTCAATTGAAGCGTCGCAGCGTAAGGTTGTCTATGCTTTTGAAGGTTAGCGACATACCTCACTCTACAATACAATAGCACCTCGGGCTTTACTTTACCATCGCGTACGCTTGATTATTAGCTTCTATTAATTAATACGCGTTTAACTAACAATCGTTCTACTATCGCAACAGTACATTAAATTTTAATAATTAAAATCTTTCTTGAGTCTCCTTTGCTGGGCGAATGACCGATCATTCAATTGAATATGAGATTAACTAGTCGTTTGTTGTAACATCGCGTTAACTAATTCATTAGTTTGAACGGTTCTCCGAATCTTTATTATATTTTATTCAGTCACTTACATACTGCTTTTGCGACTTCGAATTCGATTCTGATTTTAGAATAATTCTATCATAGGTCTATTCTTTTTGTTGCAGGTATACCGGATGATTAGCTGGCAAAGAATAATATGTTGAGGCTGCAGGAATGGAGTATTGAGATACAATTACTGCGATGCATAACAATCAGTCCGATGACGTATGATGAAGGATTGGTAACATTTAACTTATTATCCCAACGGTTTACGTATATTTCTTGTTATCTGGCGATTGGATTTTGGCTCAAGTTCTTTTCTTTCGGTTGAAAGTTATTGAGCAGTTTAAACATTTTAAGTAGGACTTACAATATGCCATTCGCGATTGAAACTAGAGTCAGTAAATTTCATTAATTCTAAACGAAAAATTGAAATACTTTCATGTTTCGCTGCATATCGGTCGCGATTTTAATTATAGCTTCACTAGTATTTATTAAAAACTTTTATTATCTCTGTGACTTGGCACAAGTACGGTCAAATTGTATTTTCGATGCAGCATTGTCCGCGTACTTACGTACTGGTTGCCATGCACTTGAAGCATGATAAATAGTTTCGAGTCTTGATTTCTACAAGCAGCTACGAGAAATTATAAATGCGAGATATTGCTTACTAACTAGGATCATGATCACCTTTAAAACTCGGACAAAGAACAGTCACAGTATGCTTTTGATAAATCATTTATATTAATCTATAATAGTATATCTTGAATAGACAATTAACAGTAATTAAATCAGAATAATAATACGGTAGTACTTTATTAAAACAAAGCAGTATTTCCTCAACAGACGTTTGACAGGATGAAGAAATAAGAAAGAGATAAATAAAATCAAATGTGTATTGCTTCAATTTCTACCTCCTCACCCTATTTACTAACTTGTACAGATTCTCTTTCAGAAAATTTTGATGACCGCGCGCAATGCGGTCAGTAGAGTCAGTGCTTGCTCCGTCAAAGTTCTTTTTATTGTTTTTAGAGCGAATCCGCTCATAATAATTATAACTAAATATAAATAACAGTAAAGATACGCGAAAGTAGAGTCAGTGTTTGCTTCGAAATATTGCTCTCGCGAAATTAGAGTCACTTTGTTCGTCGATCACAATTGACGTGCGCGATAGTAGTCTTTTATTTTTTTTTTTTTAATTTCGCAATAAGTATTCCGGTATTAGAGTCAGCACCGATGCAGTTCGGCGAGTTCGGGCACTCATCCATCAACTCGAAGAGTAAGTATCTCTGTATTTCTTTAATCTTATTTTACAATGGTCTTTGATAATTATCATGATCGAAAAGTACTCAAAACGCAAAGATTTCAATGTTGTCTGTTCGTTTGAATGTTTCAGAAGCTGCCATGGGCTCAATTGTATCACCATAACGATATTGTTGGCCGCGCGCAATGCGGTTGGTAGAGTCAGTGCTTGTTCCGTCAAAGTTCTATTTATTATTTTTTGAGCGCAGCCGCTCTTAATAATAATTCAACATAAATAACAGTAAAGAGACGCGAAATTAGAGTCAGTGTTTGCTCCGAAATAATACTCTCGCGAAAAATAGAGTCACTTTGTTCGTCGATCACAATTATTCCGTTTCCTTTTCCGTTCTCGGCTCGGAGGACTGATGGTTAGGGACTTAGTGTCAGCGAGTTACGATGTGTGGGGGCGTGATTGTGGTTCTGGACCCTGGTCACGAGGCCCTCTGTTAGACTACGTTATTCTCTAATAAGGGTAGGTTATCCACCATTCTGGAATCGTGGTCGCGGTTCTTGCAATATCCGGGTTGCAGTGTCATCGGGGGGCGGTGTGTGGGGCTGTGATTGCTTTTCTGGACACTTTGGCCCGCCTAGTAGGAAATTCCTATGCGTCAGACCACGCCAAGCACACCTTGGCGTGGCAGAAGGCATACGGGTCATAATCTAGAATCGTGGTTGTGGTCTTGCATATCCGTGCCTTAATGATTTCTGTGGCTCGGAATCGAAACTGGTGTCGATGCTAAGTCGTTTTACTGTCCAGACTCTGAGCCGAGGGCTCGCGGGCTGCTCGGTAGCAGTCACAAAAACAGTAGAAATACTGTCGCGAAATTAGAATCACTTTGTTTGTCAATCATAAGTGTTCCATTAGAGTCAGTGTCCTGTTCAGCGAGTTTGGGCTTTCAGCCATCAATTTGACGAGTAAGTATCTCCTTCGTTCTTTAATCTTGTATTGCAATAATCATTGATAATTAACACATTCCAAAAGTACTGAAAATACATAGATTTTAATGTTGTTTGCTCTTTTTGAATGTTTCAGCAGCTTCCATGGCTTCGATGGCGACGAGCTTGACCGCACACCTGGTGAGTCTGCAACCGGTGAGTGGCATGCTTTAAAGTTCCTCTGGTCACTCAATCATGTCGCAGGACGAAAGGTCCGAACCTACACGGTTGACTGGTTGTAATTACGTAGATTTTTCTGGCAAGCACTGTGACCATGGGTATATGGAAATATACTCATGAGTAGTAACTTCTTTACTGCTTTATATTATGTGAGGATAGGTCTTCTTGTACAGCGCGTTTTTAAATAGCTTGATAATTTTAAAACAGATCATATTTAGTACAAAATATATCACTATATATCTTTTTATAATAGAGTATTTAATTGAATACCTATGAAACGATATTTAAATAGTTATTAATTATTGAATGAATATAAAGTAACGTCCAGTATTCTATGTGCATTAGTTTGTAGTGGAGAAGTCGAATACCATTCGACTTCGTTTACTTGTCAATTGCAATGACTGCACAGTTAGAATAAATTGCATAATTATTGCTGTTAGTAAGAGTGTAGTATTTCATCTTTTTCTACTTTGATAATATATAAAGTGAAGGTACTCATTTACCTTATCAATTTGTTGGAACTATCGAATAATTTTATTATTCGATATCCATATTAGTCTTTAGCGTTTAAAGATATCGATACGTTCATTGTTTCCGTACAAAATGTTAATTAAACCTGAATGTACAAGAAGACAATACGCGAACGGGTAGTTTTCGAAATCAAGGCAATCAACTTTTAAAGCAATCTTGCGTTTTAGAATCAATGCTTTGATAACGGGAACGCCCGAGGATGTTTCAATTTAATTCAAAGTATATTAAAGTAGAGTCGTTGAATAATTTCTCTATTAACGTAGAGTCCTTGAATAATTTTTCTAATAAAGTAGAGTCACTGCATAATTTTTCTAATATAGTAGAGTCATTGCACAATTTTTCTAATAAAGTAGAGTCATTTAATTTTCTCTTCAATAAAATAGAATCATATATAGATCTGTTGTACATATATATGTATTTTAGCCCGTTAGAAAATCAGTATGTCCTTATCATCTTTTTAGACGAGGATTTTCAGGTTTAACCCTTTCCGTGTTCACTGCCCGGATCCCACTCACGTGTCCCGGTGCTACTTGGGTGGGAAAACGGTGGTAGAGCACGATGATATTTTTTAGTTTATAAGCCATAAAATGATTTATTGTTGGCGACTGACAGTGCGTTGGTGTATCGTGCACGACGTAATATCCGCATTGTGTGTGTGGTTAGGCTGTGGATTTGCGTCGTTCCGTATTAAAATGTAGCTATTATGACCAAGATAAGATGTCCATCAATTTAAAACAGAGACATCATTTTTAGTATTATTTGCTTCAATAATTCCTACTATACTTGGGCACAAAGTTTTTGTCATTTAAGATGACAGAGGCCAAATGCCAAAAAGAATTGAATATACTTATCAATTGCTATCAAGTACCTCTTGTATCGGTGCTATTTAATTATTTTATTAAATATCTATTAAATATCTCAACCGCGACGTGGTTTTTTCCACGTGAACGCAGAGATCCCAGCCACTGTCAGTCGATTTCAGAAAAATGGTACGTACATTAGAGTGTGCAAGTTGTGTGACAGCACTTGGGTGTCGGGGGTGTCCCGGGACGCCTCCCTAGTGTAGGCTTTTGCGCCCAAGTGTTTGACTGAGAACCGTGGAGTGTCGTGTGTTGGTGTGTTTGTTTGCCATTTTTTAAATATAGGTCCAGGTAGGATAGGTAGCATACTTTCTGGTGTGATTGATAGACATAAGTAGGTAGGGCCGGGCAGGTTGACACAGTCTCCGATCGGGTAGGCACTATTTCGCGTGTTCAACCTGTTTCAGGAAATCTGATTTGAAAAGTCGACGGTGAAGCTGTGGCGCGAACGAAAATGCGTTCGCCTCTGGCTTTGCCTATCGATTTTTCGAATCCTTCGCGGTCGTGGTCGCGATTTAGGCTCCGAAACGAAACGCGTTACATTATGCTCGAAGCTGCACGTGTGAACGAAGAACGATTACAATTTTAATCGTAATCTATGTGATTTTCCGTAATCACAATTTTACGATTTTATTTGATCGCCATTCGGCCACGTGTGTTCCATTTAGCTCCGCGATTCAAACTCTTTATTTCACCTTTATAAGTTTTTCCTTGGTTTCCGATTAGAGTCTCGAGCCTAGTTTAAGTTTCAGCTGACCCTTGGGTCCGACGAAATGGAGAGGCTATATGCCGAAGAGGCCCGACAAACTGTCACTCAAGAGGGCAACTACTAACGGCTCCCCATTCTTTTTAAGAATGGGGAATCATTCTGTGTTACTACTTTGTCACTGTGCTTGCATTTTCATTTGTAGAATTTTTATTTGTACTTGGCCGATGCACATTCCGGCCCAACGATACAGCCCTCCCAAAAATATCGCGTTGCTTTAGAGTTGCGAAAAACTTGCGAACGGGTCGAGTTGGAGTTGCGTTGAATGCCACTTATTGCTATTCTTATTGCTAGTTAAATTGTAGTATTTTATAATACACTTTGCATTTGAGCTTCTAGTGTTGCGGAAATTGTTTTCGCGTATTGGAACTTTCAGTTCATTTTTCAGAGGATCTTCAATTTGCTTAATTTTGGATAGCACATATAATTTACTGTTTGCTTTCTATTAGTCTTAATAAATAGTGTTGCGAAATGATTGTATCGCGAGTACCAGTTAGCGTTGCGTTGATTAAAGAACGCGTTTTTAAGTAGAGTTGCGAGTACTAGTCCCCATCTGCTTCCGATTGGAAGCCTGTTCCTGAACCAGGAACTTTTTCTTTTCAGCGTTTTATATTTGCCTTTCTTTTTATTTTTTTTTCCTTAATAATTATACCACCTGGAATGTCTGTTGATGGAAATACTGCTAATTTGCACACATATTAGTAAATTACTGTGAACGAAATGAAAAGAAATGAAAAAGAATATAAAAGAAAGAAAAAGAAAAGAAAAGAGAAAAGAAAGAAAAAGAAAAGAAAAGAAAAAGAACAAAGAAAAAAAAGATCTAGTTTGCAGAATCTTTGATAAATTCATAATAATTCTATATAGTAGATTTCAATTAGAGTTAATACTAGTGACTGTTCATTATTTGAGTTTAACTCTTAAATATTTTCTCTTAATTGTTGCAATTCTATATTAACCTTTTTTTTTAGTAGAGCCAATTTTTATAACTTTTCGAGCTTGCTTTGTAGAAATTGAAATTCACTCGCGATATCCGTAAATGTTTAAACAAAAATCCTTGCGCGAAAAATGTACTTGGCTGTAGCTGGACCTCGGCATGGTGATAGTGGAAGTTTGATATTTTATTTCCGAATAATCGTTTGTCGCTTCTTTGTAGAAGCAAAATAGAATCAATTGTAGTGAAATGTGACTACCTCATTTTGGAGTTTTTAATGAACGTGATACCACCATTCAGTTTGATTTAGAACGTAGAAAAGAATATATCACTTTGGCCGAAATCTAATTACCTATTGCTATAAAAAAACAGCTGCATTTTTCATATAGATTGTGATTTGCTATCCTCGGTAAAATTCAGTTATTACGAATTAAAAGCAGCTTCATTCCACTATAAAATGGAGGGGCTTGGGGATGTCACTAATCCAATGCCTGAGATTGTTACAGATTCACAGATGAATGCAAATATGGTATATTAAACAAATGTAAGTACATACGTCAGAGGCTCAAAAGTGGAATATATACAATACAGATCCAGAAATACTATCAAAGGCACGATTGGAAACTATAAAATTAAAGAGCCAGCCTCGTCGATTCAATTTCTGAGTTTAAGAATTCATTTTTATAATACTTTATTAATTATTTCGTGTCTGTGTTTGTTTCAGAAGCATTGAAAATAATCAGCTAAAGAAGAAGATTCATGATAATACATACGTATAATATAACCACATCCCCGCCCTGCTCCTGCCCCTACCACTACCCCAGCCCTTTTAACTCACTACATTTATTAGATAATTCATTAGGTAGGCCCAATTAAGATCGATCAATACGTTTAGCTCTTTATGTAGGCAGGATTTGTTCGAACACACAATCTGAGAACTTTATACAGGCAGGTTTTACACGAATTGAGAATATTAGACTTTTAACTAGGCAGGGTTTAGAAAACCAAAAATTGTTGGCAGGTGCTGCAATTTTTTGGTGTGTGTTTCAGTTTGTTCTAGGACACCATGGACCACATGATTAATATGGACGAATTGAAGAGGAATTAAAGATATACGTACTTATACCTATATGAGTTTGGTAAAGTATCTATTACATTCCTATGTAGGTAGGATATTATTGAAATTATTCTTTTAATTGAACTCTTAGATGTTATACTAGGTAGGGTGATTCTAGTCTTAAGTTAGCTCTTTAGTCAGGCAGGGCGTATTCGAATCTAATCTAAAATTTAAGAAAGTAGGGTTGTCTAGTTTTTAAGAGCATATGATATATTTTTAAGAAAGTTTTATTTCAGGAAATTGAATTCTCTTGCAGATTTTCTTTCAGGTTGCCTTCTGATATTCAATTTAGCTTTCGGTCGTGAATTTTCCAAGTACTCCTCTTGTTGTCTTACTTGTACTACGATCAATTAATGAACGTTCTACAAATTGACAATAATAGGAGATTTTTCTTTCTCACATGTTTTATTAGAATTAGTTTTCGCGTAATTGGAGGGTGGAAGGGCCGTGGCTAGGGTGGGTCTCCATGCGCAGTAACCTCCACGTGGTGAGGCCCGGGCAATCAATTATTTATCGTATAATTATTAAACGTTTAAGAGACGTTTGGTAATTATGTGGAAAATAATTCGAGCTAATTGACTGCGTATAGCACTTAGGATACAATGTACAATAATGGCCGCTTAATGTTCGTTTTTTTCCACAATTAATGTTCGCGGACTCATCCCTACCGATTTTTGGACCTGCTCCGATGTATCGAGGATGTAGGTTGCGTCCGAGTTATCTCCACTTGTCATCAGGCCTGAACGGTAAGTTGATTGTCAGTCACTGAACGGAAAGTTGATTGTCAGTCACCTGTGACTGACGCGGCCTGAACGGAAAGTTTAGTGTTAGTCACTCAACGGAAAGTTGATTGTCAGTCACCGATGACTGACGCGGCCTGAACGGAAAGTTTAGTGTTAGTCACTCAACGGAAAGTTGATTGGCAGTCACCGATGACTGACGCTGCCTGAACGGTAAGTTGATTGTCAGTCACTGAACGGAAAGTTGATTGTCAGTCACCTATGACTGACGCGGCCTGAACGGAAAGTTTAGTGTTAGTCACTCAACGGAAAGTTGATTGTAAGTCACCGATGACTGACGCGGCCTGAACGGTAAGTTGATTGCCAGTCACTGAACGGAAACTTGATTGTCAGTCACCGATGACTAACGCGGCCTGAACGGTAAGTTCATTGTCAGTCACTGAACGGAAAGTTGATTGTCAGTCACCTGTGACTGACGCGGCCTGAACGGTAAGTTGATTGTCAGTCACTGAACGGAAACTTGATTGTCAGTCACCGATGACTAACGCGGCCTGAACGGTAAGTTCATTGTCAGTCACTGAACGGAAAGTTGATTGTCAGTCACCTGTGACTGACGCGGCCTGAACGGTAAGTTGATTGTCAGTCACTGAACGGAAAGTTGATTGTCAGTCACCTATGACTGACGCGGCGTGAAAGTTTAGTGTTAGTCACTCAACGGAAAGTTGATTGTCAGTCACCTATGACTGACGCGGCCTGAACGGAAAGTTTAGTGTTAGTCACTCAACGGAAAGTTGATTGTCAGTCACCGATGACTGACACGGCCTGAACGGAAAGTTTAGTGTTAGTGACTCAACGGAAAGTTGATTGTCAGTCACCTATGACTGACACGGCCTGAACGGAAAGTTTAGTGTTAGTCACTCAACGGAAAGTTGATTGTCAGTCACCGATGACTGACGCGGCCTGAACGGTAAGTTGATTGCCAGTCACTGAACGGAAACTTGATTGTCAGTCACCTATGACTGACGCGGCCTGAACGGTAAGTTGATTGTCAGTCACTGAACGGAAAGTTGATTGTCAGTCACCTGTGACTGACGCGGCCTGAACGGAAAGTTTAGTGTTAGTCACTCAACGGAAAGTTGATTGTCAGTCACCTATGACTGACGCGGCCTGAACGGAAAGTTTAGTGTTAGTCACTCAACGGAAAGTTGATTGTCAGTCACCGATGACTGACGCGGCCTGAACGGTAAGTTGATTGCCAGTCACTGAACGGAAACTTGATTGTCAGTCACCTATAACTGACGCGGCCTGAACGGAAACTTTAGTGTTAGTCACTGAACGGAAAGTTGATTGTCAGTCACCTATAACTGACGCGGCCTGAACGGAAAGTTTAGTGTTAGTCACTGAACGGAAAGTTGATTGTCAGTCACCTATGACTGACGCGGCCTGAACGGTAAGTTGATTGCCAGTCACTGAACGGAAACTTGAGTGTCAGTCACCTATGACTGACGCGGCCTGAACGGTAAGTTGATTGTCAGTCACTGAACGGAAAGTTGATTGTCAGTCACCTGTGACTGACGCGGCCTGAACGGAAAGTTTAGTGTTAGTCACTCAACGGAAAGTTGATTGTCAGTCACCTATGACTGACGCGGCCTGAACGGAAAGTTTAGTGTTAGTCACTGAACGGAAAGTTGATTGTCAGTCACCTATGACTGACGCGGCCTGAACGGTAAGTTGATTGCCAGTCACTGAACGGAAACTTGAGTGTCAGTCACCTATGACTGACGCGGCCTGAACGGTAAGTTGATTGTCAGTCACTGAACGGAAAGTTGATTGTCAGTCACCTGTGACTGACGCGGCCTGAACGGAAAGTTTAGTGTTAGTCACTGAACGGAAAGTTGATTGTCAGTCACCTATGACTGACGCGGCCTGAACGGAAAGTTTAGTGTTAGTCACTCAACGGAAAGTTGATTGTCAGTCACCGATGACTGACGCTGCCTGAACGGTAAGTTGATTGTCAGTCACTGAACGGAAAGTTGATTGTCAGTCACCTATGACTGACGCGGCCTGAACGGAAAGTTTAGTGTTAGTCACTCAACGGAAAGTTGATTGTCAGTCACCGATGACTGACGCGGCCTGAACGGAAAGTTTAGTGTCAGACACCGATGCCTGACGTGGCACTCAACGTGTTAAATATATCTCACGCTGGTTCTCAGTACATCTCAATCCACTCCCAACACAGCCTAAACCGAGAGTGCCGAAAAGTGATAAGCATGAACAATTCCTTATAAATCACATCCCTGGATAGTGTTCGCTAGGCAGCTTCGAAGCAGCGAACATTAAGTGGACATTACTGTCCACTGTAGTTATTTGAGCGGAGAGAATCTTAAGTTCTTATTGCAATTACTTTTGAGTTCTCGTTTCTATGTTTCTATCTATCTGCAGCTGTAAATATTGTGTTTTATTTATTGCCCTGCTTCTTATGTTCACCCTTCTGTTTTTTGACGCTTTCGAGATAATTCATTAGTAACATAAATCATATATGTTTCGCCTAGAGAATTACATTTTCTTATTTCTCAAGAAGCCTTCTTTTTTATAATTGAAATACCCGTGTATATATCTTTTAATTCATATATTAATTAATATCTGCAAAGATATATGTACTTGAATCTACGCGGGTCTCTGCCATATCTACAGTGCCTGCTATGGTTTCGCCATCTATACAGAACTCCTTGAAACTACTCACACCCCTTACTTACCATAAGTGTAGATATAGCAGAGGCCCGAGTAGTTTTATTCACATCTGTATAGATGGCGATACTAATGACTCTAGATAAAGCAGACATATTTACAGTTTCGAGCAGTTCTGTATAGATGGCGAAACTAAAGCCCACTTTGGGTGTGAGTAAGACAGGGATGTGAGTGGTATGTAAATTCTGACACCTGTTTAAAAGTAGCGGTGAGATAATTTGGTTCATCAAATTAAGTTTATAGTCCTCGAAAACCATTTCGTACACTCATTTACATATCAATAAAGTGTTAGGAAACACAGTGCTACAATCTACATAAAAATTTATATTTACGGTAACATTGCAAGTTCCATTGTTCATTTTATTCTACAACAATCAAGCTCATTAGCACAGGTAAATGCATTTGTGAATATTTCTTCCTTTAAATAAATTTTTCGGCATGTAATAAATACATACTAATAGTAGTAGTATTCTTTATTTCGGTCTCGCAGCAATGAAAGTTGGGTTAGTGTGCATATAACCTATCTTTGCATTACTATATGAACTCTTGCACTCTCATCTTCTGCTTTGCTCTTCCTTTTCATACCTTCTCTATCTTATGCATCCCACTATTTCTTGTCTCTTTATCGCACGTCTGAATATCCTTTAACAATCTCTCTATCTCCTGTTATATACTTACTAATATATTTCTTTGTGTGCGTAGGTTTCGTAGGCAAAGGATAAGGAGCATTGATTGCCAATTCTCATTGTGCATAAAGAGAAGGAAGAAGAAAGAATAACTCTCGCCGTATACATACTTCAGTTATATTAAATTGGTTTTATGGGATCGGAAGGTGTACGCAACGAAAGCTGATGTAAGTGTAATACGTGTGTAAATATCCTTTTCTTTCAATAAATCTTCCTGCGTGTAATAATTACATACTAACAATAGTATTCCTTTTTATGTCGGCCTCACAGCTATGAAATTTCGACTTAGTGTACATAGAACATAACTTTAGATTACTATCTTAACTTATGCATCCTTCTCCTCCACTCTTTCTTGCAAACCTTCTCTACTTTACACATTATCCCATTACTTATCCCCTTATTTCATTTCGATTATACATTTAGTCTTTAAGGCTCTCCATCACTTTCTTTACTTCTCTTTTCATCAAATTCATTCATGTTTGATTCATTCCATTCCTTTTTAAATAATCCCCCCCTTTTTCTTATACTTCTTGTGTGGTATTTCCCTATTTTCTTTTCTTCTAACTATCCTTTAACAATGTTTCTTTCACCTGTTACATACTTACTAATATATCTTTTGTGTGTACAGGTTTTGCATCCAAGGAGTAAGGAGCATTAACCAGTGCATCTCATCATGCATAAAAGCAAGAAAGAAGAAAGAATAACCCTTGCCACATACATTAGTTATCCTTTAGTTATAGTAAATTGGTTTATAAAAATAGTTTGTAACTATTAGCGCATAAGATTAATTTAGAACATGTGTGTAATTAACTGTTATGTATATCTATTATATATTTTATTTTATATTCAGTTTATTCGGTAGATCTTATATAAACTTTAATAGTACGTTTATTACAAGTTCTACTGAATGTGCTAAATGTAAAATGAAAGATATAATAAATAATTTACATATGCACCAGTTATACAATTGCTGCAATTTAAATTTATAAGCTTCTGCATGTAAACGGTGTAAATTTTAGTATAAGTTTTATCTGTAAGAATATGTATTGTAAATTAACTTCAAAGAATAGTTTATAAGTATTAGATCATTTATATTTATAATATTCTTTATATTATATAAATGTTAGTTTAGAACTGATACAAGATTTACTTGTACGATTAATTGTAAATTGATATATAAGAATAGTTCATAAGTATTAGCTTGTAAATTTGAATTACAACATTCTTGTAACTTGTATCTTCATTAATTAATTAAATAAATCTTCAATTAAAGGAATTGTACTGCTCTCTTTATTTTAACACCTTACCTATCCTTGAAAAGACCTGATTCCACTTCCTTAAACAAGAAGTACCGTAGACGGACTTTAAATGCAAAGTCCTAAAGCGAGAAACTTGTAAAAATAGACCTGAACATTATTAACGCTGGCGCTAATTGTTAAGGAATTAATACGTCTTCAAATTTTAATTCTCGGAAATTCCTGGAACGTGACGTCATTTCAAAGAATTGATGAATACCTATAATATCGAATCCTAATACAATCTACGATTTCCAGCGAGATATTTTTGGCAGAACCTCAGAAATTCCAGCGCTCCGAAATTCCTGGAATGTGACGTCATTTCTGAGAACGCATACCTCCTTGCATATCATATTCTCCTGATACAAATCCACTATTTTCGGCGAGACATTTTTGCCAGAAACTCGGAAATTTTGCGCTCGGTAATTCCTGGACCGTGACGTCAGAACTGCCGAGATCGAATACCTCCTTGCACATCATGTTCTCCTAATACAAATCCACGATTTTCCGTAGAAATTTAAGTGCCGAAAATCTTGGATTTGTATCAGGAGAATATGATATGCAAGGAGGTATTCGTTGAGCTGAAATTTCCGAGTTTCTGCCAAAAATATATCTCGCTGGAAATCGTGGATTTGTATCAGGAGAATATGATATGCGAGGAGGTATTCGTTGAGCTGAAATTTCCGAGTTTCTGCCAAAAATATCTCGCTGAAAATCGTGGATTTGTATCAGGAGAATATGATATGCGAGGAGGTATTCGTTGAGCTGAAATTTCCGAGGTTCTGCCAAAAATATCTCGCTGAAAATCGTGGATTTGTATCAGGAGAATATGATATGCGAGGAGGGCTTTCATCGCAGCAATTCTTAGAAATGACGTCACGTTCTAGGAATTTCCAAGCGCTTAAATTTCTAGATTCTCCCAACAAATTTTGCAAGAAATGAAGACTTTGAAAATGATGAAAAGGATTGAGAATTTCCTTCTGCCAAGTTTAATAACGTATAGGGCAATTTTTACAAGTTTCTCGCTTTAGTACTTTGCATTTAAAGTTCGTCCACGTTACTTCTTGTGTAAGGAATTGGAATTAGGTTCTTTCAAGGATTGTTAAGGTGTGAAAAGAAAGAGCACTGGAATTCTTTTCAGTGAAAATTTATTTAACTTATTTAATGAAGATAAAAGTTACAAACATGTTGCAATATAAATTTACAAGCTAATACTTATTAACTATTCTTTGAAATCTATTTAATACATCTTACAACTAAATCTTACATGAATTTTTAACTAACATTTATGTAATATAAAAATACTTATAAACTATTCTATGAAGTTTTTAATTTACAATACATCTAACACATAAAACTTATAAATTTATAATATAAATTTAAATTACATCTATTGTGTAACTTGTGCATATGTAAATTATTTATTATATCTTTCATTTTACATTTAGGATATTCAGTAGAACTTGTAACAAAGTATATATATAAGATCTACCGAATAAACTGAATATAAAATAAAATTAATAATTATATAATAGATATACATAACAATCAATTACACAATTGTTCTAAAGTAATCTAACAGGGTAACAGTTACAATCTATTTTTATAGACCAATTTACTATAACTAAAGTATGTGACACGGGTTGTTCTTTCTTCTTTCTTGCTTTTATGCACAACAAAAAGTGCCGGTCAATGCCCGTTGCTCTTTACTCTCAGTCTGCGAGACCTGCACACACAAAAAATATATTAGTAAGTGTGTAACAGGAGAGAGAAAAATTCTTAAGGGATGTTTAGAGGAAAAAGAAATAGGGGCGGGCTACACTACAAGCATATGCAAAAGAGAGAATTATTTAAAAATGCATGAAATGAGTCAAGCAGGAATAAATTTGTTGAGAAGTGAAAGGAAAGAAATACTATAAAACGCAACAGCAGGAACGTGACAGAAAATGATAAGAAATTATAAGGTATAATAAAAGGTTCAAATATATTAGAACAGCAACACTACGAAAGCATCCAAGTAAGAACGGAAAATTGCGCAATCAGCAATTAATAGTGCAGGTAAGATAGAGACAATAGGACGAGGACTGACAACTGGCGGCACGCGAGCCATCTTTGCTCCGTCCCGTATCTGGAGCTTCGACCTCTACCGAACTGCTGGCTCGCGACCACGCGTGTCTTGCTCCTGTGCCCCAGCCAGTCTTTATCTTCGCAAAAGAGTAGGGCGTCTTTAACTGGTAGTGGGGACTCGGTGGCTCTTGGAGGAGAAGAACTTGGCAGTCCCTGTAATAGGATATAAAAACATCTTAGGAATTTGAACCGAAACATGGAAGAAATAGAAAGATGTATAATAGATGTGCAATAAAGAGATAAGAATATTATAATACGTACGATAGAGAAGCTATGAAAAGCAAGATCGAAACAGAAGAAGACAGTGTAAGAGTTAAGATAGTATTGTACAGATAGGTTATGTGTACCGAAATTTCATTCCTGCGAGACCGAAATAAAGAATAATACTACTATTAGTATGTATTTATTAAATCCTGGTCAATCCACTTAAGGAAACAAATATTCACAAATGTATCTACCTTTGCTAAAGAGCTGGATTATGGTACAGCGAAATGACAAATGGAACTTCAATGTTACTATGCATATTAATTTTAATGTAGATTGTAATACTCTGTTTGCTAACACAGCAAACTTTTCCAGCAGTATTCACTTGATTTTATAAATAAAGACACAAATAACCAAACTTTATTAAAGTTTATCGTACCGCTATTTATAAGCGAGTGCTTGAAATTTCGTGCCACAAGCATCACTGTTTTATCTACACCCAAAGTGGGCTTCAGTTTCGCCATCTATACGGAACGCCTTGAAACTACTCGCCGCTGCTATAGTATCGCCATCTTTACGCCACTCCTTGAAACTACTCGCCGCTGCTATTGTATCGCCATCTATACGGTACTCCTTGAAACTACTCGGGTCTCTACCATATCTACACTTAAGGTAAGTAAGAAGCGCGAGTAGTTTCAAGGAGTTCCGTCTAGATGCCGATATCATAGCAAACAGTGTAGATAAAGCAGGCACCCATAGTCTTTATCTCACGTTTCTAATGCGTTTGCATTTTCATATCCAGTGAGTATAAAGTAGATTGCAGTATGTAATCAATATCCTTTCTCTTTCATGCACATCGTCCTTTGCGACATAGTGAACCCCTGATTACATGCAACAATTCTTGCATGTCACTGCTGGTAAAGTACCTTCAATATGCTTTTTATCTGTAAAGAGGTATTAGTTTGTCTTTCATGTTTAGTCACTAATCGTTAAACTTGTCGAACGAATATACATTTATCTAATATTTAAGGGAGCACTTGCACAAGATTAACACGGCGTAGCAGAGCATAAGTTCGCACTTGATACAGTAGGAATAAAATTAGACAGCATGCACAATAATTTAATTAAATAAAATTGTAATTGAGACACTAATATACCTGATACAATGCTAAAATATTCAAACATTATTTTGCTCGCATGTGCTGCGGATATAGCTTTTTTGTAGGAAAATGAAGAAGGCATTGGATAGATAGCATGCAAAAATATGTGGAAGACAGTAGTATCGAATCCCGTTCATTTCAAGGCATGAAATGAGTCTCGTAAGTTGAACTTGATGGGAGTGGAAATAAAGGTATTGACGGAGAGCCGTAGAAGAAGAGATTATAAGCATAAGCAGCAGGATAATGAATAATACATAATATTTATAACTGCAAATAGATACAAAAATGGAAACGAGAATTCAAAAGTAATTGCAATAAGAACTTAAGACTCTGCGTTCTAAGGCTATTCTACGTTTTATGACGGACTTTTATCTGAACCTACGATGCTTGGATCATACCTACTGGACATCATTAGTTTTGTACAATCTGTTGGTAATGTTGTGAGTGATATGGAAATGGTAAAAGGTATTCAATACCCCGGATATTCGGGCCGAAATAATACATTATACATATGTATATTGGTCCTATTCCTATGCATATGCACATTGTATTCTGTACCACCGCGTAAGGAATACATTGATGTTGGGATGGTGCGTCATACTGGCACTGAAAGTGGCATATCAATGCCATCTGTCAGGTGCAACGTGCACGACTGCACTTTAAGTGCTGCATTTATCGCTAACGGTGCCGTAAAGATACGCGTATCAACCAAAGAATAATTCGATGGAAATACTTTAGCCTGCGAAGGTATGATACTTAATGTTGTTTAATGTACGGTGCATATTAATTTAAAGTGTTTTATATTTTTTATTTGGTCGTATCTGCCGAGAGACAATATCAAAGAAGACACGTACGTTATGTTACACGATACTTGTTTAAAGACTTCTGTGAATCGATAATTACATTTTCCGAAATAACATTCAAGTGTAATAATTTATTAAAAGCGGTAACAAGTTTGTAATGAAATACTGCAATGCCGTTTCTTGCATAAACCTTAATTCGCGAGGTATTATGCATTAACCAGTAAAACATCACTGCTGTCATTCATTGTTAAATCTTAAGTGTCACTGTCAGCAATTTGTCATTCGCAGATAGCGCAAGTTCGAGCGCGTTCGGAAAGTGTACGAGTTGAATATTGAAACATTTTTTATTTATTTCCAGTTGCACAAGCAGAAATCAGAGCAATGTTCGAATGGTCGTACGACGGTGTTAATGCCTCCATACCACGCAACGTAGGGCCTGAATGTGCAGGCTATCTAAGCTTAAAACGAAGAATAATAGAAACGTCGGCAATATCGATAATTATAATAAGCTTACTGATATGGGGCCACAAACGAATAAATTTGCCAACCAAAGTGTCGTACGCAAATCATGACAGAGTTGGCAAAAGGGTCTTACTTATAGTTATGTCATTAGTATTGGGAATAGAAATTGGTTTTAAATTTACCAGCAGGACTGTTGTATATATATTAAATCCTTGCCACGTGACAACAGCGGTGCAGGTAAAATTCATTCTTCCACAAGTACATATATGCGTTATATATCTTCGTACAAAAAAAGAACTGTCGAATTATTTCTGCGTTACAGTTGTACTTGCTGGCCGCAGATCCTAGTCCTATGGTCACTGCTATTTTTAGGATACATTTGAACTTTTTAAATGGTCCGGTCCTAGCATATTTATTTCCAGAAACGGAATCTCGTAGAGTAAGCCATAATTGTTCACATTCGTGTACAATGGATGCTGCGATTGAAGTTGATATCGACCGAACTCTTTCCAGATATTTGCGGATAAAGCAATGTATTACATTCAGCATGGTTTAATGGTAGTGATACCGTACTACTTGTTGAGGATTGGAGGCGTTTACAACGTCGAGCCACTCTCCGATATAAGCTGGTCCATCTTCAGCTATGGCCTGAACTTGGCTTACCACTTCTGGGTTCTCCAAATCATTGCCTTGGTGCATATTTACTTGGATACTGAAATATATTTACTATATATTTCAATCTTCCCCGATAATAATCGATCGATATTTCTTTGTCCAGCCAATACAAGTGAACCTCAGTCATATGCTGTGTGCAGCCGTTTTAGACCCGTTCGAAGGTCAGAATTATCGGGTTTGGACGCTAATTCACCAAGGAATATTATGCCCATTATTGTGCAAACTATTTTGCTATGCATCAGACTTTTTCTTAACAAAATTCCCGCCGACTAGAGTAAAACCGACGCTCGAGTGCTTCTTACCGAAAGGGACGGAAAGGTACGAAGATGCGAATACCTCGGGCAATGGACACACGCGTGTCAACTAGGTCGATACTCCATAAGTAAGGTCACCGTAATTTCAGCAGCAGTTCAGTGAGTACTCCATAACTATGGATAACAGACACGTTTATATATTAATAACCAAACGAATACAAACAATTTTGAGCTTGGATTGCGCATTCGCAAACTGTACAGTTGCTGGTTAAAAGAGTTGCAGGATCTTCTTTCCAAATGAATGCGTTCGCAGTTACTTTTCGTGCTGTACCCCGGAATACAGTGGATAGGAACAGAGCATGACAAACTTTTGTAGCAGTTTAGGTGTTTATAAATTCCACGGGATAATGTAACCAGTATCTTACGCATTTTAAATAGGTCCTACTATTATCATGTAGCACGTTTTTCCACTTAGAGTTCGGAGATTCCGAGGAGGTGACCAATGGTCTCGCATTTCTGGTGCGTGCTTGAAGAGAAATGGTACACGCGCGACAGTTTTCCTATTTAAATCGCACACTTTTGAAAAGTACAACGCTAGAAACATCAGCTCCTTCTCACACAGTATCTCTTCTTTTACTCCGAAGAATTAAATTGCTCGCAGGTAAAAGTTTCTGATCTGTTCCAGTAGATCGCTTAAACGAATCTTTACAGATATGCAGTTCTTCTGGTAAATTGAGGCAATATATATATATATCAGTGAAAACCTCCTCACGCTTCGATTTACCTTTATGACATTTATTCACTGTAGTATGATTGATTAATGACGAACTGTGTTGTAAAAATAGTGTACAGTATCTGTTGTAGTAGTCAGAGAAAATGATCGAGTCAATTGATTTTAGTGATTTAAGTTTAAAATTTAATTGCAACGTATGCATATTTATTGCTGTATATTTAAACTGTATATTAGAACAGTATTAAGTACCCGTTATCCTTAAGGTAGCATTTGTTTCGGCTAGAACCTCAGTCGCGAAAAGGGAAAGGTTGATTGTGATACATAATGAACAATTACATTATGCAATAGAGAATAAAATACGACTACGAAAATATAAATGAAAAATAAAGTTACCGATGCTTATAGATTTTAAACAGGTATGGAATCGTATTAATAGTATGCACATGGTGAAATAGTTAGTTTAACTATGCAACACATTCCGTGTACAGCCAATCTTTAAAAAATTCACACGTGAATGATTTTACACTGCAAACAATTATCCCACCGAAAGATTTGGTCAACAATTTACAAATACCAAGAAAGAAATGTGTACAACAATTTATGTACCTCATATAAAATCGTAATGTTTTTAGTTTACGATTTTATTACTACTATGAAAAATTTAGCCTGAATAATCAAAAACTCAATTAACTCTAGAACTTGATTATTCTTTTATTATTACTTAATTAGAAAATACCAAAAATTTACTATCAATTAAAGAAATGTACGTTTTCTCAGAGTGCTCCGTTCAATCAATACAAATCAACTCGTATAATTTGATTTCACCTAATTCGCTTTACTGTTGAGGCCTAACACTAAAGTTTTCAATGTTGTATATTGTTTAGAGCACGCGAAGATGTTACTGTATTGATAAATTACTGCTTTACGATTTAATAGCCACGATTCTAGAATGGATAACTTTAATGTTTTACTATAATTATTTAAGTGTTTTAATTGTGTGTATTTTTTACACAATGTATTGGTGTATCCTTCTGCGGGGAAAGCAAATAAATTCGTCGATAGACAGTCGGATTACGAGCCATAATTATTCGTTAATAAGCGAATATAGATAATTTAATACTTCCAATTTTGTTTTACTAACGATGCCTTTCTTTAAACCAAATGCGGAAGGGTGTAAAGATTAGCCAAAGAATAAATATAGTTCGTGTCTAGTCTAAAATCGCAAAGGCCTTGGAAAAAATTTAGTTTAGTACCTCGCTACATTGTGTCAGCAAAAAATAATTTCTAATATATACAGGTTCGTAACGATCATTTAAACTATGCTGTGCAGTAAGAAAAATTCAGCTTGCATATATTGGAAGTTAAAATACTGCATCACAAATGTTTTACAAGTATTTTGAGCCACTGTCCCCTAGCAAGTTTAAATGTTAGATCGACAGTTTAGGACATATTTTAACTTGCGCATTGGCAAATCTCTTGTTTCGCAAAATACATTTGAACAAGCACGAATAACAAGTTGCACGGCGGTAAATTAAATCGCGCAATCTATGTTCGGGTAAGTGTGCAAGAAATTCGTGTTGTTATATTTTTGTAAGCTACAGGGAACGTAAAAGATATTATACGTTCGATCACGAATTGTATACTAAATCGTGCGAAAATTATAGGAGGTATTAAGTGAAAGAGATTTGTACGAAATATTCGTCTGTAAAATGCTTCGAATAAAAGGGAAATCTTGACGTGAAACGTGTCCAGTTTTGTCTCTTATAAAGGAATATTTATCTATGCATACAATATACGATTCGTGGTATTTATGCAACAATACAAACGTTAATGCATTAAAATAAAATAATTTATTTACAGAGCGATGTACATTCTTTTTTCTTCATTTTTGTTTAAAACTCTCATCCTCCTGATATACGTACAAGTATACCGGTGTTCCAAGCTTAATCGTATCACGACTAATTCACCCTTCCTCTAAACGTTTGTACAGAATGGTTCCCTCACGGATGGTTACATGATGCGTGCGTAACACGTGTATTTACAAAACGATGTATCATTAATTTTTGTCGAATGTCCGAACGGTTTAACGGCGATTAAAATTGTAATGCTTAATGCTATCCTGTGTATTTATCGTAGCCGCATTCGTGATTACATCGAAAGAATTGTAATAAGGCACCACTATACTCCACGTGTAATATATTTGTTAAGTTCGTAATTCGAAGTAACTTGCGCGTACGTTTCACTTTGGAAACGAGGATACATATATGCTTCCCTCCGCTGTTACCGGGGGTGTTGACTTGGGTCGATCGACGATCGTGAAATGTTATTCATTTTAAATCAGTCAGTGGACCCGTAAATGCTTGCTATTTATGCGAATGAAAGCATTGGACACATACGAAACAAAGTTTATTTTCTCTTCGTACATCCATGACCGCTATTATGTACACGATTCTGTACAAAAGTTTAGAAAAAACTACTTTCATCGAAGCTACACAGTAACAAACAACGACGATAATAAATATGTACATTAAAAATCATTCTTACTCACAATTGCATTTGCGAAACATCACTTCCGACGTCGCCAATTATTATTATTAATATTATTATTACCACTACGTACAAGTACATTTCACAGAGTACGATGTACAATTTCCACGCGCAATCGAAACGAGACTTTTCTTACACTAAATGCGTAAGCGAATCGAGAAGTTATGATTATATTAATTAAATACGACGTGTTGTGCATCCATCACGATAGTGATCATGAAACTTCATACCGCGACTTTGAATATTTAATTCCACGACTAAACGAAACTTTGTACAGAAAGCTATATCACATACCGTAATGAGAAACGAAATTCTTACGGGGAGGAAAAGACCGACAGGTACGGGTTTCATTTCTAGCGTAGCTCTACTTAGAAACGAAAAAATACTAACTATCATACTAATCGATCGAATTTCCACCACACAATATTTTACAATTTCTTTGTGACATTGCTTTGTACACTAGAAAATAAAGCAGCTATGAACACTTTAAGTGGAACACCCTGTATACTGTAACTGGGAAGTCATCCTCGATTTGTCCGACAATTTTGCTGCACGAGCTCTATCGATATTAAAAAGAAAAGAAATTTATTCCCAACATTGGAAAATAGATATTAATTTAAATAATATATAAATTATTATATATATAAATATAATAAATTAAAGAAAAAATCGAAGCGTAATGGATTTTCGTAAGGAAGGTGTTTTCATCCACCTTTCGTCCATATCCCTAATGATTCAATCTTAATGTGTAAAAATAAAGTATAACTTCTATCTATACGAATATAGTTAAAAAAATGGTGCTAAAAGATAATAAAATATATGTAAATCACAGATGTTCCCCTTATCGTTTACCATGAAATTATGCAAGCAGCATAACGGCAGTAAAAATAACTCAATCGATAAATGATAGACTTCTTAACAACGATGAAAATAAGTTGTACACCGTGGTGTACGACTATTTGTAAAACGTGTTAGAATCTGTCATTTTCTTGTTGGCTTGCGAATAGTTTTATACACATACGGAGCATATATTTATACAAAGACTCGAATATCAATACTGCATGGAAGAATAAACAATAATACTCATTTTTCTGTACACGAATATCGACCAACGATTCGATTAAAATGGTCTGGAAAAGCTTGAAATTGAACATCCTACGATTCGTGCTCGCTTGATCAACGTACATAATTACTTCGTGAAGGAACTTCATTTCGTTTTAAAATTGCCTAACTTAAACAATCGTTTTTTTTTCTTTTTACATGATTATCTGAAAGTCAGTAATACGGCACTCAACCCTTTCGTATCAAATGTACTTTCAATCGTGAAATTTAAACGGAAAATTTCATTACGAAATGTACAGATCGACCTGAACGCTAGCTATCAGCGGGCGTGTAATTTTTCCAGTGAAATTTAACAATGTTCTTGATCGTTGAGTAGCTTATAACTGTCAGCGCTGTATAAAGCTCTATTACGGATTTATCGATTTTAGATGGAATGCTAATAAACTATTTACAATGGTATTGACTGAATGAACAGGCACACGTCCTCCTTAAAGAGTATTATACAGTTCATTAGTGTGCTTGTTCTACTTCATAGTAGACGTTTTGGTATGACGCAGAAATTTTTGCATCGGGATTTCATCGTACAGCCACGTACAAGCCTCTGAAGATATGTTTCTACTAGAAGTAAAGTGTTAGCCATCTAGAGGTGGTCCTAAGTACACCATAGATACCTCTGTATTTCCATATACAGCAGATACTGATGGGTACAATCTTTTGTCTGGCAACCCTATATATTTAATTTGCCATTAATACCAGAGTAATGCTTCCCTTAAAAATCTATTGTTAGCTATCAATTCATTGGGATACAATACCTCTAAATGCCACTCCCAAAAATTCATAATTTCTTTCAAAAGATAACGTGTTATCATCGCAATCTAATATTACCCTAATTCTTTCCCCGACCTGTTAATTGTAAAATTTTGTACCTTAGGGTGTATTCTTTTTAGGCCTCCAACGGAAGCTTGCAATAAAGAGCGACAAATGTTTAACATACCTGGTACTTTGGAGCGTTATTTAACAAAGGATAATTCCCCTGTACGTTTCCATTGTGCAATAGATGATTATCCACCAGATTCCATCCCCACGAATGCTCATCGGAACCCACTAACGCAACGTATCCGTGGTACAACAATGGCGCTTCTCTGGTAGCTATGCCTATTACCGCCACCGTGCCCAATGGTCCTTCCCAAATAACTTCCCACGCGTGCCGACCGTGCCGGAAACCAATTTTACCTCTACAAGCGTCTGTACTTTGAGCAACCGGATTCCTATAACTCAAATAGTAATGATTCAAGCATTCAACTCACATTTTGCCGCATCAAAACATTGCCACTCCATTATCGAAAGTTTCCGCTTTGCAAGCAGAGTTTAGAAACGTGTAATATATTTGATAGGGGCGAGAACGCAGTTCGTTTTGTGCCTCTCGTATTTCTCGAGCGCACGGCATTTAATGCAAAAGCAGTCTGTCGACGAACGAAATAATGGAGCTGTTTCGATGTGACGGTTCATTGGAAACTCGAAACGTAGCCGCAGCTGAGGGATTAACCCGCGGCACTGACAGAATCGAGGGCTCTACCTGTGCATAGTAAATCCATTTGGCCTAATGTAAATGTTCCGGGAACAATCATTGGGATTCCACGCGTGATAAAACGCACGTAGCTTCGATTTGTAACTGGGCACCGATGACAATAAATCGGAACTGAACGCCTCCTGGGCTAACTTTCGGATACAGTGCATCCTCCACGCGTCATTGTTCTCATCGTTTAAAAAACGATTCCATCGTTTGCACACCAGAGAGCAATTCCTTAACGTGTGCAGATCTAAATAAGAAAAAATCACTTCTAAAACATGATCAGATACACGGAGTGCTATATCGTCCATTTTGCCGGTTCTGATCGAGTAAATGAGGAAAACATACACGCGCAGGAACGCCGCGCGGCATGCATCTATATTGACTGTATGGTCCCGCTTCCATGTAACGATTGTGCAGGTTATCCGATTCCTCGAAATCTCATCACACTATCTGCGTTTGTTTCTGCGCCGAAGTATGCCTTTTGTATTCATTTATTCGATCTGGCCGATGTTTGCCTTTCAAATAAACGCAATTATATAATGTACACAAAAGGAAAGGCTCAAGGAATAGGTGTCATAATTTTAATATTAGTAAAGTGAAATTTCCCTTTTGCGAATTGAAATATTTTTAACACAAACACTGTTAAATATTAATTGTAAATCATCGACATTCATAAGAAAAATAAAATTCATAGGAGGCAGATTTCACGCGGTGACTTTCCATTCTCGCGTTTCGTGTTCTATGACGGTAGCAGAAGTTTTGTTTACACTCCGCGCACGTGTCTCTGTATCTTTATTCTGCTATCGTATTGCGATGCAAAAATGGAGGAAAACAATGACAGTGCTTCATTTATAACCACATCTGGTTTTTGTTCTGACTGTGGATCGATTTTGCCATTGATTGGCGATAGAGGAGACGTGAAATGTTACGGTTGTAATAGGAGCTGGGGTCTCGAAGGTACTTTGTTTACGTTGGTTTGCTATTTCAATGCGCTGACACTCTGTCGAAAGTGTTCGTTTTCTTTTGCCACATAACAAATTGAATTATTTACTTAACTGTTATTCGTACTTGGTGTGCAATACTACCGATCTAAAATTATTTTAACCCTAGCCTTTGGAGACATGGCGATGTCGTACACCATTCATTTCAACACGAAGAATGCTTATGCCTCGACTAAATCAAAGGACGACGAGGAGGAAGAAGCGGATGGTCCGATTGTCGAAAGAAAATGTCCTCAATGTGATAACGACAAAATGTCGTACGCTACGTTGCAGCTTAGATCAGCGGACGAAGGGCAAACAGTGTTTTACACGTGTACAAAGTGCAAGTATGTTCAATTTTGGGTATATTGTTTTGCAGTGAATTGAAATTTGGAAGGTGAAACACTTTCCCGAGGATCTGGATTATTGACAACTATCTAATATACTTTTGTTTCAGATTTAAGGAGACAGAGAATTCATAGTATAAATTTAGAGATTATATATTGACTGTTAATTGCAACAGGATACGGACGGTTAATTGCGAATGATCATTAAAGTATGAACACTTTAATAAAACATAGAGCTTTATTCATGATACGCTGAAAAAATATCAGTGAAAGGGATAATAGTAATAATGATAATGATTTTGCAATACCGCTGAATTATCGTTATATTTTCTCCCTAATTACGCGTGATTGGATATTTTCTTTTTTCTCAATAATGTATTTTTAATTGTATATATTTGATTAAATATTTTGTACATTATGCTGGAATAAAAGTTAACAATTAGTTAAAGAAGTTTCTATTGATCTGTCTCTGAAACCATTACAGTGGTCCTTTTGTTATAAAATCCTCGTATTTAAAGAGTTCGTTAGTACACCGCTTACGCTAAGGGGATAGGACTTAATTCTCACCTATCAATCGCAATAATGCTTGGTATTTTTAATTTCAATTTGTAAAGAGAAATATATACGTTATCATATATCGAGGAATTTTTAACAACCAGTCCTGCAGCTTAATTATATACACGGCGGGAGTCTTAGACTATGATAGTTTTAAAGGGGTTTCTGTTTATCCTAACATTCATAAAACCAACAAGAAGAAATTTATATTTACGGTTAAATGATGTTTCTCAGCGATTACTTTAGCTTACGCAATCTACCATTATACGGTTACATTGTTCACGCAAAGTAAAACGTATCTAATAGTTGCAGCTTGTATCACATATTGTTAATGAAAACGTAAGCTTCGCTAATAATTAGTTACGATATACGAATCGTGTACCACCACCAAATATCGTTAAATCAAAAAACACAAACAATAAAAGGATTGAACACCCTTAACAATATCATTTCATGTATTCCTTCAAATGATCTCCCAGTGGGAAAGAAGGATATCCAAGATGAATATATTTTTTCCATCTTTTCAACAAGCACCCCACGGAGAGGGTTTAACACTTTTTTTCACCACAGATTCTCATTTGCCTCGCATATGACAATCAGAACGAAACATAATATCTATCCGTCAACAATATAATATATTATATTAGAAAGAAAAACAGAACTAATATTATGTATTAAAAAGAGAAAGAATCGTTCTTATTCTCGGAGATTTCGAGATATCAGCAATTCAACATTTTACACCCGTTCGACTTACGAAACGTATTTCTAAAAGTGCGCTTCACAAAATGCAACATTGCTCCATTATTCGTTAGATTGTCCCCTTAATTATAAGGGATTATTAGTTTCTTGTCTCGAGCCCATTAGGCCTGCGATAAACGTACGAACTGGCCACTCCAAAAGAAATAAAGAAAAAAGATAGATTAAACAAACTCCTGCACCAATTCTGGATTTCGTAACAATCGACTCGTACATTGGACTCAAACGATTCACAAATTTACCCGCTCTTCGCATGATTGCCATTGTACAAATTCTGAAAAGAAAATTGTTATAGCGACTATTACTCCGTACATTCGAGCATCAACTTTGAACGTCTCTACAGAATCCAAAGTAGACGAGGAGAGCGTTCATCGCGCCGATAATAATTTCGTTTGAACCTAATGTACTTAGTGGTTTCCCTTTCAATTATATACACTAACGTCTCATATTACATATTGTACATCGAGTATGTACACGTGGCTGGGTATTTACAAGTGGAATGGGAGACATATGTGATGCAGAGAAATATCGCGTTTCTTCAACGTGGTGATCATGAAGTTTCGTAGCATTCGTCCAAAAAGTTTTCCAAGGAATGGTAAAGATGAGCGCGTGATTGAGCAATTCCGTGATCCTCGTCCGTGTAAGTCTGGAAAAGACAAAAATTAATGTTTCTTACCCATTACATCGTGAACCTTTTCTATTCTGCCACTTTTTATTGTTTTTACTTTATTCTTTGCACGGAATAAACGCAAGCTTGAACACTGTGGAACGACGTGTCATTATAATACTATGAAATTGTGTTTAAAAAGATATTTACAATAAATTAATGTAATTTGTGTTGCGCATATTTTGCTTTAATTGCGTACCTGTTGCCGGAACAGAATGTCCTTCTGCTCGAGAACCTTGGCGAGCAGCAAAGATTGTTGATAGTGCACGTTGTCATCCAAAGTTCCATGAATCAGGTAGTACATCTTCGTTTTTATATTATCCACTTTGTTCAATAGTTGGGCCTGCTCGTATCCGTGCAGATTGTCCTCCACCGTGGGTAATCCCATAAACCGCTCCGTATATATTGAATCTGTGTAATGTCCATCCGTTACCAAACTTGCCCAATTTTTCTACACAGCTACTCTATATTCTCTATATTCTACTAACACAACCATCCCGCTTCCTATTCAAACCTAATACCTTGATAGCTTCCAACGATAAAATCATCGGGTCACCTGTTCGAAATATTTCACCCCAAAAATCCAATCAAAATATTTAGCATAAAAGACCTGCAACAATACGAGTTAAGAATTCCATCCACTAATTTAATTAAAAATCATCCACGTCCTTTTCAACAAAAGATGCCCCCCTAATCCTTCTACTCTCATCTGGAAAATCTCTTTAGACCTTCCTTCCAACGACACCACCAGTTTTCTGCATTTCTCATTCAGGTATTTTTAACACGAAAAGCACAACAATACCCCCGCTAAATTCCTCAGCGATTTAATTAAAAATGCTCAGGGCATAGATTCGTTTTGCCCTGAAGAGTACAACAAACGGAACAGAACGCCTCGCGATCGTGAGTTATACACCCGGGACGCCACAGAATTAATCCACGTGGCTGTTGAAAATTGCTTCGCGCCTACTGCACACGCCCGTGCACACCGGCGTATATATTTAACACGCGAAAACCGCGACCACCGAAGAGATGACGGGGGGTGGAAAAAAGTCTAGGGGCCGAAGAAATTACGCGGAGGAAGAGCGAAAACGTTCGAGAAACGGGCGAGAACTGATCGAATCGCTTTACGTCGGGACCGTGAATGGCCAATTTTTAATAAAACTTTTGTACTCGATGATTTATAGCGGCGGTTGGAGGCAGCACCAATTTTCTTTCGGAGTCTGTTGCGGCGGAGGAGCCGTTCGTTTCCGGGTTAACGGACCGATTCCTCGATTCCTTATGAAATTGAATTTCCGCGGCCAATCTTTTTGCGCGGGTATTTGTTTTCGGCTTCGCCGCCGATCGCTTATACGCGTAAGATCGATACCAATTGAAATAATTCGCGGCGATGTTTGCGACGGTGGTGGGCGGGTTTATTACCTTGGCGCTGATTGAATTTTCACGCGAACGGGTATCGAATATTTATGCGGAGTAATGTAGCCTGAAGATTACCGAGTTAATACCCTTTAATTAACTGGGACGCGTTAATTAGCGGCCTTTGATCAATTACATTACTGGAATTATTATTGTTATTATCGATAACAATGTTTGCCGCGTTAATATCGTTCTCACATTCAACTCGAACAATGAAGTTTTTATCGCCGCGTGCAACAAACGATTGTACTTGCATCCTAATTGCCGTTCGAACACGAAAACGTTTACAAGCGATCGCGCGAAGAGAAAAGAAGCAAATAGAATATAATTTGTAATTGATGCCTAGAGAAATGGTATTCCCTGAAGAATACGAAGAGGGCGAGAAATAATGAAATGGCCGCATTAAAAATGTGCATCGGCAAGGAAGATCGAGCATCCCGAATGGTTCGTTTGATAGGGGGGATTTCATACGACGATTCCCCGACGTGGAAATAAATCTGACAAGACCTTGACAATAATTGAATCGATCGAGGCTGAAACGAACTGCCGACAAGTCGAATTTCCTGTCCTTTTCTTCGGCTTCGTTGCATCGTCCCGATACTTGCAGCACATTGTGCAAATCAAGCGATCTGCAGCATTACATTTGATTCGCTCGATACGGGCTATGTAATTGAACAAAGTAATAAAAAATCGATACAATAAACCTGTATGTATAGCCTATCGTATTTTACCTACGAAGGTTTAAAGACACTCCATTCTCGGTATCCCTGTGCATTCGCAGGAAGAAAGAAGGGAATTGAAATCAATTAATTTGATAGAAATTAAATTATACGAGAGCAGAGATCGATAGAGTACAGGCAGCAGGATGTTGGAGTGGAGTGTCCAATATTTAATGAACGAAAGAGAAATAGAAGGATCGCGAAATAAAGATAAAGTGCGGGGCGTTGAACGGATGAAAATATTATCTCGCGTGGACGTACCGTAAAGAGCCCAATCTGTTACAGGTGCCACAGACATGCCGCACTTGAAGACACCGCGGTAGTCCATGGCGAGCGTCATGCCCGTCGCGTATCCACCATAACTCCAACCCCATATCGCCGTTCTACTGCGGTCAATGAACGGCAGCGTGTCCTGTAAGTACCTGGAATAGACAGTGAAATTGTTAACGGATGCCTGAACGCGAAAGATAATAATTACTCCGGGCATTGCTTAAATAACTTGTCAAATAATGGTTGCACGGGAATTGTGTGCGATATTAATCCGCGAGATAATTTCTCGTACATCTTTCAAGCAAAATAGATTAATGATAAAAGAAATCAGTATTCACGAAGAGTTCCCTTGTCCTCCCCGTCAAGTTCCCCCTAATGCTCTGGATAAACGTAAAAGCAAAACCCCCGACAGTCAACCATATAGTTGTACACGTGGAAAAAGATTCATCTTCGACAAAGCAATAAAAATTGAGCTCGTGTTTTATAAGGCTCCCGGCAAGAACAGCCACTCGATTTGGTGTATCTATTTTTCAGCGACCAGTAGACACACGAAGTCCCCTTTTCACTTCCGCGGGATCGGTCTTCCTCTGGCAACGAACGCTCGAATTGGGATGCATTATGCATGGGGATGGCCGAGCACTTAGGGCAGCGAACGACATTTATTTTACCGGGGCGATCTTTCAGGAACGATTTTTATGAGCTCCCACGGTAACCCGAGGATCACAAGCGACGATCTCAAATTTAACATCCTTTTTCCCTGTCAGTTAGAAGCAACCCGATCTCCCTGTTTACACCACGCAGCTTAATGGCCATTTAGCCATTTTTTCCTACCGCCGCCCTTGATACGTAAGATCCTCTTCACGCTATGAACATACAAACACGATTTCCTTGGGAAACGGGAGAGCAGAGGTAAAGAAGGCAAACAATTTCCTGACATTTTTATATCTTTCACTTCGAGACGACCCGAGGAACATAATACACGAATCCACCGGAGGAAGATGTTTTCCTTTGCATTAGCTAATTCGATTTTTAGGTTGATTTAGCGAAAGCTTAATTACTCTGCTTAAATTGTGCACACGACGCAGATCGAATCTGCACGGAAATCCTGCTATTCTTGAAATAATAGGTGTGTCCTATCTTCGATCACAGACACTTTTTAAACCACTGTACGGTTCAAGCAGCCATCGGTGGAAATCAGAGGGACACACGCAGACGGGGTGAAATTCCCAAAGGACTCTGACCCAGGCGTGTGGCAGGATCTTAAAGTCGTGCCGCACCCTCTCTCCCTCTGCACTGCGTCACTCTGGCTACAATTGGATCTGGGTTAGCTGCTGAAATCAAAGTTCTCGGATCATCCGCGGGTCGGGCCAGCCACTGTCTCCGGAATGAAAGTTTCTTAGGGGCGATTTATCGACAAGTTTCACTCTATCGATGAATCTTGAATCCAGGAATTTTGTTCGGGCTCCCCTTCCAGCAGCATAGCCGAATCATTCGGAAACGAAAATGATTAAACAGTAGTTTCGCGTAAAATCCCGAGGGACCTATGAATACAGTGCACTTCCGGTTCGACCAGCGGAAGACGTTATCGTCGTCCCCGTTCGAGACAATACGCGACTTCCGATCGGAAGGGGCGAAGGAAAGTCGGTTTCTTTCAATCTCTGCGCAGTCTATTGTCTCGCTACGTTTCGTATGTTCAATAATAATGGTACCACGGGGAACGACGGCCACAGAGGTTGCCCACAGAAATAGTAGACTATCCAACCCCCTCCCGGAACGTATTCCTTTTTCCGCGAAATTTATTTAGCTCGTAAGTCGGCCAGCCGACCTCCCTTGAATTCTATTCCTTCGCCAGGCAATGCTGCTCAGCCTTTATTCCCAATTCTCTCTCGATTATCGATTTTCCCCATTGGAATTTCATTTTTCGAACGGCACGCGGTCCCGTTGTCTCCGACCCGGCCCTTTAATACACCACTCGTAAACAGGGCCGCGTTCTACTTTCGCATTCGCCGTCGTACTTTTTGCATTCGTGTCTGTCCCAGGTAAATGGGCGCGCGAAATTTCAGCGTTTTCGCGAATCTCTGTTCATTTCGGAGCCTTCGTTCAACAGAATTTCGTATATCATTGATTATTCTGTATCCCGCGAAGCTGACGGCAATTGAGGCTTCTCGTGGAACAATCGAATACCAAGGGAATGAAAAAAGCAATCGCAGAGAGTGTCCAGAGTAAACATCGCATCGACAAGGGCCAGGCTTGTTCCCGTTCGTCCTTTCGGCTCTTTTTTCGACAGCCTCTCTTTTTTCCGATTCTTCCCTCCCGCGCCTCCGCAGTCAGTTTACCTTTCCCGCGCATACATTTTGTTGTTTTATTTTAATTAAGGACTGCCTCGCGAGAGAGGGAGCGAACGCGATAAATTGAAATCCGAGGCTCTCGAAAATAATCGAGCCGTCGTTTTTTTTTCTCCCCCGACGCACGCGTCCCACCCATGTCCTCGAGCATCGCGCTGAAATTTTTCACCTCTCTATCCGCCGCCGGCATTGTGATCCCACGTTTTAACGGGACAACCAATCGAAGAAGGGAGTGCCGGGTGGATTGATCGGCCGCAAAAAAATCCGCGTTTTCAACCAGCGGAGATCTTTTCCACTCCCTTTTCCCCTGCTTCTTTGCTTGCTGCTCATATTCCGATCGTCGGTGTTTCCGTGTTCATCCTATTCCAGTATCGCGCGGGGATGAGTGTTGCGTTTAACACTAGGTTTACGGAACCCGTCAATTCGACGCATTTCAGAATTCGAAAGACAAAGATTAAGGCAGATCCGTTAATATTATATAACTAAATTAATTGTATTTCATTTCGAAATTAGGCGAATTAAGTTTTTAAAGAAAACGCGCATTATTATTGGCAATCGTTAAGCCGAGGGTAATCGGTAAAAATAAGTGCTCAAACTTGTCCGTAAACCTAGTGTTAAATAGCAGCGTCTTGCAACAGGTAATGAATGAATAATTGGAGAGAAATAGGTTGCTGCATCTTTTCTCTGTTGATACTTTTCTATCATTTAGACGATTTACTATCGTCATTATTTGTGCTTGACGTTTGCGAGTTTGTGAAATGCGAAATGCCTGATGCAAGCGTATTCCTCTTTTTTGAAGATATCGAAGCGAAGCAATTTCATTTAATCATTCGTCTAATCTTTAATAAAACACGAATTTCCGAGTTGGGTAGCAACGCGAGCGTACGAGCTGCGGTGAATAGATGGCCTCGTAATTTCGAATACTACAGTAATTGCTATTACTTTCAGTAAAGTAGCAACCGTGCAGCAAGTTCCTTTCCGCCACGAGCATAATCGTTTTCAACCGGGTTTGTTTGCCCCACTGTTTACGACGCCGGTCCGATGCACTTTGTGGCGCGGTGTTTAATTAACTTCGGCGCTACAGTATAGGTGTTGAAGATGGCCTAGATCAAAGGGTGCGAAAGCAGGGCGGAGTTAAACCGGCTCGCAGCCCGAAATCTCTGCCGCGTAGGTAATGCATTTAAATGTAACAATAATAAATTTCAATGCGCTCCCCAACTCCATTATTATTACATTTGCTTCCTTTTATCATCCAGCGTCGCCTTTCTACTTGTTCTTCGTATTTCCCCGCAACCCATCCCGGTCGTTATTCCCCAACCTTTTATTTCCTTTCTGCTCTCGTTATTTTCCACACCCTCGCCACTCTGTTTGTCCCCACCTGCCCCCTCTGTACTCTCTCTGTCCCGCGTGCTGTAGTTTACACCCTCGCCTTGCGTTTTGTTTCACCTCTCGCCGTCCAATATTTTCGTACGTCCTTTACGTACCCGGTTAAACGTTTGTACTTTGAGCGAGCGTTCTATCCCTGATGCTCTCGTGATTTATTTAAAATTAAACGACACACCGATGAAACCTTTGCATTGTGCTCTATGTGCTTTTCTTGAACACTCTCCGCACTGTCGTTGCAGAGATGCAGCTCATTAAAATTTCCTTCATACCACGCAATTCCATGCTATAGCGAGCTGCCGCGTAAACCAGTTGCATACAAGATTTCCACGCTATCTCCATCGCTGCAGCAAAAGGGTGGAGATTGATAACGATCGTCGCTAAGCTGCAAAAACGAAATGGAGTGACCGTGGACAGAGCGGCGACGATTGGAGATAGAGGGATGGGGAACGACGGGTCACGGATAAAGAAAAAAAAAAAAAGTGAACGAGGCGGGTGTGGAAGTTGACAAAAAAGTGCCGGCAAGGAACACAGACAGGGAAGAGCGTGGGGCGTAAAAAGAGGGAAAATAAAACGCGGCGACAAGAAAGTGCGGTGAAAAAAATCGAAACGGGAAGGTCTGGGACCGAGAGACGATTTCGATGAGGATAGGGGATTGGGGCGAGGGGTGAGAAACGGTGACAGGGTTGCAAAGGGCACGACGACACCCTGCGCAATGGGCCAAAGGTTAAAGCGAGCTGACCGATTCCGCAATCGCTTGGCCAGCTTCCAATTTCACGACTCGCTTTTTACCGGCCGGACGCGCTGCGACGCGCCAGCAAAACATTGCAACGTGGATACCAGGCCGGCGAAACCGGGTTGCACCCGAGCACGGAACACCGCCGTAGAGGAGAACAGTTTCTCCGCGTTTTGGGAGCTGATCCCGCGTGACGATAGGAGAACGCAATCAATAACACGAGCAAGATACGCGATACGTTCGTCGATGCGATAAAAGGCTTCCGGGTTTCTTTGAGACGGTCTGATTAGCCCTGAATAATGTAGGTGCGAAACGTGAATCACTTATTGGGAACTTCGAAAGCATTCGCGGTGAGATTGATTTTATAATCGGTCTATTAACCGTCCAATATATTTGATTAACCTTTTAACTGCGGAGCCGCTTTTCAAAAGTGTGTATCTACGTTGTGTCAAAATATTCTGAAATGTCCAAAACTTAAAAATACGATTTAGTTTACACAAAAATTCCAATTCAAACAGCAAATTGTAATTGCTTTTCCCGCAACGACGAGTATACTCGTCATTGCACAAAGAATTGACATTCCTTCGCGACGAGTATACTCGTCATTGCACAAAGAATTGACATTCCTTCGTGACGAGTATACTCGTCATTCACAGCTAAGAGGTTAACAGACATCGAGACAATTAGAGGTAGAATAGAAAGGAACGAAAATTTGTGCAAAGCTATTGCAAGCTTCACGTATTACAGGAACGGCGTGAAAAGATCCAGAGACGATAATAGAAAGACACGACCTTTCTAAACCGTCTTAGAAAGTGTTGTCAGAAAATCATCCTTCATAGCATTACCTCGTAAATGTTCAAGTTTTAAGCTCTCGCTGCAACGAACCGAGGGTCCCTCGTCCTAAGCCTCGATTACTTATCCCATTCCACCCTTCGCGCAAACGACGCCATAAGAAAGTCAAAGCTGACTCCATCAGTTATCTCTCGTCCGAGGATCGGTCTATAAATTTTGACGGAAATAGAGATAATGCCGGTGGGATCTACGTGGGGAAACAAGTGTCGCCGAATGGACACGTTTTCGCTGGAAGAACGTTGAAACGTAGCACGAGTTTGTTAGGTGGATTAGTGGATTACCGCGTCGGTCGCCGATAAGTCAGCCTCTGACAAGGGTGTCGCGACAACGAGCAGACTTTCCCCGTAATTAGATTCGGCAACGGTAGAATTTCCAAGAAACCACCCTTCACGGTACGAACGTTCGTAGGTGTCGCGCGTTCCCCGTTTCTCCGCTCTGTTTCCAGGTGGTCACGGGTCGCAGGTGAGGAGCGGGGAGCGGAGAAAAATAGGGACATTTGAATTTCGAGGGTCGACAATGTGGGGAACGGGGACGGGGCGAAAAACGAGGCTGTCGTTTCTGCGTCGTTAATTTTGCACGCGTCGCGGTTTCGGGCTCCGCGCCGCGGCAAAGCTTCACAACTTTTTCACCCCTCCGCGACCCCGGCTCTTTTATCCGGCGATCGTTAACTGTCGAAGAGGCGCATAATGCCCTCCATTCTGTTTCCCGCTCGCGATACCGCGCGACGAATACCGAAATCAACGGCCAACGTTACACGCGCATTGCTCGCGTTATTTAACACGCGTTGCACCCCTGCATTGTTTGCATCGCTGCTCGCAACGCGTTTCGTTTTTTCTTTCGTATTTATCGGCGTTCGATTCCGAGGCAGCGGTAAACGCTGGTATTGAGTGGGCGAAGAATCACCGGCGAAAGACCATTCGAATTGAAATTGCCAGTAACTCTTTGCCCCACGGGCGCAAGCGTGATGCGCGTAACTGTAAAAGAGAAACTTGCCAAATATTTCGATCGAGCCTGTATTTATCGCCGGCACTACAGGTAATTCTTTTTAATACGGTCGTTACCGGCGCGGCGTGGAATAATTCATGCTCTGCCCCCGGTTACACTCTCCAGGAATCGGATTTACAGTGCCGGCTGCGTTTTTACGATCGCGCCGCGTTTTGTCCGGTTTGATAAAACGGCGTTAAATTTGTACAGCACCTGTTAAATTCCGCGTAACGCGCTCTATCAATCGAATAAATCAACCGGGCTGGGCAGAAGGTGAATATGAAAAAGAAAAATAAGCGAAAAGGGAAAAAAAAGAGGGAAAACGGGTTACAGAGGTGTCATAAATTGGCTTATCTGGACGTCGACCGCAATATCTGGCCGGAGGATTGGGAATCGCGAAAGGACCGACCCCCGGCGGAAATATAAATCGGCCCGTGCTCTTTCGTTGACGAACGAGCATTAAAAATGCATAGAATAACAAGGGCAATGCGTGTCTTTTTGCATTTAGAGCAGCCGGAGGCGGCACTCGATAAATTGCACCCGAGGACATTTTACATGTAAATAGAGAGCGCCGGGGACAACGAAATTAGGGACGGCACCGCGATCAAAGCCCGCTGGAACATCGACGCGCACCGAAACTATAACAGACGAATCCATTTGGGTTTCCTCTGTCATCGACGGCGGCAATGTTCGCCCCGATAAAAAGCGGAAAGAAATCGCGTCGCGTCCGGCGCGCTTCGTACACAAAAACGTCGACCTGTTTAAAAATGCAGGCGTGGCCGCTGCCACGGGTAGCCAGATTAATTATAACTTTTCCCACGATCCCAAATAACGGGCAGCCCGTCGGCGACGAAAACTTAGCGCCGCGCGATCGCGACACTAAAATTTCCGACTGCGACGGGGCATTCGTAGGATAATCGAGTTAGACTTCGTTTGCATCCGCCATTAGACGGAACGACGAAATTACAATGGCGTTTCACGATGAAAATATTCGCGCGACGAACTTGTGCTTCCGAGGAGCCGATCGAATTAGAGTTCTCTCGTGTCTTCCGCGCGACTGCGAAAGTAGAATTCTATCTATGTACTTATGTACATATATACTTAGGATGGGAGGGAGGGTCGAAATTGGAAAGGCTCGTGATCGTATCGCAGCATGCAAACTAAAGACGCTCCATTTTCTTCCCTTTTTTTTTATGGAACGAGCTTAGCCTCGATGCTCACCTGGTAACGTTGATCTGATCGGCGATCTCGACCGTTCCCAGGTTTCGATACCCGGCGAATAGCATGCCGTTGTCCATTAGACCAGACCCTCGTCCGTCGATGGTCGCGTAGATGATGCTCTTATTTGTTACAAGATACGTGCCCCAATCGACGTTGAACTTCTCGGTGACTTGATAGGAATCCGGGCCGCCATATCTGCGCAAGAAGATCGGCGATGGATTCAAATGTTCGGCTGGAAGATTATTGTTTCACAATTATTACTATAATGATTATGATCGCGATCGAGAGAAGGGGCCGAGGTCAGCTTTCGACTGTTTGGTTAAGAGATGAAAGTGTGGATAGGGAAGTATGGTGGAACTTTGCTTTGATATTTCAGGAATGGCGAAAGCTCGTATAAATTGACGTTGAACGATGGTTTAACTTTGCAAAGGCTATTCTATATGGCGGTAAAAAAAAGGCGCCGCCACTGAAACAGACAGGGAAAGGATACAGCGAATATAAGGATGGTTTTTGGATGACGAGAGTGATTTTGATTGATGAGAATGAGCTCCGCGTTTTTCATCAATTAAATTACTTGATAACTTAATAGAGACTATATTCGCTGCGCGCATAAAGAGCGAATGCATTGTCGCGAAATTTATTGCCGCGCTGATTCTATTTTGAATAAGTTGTATAATGAAGATCGATACCCGTGTACGATGATGCACGTCTGACGCATCAATTATGTGGATACAAAATTGTACCGCCCTTCTACATATATTACAAGACCGCGTTTATTACTTTTATCTTCTTTTGTGCTTTAATTGTTCGACGATGAAGCTTCGTCGGAACTGATTATCGACAATTGAATTTTCAGCTGCTCGCTTTTCCATTTTCCGTTTCCATTCACGTGCAGTGCGTAACGCGACACCGGCCACCGTCAAATAATTTCGTTCGAACGGGCCAAGAAAATCTAATTCAATTATTCAATCCGGTCGGCTATTTCTATTTGTAGAAAATCTAATATGTTTCGAACGAGTTTCCCGATTCGAGAACGATTCACTTTACCGAGGCGCGTATTAACGACCGTTTTTTACCAACGTTTTTCAAATTGAACATTTAATCGATTTAGACAGGTCGGAACTTATCAATATGTGCGCCGGGCATTTCATACGAATGATACACGAGATCGCCCTCAATACGTCCCGCTAATTAATCCCGGACGGATCCATAAAAATTCACCGGGCGCGTTTACACGACGTCGAATGAATTTCACGGCGATATCCGCGACGCGACGTTCCCCTGTAATACGATAGACGGTGGCAAAAACTTTTTGATAAATGATACACTGCGTCTGACGCGACCGATGCCACCGCGTATTCTTCCTCCATTCGCCGCGAATAATTTCTATCCGTTCCGAAGGCATTAAAGCGTATTCATGGCGGTGGCGTCTAGCATTTGCATACGGAAAAACAACGAGACAAACGGAACATCCAGGGAAATCAAGACCGATTTTTAAACGTTCCCCGTGTTGCCGCGGGGGTGAGGCGCGACGATTATTAATCGCGCCAATGGCTCAACCGCTGTTCGTCGAATACTCACACGAAAATCAGCATCGGATACTTGGTGGCGCCAGACAAATCGGCGTTCGGCGGAATCAGTAGCCTGACACGGGCTTCGAATCCACCGGGGACTGGCACCTTGTAACGACGCACCACCGGTTGCGATTTCTCGGCGATGATCTCCGAGACCGCGTCGTTGCTCTCCCACGCCAACAGCTTCGTGGAGTTCTGCGAACGAAATCGCGTTGAAACGCAAAGAACGAGAGGGAAGGCGATATTTCATATTCGCGGCTCTCGCATGGATCCGATTGTCGGCTTCGAATCCCTATCGAACTTGCGAAAGTCCTGGAAGCAGAATCGTTTTCCGAGTTTCTGCGGTTCAATGGTGTTAGGAACGATCCAATTTCCTGGACGTATTTTTTAAAAGAATTAGGATCTTGTGGCCGACTAATATTTTTGCAGGGTGTTCCTATGGATCGATTGTTTGTTTGTCCTGTTGTTTAAACTCTTTGGAGAACAATTATTTCCTTAAGGCAGAAGCGGCCCTCGTTCGATGATTGTTCAACATTTACGCCGATGACGGACGGAAATGCTTCGCAGGAAAACAGCGGGATTTAACGTTGAATCGATACCGAAACGCGTCTCGCCTGCCTCCCGGAGGACCCCTCCAAACTTGGACCCTTAATTTACCCTTATTTTACTACACGGCGCCACCTCCGGTGCTCGCCCACCAGAGGATTTTCCACGGTGATTCCTATTCCGGAACTTCCCGCCTGGCCATCGATTCCAACACATAGATACCGCTTCGATCTACTTATCTTCGATAAAATCCACTAGGTAGTTAGTTCTCTGCCAGGAATTTCTTCTACCCTTCCCTTCTTCTATCAACGAACCCTTGGAGAATTATTCCAACGGGGAACATATATATTTTAGCGTGGAATGAGGGCGAAAAGAAAAATAGCAGTTAAATGGTAACGCCATTCGTCTTCTCTTAACCTTCTGTGGTAGTTTTATTTGGAATTTATTGGAATCAGCAAGGAGAACGATGCCACTCTCTTTCTATCCTCTTATCGTTCGCGACTCGCAACCGTACAACCCTTACAATCTTACGAGCAGACGGTCCAACTTTTAAGCCAGCATGCATCAACGTCGAACACGCGACAGCACTCTTGCTGCCGGTGAGAGACACTGCCGTGTTTAATGTATTATTCCGCTCGTTTAATCGCACGCACGACTGACGGTTCCGCCGGTACGTTCGCGGCTTTCGAGGGGGTTAATGGGAAATTTATAAATCGTCGTTGTGTGGTTGTGCTTCGGTAGATACGCCGATAAGAACGCGCTGCCCGTTCTATTTGCATTTTCCAGATTTCCACGAATGACGGATTAACGGACCATTACCGAAACTGCACCGATTTTCGCGAAACGAAATGCTTCATACCCAATTGTCGTGCTATTTTAAATAAAAATTCATTTCACGTTCAGACTATAATTCGCGGATAAATTAAACGAACAAATTCGACGATAATTTTCCTTCCGTTGTCCTGCCTCGCTAGAGTCAAAGTAAACAAGAATGTACCACGTTTTAAGCAAAATTAAGCAACAGTCGACCAGAAACATCAAGATAAATTGCCATCTAAAAGTCTGGCATCCTTCAACGTTCCACCCTTATCAGCCATTTATCTGGTTCCCTGCAACCCCCGGACCATCGTCGGTCGGTGAACAAAGTGTCAACCCCCCTCGCCACCCTCTGACGATTATTGTTCGCCAATAGGGCGCAAGAACGGGACACCCATTCGCGTTCCCTTTGAGGGGAAAGGAAATTAGTCCCTTTAAGTGTCTGGAGCGCGTTTATCCGCGACGAAAGCCGATTATCGGCTGTAATCGCGCCGCCTCGACAGCTCGAGCAGTTAAAACGTCGTCTTCTTTTTCCCCGTTGTTTTTTGTCAATCGCGACAGACGCTTCCTTTCAATTCCTCGCCAAAGCGATAATCTAATTACCAGGTGGATAATCAAGGATGCGCCATCGCCCCTCGAACGAGTCTCGTTGCGCACGACTGGACCTTCTGTTCTGCCTATTTGATTCTGATGAAATTGTAGGATTGGAAATATTGCATGACTGTGTAGAATGATTCCGATGTATGAAAGGTACGTTCGGCGCTGAGTACCTGAGAAGGTCGTGTGCATGGAGGGTACAGTGGCCCAAGGGTTCGGGTGGTCAGGACCGACCACCACCGAGGAATGACTGCGGGGGTGTGTCCTAAATGAGTGAGAGCAAATGAGGAATAGAATGAGGGAGAAACTAAGAGTGAACGAATATAAAGAATGAATGAGGCGTGCAAGAGTCAGAGCTAAGGGAGAGTTAAGGGAGGATCGAAGTGAAGAGTATCGTGAGCTGAGAGTACTTATTGTTGAAAGTATCGTGTGTGAGTCGTTGTTTGTTTGAGTAACGTCGTGTGTCGACATATTGTATAATAAAGTTAGTGTTTTATTTAGAGTAAACTGAAGTCTTATTACACCACCTGTCCTCTATTCCAAACTACGTGAGGTTTACGAAAAATAACTTTTGCAAAATTAATGAAACGTTTGACACCTTGCACGGCTGCGTGAGAAATTTGTCGACGATACGAGAAACGAGATCGTTCGGTATCGATTTTGAACAACGCCGCGACACTATTTCGTACGCGTGTAATCGTTGTCAGAGATCGAAATTCCTCTCGGTATAATTGTGGACGTAAAACAGAATGGCCGATTCGATGGGGTCGCGTTCGTCTGTTTGTTAAACGGAGGGAAAATTTATTTTTATATCGGCCGTCTGATAACAGCATCGTGTGTCCCGGTGATCAACGAGAATTGCAGCAACGATTCGAACTGTTTGTTGACGATTACAACGTGTGCAAGCTGATTGTTTAACACCCTGTTTATTCGTCGGGTTGTTCACGATAAACTGCAGGCAACAGATGTATAATTTATTCGATAATAGTAAATCGGGCTTCGCGAGTTCCCTCGCGCAGGTGTGCTGGGTCAAACATTCGATACGTCTATGGAAATATTCGAGAGTCCCTGGGAAGGTAAAAGTGAAGAGAAGTAGAGCGGGGAAGCAAAGCTTTTCGCATCGGGACGGAATGTCTTTCGGGAGAGTGGCCCGGTCGGAAGAATTAAGAAATTGAATTAAAATTCGATTGGAAAGTTGAACGAGTCGTGGATGAAACAGAACGAGGCGCCGCGATATCTCCAATTTTCGTTCGAACATTTCCAAATAAACCTCTCGCTCGCTTCAACGCGACCCGAGAAAATGCAGCTCGTCCGGGTAAGAAGGTGGAAAAGACCCGGCAGGAATTAAGATAAGGCCGGCCATCCACCTGGGTTATGGGAATTAAGAAATGAAATTAAAATTGGATCAGCGAGTTCTATTTCGAAACAAACCGCCCATCCTCGCGGGACACCGGCGGTTAAACGAAACAGATCGTAGAAACAACGATGCCGCGGAAAATACTGAAAACTCCAGCTGGACTCGATTAAAATAAATTTCGCAGAAAGCTATACGTACATAGGTCGTGTATCCCTATCTGTCTGTGCTGTCGCCCAGGAAAACGGGCAATCAGGTCGCGCGAGATACGGGGGGGAAAAGAAAAGGCGCCGAGGGTATTAAGAAAATCGGGTCGAGAGGGTCCTGGAAATTTACAATCGACATCCACTCCCACTGTCCTCGACGCTTCCAAATAAGGTTGCCAACGGAGTAGCGCCGCAGAGACGAACCAAGCAGATCGCGCGAACAGAGAGCTTGCCAGCCGGAAATTCTCGGCGGTGCAAGGAAAGGGGTAACAAAGGTTTCAGTTCACGAGAGGAAGTTCTGTTATCGGGGACGGTCGACTCGCCGGATTTGCTTGCACGTCCAAATCTGTTGTATCGATTTGTGTTGCTTTCGTTCGCGTGGGACCCGCGGCGACAGACAATAAGCACCGGGTCTAAGCATAGATCGAGGAATGCGAGGTCGCATGGAGATCCACGGCCTTCGGAACGCTGACAAATAACTCGGAGTCCACGGGGGATAGGCGATTTATTTATCTGGCGGCTTGCTTATGCAGCAAATTCCCCTCGACAGACCTACGAGATCCTATGGATCTAGCACGCGACGATGAATCTATGGTGACGGTGTTAGTTCGTCGCGACTCGCCGGATGAAACGCGTGGTCTTATGGGGGACGTAGACATTTGATCGACGATGGACATTCCTAATATTATTGTTCTCATAATTCCGGCAAGTTGTTGCACGTATAGAAAGAATACAGTCGCCTGGACTAGACTGTGAATAATTATTGGAAGCGATCTATTGTTAATATTTGAAATTAATTATTTATGAGAAGATTGCATATGAACATGGCGGAGATTATTTGGCCCGAGGACAAACGATCACTTTTCTTTAACAAGCTTCTCTATTTTGCGTGGGGCGGAACGCGTCAGCAAATTCGTTTGCTCAGTTAGCGAAGCGGCAGCCAGAGGGAAAGACGAAATATATTTCCAGGAGTTACATGGGGAACCAAGCCAAGGAAATTATGTCGGATGTCTGGGGTTAATACTCGTCGAGACCATGGTGAACAGATTTTCGCGTGCGAGATGGTTCGTTGTCCGCGAAATGCGCGTGATTGCCACTTTCGTTGCGTACGCGAAGCGAGGCTGGAATAACAAATAAAGCCGGCAGGACGGAAGCTTATTGCTGTGCCATATTATCGCAAAATTCTATAGAACTTCGTATACGTCGTAGGGAAAGGGGAACAACTTGGCCCCTTTGAGCAAAATCAAATAACCCTTTGAAGGACTAATCGTCTCTGATCGTACAGCGGCTTTCCTCTCGGTAAAAAGATAAACTCTACCCCTTTTACGAAAATTATTCTTTCCCCTTAACAAAAACGGCTGATACAACGCGAATGCCAAGTACTAATTCATTTTCTCTTCCACGTAAAATCAACCCGCTCCTTTCAGAGGAGATTACCCTTTCTACAAGAGCGTAATACGTTTCTCCCCGTAAAGGCAGACAATATTTTCCTTCGTTCAGAGAACATTAGCGCGAGTAATAATGTTACGTGGAAAAAATGCAAATATTTGCCACCGGCAAATGCAATAGCAACTTCGTCGTATCTACCACCTGAGACCTTGGTCCAACCGTTTCGCCATTGCCATTTAAAATAATTCAACAGCGGCGATTCTAACCGAGCGTTCACGCGCAGAAAGCGAACGTTTAGGAGATCGTCCCGAAGGGAATCACGAGGCAGCAGTATCCGCGTACTCACCCCGTTGTAAATGGCGATGTCAGGTACACCAGGACCAGCGCAAGTGAGCACGTAATGGGAATGATCGGTGGAAAACTTGGCGGTGTTGTAGAGGCACCGGTTCCTGTCCGTGTTCCGGACGATGCCGCAGCTTAAACACCTCGGTTTCCGGTCGCCTCCGGCCCCCGTGGATATTCTGTACAAGTGTTGCACAGCGGACTCCTCTTCCGTCGTGGCCAGGTAGTACCTGCGGACGAGAACGAGATGAGAAAAGAAACGGGACAAGAGAAAAGGGGCGAGAATGAAAGAAACAGAGTAGACGGATGTAACGCGAGTTCATTTGCATAGGCCGCTCTTTAATGGCTTTGTAATAGCGAGAACTGCCGCGAATTTGCATTTCAACGGCGCCGGCATTGTTGACTCTACCAACATGTGCCCCGCACGGGACGGGGTGGAAAGAAAGTTCTCGATGCGCCGCGCCTGAACAGCCCTCGCGGTTTCTTTCGGATTTTACCTGGCGGAGCTTGAGCGTCCCGGTATTAAATATTGCCCGATGTTTCGAGTTTGTTAGGTAGTTGCGAGGAACGTCGGCGAAGTTTCGAAGCACGTTTCTTGGCCACGAAGAGATTTGGATGTACGCTGTCGGTTTTATGCATCGCGCGAATGGTTTTACTCGCAGTAACGAGTACCTCGTTGAGAAATTCCTTGATCCATCGTTTAGAGTGGCACAAAGTTCGGATGGTTAGTTTATTCGTCGATGGGGTGCACGAGAAGTTGGAGTTTTATTAATGAACGCGGAAGCTCTTTCGAAAGGTGGACGGATTGAACGATCGGTGCGATCTGTTTTAATTATAGGTTCGATCGAACAGTTCGTTTGTGTAGCTCGAGAGGGAAGAGACACCCTCGAGGTTGCATTTGGGGGTGGAAATTGCGTAAATGTTCTAAGGGCGAGGGTCAAGTTTGACACGTCTTATGTCAGCAGTTACGAGTCGAGGCCGTTAAGCCTGATTTATATGTTTCCGTCGACGCTGCAATTGCGAAAGGCTGGAAACGCGTTCGGGCCACTGGCTCCATTTGCATTAATGCGGATCGAATTTCTGGTAGTTAATCAATCTGTGATTAGCCCGAATTACGTGATTCTTTTCGGGTTAAATTTACAGCTGCGTCGCCATCGTATTGAAATTGGTAAAACCGATTACCGTCGACGCAGCTCGCCAACGGGGCCGAAAATTGTTTCCAACGAGGGACAGTTGAAAAAGAAAGTCAACTTCAAGCCGTCAACTGTTGTCGAAGGTACTCCTCGGTCGAGACAAATTTAATCGTGAAAAAATTGTTTGCCCAGGCAAATATTTTTATTCCGAAGTAAAATTGATTTAAGTGTTTTCGCCCGAAGGAACATTTTGTTTCGGACAAATTTCCATTACGGCGATTCAGTTAAAAGCAGCGATATCGAGAAGCCAATCGCGGGAGGTTTACTTTACAATTTCCCCCGAATCATACATATGTGTCTAATCTAACTTTACGTCTGTCGACTTACTCTGCCACTTCGCAAAGCTTACGTCGCAATTTCTATGCGCATAGATCAGATGTAGCGGCTCGCTTGGACAAACACGGACTTTCCATAATGCTGGGGCGGGTTTCGTGTGTTCCGTGGACACGGGAGCCTCGAACAAGTTGGAGAATAATGTTCGAGTTTTAATTTGCGTAACAGTATTGGATGCACGATATTGCATCGTTTCGTCACTGGCACAAACACCGCAGGAATATAATTGAAGGTGAATTAAGAAGAATAGAGTTTGAAAAAGAATTTAGTTGTTGCCTGAATCGATTGAAAGTCTAACATTAAGATGTCCATGGCTGTGCGTTCTCCTATGTTTCATACCTTTATAGACTTACGTGACTTTCTGAACACCTCGTAGGTGGACGATATCGTCGTGTAATATGTGTGCGTGTAAGACGCGCGTAAAGGTATAACAAAATGCTACCCCACGATAAGCCGAACATCCTTAGCTTTTATGCACGCGTATGAAATACTGATAAGTATCCGGAAAAAGAAAGAAAAAAACGACGACGCCGCGTTCGAATATCGAATATCGATTACCTTTGCCCCCTGTTTTATCCATTCCACTCGGTACACATCGAAGTGCATTCAATTTGTCCCTACGCCTTCCGAGGAATACCAAATCGAAAGTTCTGCAAATAGCAAAAATCCTTCCTCGATGATTAACAAATACATCTACGAGCAATTGAAATCACTTGCTTTGAGGTTTAACAATATTTCCATACCGCGACGTGGCCGGCCGTTTTACTCCTCGCACAAAGCATTCCCTAATAAAACAGTGACCGTAACTGTAAACATCATTCCGCGAGTATGCTGGGCAATATATGTATTGGATCAAACGTTTATTACGTTTAATGGCTGCAAGTGCATACAATGTTGCGGTAAAACGAAAGCTAATTTCCCGGATAAAATAAACGCTTGGCCGATAACAATTTCACGGGACACGTGAGGACCGTAATTTTTCTGTTTAACTTGAATTGCAACCGTGCCCCGAGAACCGTGCAAAAAGATCACGCGTCCGGAAAAAATGTACAAACGTGATTTCACCATTGTCCCGCAAGCTTTGCTCGATAAATTATCTACGCCGAAGCAAACGCGTTTCCCCACAGGGACACAGGGACGAATACTGCTCGCTGGCAAATCTTGAACACGCTGGGATAGCGGCAATTAAGTGCCCTTGTGTCAGACGTTCAGATCCGTAGCTGTTACGTCTGATCTATAACGTCCGATACTACTGCGCGCAAGACAGTGGGACACTCGTGTCGATCATCGCCGCGGTTTAAATAGATCTTCGTTTCTTCGTTCGTGTTAACTTCGTTGCACATTTCTTAAGGACAAATTCCGTTTCTCTGTTCGTGATTTTTTTTGGAAAAAGCATCGATGGTTTTAAAATCAGTGCAGGCATAACAGTAATGCTTCGACAGGAATTGTTTGAAGTCCGAGCAACTTTTGTTGCTTCTCGTGTCACGATTTTGAAGTCGCGTTCGAATCATCGGCAACGAGAGAAACCCGATATAGATGTAATTACGGTCATCAATTGATAAACCAGTGACGCTGTCTCTTTCTTCCTGGAGGCAGAATATGACGCATAGCAAACGTCATATTATCGAATATCCGGCTGACAAATCGACAGCGTGGGAAATACCGAATGCTAAATACTGTGCACCAGGTACCAAATATTAAACGACGATTGATGCATCGTCGTGTGTCACATTTCTGCGTTGACACATGCTAAGCGTCCAATTCTAAGCGCGTTAATTAGATCAACGGGTTAACCTAATTTCTTTGCATTCCTATATTCCCGCAGATTTCTCTTGCCAATGAATCAACCAACTTGTTTATACATTCCACTGGCGAATCGGGGACAGAAAGCGATCGAACGTACCAATCTTGAAGCCGGTCAATATTGAACACTAACATCGGACGAAGTGAGAGACTAAAGAAACTTTGGCAGCGTTAACTTCGTTATCCATAAGTCAACGACTTTGTTCATCGACTCTAACAGGTGAGGCAAGGTAATCCAATGTCTTGCGATGGAACGATGGCTTCAGGGTTCGACAACGGTAGCCCCGAGACGAGCGTGAACTCTCGACCATCGAGGAAAATCGACGGGGGTGTAACCGGTGGCAGTGAAGGGCCAGGCAGAAGTGGGATAGGGGTAGAAGGGGGTTGTAGTCTCGTTGGCAAGATGGATGAGCCTCGGGTCACTCCATAGCGGATTAATTTCAATATCCCGCCAGATTTACCTTTCGCGTGGCCCTTAAATGAGGCGCTTGGAGGGTAAATTCGCTACAGGCGTTGACGATGTCAACCCTCCCTTTAGCCGGAGGAAAATAAACCGTGCGCTTTATGGTAGCGGTGATTATACGCAAACGATTTGTTATATCATTCGGGAATTCCAGCAGAATGTTCGGAATTATAAAATGTTCGATTTGTAAACAGTCCATCGTCGGTTTATCAAATGATTTTATTTTCCGTTGCGTAAAATGTATTGACCTGCGGATATTTCGTTCGTATATTTATTTCTAACGAACTTCCCGGTTAATTGGCCCGCTGGAAAAACGCATAATTCTCCGGCGAGTGGAAAAGTTCGACAATCATCGTTAAATTCTAAATGCGTTCAAACGAATCCGATGCCCCTTCGAAATTTAGTCTCCAATTCAATTATGATGACCTTTTGCTATCGGCTCGGGCCCTCGAATCATTTCTGACGCGTTAAACTTTTAAACGTTTTAGTTGCCCGCGAATGCTCCTCTTTCCAATGTGTACACACAATTTCCAAGTGAGTTGTTCCGGGTAGGAAAATTTCTTTTTAAAGGGGAACGGGGGAGTGGTGGCCCACTATAGAGGATGTCAAATATTTGCGATATTCTTAATGAATTTCGTTTCCATTCCGCGACTTCCTTCGAGGCTCTCCCATCTTGGAGATTTATTTAACCGACGGTATTTGTCGCGACCACAGTTTTCTGCATACCCCGCGAAACGGCCTCACGCATTTTAAATTCGTTTCCTATCTTGACTGTCTATCCTCGAGCCTGCCAGTCTCGCTAACTCGCCGCAAATTTTCTATTCATTGGATTTTCATTTCGCCGCGAGTGTCAGCCCCTTGAATGTTCCGCCCCTTTCTAATTAACAACTTCCGTCAAACCCACAGCAGGAATTAACCCGTCCCTTATTTTACTTAACCAAAAATTCCCCGGCAATATTAAACCGTTGAATTTTCAATCTGCCAACGCTCTCCCGCCAATTAAACATATCTCCCGGTTAAATTTCCCCGCCGTGGAAAATCTGCGGAACACACGTCAGACCGTTCACCCTTCAGGGTTCGTTACTCCGTTGAACAAACGGAGAGCTGCAAAATGGTCGGCGAATTAAGCGAGGGGGCCGTGTTGGAGGGCAATCCCAGGGAGATCATCGTCGGCGGGCTGCGCACGTGAACCCCGGGCAAAGAGTGCCTTCGAACTTATGTATCTTCTGAAAGCCGACGAAAGTTCGACGGGGGGCAATTTAAAGTTGGCCCGAGCATGTGAAACACCGTGGAGCCGCGAGCACACGGAAAATCCGAGGCCACGTCTCGCCTAGTCGAACCGTAACTTTTGTTCCATCCCTGAATGCCCATTGTGAAACGATCCATTCTTGAGAAGCGTGTCGTACAAAGGGGTGCCGACGCGTCCCGCGTACGCCGGCGTGATTTATCGACCCGCCGCGGCCAATTATTTCGGCCCGTTTAATTGATCACCAACGCCAATATTGGCTTCGTCCTTTTTTCACGGCGAGCGAGCACAGGCTGTGTTGCTTGAAAAATCGAACAGTCCGGGGGCGCAGTGGAAGCAGCAGACGGCTTGAATTCCATTAATTTCACCCCCCGGCTAATTTAGAATTTCATTTTCGTCGAATTTCTACGTAGTTCGCGTTTCCCTAGCGGAGGACCCATTTCGCCATTAAAATCTGTTCGAGACACTATTCGACCGTGATTCCGTGCAATGTGTGCAAGCCACTACGGAGGTTGAAGTTTCAACGAAAGGATGGAACAATCGCTTCAAATAAATCCATTCGTCTTTGCGCGTTTACCGCGACGTTCGGTCGTCAAACGCGGGACGTTTATTTAAATAACAATACACCGGGGGGAAAAGGCAGGTTCGATTGAACTGTCACGGGGCAAAGGGAGAGAGTTTTTCTGCCCTATTTTCGCGGAGTCAGCGAGGCGACGCGATCCTTCGCAACGGATTACACGGGCGTAGAAAACGATTCAGAGAGTCGGCAGTTATCCGCTGCGATTTGTTTCGCGGTGGCCGCGCGGGTAATCCGCTTGGCGAGAAAAAGCCTGGAGCCGTGCGTGGCTGGCTGGTGCGTGCAAACAATCCTCCGGCTCTTTCAGGAATTACGAGCACTCCGTGACAATTCCCACGCGTTTAGCGGGCTAAAACGTGTACGTACTCGCGAGCCTCGCTAAAGGCAGTTTTAAAGCCGCGCCACCATTGTTCCGTGAAGTGGGCGACCAGAATGGATCCTCTCGCTCGGGCTTTCAGGATAATAGCGTCGAACGTCTCGTTCGTGGCAAACATTCCGCGAGCTAAGTGTCGGCGGACGCGTGGCTTCGATCGGCTCGAGGAATCGATGTCTAATGTGAAAGGGAGGCCACGAGTGCTGTGAACGTCGACGCGCAGCATGGCGAAAAGTGCGCTTTGTTAGGCGTAACATTTGGAGGGGATCGATTTCGAACCCTCTGGATTGAATTCTCACGGCAGACGTTAGCGTGGAATTATTCTTAAGAAACACGGTAACCCTGAAATTTACGATGCACTAAGCTCCATCGAGTTTCGAGTAAAAGAAACGAAATAAATAAATGTTCAAGCCAGAGTGGAATTAGCGTCTTTCCTGAAAGCCGGATAATTGTCTGTAATCGTTTCGCGGACCGTCACCGACTCGGGTGTCGATAGGAAACGTTCTCCTCGTCCCTTCCTCTCCCCCAGACGCCTTAAAAACCCTATTATATTCCACCCATTAACCACCCTCGGTCCCCACGAGAATTCCTGTCCCAGCAAAAAAGACGCCATCCGAATTACCAACTCAGACAACTCTCTCGCGCCGCGTACTTGCCCTCCAAACCCCCGTCGCCGCAGTTAGTAAAAGCAACGATCACGAGATTAGTTGGCGGTGGTACCAGGTTGGAAGGTGAATTCGGGGTGTTTGCGGGATCGTAGTTGGAACTTCTAATTCCCCGGCGTTCTCGTTACGCACAAATGACTGAGGCGAGCGAAAGCGAAGCAGGAGATTCGTTGATTGCACGCGTTCATTGCGCTTGGATTACGGTTTAGCGCATTGTGCGACGGGGGGAGCACAGTGGCGCGTATAGAAACGACCGCGTTCCGCCGTGACGGGGTTGGGAAACGGTGACAATAATCTCGAGGATCCAAGGGCAGGATTTATGGGGGCAGGTGAGGAGTGGGAGGGTTTAGAACCGATGTCGAATTCCTGCGAAACTTGCTCGCCATTGAAGCACCGAAACTTTGGTTGCTTTGGCCGCGTTTAATTAGACTTTCGTAGTTGCAATACGGGATATGTTGAGATATTCCTGATGTCAAGTGGGTCCGATAGAAATTCTATCCCTTTGACGTGAACCGCCTTTCCGGCATTGAAAATATTTGCCGCGAGTGTTGTATCAATTTATCGAAAGGTAAACGTTTTGTGCTGCTGCAGGTTTCGTTTCCTTTACGCCATGATTTAATGGCGGGCGGTACACGTGAAACGTAGTACAGCCGAGTCGGTGACGTGCAATTAAAATTGACTTAATTAATGACTGAACTGGGGCGGCTCGAAACGCGTCGATGAGCTTTCTTTGTTTTATCGTAATTACCAACGTTTACCCTTGATTATTAATTAATGTTAAAGTTGCCGCGTCGCGGGCTAGGGGCAACGTTTCCGGTCGAGTTTACACTGGCATTGGATGTGCCCCGGGCAATTAATTACACGGTTTTTCCGAAATATTCCACGGGTGTTCGACGGGCGCAAAGGGAGAGTTTATTAAGACCATAATACCGCTGAGTTAGTAGACCAGAGGATCATTAAATTTGATTTACGGTATCCCAGTTTGTAGTTCAAAACAGATTGTTCGACGCAAATATATAGTATAGCGATACCCCCGAAGAATCAATAGCACAGAGCCAGATATTACACGCTCCGAAGCACCTACTGGATATTTTTCAGCATGCGAAACCACGAGATAACGATGCAGCGATTCGGCCACTTTTCTTTTCGCATAAAAAGCCTAACTAACGGACAATTCTGTTTCAACGCGGCCGGAAGAACGCGAGGGAGCTCTTTTTTTTAAGTCTAACGGGCCCTTTTGTTCCAGAGAAATTGCTTCCTCATCACGGAAGCCTGTTTCTGCGAGAAACGGATATGAAAATTCAGACAGCGGCGAGAAGCCGAACGGCTGCAGTCAATCGATTCGAGACGCGAGAGAAAGGATTGTTTGCAGGGAGATCCTTATTCGAGTCATGGCCCGTATTTTGCCAGGGAAAATATTGATACACCGCGGCTGTACACCGTGGAAAAGATCAATTCTGCGCATGACAAAATCGTCCTCGGCACCGTTCGCGAACAGTACCCGCAACGACAGACCCACCAAATTTTATTTCCCGTGCAAATGTAGCGCCACCGCGCATTTACCGCGGTTTTAGCCGATTCCGAAATAGAACACGCCTCGTACGCATTTTGTTCAAATAATGCAAGCAAACCGTTCCAGCATTTTTAGCGGCGCGAATAGCTGCCGCGTACGCGCAGCTTGGAATAACAAGCAGATCGTCGAGCTACAATTGGTGGTGCATCGAGTCAGTCGTTTTATATTCACCACTGGAGCTACATTTTTTCTTCCCCCGCCCTCCGATTATTTCGATTCCAAAGAAATTGAAATAACACCAAGCCTATTACGGTGTCTCCTTCGATTCGCTCTTCCCAGTCGAGCAGAAGCGTTCGTATCGAATCGAGCCGACGCATCGAGTGCTGGGGAACACGTGGCGCAACGGATAAAAATTTCAGAAGCACTCCTATGAATTCTTGTCCGCGGTATTTCCATAAGTCCTGGGTCGAGCGGTTCTCTTAGAAAGCAATTCAAATAAATGGAAAACAAATGGAAATACAATTCCATCGTTATTTATCATTTCAAGGGAGCCTCCAAAATATATTCCCCTCCGGTATTGAAATTTCTTCGTCCCTCCCCCAGGACGTACCCAGATTCCTTAATGAAGAAATCCCATTAAAATGGAACCGGCTGAAAGGCATTATCGATGCGTGGAGGGTTTTCGCATTTTGAGGCTATCCAGTGTTTTATGCCGCCGCTACGTGACCCGACTGCAGATCGACGCGATGAAATGCAGACTTCGTTGGTACAGCGTGGCCACTTTTCGCGGCGCTACTGGACCACGATGGACGGGAAACCGGCTACAGCACCGCCAACTTTAAGCAGACACGACGGAGGACGGGGAGAGATAGCGCCCGGAATTCCGGCGTCGAATAAAACAATGTCCCAGATATGCCACTTAAATGAAATTGTCAGCTTTACGTGACGCGAAGAACGCTGAGACCTCCGTGCTCCTGTAAACATCGAGAAGCTTGCGAGGGTGACGGAGGTGGAGGTCGTGGGAAAATCTTAGCGAGGGAACTCGATCGATGATCGAATTTCATTCCGTTTGAAAAGAGGTAAAAAGCGTCGCCCGAGATGCCTGTGCCGTGGAAAAGGGCGGTTCAGTTTTTTCGTGGATTCGGCGGGGGGCGAAATAGAGTTTGGTGAAACGTACGGAAATGCGGGCGATCCTAGGCGTCCCTCCGTGTTTGGAATCGAAAGAAAGGTTCGTGTACAATTTTTCGTGGCGTAAAAGCCGCTACGAGGTACAGAATTATCAATGGTTTCGTCGGAATTGAAGTATACACAGAACTATTGAATATTTATAGAGGCGTCTGACATATGGCAGGCTATTCTACTTCCACCGTAACTACTGGTTTCAATTCTCCGGTTACAATGGGATCACGTTAATTGTTCCGATTCATTCGGGCAGTGATTAGCCCCTTGAGCATTGTTTCTAGGTAATTCGTGAATCAGAAAGGAATTGACCACGCGCAGGTGCGTCTGCCAAGTGGCTGGCACGACTACTTGTCAGTAGTCACTCGCGTTGTCCTCGACCTCAGAAATAACGAAAATAACTCCTCGCCACGCGCGTGCATCCCAACAATTCCTGCCCGTCAACATTGCCGAAATTCTCCTTCGCCGTGCATTTCTCACAGGACTGCGCAACGTCATCCCGGTTATTCGTCGGAGAATCCAATTGTCGCGCGACCGAGAAGGCGAACACCAGCCCGCGAGAAGCTTTCAGAGTGTCTCACGGAAATGGCGTGTTCGAGAATGCGTCAGGGTCGTCGGTGGATATCCGCCACCCGCGCCCTTGAGGTCCCCGGCTGCGTATCGCGATCTGGATTCGCGTCACGACGCATCTCCGAATGCACGCCTGTCGCCAAGGGGGCAACGAGACGGCGAGCGTTTCGAAGAATCTCGAAGTTCGGTCACGCGCGACTTTTACAATTAAATCGCATTTCCCTGCTGGCCACCGGCGGTCAAATATTATTCTCAGAATTTCCCCTCGTGGATCCGTCTAAATATACGGAGCGTGAAGGCTGGCAACAATTCTACTTCGCATTTCCGCTGAAATTTTCTTTCGGCGTCTGTGCTTCAGGCACGCAGGTTCGCAGAATTGTATATTCTTTTTCGGGAAACGAACGTGACTTTGGCGAGAACGTAACTTCCCGTTTTCTGCTCGGCATTAATTGTAACCCCCTTTCGAGCATCAGAAAAATCTCGTGCACTGTTACGCGAAGCAGGCTCGCAGAGATTAGCAATAGGTTTTGGAGCACGAGGAACCGGTCTTGACCGTTTTGCATGGGAAACCCTATTGTGCCCGGGATTAACCTGCGAACTATAAAATTTTCTCAACGAGGCACCTCCCTCGTACCTTGGACTTTTCAACGGGATAGATGGTACTTCGGAACTTTACGCTTCCCTCATTAAGGGAAACAAAAAATACAAGGGAGAGAAGCATGGAAAGGAAGGAAAAATTTCAAACTGCGTTACAGCAGCGGCGAAAGGGGGAACGGGAGAAAAAAGAAGCACGGGGAGAAAATGAACTGGGAAGTTCTTAAAGCATCGCGAGATTGCGCAAATAAACAATCCTTAAAGGGGCGCGATAAAATGGCGTTGATTAAGGGCGCGAGAGGGAAAGATTGTCCTGGAGGCCGGCGAGTACTATTTTCCACGAGGCTACCTTTAAAAAGAGTTCCTCGTCGGATGTTTTTGCAAGTGACACAGTTCTCTCTCATTAGCTTAACGAAGTTCCTTTGCGCAATTAGAACCTTAACTATAATTATCGCTACGAGCAACTCGCCTCGGCTTGCGGCCGTCGTGTAACTTGCTCTTGTAGATTCACCGATACATTCTATAAACTATTGACGAGCTACAGAAGACTTAAATCTTCGAATCCATGCTGGTTCGAGTCAGGAAACATTTTTTTTAAATGGGAGTAGAGACATTTGAATTTGAACAATTTGAAAAAGAGTAGTAGTATATTTCTGACGACTTTCCCATCTTTTAATTAACTTCGTTAAATAGTACGAGAATTGTCATTTTGTATTTTACTCGCCTAAATTTAGTATCTTTTTATCGCCGGAGAATTTGCGAAGTTTGACAAAATTGATGGGCGCCTAAAAATACTTAGAAATCTAACGAACGCGTGTCACTGAAAAAAAATCTGTCACGTGAAATGTCAAGGGACAGAGTTTGCCGCGGAAAGAAGGGGAAAAAAAGGGGAAGGTAAATAGAGGCGACAGTTGTGAAACTCTGAAATTTCGCGTTCGAATAGCTCACGAATCTGTCGTTTGTGACAAACGCTATTACCGAGCCGGATAACCGCGACGTCGGGTCGATTGAAATACCGATTAATCGAGATCGGAAAAGCGCGTTGTCGGATCGTAATTGGAAGGTCCCCGCGATGCCCACAAAATTTCAATATTAATAAATTTTCCCACCGACGTTGCCACATTCGGAGCATTATCAAACGCGCGTGAGCACTGTCAATCTTTTACAGGATAAAAGAGACCTTGCAAAGGCGTAAATTTTCAAACCAAAATGTTGAACGAGAACACTAGAACTGAAAAGATACATTCTGCGACCTTTTGTCCAGGCCACGATATACGCGGTTCTCAGTGCCAATTTAAAAAACGACTCCGCTCAACTCCCAAGCTCCCACGGCGTTTCTATCGTTCGAAAAACATTATCAAATATCGTCAAGCGTTATCAAACGCGAGCTTGCTCCCCGTGGGGCTCGTGAACGCGGCGGAACATCGAGGTACGAACTGCCTCTGCAACGTTACTGCCAGGGCACGTTATGTCTCGTGTGGGACTCGGCACTTTTCCAGCGTGACACGGCGTGAATTTAGTTTTCAATCAGTATCCCCGGATTCGCGGGAAACGGGACTATCCTTCCGTGAATGGTTACGGCGATGAAAGTTTCGTGGACCTCTTTCCAGGCCATTACGGCCCGCCACCATCGCAAGAAACACGCCGCCGCTCGCGAAATTGCTCCAAGCAATCGTTTGCGGTATCGCGCAATAAATGGACGTTAGGTTTGCAGTCCGCCGTGTGCTCGATTCCTGTAACGATACTTTAATCGTCCCTCCGACAGTGGGAGGAATTAACAATATTGATCCCCGGATCGTGGCACAGAAGCGTCTGTTCTTCGCGGAGAGTTGCACGGTCGAAGGTGTAGCCGATCTCGGCTGGATTCGAGTTCTCGCGGCGGAATTGCAATACGAGGATTAAATCGTTGGAGTATTATTTGGAAGAAGAATATTATTAACTGGATCGCCACGCGATTGATTTTTGAGCGAAATACAGAAAGTAATAGCGCGGCATCGTGCGAATCGTAGAGTCTAAATGTTTAACAAACACACCCAACAGAAGGTGGGCGACGTATGAACGAACAGACAGGACGAATCGCCAGAAAAGCCGCGAAAGGCAATGACACGGTCGAAGAAATAATTAACCAGTATTACTCCGAGGACTGAAGCCATTTATAACTCGAGTAAACTGCATCGTCCCCCTACTCCATTTCCCCATCGACCATTCCTCGAAGTCATTGTGCTTAATAACTTCGCGAGTTTCGGGGGATGGCCCGGCATGCTTACTAGATTCATTTACGGAATTCTCCGGGCGAATCGCATTCCACGCGCGCGAGAAGATTCCCGATTTTCGCGGGGGAACAGCTTCGATTCGGACGGAAGCGTGCGAAACGCCGCCGACTCGATTTAGGAAATTTGTTAAATCCGCCGATTACACAAACTTCCCGTGCTCCCCGGAATTTACTCGGCCACGGTGAATCGGGCTAACCGAGTCGATTGGATTTCCACGGCTCGAACACCCTCGGACGTGTTCACACTTCTTTCGCCGCGCGAAACAAAAGCGGCGATTCGCGCTGGAAACTTCGGCCCCTTTATTCGTTCCCGCCGCGCGAACTTCCATGATTTTTGTTCCGCCTTCAGACGTTTCTTTGGGATCACGGGCACCGAAATGGAAACTCCGCGTCCCGGAAGTTGAGCACAACAGCTCCTTAACGCTTCTCGTGGATAACCACGATCGGCGGCTGAAGGACACCCGGCTTCGTGCTTTCAAACGCTGCGCCACTTTCAGAGGGTAGCTCAACCCTTCGGTTCTCTTTCGTGCTCGCCTCGATCGAAACCAGCCAACCACGCCGTCAATGTCTCGAAAATTCTCGTATTTATTTCTGCAATGGTTCCGTCTCCAGAATATTTTTTTCCTCCGTTTCAATTCTTTACTCGAGTACGTTCGAAACATTAGTACCTCGATCGCTCCCCTTTCTTCCAATCACAGCTTACTCGATCTTGGTCGACAAATTTCCCGCGCACCGGCATCAGCAGCCTCTCGAATTATTGTCCGGCCGTTAGCAGCCGGTCGCAGCTCGCTAAAGGATTTTCTTAATGGAGCAGCCGTTCTGGTCGATGGTACAGACGTTCAAGCAGCGTAAATAGATCGCTAACTAGCTGCGTTTGAACCGGCTGCTCTGTTTACAACATCCTAATGATTAATTCATTGCGCGTTACGCGACAGCCGCCGTTTCTGCGGCGTGAAGCTTACCCCGTCTAACGAAGTTACTTCGTTAAGTTCGTCAGCTATGCGCGAATAATGATACGCGGCACGGAGGCTTTGTTCGATGGAGTGCGTTTGCTACTCGATCCAGCGCGGCGCGATGCCGCGCCGTTTCGAGTTTCTCAGGTACCGAGCGTGCAGGTGAATGGATTTGCCACGATGCTAGAAGTGTAGCAACCGTAACAAGAACAGTATAGGGGAAGGCGGTCGTTTCCTGGAAGCTTTCAATAAGAATTCCCCCTTTCCACGATTCTCTTTGCTCTGTTGGCTTGAATGGTCTGCGACAACTTCCCGCGCAAGTTTTCGGCGACGGACCAATTCGGAGCGGTGAAAGATTTTTCAGGAGATCTTTAGAAGATCATTTTAGAAGCGACAATGTGTGCATGCGTATATTAAAACGCAAACGGATAATGAATATAGGCGGACGGGAATGCTCGCGAGGAAAAGGGTACAGGATGCTGCCGGGTATAAATTATGCGGGATACTTTGATACAACCGCCTTGGCCTCGACTTAATCAGTTTAATGAATGTGTTCACCTGCACGGCGCGCGTCACACGAGCAATATACTTGGCGCACTCCAAGTGAACGTCGTTCCAGCGTTATGTCGCGTGTTAGATTAACGACCTTGTACCATAGAAGCGTGCAGCAGCGACCATAAATGGTGTAAAGTAGCCGGGCAGCACTTTGTTAGGCTGCTGCGATGCCTAAATGGACCCGGGTTACTGTGCGTTCGCGTGATTTCGTGACCGAAATGTCGTTCATTCGACGCTGAACCATGCGACGTTGGTGGAAAATATTGGGAAATGAGAAAAAAGGAAAAATATTAAAAGGTCGCTCGAATAGCGCAAGGTTGGAAATTCTGTTGAAAATGAAGAATATAATTCGAAGGATCCTATTGTAGAAGTTATTTTTAGTAAACTTCTTTACCAATAAAAGCAAAACGCAGATCAGGGTAACGAGACTTCTATTTCCTTCTACTTCTAACTATTTCATTAATATAAAATATCGTCGCACGATACTCTCTAAACAATAATCTCTTCGGCTTCGCAAGCACTTCTATTCTCTTTCACCTCCCCAACTATTCTGCTTCGCGCACGCATCAGCCACTCCGTATATTCTTTCACTCACAGTTTCCCTTTCATTCTATCTCTCATTTGCTCTCACTCATTTAGGTCTCACACCGACACACGCACCCTTGCCACGTGTCGCAGTTCGACCACGGGTCACCATGCACCAAACACTCCACGTGCATTCCTCGAAACCACTCACTCTTTCCTCGAGCTAAACATTCACTCGATCCACGTTCGACATTTCTACTAACACTCTTCATTCACACCATGCTTGTCTTATAACTGCCTCGACAAACCTCGAGACAGTGCTATAAACTAAAAGGCGCCAACAAACCTGGCCCTATCCGCTAATATACATATCCGAAAATCCACCAATACCACACTATTTAGAGGTTACTCCTTTTTATAGGGATTAAAATTATATCTTTTATGCGGGGAATTAAATTATACGCGGGAAACGTTTCGAAGAAAGTGCGAGCCTAACCGAGGAATATAGGGTGGGCAGAAGTGCGGGTCTCGATGGAGCAATCGCAGCGTAGTTTCTGATGGAGTAGGCTCGAGTTCAAGTCCCAGAACAGTTTCTCGAGAGCCTTTCCGTTCCTGCGGCCTCTCTACAATTCAGCCACTCGAACCTTCTAGATGCTCAACTAATTTCTGCCTTTATTTATCGATCTTCCGGAATGATTTAAGACGAGCCTACTGCTGCTTCAACTATCCGGAATCTATCAATCCACCGTTGGCTTAGGTAGCGCGGCTAATTTTATGCACCCGTTCCAACTTTCCAATTTAATGGCTCCATCTTCGTAGATCTTTTTTCACCTAAAAGCCCACACTGCGGGCGTAAATTATGCCCCTCTAAGATAAAAAAATAGAGGAGGAAAAACAAGCTGAACGATTCCATTTCGTAGACCAGTAATTTGTTTGACCTCCATCAGTTTAATTGAAGCCAAGCGTAACTCTTGGAGAATTTCTGCTGGCTGGCTGGCTGGTTGGCAACGGAATTAACACCCCGACGGAGAATCGCGTGGTCGCGAAATTTTCAACGAAGGTCGCGTTTCGGTGTCGGCCTGGCCGAGCGGAAGCTACGGGAGACGCAACGAAGATATCCGGGTAGCGCACAGAAAGATAGGGGTCGCCAAGTGGCTCGGAAGTAATCTCCAAAGTAAAGACGGAACTGCAAAGTGGCTCTGGCTGGCAAGAAGTCACGAACTTAATTACGCGTTCGGGAATTCGAGGACACTTCCTGGTTAGTCTGTGACAGTTCGGCACACGGCGATCAACGAGAATGGAGGAGCGTAACGGCTCCTGATGACTGATGTTGGGATTGCAGTTGTAATGATGTTCAACTGGAGTGCAGTTTAACAAGGTTCAAATGTGCGCCGATAGTTACGAGCTCTGAGGGCATTTTGAATTTGCACCTGCCCGCCCCTAGCGCGTTTCCAATATAATCTGCCCGCGGACGTTGCACCGTGTCGGGCGACAGTGTATTGGACACCGATGGAACTTCGAAAGATATTTTAAATCGGTGAAAATTCACACTGCAGGTTTCAGTTACAAATTAATTTTTGTACAGCATCCCAAATGTGTCGGAAATAAAATACTTTGGACATCACTGTGTACGATAGGGGATCAGTCGGTGTATAGTAGAAGACGAGAGTGTAAAGGAAAGAATATCCTGAGAACCAGAGGCTTACTCAGGTAGCCAAAGTCGAAGTATGTACCTACATGTACCGGCTCGATCGACAAAGTTTCCCTTTACATAAAGTGTGGCCTGGGAAGGTTGCTGCAGAGTTTATAATAGTATCGCCTTATGATACTAGCACAGCGTGTCTACAGACTATTCAGTTAATGCGTCGAGTGAACCACGTCGTGAAAATATTTTTGTTAATCGATAATAATATATAGTTAATGAATGATACGAGGTCAATGCATTTCCGCTGATAGCCAGTCGCAGAAGATTGCACGGATTAGGAGACTCCTAAAGACAGCAGACTCCTCTTCCTTGTGCTTCAGCTGCTGTCGAAGATACCGATCTCTACAAGCAACTCCTAAATTGTTCCTTAATCCAGCGAACTACCGAATGTCTCTTCGTTCCTCTTGGAAAATAAATTCCAGGCTTTCCAGGCTCTCTGAATGGCCAGTTACGACGCTCCCGTTAATGAAAGAAGCATAGAGAAACGACCCAACAGTTCCACCTACACCGGGTATCATAGTTCGTCGTTCTATCAGCACCGCGAAAAAAAGAGACGAAAAAAAACACGTCGATCGTTGTTTAGACCGGTCGCATCGCGCTGAATGTTTCACCGTGTCCTGAATACCGGTTCGATCATAATTAGCCTGAGTGAACTTCGAAGCCTGTTTCTTTTTTCTTCGAAACATCGGCCGAGTTACCAATATGCAGCGGACCGACGAAAAGGTAACTTCATACTAATATTCCACGTTCTTTCTATTGTTAAAAAAATTTCACCTCCTTCCAATTACTCTAGCAACTCTTTCGAGAGTCACTTTGCATCTAGACAACGATCTTGGTAGGGATTTTCTCGGCGAGGACGACACTGTTCCGGCGCGGTGTACAGGTGCACACGTTTTCAACAAGCGTAATAATTGCCGTAATGATCGGGGCTGTTTAATTGCGCGGACGAAACTGCCATGCCGGCAAGGGGAACGCTTTGTATAAAACTTTGGCCAGCCGTGAAACCGGACGAACATTTTTTCCAGCCGTTATTTTTCTTGCCTTGAGCATCCTTAAGGCGATTCTCAGCATTCCCTGTATCGAAAGCGTAAATACGGTAAGAGGAACGCTATTACAGCATGGCGAATCAACTCGGAGGGGCGAACAAAAATATTGGCTCGTTTAAGCAGAATTTTCTTCGGTGTTGCGCGCACAGGATTCGCGAGAAGCTGATTTCTCATTGGTCGCACTCTTCACCCTAATAATTTCCTGCTTAATTAATTTCTCTTCAATAAAGTCAATTCGCCTTTCGTTTTCTATACACTTTGACAGTATTAATCCCGCGGAACCAAGAAGTTGCCCGCCTTGTTTCTAGCGAAAATTATAAAATGTATCGAGACCAATGTTTCCTCGTGGAATTTTTTTCTAAGATCAATATTCGTCGCTCATAAATACTTGCATCATTTCTTTGGGCGCGAATCAAAATTCGGTTACAGGTCTAAGAGCAGTATACCTGTCTAAAGATCGTGAAAAATATTTCCGGCTCAGATCGCGGCAAGAACTCCCGTAAGAAAATTCATCTTCTCGAACGCCGCGGACAAAAGCGTCCAGTTATAGAATTTAGGGGACGATGAACGTCATTCGAAGTTGTTTCACGGCGGGGTGAGATTGAATTAGGTGGCTTGAGCACAGTATCAATGCCTAACGGCGGCGTCTACGTGATAAATGATAACGTTCTTTAGATGGCCGCTGCCCCCGTAGACGTTTCCCCCGTGATTCTATGAAAATCCCCAATAACGTGTCCCCTGGCGTAATACCGTTCCCTACGTGCCGTATTTCCTCGAGAAATAACGGAAAGCACGTAGATAAGTCGATGTACTTAACGTCCACGTCCGAACGCTTTCTTCGATCGTCGCGAAGATTTAACGTCCAAGACGATCGAGGTGGATTGTTCTTCGTGTAATTGAACAATTCTCCTTTTATTCGATAGACACGTACATAAGGTGTGGGAGGATAAAGTTTCAAAGGGGAAATAGGAAGATTGTGAGAGTGATTTGGTTGGAAGGGAGACTGGTTAAATTTGTTTAGTCCCGGGATTGAACTGTGACTCGTTGGCTAGATACGTCAGGGGAACTGGATAAAAAGTAGGAAAAAATAACGGGGAGCAAAGGGATCTTCCCTTTCGTTCGAAAAGCTATATAGGTTCCCTCGGATTTTCGCGAACCTTTATCGCTTAGGGAAACATTAAGCGTCTCCTTCGAGGAGTTCAATGACTTCGAATGGCCTTTGTCCGGATCCCAGGTCTATTGTGGACGACGTGTCACACAATTCAGGATACTAGGAGGGTGCTAAGTCGGGGTTGCATTCAAACATTTGAGATTCCTTCTCGAAAATTCAAATTTCCACCGTCGTAACTAATCGGACGAAGCAACCTCTCGGCTCGCCGTTATTAATAAAACCGCGTACTCGCATCATTAAATACAAAGCCAATCCAGTGAACAATGTTTGAGCAATAAATGCGAATCGCATTTAATCCAGTGAATCGTTAAAAAGAAAAATTAGTTCCAATCCCGTACTCACAGGTAGGAGTTCTGCTTGTCCCATGAAACGATTTCAGTAACGACGAACCGACCAGAAGTCACGGCCGTGCTCTTCGGCTCGCCCGAGGATACGTTTGTAATTGCGACAGCGTGCCTCCAGTGACTTCCGTCGTGTTGCCTTTGCGGCAGAATCGTGAGAAACGAGTCACCGTCGTCGCTGAACATCGGCGGCTCGAACTGCTCGACCCATCCGTGTTTCTCGAAGTGCGACAGCGCCTGCAAAGATGAATATTTCATTCGCCCTCTTCATCCCTCCCCCATTACCTTCCCCCGTCGGAGGGAGCATGTAGTCCTTTCGTGGCGAAAAATTGTACGTCATTGAACTCGAGGGTTCCCCCTCGACGAATCGTCGAGGAGCTTTTCTCTCGATAAGTAGCAAGTGGTTTCGATCATTCGTATCGCCGACGCAGAGCGAAGCATTTTCGTATTCGAAGGAGATCGGCACTCCCGGATATCCCGCTTGTGTACGTATAGAAGATGGTGACGGAAAATTTCGAAATATTTTTTAACCGGCGTTCGAAGCTACTCTTCGATATTTTTTACAAATAATCCAATATTTCTCGGTCCTATGAAATATATAACAGACATTTTTATCTCCGCGAAAATAAAAAAAAATTTGATAAATCGATAACCGAAACGGCAGTCCCCCTCAATTGGAAGCTAAGCGAATCGCTATACTTGCACACACCGTAGGGGGTTCAATTAAACCCGAGAAATTTCTCTTTCACGAGCGATAAAACCGTCATGAAATATCAAACGAAAACCATGCAACCAATCGCGATTCCCGTTCTCCGTCGAGGCTGGGGCAGATTTATCGGCCCTACCGTTGTCTTGTCGATGGTCGAAATTAGTTGAGCGAAAAAGCTCCCCGTAGGGCTATATCGTTACATCTATATCTATACATATATACGTACCGTGGTGCAATTTGGAGCTCGATCGTGTACGTAACAGAAATGGAAGTACGCTCTATTCTGCACCCTGTTCATCCAGGTCGCGTACACGAGATTGTCCGTAGGAAAAGCGACGGCAGACAAAATCCGCTCCTCGGAGGATAACTCGGCAGGATGTTCGATTTCAGTTAAGCTCAGGTTACCCTGGACCACTTTCTCTAAGTCGACGTAAAACAGCTTCACCGTGGGATTGTTTGTGCCGCTCTGTAACGAGACAATTTCGAGGATCGGTCAGCTATCGATTCGAGACAGATTCCATTGATTAATTTATATCGAATGATAGATTGAGCTCTCTGTGCTTCGTTGCACAAAGCTATTTACTGCAGGAAAAGCTTCTTTTAGGATGCCCACATTTTGTATACTAATTATTATTGTTGTTACTATTATTATTATTATTAATTAGACGTTTGACGAATTTATTTACACGGGAACAAGCAATTCATATTTAATATCCTCTGTAAAATACTTGCAGCGTGCTATATATGTAGGGCACATCCGACGAATATTCGAATTTTAATAAAATCAAGGCTCATTCATTACGCGACGTACGCTCGCCGGTTGGATTGCTGAAATTCCATCCCGTCGGATATAAAAGATGCATGCAGTTTCAGACTGTAATCACTTTTGTCACTGCAAATGCAAAATATTTGCGATGAGGAATTATCGTTCTGTTCCAATAACGTTAAACGAGGATGCCTTTTTGCCTACGGTCTGAACCGACACACGTACACAGGTATAGATATGCGCCTGTACTGGAACGTTTAATTATTTCACTCCTTCGTCGAACGAAACGCCCAGACACAATGCGGCATTATTGTTATTAAAAGGTGAACAGGTAATTAAAATAAAGGAATACATTGTGCCACACAGATATTAAAGAACAGCCAGCATAAATCCTGCGTTCCATTTGGCACACGCGGACGTGAATTTAATCAGCACGTCGTATCAAATTTTAATTACTTCCTTCGTAATTAGTTTCAACCCCCGCTGAAAATCCATCCCGCTTTCGTTGCCCGGAGGAGCACTTAATCGACGCCCACTATTTTCTGCGATAATTCTTCGCGATCGTCCGTTGTGGTACAATATCACACGGGGGAGCCTTTAAACTTTTCTACTCCGAACACCGAGACCAACTGGATTGAATAATGCTTTATGTACAATCGATTAATTCTAAAGCACCGTAACAGGTGTTGAATATACTGTAACGCGAAGAAATTCTTTCGATTCGGGGCAATATTTTATTGTCCCGCTGTAATTTCCCCCCGTTGCATTTTCTGCTGGCCCGTAACAATGACCGTGGCGTATAAACATTGGGCAAACTTTTACTGCGCGAAAGCACGGCTAGAAATGCACGCCGGCGTACCGATATATTCGGGGAATATTATTCGACGGAAAAGCACCGCTCAATGATTCGACCGGACAGCCAAATGAAGTCCGGCATTTATTAAATTTCGCCGGCAAACAATGCTTACAAAACTCAAAACGTTCCCCCGTAGGGCGCCGAAATGAAATGCTAAAATCGTGGCTGAAATTCGCAAGCAATTCGTGCGCAATCCAGCAAAAATTCAACAATAGCCCGGAGGGGGCGAGAGGGGGCCGAGGTAACAATTTTTCCTCCGACGAGAGAAAGGGGAGAAATTTATAACCGGCAAAACGAGTGCGGGACAAAAGCTGAAATTATTCTCGGGGATTCACCGAAAAATCGAAGCTTCGAAGCCCGCGTTATAATGGACGGCGAGCGTATTTTCCTACGGAAGTGGGAACGAATGGATAAAAATAAGAGGGAAAGAGCGGACGAAGGAATTTGTTTTATAGGGGGTTAAGTGAGCAATATTTTCCTCGAGCAGGCCGTATTGTGGTTTACCGCAAATCAACAGGACCACACGCCGGAGAGTTGAAAAATGTATAGGAAACGACGGTCGAAGCAAACGCGGTAAAAAAGTGTTCAGCATTCCCCGCAACAGAAATAAAGAACAGAGCAAGAAAAAGAGATGGTAATACTTTACATCGAACGCGGCCAGAGGGATAACTGTTGCGTGCAAAAAAAATCGAAAGAAGCGAGACGCAATCTTTGGAATTTATTGCAGGCAAATAAGAACGGACGATAAAAACGACTGCTATGACCAAAAGGGGGTATAATATCGCTTCGATTTACGTTCCTTTGAAAAATGAACGCGAAACGCACGCACAGCGACGCCCTTTAATGCATTCGAATAGCAAGGATACTTGTGGGAAAACGGCAACGCGCGTTCCCATAATGTTTTCAGCGAAGATCTCCCTGTTGCAGGATTCATCGGAACAAAGAAAACCAGCGGAACGAGCGCCGCTTGTTCGGCGAAACAGAGAATTCTTCCGGCTAGTTAAATCCGCGAAACGGCGCGGAGGAAATTGATGGAGGGAAATAATTTTCCTGACAATGAAACGGGGCGACGTTTCCGTCGCGACGAAAAAACAGACGTCGCTCGAGGAGGTTGTATCGGAGGTGCAGGCGGATATTTAAATCTTCCCCGGCGTCGCCGAGGCCTCGAATCCTTTTCTTTCGGTCCGTGCACGTCGGATTGGTCCTTTAGCCGTTCCTCGTCCGATTCCTTTTATTCCCTCCCTTTTCGCCTGTCTATCCTTCCTCATTGTGAAATCCCTGTGATCTTTAAATAGGCTCTTTGCTCCCACAGATTTCAGATCCGTGACGGGCATCAAAAGTGAGCCACTTTGTACGATGGAAAATGAGTTGTCACGGACGCGTGCTTTGAAGAAAAAGGGAGAGGAAAAAAAAATTGAGGGTCGAGGGACGACGCCAGTTGCAGAGAATTATATTCATTACGACTATCCGAGGCTTTTTCCGCGAGGACAGCTTTCTTTCCCCTCTCTCTGTTTTTTTTCTTTCTCTCGTATTAATATAATACGAGTGTATGCACTTTACTTGCGCAGAATGCTTCAAGTCGACTTAACCGTATGGCACTTCACAAATCAAAAGTCGCTGAAGTAGTCGCTCCGATTTTTCGAGGACCCGCGGGAATACTTGCCGGCGTCGAATCGCATCGAATCCTCAGCTCTGAATTCATTACCGCCGCAAGTTTGAGCGCCACTTAGATTTCACTCGTATCGTCCGGGCCGTATTTCGGAATAATCGAGAAAGAAAAATTCATACGCGCGGCCGTGTCGTCCCGAATGAATCCTAAAGACAGTATCCGTCCCTAGGCGTAGCGGCAAACGATCTGCGAGTTCCCTCTGCAAGGCAGTCCATTAAAGGGGAACGACGTTATTCATCGTCGAGGTCAGCTTCCAAACAGCTTTTTCGCCTGGCAATATTTGCTGCTGGCTACTGCTGGCATCAATCGTGCCTCGTTAAAAGCCATTAAAAAATGCACAGGTGCCAGCTTCCACGCCCGCTTCGTCTGCAGACCTGTCTGCCTTTCATCTTCTCCGTCGTCCCTTCGCGCAAAGGCCGACTCGGGTTGAATTTCGAGAAGGTGCATCCGTTCGAGGGTCGCGTAACTCTGAGATTTGCGATAAAGTTCGCTGAAATATTCCTTAGATTAGAATTGCCAATACGCGTTAGTCATAGAAGCCAGAGTACACAGAACATCTTCGATTGCCTTTTTGAGAAAGTTTTGAGAACGTTCGTTTAACGCAGTTTAACACAGTTTAACACCCTGCTGCTCGGAGTAGTCGGGGCTGTTTAGCGAGTGTCTTTTTCAATAGAGACACGAATCGTCCCGCTCCAACTTCGAACACGAAGACTGTTTCGGGTCGCGAGGGAAATTTCGCTCGGCGAAAGCAAAGGAGACATTATTGGACGGAGTGGAAAACTGCTGGCCCGATCTCTTTTTGCTTCTGGCAATTTTCCTGCACGCCCGAGGACGAACGTTCGCCACATTTACTTGACTCTCCCGTCGAAACTCTTTCAGTGGATACAGCGGTAGCTGTTTTTGGGGGTAGTTTCGGCGCACTCCTGGTGAACGACGAACAGCTTGCTGGATGGGCAACGATTCGTTTGCTCCCTTTCTGGCACAGCAAAAATTCGACGGCCCGTCTGCTCCGCGAGAATCCAGTTTGCGCCGAGTGCAACAACTTCCGTTTTTTCCATCGTTCTTGTGTTACCCTTCCGGTATTGGATATTGCGAATAACCGGGGAAAGAAAGGGACAGCCTCGCGTTATTCTGCAGAATCGTTTCGATCGAGAACTACCGAGTTAATACGAAACGCCGATTCGTTCTGCAATTTTCTTCTTCGAGCGGCGTTCCAGTTATAAACTCGTCGGGGATAATTGATACATTGTAAACTTCGCAGAACGGCGGGCAAACTTTTCAAGTGTGCCACGCCGTGCACATATTTCGCACCGATCCGTCAGTGGGATTAAGTGACTGCCTGGCACGTGGTTACCGTATACCGCGAGCCAATTTTCGGTGCAACCTCCTTCGTTCCGTGGAACTTAACAATGTTTAACAACGTCGAACAGTGGCGAAGAACCCGTGCCAAGCTATACAGCGCCGTCAGAAGTTGAGTTACAAATTGATTGCGAAATTAATGAATACAAATCTGGCAAATAAACATTCCGTAGCTACGCAATAACAAATAAAAGGGAATAGGAAGTCCGCGGTTAACCTGTCAACTGATTAGCTTGTTAACTAGATAACTTCCACCTTAATAAAAAAATAAATAAAAGATAACTTCCACGGTTGAAAGATTTAATACGCGAGCAGTTCAGTGCCTCGCAAAAATTGCGCTCTAAAAAGCATATCCTCGAAACAGTGACACACCTCGAGGGTGTTACATTAAACGCAGTTACACAGGTCAGGGAGCTCGAACGGCGAAAGGGATAGCAACTGCTGCACGATGGTGTAAGTTAAATTGTGTAAGTTGTGGCGGCCTGGAAGAGGGGAATCGTTGAAGTTGTAATGAAAAGTCCCTGCAGAGAGGATTAAATGAGTTCCCGGAACGTAATTTTTGTTCGGGCCCCTGTCGGTTTCGCCAGACCCTGGCCATTTAAACGGCGCGTCCCGAAAAATGGCCGGCGTACCCTGGAAGTTTGTTCGCGAAAAAGCAGAGGGAAAAACGCTTCAACTCGGAGCACTAAATGGACACGCTGCTTTGAGTTCGGTAGCACAGTTTCGCGGATAGACAAAAATTAGAACCGGCCGTCCCTGTCCGTCTACCTTCTGCCGGTGAAACGCCAGAAAAACTGGCAACGCGAGATATTAATTCCTTCTATTTGCCTCCCCCTTTTTCTGCCCGGTCCTCTTTATGCCCCGCGAAACGAAGCACCCGTAAAACAGTATCGAAAAGCCCTCGCCGAGGATACATAACAGAAGGGGATAAAATGTGCAGCGAGTTCGAAGCTTTTTCTGGCGTAACCTCACCGACGGAATATCAATCTTTCTATTCGTTACTATGTATTCCAAAGTCTCGAATTTCCAGCTTTTTCCAGCCCAATTGTTTTTGTTCTTACGCGCATGGAAATGATCAGAAATATATCAAACTTAGAACTTACCTGTTCTATTTCGACCCTCTGTAAAATACACGTTTCGCGAAAAGAAAGAAAGTAAGTCAATAAAAATTATCCAAAAGGAAAACCAGTTTCTGAACCGCGTGAATTATAAGCCAGCCTTTACGTCGGCCGAGTATCCTTAAAATTTCACCTCGTTTCAACCCCTCGCAAAGTTTCATACTCGGAATAACACGAAAGGGAGCGACAGCTGACCAGAGACACGTACAAGCAGGCCTCTGTGCCCGCGTGAAATTGTCTGGAACCCATTGCAGTATGTGGAGCACAAAAGCCAGCGGTTTGCAGCGCCGGGCATACTTCGTTCCCGTGGCCGCTAAAGATCAAACGGAATGCAAAAATGGGAACCACCGTCGGATTCCCCGTGGACGCTTACCTTTGGGTAATGGATCGAGATCGCGGACGTGTATTGGAACGTCAGGCTGCCCGGATAACCGTAAAACGGTATCGTTATGATCTGTGTATGGGAGTCGTCGAAGTAACCGAAGGCCAGTTTACGGCCGCTCGGCGAGAACCATATAGCCTTGTTGGACCCGAACACCTCCTCTGAAATGAAACGAACAACCGTTAAATCGTGCTGCACGGTCGGCGATATCGTGCACGGGGAATATGAACGCCTTGCGGTTTTCCTTCCCCGGGATAATCGAGTGAATTGTAAGGCGGATGCGCGGAATTTTTGGATGGATTGCGCGGAGACGTCGAAGTGCGATAAAATGGTAAGAAAAAAGAGCGATCGCGAGAACAATCTTTCCAAAAATAGAAAAAATGACAAGTCAGCACATCTGCGCCTTCCTTAAACCCGACGTTATCCCACGAACACCGTGCTCCTCTCGTCGGTATATAAAAAGAGCGAGCAACGAACGAGGAATTATCTTCGAGGGAAGGCGTCGCTCGAGATACATACACGTTCCTCGAAGCAGTTGCGCAGAAAAGTATTCTCCCCGCAACAATGAAACGTTTCTCGCTCGCCGACTGAGATAATTATATTTGCTTGAACAAAAGGCAGACAACGGCGTAGGAAAGGAAATAAACCCGGGAGCAGTGGAAATAGTAGGAGCTAGGGGGAGGGGAAAAAAAAACAGAAAAATACGCACATTCTCGCCGAAGCCGCTGCGAATGGTGAGGTTTTAAACGTGCCTGGGTAATTTCGCCCCGCTTAACTCGAAAGCACTTCGTTTGCCTCTTTTTATCCGCGACGCCGGAAGCCAGAAGGAAGTTTACCCGCCGCTCAAACACCGCCGGTTATCGGAACAAGCTGCAATCCGCGAAATTTTCGCCTGCCGCGATTTTCGTGGCACGCGACGTCGTTGGCCCCGATTTTCCTTCGTGCGTCGCGCCATTTCGCCGACTGCTTCACGCGTACGGAATGCAGAAAGAGGGAAATCGCGTGACAAGTATCTGAACGAGGATCGCATGAATTGGCTCCGCGTATTTTCGATGCGCCCCGCTTTGCTTGCAATGCCAATTTGGTAATCTACATACACAGAGGCATTTCGTGATATTTTCACGATGCTGGGATCTGGTAGATTTCGAGCGAAACGGATCAGCTGTTGTGCTATTCGATTTGGATCTTTTTACGATATTATTTGCGAATGTAAGTTCAAAATAATTAATGCACCGGTATTCGACAGATTTCACGAGGTCTCCGTCTGTTGCAATTTTACGGTGAACGTTAGTAATTATTTTGATCTTCCATTATTCAGGTCGGTGTATTCTTTGATAATTTTAATAATCTTGCCACAAATTCTACGTCAGTAGCCCCGTGCCTTTTTAATCTCTTCCTGCGTGGCAAAGGGACGGAAACTTTCAAGCCCTTGGTAAAGGAATCGACGGAAGTTTCAGGTAAAAATTCCAAGCTAAATTACCGGGCACACGCGGCTTGTACGCATTATAGTTGCGAAGAAAAGTGTGGTTCGAAAACGAAACATGCAACTGAAAACCTGCGGTACGTACCATTCAGCTTTGTGTCGAGGGTTCAACAAATAATCGTCTCGGCAGAATGGAAAGATTATTCCGCTGTATCCGCGCGACATCATTAATGCATTCGAGCGAACATTTTCTGTGGTTCGCTCAGCGAGCGTTTCGTTCAAAAATTGTACTCGTTTCACTTTGTACGCGTGATTTTTGTGTACATGAATCATTGCGTCACGGGAATTATTCCCCTAGGACGTGACAAATATGTCAGTTTGCGCAGACCTAACGAGTCGGCTATTTATCCCCGCAATTGATAACGCGAATGATGATTGACATTAATTACATAATATACCGTGCACGCGTCAAACACGATCTACCATCCTCCCTTTCCCTTTCTCTGTATCCTTCCGTCGAAAATGCTCCACGATTTATAAACGAGATGTTGACAAACAGGACTTGTCGAATGACAAAAATGCGGCTCCTTAATATGGAAAGAAGTGCGCCGCAGAAAATTGCAATTATTGAAGAAATTTCGCCGCGTTCCTCTCGGATATGAAAAGAAATATCGCTCGTGGATCGCCTTAACTCGAAGCAGAAGAAACCGAGGCGGGAACAAAAAAGCATACTCGCTCCGAGTATCGCAGAGAGATTCGCGTTTAAAACGCTTTAACGCCAGCTAATTAAGTCGTCTTGGCTGGCGCGGTAGGGTTGGTTGTGGGGTGATTAAAGTATTCGCGGTGGAATTATTTTCAGCGATATAATTCTGCCGTTCGAACGCGGGGGCCGGTTCGAGATCTTGCTAAATCTTCGTAAGTCGACGTTTTCGAGTTGCTAGGTAGCCTGCGTTCGCTCGTCGAAATCTAAAGGGGCGCTATTTATTTGATTTCTATGTTGCATCTCCTCGCCGACTCCTTGGGACGGAACGGAATTCCATTGAACTGCAAGCTCTTTGGAAAAATTATCTTTGAATGGAATACACGGCCGGGGAACTGCCGAGACAATTATGCTTTTGCAGAACCTCCACGTTCGTAAGTAGATCTCGGGGGAGAACTGTAAATTCGAGGGAAGTGAACGAAGCGAAATGTATTATTTATTTGGTCGGCAGCGCTTTTGAAACCCTGTACACACTTTTCTATCAACATTATCCGCCCATCACTCTCAAATTGCCTGCTTGCCTCGATATTTCTATGCTTCGTTCCCGTGCACTCGGGCATTATATTTTCGTTAAACACGCAAATATTAACTTGGACTTAAAGTAACCTCTGCGAAGTAATTTTCAGTCTGGTCTCCGTCCCTCGAACTTCATCGCAATATTCATTCCCGTGAATTTAGTCCAATCTTGAAGCGAGGCGGAGAGACTCTAATTTTGCGATCACTTTTTCCCAAGGGGGTTCGTCAACCAGTTAATTCTCAGCTGGAAAAAAATATGAAACGGGGGCAGGGGTGGTTCGTTCGCCCTTTGATGAACACACCACGAAGGAAGAGCAATTTCCATCAGCAACACAGACTTCTTCCACATTTTCTTCCCTTCCTTCTCCTTTTCGTTAACGATGCCGACAAACAGGGGACACCACGCTTGTTATCGAAGCTGCGGACGTAATAAGCATTACTCACCGGCAGGGGGTGGTAGAAATTGGGGTGCAATAATGGCCGTTCGATACTTTGCGCCGCGAGTTTTCCAGCCATTCATTGATAACAATACTCCGATCGTGCTTGGAATATCGGGAACCGTGGAGGATAGTTTCTGAGAATATACGAGTGGCGTCGAGAAATCTTCAGATTTCTCACGAGCATCTGAGAACCTTGGACCTTCGACATATTTTCTCCCTTCGATCAACCAAAATCGATGCGCCATTTGAAACCGCCCGGTGAACAATTCTTACATGTCTAATAATTAAAAACGAAATTTCCTTTCACTTCGGTGAACGACAATAAACGCTCGCAATCGTCAGCTTCTTATCGGGCCAATTTTCAAGCAGACAAACAGAAATCCCCGTGGCGTTACTTTCGAACAATGCCAACGGACTACGAATAATTCAGCCCCGCGAGAATCATCCTCCCCGGAAGTGAACATAAGGCCGTGCCAGGCTGTTTCTTTCGGCCGAAAGGGGATGTGACCCGCGGCGCGCAAATAACGCCTGCTCGAAGAGGGTGTAGGGGGTTGCACGGCATATTTCGCGAGGCCGTGTACGGACCTGTTGGAAAGTAAATTTTCCTTCGAGCCTGCGGAGGCCCGCGAGGGGAACCGGATGAGAAAAGGTCGCGTTAGATGGAACGAGAAGAGGGCGCGAGAGGAAACACAGGACGAAAACGAGCTGCAGTAGTAGGTCTACAAACACAAAAGGAAAGGGACGAAAACGGAGAAAGGAGTAAAGGGGTACAGGGATGGGAGGTGGGAGTACAAAGGCAACGACACTGCGTTGCGCAGCTAGCCGGACGTGACGAGGGAGAGAAATATCCCGAGGGTGAAATTCACCGTGGAACACGGTGGAAGGGACGGGCGGAGGGGGTCGGAAGGGGTTGAAGGTGAGTCGACTGTAAATGTCGCGAGCCAACAAGAAAATCTCGGGGACCGCGAAATTCTCTTTACGTTCGTCTAATTATTTATCTGCTGGATCGTTCATGTTTGCGGAATCATTCACCCCGGGGGTCGAACAACCGGATTAGAGTGGTCGGTTGCTTTTTCGGGTTGGTGCGTCAGGAAAGGCCACCCCGACGCGTTTAAGCTTTCGTTCGGCTGGCGGATTAAATGATCCGTTTACACCGTGGCCGAATGAATCGAAAAATTCGCCGGTCTGGTTGGGACGGCTCGTCGATGCGACACAAATGAAAATAGTAATCCGACGATTGAAAATGGCAGAGGAAAGAAAATATTCGAATGAAAGTGACGCTCAACGGGTTGGGTAGCTTCCATAACTATTTGCCCCGTTCGAAACGAACACTTTCTCGAGCCCAGAGAAACACTCTGCGCGCTGTTTTCGAGCTAGACACTCGAGGACACAATTTCGACTGGCTCGAACTTGCGACGACACGTTTCCAACCCTGCCGAACACGTGTGCTCCACGCCAGCACACCCCTAGATAGCTCTGCTCGCAGAGACACGTTTTCAAACTTCTCAGAAGTTCCTCCACGGATACGTCAAAGCAATCTTCGACGTTCTAACAATGAAAAAGAAAACATCAAGCCAGACTGCTGAACGGGAACTCCATCAAATATTTCCAGCCAATCCTCGTGGCACCGAAATTTATCCAAGGGGGGATCGATAGCCTCGCGCTTTCACGGGTTCGCGAGTTTCCATCTCATTAGCAATCGCAACGAGACTTATGAACGTGTACAGAGTATACTTTGGTCGACGATCGACAATGCTCCCTCTCTCTCGCCCCATCTACCTCTATTTCTGCCGGTGGAACCGTAACCCGGAAATATGACAGCCCCGGAAACGTGGTTCCGGCGGGGAACGTCGCGCCGCGAATTATTATACGATTTCTGGGCTAACGATTCGAAGCGGAGAATAATTTCCGAGCACCGGCAGTGGCTGGAATTTTGCGAAACAGATTCGAAATTATCCCGGGGAAATCGAATCGGGCCTCGTGGATTCTGCTTGATAGCATCGGCGCAGCGGATGTCGCCTTCGAGACCTCTTCGCGTAAGAAACTTCGCGATGTTAAAGAACGTACGGCCAAGAATTTCCCGACATCCTAGTCGATGCAATTCTAGTTCACCAAATAACATCGAGTAAAAAAATATAATTAAAACATCGTTCCACCCTTTCGTTCGTCCACATGAACTTCGACGTAATAAATTCGCGTTCGAGATTAACTAAGGTCCAATTAAACACTTTCTTTCCATTCCTGCGCGAGAATGGTCCACGTGACTGGCAGGAATCCTTTCCTAGTAAACTGCGAGATCGATTTTTAACGACCTCCTCTCGTCGAGCGAAAGAAACTTGCTCGTCGTCGGCTGAGAGACGTTCGCTTCCTCCGCAGGAAGCACGAATAAATTAGCTCGCCCTTAACGTTCTAGTGCACGGCTTTTATCGAGGTGTCGCGAGGGTTGCAGAATCGTGGACGCAGTGGAATGCACGCGAGATCCGTCAGCGAGAGGCTGACTCGGATGCCGTTGCGTTTTACAAGTTTGTTTAAACCGAATTCCTGGCCGTACTAGAGAAAGCCGTGCTTTCTTCGTTTTTTTCACCGACCGCTCCTTTGGCCCGCGAGGGAATCGCTTTTGTACCGGGAAACTATTTCACTTCCGTTCCCCGCCGGGTTCTTGATTGTTAACCGTGCCGGCTGCTGCCGTATCTGGCATGCTTGCTCTGCCGCTTTTATCAAACGCTCGGAGCTCTTTCCCCTGGCCGGAACAAAGATAGCCCGGCGAGTAGAAAATTTTGAAGGCACTCGACGGTAATTTTTCATGTCGGAGTAACGCGAGAGACGGGTCCCATTCGATTTGCTTCGGGTCTGCTCGAAATGGCTGGAGACAACGAATTCTTTCTTCGAGTAACAGAGCGTTCTTGATTGATGGCCGCGGATAAATCTTTCGAAGATTCCCGCAGCTATCGTGGCGATCTGTAATACTGATAAGGAAAATTCGACATCTACGTACAAGTGGATGCTTCCTTCGGTAACGTTGAAATGTACAACGACGCGACGGCATTACGAGTGATTCCAAACGAAACAAGTCGCAATGGAGCAATTTTCGATGTGAACAAGCCCGACGACGCGAATCGCTTGAGGTTTAATAATAGCGCGAGCAGAGCGTCCAGGCGTAGACTTTTTAATTAAAAGAATGCCCGCCAAAAGTGCTGAAGACTTTTTCCACCCGGCGACGCTGTGAAATACGCGGTTCCTCCGACATCGTGGGCCCTCCGCGAAACTTTTCCCCTCCGTCGAGACACAGAGGAGACGCGGCGGCGAAACGAAAGTAGGTCGAATCTTAATAGAGATTTGCATGGCGTTTAAAACAGATTTCCTACACTTGTAAACTCGCAGAAATTTTCATTCGGATACCACTCGGCTGGCGTTCCGATATTTCACGACCGTCCACCGATTTTACAACGACGCTCGACTCTGTTTAAGTGGGAGCCAACTGGATTTCCGAACGTCTCACTCGATACTCGGGAATCGATGTGAAACGATAGGACGGCAACTGTTGCTTTGTAAACGCGCAAAAAGGAGTGTGCTTCATTTTGCGGCGGAACTTGTTCCACGGAGAAACGAAGCTCCTCGGCTTTTTATTAATTAAGGCTGCTCGGTGAAACAGGTGACTCGACAGATACAGACTTCCCCGGTGTCTCTTTGTGAGCTCACGGGCTGCTGGATTGTCTCGTGAAAAGTTTCCTTTTTATACCAGAGAGAGAGATGGCAATGATATATAGATAAGGTGTTCTTTACTAATTAAAGGTAACCACAGAAAGATCTTTCTTCTATGCAAGTTGGTCTTTCTTGGAAAAAAGGTGGCCAGGAATGTTCCTCCTTTCCCCTTTCTCATTGAAAATCTTTACCGCTGTGCAGAAAGGTGGGGAGGAAAACAGAATGACCGGATCGGTCGCGTATTTTCGCTTATCGAATTTTCATGGCACAGTGTTTTCGTGGAAAACTGGCCGGCCCGGTGTTTTGGATAAATCAATCGGTTATAAAATCCTGCCGTGTACACAGTTTTCCTCGGCACCGCCGTTATATTTCCCCGCGAATTCGTTCGACGGGCGAATATTTTTTTTTTGTTCGGTCGACCACCGTCCGCGGTATGCGTTTCGTGTACAACTTTTCCAAGCTGTTTTCAAACGTGCAAAGTGGTCAACCGAAAACGGTCCAAGTCACAGCCGCTTTGAACGAGCCCTCGTTAATCCGGATTCGTCGTTTAACGCATACGACGGAACGTTACCGAGCGCGAGTCATCGCGATTTTATTTTTTGTTTGTCGGTTTAATTCAGTCGCTCGCAAATTCGTTCGCGAATGAACGTTCGATACGTTCACGCGTATTTCAATTATTTACACACTGGGAGCATCAATCGAACGAAAATATGAACCGGTCTATCTGGTCACGATCGAGCGTAAAACAGCGTCGGACAATTCGAGTGAAATGGAGGGACTCATAGGTTGAAAGGGAGGATAAAATCATCGATTAATAATAATCGAACCGATCCTGCCGAGCACTTCGCGCGATACCTGAATGATTGACGACACTTGAATGATTATTAATCGCCCCGCAATACGATCGTTAATACATTGACCGAACCGGTACGCAGCAGAAATCCAATTATCCGATTTCCGTTTTTGCGTGGCAACAACTAATGGACATTCTGATCGACCGACAGTTTTGTTATCCGGCATCGTAATCGTGGTCCGAGCGCAATGATTTCGACGATCATGCAGGTGAAACGCGTCAATTCGCAGTCAGCTTATCCGTTCGACGAGTATCCGGAAACCTTTCGATCACGGTTCACGGTGCAATTACGATCGACTGGGAAAGCCTCGATTTTGGTAAACAACCAAAATCCAAGATATCCGCGAGAAATAATTGAACACTGATTCAACCGACACGTACACTTCTTCGGGACGTAAAATAAAGTTGAAGAGATTCTTGAAGAAATATAGAAATACAATCGTCGGAAGCAACGGGTGCATTTTCACCGAAGCAACGTCATTTGTAGCAGAACTTTTAGTGCTGCATCGCAGTCAAAACGGGGAACGGATACACATCGCAGAACATTCGTGTTTCGAACTGTCGTCATTGGTTAAGGGTCGTTACGGGGGTCGAAACTGTCGCATGGTGCACGAGCATGCGTTTGCGTCCAGAATTGAAGCGAGTTCCAGCATTACGAGCGTGTCAGGCGAGAGAACTTGCCTTGCGAACAATTACGTTTCCTGCGACGTATTTGTTCATAAACGATCAAACAAAACGCCCACGTCCGTGGAGAAAATGCGGCGCAAATATTCACCGGCGAATGACACAGATAGCGTCTATCAAAGTCCAACATTTCCAACCGAGGCCACATTGATCGAGGAGATCGTCCTTAGACGCTCGAGCGTTCAATACTACACAGAAACATCGCTCGCCCCCATAGCCCAACGCAGCAACGAGTTCACCTTGCGCCCCGAGTGTAAACATGTTGTCTGCCACGAGGGGCTTCACCCGGGAACAATGTGTATCGCTCTATGACGTTAGCATTCCAGCATAAAGCGACCCAGTGACCGAAAATCGATCCACTTTCGTTCCACGACGTCGTCGTTACCGCAGAACAGCCCTCTCCGACAACTTTCTCCGTGGAACTGACAGTCCTCCCCCATTGAAACTCCGGCAGAACAACGTTTTGCGAGTCCCATTTGCTCGTCGATCAGAACCCATTGACCGGATCTTCTACCATTCTATACGCACACACACACAGACACACACGCAGACATATACCGTCACAAAAGGAACTGCGATGTCGCGAACACCGTACCGCCGGTATCGATAACGTTTCCGGATGTACGCTGCATGCAGGTTAAGTTTGGGTCACGAAAAGTGGCCATTGTGTCGGACGGCCATTCGGTATGCATGAAACGTTTGCACTGGATATCCCAGCACCGACGACCACCGATAGCAACTCTCTGGACGTTGCATAAATGTCCGGAAGATGTTATTGACTACGGGGATATTGCATGCGGGGAGGGACGATATCGCGGCCGTTCCAGTATCAATGGCTACTTCTTCATGGAGCCGATAGTCCGAGTACTATGCGGTAGCGGTTCGCGTATCGATCGCGTGCTACGATTTTAATTAAACTTCTTTGGCGAGGTGCTCGATTCGAGTTTGATTGACAGTCGCGTGTGGCGAAATCGAGCGCGGGATAACGAGGCGATTACTTGCGTCGAATTATGAATACCTTTAGTGGAATTTTCAATGGAAACGAACTTCGTAGGAAACGGGGGGAGAATGAATCGTCGCCAGAGCGGAGCGGCGTAATTTTTCTCTTCGCCGTTTTCCTATGCCCCTCGGCAAATGCATCGCCGTCGAATATCGCGACGCAGCTCGGTATACGCTCTCTTTGCTTCGCTTTCGGCAGAGAATCGGAAATCGCGCGAGCAATCGTAGAAATTTTCGCGGGTCCGCGACAGAAGTGTCGACGCCGTGAGTTATGTATTTCGCGGAGCTGATAAATATCTTTCTACTTGGAGTGTACTCTGCTTGGCGGTGACAGCGAACGGGGTAGGATACGTCGGAACCCGATCAGAAATCGAAATCCCGTGGAAAGGAAGTTCCATTAGCGAGAACGGATTTCGAGAAAGGGATTTCTGTGAATCCTCGTCGTTCTATTAATGTCACATCCATCGCCGTCGGCGACGGACGGAGCGAAAAACGGATAGATGGAGGGGCTGAAAGCGCGGATATTCGGCCTCAAGACGCTTGTATCGCGCGACCACAAAAACTCCCCGCTCAATTATGCCACGCTCCTCTTTCAATCGCGACGAGAGACTTCCTCTGTCAAAAAAAAAGCACGACCGAGATCGGAAAAGCTGTCCTTTGTCGCGCAATCGGTAATTGAGTAACAAGTCGCCGTGCATTGTGCCGCGTTTGCCCTAACTTTGCTCCAACGAGACGACCCAGTTGCCGACGACTTGTTTGCCAGCGTTGGACGAGCTTCTGCTCGGTAACTTATCGTTTCTGACGCCGTTGTTGATACTCGATTTATGCACTGCGACACAATGGATCTCTAACGGGCTGCCTCGCAAACGACTTGTTCCCCGATCTCCCTTCGATGCCACTTTGAATCCGCAAGTACCAGACACTTTATTCGCCAAACGAGGCGACTCGGGATCAAACGGGGCAAAGACCCGTTCGTTGGCCAACGAGCAAAGACTCGCAGCTACTTAATCCTTGCCCCGTGTACCGCGGAAAAACAAGCTCGTGGCACAATTTCCACGGCGGTATTTAAACGGCGCGGCGTCGCCGGCAACCGACTCCGCCAGTAAATTGCGAAAAGAAACGCGCGCTTCCACGGCGAAAATTCCGTCCAAGGGAGCCTGTCACGCGTGCAGCACCTCGTGTCGGCGAGAGTCGTCGGGCAATAATTACCACTGGCGTCTGCTTAGACCGAACGAGGTGGATATTACAAATGCAACCGTGACCCGCGTAAACATCTCGCACTCGTACGGGGTCGGGAGGGGAACGACGAGAGTACAAAGAGCGCGGGCGAAGGTCGCGAACGGCGACATTCTGCTCGGGGTGGAAGAAATAAATGGCGGCGGGCTGGCAGCTATTATTTTTCATTTTATGCTTATCCGAATTTCCGGCTGCAGCAAATATCCTCCCGATCGGTTCCGGGCAATTGCGGTCCGCCGCTTTAAACCGATGAAACTGATTCGATTAGAGGAGACGCGTACGCTGGCGCTCTATCGATTACAGACTGACACCTAGCAACCGGTTGCCGATGGTTATTTAACAGGGAAATTGCTGATGGTCCGGCTGTCCAAGAGATCCTCGATCGTTCATAACGTTTGTTCTTGCGGAAAACAATTTCTATGTCACGCGCGAAGGCTGGGATTTCTTTTTGAATATTGCGTACAGTGGTCTACGAAATCGCGACGGAACTAAGCCTGCTAGAAATTATTTAGAGGATAGAGGAAACTGGGTTTTTCAACTTCTTCGAATATTTTTCAAGAATATTCTGCGCGGATGTAATAATCCGTCCGCGACCATTGCACACGCTCAGCGCCGCGCTCAAAAGTAACAGAACACCGTGCGTTAAAAGTGAAAAGTAACTTCGGTAGACTGGAAAATCTATAAAAACCCAAGTCCCCTGTTCCACTCTCGGAAATAGGATCATAAGAGGCGACGAATAAAATCCTGTGACACGTTACACGTTAGCAAGCCCCGCGACGGGACGAATTTCCATGGTAACTCGCTGTTTTATTCCCGATAATAAAGGGGAGGAATTCGCAGTGTACGCCGGACCGGTCCGACATTGTCAAGAGGAAAGATCCATATAGCGAATCGCGATGCCTCTTTTCGTTTCGACGGAAAAACAAACGGGGATCGAAGTTCCTTGGGAGTATGGGGAATTGCTATCGCGTTTCCCGTGTACTTCGCCTCGCGCAGAAATCGCGTTGACGTTTATAACTTTCCCCTCGATATCCGTGCGAGCTGCCCGCGTTATCGTGCCGCCTTTTCCCGGGCAATTTATCTGCGAAATTTCGGATAACGTCGCGGCTATCGAACAGAGGGCCAACTCTCACGACTTTGAACAAGCTGGATGCTATTGATTACAGGAAACGATCGAGCTTCTTAGATGGGAGAAGTTTTTTAATTCCTTCGTGCTTGCGAAAATGAAATTTCAATGACTATACGGATATCGAGCTTTGTTACTATTTTCTTTTATTATTATTAATTATGAGCGACATCTCCTGTAACCTCGAGGCAGACGTGGTTTCGCGAAGGGCTGCTTAAATCTGCAGATGCACTTCAGCACCTGTTACCCTTGATTAATTATACCGGGGGGATGGAAAGCTGAGTAGTTGGAAATTTGATAGAAATTAACGAGCCTAAGACAATCCTCGCATTTTCTACTTGTCACGGGAGCCTCGATTTTCTGTTAACCCATCATTTATCACAGTTTCGTATTTTAATCATGCTTTTTTTTCTTTTTCCCTTCAACTCAGTTCCCTTAATTTATCACTGTCGTACACTATTTGTTGCGTTATATGAAATAATACAAATTAACCCTTTGCGGTCCGGAAATTTCGCTGTCGGGAGTACCAGCAGGTCCGCGCAAATTTAGCGTTCTTTTCACTACTGAATCATACAATGAATTGTTCATTTTTTCGCCAAGCGATCATTAATGACATTATGCCGCCACAGTGGCGGCATAGACTGCAAAGGGTTAAGTAAGCGAAAGGATTCAATTTTGAACATTTCTAGTTCCATGCCCTGACGGACTTATCGATATTCTCTGCGGATGGAAATGCCAAGGGCAAAGAATAAAGAAAAGTTGGAAATAGACGAGGCACGCGTACAGCCAAGGAAATTGTTACGTCTGGCGTAATAATGGTCGCAGTTATAGTTGGGAACAATCGTTAATAATCGATGCCTGAATGCAAACGTCAAAGCCATGGTAGAGCGTGGAACGTTGTTCCATTCTGATTGCAGAAGTTATTTGCGATGCGCGACACGATTTTGCGGCCCACCCTGTGTAATATTTCTGCGGTGGACCGGCGTGACAGTAAATCCCGGCAAACGACGCGGGCCTCGTAACTTGTCCACGCACTTGGTTAATAAACTTAATTTAATCATCCCTGCTGCGGTTTGGTAATCAAGAGGAACTTATCCCGCCAGCTGTTGACAGAGTATTTGGCATTCCGAGAGACTTCAATCTTCAAACCCATGGCGATTTGAAACGTGAACAAAATTTTTCTTTATGTCCATTGAGACATTCGAATTTGGAGAAAGTTGGAGAAGAAAAAGTATGTTTACTTTTTCACCCGTTACGTGGATTGGAAACCTCGACCTCTGGCAGTCGAAAGTAGAAGTGCTTTGAAAGAAGCTGCAAAGAGAATGCGCCACGTCTTTTTGTCATAAAGTTACAAGGGTTCAAAGTTCGGCAGTTAATCGGTCACAATTTACCGACCCTTTAATTCTGTTGACTAGTGTGTAATTAATAATCATTAATTCGTGTATACTGGAAATCAGTAATTTTCCCGACCCTACTATTCAATTGCAAATGTATCAATTTTCACCCAACGCGTGCAATCGATATTAATACTTTATCAATAATCGCGGTAACAGTATTTACAATTTATTGCAACATTTATCTCCTCGCATGAAACACGAAAGTTCGTCTATCTTCATCGCTTGTGCTGCAACACCCGGCTATAGTACACTGTGTATACTCGCGAGACTTCTTGAACATGACATACGACTGGTTACACAATATTATCAAGGTTTCCAGGCGGCCAGTCCCACTTTCGTGTCCCTAATGTCGCTAATGAAATATAGTTAACCCTTGTCAAAACTCATGGCGCGCGCGTTCCTTGAATACGCCGCGCGAGATAAATCCGCTTGGTACAAATTTAATACCGTCCGGGATTAGAGGGATGCGTGGACGTATGTAGTTTCTCGTGGTAATGCCCTGATGCATACTCTGCGTCGGCACGCGAACAAAGTGGCGAACATTAAAAGCTACTCCCAACGCCATCGCTCTCAATACATGTATAAATTTGTTTTTTTCAAGCCGCACACTTGTCGGCCGTTTCAGAAAAATGTCAAAGCGTCCCCAATTATGAATTTTCAATGAACTTTTCAGGGGCGCTCCTTCGAGACTCAACGGAGGCCTGAAACGAGGTCCAAAAGAGACCCAAAACAACCAGCGAAAGGGTTTTAAAAGAGCCACCTAATAGAGCGTCTTTCATACCTGACCCAAAGAACCAGCGAAGTGCTCTTCTCGGTAACAATTACTGAACAGTGCCAAACAGACGAATAAAAACATTTCGACCCTTGTTCGAAAACAATGAGGCCTTGGAAAAAATTGTTTAGGCAACACAAAATACCAGGCAGTCCTTAAAGCAGACATTGTATAAATCTCAGAATTCTTTTGTCAAAATTGAGGGCGCTCTTGAATCGAAGCATTTATTACAGTCGCGAGCGAAAAAGAATTCTTGTTGGAATATTTCTAAAAGAAAAATATGTATACAGAGTCAATCGAAGTGAAAGACAGATAGAATACGTTTTGTACACGTTTCTGGTAGCGCGTCAAAGGGTGTTTTCAATGAATAACAGAAACTGAGCCCTCGTGTTCTATTTCGCGGGTTTAAACGCAGCATTGCAATATTCATTCTTAACTTCCTGAAAATTTGATCCGTAGCTTAACGTCACATACAACGACATATTTTCCCTCTGAATTATTCCCCTCCGTATACTTTCAGTTTTCCCAAAAATTTCCGCGGCACGATTTTACAAAGGCCCCTTCCTGCGCGGGCAAAAATATCAGCCACTTTTTATGCAGGTCGGACGAAAAGAATATTTTACAGTCACTTTGCATATGCATTACTCTCGATGAATCCCGTCCGGCCGGTTTGGCGGATTGAGTTTATAGAGGCGGCCGCGGTGTCGCGAAACAGATACATTCGTTTCCGCATAGACGGTGGAAATCGATGAGAGCTGGCCGCGCTGTGACGCGTGTAAATCAGCCTTTATCCTAAATTCTTGCCGACGAAATCCTCCGCGGAGTCGAGCCCCGGGCGGCAACTGGATAAAGTATGCCGTCAGCAAGAAAGTCCTCGGCTGACGTGGAACAAAATACAGGCTGTTGAAAAGTTCCTGGCACGCCTTTCGTCGACGCTTTGACACTTTATCGACGTTCGCCGTCCCTCCGAGAGGAACGCGTCTCGCGACTCACACCCCCGTGCAAAATCATTCGAGCATCGATACACGTCGAAACATTCCTCGGGCGGTGTTTAGGGGAAACCGCTCCGTTCGCGTTCCCATTATCGACGCCGCGAATACCATCTCGACTATCGCTCGGTTGATGAACCGATCCCTCGTTTTATTCTGCGAGGATCAAGCTGGCCAGGGGATTTTCATCGTCCCGAGGGGGTGAAATCTGGCGATGGGAATGGTGCGTGAAAATCCTTGGAAAAATATCGGGCATTCGTTTGGACGAATTTAATAACGCTATTGTTCCCGTCCGAGAGTTCTCGCCTTCGTCGTTTTTACTGAGATATTATTGTAATTTCTATCGAATCACCTTCTATTTGTTTCTTTCTTGAATCCTTTATTCGCGTTCGCACAGTATCGAGTCGCGCGTTACATTTAACAATATGACAATTGCCGAATTCGATTAAAAATTACTGAACGTTGCGATTTAATTTCGTTGGCACAAATATTTCTTGGTATTAACTTCCAATACGCGCGTTCGCGTCGTGCGTGTGATACGTACATATCCGTGCATTGCACTTAATGGCATTCGAACGAGAATCTCCTACTGCTTTCACGGTCCTACCGTATAAACACTTTTCTCGAGCCACCGTATTTTAAGTTGTTTATGGAAACAGCCCGAGGCACGTACAAGCTTCTTCCAATCCGTTTATCCGCTCCACTCGTAGACAGGCGACACGCGACGGCGCCAAAGACAACGCTGCGCCCCATCAGGATCAAACAAATCGCCTGAATCACTGGGCGCTAATCCCCTTAGATCCGGATCCCGTATCCAGCTCAAATCCGGCGACAATCGACTGGCAATTAATACAAAACGAGCTTTGCTCAGCGATTCCAGGATCTCGCGTGCAATCGTATCGCGCGAGTCAAAGAGGATCCCCCGATTCCACCGAGCGAGTAACAGCGGCGGGCGACAGGGAAGATACGTGCAGGGAAGGTGCGCTTAAATATTTACCCAGTCGAGAGAGTCCCACAGAATTCTATAGGATTCGCGTCTTGACGGAGACCAGGTCCGACCATCTGTTCCCACGGAAAGAAAGGGTCGGACAAGTAGCGGCAAATGTATACTCATTTTCTCCGCAAGCCCCTCCGACGAACATCTTGTACGTTCCATCCGTTCGCATGGAACACGGCCGCGTTTTAACGAAATATCAAGCGCGCGTCGCGTCGACGAGCAAGAGGGTTGAAGAGGGGGCAGAACGGAGTCACGGAGGGCTGACGAGGGCTCAGGAATATGCAAACGCGTGCAACGTGCCCCGGAGCATCAGCTGTGTGAATTACGGCCGCGGCACATATTATTGTTCCGAGGCGAAAACTCATCCGGCTTGGACGGGTGCAAAGAGCGAAGCTAAAAGGCTGACAAAAAAAGAGCTATTGCACCGTTACAGATAGAACGGCTGGTGTGCGATAACCTCTCAGTTCATCGAGGGATTTCCCTTTTACCCGTCACTCGCGGCGTCGATGCTCCGACTGGGTCGCCGTTGATTGCATGCGACACCGTCGTCGTCGTGGTCGCACTTGGGGCAGGGTGAAGGATCGGATTCGCGGCTGACGAGGGGGAAACGAGAACCCGAGCTTGGGTATAATGTCATTACTCCGACGCTCATGGATCGTGGAAAACTGTGCGACAGTTTTAACCACTTATCCCGATGGATATAACGAGCCGAGATGTTAGTAGCAACGGGGTGACAGCGTGGAATCAACGATACCCTATGGCAACGAACGCTATCAGTCTCACAGAAGTTCGACAAAGCGGGGGAATCAATTGCAGCCCCGTGAAAGGTACTTTCTGCTGCAGGATAAATATGTGGACTGCATGTGGAAGTACGACACTGTGATCAGCGGCTAGGATGTGGCGTTGAACGGCCAATTAAAAATTTTCAGGTGGTACGGGCCTGTTAAAAATAATTACGCTGGAAATCGTGCGGTCGTTACGCCCTCGAAATTCGCGGTTCGGAAATCGCGGCCGGGCTTTCCATTCGGCCTGGCTCCAACGTGTCTCTGTGGTCCAGTTTATTTTGAAGTATGCGCGGTGCACAACTAGCTCGTCGCGATAACGCCACTTCCGTTTATAGCTACGCGGATTCAACCGTATGATGCCTGTTTATTCCAGAGGAACTGTCAGGCAGTGGTTGCACTGCTATTAGAGGAGCCGGGTTGGTTGTGTGTGCCGTTTAGACAAGAAACTGTCTCGCACGCTCATCTGAGATTCTCGTAAATACATATTTTTTTAATGGCTAAATATATCACAATAGTCGTACGCTAATAATAATAATAATAATTATTATTATTATTATTATATCTATAATATCAATAATAATAACTGTATTATTATATCTATAATATTAATAATAATAACGATGATTATTATTATTATTATTGTAGATTGCAGACTACATAAATTAATTATCACTCCCGCATCTCGCTGTAGCCCGGCAATAAATTATATCCGGCGACTTCGCTTGCCTCAAGTATCATTACAGTAACACCGGAACGCAATCAAGATCGTCAGAAGTAAGAGTGGGCAAAGGCTCGCTAAATCAAGTTCATCTCGACAAGGACAGTGGATACAGAGAATTTTCCAGCGGGGATCAGAAAGTTGGCGGAAAGAAAATCGTAGGGCGCCGTGACGGGAAAAGTACGGGAGATAAGAGATAGTGCAAACACCCCCGTGTGCAGAGCAAAGAATCGAGCAGATAGAATTGTTGAACCAAACACTCGTTCCCTGCAAACGTAGTTCCCGAAACAAGCATACGTATACGTATGCTTGTTCCTTTCCCTTGAAACACTGCGCCGTATCTCTTACCTGATTTCGAGTTGGAGCGTATCCACTAATTGGGTTCGATCAAGCAAATCCACGGCGAGAAGATTAGACGCGTAATATCGCATGAATGATAGAGGGATTCGAGAAAACTGTCCACGGAAGAGGCTTACCTTCGTACACCCAGTCAGGCACACCGTTATAAATGGTCCCGAAGTTCCCAGTGTCCGTGATTTGATAGTCGACAGCAGCTTCCGCTTCTGGTCTGTAGTAAATGTTATTCTGGTACACATAGACCAAAGCGTTGCCCTGCGGCGCCCAGGTTGCAAGTTGCAGGGAAATCGATTCGTTGGCGATCAATGACGTCTCTGCCCTGGAAAGATACATTTCAATAACAACGTTAACCAATCGATAAAACATGAATGAAAATGCTGGGTAGTCGATTAACCGGGATCACAGAGAATCTGTCGATCGCTCGATCGGCGAACACTTGCGTTCGAACGCAGTATAATCGCGACGCGAATCTCAAGTCTAATGGTGAGCTTATCTTAGGTTTAGCGCAAGCTTGGCACAGATAACGACCGAATCAAACGTGGAACGAGGCCTGCTGGATCCGTCGCAATATTCCACGCCCCCTACAAATCCATTTTCCACGTTAGATAACATATTCCAGTTACGATACTAAAGCGCCATGTTGCTCGTAATAAAAAGAACAAGGAAGGGACAGGAGAACAGCGTCGTTTAGGCTTCCCTGGGATAACCTTCGCCGACAGAACGGCTCGATATAAATGGACAGGGATCCGAGGCTCGCGCAGTAACAAGCGGCCATTCGACTCGGTTCGACCAGAATTGCTCGAAGGAACTGCAATACCGCGACACGAAGCGAAGCAGGGGGAAGCAAACCGCAGGGGTGCTCCTGATGCTGCGATTACCAGCGGCGTCGAATGCATACACGCCGGGATCTTTATTTCAGAGACAGTAAAAACGGCTCGGACGTAAAGCAAAGTACCATGCCCGTCGGGATTGCCGCGTTACAGAAAACGATCTCGCGGTATCGCGTCGAGATGCGCCGCGGCTGATTCTTCTCCTATGTGTCGGGGCCTCGACAAGGGGCCCGATTAATATTTATACCTCCCGTTCGAGTCGACGGCACTGCTTGCGGCCACGTTCGCCCCGATCGTTTCGAATCGTCAGGATCGTTCGTCTGATTGAATAGGACGACTCGCTACTCCACTGCCTCTCCATCGCGAAATACATTCCCGGCGAAATGTAGATGGACCCAACCCTCCGCGTTACTGCCTTCCCCTTTTTTACGAGGATACAGTGTTTTACGAGATCGTCGTTCGGGGATTTTCCTCCGCCGCGGAGATTCGGTCTGGTTCGCGTGGCCGAGCCACTCCCGCTCGGATACTCCACGCAGCATTCCAACTTTTGCTTTCAGAATTATGGGAACCTGATTAAATTGCCGCGTGGAATTTTCTCGGGGTGGTCGGCGGAGGTTCTGTTGAGCATCCTCTTAATAAAATTGAAAGGAGAACGCGACGGACGAGGACGGCGCGCCGCGTCGTTTTTCATGGGGGACGGAAGCGAGGATGATAACCGGGTCGGAGGAGTTTGCTCGAACGGCCGTATAATTTTTGGCGAGCATATCGTCTCGGCCGAGTTGATCGAAAGGCTTTTATAGTATTTACTGGGGCCCCGTTAAAGGTATCACCGGAATTCGCTAATGGCCTCTAAAGGTGGCTATAGCTCGGGGTTAACGCGCATCCGAGGCTCACACTTGGCACAACCGTGAGGCTAAGTAATAAAGGAGCTCGCGCCAGCGCTACATTATTTCCCTTTTAGAATTGAATCCGCATGCCAAGCAGATATACGCGGGGTTGTTGTTAAACTCGGCCGAAATTAAATGGAGGCTTAAGGAATTTACTGTGCCGCGGTGCGAACTCGAAGGACCACACCAGCCCCGTGCCTTTTATTTTTCTCGGGTGGGAAGTGTGGGCGAAACTTCCTGGAATACTCTAACGAGATTAAAGGGTTCGTATTTATTCTATATTCTGACGCGTTCGCCTCTCGCGCGGCTGAATAATATTCACGCCCGGTAAAATTGATCGACTCGAAATTCCCCGCGTTTCGTTGCAAACGATTTTATTTTTAATTTTCTTTCGCGAAACACGAACCAGACCTTCCACGCGTGGATCGACTGTAAATTAAATGAAGTCAATTTTCGTTTGCACTCCGGATAATATTCTGTTGGCACAAAGAGATCCATGAAAGCAGCCCCGCTAAATCAAGCTCGAACGCTCCATCTCCTCGAAACACCTGATAAACGCGGGCCAACATCGATATTTCCAGCTAATCTCCTTGCTCGCGCACATCGAAGATACGTTACCGTATTAAACTGCAGGCGGAACAATTCGAAATGAAAAAAAGAAAACCTCCATGCACGCGCGCACACCTTTCCAACGATCGCGTAGCCACGCGTGACCGGGTACGCGCCGTGCCAGAGGTATCAGAAAAAAATATATTCGACGCAACTATCGATAGCAATCTCCATAAAAGCGTTCGATCATGTAACAACGAGAGGCGCGAAATAACCGACGGAATATCTCGTAACGAAGTCGAGGCGGTGTCGGCGACGGCAGGGAAGAAGCAGCGACACTGTAAAACGGGGGTGGATCGCGGACGGGGGATGAAACGAGGAGAGCGGCTATCGCGACCTAGGAATTTTATGGAATTTATAAAACGCGCCCTGACCAACGGTGCTCGCCAGGGTAGAAGGAGGGAAATCGATGGAAAGTTTTCGCGAGATTCGAGCTGTCGCGGTGCCAGAGGGTTTCGAGGCCAGCTCAAAGGGAACTCGTCCGCCATGGGGGTAGGGGGAAAGCGGGCGGAGGCCATAAATAAAGACGCTGGAATTCATGTGGCATGGGAGCCGAGTTTATGGGCCCGAGACTCTTGTCCGTACAAAGTGCACGGGTTCGATCCCCGATTCGACAGTTTCAATCGGGGCCATTCGTTCCGTTTAATTAATACGCGTGCTCCTGGCACGGCACACGAGCGAATTAACAGGAATTGCCGCGAATTGCTGCGAATGGCTGCGAATGGCTGCGACGTCTATTTCACGCGTGCGTCTCGCACGCCAGCGCCAAAGTTTTGCGGAGAGGGCGGAATAGGGGCGGGTTGTTAAAAGTTGAGCGAAAGGTGCGCGACCTCCGGTCGAATCTGGGACGACTCAAGCCGGACACCAGTTTTGGGGCGGGAATGATCGATCGCGGAGAATAGAGGAACAATCGATCGTGGATCGTCGCAGCTGTACGGACTTTGGAATTTCGTTTTATTATTACCATTATACCGAAATTATTATCCCGTGGAAATTATACGGTTGCATTTAATCTAATTACAGTGAGCTCGTTGTACGCGAGTGGACGATTTTGTTTGAGAGAATTCCCGTGAAAACGACGCCGTTTTTGGCTGCGTTATTTAATCGGGATTATCTTTATTGTTTTACGAAACATTAAATACCGACGATACATTTTACCACCGGTATGATTTAATTCATTCGTTCGAGTTTCTAGCGAATATTCCCTTATTATATATACCTGAATTGTTTTTAAGTAAAAAACAATTTTATATTTTGATATATCAGGGCAATAAAGGTGCGATTATTTCGAAATTCCACGTTCCGCGCAAGCTACCGTTGCGTCCGATTAATGGTTGAAATACGGGGCCTTCATGTTCCGTGGAAAATTGTAGATGAACGCTGCGAAATCGTGATAGGTTGAGGCCAAATAAAATTCCAGCTTCTGTTTCATTTAATTCCCGCGTGTTGATTTTCGGATCATTCCAGCGTCCGATAACCGAGCGCTAGATTGTTCACGGTTGTGGCGCACAAAATTGTGAAATTCCGTGTGCGTAGCAATCGCAATTAAATTCGTTTAAATGACTTGCAATCCGAGTTTAAAAGGGTTCGATTGAACAAGCGCGGAGAGATAGACAACGGAAATTCTTTTCCGCCGCAACGATTCCGGCGGAATTTTCCAATTGTGCTCAGAAAAAGGAGGAAAAGCTTTGAAACGTTGAAACAAGGTGGGGAAACGTTCACGGTACACGCGCAAACGGTATAAATTCATCCAGCGATGAGCAACAAACAATTCCGAACGGAGGATCGATTCGTTAATCGCGAACGAGGAATAATCACCTGCGGTTTCAATAGTATGGCGGTCGGGTTTCATTGATTCAATACCACGAAGCTACATTACCGCGCATCCGCGTCTTCGCCTCTTATTCGAGACTTCTCCGTGTCGTCTCAGACTCTGATACAATTTTAAATTACTATTTTCGTTTCCCGGCGTTCCCTTCGACGAAGCGAAACGATCGCCGCGATTTCACGCGTAATTATTACTGCAAATCTCGTACCGCGATAACGACCAGGTCCACAGGATTGGCATAGAATAAGTTATGTCGTCGTCGAACAACGGTTGCCGTTTTAGCCGGGACGAATTATTCCGCGAATGAGAAACTAGGCAGCTGTACTTCCAAACAGACACAATATCTTAATTGAACGTTCATGCTCGGTCTGCGGTTTGTTTCGCAACTGTATTTCGATCGAGGACTCTCCCCGTTAACTTAGATCGCGCGAAATGGAAACGCGGATTGCCTAGTCGGCCACTGAATTATTATCGAAACGTCGGTCGGGACCATCGTGAATAACGCGTTGCTTCCAGCGAAACGTATACATACGTGACGCAATACTTTGAACCTGCCGGAAACGGTGCACCGTTTCTTTTACCGGTTCCACTTCCACGCGCCACTTGCCGACTTCTGTCAGACGTCATCGCCGCCAGATATCGGGGACGTGAGACAAGCAAAGGGCGGCCGTATTGGCGAATTGAAATCTGGAATTCATATCCGAGGCGACGGCGGCGAATTACGTTCCCGATGGAACGTCGAGGAATTTCGCCGCGTGTTCTTAGCAGGCCGCGAGAGGAAAACGTCAGGGAAAAGGGGACGCGCGGCCTCATTCGCGGCGCAGGTCACGTCACAGGAGTCATTCATGCGCCCCCTCCACCCCCGGCAACCCCCATACACCACGAGCTTTTTGTTCTTAACTTATCAGCTCGTTTCGTCGCGGCCCTTTCGGAATTTTCCATACCGACGCGAAACTTTCCGCGATTCCTCTGTCGCCCTCTTCCTCTGCCCAGGTATTATCATATTTATGAGAAACGTTTCCGGGGAGAATCGAGAGGAAGATTGTATTTGTACGTTGCTTACTCGAACCCCCCCACGGATTCGACTGCGATAGTTTCGCGGCGGATTACGGCGACTGCGGTACGCTTGAAGAATTTTAAACTGCTGCCTTCGCTTTTATTTTAATGCGATTCTCTTTTCTTTCCTCCTTTCTTCCTTTCTTCCTTTCCTTGTTTTTTTTTAGTGCCGAGAATAATAATCGACGATGTAGATTTTACCGAACAAGGGGGATAGGACGGGTTGATGACCGCGTGGGCTATAAATGCGGTTATATGACAGATCGATGGGGTTACCAGCAATCACGGTGGACCATTAAAATAATAGCCCCGTAATAGTGGTTGTAAAATTTCTGCGAGTATTGTCAGTCGTGGGAACAGTTAGAATTGTTGTAAAAAATATCCGCGCGCGTTTGTAAATTCGTTCGAAACTGCGAAGATGGGAACAGATTTTAAAAAGCAGTTCTACTCGAATCAATTGAGACATTTGAAACCAACGACAGGACGAACTTTCCCGCAGAACCGGAAACGTGCTCCTAGTTCACAAAATGTAACGACAGGCTCGCAATTACAACCCGATAATTCCGAGGCTCGACTTTCTTCCTCCCCTCTAATTCTTGGCCACTTCCGTGCCAGCAATTTCACGACTGCAATTGCGGCGGATGTCAAAGAAACGGAAACCCTATCCCTCTTTGTTCCCCAGGCCTAATTGGAATCGTTTGTCACGCTACCAGGAGAGTGTATGATCGAGTGTTACACAAGGCAGCCTTCCTTCCTCTATTCGTCGACACTCGACGATCGAAGAGAAATTTTCTCGTGAGTTTTTCTCTTTTCCTTTTTTTTTCTTCCAACGTTCGTCGAGGCTTTCAGAGGTTTAAAGCTCCACCGACCTTAAGAGGCAAGGAAACTTGAGGGAAACTTTCGGTTATGTTACGTTCACGTTGTTTCTTGATATTTAGTGCGGGGAAATTTAAGGGGAACGAGAGACTGTGGAAAAGTGAAACGAGGAGGAACAGAGTAATGGTAACGAAATCGAGTATGCTCTAAAATTTCCCGAGAAAAGTTACGTGCTCTCTTAACGAGTAGAGGAAACTGGTGAAAATATAATCGTGGCCGGAAAATATATATTCACTGCCACCCAATACAAATCGTCTGGAATTATTGAGACTCGAGAATCGGATCTTCGGAGCGATTCGATTAATACTCGAAACTGTCTGAAATACTGTCTTTCTAAAGTATGCGGAGGGCAAGCTTCACTCGTATCGAACGCAACAATAATTACACTTTACCCCGGCTATATCTACAATTCTAGTTTGAGTTATAGCGACGGCCATAGTCGCATCAATATCTAACTTCTTGCTACACCTACCATAATGGCGCCGCTCGTAAGAATAACTCCAACCACCCTACCTGCAGATTTACCGAGCACCCGTATTTATACGCAAAGTTACCCCAGGTTAAAGTTATCTAGGTTGCAGTTATCTCACGCGTGCTCGGAGAAGCATACAAATCCTGGCCCTCTCCGAAAAGTCATTAAAGAATCACCGAGCGAGTAGAGAGGGCTAAAATGGCCGCGTGTTTCCCTAACGATGAACGGACCTCCGGTTTAAAAGATGGCCACGGGAGTAACTCCAACTTCAAGGGCCAAACTTCCAAACACCCTGCGCCGCGAACAACGGAAAAAGTTTCAACGTTTTTTAAAACCACTTGGACTGTGGAGCGAAAGGCCGCCTCTAGCCCTTCGAACAATATTGGTTGTTACGTTTCCACGGAACTTTCATGACCCGTTCCGAACTTTATGGGAGGCCTCCATGACTTTTCGTCAGCTTCCGGTCTACCGGCGTTTACCGAGCGGATAACCCGGCTACGAGAATCGGTTTCCGCCCTGGGGCTACCTTCGCTGACCTCCTTGAGGATAAAATACTGTTCGATATTCATATTATCAACACATTCATAAAATTGATAATTACCATACTCTTTTTAATCCCACCGACAAACTAGGCGGTACTATGATCAAAAGAAAATTCTCTCCACAAAACATATACGCCCCCTACGATTTTCTAAACCCGAGCGGAGAGCCACTGGCGAAAGCTTCGACAACGGTGGCCAAAATCTCCCGGAGGAATGTCACGGCGGACGAACGAGCACGATTAAGCCGGTGGCAAGGAGGGTGGAAACGAATTCGGGGCGAGGAGCACTGCCTCTAATCGTAATATAAGCACTCTTAAACGGCAAATTAACGCCCGGGGATCCGCGAGGCCCGAGTTCCAGTGCGCCAAACGGAGGGAAGAGGGTTACAAGGGACGTCCGAGGAGAGCGCGGAGAGAGGGGAGAGAGTCGCGACGGCTTTCCCAGCTAAGACGAAGGGGTGGAATTCACGCGGTCGTAATTTCCGCGCCGCCAGGTTTTTTTTCCAGCGGCGGCGGGCGCCAAGATTAAAATGCAAATCTGAAAGTCCCGCGCGCGGCCCCCGCGGAATAAGTTTGAGATACGATTAGCCTAAATGGCCGGCGGCCGCGCGGCTCGTTTACTTACAGGGTCTTCAGGTTCACGATCCTGTAGTGGGCCAGGTACGTGTGTCGATAGAGCTGCAACAGAAAGAAGAGGAACGGAGAATGTTTATTAGCCGAGTCTGCCTCGCCGGGGCAACTTGCCCGGAAATTGGATGCAGGCGCGCTATAAGGGTTAAATAAACGCCCCAAGGGCTTATCGCGTTCCTGTTGTTGCTGTTTACTCGCATCTTCTCCCCACTCATTTTTCCGTTCTCTTTGTGGCTCGTCGTTTAATATGCTTTTGAGAAGAGTGCTCGCGGATTGCTGTTCGAGAGACAGGCCCTTGCGCGTAGCCAAGGCAAACGAGGAGGGTACAATCGAGCGCTAAGGGTTTCCAAGACAGCATTTTTTTGCAGTAAGCAGTGATAAAATGTGATAAAATAAAGTTGAAGAAAATTAATTAATTGTGGGAAATTGATTGCCACCTGTTTACCCAGCCGTGCGGATCCAGTTCAATAAATAGAATTTATTCGGGATGCGAAATGTGTCGGAATCCATTCGACAATTTTTTCCATTTTTAACAGGGATTGGTGAATTTTTGTATAAAGAGAACGGCCGTGATTGTTTATTTTGACAGAAGTGCATCGAACATAATGGAGTTCGTTTGGAAGAATGGCATCGAATTTCAGCGGTGTCCAATTTTTTCGAATCGCCCGGTTCAAAGCTGCGCCAAGTTTCGTGGTAATCCAATGCATGGAAGTGCATGGCGAATGACCATTATTCCACGTACCGTTTATTGTTCGAATTCCATGCGGGCGAATTCCCGTTAAAATGACTCGCGTGTCCAAAGAGAAGATACAATGCGAAGTTTCATTTGTCCCGCGCGGTTTAAAATGCATAACGAAAATAAAATCACGGATCGTAGTTTTACTCCAACGCAAAACGCGCGAGCAATACATATAATGTACATTCCGCTTCTTATCCCACGCTTTTCGCCAGGCATGAATTTTATATAAAATTATTCCGCTCGAAGGGATCGCGTCGGTCGCGGCCCGGCGCTAATAAAACACGAAAGCGCGAAATTTTTATTTCACTTTCTGAAAGGGCACACTACGTTCCCGGGGCTCGCGACAAGCCTTTTTCTAACGAAATTTATCTAGAACCTGTCGCCGTCGGAACATCGCGCGCTATTTTCCACCGCGAGCCCGTGAAATGATGATCCTCTTTGCAGCAGCGATCCCTAATTATAAAACGGAAGCACGAAACCGTAATTTTCACTTTCGAATAAAAAGCAGCAACTACAGTCCCGTCAGATACCGTCTTTCTCACCTTTGTTTTACATGTCACGCGTAAAACTTTGCGAAATATTATAAAGCACGGCCGGATTCCATTTTATTGATCGCAACGATCGATAATACAGCGCAACAATTTCTTTTGCAATTATTATTATTATCAGCAATGATCGCGATTACGATTTTTCGCCTTAATCGCGCCCTTACGATTCACCTTTCCCAAAGAGAACGAGAATACGGCAAAGAAGGACGGCATTTTATCTTCGCGGTCAAACGGGAGTACAAGTCGTTGAAAAAACAGCAGCCGGTGAGGCAACGACTATCGAGATCCCGGTGGCGTCGCTTATCTCAGCGAACGTAAGCGGTTATGGCACTTGCCCTCTTCCCTTATGTTTCATAGCTCGTATGGACGCCCTTATCGCGGCCGTCATAATTCTTCTTTCGCCGGAAATCCAAATGCGACTTCTGCTATCGACTACCGCGACGCGATGCAATAATGGCCAGCGCCGCCATTCCCCTTCGCCCTCGATCAAGAGCGCCTTTTAAATTGCGCGGCGACCAGGAATATCCCCATTTAAAGACTTCGCTTCCATTCTTATCAAGCGAATTACTCCTCCCGCGTTTAACCGGAAAAGCACGCTTCTATTTCCCTCCTCGGAGCTACACGTCTCTCCTCAAGGACCACCGTTCCAGCAAAGGTGAAACGTTTTTTCGTGTCAAACCGCTATAAGAATAGGAATTGACCGGGCTGCACCGTCATTGCCCTCGCGTTTCTTTATCACAATTCGCGAAATAAAACTTGATCCGGATCCGCATGGAACACAATGCATATACCAGCGATCAAGCAACGAGGACCAAACGGATTCTGCCCATAAATAACGAGCCTGCGCGTCGATACCATCGAGCGACGGCATCGACGGCGTGCAACGATACGAAAGGATTCATGACACCCCCAGCTCTGTCCGTGCTGTTTTGTCTCCATTAACTCTTTCTGGGACACGATCCCCCGAATAATGCAACCGCGATAAGAAACGTTTATACCAGCAGTCGAAGCTGTGACACGGAAAAGACCGATCGTCGACCGTTGATTTTCACTGAACAATTCTCGCTTTCCACGATCGCGAGCCAGTCGATCAAACTGATTAACCTTTGCCGTCGGAAACGCGTCTAAGGTTCTTGCATTTAAATCGCTCTCGTGTTGCTGCTCGTGTTACTCGTGCTTGCGCTCGCATTTCTGTGTTCAATTCGCTTGCATGACCAGACGGAGGATATGCTAAATAGGAACACGGTGGTAGGCACACGATCTTTAGAGGCGATACATAATAAACTCGAAGGACGGCGGTGGACATTTTTTCACGAGTATTCACCTTCGTCCGGGAAATTAGTGTCAAGATTCGATTGTCGGCCTTTCTTTTTTCGCGAGGTCTCTGGCAGGAACGTTCGTTTAAAATTATCAATTTAACCTTCGCGCGGAAAAATTTCCCCCCGCTGGCAATACGTGTTCTCGAACACTGGCTTAAGGTATTCCTCTTATTTTTATCGCCGGGTGTCCCCCGCGAGCAATCGATATTTATTCGCACCTGCGATGCGCCCATATTTTTTTTTTAACAAAGGCAGCAACGAAAATGGAAGAAATTGTCACGGTAACGCTGATACCTCGCTCGCACGTTAAACTCGAAACACGAACAATTAATCGGCCAGCCGGCACCGGCGGATTAATTAATTGCATTTCAGCCGCATGAATGGCGCTGTAACGATCGCCGGAACGGGATTTCGAGGCCGGTCGAAAGAGATACGATTCTCGCAAATATTTTCGCGGCGGATTTTTCCGACCTGCCCCGCCGCCGACGAAAATTGATTTACAGGTCAAAGATAATGGCCCGCCCCATGGACGCGACGGCCACGCTGAATCTTGATATCGCGGGATTTGTTTTTTTCATTTGCCACCGGCGTACCGATTTTCCGTGCCCTGCGAACGCGATGAATTTTCGAAAAATTCCCTTCGGCGTGCTCGATTTTCCGACCAGATCCTGCCTCGATCGCCGAGTGCTGAGGGCGTCGAATCTGCGGTCTCGCCAGGAACTCGGGGAATTCCCTAGTTTTGACGGGCGAAGCTGTGTGCCACCTTGCCACGGGGCTACTTCGATTTTCTAATTAATCCTCCCCGACCAGGAACTTCGATTTTACGGGACAGCCCTGTCGCTCCTGCGGCCTCGACTTGTACCATCCAATTTAGGGGTAGCGACACATCGTAATAAATGATGGTGAATTCTAGTTCGTTCCATGTAATATCTAATTTAAATTCGTCGCGAAATTTTGAACGTAGGTGGTGCCGTATTAATACTGTAAATTGTAGGATTGGAAATATTGCATGACTGTTTAGAATGAGTCCGATGTATGAAAGGTACGTTCGAAGCTGGTTCGAAGCTGGTTCGAAGCTGGCTCGTGTGCATGGAGGGTACAGTGGCCCAAGGGTTCGGGTGGTCAGACCGACCACCACCGAGGAATGACTGCGGGGTGTGTCCTAAATGAGTGAGAGCAAATGAGGAATAGAATGAGAGAGAAACTAAGAGTGAAAGAATATGAAGAATGAATGATGCGTGCAAGAGTCAGATCTAAGGGAGAGTTGGAACAGAGTTAAGGGAGGATCGAAGTGAAGAGTATCGCGAGCTGAGAGTATTGTTTGAGTAACGTCGTGTGTCGACATATTGTATAATAAAGTTAGTGTTTTATTTAGAGTAAACTGAAGTCTTATTACACCACCTGTCCTCTATTCCAATCTACGTGAGGTTTACAAAAAATAACTTCTACACTATTGTATATCATTACTAGTACTAACAGTGTACTGGTTGTAATTATTACCATCTCACTGGTAACGAGAATCGGCCACCATTCCCAAACATTTCAACCAAATATTTTGCTAACAGAATAATCATTACCATTATTATTATAATGGTATTATAGTGCGATTTTCATTCACGATTTAATCGACAATGAAAGTAAGTACGAGAACAATTTTGCACTTGTCGACCCCAGTTTTGCAACCCGACGCCGTATTTCGACCGGCTTAATTTCTGAAACCGAGTTCCCGGATGGCTTTTTACTTGCCACCTATGAATTTCGATTCCCATTGGTACGAAGCTTTTAATCCGAGTTCGGTTCCACGATGACCGACATTTTTTTAATTAAACTCGAAACGTCGGGGATCTGTTATTAGGTTAATTGGCCGGCCGGCGACTAATTAGACCCAGCAATCCAACTCGATGATAGTTTGAAGTTACACTTAAAAACATTTGCACACCGTATTCGCTGTTTCCCGCATGGCAAATGGCGGTATCACGAGATTATAAATGCCGCATGGTCGACTTAACGACGGCAGACGTCGAATTTATGGTGCTGAAGTAATTGAATGAAACACGGCAGGCCGTTATTCTCTAATAATAATAATAATAATAATAATAATAATAATAGTCATAGTAATAATAGCAGAATAATAGATTACAGGAGGAATTATTTTCCTTTCGAACACTAAACAGTTCTAGGCCTTGCTGGAATCGCATAAAACAAAGGAAATTTTAATGAGCCTCTAGAACGAGCGAGGAATAAGGGCAACTTCTTCGATTATTCGCGTAATTGTAAAGATTGTTGCCTCGTTTGCCACATCATTATCGCGTCTGCCATTCAGTCTTGGATATTCTCATTTGGAAGAAAGAAAAACCGTTCGCGTCCGTGTCCCGATTATTTCCCCGCATCCCGCCATAAAATATGTTCGAGTCGTGCTGGAGAATCGCCGCATAATAGAAGCGTCATTAAAACGTGCACGCTGTTCGCCCACCGCCAATGGAACGTCCGCGGACATCGGGCAAACAACGGGGAACATTTTGCAAGGGGAAAAAGTCCGCGACGTGAAATCTTTGTGATCGCGGGCCGCCGTCTTCGCGGTAAAGTGTAAATTCGCTGAAAGTTAAAACGGAAACGGCGGACCGACTGCGAAAAAAGGACTCCGTCGCTCGCCCGTGCGTTTCTAAGAAAGTTTCACACTTGAACTTTATGTGTCTTACAGTAATTTACGCTTGCCGGCGGTTGAACAATGTTTTATTTGCCTCTTCTGCAGATTTTTATCCGGGAAAAAGAAACGGGCACGGAAGCGGAAGGTAACGGGTAGAATTCTTAAAGCATAACAAATGTACCCGGGTAAAAAAAAAATTCTTATTTCCGCACTTGCGCTCACGGCAAGAACTTTGCGCTTTTCTTCCTGCGTCTGCATGCATTAAAGCGAGGATGCTTTTAATATTAACGGTGCACTCGCGCGGGACAAAGTCGCCATCGAATGATCCCGAAGAAACGCGAACGAAATGCTTGTCCGTTTTGCTAGTATCCGTGGCTCTTGAACTGTGCCTGGTTACTCCCGATGCCATTAAGGAACCCCGCGAAAGAAATTAGGCGAACTTGAATGGCAGTGGTGGAATAATTACAAGCACACTTTCGTTGGCGAAAGTGTGCAGGGGTTTAACTAATTTTCGTAGGAGCCTGGCGATTGCATTTGTTACAAGTTTTTTCTCGCGACCTATAAAACGATTAAAACTTCCCCATTGGATTTCCTCGAATCAGTGGTCGCCTGTTTCCTTCCGTGCTGAACCATATTGGCCACGATTATATACAATCGAGGACAACCGTAACGGATCTAATCATTTTTAGTGGCAAATAATTCGAGTTTACGTAACTTTCACGATTAATGGGCCGCAGCAACAAAATATAAAATGAAGAATCACAAATACGTCGAATAGCAGGGTTTTAATGAGGGGGTTGTACATTATGACGTAAACCCAGATTGACGCGAATATAACGTAACGAGATAATTAAAATGAATATAGTCGTGTTGAATTCCCTTCAGTCGTCGCCGCCTTTTAAACAGACAGAATTACGTAAGCGGAGCACTGACAAGAAGTATTTGCCTATATTTTAATACCCTTCATAGGTATAACGGTTACGTAATAACGAATATTCAGAATGCTGGAATCGCAAGAGAGCTCCGTTAAACGAAATATCGCGAAAAACAAAAGAACCAGTTCCGCGTAAAAATTAATTATACCGTTGCTACACCTTCCAATCGATGTTTCCGCTATCGGGCCATTTCTAGGTTTGCAAAAAAATATAACGATTTCATTGAAGCGACGCCTGTTAAATAAACGCCAGCAAAACGACACACTAATGAAACAAAAAAATAGAAAAATCTCTGTTCCGTTTCCGTCAAAATTTTCATCTGACGAATGAACGATCCTCCCTGTATCATCTTCTTATCTCTCGTGGAACATTCACTGGTCGACACAGGACGAGCTACCAAAAAACGAAACTAATTCATCCCCCCCAGATAAACACGCTTCTTGCTCGGTGAAAGGAGCGTTGTCGAAAAACATAAAGGAAATTTCCGCTTGTCTCAGGCACGATTTTAATTTAACTCGCCTCTCGCCACCGCCCGCCGCAGCCTGCGACTAATTTCTCTCAGGGCTAATTAATTGCCCCGCCGCGTCGCGTCGTTGCAAAAGTGGCAATTCCATAAACCAAACGGCTGAGAGAATGATAATACGTCGGCGACTGTACGCAGAGGAGTACAGAGAGCTGCGGGGAAGAGGCAGCACGGGGATCGGAGGGGACGGGAAATATACGCAGAAGATCAATACTGTCCTAGTGAACGCACAAGACGTAACCACCGCTGCGGTTATTTTCGCGTAATTGCGTTTGCGACTTCGATTACGCATTCACAGCTTCGCGTCTGGTTTCACGTGCACGCGTGCGTCAGCGCGCGAGAACCGTCGCACGCTTTTAAAACCATCCCTACGCTCCGTCCCTGTACATCGTACGCCGACGTGCGGAACAACGTCTATTAATTACGCAGCCGATGATTCGGTTGCGTTTAACTAGTGCGTTGAGATCGCTCTGTTTTCACATGCAACGAATTGCGCAATACGTCTGGGTTAATCGCACCTGGTTACCGCGACTAATTGTGCCCCATTCCTTGTTGAAGAAACAAAACGAGTTGAAACGTTGCCGTGGCGAGCTTTGGTTAATAACGAAAATACCCGAGTGAAGTAGACTTTCCTTCTTTTTTCCCCTCGAAGTTCAATCTCTATCAAGTGCGTCCGCTCTGAACTTTTTATCACGGCAATCTTCATCGCACGGCGGGGGAAAAAATCGCGAAACGGGATCCTCCCTCGGCCGGCGGATAAAACGCTGTGTCGACAGCGGCCCGTTGGAAATGCAAAGGGGATCTTCGTTGAGTGTTCACCGGGCAACGTCGTTGTTATTTAGAAAAATCGAGTGCGTGGGAACTCGTTCAATCGATGCAGGGGTATTTCGGTAACGAGTCAAGGATTTGTCGACCAACTGTCCCGTTTGACAAGTCCGAACGACCAACTCGCGGACATACAGCGACAATGGAGAAAGAAAGAAATGTCGGTACGCGAGAGGAGCAATGGTGAATTCAACGAATGGCGAAATTGAGTTTCTTTAACCGCGTAATACATGATAACGAGGTTCGCCCGCGGCCCCTCGTTTAACTAACAAATACGTCGATACGGTAATCCCACCTCCTTTACCAGAGAACCATGCTATTACATACCCATAAGGGATACTACGTATAACTGGAGGATAACATTTGCTCGCCACTTTGCGCAACATGTGATATTGTTAACATTACCACTTTGGGAGTAATTTAACCGCGAACTAAGCTTCGTCGAAGATAAACAGTCGGCCAACGTTTCGCTAATAGAATGCATGCAGAAAACTTCGATGGGCTTCGAGCTTCGATGAAGTTGCGACAAAGCGGCGCGGTAATTTTCCTTTTTCCCCAAAAAAGTACAGCAAAGTAAAGTTCATACGTGGTAGAGGGGAGATTTTCTATTTCCTTTCAAGATTCACAATTCCTATCCTTTCCACTGCGCCTCACTTTGCTCATTCGCGACGAGAAAAATCTCCACGATTCTAATTAAGACACGGAGGACTCGAAACGTCTTTCCATTCTTCGGTAAACACCGACGCTCCCTAAAACCAGAAGAACGGCAACCCTCGGGAGGATATGAACGAGGGAAATTATGGGTTGGCTCGTCCGAAACAGGGACGTACGAAGCCTCTTCCGTGTTGTATATCCGCATGCCGGCGAGCTTATGCAAAATTCAAGAAACCGCCCAGCTCGTCAACCCTTGAGGACGAGCTCGAAGAAAGCGGCCAGAATTTCCACCCTAACTTAAACCTGGCTACAACGTTTCCATTGTGCCACTGTATATTAAATATACAGGTTCAAACTTCTACGCTGTAATGAAAGATATATCGCAGACACGCTTGGTTTATTTGTTTTAAAATTACAGTCAAGTTTTTACCGCCCAATACAGACACACCGTTTGGAATTGCTACGATAAAGCGGTGGAAATTAAGCAATTCTTTCTCTCAGTGCCGGCTCGGCGTGAAATATCCGAATAAAAAATTCCAAGGCGAATTAAATAGAACAGCGACAGGATGTTTGCAACACTCGTTAGTGTGTGACAAGAATGGAAGGAAATTTCCAATATTAAATACCTATACGCCCCAACTTACTAACAATAAGTTGAACGAAATTTTCGTTCTCAATTAATACCTTGCTGTTATTCGTACCTCCTAACAGAGTCCATTATTTTATGGTATTACTGAAAATGTTTGAAAGCCCTGCGTTGCAATTATAAATTATAACATAACATTGCTGCCAGTCCGAAACTTCTATCTTCGATAAAATCTATCTCTAAAATTCCGTCCCTATTTGAAAATTGCACTCTATCGAGTTTCACTGACTGTTCAATGAAAACTACCAAGTATAAAAAGCAACAGCCCTGCCCCGCTGTTACACGCTAAATATTCGAGACTAATTTTCATCGAATTTCAGCGTGCCTATCAAAAAAAAAAAGAAGAAAAATACTGTTGCAATAAATATTCAGATAATCCCGCAGCCATTCTCCAGCAGGGATTCTCCGTCCATTAGCAGCACCATTTTCATATTCCAAAGACCAAGCACACCCTTGCGCTCGTTCTCCTATGGATACATCCCGAAAGCTCGCCACTGAGTATCGTCGCGACGCCGAGCGTCGAGACGCCGTTGCACAAAGGATCCAGGCCGATAAATCTCTCGCAGATACCGGGGCCGATTCGATTCCGCGGTCGTGTTTACGCTTCCATCGACAAAAACGTCCGCCCGAGGCGTCGTCGCGATTCTATTGCCTAATGCATCGATACTACGATTCGCAAACAAGCGACTTACCATTTCCTCCGTCCCTCTGAACGGCGAAACGAGCAATTGTTCGTCAAAGACGAGAAAGCAGGGGGAATCCTTTTGGACGAGCAAAATCGAGCATGACGGCATGATTTTTAATATGTTTGCTCGACGATATTGGAACACGAGGCCTGGATAAGGCGCATTTTATTCTCTGCGTCGAATTCATGAAAAATATTCGTCGCAGCTGGGATTTCGGTGTTCTCGCAGGTTTCCTGAAATGGTGAATTAATTTCCGTGCGGATTATTGCCTCGTTAACCCTTATGCTAGCAACCGGGTACCCGGGTACCCATTTCGATATTTCCTTTAATAATTTTTGTACGTTCTTGATAAAATATCGCCAAATCGCTTTAGGTCGCGATTCTTTGAACAATTTCACGTCAACTCACGTTTTTTGAGAACAAATTTATGCACAATAATTTGAATAACTAAGCTTCGAATTTCTACTCCATTTTGGTTGCTAACATAAGGGTTAAATGGTCTACCTAGTCGCGTCTTCTTTCGTCGCTGAACCAACGCAACTGCGTGCATTATTTCTGAATCGTAACGAAGCTATTTGCGATATTCCTGTTCGCGCGTTAAAATGTTCTTACGTCTGTGCGACATTAAGTGCACGGTATCCCATGGGCAATATCCTCGCCGAAAGGCGATTATATCGCGGTGTATCGTACGCTAAAGACTTCCACCTCTAAACACCATTACGAATGATGAATGACCGGCGGGACCCGGCCGCCAGCAGCGTTTCAATGAATTATCGTTCAATTTCCGCCTGCCACCCCGGTAACAATGCCGTTAAAAAAGCGATCCGCGATAACCGGGTCACGGGTAAAAATAATGATGTCGCGTGTCGAATCCAATTTCGACTTTCCGCAATGGCGGGAACCCTCGAAACAATAATATGGTAAATCGGCGGACGATTTCCCGAGCAGCCCCGACATTGTCAAACATCGTTGTCGAAACGGGACGCCAAGCGTATGCGCATTACTGTACAACAACATTGATGTGCAAAGATAATAATTGCGTTACATGCCGCTGTCTAAACGGTTCACCCGGGACACGAGGGTTCCCGTGATTGTCGCGCCGATTCCGTCCATTATGCACGGATCACGGGAACTCTCGTGCCGTCATGATTTAGGCTTAATTGTCGCGACAGGTAGGCACGCGTCGCGTGTAATTGCACGCGTCGCCGGGGGCAAAAAATATCGAGCAACCCCCGTCTCGTTAATGCGTGCACACCGTTCGCTGCACGCTAACCCGCGACACGTTTCGTGAGCTGAGATTTAGTATTTCCTGCATCCGATAGGGGAGTAGCCGTGCTAATTTTTATCGCCGCTAAATGGCCGATCTCTAATTGTCGCTGAATTATGCGACAGGTGTGAAACGAAAATTGGACAAATTGTTATAGAAATACGTGTGAATATTCGATGGAAGTATTACGATATTCATAATAGTCACTGTAATTCGCAGTAGGGGATGCAATATTCTTCGTAATTATTCTACGATATCAGCAAGCCTGTGTAGAAATTATTTAAAGAATTCCCCTTGAAATATTCGCAAATCTCCTTGGACACTCTAACTATGGAACCGGAGGGTCGTTACAAAATTGAATACTCCTGAATTTACGGAGAAAATTCTCCGATCTCCCCGCTGGGACAATAAACGGTGTGGAAAATCACCACGGGGGGAGGTTAAAGTCGATCTAAGGAGGTGCTCGGCTCGCAGGGGAATTCGGTCGGTTCATTTCGCATGATCGTTATAACAAACGTACCATTCGATGGGAGACTCGCGAGCCAATCTTGCCGGGGGTTATTCGCATGCCCGCATACTGCATAACCACAACTCACGTGTTTCACGTACCAGCATCCTGGCCCGTTCTATTGTAATACAAACGTCTATACGTGCAAAACTTTCCTCGCCTCTAATTTCGGACCGACCAACGACTACCGTACGTTAAGGTTTAACTGGTAGCTGCTTGTAGAAATTCAACGAAATAATAATAAGAGCGATGATAATTAAGTGTTCATTGCGTTACTGTTGCGAACAGTAGCAAGGACAATTACACAACAAGTGAGAATTGTACGTATTATTTACACGATTGCCCGTGCAAATAATGTCCTATTTAATGCATCAGCACAGTGTGCAATCCAGTTTATCAAATGTAATTATTAGAAGGTATAATAATTACATTTCGCTCGACGTATTGTATTTCAATACGATGTAAATATATTCAGAATTTTCTTGGAAACCTTTGCTAATTACTGTTTACGTGTCTACTAAGTACGTGTACTATCGATGCAAGTAGACTCGATTTAAATGCAGAATAGTTGCAAATTACGAACTTGGTTTGTTACTAAGAAGAAATTTACGCTCTTGTTATTTGGCCACGGTGATCGAAGAGGTCCAAAGGGCCTGGGTCCAAGAATCCAGGGAACGCCAGGAAATCCCGCGAGATACAAGGAACTCGGGGAGTTTCGAGAAACCCTGAGAGATTGGAGGAAGCTCGAGAGATCCTTGGAGATCCAAGGAATTTCGAGGAATCGCGAGAAATCCGAGAAACTGCTGGATATCCATGGAGAACCTCGAGAGATCCTTCGAACCGAGGAAACTTCAAAAGGTCCCCGGAGATCCAACAAGTTCCAAAGAGTGTCGCGCGGTTCGAAACGACCATACATGCCCGTCATAGATCAAAGATGTCTCAAATGGCGATCGCATGTACAAAATTTGTACACGTTTTCTCGAAAGTGAAATGAAACTTTCAAATTAACATATGCTGGCAAACGAGCAGGAAACCGCTTCCCGTTTCTACTGAAACGCATCGTAAATTCCAACTTTCCAGACGGCAGATGTTCAGTTCGCCGATAAAGTAGAAGCAATTCGGCGGTAAACCAAAATTGTTTGGTTTACGCGAAGAACGATGAAAAAAGATTCCCAGCCCTGTTCATCGCGCTTTCATTTTTAATTCATCGTCCGCCGGTGAATCGGGACGGGCAGAATATGGAATTCTTTGCGTTCTTGGTGAAAATGTGTCGAGCCACGCTTTGAAACGATCAAGTGCACACAAGTTAACGCCGCAGTTATCGCGTTGCAAGTGCGTTCTACTTTTCGCTTTCCGCCGCCGTGAAATGGATGGAACTGCGTCGGAAGCGTTACGTTTCGCGTCGAAAGAAATATTTCAGACAACATATGAAATATCGTCGAGCGACGTTCGCGCATCGACGCATCTGCCAGCGAAAAATATTTCGTCCGTCCGTTTCGTAATCTTTTAATACGTTCGAATCGATATTTGTATACCGTGCGTTCCATTCCAAGTCCGGCTTAAAAATCGGAACGCAGTGGATCGCTGCGAATTAAAGTTTCGCTACCTTCGCTAAAAATTGCAGCACGCCCGGCAAGGAATTTTCACGTGGCCGTTTCTTCGACCCCCCTCGAGATTCCCCTATGCGACTCGTGGAAATTTCATGCCGGATAAAAAATTCTACGGAGCCGGAATGTTCAACGAGCGCGTGTAAACTGTGAATCGCTTTGCGGGACATTAGCATCGCGGCAAATGTATGATAATCAAAGTTCGAGAAAAGTTTATGCCCGTTTTTCGTTCGTTAGAGAAAACGTGGTCGCGGCTGAAATTTTATTTAACCCGCGACCCTCAACAAATAATTATTCCGCGCAGCTTTATCGATGGCGGCGCTTTCGTGGAATACGAGGCGGGCAATTGTGACTAAACGAATAAATTTCTCCGGCGTTTTGCTCATGCTAAGCGGCCGTCGCGGCACGATTAAATGATAAAATTTGTTTACCGCCCGACCGAGCTTGGGAACGACGCGAAAATCGCGACAGGGAATTCCCGTGCGCGGAAAAGCGCACATTTTTACGGTGGACGATAAGGAAATCCCCGTTGGCCATCCCCGAAACGCCGCGGCGTGCTGGGAGAAAGCATGGTTATATTTCTAAGCAAAGTATTTGGGAACTGAACTGAGAGAGAAAACGAGATACCTCTAACCGCATCAGACAGAAAAGGAGAAATACTTTGAAAGTACCTACAGAGGAACGAATAAATAATAGGGTAGACGGCGACAAAATTGAATTGATTGTAAACGCGAAAAGCTTTGCGACCGATATAGCCGTAACAATTGAAATAGTTAAATACATCCAATTCGGGATACATGAAGCGCCCAAAAAACTACGAATTCAAAGATTAATAAATTTATATTGTCAATCAAAGTCGCATCAGTTTCAGAGTAGTGTATAAATAGGAAGAAACCCGAGGATATAAATTGAATTCTCATCCACCGTCGTCAATGGACGACTGTCTTCGTTTTACGCGTTCTTCTTTCCAACCTGACAGGGCGAATTGCATTTACACACGCTGGTAACTGCGTTTAACGAGTAATATCGCGGGAATAGCAATTTAGATCGGGCACGCCGGTACGTATCGTTTAATAACGCCAATTGCCAGCCGCCAGATGCAAATTGCGCTCTGCATTAATAATAACTGGTGATCCGCCGGAGAAAAAGGGAAAACATCGACGAATTTCCCAGCGATCGGCCCATAATTCGGTTTCCCCTGCCATTCCCGCGAACGTTTCGCCCATTTTCGCCCGTATTCGCATAACAGAACAATCCTAAATACATCACGCTCACCGATGGAAGCTCGTTAAAAAAAAGAACTTAGTTATCTATCGTACGGTGAGCTCGGTTCGCACTGAACAAAGTTCAAAGTTCAGCTTCTTACCGCGAGGAATCGCGGAGCAACGTAGCTCATAAATATACATGCTTTATTGTTCGCTGCTGCTGGGCGAAGTGGCAAATCTGGGTCAGAAATACAGTGGCTTGGCAAACCGAGACTAAGACCGTTGAAGCTCGATTTGATGAAACATCAACGAGGAAAAAGGAATCGCCAACAAAGCGAGCGCGATTCTCGCGATGTTGATGCAAACAATAATTGTTATTTGCTTATGCATTGTTACAAAATGGATATAAAACACGAGGGGTGGGGATCCGTGAAAATTCTTCGGCGTTAAATCGAGGCTCGTGTAAACAATTAGCGGGGAAAACAGAGGAATCGCAATAACATAATTCGATATATTATCCCTTTGAACGGTATCCAGCAGAGGGCAAATGTTTTTCTCCACCCTTTCAGCGGGCTTCCGCGCCAATGGCTCGAGAGATCGACCGATCCCGGTCCATTAAGCGTTTCCACGGGAAGCACAAGTGCCGGCCGTGTTGGTAGGCGCGACATTTTTGGTTTCGCACGTTTTTCCGTGTACACACTTAATTTCCCAGAGGCGAGCCAACGGCTATTCAGTCCGGCTGGCAGCGTTCCAACTGAAGTGGCTCATACAGTTGCGGGCGAAAGGGGGTGCGGTTGGTAGTTCTTGAAATAAATCAGGGGCCCGATAAAAAGCGTTGAAATTTTCAGCGTACCCCGTCGCCGCGTAGATCGATACGCCGTACGGCGCGATAAATAAAAATGTTGCTTCGAAACGCCTCCGCGTTGCTGATGCTTTATCGTGTTCGACGGACGATCCTTTTTGCCGCGAATAGATTAATGGCCGAGATTATTGCGACTACACGCGGGATCTCTCGACCGACGATCGTGTCGCGGGCTGGATAATATCGGCGGGAATCTGAATAAATAGTGCGAGGAATAGTGCGACACTTTATCGGGCGGCGCGTCGAAAACGAGTTAATTGCTGCGACGGGATAATAAAAGCGCGATTTAAAACACAACGTAATCCGTGCACTTTGGCTCGTTTCCAAATGCGTGCTCCAAATACTGGCGTACGCGCGAACCGCCCACTCGTCCTTACTTTTCCATCTAATTTGCATCTACCCCCGGCAACTTTATCTCTATGTTCTTAGGGCTGGGAACGGGCGGGAATTATATGCCGCGGGTCTTAAACCTGTTTTTGGTGAGGCGGGTGGATGATTTGGCCGGGCGAAAAAAAAAAGAAAACGAAAGCGAAGTGTTCTTGTGCAAGAGAATCCCAGAAATACAGCGCCAGTATTATTGAACGGCTGAGAATGAATAGCGACGCGCGAAGAGTAATTTGAAATATTTGCAGGACAAGTGTGGCGAGATTTAATGGGGATACAGTAATATATGGTTAATTAAAAAATTGTGATTGCGTATAAAATTCAGTATCGAACGTATGGAGGTTTTTTTTATATTTAATATGTTATCCATCGTCCCAGTTATGCTTCGCCGAATTGATCAAATGGTTGGTGCTTTTTTTAATTCGAAATCTCTAACAAAATACTGCCGAGTCTCAACAAGAGGATACTCAAAATAGTATTAAACGTTTCGAGAAAAAAGACCGGCGATCCAGCGAGCGGAAAAGCCCATTGAAAATTCCCCGAAAGGGATCGACGCAATTTTCCTTGTAGCTTTGACCAAGGTTTTTCCTCTGGTGGCTAATTTTCTTGCTTTCCACCAAGGCCTGGGGAATCTTCTCTGAGGCAGCTGCGTTTTTGCGGCAAGCTTGTTCAACCAGCCACTTCCATTCCCGGTTCCCTCGACGAGAAGTTAACATTTCGCTAACGCTAGCCACTCGATTACACTCGCGTTTATCCGTCAATGCGAATAGCCTAAAGCCACCATAAAATACCGGGCGTCGAATCAATGGAAATGAATATTGTCATTCAACTCTTTTGGTTTCGCAAAAAAAGATATGTACACGTTCATCCGGTAAACTCGTACAAATTGTTTTTCTTTTTTAAGAATAAATACCGCGAACGGGATCTAGGTTAAACATGTAAAATAATTCCTCTGATATCTCGATAAAATCCCGGCATAGTAGAATTATGCAATCAATTCAATGTAAACAGCGCTATGAATGCGAGAGAAAATTTTATTCTCCCCGATTTTCGCGACTAATTTATGCGCGATTTAATGAATATTTTCAGAGATAATAAAGTCATACTCGTCGAATATAAATATCGCACTTATCGGCACAAATTTATCCGCAGATTTGACTAACAAAGCCGGAACAGAGCCGTGGTAAAATGAAACCGAACGAAAGCAGTATGAAATTCCACGTTTATATATATGTATACATTACTGCCCGATCCTCAGACATATCAACCATATCTCTATTACTTCCATTTCGATTTCATTTTAATCGTAAATAACTGACGCCTGGTAGCACGGTAATTAGACGAGGATGTTTTATTCAAGGCGTCGCATTAAATCGCAATAATTGTGGACAATTCTGTCCACCGTGTTTGCACATTCCCAGGATACATAATGCAACGCGTATTCACCGTGCAGAATTCATAGCTCGCGACGATGAAATTGGGGTTGCGCGATAAATACGTACCCGCCCGTTTTTCATCCGATTCTGTTATTGTGTGTTTTCCCCGTTCGCGTTTTGCGAGCCAATTTTCGGCTATTTGACGATACGAGGGGGCTGATTACCTATGGCCGATTTGCATCGTTGTCGATTAATCAGCAGATGCGATGTCTACTGTATGCAAACATCGTTTCGAGTTTGCGTTAATTATTAATCCAATTAACAGAAGTCTGTGGAATTCCGTAATTTGACGTTTGTTCTGTATAAAAGGAACATGATATTGAAATTGATTAGTGGAGTCAAATTTCGATGATTGAATTATTTAAACCGATTTATGTCCAGATTATGAAACTTGAACAACAACTGCATAACAACAGTGAAGATTGAATTTTTCCAGTTTTACCGATGGAAAAAGCGAAGCTTAAAAAATTGGATACGCAATACTTGACTTGAAAGTGTCGATGAAAAATGCACAACGTCCGCATGAAAGGCAACCCCCGAACAAATATTCATCGTTAGCACAAGCAAGGAACAACGATAACGTTCAATGTCGACAGCCGCCTATTCTGAACGGAAATTCCTTCGAATTCTCCCGGGGGATCGATAATGAATTTCATTCGTGTCACCGTTCGCCGATAATTTATTTACCCGGCCGCTTTACGTCGGGAATGAAGTTGGTATGTTGAATCGATTGAAACCAAAGATCAATGTACCGTGCACAGTTCGTAATTTATTTATTTGTCACCGGTGTCGCCGGCAGGGGACAAAATCCGTCCCGCTCAGCCCCGCGTATCGGTTAAAGTTAGAAATCAATGTATCGTGCGTCCATAATTATTTATTTGCACCGGTGACGTAGCGGATACGTCTCATCGTTATTTAATCGTCGACGCGATTTCATTTCCTTCTTCTGTGCAAAAATTCGAACGAAATTCACCTGCGATAAGCACGCGTTGGCAAATTAATATTGTTTAGTTTCGCCCTACATGTTACCAAGCGAAGATTTGCACGCATAATTTCTAAAATTTGTACCCGACTAAACAACCGTACAGTCGCTGGTTAATTGTCCGCTTGCTCTCGGCGCGAACCGACAAAACGAATAAATCACGTTCGTTCAAAGTCAGCAGAGCCTCGGGCCACGCCGCTCCATTATTCTACGCAAAAATCGATCTCGTTCGCAGCACCATTTTGGTCAGCATTCTACGTACAAAGAGTCGACAACGGAAACGAAGGAATCCATCGAAATGCGGGAAGAATCGGATTCTTTCGAGTTACTCGTCGCAAACGTTTCCGTAGATTGCATTTTCGTCGTGCAGGAGGACAAATTTAAGAATCCGCCGATATTCCACGAAAATCGATATCGAGACCCGGGTCGAACGATGATTTCGCGGAGAATGACCGAGGGATCTGTTGTGCACGCCCGCGTTCCGCGACTTTTTGTCGCTTTCGTAGGCAATCGTTGAATTGAACCGATGCACAAGGTAACCGCGCGCCTGGATGAAACGAAACGATCTATTCAGCAATTCCAACGAAAAACTATAGCGATCTAGGTTAACGCTTTACATGTAAACCACCACTTGCGATATCTGGCTACTGCCTTTCTCCTGCTATACAAAGCCCGACGCGTGAAAATTGTTTCCCTTTTGTGGGAAACAATCGGCCGCGATGATATCGTCGACAAGTTTGTCATGCGATTGACAGGCACGGAGGAAGCCTTTCACTGAAAACGTTCCGCGGTGCCTCGAATAGAGAATGATCATTCTAATTCGACCAATCGATGGTAGTTCGGTGTGACTTCCTAGACGAATATTTTTTCATACCATTAATGTTTTAAAAATTTCATACCAGCGTGAAAAAGATATGAGAAACGAGGAGACAAATTTTTCGTAACGATTATTGTACGAGACTACTGGTTCGATGATCCTAGTTCTCTAAACGTGACCAATTTGAGGTAATATATCGCAAATCCTTGGGCAGTTTCGAGCAGCCCGATACTTCATGGTAAGGGAATAAATTTCAGCGGGACGACGCGACGGCAGTATCGATTCCAATAAGTTAACAATCAATCCTAATGCAGTTGGAGTTGCCGGGGATTAAGGACGATACACGGGGACGATGGAGAGGACGGTACCTTTGAATAGGGAAGGGTGCACTTATAGTTCCGACATGATTTGGTGCAGCCGGTCAGAAATTCAAACGAACTGGGCCAATGTAAATCAAGAAGTGCCCGGCACACGAACGAGCCCCTTATCAGCACCAAGGGGATCCTGTCCGTATTTTTCAGCCGCTGAAATTCGGCAGCCGTCTTGGAAATTTGCATCGCCGGCCATTATTTCAGTATTATACTTCGAGGAGCTTGAAAAACTTTCCCCCGTCGAGGAACGGGACTCATTGAAGACCAGCAAATTTTTCAAATTTTACCACGGATATATCTTTCAGAAGAAACGAAGCAAAGAAACTTAATAGAAAATATGTGCGGTAATTTTCACTATAAAATTGAATTCAATGGACCAAGTGATCTTTCACCAAGTGAAAGAAAATAATTCAGTCGCGGCGACTGTTTGGAAGACCACGGTAGCCATTCTGTCGGCGAATATTTCCAAATTCTGCACCGAACGATCGACTCTAGTAGAGGAACACGTGCCTGGAACGACGAATCGGAAAAACGCGCCGGTGCCGGTGTCCCACATACGCGTCGTTTTAATTGCAGTCACGCGAGCTAGCGCGAGATTTCCCGACGATTCCCGTGGAATGTTAGAGAGATGGCAAACCGCACGAAAATTTCTTAACTCTCCGAATAACGTGAAACAGATAAAAATTGTATCCCCCGTGGTCCTCGGAAGAGCACTGAAAGCGCGGGATTAATTAAACAGGCCAGGCTAAGCCTGCGGCGATAACATCCTGCAAAAAGAAAGAAACACGAAACGTTGGAGGCTGCGTGGTTGGTTAATTTTTCATTTTATCTCGAATTCCAGGCGAAACTCGTGACGCAGGATAAAATCGATATCGTTAGCGTGCCAGTTTGACGACTAACGAAGCATCTGTCTCGAGATCGGGACCGTGCACTAGAGATTGCCTTGGGCTATTCATTATCATAATCAGCTCCCACTGCATTCGCCAATCCGATTCCCAGTGCAGTGTACACGTTAATGGGCTTCATGCAAGATTAACACAAACGCGGAATCGCACTGATGCCTGCAACGAAGACGCGCCGAACAGCTACTTTTGTCGTCACCCAATTGGGATGGCCCGGATTTGTTCGTGCCCGGTAATTTTGTCGTAATTAGTCATATTCAAGGGACGTCGGAGTTAAGTTGAAATAAAGATGCGTGGTTTTTTTATATAGGCCTGAAATAGCGTAGACAAATTTTCGAGAGTTATAAAATCGTTATGTAAAATAATTATTTATAGTTAGGCTAAGATTGCAAACACGTTCTTATACTAGGAACGTATATTCTAATAAATATATGACTATGCGAGAATATCTGTCGAATGAAATTATACGGGGGCTGATTAAAATAAATGGTACATAAAAAGGGACCCACGATTCATAAATACCCTCGTCAATATTCCATTCAACGCTACCTTGTTCGCGAGTAATCCGTGTTTCTCTTATCGAGATTACCAACCAGTGGCATTTGCTCGAATTCACGGATCTGGCATGAAATTGGTGGAAAATTTGTAGGCAAGGTTCGAGCAGAAATAATAGTGATTCGCGGGGCTCGCATGAGCGGAGCAATTAGTCTCGCGCGGACCTCGGTCGCACGAATCTCGAAGAACACCAAAGGAATTCCATAGAATAAAGGATCGCATGACGATGGTAATTGGTTTCACGTGAAACACGCTCCGCCATTGATAACTTCTCGCCGGGCCACTGTTCCGTTGCAGCGAAGAAAACCCCCCAAAAAACACGACCGCCACTGAATTATAAACTGCAGTCACGATTGAATTAAGATAAGATGATATTTATGTGCGACAAATTGCGGCGACTCTGAAATGGATTGAAGATGTCGTTTCTTTCCTTCTCTTTGAAATAAACGGAACGTGAATTTCGGTACGAAAATGGTGACGAAAAAGCACGGATGGAAAGATTGCTAAATGTGTCCTGGTTTTGAATATCTCAGGATCAGCCAGATCGAAGTACATAATCCGTGAATTTTTCACAGGCGATGGGAGACATGTAGCCGCTATATATCTTTCGCACAATGTATGCAGCCGGAGGAAAATGGACGGCCTGCATATTATTTATTAACTGCCATCATTTTCCTGCCGGTGCTCTCTGGCCTTTTTTCCACGGCGACTCTAGCGTGACAAAACTTCCAATGCTTCAAAGTCATACTCAGCTTTCTACAGGATTTTCAGGCGAATCTCTATCCCTAGAACCGCGTTCCCGCGGTCGTCTATTTTCGACGAAATCGAAGAGCAGGGAACAAACAAATTCTCAAGCTGAATTTAAACGCGTACAAACGTTTTCCATCTGCATGCTCGAAATTTAATACAAACTCCTCGATAAACGTCTCCTAATACTTTCGTGTCGCCGTTGCACAATTTGTGTTCAACTTTGTTCGCCCAACTTCTTAACCTTAATGAAACTTCGAATACGCAGTATCCGCGCGGTGAAGTTCGTTTATAAAGAACCGAGCTTAGCACCCGGCGAAGTATTAAGAGCTTCGGGAAACATTGCAACCGAAAACCGATGGAAGCGGAAGGGTCGCGCGTCTGCTCGTTGCGTTCGAATAATTAATTCCACGCGAAACGCCATTACGCTTGATCCTTTATGATTTCCAGCCGAGCTTTCGCATTCCATGCATCATTTCGCGTACAATAAAGACCGTCGCGTGTTTCCCATCCATTTGGAGGTTTAAATCGTAGGCCTCCATAGAGCGTTGAAGGAGGAATTTATTCGCCCAATGAAACGTTCGTAGAGTTTTCGATGAACATCGCGCCCCTTTATTCGCCGACGATATTTAATGTGCACCGTCCCGTACGATCCACGCAAGATAAATGGTCGAACGAGAAACAGTCATTCCTTTGCCACGATCATGATGTGTAATTTAACGAGCGCATGTATTTAATCGGACACGTTTTATTTACATAGTATTTGCATATCGAACGGCGATTCCACGATTGCACCGCGTCGCGCACATTTTTAGTGAAAGGGTTTCCTAAACACTAGACCAGGCAGAATTTCGCTCGTTTCTATGGGTAACAAATAATTTAAAAACCCAGGGATTTTTCGCAGCTCTTGGGTAAAATTGTAGCTGGCACGAAATACATCTTATACCACTTGCCGGAAGTTTAAAGACTAAAGTACTCTGCATTTGGAACGCTGCAACCCTTCGTGTAATTATTTATTTTATACGTTTATTAATTATAAATGAAATTACTTTACCCCAGGAAAATTATTTTCCATGGCAAGTTGTCCGTAAGAGATACTAGGAAAGCAGTATTTTACTTTAGAAATTATAAAATCCCAGGAAAGGAAACCGATACACCTGACTGCTCATTTCTCTATGCAACTTTATTTGACAAAAACGCGCCGAACTATCAAGAAACGTGAAGTATCCTACGGTCGTGGCGCAGAATTATTCAACTTCGCCTAATCAGATCCCGGGGCCTGAAACGAGCTCGCGAGATTGTCGCCGCACTTTTAGCTCGCCCTCCGCCGAATACCTGAATTAACTAATTAACGTAATATTCTACGTGCCGCCCGTCTGGCTTTTCACCCAGTCCCTGTAAATGCCGCAAAACGACTGCAATTTAGAGGAGCAACATCCAGAAATCTTAGGAGCCTGCTCCGTAACAGCTCAGAGTTTGGAAAAAATTCAATTAAATTTTCCATCGTAGCTCGGCATTACGAAAATGTGTTTTTAAAATGTCACGGGTAAACTCGTAATATTCTCTCAACCATACATAATGGTAACCAGAACGTGCCGAATTATTAATTAGAAACACGATTACAGACAGGTCGCCCTCGTAATACACCGCGACATCTAACCCCGCGCAAAGATCACGGCAAAATGGAACTGACAAAGTTCCCCATGTTTCCTATCTTTGGTTTAGCCGGGACCGCAATCGCGGACCGACAGCAACTTCGTCGACACGAAGACGGTTAAGCGTCGTCGACTGGTACAACCGGAGAACTTCGGCTACTCTTGGCCAACGTAAACTCCATGCTTGACTGATAGAGGCTTCCTGTCAGTGTTCGCCCACTTTTTCGCGAATCTCGTCTTTACATGAACTTGCAAGTTTGCGAACCTCACCCTCGCTGTTACAGCTTGCTCCGTCGGCTTGCAAGAAAGTGTAACGCCGCGGTAAACAACCGAAGTCAGGTCGGCTCGGGTTCATCTGAGCTTGAGGCCGGACAGGAGCAGCGAACCAGGCTTTGCGTAATTTTCAGGCAATCACGAATAAACAGATAGGAAAATTGATTGGTTGCTGGCGCAGGGTGTCCTCCGTTTTCGTCGTTTAATACAATGCGGCAGTGGAGTTGCTGGTTTAGACGGTTCGACGGAAGGGAATTTACAATTTCAGTGGGCGGCCCGTGCCAAAAACCTTACATACATGCACGGTCGATATTCTCGACACCTTTGTAACTGCCTGGCAATATGCGCGCTGCGGCTGGCAATGCATCACGAGAATTGCCCACGGGACGTGCGTCGCCCTTGTGACGTACGTGTAAGTCCCGGATTAATTTCTTCGTCGGCCCGAATCATCGACGATTTTTCAAACGTTCCCCGCACCTGTCGGCGCCGTCACGTTTCGCCCGCGTTCGACGAAGCCATCCCGTTCGATTTTCACGCCGGGAACCTTTTTCTAAAATTTCGAAGCACCACTCGCATCGTTCCCTCGCGAGGGGAAAAAGAAGGTCGCGGCTCCAGGAAGAGGAAACGATATTTTTCGTATTTCTCGCATGGAAAGGATTTTAATCGCGATTTTGGAACGCCGGGATCAGTCAGTGCTCTCGGCGGTAATGTTCAAAGGAAACTTGTACGCTACCGTGGACACGTTGGCTAATTGGCGTCAATCAAACTGCGCAATCGCTCTGCACGATTTAATTAAGGGTCTCGAAGCTCTAACAGAAGAGGATGGTATTGTTTAGAAAGAACGGGGAAAGCTTCCGCGAGGGATGAGAGGGAAGCTAAGAAGCACACTTCATCTCGAGTATCGCATCGAATGACTTTATCTGACTTTATCATAATTGTATTATTATGCCATTAATATCATTTTTATCAATCAAAATTTCCACGCAATGAAAATATGAAACACAGACATCTTTATACGCGTAGAAAATAATGGGGACAGATGACAAACAGAAGTATCTCCTGATTGACCCATACAAGCCATATCATTTCCATCACCTTTCCCCCGGACAAATAAATTACACGGTCCTTGGAAGCAATCCCCGATTAATACAAAATGCCTCGATACGATCGCTCGCATATCGCCGGGCGAATCGAGAATCGAGAGGGGGCGCGAACACGCGCAACCTGGAGGAATGAAACACCGGGGTTCGTTTGCTCGAGCGATTACAGAAGTTCACGGAGCAGGCTTAAGCGTGGTCGCGCAAACCAACCCCAGCCAGTCACCCTACGAAACTGACTTCCCTAATCGTGAATAAAAGCGGAAAGTTTTAGATCGGCACGGTAACGTTTACTTCTCGCCGGCTTAATCCTTGCCCGGTTACTTCGCCATCGGAGCAACTCCTTTAATTCCATAAACTTTCCTTTTAGTGACTCGGAATACATTAGCGGGGGAACACGGGACAGCTAAAACTGCAATTTATCTTGCCCGCTATGAACGCGCAATACACTGTGTCGCCCGAGCGTTTCTTGCACGATTCCGGACGGGGACGTTGCTGCCACGAATTAATTATGCGTCTCAGGAATGGCCCGACGGTGGATTAAATTGATGCTTGGTTTCAATTCGACGCTTAAAAAATTACTGCTCGGCGGGACGATTAATTCGTCGACGAACGGCGGGCACCGAGGACAATTACGATTGTCCGATATGAAAGATAAACTGTCTTCGCGGACGAAACACCGCCGCGCGGATAAAATACTTCGGCCCTGGTTTGGAAAAATATATTCGGCCGAGTTGAAATATCGTGCGATGAAAAAAAACAAAGCAAAATATTCCTTTTCCATTACACGCTGCACGCCCGTTTATTTGCCTCGCGGGCACAACAAAGGCCGTAAATTCCGCAAAAATTTATTAAACAATAAACGTCAATGGCACAATGAGAATAGACGCGAGGAACGTTAGCCCGGCGAAACGGTCGATTTCTTGCGCCACCATTCAGTATCCCGGCACGACCTGTATTTCTGTTTAGTTTCAATTGAAAATCGAGCAAAACACAACGGCCGGTCCGCCGGTTTTCAAAGCCGCGTGAAAAAGCTCTAAGCAACGCGTCAACTATAAATCTAACGTGTATGGCGGGCGCAATAAGTCGTTCTGCCGTGAATGTGTGTAAATGTCGCGGTGGCCACCATAGAAAGCGACTAACAAACAAACCTGGAGCGACGCGTCGCTTGCGCTATTTGCAGCCGGGTTTCCTGATTATTCGAACGACCGTACGCCCCCAGAAGCGCAATATTTCTGGAGGGGAAACCGTATTTATTCTGTACCAACGAGGTGCCTTTCGGAACGCGACCAAGGTAAAAGGCCAGCTCGCGCGAGCCTTCGCGAATGTTCATGCTAGACGAATTTTTGGGGGCAGCGTTTGGTTACCGTGATAATAAAATACCGGCAATTCGACGGATTAGATTAGAAACATAAATTGTGTGCAGAGTGAGAGGTTCCCGTAATCCATTTAGAATTTCACTTGCGTCAAGTACGTGCAGCGAATGAACTTGTGTCAAGTACGTGCCCTATGTTGAGCATAGCGGACGAGGAAAGGAGTGAAAGTACGGGGAAATCGAAGGCGAGCAAGAATTTCAATGGCAAACGACAGTCGAAGGAATATAAAACAACAGAGAAATGTGCAGAGAAGAAGCACGTTGTTTCAGCGTTAAGTAAAATGAAATGCTTCCTCCATGCATATTATATTTTTTTAATCGAATAAAAATATCGCGGTAAATCCCCGTAAACAACACTTTGCCTTTCATTACGGAATTGCTTCGAAGATATCTGGTTCACCGATCTTGATTATCAAGTTCCACGAAGCAACTCGCGGCAACCGCAAGACCGACAGCCCCTAATAATGTAAATAGCTCGTAGGATCGCAAATAGCTGATTGACTGGCGTGATTGGAATGTCCTCGCGATGCCTAAGGTAAAGCTGGCAAAGGTAAGACCGGGTGAATCGGGCAAAAGCATAGAGCGGAGCGCGAAGATAATTAGCAAGAACGCCGGCAGTAGATGAGATGAACGATCCGCTCGAAAGGAGAATCAAGATCAAGCCTTCGAGATAGATTGACTTGTGTAGCCGGCCTTGCGTGCCAGAAGCGCTGCGTTCGCGCATCAGATTTCATTAATTCTGAAGCCAGGCCGAGAAATAACTACGCTTTTGTCTGCTGGGAACTCGTGATGCAACTAATCCACGTAGTTATTAATTACAAACGTACCCGCGTTCGCGAATCTTGGGAAATGTTCGACAGCTTTTGCAAATATTTCGCGATGGATTTCGCAGAAATGCAGGCACGAATTTTTACAAATATTCAGAGGCGAACATTTGCTAATTCGTACAAATATTCCCTCGGGCGTACTCGCCAATTCTTGTCCGAATAAATGTCGAATAAATACATTTAAAAATTTAGCTACTGCAACCACACTTGCCAGTTCTATTGCAAACATGGAAAACTCGTGTACAAACAGGGGTGTTCGGTAGATAGTGAAAATCATCTGCATCATTCGTGCAATGTAATCGCCTCTTACAATCCCCTCCACGGAATCAACGTTCGAGCCCAATGAACTCTCAGAGTCGCACTACTATCCGGGTCAAATCCGTGCAATTGACTCGATATTGCATAACAAACGAACTCCTCAAATGTTTCCCAACGTAAATAGAGATACAGTGGAGGCTATGCGAGGCCGAATTCGTCGGGCCTTGAATCAAAGCAGGACATGAATTATGCGAAATTCCATTGGCCCCATGGATAATTCACCACGGACCGATTATCGAAAATCGGTTCCAACCGAGAAAGCAGCGGATCATGAGTAAGTAAAGGATCAAACGATTCCAGCATGAGAAAATGGAGAGCGAAAGTAAAACGCAGAGTGGTGAAGGAGAAAAGAAGAAAGGGTGTCTGTGCGTTGCTTCGATCGTTCGAGCACTTATTGCTCGCGGTGTTCGTACCAGAAGAGCATTAGAGATCACCGTTGAAATCGACGCGCAACCGGCCCCTGCATCGTTCTATCGCGTTGACATTTTAATGGGGATGCTGCATAGGGGAATTTTGTTAAAGGCTTCTTGTCGTCCGCCCTCCGATACAGGGTCGTGCGACGAGTATATACGTCGTTCTTTGTGGCCACTTTCAAAGGCTTTCCGCGGTAATTGATCGGCCATCCGTTTCCTATAGTTTATTGTTGCTGCGCGCACACCAAGGACCGCCTGCACGTTTTCAATCTCGCCGGCTCGTTCGGCCGACGTCCCGCAAACGTAATGATTAATTAATCGGCCAGCCTGCGGTGAATTAATGCGACAGTTTTTTTTTCCGTGGCGTGGCTGCCACTTGGAAATCATTGCTCTAGTTCTCGCCGAAGGGTGAAACGAAATTATTTTCCCGTTTTCCCTGTCCTCTCTGTGTGGTCGATCGATTCGTTCTAGCTCGCGACACGATAGGGGTGACCGATAAATTTTTTGGATGGTTCCTTTCAATCAAGTTCCAACGGGAAATAATTGAACAGGTTATTTTATTAATTGAGCCTCGCGTAAGCTGTAACACTTTCGTTCACCCTTTAGACTTAAAGAAAATATTGCTTCTCTCTATCATTCACGTTGCATTATTCCCCTTGCTCCACGAAGGAGCGGCAATTCTCCACGCCATAAATAAAACTTACTATTGCATGTAAAAAATCATGGCTTGTAAAATGTAACCAAGCATCGACTATCCATTAACTTCCTTCTCATACAAAGGTCGTGAACGTAAAACGATTTCTTCGAAATTCCCTGTTTCGTCCAATTGTCCGGCGTACGCTCTCGAAACCATAAAACTGAAATAACTGTCGTCCGCATCAGCCTGAATTCGCTGCGTATTCGCTTCGAATTCGAAGCGAAATGGCGTCATTTGCAGCCGATTTTCCACGATAACGAGAACTCGGTCAATACGTGAACACTGGCTACGGAACGGGTTTTACCGTTCAGTTGAACGTTGAATACATAACACGGCCGTCCGCCACGATGACCAGCGGCATTAAACCTTCATGGTCACCGTTCAAGAACGAGCGGCGCACTGCTTTATAGCATCCCCGTCTGCTCGTCAACAAGAAGTCCCAAGCTTAATGCACATCTTTGGAAACATCTGCGACAGGACACTTCGTTCTCACAGGTTGTTGAACGAACAGCGCCCCGCCGTGAGTTCTGGATCATTTTTAAGCACGTGGATTAAGCAATAACAATCTCTGTGCTGTTGCGGGTATTAAAAAAAATGTCAAACTCCCGGAATAAATTGCGGCGCGATTGTAAATAATTGGGAAACATCAGAATTATTTAACGCTCCGGTGAATCGTTCTTTTCCATACGCTTTTTAACTCGCCGCACATATTGCAACCTGATCGACGTTACGATTAATAGCAGAGGTGCAGCGGTATTTACTGGACGCGTAAAAAGCGCAACAATGCATTGGGCAAACATCGCGTTCTATCCTGGCTGGGTTATAACGACGTACAACGTTTACCGTATTCGGGATACGGTGATGAATGTTGATTGAAAAGAATCACTGATAAATCCTCGTATCTCGCGTGCATTACGTGCTGATAACGCGGTGTGTTCTGGTGGACATTTTTTTCTGTGCAGTGATAAGTTGTAATAACGAAAGATTGGCCGGGCTGGACAATGAAGAATAATGTTACGATGCGCAGAGTTCTGTGGAAATACGAACACCGTGGACTAATGCAATTTCTGTCCAATTCGAACGGTACCCAAGATCGAATAGTCTGAAAGAATATTCTTAATCGTAGATTATTTTCCAGAATTTCCAAGCCTACCGGTTATGCCGTGCGCGGCAATTGAATAATTGCCAGAATGAATTTCAACCCCGTAGCTCGATGTGCATATATTTTACTGTAAGCCAGCACCGACCAACGCTACATACTTCCCGATAAAACGAGCAACGAGGAAAAAATACAAACTGCCACGTGAAGAAAGGAATAACACAGAAAGACAATATTACATTTTTTGTTTTCAATTTTAATAGTATTAATTAGTGTAGCTTTTTTAACTTTATTAGTCCGGGCGACTTTCACGCGAGAAAATCGCAAACGCGGCCGATTTTCCACTTTGAACGTTTCAACTGCGCCGCGTGACTTCATTAAACGCGCATCGGGCGCACGGAAAAAATAAAACTGCATGCAGAAGGTACATATTATGCGGGCAGCAACGCGACACGCTATCGTACAAGCGTAGCATCCTCTAATGATGCAAAAGCCGGATGGCTGCACAGCAATATTCCCTTTTGCATCTTTCCCTTTTCACCTGTCGCGCCCGTGCTCGTGTCCCACCTGCGCTGCACCCGATCCTTCACCCTTCCGCACGGTTCCCTCTATCTCAACCCGCGTCTGCCTGCGCTAACGCCACGTGGAAAACTCCAATAATCAGCAAACTTGCCTACGTGTATACAGATCGCGAACCGGAAATTCATTAGACGACCATTGTGCATTTACCCTCGGTCCAATTAGTATTATTTTTCGACCCGACGCGCACGCGTTTATTCAGCGTTTCGACGCCCGATTGCCGACGTCGAATCGCGCGCCCTGATTCCAGCTCGGCCTCGGCCTGCCCACAAAATCGTTTCCATCGGACGACTGTGAATTGACAGTCGTTTTCGTATCATTTTAGCTGCAGGTAATTTAATCATTTTCTTACGCGCGCGTACATCATTTGATCAACAGAGCCCGCTTTTGTTCGTATCGCGACCCACTCAATTGTCGCTGTTGTCCCCCTAAAGTGACTCGGCGATAGTAATAACATTTGTCATTAATTACAGGCATTAATTGCTGCGCGAGACGGCATTAATCACTTTGATTAATCGCTTGCTAGTAATGCCGCGCCCACCCGCGCCTGCCTAAACTCCTCGTCCGTGATATTCGTCCTGAAGTACGAAGAAAAATAGAAACTATTTATCTGAACGTCTAATACGATTACAGTAAAGAAAGATCAACAATCGAAACATCAATTAAAAGCCAGCGCGTGTTTACGAAACGAATCTGTCTGAAGCTTCCCTCAAGCCCAAACGCTTCGCACTCAATTTCACCTAACAGCTAAATAAATAACAGCCAATTGTCAACCGCGATAATGATCACCTGCTAATAATAAGTATCGAACGTCTGAGAGGCATTTCGCCCACTTGTCTGCTCAGGACCGCAAAAATTCGGAGACCACTATTGGATCGGGGCGGACACCGCTGGAATCGGACATCACGCTCATCCAGGAGCCGTAATTTCAATTGGAAAACGAGCAAAAGGACCACGGGGAGGACTGTCGGGGCTCGTGCACAGAAAGCGGAATCGTCCCGGTCCGCATTAGTATTCGTGAGGATCCCGTGCTGAGAACCGCTGCGCCGATCGCGTGCATTTCAACGGCAGCTGCTTCGTATTGGAGGCCAACTGCTCTCCGCGATGCCTGCTTCTCACAATTATGCGGTGATATCGTAAATACGACCCCCTTTAAAATTCCTCTCGCTAATACCCGGCGCCCACTACACTTCGTCGCGCTTCCTTTTAATTCCGCCGCCCTCAGCCGATATCGGAAGGGCGAGGCTCGTAAGGGGCGAAACTTTGGAACGCCTGGAAATTAGCCGGCTCGGTGGCGCGTCGGCTAAATAAAAGTTGGCCGCGCGGGTGGCGGAAAGGAGCGAGCTGCCGGGTTTGGGAATTTTTGTCGTTGAAATCGGAATGGAACGGGGCGGCTCGTTGAAAATTACTATACCGGCGTGAATTAAGAGGCTTTCCAGAAGCGGGAACAGTGCTCCGGGCGGGCCTCGTTACGGGTCAATCCTTTGCAAGATAAGACGGGGTTAACAGGCCCGAGGCGATCGAAGATTCGCAGGCAACGACGAGTTCCTCGTCGGGCACAGTACTCTGCTTCGATTTTGCAGGCTAAATCCACCTTCGAATATTAGGGTTCGGACGACATTTCGAATTGTTTGCCTAATAAAAGACCTCTCCTAATATGAGACCCCTGCTTATTTCCGATACATAACTCTTGAATGTATTGTAGCGATGCTATTTTGTTCCGTAAGTAACCGTTCGTTAGTTATTTTATACACACGTTGGCGTTGAAAGTAACGAACCGTCTTGTGAGATCATATTCTGAAATACATTACTGAAAGTTTTTCTAAGTGTTCGATTAAGTTACAGATACTTCCAAAATGGTAAGCGTATAATCATTTTCATAAATACTGATGTATAGTGTATGCAATGAAGTTTAAGGTTTCATAGTTCTTTGCCATTACATAACGAAGGTACAACTTTTAATCTATTTAATAGTCATCATGTTATTAAGAAACCGAATCATTTTTACTTTTCTTTTCAAAAAGTTTCAAAAGAATACATATTGCACTATTAAAACATGTAGCGATTTTGAATAAAAGTGTTCTTAATCGAGAGTTATGATATTTTAAAAAATGGGTCTCATATTAGGCTACTTTACCCTAAGTCGGTCGGGAGTTACAGTGTCTGTAACACAATACAGAGTCTTTCGTTCGGCTCGATTAATTTGTATAAACTTCACATGCCATATTGATTAATCCGTGGCACAGTGATGTGAGTTTCTCTGTAGCCGCATAAAAAAGTCTTATCTCCATTCCTGTAACCAGGCAAACAGGGCCTATCATACCAAGCGCATCGCGGTTCGTATCGCTTGCATCAAAGTGTCGTGTTTACGGGGGTTCGTAAAGGCGAGACAGGAGGACAGGTTGGGCCCTCCCTTTGGCGGTCCAACAGGCTGCAGGGTGGTCCGCGGTTCGTTGCACTACACGCAGGCCAGATAGAGGGGCTCGGTTCGCGTACAAATGTAGCGAAACGGGGGATGAAGTGGAGAACGGAGTTTGGCGGCGGCGAAATGCACAGAAATAGGAAAAGAAGAGAACGTTCAGTGGATGAAGGGAGACTGACAGAGTAGCGAAGCTGGTCGACAAAAGGACGCAGCCGGCGAAACGTGACTCTAAAATAAATTTATCGGATTCTGAATTGGAATACGGGACGAGGACGCACGATCGACGCCGTTTTGGAAATGAAACAAAAACGAAACCGCCTAAGCGGCGCAAATTTTTCGCCTCGGAATAATATAGGAGACCCTGGTTGTTCGAAAATAATGCAAGCTCAACCCGGTAAAACTTTCTGTTCGTTTAGAAAAAAGATAAAAAATTGTGACAAATAGTAGAGAATGAAGAATTCGTAAAACGGCAGAAATCAGGAAAAATCGATTAGAAATTTCTTGCTAAATTGCCTCTATCGTATACTGCAACATAATAAAACGCCACGCCGGCGGAATTTGTCCAGATAATCAAGCGGTATTCGAGCAGAGTCCACGAATGAACGGAGAGGAATAGAAGGATGATACTCGAGGTACAGCGATACTGTGAGGAACAGATAAGTGGGCAATTGGGAGACGAGGCTGAAGGGTAGAAGAGATTTAGGATACAGTGGCCATAATGTATGCAATTGGGCCGAGAAGCGTGTAGGGTGGTACCATCGGTTGGTCGATTATGCGTGCTGTTGAATGGCGAGGAGAGCAGGAAGCTGGGAACACACAAGCCCGGAATACTCGGCCGCCTACGTAGGCACTATGCACGTCAGGTATTATATGGTATTTAGCGTGTATCTGCTGCTCCACGCACGCCGTGCTTTAGCATTCTGCAGTCAGAATTGCTGGGGAACACGTGTTCCAAGAATATCGCCGGCGCGAACGTCCTCAAGAGCAATGGTTGCCTGCCATCTGCGTACAATTGTTAATAATAACGAATGAAAACGTACAATTTTTCTGCGGCTGAACAATTTTTTGTCATCCTTTTTTTTCCGTCTCTTTAGCTCCTGTATTAACGATGAACGTGTTCATGGTCGTTTCATAATTGAACTACGATTCGAATTCGAACATTCCATCGACAGTATATATTTACTTGTACTACTTAAAAATATATCTCTCTTTATCGTTGACCCACGCTACTCGATATATTTCATTTCAATCCATGCATGATACAGTGGATCGTTCAAAATGGAGTGTCTTTTATCGTTGACAGAAGTATACGAAATATTTAAAGCTGGCAATTTCTACCTCGTTTTCTCGCTTATTGCTGTCCCGAACTGGGCCACCGATGCGTTCGATACATCCTCAAAATGTACTCGCGTCGCGAAGAGCTCCATCCACGCGTGTACCCGTGATACCGGGCCTATTTTCAGCCTTTCGGTATAATTTCGACACTCGACGATCCACACGCTCGCGATAGAATTTCGTAAAATCTTGGAGCATGCGGATTAACTAATTCGCAACGATCCAAAAGTATCCCTCTACGTTTCTTCGTCGAATTAAACAGAAATTAGTCCACGAATTGTCACTTTCCATATGCAGTGGGCCGAACGGCACGGATATTTTGAAATAACGAGCATCATAATCGAGTTAGGGGTGCAAGCGAGCCGACCGGCGTTATGAGAAAAATGGAAACGAAACCGAATTCGAGTTACAGTGTTTTTGCAAGCGAGCCGGCGAATTTCGAATGATCACATCCCTGAAAATAAAAAAGCCACGTGCCCATTCCGCGACTGATTCGATTCGTTTGCATGCAAATGTAAACTTCACAGGTGATAAAACAACCGCCCCGTGATATCGTCTGGGCGATGGCCCTTTTATCCTCGCCTCGGATACTGAATCGTACCCGGACAAGAAACAGGGACAATTTAATCGATGCGAAGAACATGGCCGATGTAACACGCGCGAAATTAAATTCTCTGTTTACGCGAGCGAAGAAAATTTGCCAAGAACAGAAGAAACGGGTTTCCCGAATATAGAGCCGGCTTAAAATTAACGAAGGGACTGTTTGGAAAACAGAGTCTCCATTTTCTCTTCGCAGAGGGGGGAACTGGGAAAACAGAATCCTTAGTTTTGCTCGACGACAGGGGAAACTTCGGCTAGAACTCGAATTAAATTCATCGAGCGAGCACCGTTCATCTTCTTCGAGTTTGCTCGACTCTTTATCCAATTTCGTTGACGGTTCATAGGATTTATCTACGCTTGTCCGCGTACGCGCTGCAAATTGTGCATCGTTCGACCACTTTTGTGGACCAATGTGAGTGGCCAGCATGTGCGAGTATCGATCGAAAGCCTATCGAACGAGGTATTTTCGCGGTCAATCTGCTCGAAATTTAAACGCACATAACACTGCACTCCTCGTTCTCGCGACAATTCCAGCTGGGAAGGAATTTTGATACGACGATGTTGGATGGATAGTAACGTACCTTTTGGTAATCGATGGCCAGGAGAAGGTACTTCCGATCGGCCGACACTTGATGATCAAAACTAGATATCAGTGCCTGGAAACAGAGATAAGAACATTATTGTTCACGAAGGTTTCTTCGTTCGCGGAGAAGTTCATCTAGAAAGGGGCTGATTATTTCTCAACCACGTCGAGGTAATCTCTTTTAAAGCACAGCTCAGCAGAAAGAAAACACGTTGTACTCACATTGTTACTCGAGTCCAGGATTTTCCTCGGCTTCCTCGATGTGACATTATAGATCAGGAGATTTCCAGTTTCATCGCGATACAGTATCTCGTTTCCTGGAACAGAAACGTAACGTGTATTCCTCCAGCGATCTCTTCCTCCGACGCTGTAGATACGCTGGCTTTTGTTGCGGGGGAAAAAAATAAATTGTCCCGATAAAGACCGTTCGATAAAATGAAATTACTTTTATATCGCACACCGTTCCCGCGAATGCTGGTTTAGACAAGTTGCGCCGAAATGCCTGTTCTGATTTACTTCCTAAACCCACGATATTGTAATTTAGAATATCCCGATAATTGCACTTCGCCAGCGTGAGCATTCAAAGTTTCAGAAGTCGATAAAAAAACGGAACTTTCGGCAATAGTGCAGAACAAAGTTTGCGCGTGCCACAGATAACCAATGCTGCTTCATTACTTAAAACAAACTGGTACTGTACGCCTTTTTTTCTGAAACGAACAATTCATAAAATTGCCTAATACACCTCGACGGCCAAAGCTTTTAACTTCCTCTACACCTACGTGAAAAAAAATGATCTAAGAACGACTGAAAGTCCCGACGCTGTTAGCGTATCTTCGATTAAGGCGCGATCGATCCACGGTCTAAACCTATTAATCTACGTAATCCGCACTGTCGCTCCTAATTAACCCAAATTGACGAAGTTTTCCCGCCGAACGAAATCAAGCCGCAATAATCCACGTCCCTCCTTTAAGCATTAACCACCTTTGTTCCCAATTAGTCCGGATTAACAAGGTTTCGCTGCGAAGGGGTAGAATGTGCACCTGTAACCGATATCCAGTGGCCACGCCACCGATATCAGAGGCCAATATAAACGTCGATTCAGCAACGATCGCCCACGGATATTTTTTCCAGTGTTCCGTTGCCGCGTCCTTGCGTCACGTATCGTTGTATGAAACTGTGAAGGTGAAACGCGCAGGATTTTAATATCCGGCACGACGGATCAACAACCGCGATGAAATCGTGGGGGATCCGCTAAACGACTGCGAAGATGGGAGTCGCGGAAACGTTTGCGAAAGACACAGGAGAAATATGTCGGAAAAAAGAGTGCAGTGTCGACGATAATAAAACAAAAATAGATCCGCGAGAATAACAAGTGGAAACGGAAATGAAATTTTTTAATAAATCTGTATCTCTGCGCCTGGGAGAGGGAAGCTTTATTTACGACGTGTAATCTAGTGGCGGGTCTAAAGAAGAAATTTAATCTTGCAGCAACGTGTAGAAATAGTTTGGAAACTTGGAGCACCACTTCGACAAACTTATTCCATCGATCAACCCCATCATTTCCTGATTTTGACGTAATGTCAAGTTGAAAAATGTACGTGGTAAAGCCGTCAAGATTGTGAAAAAAGTAGGGAATAGGAAACAGGTATAGGAGTGAAAATAAAAGCCTGGTGCAGGAAAGAAGGTTTGGAAAAAATTATATTGGAGTATGCGGTTCCTTGTGAGTCGGGTTCAAAGTAGTGACTCTATGTATGGTGCTTCGCGTATGACTATATTCCCCGTAGGAATAGAATATGCATTCGGGCAGTATATTACTGTCGCTTATGGCATGTGACAAACCTCGAATCTATTCATGCGACTCGATGAGACCTGTGCTGCCTCGTTTTATTTCTGCTTGCGTTTTTCATTGCTGGATCGTGCTTTTAATAGAGGGATTTGAATGTGACTATAAAGAGTACGCCTCTACGAGACTGACAGTCGAGCTCCATGATTACCAGCATTATCGGTTTACTGTCTTGCTTACACGTGTAATAAAGTGGGTATACTTTGCGTATCAACGGGTGAACGCGATTTTTATTGTTAAATATCTCGTAAACTGTACCGCGTCTACGGAAACGGCCGGAGACGAGACAAACATTTTTCGTTTTTATATCTGCACGCAAAGTTTCATCGTGTTATTCGTATGGCTGTTGGTAATCACAGCGGAAAATAACATAAAAAAAACTGCAGCGAGTTAAAACTCTAGTACGCTCATTTTTTAAATACAAATTCAACCGTTTGTTTGCTCGTCTGTTAAACGCAAATTAAATTACTTCAATTCCGAGGACAGAATCATTTCATATTCATACTATATGCTCCATTATATTAATTTCAAATTATCCCAATCGAAACGCCTGTTTCTAACAAAATTTACGTGCAATTTCCAGATATTGCGACGTGACTGGTAACTAGCGAACCAAACTACAGACGGGCCTCGCAGGTGAAATGACTTGCCTCGTTCATTTCCATAGAAATTCACGCGATCACTTCAGATTTCACGGGCTGCGGAATCTATCGACGCCCGTGCATGCATTATTACAAAGCAGCATTTCCAAATATACCAACGTAGCAGGCCAAACTAGACCGTGATGCACATGGCGTCGCGATGCGTCGCATTTCTCGTGTACATACGAGAATCCACGTCAACGCGGGATTTGCCCGAGATAATGCCGCAGCCTTGACTCGTTCAGGCTAACACGCTGTTTCCCTGCAATTTTCCTTCGCAACCAGTCACACCCGGCTATGTTTCGCGCAATTTATTCAAGTATTTTCGCGTGACAACAAAGAGGGTGACGGTCCCTAGCGTAAATGAGGGTCTTTCCCAACGAATTCCGCCGGCAAGCAACTAGGTATGCGATTATCAAGATACTATAATAATCATTATTGTTAAATAACAGCAACGCTCGAATAAAAAATGATAGAAACAGTTGAATGTTATAATTTCACTACGCTTTTTAATAAAACGTATCTCAAGGGTGCCGGAAAATTTGATTACAATTTAACACGGTAAAACAATGCGAACCTCCTAGCACCTCCCGATGCTAAACGAAAACATCGGAACGCTGTGCTTTCTCTGTTTAGACAAATGGCGCCGGTTGCCGTATTGCCGTGGCGAAATGTACATCGGCCGCAGAAAAGCTCGGTTCCCCAATAAACGACAAAAGAGCCTGCATTCTTCTTTTTACCCGGGGAAAGCACTGCGCATACAACATGCATGCTTTTCAAGGATCGTCTGGCCTGGCACCAGCCTCGATTTTAACGAAGACGTGCACAGCATAATAGCGAGGGCACGATGTTCAAAAAACGCTGACATACCGATAGCCGCGTTAGCTTCTAATTTGCGTGATCACAGCTCGTATACGAACACTCTCCCTCTCTGTCTTTCTTTCTTTCTCCCCCTATGCATATCGTTCAGGCAGCGTCGCGTATTAATCAAGTTCGTTCGTACGCGAATAACGCGGGCACACAGAGAGCTTTATAAGTGAAGTTGGTGCACGCCGCACACATATATAATGACACTCACAGTGCACTCATCCAGCCACCGCGGCGGTAATTTCTCTGTAAATAAATCGAACCGCCTGTAAACACCCTTCCGCGATTCGTCGTCGATAATTTTTTTTTTCCCGCCCCGAAGCACGCAGAGAACCCGTCTTGCAAAGCGACTGTGCTCCCTGGGAAAATTAATCAACATAGCCAACATCGTTTGAAGCAAGCACACACACGGCGTATGTGGGTATACGTGAAATTGCTTGAAAATAGGGCAGTTTTTACACCGTCTCGTCGTAGGAAATTATTTTCGCAGCTGCGCTGACGTAATTCAGCGAGCCTCAAGGGCCCGAAATTCGCAAATTCCATTTCAATATTAATAACTAATAACACACTCCCGCGCGCTGCCCGTGTCGACTTCATTCTTTCCGGTCGTTTTTCTTTCTTTATTCTTTTTTTCACTTTTTTTCTCTGGTTCCAGCCAGCAAGATTGCGGATGAAAGTTTAACGCTGTGTGCTCATCTACGACACTCATTCTTCACGGAGGAGACGGATGGCTCGAAGATTCCGTTAGATTGCCAATCTTTTATATCTTTTATATCTTTTTTTTTTCGAGCGATTTGTTAGGAAAATCGTCTTTGGGATATTAGTGATCTAGCGTGAAAGATTGTCAGTGTCGGTTCTATCGCGAATTCTTTAGCTGGGGGTAAAGAAAAGCAAGAAAAGAGTAGAGCCAAACAGATTGGAAAAAGCAATAACATTTCTGGTTGCACGTTTCACGAAATTCGCTGTCGAAATTTCATTTGGAGCGAGCTTATTTAATTTCCAAGCGTACGCCTCACGCACTATCCCCTGTAACTCTAAACGGAGCTTAGCCAGCAGCAAAAGTCTCGAGACAACCACGTCCAGCTTATGTGCCGGGCGTTTAAACCTAACGACGCCGTTTACAAAGGGGAACGAACCGACAGCCGTTGCTGCGTGTGCATACTTTCATAAGAAACTCCCGGGGACGCGTTGTAAACTGAAGGAAACGTTTCAGGCAACGCTGCTGATAACTGCCCTGGGATTAAGGGAACGCTTCAAACTGTGAAAATGGCCACGGCCACGAGAAATAGCTGCGTGGCAATTTTTGCGAGACCGGAGAACCGAAACGCTTAGAATAGACTGATACGAGCAGTCGTTCTTCGGACAAGCGACGAGAAATATTTTATCTGCCGGTTGGACGATGAAAATCTTGGAAGCATTGAACTTCGTAGCACGAACGATACGTCGAAGGACTGGAATATCCAGGGGCCAGAGGAGTCAGACGTTTCGTGGGCGAAAAACTCGAGCGTTCCCAGGAATAAAATTCAAAAGCTCCAGAGAACTCCCCACGGATGAAAGTTAGAAAACTCGGACGTCCCTAATCTCAAAAGCGGCCACAACTTCATCAATATGTATGTATTTCCGTAACACGACAATCGAGATCGCCGGCCGTCTAACTTCTCGCCCCGGAGCATTCCCGTCGTCTACAACGGGCGGCCCTGATAACAGATCCATCAAAATTTCGCCCCAAATTCGCGGACCCTAATTGTATCCTCCCGTGAACAAGCAGAGCAAGTCTCCCGGACGGAAGCTCGTTTTCTACAAATGGAACTCCCTTGTATCCGACAAGCCACTCGTACATCATCATCCGCGCCGTGTATCCGTGCAAACGAGGACCGCCCTGGAAATGCCGCGCGGTGTCCTCGTGGAGTTCAACGGCGACAAAAAGGGAGGGGAAGAAAAAGAAGAGTTATCGACGGGACGAGTTGCCCTGTGGGACCTGTTACCGAAAGATAACGACGATTCACGCGGAACGTCCATCGTCGTTTCAAATGACGTGCGCTGCTCGTCGCCATTATGAACAACTGGACGGATCATCGTGGAGGACGTCCCGTGTGGCCGGGCAATCGCGGAACACGACCACGGCCTGGAAATAATGGAGGCAGCACGGTTTTACGCGCGCCCGTTAAATCCGCCAAGGCTTGATTGTATTTATGGATTCCACCCCTGGATCGGCGCCCGATCGGATTCGTTTATTAATTCCCGAACGATCGGGGTGAATAAATATTCGCGCCTTGCCGCGGCGAATCGAGACCCCTTGGGGACGGTGTAGCGGAGTTTCGTCGAAAAAGAAGATTTATTTCGCGGACGCTGGAACAGGTTTTGATGGATCGTTCCGCCGGTTTCTTGCTCTACCTCTGGTTCGGACTTCCCCGGATGGTGGACGTGTGCGAAAGTCGGGGAGGACGGGTGGAGATTCGATGAGGAACGTCGAAAAGGGGAAGCGGAGTCTTCGGGTTTGGAAATCGTAATGTAATTGGCGGGGTTGTCCGCAGGAAGGGATAACGAAGTCCGAGAGATCATTAAAATTCGGAGCACCGTTGAAATTTGGTGAATTGGCCAGATTGCACGGGATGATAGAATGACTTTTCGTCTCTGATTTCCTGATGTCGATGCGCGACGCAGACGAATTTTTATTATACCACGATGATAATTATATAATAATAATTTTCATCAAAGGCCATTTATACAAAGTCTTCTTGCCATATCTTTGAAAAACGACGCAATAAAAGAGCAGATGTTCTGTGTGAAAAAAAGGAAGAAGAAAGAAGAGAACAGACGTTGTTGCAGGCCCCAGATGGAAGCTATTCTCACGTGTCGTGCGTTGAAACTCGAGAACATCCAATTACGACACTTATGGCGCCACTTTATCATCCCGAAGATTATAAAGGATCTTAAGGGCCGCGGAGATGAAGGAGCGATAACAATTTTTATCGGGGGTAATTGCCAGCAAGCGAAATTCCGAAGCTTCCCCCGCGACTATTAAATCACCTTAATCTTTAATATCTCAGATACCGCGGGAAGCGTTCGAGGAATCCGTTTTCAGCCGCCTACCTCCTCGTCCTGGGACAATAAAACACCCACGAGTCTAATCTCGTGCAGAGTCGATACCTTTAACGAGCCTTCAGGGCGAACAGATTGTCCGTGGCCCATTCGAGAAACGTTCGAGGACAGATTTTCCTTAGCCTGGCCGTGAGACGATGAAATCGATTATGATCTGTTCACCGGATAGATTATTACTCTTCTAGTACCCAGTCGTTTGACTTTTTAATTCCAAATGGATTTCTCGTGGGGATCTTTTTTTACAGTGGAAATATTGATACTCTTATTCTGGACTACGTAATACTGCCTTCTACTTTAATTCATTTAAAAGGCAAAGAGAAAAAGACAATTTTCCTAGCTGAAACGGTAATAGAAACATTTCTGTCACCTTAGGGCAGAGTGAAGCAGTTGGCGGAGAAATACATATTTAGTAATTTATAGTACTCTATCATTTATCTGAATGCGTTTACAATTTTTATAACAATATCGGGTTAAACACGAGGACGTTCAACCTAGACAGATAATAATCGAACGTTTAAATAAAGTTTACAATCAGTGTAGTCATTTATCAAAGAAAAATATTCGTCGAGAATTATCCAAAAAATGATCGTCCACCGTAATGCGATATCATATATTTTTCAGCCGGTTTGTTCGCGCGCGGAACTTAATCCCGTTTTTACGGAGGATTATCTTTTTTCAACTACGCGATTAATTAATAAAGGATTCACGTATTATCGCTTAAATGGAACAGTTGTTACATCGTGTTTCGTTAATCATTAAAAACGGTGCCGCATATGATGTAGATATAAAAGGTTTCTCACTCATATACCATGCATAAGATAAAGCAGCGGAGAACATATAGAATTAACGAAATCCATGAAATAATACCTCGACTGCTATTCCAACACGAATAAAGTACAGGGTAAATTAAAACATTGGTTGCCTTATTGTTTGACGATTCATCGAACATTTAGAAATCAATATTTACCGCAAATACGGACCGACCACGTTTTTCTATTTTACGTTTCTATTTATTCGTAGGATTTATTAATAGCGAACAGAGTGAATATCATATAATTCTTCGCCGGCAGTTAATCGTATTCTTTATGCAAATTTACGTAAGTGAAATGGATACAGCTTGGAAATGTTAAGCTGAATTCTCACGACAGACCAAGTATTGATCGTGCTAGCGATATTTCATCATTAATTCAGCTTATTTATACCGTCCGTTTCTCTTTTGAGAAGAACCTCAAAGAGTCCCTTCTATCTCTTTACCCGAATTAAATGAAACTATTTTATTGCACGGCCATTTCTATGGACGGAGAAATTTTCAATTGACCCCGGAACCCTGGTATATTATCCATTAACATTATATTATCCATTGACAAACGCACGCAAATACTCCTGTAAGTTCTTTTAGCGCTCTCCGCAGCCGTACAGAGCGTTCATTATTTCAGAGAAAAGTAACGAAATTAGTTGTGGTCGGTACGTTTTCAACCCCGGGGAAACATGTCGACGGTGAAATGTTCAACAAGAAACGCGTAGATGATTGAGACGTTTCATATTACGCTTTAACTAGAAATTTAATTAACAGTAAAATTATGAAATTCAATTTGCACAGAACTTTGGAAGTCAAGAGAATTGGAGGGGAACTTGATCCGCGCGTCTGACTAGTGGTGTCTAGATTCACTGATGCCCGGCTACATCGCTATTCTATCCCTGAATTCCTGAACAATATTCTACCTACGCTTTGCAATCGATATTTTTCGCCCCTATAGCAACCACTATAATTTCCCATCTCTTGTACCACGTCCTATACGATTTATTAATCTCTCCGGCAAATCTCTGCGAATATGCTCCACGAATACCGAGCAAGTAAGCAACCTGTACCGCCACGATCGCGCCAATAATTGACTGACGCCGTGCCCGACTCTATGGAAGCAGTGCGAGCTCGAGGCAAACAGAGCGGGCCACTGTTCGCACCGGAAGAGCAAAGTTCCCTTCAGCAAAACATCGTCTGTGATTCTCTGAGCAGTGAACCTCGTTAAGTTGCTCGCCCATTTGCCATAATCAAACTTTCAATCCATCTTCGACACCGTCAGACCACCCAAGCAATTATTTATTAAAGCAATCGTTTGCAACGACCCTATATTATGTGCGAAACCCAAAATTACAAATAAAAAAATGAACTGAAAGGTAACAGAAAAATGCACAGCGGCGAAATAAATTTCTGGTGTATTTCTGTTGAAAGAGTTAGAGGTTTCGTCTGGCAACAGAGAGAACGGGAGAGAGAGAGAGGGTAGCTGTCGGAAAAGCGGAACGGAAGGTCGGCCGAGAGAAAAGTTTCCAAGCGGAGCGGTACGGCATCAGGAGGCAGAAAAGTAAGCAACACAGTGGAAGAAACGGGACCAGGAACCCAGTCAAAAGTTGGGGGGGATGGAAAAAGAAAAGCTTCACGCTATTTTAATCCAAGAGTGGGTGTCCCGGCTAGAAGCGGATTTAATCAACGCCCATTATGCGCGCTCTCGCTGGAATGATACAGTTTTGTTCGAGTTTCTTCGGGACTTTTCGCGCCGACGACTCTGAAAGACGAGCTATCCATGCTCCAGGTTACCAATTACCACCTGGAAACTTATTCCGCGAAGCACTGCACCCCCTCCCCGTTTTTTTATCGCCCTCCGTGCATTCATTCTGTTCCATCTTTCTATCGTCTCGTAATTAACGACACCGGGGTGACGTGGAGTGCGACGATTTCAATTTTTTTTACAAACTGATTTCTGTTCGACGAGCTCGTGCCGCCTTTTATCGTTTTTCTCTGTCTCGTCGTACGGATCGCTATTGAAATTGTCTCGCAGTTCTTTCCGCGTGTATACTTTCGACGTTGAATACTTACGCGTTTTCTTTTTTTTCCTTTTTTATATACATATATCGATCCAACAGTAAAGAGGACGGGCTTCCAGCTGTGCGAAACTTGGGATACGACGCAGACTTCGGTACCAAGTTGGGATCGCGGATGGAATTAGAATGATTAAGGCTTCCTCGAGCATCTCGAGGGTGCAGGCCTGATTAAGGGGGAGATGATTAAAATGATGCAAAAAATATATTTCGATGCGATGGGCCGTTTGAAATTATTCCGGTCTTCCATTTTATTCTGGGAATCGTAAACTAATGTAAACTAACGCTAGCGTCGTAGATCATAGAGAATTACAAACCGATATAGGAGGCATTTACTAGTGCTCGATGGATACTGACTAATTGCAGGATTAGCCCTTAATCTGACAGGTGCGTCCGATTGGTCGGCCGCAGAAATTGCACGATGTTTACTTAATTACCAGAGACATTATCGTATAATAATATCGGCAAGCCGAGGGTAACATGCATCCCTGAATTAATATCTCGGCAAGCTGAACGCATAAAAATTTCAATCGGCCACGGGTAATTTCCTGAGTACAACGCGATGCACAGCGTATGAATTCGCCATGGCGGTAAGTAATGCCGCGTTAAATATGCAACGATTAATCACCCGATACTTAGAAAAGCAACGCCGCCTAAATTTTCAATAACGAAAGGGGCTGGATGCTTGCACCCGGGACGGAAAATTCGTCTGCGGGACGACGATGACGGTGCAGGGAATTTCCATTAGACTTATTTATAATTATTATAATATTTTTACAGGGAAGGGGAAGGCGCGTCTCGTTAAAGAAGAAAAATTGTGCTTCACAGCGAGGCGAGTCGCGTACATTCAGTATCAAACGCGAACCCCATAAACACGATTCGCGCGTCGAAATGACGAAAAACACAAACGAACCGAACGGAAATCATGGCCCGGATGCCGTGAAAATCTTCGTAAGTTAAAAAGACGAACAGAAACGGGACCGTTCGTGGAGCAATGAAAAATAGCGAGGCGAACGAGGCCATCTTTCGCGATCAGCTCGAACAGTGGAAATATATCTGGGCTACTGTACAGCCGGCGGGAGGGACGGCCCCGTGGATGCAATTACGGGAAGAACGAAGGCGAAATTAATGCCGATCGATTACGTGGAAGCCGTAGATTTCTCGACACCGTGGCGCGGCCGGTTCCCTCTCAAAAATTAACGACGACAAGTCCATTCGGGTCTCAGTTTTTCTCAAGGCTGGATCCCGCAACGATGGAGATGGAAACGCGGATAAACGATAGTCGAAGAACGAGAAATGGGCAGATCGGAAGGAGGTAGAAAGAGAGAAAGGGGGCCGGGAGGAGGGGGAGTAGATATAAAAGAAAAAGAGGACCAAGGAACGTGGTTGCCGCCGCCGGTTGCAACAGCCAGCGGTCCTGCGAATAGAAGTGAGCGAGAAAGGTGTGCTCTATGGCGGTAATTATGGTGGTTGATGAGAGTTTCACGCTAGGCCGAACCGCAGCCACCATCAACCCCTTTCCGCCACGGCGGAATTGAGGTGACTCCGTGTGTATTTAGCAGTGTCTGCCCCGGTCGAATAGACCGTGAACGACGCAGCCAGTTCACCGTGTGTCAGCTGCAAATGCGCGCTCTGTTAATGGCCGCGAACTGTTTCCGAAAAAATTCTGATAGGATATCGACGACTGACTTCTTGTTACGATGTTCGATCGACGGCGCACGATTTATCCGTTGGAAATTCGTTTCTCGCCACTAGCTGCTGAATTTTCTGTGTTTCCTTTTGTTTTTTTGGTTCTGTTCAATGCCGAAGAAATAATTAATGATAATTGCAAGGAGAAAATTTTCTTTGCGATATGCTCTTGTGTCCAACAGAAACGTTAGCAACTAAAATTCATAAAATTCACGCGGCACGTGGGACTTAGGCGGTGTCTGACCGCGCACGACCCGATTCTACTTACGCCGCTGTTCAGTTGCCAGGCTTACGATATATTATTGAACGTGTAAATCCTTTTGTTCCTCCTGAACGAATTTTTAGTTGGAAATTGCAGCACAGTAAGAAGAACAGGGTGCGTTTCCTTCGAAGCTCGTTCGTGCTTGATTATCGTGCTCCGTCTCACGACTCGAAATTCGTCGACGACCTGGTTCTTGTTGTTTCGAAAAAGCCCAAGAGACGAGGGGAGGGTGGGTGGCACCATCGTATCGTTTTGACCCGTTGCTCCGTGGAATTTCTTGTGCAATTTTTCCCCGACCGATGCTTTCCTTTTGTTCAGCCAAGAATCGCCGAGTGCTCGCTGGAAACGAATGTAAATACGGAACGAGAACGTTGCTCTGACTGCGCGCGGTTTCCCCATTTTTTTTCTCTCTCTTCTTCCTTCCTCCCTTTTCCTTTTCGCCTATCTCCACCTTTTTGCCCCTCCCCGCAGCGGTTTCTTGTTTTGCTTTTTTTTATTTTCTGCGAGAGGGGCTTCAGAAAGTTGATTCAGAAAGGATAGCGGCAAGAGACAGAAATAATTACAGGTTTGTGTTCGTTCCGTCTTCCGTGTTTCCCGTCCAGCCGGTTGTTTTATGGATTCCGCGAATTCGAACAGACACGCAGAAGAATTCTATGGATCGTGACGCACACAGTATTCAGATTCCCGTTTTGTGTGGACGGTTCTGCGCCGTCCACCGGCATTGAAACCTCCGAATTGTCGCCAGTAGTGCGGGTGGAAAACATCCTCGAAAACGATATTTTTTCCATTTGATAAATTTCCCCTTCGTGGGAATATCGACGCAGAGGTCAAGACTCTAATTTAACGTGTCTGTCCGAGGAGATAATAAATCAGTTCCTTACTCAACGAACAAGAACAGACGGTTGAACGTACAAACAGCGCGCAGAAACGTGGAAAAGGGGGCAATTTAACACCAAGCATACTGAATCGTCACCGGGAGGAGCACGTGGACTAATTCTGATGAACGCAGCAAGGACTTGTTACGTTTAAACGTAGCAGCAGAGCAAAGAGAACCACTGGATCTCGTTCGACGCGTGCACGCGCCCCGGCCCACTTTTCAAAGACCTTTCTCCCCGAAAACGAGCGCTCGTCCCTCGAAAATTTCATTTTACATTTTCGATTTATTTCGCCGCGGAGGTAACCGGCCCCCTTTGTTCCGGCCGCGCAAATTGCACACCATCGCGACAAAAATGGAAAATCAACTCGACAGAACCGTCTGGCAAATTCTATTCGTACGAAATATGCCAAATTTCTTTCGCCGAACGTGCTCGCTCATTATCAGACCCGATCTCAATATAATATAGTCACACGCTTGATTTTTATCTTATGGTTAATGCTGCTATGATCATTACTATCAGTTTTGTTAGTACATTCATCGGTTCACATTATTATTTCTGAAGAGATGTTTAGCAAGGCATTGCTCTGGGCTTGAAATTTATTTTTCTCTTTCGCAAGAAGAAATCGGTCCACCAGACTACAATAAAGAAATTCTCTACGACAGTCTATACACAAGGCGCGGAATATAGCGCGACAATAAGTTAAGACAGAGGAACGGTCCGAGTTTGTCGAGGATACGGGGAAACATAAAACGGGCAAGTTCGTAAACAGCTCGGAAGCAGTTTGCGAACTGCTCGTCATAGCGTGCGCATGCAGACCTCCTTCTTGCCCCTTGGCCCTGCACAAAGATGACATTGGCGAGCAATTTCTTTGATCTTATCGCGGGGATGAAGCGGCCGTAAAAACGTGCCACCGAATAGCGCGGAGAGCCAAGTTAGCTGGAAGCTGTTCACGAAACTTGTCGCTCAACCTTGTCACCCTTGCACAGAGCTTTTCAAACGCATCCTCCGCGCGGTGCTCGAGAGTGGCCACCCTGGAATACCAGAAGCGATCGAAGCGGTCAGACAACGGGGAGACGAGGGCTGATTTTGGAGACGCTCCCTCGTGGAACTTGGAAAATCTGTTATCTTCGGCCCATAATTTTTCAATCGCGAGAATAAATCGCTGCGGTGGGTGAAAACGAAACGTTTTGAGAATTTCGCGGAATCCTTATACAGAGTTCTGCCGAGTGGACACGAACACGAATTATTCGAATCGTTCGATCGGAGATAAAAAAAAGAAGAATTCACTCCGCTGACACATGCGTCAAATTTAAAAAAAAACACCCCTTCTCCGCACGCGTGCAATGCACTTTGTCATTACGAAATATGGAGAACACGGTAAAAAAAATAATACATAAATCATCCAGCTTTCGACTGAAAGCACGCTACACGTTGGCGAGTATTTTTTCAAAAATTCGTCGACGGTAATACCGGGCTAAACGAAAATTAACTGCGCGTGCTCGAAACAACGCTGACGCTACGAAAGTTAGCTGGTAAAAGGGACGACACCACGAAGAATACACCGATCCCTAATCTCGTGGGAAGCTTCCAATGTATCGACTTCATCGGCTCACTTGGCCCAATCGAGCTACGCGGAACTACGGACTAGGCTGGTCGAAAGTAATCTAATAATAAGGGAATCCCTCCGTAGAAAAAAGGAAGAACGAGGAATATGGGAGGCGGAGCTGAAGGTACGTCGCCAGGAAAATATCTCCAGCTGACACTTAACTTTCAAGAAGGAGTTCCTACTCTCTAAAATGATCAGCCTCCCTTTAGCCAATACCTGATGGCCTGACTGCCTTGTCATGATTGCCTCTCGAGCCTCGGGCAGCTCGCCAAGAAGACCTGGCCCCCTGCGCTCGTCTCCTTTCCAGGCAGAAAATTCTGTCCAGGACAATTCGTATCACTTGTTACGTGGTGGCATGCGGACCACACCACGTGATACTCGCGACTGCATCGTTGCACGGATGCAGCAACCTTCGCGGATCGATCATGGCACGGTCGACGACGTCGCTTTTATTTCGCTTTTTATCTCGATTAGGTAAGGGTAACTGTGATTGAACATTTATTCTGACAAAGGTTTGCGCGACGCAAAGAAATCAGATACGAAACGGTTCAATGAATGTATTTGTCAATTACTGGCCAGGAAAAAGGAAGCGATTAGAGTGCAACAGGAATTCTTGGCTTGCTATTATGAAAAACTCGGTGTACTTAGACGGGGGGAAAAAATTGCCGCCTGTCCTTGTGTGAAACGCTGATTATAATTATGCAACGACACTGTAGCTCATCGAACGTGGCTAATCACCATGAATCACTCGACCTATCCAACGAACTGTCAACGAAATCATGATTAATACCTCGTGATTTCTCGGACAATTACTGCGCCGAGTGAAAAGTGTCCAGGCTCTTTTTTTCCATCCTTTTATATGGAATTTATGGCCTGTTCTTTATTACACCTAACCCGTGAAGCTCGACGTTTTATGCAGTCGGTTTTTCGGCATCGTAGAACGGCCGTGAATTAATGTGCCGCGGTGGCGCGGGCACAATCGTCGTGGCGGATTCAAAGGGGAGAAACTTCTAAGTTCGTAACAAGGCCGGTTGGAATTAATTCGGCGAATAGAATCTTTGTTCCCGGGACGAACGTGTCTGCTGGGGCCGGTGAAAGTGAAGTTTCGGAGACTGTTCGAACAATGGTCCGAAACAATGTCTACGAATGTTTCGAGTGTTAATCTCGCCGAAAACCCGTTCTACTTACCGATCTGGAAACGGAAGCAAAATATTTAAACGTCTCGCTGCCCTCTGCTTCCAAACAAAGCATCGCGAAATTCGCAACTTTGCATTGTTCCCGAGGTAAAAAGCACCGTTTCACCCGTTCGATCAACATAAATAAAACAGAACAATGTAGCTACTTTCCGTATAAAAATTTCCAGCTTTCCCGTTCGCCGTTACTCGGGAAAAAATCTCGATTGCTTCTCGGAACAAGGTTGCGCGTGCAATCGGGGACCTGCGTATCGACCGAAAAACAACGTGTCCACGATTAATCCCGCTACGCGACCCGTCCGTTCATCAAGGTGTAATTCAATGATTGTCGAAAATGATGTTTGCCATACGTAATGGCGCAAATCGATAGGCCCGTATGAGCAGAGGGAAATTAACGTCGTGCCATCCGGTACACAGGACGTGTACGCTAGATACAGCCAGCATCGAAACCCTCAATTTGCGGCAATAACCTGAGCCTCTCGCAGCAAGGGGCGAATCGCCAGGGCCATGATCCCTGCCTCGCTAATTACTGCCTGCGTCAAATTCCCCCGATTGCAAACTGCTGCGTCGGACAACCGCAATAAAGATTTCACCGATTAAGTGGGATTTCGATGGGGGAATCTTCGCCGCCGATCTCTGGCCAACGATGCCTCTGTTATTTGGACGTTGGACATCTCGCGATGCGCTAATTTCGACGCGGCATCGTCGAATAGAGTTTATCGAAGCCGGATAACCGAATGAAATATATTGGAGTTGCATTAAACACGATACAATTTTTCGCCAAAGTCTAGAGGATCGCAATAACTGGAAAATCTGTTATCTTCGGCTCATAATTTTTCAATTGCCAGAATAAATCACTGCGGTGGATGAAAGCGAAACGTTTTGAGAATTTCACGAAATAATTGCCCCATTGCTCTCGGTCAACAGAACGAAAAGCTACCCCCGAACGGGAGATACATTCGTTCGTTTCACAAAAATGACACCCCCCCTTTGGAGAAGTAATCGTAGGTGGAACACCGAACGCTTCCGGGTAGGAAGAAAGCCGGATCTTTCGAATCCACCGCCGCGCTCGGTCGATCCGCAATTTCTCGCGGAACGGGCTCCATCTCGCCGGAAGAAATATATAAGATATTTACCGCTGATCCACGTGCCGTTGAAGCTCTTCGGGGATAACGAGCCTGCGAGCCATTCTTCGAGGGAAATACCAGGTGCGCCTGGCGTTCTCGAGCCGGAGGAATCCGGACTTCCGGTTAAAAGAATCGCCGCCGTGACGACCAAGCCGAGCACGACCACGGCGACCAAGCAGCCGGCCAGCAAACGCCGCCAATTCCTCTGCTTGTTCTTCGTCATCAGGTCCTGAAACAATTATATTACCATCAGAAGAATCGCTAAATTGTTTGAATACAATTTTTAGGGGATTATAAATTTTCGTCGACGACGGGGCATTTTCGCCGGGCAGGTATCGATTAATTAAGCTGGATGAATAAAGAGAATTAATAGAGTACAGTGTTTGTTGCTTTTGGTAAATACTATGTGAGAGGGTTCTTCCTCTATGGATGTGCGGTACGCGTTTTGTCGCAGGGAAGTTAGGAAGGCAACAGATGTTAGGAACGGGAGAGCTTGAACTTGGAGGTTTATGACGAGGACGAGACCGTTTTATTATTTATTGGACAGCTTTATGATCCGGAAGGTTTGAAAAAGTGGGGAAAGTTTTGGTTGTCCTAGAAATTTTCCTGCTTTTCATAACAACGTACTCAATATTATTCTTCGGCGGAAGAATAAACGATTTACTCCGAAGCAAAAATGTAATCAATATAACTCTTGCAGCATCCGATGATTATTAAAACGAGCCCAAAAATGTTCAACCCAAAAGCGAACAATAAAACCGCGAAACAATTTACCACCGGGCTCGACCACGATGCGAATAAAAAATGAAACGGAATTCTGCAACGCGTGCAGAGTTCAGAATTTCGCATTCCAAGCCGATTGCTTCGTCGCCAGAACCATCTCATCTACAACGGAATCGATTTGCACGCATGTGGTCTACCGCGATCGTTCCATCCCGTTGAAGCCTCGTGCGAAAACGATCTCAAGCTTAAAGCATGCGCGATCAAGTTTAAATGCGAGGGGATGATTCAAAGAGCCGGCGAGAAAACTCGCCCGCTGTAATCGCCGTTTAAAACCGTCACGTTCCCGCTGGAAAACTTAAACAAATATCGATTTGAACGTCTAACGGTCTACGGGATCGGTCGTCAAACAAGACGAAGCTTTTCAATTATCGCGGGAACGCCTCTGTCGTCTAAGTGGGGTCACGGATTCTCTTTCTACGATTGCATTGAATTTTCGACAGACAAACGGTTATGGATATCTGGTTCGAGACGACGAGAGAAAAAGAATAGATTTTTCTCGAACGAGCTCCGTCGCAATTCCATTTTCTTTGTTAGTCGTAAATCCGTGGACGATCCTCCAATCGTTAAAAAAATATATTATGTCTTTATTGCGTAGGGAAATTCTCGGTACGATTTATCGAACTGGGCGAATACTTCATTGAACGCGGCGGGAACAAGATTGCGAGGACTATGATAGGCGCTGAACCGCCGTGACCAAATATTCGCGATGAAAGTCGTAAAAGTAAGGTTTCCAGGGCTCACTTCTACGTTTCTTCCGAAATGCTCGAGTATCTAAATTTGTGGTGACTTATGGAGAGCCCGCAGACATTCGAATAAGTCTCCGATCAATCCAGAAAAGAATATCGAAAAAAATATTCTCCCGAGGTATCAGAAATTCTCTCACCGATCGAACAATTTTTCGTGCTGGCTGATAAGTAGTTTAGAATGGTCCGAACATTTTTAGCGAAGGGCCCATTTTTTTGTTTTAATACGAATGGAATAGCATTTTGGTAAATTTCCTAACGATCGATCCTTCGAGCCAGCCAAGTAATCTTGGGCGGCGTTAATTTGTCGCGGAAACTGTAATACGTACTTACAGTGAGCAATATCATAAAGTGTCGCCTTCATAGAGACAAGAGCTTTCGAATGGGGAGCATTAAGCGCTCGGTCTCTTAAAACGTTTAATTTCATCCAACGAAACGTGCAAATATTCGACGCCGTATTTAAACAGTCGACCATCGGACGATTTATTATTGATATTGAGAAGAATCTTTGACAACGGTGATGGAATCACCACACACACACACGGGAACAGGTGAAACTTGTTACCAAAGTGATTGAGGATTCGCGAGCCACTCTAGATAGAACGATAAGAAATAAATGGGTGAAACGTGAGGTAATATCTGGCGAGTCTTATCGAGGGCACCCTTGGATTCCATATTCTGGGAAAAGTAACAGCCCCGTGCGTTCTTAACGGTGCAACTTGAACGATCCTCAGCAGTGTGCTTATAAGCCTCTTTTATCAAAATTAAATTTGGCTCCCTATGGGCTCATTCATTCTCGACAAAGCCCATTACGGCGAACGGACCAAGAAGAGGAGTCTCATTACAGAATTTCATTTAACGAAATAATTATTTTTAGAGGGAACTTTATGTTTGCCACGCGCCGCCCCGTAAAAGGCGACTGTATTAGATTTTCTTGCTTTTACCAACATTCACATCGAACCTTGTTTCTGTTTGTTTAACCTGCACCATTTGCAAGTATTTTTCACAGGCATTTTCTAGTGATTAATTTCATTCCCGCACATTTTTACTTCGGATGCAATCAAAGTGATTGCAATGATAATGTTGATTTATTTTCTACAATTTTCTGAAGTAAATAAAACATTTTCTTTCACAGGTATTTCTCCTTTTAAATTCAATATACCAAGAGGTCGACAAGTGGACCATATGCCACGATCCTCGTGAAAGTCGTGAGACGTGGCAGTGGTTCGTTGAAAATAGAATGGCCACCAAACGTAAGGGACCAAGACCAGGACGTCCAGACGTAATTTCATTTATCTAAATTGATGAAAGTATTCTCCCTTCGAGGCACCAGGAAAATCGTCCGGATAACGGTCGATACCAGCAACGGCGGTTTCTTCGCCGTCGCGTTTAAAGTGGTTCTAACCATTTTTTCTGATTTACGTGAGCGCCCGCCATCGAGATTTATTAGAGCCGTCGCATAAAAGCTTAACGTGATTCGAATACGCGAGAAGGGAGACAAATTTTCGACGGACAAAATATACTGTTATACCAGTCCGCGGGACATACGTGGAGGAAGCGCGTAAAGCGATTTATAGAAGACGAATAATAAACGATGAATGCATCCCAATCGTTATTGTGTAATATTTTTCTCTTTGGAAATGAACTCCCGCAGCCTCTCGAGAATCCTTACGTCCATGAACCTATTAAGAATATCATTCGTCCACTAATATTCCTGTGGAGTTTCTTAACAAAAGAAAACTCGATATTTTCTTCCATGGAATACACCTGAATTCAATGCACGGCGGGCGGAAAAATCCTGGTGCCGTCAACGCGTATTGATTTGCAATTTTTCTTCTCATTTGGAAACGACACGATCATTTTCCTCCATTATTCACATATTTCGAACGGCGTATTGTGCCGGAGTAATTTATAACCGGAGGAATATCGGTTCGAACAATGCTTGTCCAGGGAAGTGGTAAAAGTATCGACATCGGCGAAAGATATTTCTGCAGTTCATTAGACGAAAAGAAGTACGCCCCGGCGTAAGAAGAGCACGCGAGAAGATAAATAGCTGGCAGTGTGCATAGCATACGCGGAACATCATTATGAATGAACTCGGAGTTACTGTTATTACAGCATTTTAATTGGACTCTGGAAAAGCCGCTGGAAAAGTTGCAGCGCGCCAGGCCGCAAATCAATTTCATTAAAATACACCCAATTGCGTAAAATTATTGCTGAAATAACGTGCGTTCTAGTACGGGAGATTCGCGCGTAGCGCCGCGGTAATTTTAATCGTACGGCGTTCAACAATTTCCGTGGCAATTTTCTCGTTTGTTGAATAGCACCGGGAAATAAATAAAGAAATAGTTATAGTTTGAATGGCCAAAGCAAATACGCGGTTGCTAGAATATTTTTCCACGCAAAGATTCGACCGCTCGTGTGCCAAGAAATTCGGCGGTACCTATAAATTCGCGACTTATTATATATTCTGAAATTCGAGTCCACCGAGATTCGCACACGTTGGAATTCAGGTGCTCGAGAATACAGAGATCCGACAAATCGAGCGAAAGAAAATAAAAGGTTCGATACTCCAGCACTTGCGCACGCGTGAATAAAAAAATCTGGTTAACCTTACGCCGATATTTCCGTGCGAATTTCGAGTTTGAAAGTTCACCGAGGTTCATCCGGCATTGATTCCGGGCTCACGTATCGTCGTGGAAGTGCTGTATTAAGAACAGCTGAGGAGGCGCCTCGATATTCAGCATCACGAAGAGAAAGGATGCAATTAACTACCTGTGACTATCTCCTAGTGAAAGTCAGCCGAGCGAACGAAGATGCGAGGAGATGTGCTCACCCTTCAGAGATTAATGCCCCTTTCACGCTGAAGCGAACCAGGTCATTCCACTGGCGCATTGTGGAAGTTCGATGTAAATGTTCACGGGGCCCGATTAGTAATTGGTTTTGAATGCAGCCTAGTCACGGTGAATCGATCGTTTGTTTCAGCGGAAGGGTGTCGAAGTGGAATAAAAAAAAAACACACCGACGAGCTCGAGCGAAAATACATTGAAGTGCGCTTCGAGAATCGCAGGCTAAATTCTTTAAAATAATTACTCTGTCGATTGTCCATGATATATTAAAGGAATAATTCTGAACACGGTTCCGCGCGCAATTGGCGATTAATAATCGAGATCGTGATACTGTGAACGAGAATCAATGCAACATATTTCCGACGATTCTCTGCGATACTATCGCAACAAGGATAAACGTCTGGCAAGACGGCCAACAACTTGCGCGCTGAAAAATTAGTAATAGCAATCATCATCGCAGGATTACTTATCCGAGATAACTCGTGAGAATTTCATTGCAAGTGTGCGTCAGAGGTGGCGCACAATTGAATGCCTTCGGAGTCAAGCGTGGTCTTCCTTTTCATTTTTTCTCTATTTCTATTTTTTTCCCTTTGGCTGAGACAGCATCGCAGAACAATGGGAGAATAGATTACTGCAGTGCGTTCCACGCTGCATCGTCGTTCAAAAGCGCCGTTCGCCATCTCAACCTTGGCGACTTTCACATGCACGTACATTTCCCAATCCGCAAAATCGACCCTGACGACCGGTTCCAAGCCCGAGTATTAAACTCGTTCTCGAACGCCGTTACGCAACTGTGAAACAAACTGCTCCGTATCTCTGAATTTGAACGTCGCTTTATCCCTACACCGTAGACATTCGACGGTGCCGAAGGAAATATATCTCGCAATGCAAAAACTCGACGCTCCGTGTAATCGAAAAACTGGAATTTCACTCATCCCCGTCATTTTCCTGGATTATTATATCGTACTTCAAAGCGATTCATCCGTTTCGAATTTCACATTATTCCGCGCAATTGGGAACCTTGTGCCTTTGCCGCACGCTAATATCGGCTAATTGGAATTCTGACAATTTCCGCAAAATACGCACGCGTGTCTCGAATCATCGAAATCGCCGCAGTCGCGTAAGTGGACCCGTAACAAAGCAATTTCGAAACGATATATCGGGCAGGTCAGCCGCGGCCGGCAGAATTTTTCGGCCGGTGAGGCGAGCCAAATAAAAACACCGGTTGTGCCTCTGTTTTTGTGCAATTGTAAATCGAAATGTCAATAGCGTGAAAACACGCGTCCAGCAGAGGCAGGTTCCGCACACCGTCATTATTAATTGAGTTTACACATGACCGGGACGCACACACGGCTCTCGGAGGAATGCAATGTTTCACGTGACACGTATTTTCCCCATTCACGTTTACGGCTTGTTTCCATGTAATCGTTTTATCGGATCCGTGTCAAGGGTATGAAAAGGATTCAGTGGCCGAGCCGTCGTTTATTAACCGAATGCATGGCGGTTGTTTAAAATTTATAATCGAACGAGAAATTGTTCGCGGCGCGAAGTAAAAGATTAAGTGCGCGAAAGCTTGGGCGAAACGAGGTCGAGAAAAACTCGATGGAATTAAATAAGTTGAAAGATAATGCAAAGACGCCGGCACTCGGATTATTTCAGACGATTCAAGAAGGGCAAAAGCACTGAACGCCGGGCTACTTTGTCTCTCTGCTGTTCAACCGTCGAATAATTCGCGCAAATTGGACGCGGCTGTCATAGGAATGAAAAATTAAGCTCGCGAATTAATCCAAGGGCTGATGCACGATGTTTCTGACAATATCGTGCTGCTCTGGCCTGTACCACTTGATGCAACGGTCATTAGAGAGTTATTAGAGCTCGCGGGTAACCATTATAAAGTGAAATGAAGAAATTCACGAAGCTGTATATTGTATATACATATAGATACAAAACGAAACGGAATACGTACAAGACACTGAAGCTACCAAAAAATTGAGGGGAAAATCACGGTTCGCAGGATCGATGATCCACAAAGTTTCCACGAGTTACTATCAAAGGGCTTTTTCTATCAGGCAACAACTTGCCTCTTCAACGAGATCAAAGCCTCATCGATATTCTACGCAGCGGTGAATTATTTTCATTGCTAATTCGACGACGGCAAAGGTTGATACAAGAATTTCGTCGTCGGCCTCGAGCGGATACCGAGGCTAGTAAATTATTTAAACTTCGATAAGGCATAGCCGCTAGCTTCATTTGCTTATCGTACCAATTGACAATTCGTTTGTCGCCTCTTCTTTTTCCCTTTCTCCTCTACGAACGTTCGGCCGAAGAGCAACGAACCACGCGTGTGCTCTCACGCGCCGCGCGATAGCAATATTTAGATTCCCCCGTGAAATTATACCTCGATACACCTGCTCTAATTAAGCAATAACCTCTCCGAAGCCTGTAGCAATCAGTTCGCGTTCTACGAACCGCGTCCACTGGCGATTCGATAGGATCCCGTTCCCAAATTGGGTCCCGCGAAACTGCCAACAGGCTACGACAATGAAAGCAGCATTCCCCTTGATAGAAAGGGCGGAAAAGTGTGGCGAGAAAATTTCGGCGCACCTCGCGAACACCGTACGCAATCGCGCGGCAACCTCGTCCTATTTAACCGACACAACACGGAACCAGCACAGCGACTCGATCCGCGCGAGACAGTGAACTGACAGAAGGAACACAAAAGCCGCGGCCCCGTAGAAAGTGAGAAAAGTGAACGCTCGCTCACGTGTCGGAGGTACCGTACTGGAAACGGCATCCGCGAAGCTTCGAGATGGTCCCTGTTAGTCCAACTGGATAAGGCCCCCTTTCTCCTCGCGAACCGAGCTGGAAACCGGGCCCCGCCGACGAATCGATAATCCTTCGCAGCTGGGGAAATATCTCGCGATCGAATGCGCGCGTACGATCGCGCTTCTGCACACTGTACGACTCTCCTTGCCTCTCGGTCTTTCGCACAGAAATCGTCGTTCACTCACGATCGGCAGCGCTCGGCGTTCTTCGGCGGGGACCAAACCATCACGCTTGGGACCCGTAGAAAGGAGAAGTTTCACCGCGTCCGCCACGGACCGCTGCTTTTGGGTCTCACCCGTTTCCCTTCGGCGCACTTTATCCAACGACACCCGAATACCGCCCGATTCTAAGTGGGGCCCGCCCGGTGCTGTGGGCAGTTCCGGTCGGACGTTGCCCCGGATCATTGTTCTATTTCAACAGCGAGTGCGTTTGCTCGTCTGGTCGCCATTGTTGCTACATTTCCGCCGATTGAAGCCTGCTTTCAGCGTCGCAGCGGCTACGCGCGACAATGGCGATCACGACCGGCGAAACAAACGCTGGATGCACGCGCAATCAACACGTTTAATGAACGCTAAATCGCGCGGAAATAGCGGCACTCTAAACGAGCCGCGTCGTGTATAGGAGGAATTTTCATTTTTCAGCGTGGATTAAGGAAATGTCTCTCGCGGAGAAGAAACGTTGTAAATCTCTCTTCGCGGGTATTTTTAACGTTATGCAACGTTGTGTCGAGGTGACGATACTGCCGTGTGCGGAACGAGTCCTCAGCTACAATTTTGCGATCTTATCGCGTCGCAGTCGGCAAAGAGGCGGATAGAAGGAGAGAAGGAGAGGGAGGTCAAAGTATTGCGGCCGTGGAATTAATATTCAGAATCGACTACGCCAAACAAATGATAACGATGCAACTGTGGCAGATGTCTCGGTGCAAATAGACGACGCACATGTCGCGTGGAAAAATTGGTCGACTTAAAAACGTGCAATGGACGAATCAACTTCGACGGGTTTCTCCTCGCCCGTTCGCGTTCGTAGCTGAAGCCGCGCTTGTTTCAGCGGAGAAGTTCATCAGGTTTTATCACCGTGACACCGCCGTCTCGCGCGAACATTACGGACCCGGGAGACGGCGAACGGCGTGGGGAAAAAAAGTTTTCAGGAACTTGTAGAAATATTTCAATGGACTAAAAAGCTGCGTGATTGCCGCTTTCTAGCCACGTTCCGCGGGGATGAATGTCTCAAATGAGACCCGTACATTTTCGACAGCGTTGCGTCCCTCGAAAATGCCGCCACTTTTTACGGTAACCGACGCCTTTCAAAGTCCCACTTTTTAATCCTCTCTTAACGACAACTCCAGCAGCTATCAACAGGCGCTTTCGTGTACCTGTACACGCGCGCGTACGAAACTGGACGAGAGGATATTAATTTATGATAACAGCGCGACCATTGGCTAAGCGACAGCTCGTCCCAGTAGACGTGCTATGATTGCAGCACTGCGAACGCATACGCGCATAGTCATTAAACGTGAATAACCAGTCTCGAAATGCATTCTGATGGTTCAAATACTTTTCTGTTCTCATCGATTCCCGCGGAGCAGAGTTCGCAAGAAGAGGCATTCGTTAACAAGATTGCATTCGGGCGGTACGGTATGAGAAAATGATTGTTTTCTGGGCATTTAAATAACGGAGCGCGTGTAATCGAATGTAATCGAATAGAGGTGAAATGACGCGCGAAATGAGACAAAACGAATCGCGCCGCTCGGCTATCTTTCCGGCCAAATATTTTTATGAATCGCCTTTAGGGACCCTATTTACACTTAATAGAAACGAATACAGGGAAACGAAACGAATCGGGCCCCCTCTGAAACATTCCCAAAATCGCTCGATACGCGAGCGGAATTTTGTCTCCCTCGAGTCTAATATAATATACGCGACGAAAGTCGACTTTCAAAAGCGGAGACCATCTTGATTCAGGTAGTTTGATGAACTGTTTTTCTCAAAGTGGAACTTTTTCCTTCTCGTTAACATATTTCGTGTTTCGCCCTCCACCCCCTGCGGTTGCTAATTAAACAGTTTATTAACGTAGAAAATGCGAACGGGGATGCAAGAAAAATGTAATTATGGTCCGGCTGGGAGGTTCAAAAATATTCGAGTGGAAATTTCGTTTAATTACATTCGACTCCACCGTGCACCACCACTTCGTTCCAATATATAGGTCAGAAATATTTTCCTCAACCCTATCACCGACATGATTTTTATTCGACCACAGACGAGTCAAACGTCCGAGCAAGAATTTTAATCGTTCTAAATATTTTAACCATCCTTTATTGCGCAAAATTATTGTTCAATTCTTCAGAAGGACGACCAAAACTGATAAGCAAGAATGATAAAAATAATAAAATCGTTCTTCCTTATAAATATCGAAGCTTGCGCGATACTGCAAAAGAACAAATTGGGTGTCGCGAAACTGTTTATGCCAAACTCACTTCTATTCGTCGCAGATCACGACGTTGCAGATCTGCTTCAAGTTTCCCGCGCCGTTTCAATTTCACTCGTTTACACGCGAATCGTTCAATCAAAATGTTATCGCCCCGATCCGATTTAATGCAAACGAGTTTTCTGTGCGTCGATCCGACCGGATCGAATGCGACGGTGCAGCGAAAAAGGAAAAATTCCAGCTGAAATACACTTGTATTTGAACAGCACCGCGTCAAAGAGCCTTGCCACTCCCTGTCCTGGGAGGCGAGTAAATGGAACCTGAGAAGCTTGTACTAATATATCTCGTTAAAAATTTAACCGTAAATTTAGAACCTGCGGCAAAGTCTTCAATATTACACAATAATTCGATCGGGGCGATTTACGACGATGATGCAGAAACGGTTTACGACAGAAACGGAAATAACTAAAGGCCGGCGCGGCGTAAGGAGATACGGGCGGTCCTGGCCAGACACGTTTCAGCATACTGCGGCGATATTTTGATAACTTACTACGTGCGGTTGATTTGAACAGCGCCGCTCGCTGAAATTTCCTTTTACATAATACAATCATCAATCTAGATTCCTTATCGCCAAAAGATATAATTATCGCCAGCTCTCCTCGAGAAACGATTATTCGAAAAACTAACCATCCAGCTCAACGTCCGGGAAACACCAAGCCGAAAGATTTTCCACGCATTTTCATAGCTCCGAAAGCGTACCGCGGCAATCAGAGCGCTCGTTTTCGTGGAAGAAAAATCGTTGAATTTTTCATAAACAAGCGGATGGCCATTTAATGGTAATCTGTTCAAGCGATCTCATTGCCCCTTTCACCGGCGCGGTCGCTAATTACTTGCAAGATTAATTCTCGACCTGCTCCAGCGCGGATATTACGGGATTAAGTTGCACTTTTACGTCATGCTGGGGGCAGGAAGCGATTTTTCTTGCGCGACCCTTCGTCGGCGGTGGAAAGAAGCGGCAACAAACCCGCAGGAATTTATCGCGCGCCGACCTTGCAAACGACAATACGATTTCACCGGCGCTGTTCAAAGTTAAATTGGCCCCGAAACATATTTTGCTCCTGCGCTATTAGCTCCCCATGCCGGGTTGTTTCATTCGAGCTCCGACCCTTAGCCTCAATCCGCACCCCGTTTAGCCCGATTTTCCTCCACTTCCGGCCCGATCATCCGACTCTTTCCTTTCACCGTCCCTTTTATTCACTTTCAAGTTCCACGGAAAATCGCCGGCTTTTCTTTCCCCCTTTACTTTCATTACATTCGAATTGCCCGATTGCTCTACGAGAAGCGAAACGAAGGCCTAAGGGACGAAATGGCCTCGAGGTTTATGATCCGGCAGCCACGAAAAATGCTGAGGCCGTCCGAATCTTTCGGGGCGATGTATATCGCGCGAATTCGGGCCACTTTTAAGGGGGAAAGAAATCACTCGGAAGAGAAGGGCGAAAAAGTGTCTGGCAAGAGGCGAGGGCACGCTGGTCGACGGGACAGAAAAATCTGCGGCGGTGAAGTGGTAATTCTTTTTATTCGGAGAATTGCATTTTCTGAGAAACGCGGCGGTCCATCAAACAGTCCATAAAATGTAATTGAAAGCAGATCGTTCTGAAGAGTGTTATACGACAATTGAAGCAAGGCAGCATTTCTAATTTTGATGCATCGACAAGGAGGGATTGAGCTCTCGTTGAAAATTAGCGCGAAGAAGAGTAGCAGTCGGCCAGATGGAAAATCGAACGGCGCAATAACGTTAAGCACCGCGTGATTACGCAGCGTGTTCGGCAGGCTCGCACAAAGAACAGGCCGGCGTCAAAGAACGGGATAAAGGATTCGTTTCGAAAGGAAAAAGTAATCCGAAGTCGGTGTTCATCTGCGCCAGTCAAGGCCGAACAAATAACCCCAAGTATCGGCTATTCACGTGCAACCCTATTCGTTCTATTCCACCTTCTCGGCGGTATCGCGAATTGGACGGCAAAATCAGGCCGGCCTTCACAAAGGGACGTGCAAATAAATATACATATGCATGTACGTGCAGATGGATAAATTTTTTTTTCTCGCCATCGGTTTCCAATAGCGGGCGAATCGGCCAAACGCCACGACAACCGCGCTTCCAACATCCGGATGATTATCATGCTGCTCTATGAATAGATTCTCCCTTTGCGATTGCCCCCCGCATTGATGGACGACGTGTTACCAGAACAGGCCGAACCAGAACGCAAGGTGGAATGGATCTAGAACTTGCGGGGTGAACGTAAGCCCTGCTTTAAAGCCTCGACGCGTTTGCTTCTCGCGTTTGGTGTGAATATAATAATAATACTTCCCATTCGTTTAACATTCGGATACGCTAAAATCGTTGCTATCGAATTGAATAATATCGAATCGAAACTGACATGTCGATATCGCGTTCTGACTGCTTGAATGAAAAAGGAAATTCAACGCTACTTCGTCCACCAAGAAATCGACCCTTCAACGGCACTCGAATGAACTCGCAGTAGCAATCTCTTCGTGCGCGTGCGAGACCTTCGCCACCGCCGTTCTCGTACCTTTTCCACCGGGCCAGTGCATCGTAGAATTACTTGGCCGGCGTGCCAGCAACAAAAGCGATTCCGCTAGATTACTGCAAGAAAGTGTAGCGAACGCGTAACACGATGGAATGCGCCGAATAACTCTGAATTACTTTGCGGCCGGGTACAGATCACCGCAGAAAGGAGGGTGAAACAGTGGGATCGCAATTCGTTTTCGCGGTTATTGTAGTCGGGGCCGATGCCCGACGTACGTGCACGCGTTATCGACGTGTACGTGTACCCCGCGTACCCAGGGATTCCTTCCGGTGCCGTAGTCGTTCCACTAAATACGCGAGATCCAATTTGGACGGATCCCAAAATTCGAAGAAATAGTGGCAACGCTTACACGCTCGCATATGTGTTTACGTCTGCCGCGTACAGACGTGTATGCATCCCCGTGTGCAGCAGCCTTTATGTAAGACGAGTCCTGCAGCGCCTGGCCGCGTTCAATTCCGGGCAAAGTCTTCCAGCGAGCTTTATCGGTATCGCCGAAACAATGTGGCCTCCGTGAATGAACACATCTCGCCGGAACTTTTCAGCTTCCACTCGCTTTGCAGTAATTACCGTCGTACCGAGATTCTACTGCTCTGAAAACGTCAATCGCGGTCAAAGGTCGTTTTCCTGCCCCTTCTGAAACTGAGGCGCAAAGCAATTTCTAATCAGCGAAGAACTTGCGGCTGGAAATTTCGTACATTTCCCTGATAGATAGTTGGGTAAATACGTAGAGTCTGTCCCGTTTCCTCGGGCCAGGGTGTAGCTATAACTGGGTACACGGTTAAGCGCGGAAAGTCGACCCGCGGAACAACGCAAGATGTTAAACTCGAGGAGGATGGAAAGTGCAAAGTCTGCTCGTGACGCGGGTTAACTTCGGAAGCTCGGAACGCCAAGATTTCAACTAGCTCGGCTGATGACAGCTTTGTTACCGACTTCGTCGCGCCCCGGTTCCTCTGCGGAAGGGCACGCGAAATCACCGCGAACGCCGATAATAATTTCGGTTTCGAGAATACGCGAGAAATGCGTGAGTTGCCTGGAAATTGTGTCGGTGCAAATGCCAAGGCGTTCCACGACTTCCCCCTTGTTTATTAAAAGCTGTTGCTCGTTTATGTAACGCTGCGAGAGTGGACTTTGCGAGTGAATAAACGAAAGGTCCGGAGAGAGCCGAGGGATAATCCACGCGACTGTGATGGTCCGCCGTGAGGGATACATAAATGGACTAACTCGAAAGTTAAGATAAACAGAATTTACAATGGAAATTTCTTTTCATAATCAGTCGAGTTTTACGAACTTGCTACATATTTTAATCCGGTGCTCGCGGGGCCAGGGGGTTGAAACCGCGCCCCGGTTTCCGCAGAATTAGACGGAAAGTAAGATGAAACATGGAAAGTTCGCGAGTTTTCAAAGTATGATTACGCTCGGTGGCTGAAATCAAACGTTGCTCCGATCCAACGACCGTTTCCGTTTTTTACACCGATTCAATGCTGCTAAGAATATCGCACCATTCTTGCTCTTCAGTTAAAAGAAACAATTAAACAAGTCGTGCAGCAAATCGATACTTCCGACCTGGCCTTTACCTGCCGTCCGAATTAATTAATCGAAAGCGAATTCATTTGCAAACGAGCCCCCGTGAGAAAAAAAATAATGAGAACGTCACCGGTACCGTTAAAAATTCGCCAACGTTCCACCGATTTTCGTGGCAAACTAATTACGCCGTCGCAAAAACGATTCGCTGTTAATCATAATGCGAGCCCTTCGGTAACCAACGGTCGGAACGCGAATCCGTACGGTCTGTCCAGCTGTTTAACAGCAAACAGGCCGATTTAACCTGACCCAACCTATCCTACAAATCCTTATTAGAGCGACACTTGGCTAATTGCGTGCCAGTTCTATTGTGCAAGAGGGCACACGGCGCGAAGTGTGCTCGAACTGGTTACTGGGTTTAGATAAAGCGATAATGAATGGCCCTGAATACTGTTTATCCCTAATGAAAACCGCCGTGCTCGCAAAACTGCACCGTTTCCACGCGCGTTGTCTCGTGATTAGAATTACACGACTTCCCCCCTCGCCGTGTACATCTCATCGACTCCGGTCTCGTCGTTTTCCAACGGGCATTTCGATGCAAAAACGCGGCGATTTCACGGATGGCCGGTCACGTTAATCACTCCGTTTCTCTTCAATGTACTCTCCGCATGGCGAACATCCTTTGTACCTGGTGGAACGCGAATTCTTCGGGTTCCCGAGGCCGCAGCGTCGAAATTCCCCGAATCGGCGGCGCTTTTCGACTCTCGAGATTCGCGACTCATCTTTGCGAAATACTTGCCACGGTTCGTTTGATCTCTGACTCTTTATGCACCTTGTATCTTCTTATCGTTCCCTTCGATGGACGTGAAGCGTGCGCGCTGACAGTAAAGGAGCGAAATAAAATATTTACACTCGACGTTCTTAATTCTCGTAACGCCCCATACCACGTTCCTCCGCGCTATCGGTTATCGGCATCAACTTTTTGAATTATCGACAGCCCGGCCCGGACACGTGTTCGTAACGAATCGACTGGAAGGTAGAAACTTGTGTGATATACCATCGGTATCCGTGTATCCGCTATAAAGTTCGCCGCGCCACGTTTATTATAGTTCGCGTGCATTAGAATTAGATCAAACTATTTTTTTTGCGCACTGTACCAAAGTCTGTGCAGCGCTTCACGGGGCAGGATATCTATGCGCGTGATATATAAATTCCACTTGATTTAACTCACGCGGGAAATGTTGTCGAAATCGGCGTAAAAAAATTGCAGCGAAAAAGAAGACACATTGGCGGATATGATAAGCGGCGACTTTGATAAAAGACGCTCCAATAGTCACCGGGGTCTCGCAGGAAATAAGAGGCCCGCGAGTTTGTCACGTTCTTTCAAACCGCGGGATAAACGAGAATTCCGTATGATTGGCGTCCAGATAAACGCGCTTCCGCGTCGCGGAATTACCGAATCCGTTTCCCGGCTTTAACAGCGCCGTAAGTTCGAGCTGAAAGAGCGGTTAACGATCTGCGCGGTATCATTGAAATTGTTGAGACACTCCCCCGACCTGCCGCGTGAAATCGTTAATCCCCGTTCAACATTAAAGCGCCGGCTATAAATTCAGAAATGAAAATGTGTCCACCGCCGTCGGGCAATAAGCGCGGCGTAACTTGTTCGTCGTCGTTAATTGAAACATTACCGGTGTGCAAATTGAAAAAGCAAACGGGCAAACGTGCGATACGGAACAGTTGGAGGTAAGTGGAGGTAAGTCAAGTTTTATGTTACTCGAGAAATGGACGAGCACCCTTCCGCTTTGTTTCAAGGGCGTATATTGTACGCGAAATGCGGCGATACAGGCGTTAGGGAAATAAAGGTTTCGAGATCGGGACGGGAAGACCGAGAAAAAGAAACAGCTCGAGGAGGGGGATCACAAATAAAGCGAAACGTTCAAAGGGGAAAATCCAGAGGAAGGTCTACTCCGAGAGGTAGAACCGATAAGCAAGGATTTAGAAAAAGAGTGGCGCTAGACGAAGGAAATTTTGCAGGAAAGCGGGGCAACAGAAATGGTGAAATTCTGTGAGCCGGGGAATACAAAACGATGACGCGGATGAAAGGAAGAAATTCGAGAAAGGAGAAATCTGCAGATAAGTAATCTAAAAAGCGGAATAGAAATGGAATACGATAAAGGGGGAGGTCTCGGTAATTGAGCGGAAAAGAACGAGCTGAAATCGTTCGGCTCTGTTATTACTTTATTACGTTGCACTCTATTAAATTTCATAAAGTGAAATTATCTGTTACTCACGCTTATATTCGGTCCGCCTTCCGTCATCGTTGTCGAGTTTCTCTTGCGTTCTTCTTACTAATAGGAGCACACACACTTTTTTTCTTGCACATCGCAGTTCGCACTTTCGGTTTTATTTTCACTTCCCTACTCCCGTCTCGTTTACTCTTACTATCCGGTCGCGTGCATTTGTGTAACTTCTTTGGGAATGGTGTCGGACTTTCTTCTTATCTACTATTGTACTTTATCCCCCTGATATGAGAAGAAAATAAAATTCTTTAGAATTATTACAGAAACTAGGTGAAGAAACCTTTACACATTCGTTTTGCCGTTTCATTGTTTACAAAAACACGGCGAAATCTGTATTCCATAGTTATCAATGTAATCGCGTTTGGAGTCTCACGAATTTTATTAGCCAAAAGTCCTCATTTGCAATTTTGTCTGCACTCGAGGGATTTATCATCGTGTCCATTGTCCGTGAGAATTATTATATTTTCCACCCTCGCATTTTATGCGCCGGATTAAATACACTGGCGACCACGAAAATTCAAATTATCGGCCCTTCCAATTTGCAAGTATTCCCCGGTTTTCGAGCGATAAAATTATTGCAAGACAGAAGAGGTGTGAAACGAGTTTACTCGTTCAAAAATATAATAAGCTTCTTCGATCAAATTCGTTCTCCTCATTTATTTTTCTTGTCGTTTCTTTTTTTACGAATCTATCATCACTGCGCGTATGGTAAATGGCAGAGCGGACGAGTTTATAAACGATCGACAAGATTCAAAGGATGAACTCCAAACCTGAGAAGCCGAATTGAAGAAGAAAGGAAAACAAATACGACACGATGGATTTGTATTGAAGAACTGTCTACGACGCGAACAACTATACTATAATACAACCTTGCGAAACACTGCTTGGCAACTTCTACGGTAATTGATAAATTTGTGTACATACATGCTAAGCTACTGCGACGCGTCTTCTATTCCAAGAAACCCCGTTCAGCGTTCCACTATCCGATGTACAACATTCCCAAAGGAGTCGCGACTCCGAAACGTCGGAATGAAAAGAAAGGAAAACGTGCTGGTATCAACGCACCCGAGTGTCCTCCACTTTCTCAGTCACATGACCACCCGTGCCACGGCCACGCGTACGCCAATTTCGATATTCGATTGCTCTGACGTCGATTGGCAGATCCCAATCGCGATGGGTTAAAGTACAACCGCTCCAAAATGCACGTGTCTCTTTATCGCGCAATAAAGATCCCCGAAGAAACACACTGCTATGGGTGAAATCGATTTGACGAATCTATCGTATCGACGTGCATCGAACCCTGGATAACATCGAGGATGCTCCTATAGCAACGATGACCGCGACTTATTTATCAACGATTTTACAAACGATCTATACTCACATTAATCCGCTGTACGCGTCGTGTATTCGATTCGAAGCTGTGTTTCATAGAGAAACTGGCCGCGTAAACAAAACTAACGCAGTGCTCTGCGTGAATCACGAGCGAAACACCATCCCCGTTCGACTGTTGGCGGCGTACTAATGACGGCTAGCCATGGAACGTCGACAGCCTTGGCGGCGCAAGCGCCTTTTCAAAGAAAGCGCGGATCACTGATACTAACGCAACACTGCGCCGCCAAGCTGCATCACACGGTGGGCACAAACACACATTGATTGTGCATAGGTACCTGTTGAATGCCGTGGCACAGACGAGATATAGGAATAGGCAAAACACCTTGCGGACTTTCGTCAACGACGGGATATAGGAATGGACGAATCAGTCAAGGTACCCTTTCGGCCCGAGTTCCCGGGGATCCGAGAACGGCATACCATTTCCGTATCGCTCACAACGTTACCAACAGATTGCAGAACACGATGATAACGCCCTCTAGCGCAGACATTGAAATTAAATCATTTTTAAAATATGCTTTTGTTGGTCGGAAACAGTGAACGCCTAGTAGGCACGAACCTGGAGTTGAAGGTTCAGCTAGAAGTTGGTCAGAACACGCAGAAGTCCAGTAGGCACAACCCTTGGATCGTGGGTTCAGCTACAAGTTGGTCAGAAGCTGCAGAATTCCAGTAGGTATGACCTTAGGATCGTAGGTTCAGCTGACCTGAAAATTGCGGGCTATTTGCCCGACGCTTTTGATTACATATTTGACAATTGTATCACAGAAGAATAAGTGACAGCCTGTGGTGACTCAGGAACCAATTTGGGCATTTCATTGCGGTCGCAACGCTACTTCAAAATCGCGATCATTTATCATCGCAACGCTATGTGAAAATCCAAGAAAAATATTCGCGATGGAAACATAATGCAGTACTGTAAATGCTAATTGAAACCTGTGTAGAAATGGAACACGAAAATTATTATCGCAACGCTAAAAGCAGGTAGATATCGCAAGGATAATTTAGTATAAAGGCAACTCTAATGCAAACCGTATTCAATCGTACGCGACGCTAATAAAAATCGCGACGTGCCCAATACGATGATGAGTGCTGGAAAAACAATAAACTACAACTACAGCATACAAATGCGAGCACAGTGACAAAATAGTAAAAAAGAATGGCTCTCCATCCGAAGGATGCAGAGCCATTGGTAGTTGCCCTCTTGAGCGACAGTTTGTCGGGCCTCTTCGGCATTTAGCTTCTTCTTTTCTTCGAGCGCAATGCCCGCTGAAACTTAGTCTAGGCTCGAGACTCTATTCGCAAAAAAAATAAAATAAAAATCTAAACCGCGTAGCTAAATGGAACACACGTGGACGAATCACGACCAAATACAATCGTAAAAATTGCGATTATGGAAAATCATAATGATTACGATTAAAATTGTAATCGATCTTCGCCTACACGTGCAGCCTCGAGCATAACGTAGAACGTTCGTTTCGGAGCCAAATCGCGAACGCGACCGCGAAAAATTCGAAAAATCGATGGGCAAAGCCAGGGACGAACGCATTTTCGTTCGCGCCACAGCTTCACCGTCGACTTTTCAAATCAGATTTCCTGAAACAGGTTGAACACGCGAACGATTGCCTACCCGATCAGAGACTGTGTCAACCTGCCCGGCCCTACCTACTTATATCTATCAGGCACACCAGAAGGTATACTACCTATCCTACCTAGACCTATATTTCAAAAATGGCAAAGCATTCACACAAACACACATCATTCCACGTTTCTCAATCAAACACTCGGGTGCAAGAGCCTACACTAGAGAGACGTCCCGGGACGCCCCCGACACCCGAGCTTGGCATACAATCATTCACACTCTAAGGGTACGTACCAATTCCTGAAATCGGCTGACAAAGGCTAGCGACCATTGCGTAAATGTGCGTAAACGTATATGCTTGTGCATTACTTTCGTATAAAATATTGATTGTTCAAATATATTGTACACTTTCTTTCAACCAAGTATACTTGGTTCGTATAGTGCTCTATTCGTTGCTATGGTATTCAATGTATATTTGCAATTGCAAAACATATTGCTATTCGTGAAATCGTAGTATTAATACTACTTATATAAATTCCCGAGCCGACGCAATTCCACAGCCTAACCACATACACACAAAATGTGGAAAATACGTCGTGCACGGTGCACTAGCAAATGTCAGCCGCCAAACATTGTTATAAATTTAAAAACATATGATCATCGTGCCCATTGCCTTTCACTCACCCAAGTAGCACCTGGGCACGTGAGTGAGTTCCTGGCAATGAACACGGCAGGGGTTAAACCTGAAAATCCTGATCTAAAAAGATGATTAGTACACGTAAAATTGCAATAGGTAATAGCATACTTTACTTTCAATCTCTTTAAAAATGACTCGACTTCGTAATTTATGAAATATCAATAAAGACTCGACACTTACTGATAAATAATTTATTTATTAAAGGAAATGACTGTCATTGAAACTGAATTTACTAGAATAAGTAATGCAATTATGAAATAGATGCAATTAAATATTTACTTGAAAAATGGACAAGCTATTAAATAAGCCTCGGGTGATTCCTTAATCGAAGCAAATTGTTCAAGATAGCTACTCCGATTTGAAAATCTACCCGTATACAGAGTGCCTTCTTGTACACAATGTGTAATAAATTTCATACGAAAAGGACTCGACTATAGCATATGAAAATTCATATTAAATTGCTATCATAGGCTATGCATATGCAATGCTGAGTTTAATACACGTATCGTTGTACTTATTTATTTCAATACATGATTACTATAATCGTGAAAAACTTGCAGCAACGAAGTCGGAGGGTATCCAACTTCTGCACTGCTCAACAGTGAAAACAAATTTCAATTGATTATAAATGAAATCATAAATTTAATATACAATGTCCTCAAAGTATGTACATTTGTTCAATATATTTATTAATGTCATCATATATTTTTATCGAAATAGAACAGCCTACACGAACAAGTACTTATTTGATCAAATATTTATTTGAATAAGAAGTATTCCTATTATTCCTAATTTTTTTATATAAAAAAACGCGGAGTACAAGAAGGCAGATCTAACCTCGTATAAGAAATAATAGGCAGGAAAATATTGGCGGTCACTATGCTCGCAAAACTACTAAAAAATACAACCAGTCACCCGTGCCGCTTCGGACCAATCGTCCTACGGCATGATTGGGGACCGGAGGAACCAAAAAGCATGCGACTCACCACCTCGTTGATTGTAGAAGCCGGGGAATTGATTGTAGAAGACACCAGAAACATCACCGAGGCAGCTCAGTCGGACTCAATCGTCAGGAAGTGTGCAAACTGTAACTAAACAAAACCGCAAAGAACAATAAAATCTACTGCTAAATCCGCATAATTTATTTCTTCATAGGAAACTGAGAATGGTTTAAAAGATACTTACATTTCTCACTCTCAGTGTCGTCTAAAACATCCCCTTCAGTGATGCACTGACTCTACTCCGATAGCGAATATAAAAATAAAAATAAATAAAAAACTATGCACGCGACTATGTACTCAATAATTGATAAGGGGCACCGGTGCTCCGATAATAGTATTAGTAACTAGTACGTGAAAAGAACTGTCTCTACAATCGCGTGTAGCTAAGGTGTGAACGAAGATTTAAACAGAGTCACTTGCTCTGAAAAAGTTAGAAAACTTCGGAGCAAACACTGACTCTACCGACCGCATTGCGCGCGGTCACAAAAGTTTCTGAAAAAGAAAACAAGTTTTCAATTATTTTCTATTGTTTCCATCTCGAATATTCTTTGATCTAAGCCAGTGATACTATGCGTAATGTTAATTAGAATCGTATTAAATGGGCAACAGCGGTAATAGAGTGTAAATAATTGTGGTATAACTATTATGAACACCGCGTTACAAGTTGGTAACGATACGCACCTCACTGAGAAGTCTTCCATATGTTTTGTCAGCACGGCGTGAAGTAGTAGAATCACCACCTTCGCCATCGTCCTTTGCCGTTCGGCTATGTTCGACATATTTTAGAAATATAGAATTAGAAATATTTCAACGCATACGTTACTTGCTAAGCGTCTTTTTTTGTTTCGCGATAGATTCTCGATGTTTTCCAGGAAAAACAAGCTTCCCGACCACGGGCAGAAACAACAAAGAAATAAACAGCAAATAATGGCTTGTATTATGTTACTACTTGTCTACAACACGACTGTATATCATGCAGGCGTTATACGTGGTATGAATTATAATTTAATAGAGATATATCGCTAAAATTCTACTTATTTCGACAAGAAATTTGAGGAACGCTTACCTGTCAGCGGGAAGATAATTTAACAATATGGCGCCGCGCCACTCCCGCGCATTCCCGCCTGTCAGCGTCGCTTTCCCGCCAATCATGAGTCGAAGCAAGCGAAAGAAACGCCATGAAACAGAACCAACTGAAATTGAAGATAAATGTATTAAGATTCACCAATATTATAATAATATTGCTAGGAACTGCGGAATATATTGCAAGATAATGAAATTCAGAGCTGAAATACGTATACGCATACGTAAAAGATGATACGTATATGCATATGCGAGTCGATTAGGGAATGCACGCCGCGCGGCGTGATTCCATCCACGGCACAATATTTTCTTAATTTCTTGCAAAATATTCATTAATATTAACAAAGAAACTACACCAAACTTGATGGGCGGGGCAATGAATACAATGTATATAATTTCCAGCCTTCAAGAATATATTAGACTATGTGACATACCTTAATTCGACGGACACTCTGAACACGTCAAATCACTACGAGATCCGTTGGGCGAAAGAGGCAGATTTTTGAAATAGATTGCGCTAATTGGCTGCTAACTGTGCCGGGGAGGGGGGTTGATCTTTCTTTAAGGCGGGCGTTTTTTGAATATCCTATCGAACTGAATATTTTTTATTTCAAGTGTTACAGTATGGATATTAGTCGAATAGTGGGATACAAATATATTTATTAGTAATAATAAACACATCTGTCTAAAAAACTGTTTGTAACATATGTTACACTATAGAATAAGTAAACTATTCTGTCAAACTAATATTTGTCTTGGCTTAACTTTATTTAAATTACAATTCTTATCGTAGTGAGCATTCAGGTCCATGTCTAGAATCTTTTGACACAGCATCGACGAGATATAAGAATTCATATATCTCATCTGCAGAAATTTCTTCCCTAATTCCCGTCATAGCAAGTTCATATGTAATCACATTTCAGATATCGCATATGTAATCCATCTATAGCAGTCGATAATCGGAAAAGTGGCGCCATCTCGCGGTTGCGGCCTTTTTCGCAGTTTTCCACACCGCCAAAACCGAATTCCTGGATTTCATTGTTAATTTAAAGGCGTGCGTTTTTCTCGGCTTCTAGTCCGTATTTTTTAACCGGACTTGTCTTAAATTAAATCTGCGACCCATAGTTATCTCCTCCAACAGTTGCAACAATATGGCAGTTGTGGTTTAAAAGTAATTAACAATTGAAAAATCGGGAAAAATGCACTCCGGGTCACTGCAATTATCTCGACTTCTGGAGGCGCTAGATTAATGATCGGGTGCTTAAAATGAAGGTAAAGGATGCCGCTACACGGCAGTAAACGATTTACAAATGATGCATACGCCGTTTATTTATTATAAACAATACAACAATTCGTTTGAGAATTGCACCGAAATGATGACATTTTATTTACTCTTATAAACTTCCCTTTCATAACTCGACTTGTAGTCTGGAAGCATTCCTTGTGCGTCGATGGAATATACATAATTTAGCTGCAGGGTAAAAACTCGTGCAAGCTGAAACTTGAAATTGCCCGTAGCGCGACTGCAGACTGGAATCGTGAGATTTCTTGGAGCACGTAGATGGAAGGGAAAAACAAAAGTGCAGGTCTTATTGCAACCAAGGTTCAGGGCGCCGTTTAACCGCAGTTTACGATATCCGAGCCAACTTACTCTCGCGTACACAGAGAAAACAAATCTCCCTTTCAACATATTATTTTAAATAACGAAAAAATACATGTAAGGATGTCTGTGGATTTCGCTGGATTAAAATCAAAAGAAATATTCTGTTTCATTATTATTATTTATTTATTATAAAATTATGCCTCCAACAAATTGTAAAGGAATATACGCATGCATGGAATCGAATCGGTTTGACTGGCTGTCATTAAAAAATTTTTTAATCCAACATTAACACACAATTCTGTACGTGTTCCATCGTAAAGTGATATTTCACGGTTTGAGGCGAATCACTGTATACAGTTCGATTCGTCCTTTCTTCGTTAACATTTTTTTTTTGTCATTATCCTCATCGAATGGATCACGCAAAAATTAGTAAAGCTTTATGTAAGGAAGACCAGAGGCGCGTCCTTACAGAATTCAAAAGCTGCCTACAATAGTGACTCCTCTTCTTTATCGGATATCCTTGCTCCCCCTTACATAAATCGTGATATTGTTCTTTGCTTATGCTGTTTTCTTTTTACCTACAAAATACTCGTTTGTCGGCTAATTCCCTTTATCATAACAAATGTATAAAAGATTGCTTAAAATGAACCTTCGAACTCACTCGAGGTAATCGATACGTGTTACAAGAAACCGATCTACATCGATAGAAATTATATTTCTTTCTCTTCTTTTGTCTTTGCCCCTCTTTTTATTTTGCTCTCTATACAGTTCAAGCCTAGCTAGATGCGGAAACGAGTGTCGGGAAAAAATGCAATAATAGTCGACCAACGATGAGCCAGTAACAGTCTTCAGAAGTTTCAAGCACGATAAATTCAATGGAGTCTCCTGACCTATTCTAGAATTCAAAAAACTCCAAAAAAATATATCTTAGATGGTACGCGTGAAAGACTAGACGCAGCAATAGACGGTACTTCGAAGCATGCATTATCGGAGAGACGCTTCTCTCGAACACTATTATTTATTTGTTTCTCCTTTTTTTGTTTTATCGATTTACGTCGACCGACGAATACAATGTAATCCCGATAATCCACATTAATTCATAAACATACGGGGAGCAAAATTCGAAAAGAAAAAAAGAAGAAAATCGACAACGGACACAATTGGATGCGGCGTAATTACTAATTGATTACACAAAGGAGTAGCATTGAAAAATGCAAACCTATTCAAATAAAAGGTTTTACTAAAAATACTTTTATTATTAAATACTTGTTGCGCAAGATACAGTGTTTTCAATAAAATCTTTCAAAGATTCAAACACATTCGCACCGATTTCATGAGGTCCATCGAGATTACACTGCACTTGATAATAAAAAAATTATTATCGACAAGAATATTCATATCGTTCAAAGGTTTCCGTGACAAAAACAGCCATTCTCCTTCTGAAGGGACGATTAAATAGTAAATAATTTTTTCTTCTTTTATATTTATCTCATTTGGTTTTAATTTCCGTTATTTAATAATAAGTGCTAATCGTATTTCTATTCTCAACAAGTTCATCCCTTACAATGTGTAAACATAACAGCCTGCCAGCAGCGCAAAGACTAAAAGTATTTTGCTTAGATCGCTCTTTTTTTTTCCATTTAAACTTCATCATATGTTGCAATCCTTCGCCTTTTTTTCTACCCGTTTTCTTTTATATTTTTGTCAGCGACGACCTAGTATATAACGCTTTCCTTTCCATCTTCTTTCGATTAACCGCAAAACTGACGAGGCAACGACGCAACGTTCGTGTAAGCGTTCTTCCAAAAAAATTCGTGAAGTCCTTTAGACTATTCGGTAACGTCGCGTATAACTCGTTGCTTATTAATTTTTTTGTTCTTTTCTTTTGTTTAACGAATCTTAAACATAGGCCTCTGGCAGAGGCGATTCTTGCGAATGCGTTCCACAGGCATCTAGGCACGACAGATATAAAAGTAGTACGTTCAGGAATATTCAGATTTATAACAATCGATATTCTAAAATAGTGCTATCACGTTCATCTAACTCTAAAACGACGTTTTCACTTCTTTTTGCAGATTTTTAATTTTTCATCATTTTTTGCCGCTAAGTTACGAGCTGGTAGCATTGAAGCAACTATATATCACTTGTGTGTGTGTGTGTGTGTTATTTAATGTCTGTCGTTTTGCGCATCAGTGGAAACCTCGCTCAGAAGAGTAGAGCCTCGAACTTGCATACTAAAAATTTTGTTTTTTTATTATTATTACAACATCAAGCACGCGGCCATTCTTTTCTGACCCCCTTCGAATTCGTATAAATTTTTGTTGTTTCTTTGTTTATTCAGAGTATACATATATAGGGCGTTCGATAAACCATAAATTCCTGTAATATGAAGAGAATCCCCCGCCAAAAGTAAGACAAACTTGTTCCAAAGTAACACAGAAACAGATTTTCATTCATAAAGTAGATAAAATTCGAACTTTATGCCCCGCTCGATCTGCACGTCGAATAAATTTATTGTTCATCAAGTACAAAAAATTTCAAATGACGAGGTCTTATTCGTTTGAACAAGAAAAGACTGTCTTATTGTCAGCGATAGATTTCCCCATACGCAAGAAATCTACAATTTATAAAATACTCTGTATACGTATACATATATATATATATATATATATAGATATGTATATGTATATATATACATGCAATATATATATATATATATATATATGTATACTTAGGACCCTTATTTACTATGTTTCTTTCACATCTCATGATTTCTTTTTTATTCCCTTTAATAGCGAGTACGTAATATCTTCACAATTCTCGCGATATTTTATGTAAATCAACTCGAAGAGTATATAGGAAGTTATCAGAATTTTTTTTTTTTGCTCCTTTTACATGATTACTACGGATACGGATACATCTTCCGAGAGTGCTGGGTGCAATGAGAGAGAAAGCTTTTTTTCGTTACCGAGATACAAAAAAGAAAGAATGACTATTACAGTACATATCTCGATAGAGTTTCGATACAAGAAAGGGGGAGGGAGAACGTTGGCTTCTCTATACGATCAAATTCTGTTGCAGACCGGTCGTCTCTTGAATGTGACGACGCTCGATTCATTAAATCCGACTCATCGCTGTTTTCTTTCTTCGAAAAAGCTAACTCCCAATATCGCTGCAGCAAAAGAGAGGATACATGGGAAGAAATTGCGGTCGAGACTAGCAATTGTTGGGATCCGGTGGTGTAACGAGATATTCGTCTGCGCGTTTGTGATCGGACAATGCCCGCATTGTGTACGAGTCTTGGGGTAAGTCGCTTTTCCTTCGCAAAAGTGGCTTTGTTTTATTGGAGTTCGTCATTTTTTTTGCCTATGGCAAAAGAAGAGATTCATTTTAGACTCCTTAATAAAGAAACGGACAAAGGTCGTGAAACATGGTTCGCGATCGGTCATACCTCGTTCGCTTTTGCCTCGATCTTTTCCAAAGTGAGCGGAGTTTGATCTGTATCCCCGTCTTCGTCAGGCGGAGGGCTATCTAATTGTTGCTGCGATATCGTGGTATTCGTCATATTTGTAATACCTTTTGCGGACGCGCTGTAATTCGGATGTTTCATTGCTAGAGCTTCTACACGCATCCACGCTTCGTCTCTGTCCTTCATAAGCTTCCTCTCCCTCTGACGATCCTGCGATCATTTTAATCAAACTTATTTCTATCGTTCCCACTTTCTGCCAAAGCTTTCTAAAGTTTTCGTAGTACCTGATAATACTGTTGAGTACACTCGTCGAATACTTTCTGATTCATCTCCATGAAGAGCTTCAGTGCATTGTAGATCAAGCCGTGAATGGTTTTATTCCAATGATTTCGTGAATTCCTGTAGAAAGCCGGATACATAATTGGTAGAATGACTGAATAATTATCCGATATGAGAGACATGATGTATTCGTTGTTCCAGTAATAGAGAGCTCTTTCAGCCACCTGAAATTGATGTAACGAAATGTTGCAAACCATTTAACAATTACTAACCGGTTAAAGAGGATCTACGATACCTGAAAGTGTGGAGATGATACACATTTCGCTAATTGTCTAAACAATGGGTCCATAACTTTCTGGAATTCGGCCGGTTCGATCACGTCAAGAATCTCCTCGAGCTCGTTCAAAAACATCACTTCCTTCGGGGAATGTGTTTTCGGCCAAAACTTCAACAGACTTCTAATAACAGGCTCCGTCAGCGACGGATCTTTCTCCAGAAATTGAACCACGCAATATGCCAACTGCGGATGATACACAGAGAGCGATTTGGCTTTGTGCAAAGGTAGCAGCACCTTCAGTAGAAATATTTTGTGTTCCTCCTTCAGTGGCAAAGCGAATCCATTAATTATACTGGAATAGCAAGAATATCAATAAACACTTGCCCACTGTAGCCGATCTCCATTATCCAGAGCAAAGTATACAGCCGATGTTACCTTCCCAAAATCTCTAGAAGCTCAGCGATACCATTATGGTGTTCAGTTTCGTATATAAATCGATAGAAAACATTGTTTATCTGCTTCCTAATGTACGCCCTAAGCCCCAAGAACTTTCCGTAAATCCTGTGAAGCGTTGTCTTCAAAAAGTCCCTTTCGCGTGGATCCTCCGAGTCGAATAACTCCAGGAGCTGTAGCACGAACTTCTGATCAATGTAGCGTCTCGCGATGGGAGGTTGAAAATCCTGTGACTCGAGCAATCGCAAAAAGAACTCGTACACCAGCTGCAAATGCGGCCAGGCCGCTTCCAACGTTGGTTCATCCTCCTCCGGATCGAACTCCGCTCCATTAGGATTCGAGGACGGCGGAAGTGTGCGGAACAGATTCACTGCAAACTAAAACAGCCTCGATTCATTAAAAAAAGAAAGAAGTATATCCTTCTTCTTGAAGCGAAAGATTAAATAATATTGCGCGTTGCATCGGTTACTTTTGCTCTCAGTTTTGTCTCGTCTTAAAGTATCGTACGATGTTTAATTATTTATAACCGGGGAAACAGAACAGATGAACATTTCGAACTTGTGGATTAAGGGGAAAATCGGCCGACTAGGATATATATGTACCTATCGCATCTGCTATATCTCATCCGTGAAACATCGCTAAGGGACCCCCTACTGGCAACGCGTTAAGCGTTGCTAACTCACCATGTTCACCGCTTCAGGATATATCGCCTCCGTGATCACGTTCTTGTTCTTGGTAACGTACTCGACCATCTCGTTCAGGGCGGTACGTTTCACCTCCTTCCATTTTAAATCTGACAAAGGATCGGACTCGAAATCGAACAGGACGCAGCATTGTCGCAGTTTCTGGATGAACAATTCTTCCCTCTCGTTTCCTTGTTGCGTTTCTGTTAGAAAGAAGAAAAATCAAGTACTTTAAACGCGTGCACGACAAAATGATTACTTTACAAACATCGCCCGAGCGTTGCGCTTTATATTCCAGTGTTAATTCAAGTCACCTACCTAGTTCCCTACACAAATTCATACACACGCACGGAACATACAGCCCGGGTATATAAAAACATGCGCGTATACCCTTTACCTACTCCACTCCCTTGGATTCTCTCTCCCTCTTCTACTTTCCTCATTCACCCCCATAGATACCAACCCCCGCGGTACTTATATCAAAGCAGCGAAGACGCATGCACATGTTTTAAACTATCCATGAACTCTCTCCATAATCTTCGGACTCCTTCCCCACCTATCATACATTTTCTCTTTCGTACTCTTACTCCTCTAAACTTTCTCTTACGATACATTCCCCTTTCTATCTCATGGATCTCCATTTTTTTTTTGCTTTTTTGTTTTTTTCGTTCTTAGACTCCCACCTTCGTTTGCACCTTTCTTTTTCTCGTACATTTTCTCCCTCATCCTTCTAATAGCTCTCATGAACCGTCCTTCTATCCTCTGCTATTTATCTTGAACCCTTCCGCTTTTCCGTACGCCTGTTCTGCGATCTTTTTTTCTAAACATTCCCTCTCGCGTTAACCATTACTTCTCCCTCTTCGTATACTTTCATAGATCCTTCCCGTCTCCCTCTTGGACTCTTCCGTGAACCCCATTTCTTTCTTCCCCTCTCATACCATCTCACCTCATTTCATAGTAAATTCTATCCCTCTTTCTCTCACACCCGACTTCCACAGACGCTCTCACCCTCCCTCTCTCTATCTCTATCTTTCCCCTTTTAAACACTTGCTGAGATATCTGATAGTTGTACGCATAATCAAGTGGATAAGAAGCAACTTCAGAGGTTTCATTACCGATTAATAGGGGTCGTAACGGTTGATAATGGGAGCTGAAGTTGGTCAGGTAAGGTTTATTCGATTCTCGTGATAATACAGTGGCCAGGGCAAGACCCTGATGGAAGCTCGGACTCTTCGGCAGGCTACCAGTCGTGAAAGGGATGTATCCGTCCACGTGAACCATCTTATTTATCCAACCGGTATCTACGTTCACAATATCTGTCGCCGGAACCACGGTTACTTTTCCCGGTCCCCTTACGGTAAATTACATCTCTCTGCGCACCGGCATTCTTGTTCACATAACAATCTGTTGCTTCGACGTAACTGACCGTTCTTTTGGCCGAGAACCGGGCATTTCACGTCTCGCACGTCGATAACGAGTGACACGATGATCGTTGAACGTATCGTCGACGGGTCGTTACAGTTCTGTACGGGCGGCGTAAGCGAAGAGAAAACGGGAATTGATGAGTCGCGGAATCGAACGGAGAAAATGCCGCCGATATCGAGGACCGTTTAAACGGGGAAGCACTGTTTACGTTAGAAAAGTAGAAATTGCGAATGATAGAGGCGCGCGTGCGTGAACCACCGCACCTTACAATCGATACTCTCTGACGTAGTAGCTGCTTTCGCAATCCTGACCGTCCGGGATTAAAAAAGCAAAAGTAACTAATTAACACACTTTTCTCGAATAACGGTGGCAATTTAAGTTGGAAATATGGCGGTGAAAATATGGTTGGACTTTTCTTTTTTTGAAGCAGCTCGTTGCTACGTTGGTACTCGATAACATTAGCATTGCACCTTATTAAGTAGTTCATCGGATAGAAGAGGTAAGAGTATTTCTACCTTATTTTTGCGGAGGTCAACGAACTTGCTCTTAAAGTACATTTAATTGTCCGATTGATATTAAAGATGGCAACAGATTATTTGAGCTGTATTAAATTGCCGGCGGTGGTAGCAGATTTTCAATCGATATATCGAACGCGTAATTGCCACCCCCCGTAGATCAATTGCTTCGCGGATTTCTATCCTTTCGGTGAATTCCATTGAATTAATAACAATCCGTACCTCGATACCTTTCGCTGTATAACTCTCACTTCATTCATTCTTAATCTAGCTTTGCATTTAAGTGAAGTTCACTTTGGTCCCTATTACTTATTCAGTATTTTATTAATAAATTATCAAACGTCTCTTGAAGAAATCGAGCGGTCGTTCCGTCAAATAGATAACGAAGTTAAATTTATAACAAATGCGTCTCATAGACACCCTCTCGGCTTTTAAACCCCCATGAGTGCATTCTGTACGATGGAACATGTTTTATGTAAATTTAGGCATTGATGCAGCTATATCTGTTCGTTGCACAAATGTTTCGCAACCCTCTTAATGAATTATATTTTTTATTTTATTTCATAACAGAGCTGAAGCCCTTCCAAGTGCTGGAAGTGTTGGGAAATTGATACGATTTCGCGATGTTCCAGTAATTATCGATACAACAGAGTGCGCCGCAGCCTGGGCTTACATAAAGCAACGATAGGTAACTACTCCGATGTACCCTTGCTGGATTCATGAAGTTTATTGCGATTTATTCTTGGCGAGGATAATAATAACCAAATTTATTGACCCTACTTTGGTAAACTGCTAATCAATTATTGTATGGCAATAATTGTCGAAGAGAATCGAATGCTATTTACCCTGGGAACACCGAAGTCAATAAAATCTCTTGATGAGTTTATTGCAGGGCTATCAACCACAAAAATCAACCCTCCATAAATCAGACCGAAAAGGACTTTTAAGCCGGATCAGAAGCACTTCAAAAATTAAATACGAAAGAGGCCACCGCAACGATTCTTTAAACTATCCGATAAGGTAAAACCTTTTAATACCTTTACTACAGGTACCTTCCTTTCTTTTTCTATTCGGACCATTGTCTGCTCTAACTTGTTGATTTAATTTTGTATTTTCGTCCAGGTAGATCCCTGGCGACTTACCAGATAAAAGGGGCAGCTTCTGAAGTTCGCGATTTTTCGATATGTTAAATCTTGAGCTACTTTGCCGTTTGTCCTTTTTAATCACAGGACCGCCAGGTTGATATTTAATCTTGTTGATCAACGTCGGTGGCGGTGGTGTACTGGTCACCGGTGGTCCTCCTGCTACCTTATTCGTCTATGAAATAAGAGAAACGATTCCATAACAATAAAAGGTCAATGCCGTACGATTTTTATTGAAAAATTGTGCGATGTGAAAATCCTGAAGCAACAAATGAAGCAACAAATGGTTAAATATCTGAATGCTGCGATAACAAATCCACTTTTAAGTGTGCACCTAAACTAACAATGATGGTTCAACAATGGACCAACTCTACATGGAAATAAGTAATCCAAACTGAGCGGTGCAATCTTTTGCCTGCTTCGTTACGTAAAACAATAATGTTATCCACCTTGGGAATGTTGTTTTCTATTCTTTTTTTTGTTCTTAGATTATATCTGATTGCCGGTAACCAGGAAGCTTCCGATTTAACTACGTATTCATTAGAATCCATTTGGAAGTTCAGAAATGATAAAGAAAAATTGTCTTTCGAAAGCGAGTGTGTTTGTCAGTCTATGCGTAATCCTCATTACATTCAACACAATTGTTCCAACGTTGCATTAATGCCTGGCTTCCTCGAAAGAAGTTTTGTGGTTGATCTTGAAACCATTTATGCACTATTGGTCTTGAATCTTCGTCTGAGCTGATGTCCATTAAGAGTATCCACTAGTGGTCAAAAAAGATGACAGTTACTTGTGAATAAGTTTGGACAATTGTATAATATATAGTAACACTCTTATCAATGTTTCTGGTCTACTAGTGTAAAAATGAAAAGATTTATAGAGATGCAAGAATGACTTCAACACCAATCACAAAACTTCTTCTTTGAGGCACCTAGTCGACGGTGTAGTTCTTGAGGAAGCGTGTATCGCATAACAATTAGGTACGAGCATATTCCCTCTTGGCTGTGTAAGATGATTTTTTTTTTTATCTTTCTCACTTCTACAACTGATATTCGTTAATACGTTAGCTCTGACCTTTTGTCCACTAAATGTTTTTGTGATTGATTGAATATTCTTGGAAACACATGCACATATATTTTACAATCGCTACTTTTTTATTTCCCACTACTACGAGACGAACAAAATATTTCAACGACTATAATATAAAAGATCGTCAAAAAGTTAATAACATATAATGGTGCTAGAAGAAATTATACATATATCACGTATATGTATATACAACTTATGTGCTTCAAATGGCAAGTAGTTACGCTATTCCTTGACAAATGGAGTATATTTTTCAATTACCCTTAAACTGATCATCGCTATATAAATTATCGTTTATTTTAATTTTGCTTGGCGGAACTGTACCGAATGCCTGAGTAAACACGTATGAACGATATATCGAACAATTGTTTGCACGATCTATTATTAATCAATCAATCGTAAATATATTTCATAATCGGCGATCGATAATTGCCGAGATACAGCGCACTATAGTTTTTTTTTAAAGCAAGGTATTATGCAATATTCGCAGAAATATCATACCGTTTTACTGTATTAAGATGTAAAATAAAGATCGTTACAATTGCGTATGAAAGCTCTGTAAAAAAATTTGATTAAAACACAGAAAGCAAGTAAATAAAATAAGAAATTCGTAAATTGAATAGTAAAAATAGCAAGCAAATTATTAATTTTTCTTACTACAATTAACACAGTAATCTTAATGACCAATTAACGGTTTCGGCGTATGTTTAATTTCTAATTTCATCCTTGAGATTCGTTCCATTCATATCGTAAGTAGTAGCACTCCACATGGGTTGGACAATTAATTGCGTTCAGGAAGCGTGTTGGAAAAAACTATGTAAGCTTCGAATTTTCGTCGAAATCATAAGTCATCTGAATAAGAAAAATTCAGAGTGCTCACGTGTAACCGAGTGACAAGAAACAGAGATCGAAAAATATCAGTTTCATTGTAATGTATCTTTCGTTTACATCGTTTTCTATTTATCAACTAAAGTCCACGCTTAAGCGCCACCTGTGCCGAGACAATATTTTTTTCAAAAGGATCTTTAAAACCGTTTCGAAAGCGTACTCACGGGGAAACAATATTTGACTGACTAATAATATTGAAAAACGTGCATCACCGAAAAATGTGTATTCGAAGGTACGACGAATGTACACGATTCCACGAATGAAAACATTTCAGGTGGCACACGGTGTCGAAGACGGACATTGGATCACTTTCAGCGAATAAATCATAAATGAAGTCTCAAGAACGACGACACGACACCAATATTCGACGAGTTTAAAGAATCGGGACCGTGACGCGCGTAAAGATAAAAAAGAAAGTCCACGATAGGAAGAATTGACGATGACAGAAGTGGATTCGAATTGAATCGAGTCACGTCAATCGGAACAAGTCATAGAAGGACGATATAACCTCACCTCTTCACTTGTCTCGCCGTCCTTGCCATTCTTTCCCTTGTCCTTGCTGATCTTGGTCGCATCCTGGAACAAAACGAGTAAATTGCACCGCTTATACGAGCGTACAATGCCACGACAGCACGATTCACGTTCTAGACGAGACCCGCTCGACGAACTCGCACTTGCGATGTCACAACGGAAACGAGAATTAGTTGAAGTACCATTGTTAGGTTCTTCGTAATGTTTGGTCGAGAAAATGTGCCACCGAAACGGATATCAAGAAATTACAATCACGCTACACCCTTCGGTGTCTCGGCTACCGGGGTTGTTTCCCCGAACTCTCTTTACTCTCCCTTCTTCAGTTTCGCACCTATCTCTGTCATAGTCACCCTTTCTCACTCTTGCTCTCTCTCAGTCTCTCTTTTCTATTCTCTCTATCTCTCTCTCTCTCTTTCTCTCTCCCTCTCTTCTTCAGGTACACAGAGACACACACACACACACTCTTGCCCTCTTTCCTTCTCTGTAACGCGCGCGTGCCCAGGATCTCTCCTTGTCCAAGGAACACTGTTTTCACGTATGCGAATACCGATCGCATAAGGAGAGACGTACGACCAGACAGGAGCGACATGCAGCATGATGAACGCACCTTTTCTTTTTTTGACTGCCGACTTGACATATTATCGGTCACGGGTTATAGTTACTCGTAATCGAGCTAAATGCGAGTTAGCACACTTCGAAAACACGTAGTAACACATCGATCAACAGCAGCCGAGCCGACACGAGACACGCATTCGTGGCGGCCATTGGCTATGCTTTGCCATTGAACTTTCGGCCGGCGATTCGCGCCACTCACTGAGTACGCTGAATTTCGACTTTTCCCTAGCCTTGAAACGCCTCGAGTGCTCCCCTTTGCATGCTCCTTTTTATTTCTCGATGGAAAATTTTCTCCGTCCCTCGATTCCAGCAGATAATGCTGCATGGATAGGAAATATTACGAGCACTGGGTGTTCGCGGGATGCAACAATTTGCGGCGCGGCTATGCTATGTTCTGCGATAACACAGGTTATAGTGTCACTAAATGTACGCGATGCACACTCCATTGAGCGAACTGCTTTTAAAAATCGCGGCTCGGTACTTTGTATAAGGAAGATATAGTAAATTGTAATGGCCAATGAAATGAACAAAGTAAATAGTACGCATTGAAGTATCTCACCTGGTAGGGTAAAAAATCGTTTTCAAACTATCGAATGCGATATTAAATTGTGCCGTTTTCGATGCATTTAAAAATGCCACGCGTGAAGTTGCCGCTAATATTTATAAACACTGTTGAAGGTGCGCAGATCATCCAAGACTATCCTTATGGTTCATTTTAAATAAAAAATAATAATTCCCTATTTATTATGTGAGATACATTGCGCAACAAGAATTGCTATATTTTTTTGCAGCAATCCGAATTTAGAATGATGTGAACACCGTGATCTATACAAATTGACACAACTTAAAATAATTGAGCCTGTCAAAAGCAAATATTCACTGTCTAAGAATACTGCTATATGTAAAATAACTTTCTAATTATTTCTCTTATCATACGAAATTTTAAAATCGCGGCAATTTTACGATATGAAGCTCGTTGAATTTGTTCGTTTGGGGACCCTAGATCAACGAAATAAATTTCACACGTGGTTGTACTAGTGATGGGCACCATCGACTAATTTAAACTATCGACTAATTACTAATTAGTAACGATATACTATCGAATAATTAGTCGATAGTTTTTAGTCGATAGTTTTTAGTCGATAGTTTTTCGCTTATTGGTTATGTCTGGAGTCTGAACTATGTCATGAAATATTGGTGTATTTACTTTTCGTAAATTTATTACAGTTCATAATTAGAATTTCAGAAATATAAAAGGTCAACAAGTTTCTTTTTTAACCAATTGATAATATTTCAATTTATCATAAACTATTTTATTTCGGCACTTAAAAATTAACAGTTCTAAATATTTTGTGAGAATCAATTAGGTTATATATAAGGTTTTACTCAGTTCTTAAAATTTAAAATCAGATAGACAGTTATTTAACATGACGGCATTAATAAATGTTTTTACATCAAAATGTAAGTCGTTTTTTCTTTTTCCTAGGGTAGATATAAATATTGCTGTATTAGGAATGTAAGGAATTTGTCGATTTATTTTCATAATTTTCTTCATTACTTAATAATGTTGTAATTTCGGATTTTATAGCTGATTGTGCGTTTATTTCATGTTGCAAAGTATTAAAATTAATAATAAACATATTATTAGTTATTTTTATAATAAACAATAAAATATAAAATGTATAAAACATCGAAACGAACTAAAGAATGACCGTTATTTTCGTCAGAAATACTAAACCATCCCTTGTTCCCGTACTCATTCGATTTTTCGATGTTACATTTTCAAGTGACCGAGCCGAATTCTGAAATTGTATAGTATATAGTATATACCATATACGTTATAAGTTATAATTTCTTATTAATGTAAAAGCGAGGATGAAAGTATTCGTGCACCGTAAATAACTAAATGCCTTTTTTAAAATTAAACGGAAGGATTTGCTTTATTCTGAAAAGTTTAAAGGATTAGTTTACAAGATATTTGGGAAAATTACATAATATCTTTAATAAAAATTAAAGTACTGCATTTTATAAATATCAGTAAATAGTATACATGTTGAAAATGTTACTAAAATCGGTTGATATTGCTCTGAGTTTCAAATGATTAAAAGGTTTGCATTAGTTTGCGTTATGCATAATTGAATTTACACATGCTTAATGAATTAATTATTCAATACCGCTATCGAAGGCACATATTTGATAGTGAATCTTCAACCTCATGATAAAATCTATTCAAAACTCCCGCAACTTAAATTCTGTTTATCGGCAGATTCTCCAATATCATGCATATACCGTGTATACATATACACAATTCAGTAAATGTATCGATGGTCCAAAGTCCAGGCAGGTTTTACACGATTTGATATTATTAGACTTTTAATTAGGCAGGGTTAATGAAACCAAAAATTGTTGCCAGTTGTCTGTTCTAGGAAGGCATGGCCTACGAAATTAATATGGACTAATTGAAAAGGAATTAAGTATATGCATACTTATACCTACGCGAATATGATAAAGTATCTATTACATTCCTATGTGGGTAGGATATTATTGATATTGTTCTTTTAATTGAACTGTTAGATGTTATATTAGGTAGGGTGATTCTAGTTTTAAGTTGGATCTTTAGTCAGGCAGGGCGCATTTGAATTTAATGTAGTATTTAAGAAAGGAGGATTCATTTTTAAACTGTGTCTTGGTTTTTAAGACATCAGTGTACACTGCTGTGATAATATTTCGTTGTCTAGTTTCTAAGATCATAGGATATATTATTAAGAAAGTTTTATTTCCGGAAATTGGACTCTCTTTTTGATTTTCTTTCAGGTTTCGTTCTGATATTCCATTTAGCTTTCGATCGTGAATTTTCCAAGTGCTCCTCTTGTTGTCTTACTTGTACTACGATCAATTAACTACGAACTACGAACTTCTGTTTTCTGACCCTTTCGAGATAATTCATTAGTAACATAAATCATATATGTTTCACCTAGAGAATTACATTTTCTTATTTCTCAAGAAGCCTTCTTTTTTGTAATTGAAATACCCGTGTATATATCTTTTAATTCATAAATTAATTAATATCTGCAAAGATATATGTACTAGAATCTACGCGGGTCTCTGCCATATCTACAGTGCCTGCTATGGTTTCGCCATCTATACAGAACTCCTTGAAACCACTCGCGCTTGCTATGGTAGTTCCATCTATACGGAACGCCTTGAAACTACTCACACCCCTTACTTACCATAAGTGTAGATATGGCAGAGGCCCGAGTAATTTTATTCACATCTGTATAGATGGCGATACTAATGACTCTAGATAAAGCAGACATATATACAGTTTCGAGCAGTTCTGCATAGATGGCGAAATTAAAGCCCACTTTGAGTGTAGGTAAGACAGGGATGCGAGTGGTACGTAAATTCAAGCACTTGTTTATAAGTAGCGCTGCGATAATGTTCATAAAATTTGGTTATTTATGTCTTCATTCATCCAATTAAGTTAATAATCCTCGAAAACCGTTTCGTACACTCTTTTACATATCAATAAAGTGTCAGCAAACACAGTGTTTCAATCTACATAAAAATTAATGTGTACGGTAACATTGCAAGTTCAATTGTTCATTATATTCTACAACAATCAAGCTCATTAGCACAGGTTAATGCATTTGTGAATATTTGTTCCTTTAAATAAATTTTTCGGCACGTAATAAATACATACTAATAGTAGTAGTATTCTTTATTTCGGTCTCGCAGCAATGAAAGTTGGGTTAGTGTACTATAACCTATCTTTGCACTACTATCATACCTCTTGCACTCTCATCTTCTGTTTCGCACTTCCTTTTCATACCTTTTGTACCTTACGTATTACCCTATTGCTTATCTCTTTATCGCACATCTATTATAGGTCCTTCTGTTTCGAATTCCTAAGATTCCATCTTTTATTGAACGCATCAGATCCTCTACGTAACCCCCTTAGCTGTTTCCCTTCATTCTTGTACCACAGGTTCTAACAGTATAAATTTTTGTCCAGACGGGTCACATCATTTATTGTCTTCTTTCTGCCAATATCTATTCAACGTTAGAGTGCTTACACATCTTACCTGCGTTATGAACCCTTTTGTTACGGTAGTGCGCTCTGCTGGAGTGCTCTGCTGCGCCGCAAAGTGTGCATATTGCGCGTATGAATCAAGGTTTTCAATGCTACCTTGTCATTTTGGAGTAAAACAAATCAAGAACGAACGAATGAACGCAAGATGCATACAAACAAAAGAAAGAAGTATATCGTGGAGCCAGTAGTCAAGCGGTATCACGCTTACTCCGGCTACAGCCGGCGTTCGTACACATAGGTCATTGCATCGATGGCGTCTATATCCGGCGCTCGCAACTAAAGGGTTAACAAGTTCTGTGCCACGTGTACCACTGATGGAACATAGTATCTTCTTTTAAGGCTTTCCATCACTGTGTTTCCTCTCCTTCGTGTCAAATTTATTCCTGCTGGACTTATAGCGTTCCTCTTAAATTAATCCTATCTTCCTTTTACGCTTTTGGTTTACCCCTTTTCCTATGAATATCCCTTTATAATTTGCTCTCCTGTTATGTACTTACTAATATATTACTAATATATTACTTAGTAATATATACTTACTATTACTATATATATTTTTTGTGTGTGCAGGTTATCTGGACAAACAAATGAGAAGCATTGACTGGCCCTTCTCGTTGTGCATAAGAGCAAGAAAGATGATGGAAGAACTTTTTCCACATACTTTAGCTATCCTTTAGTTATAGTAAATTAGTTTGTAAAAATAGTTTGTAACTATTAATCCGCCAGTTTAATTTAGAACAATTGTGTAATTAAGTGTTATGTATACCTAGTATATATTTTATTTTATATTCAGTTTATTGAGTAGATCTTATATTACTTTTATCACAAGTTCTACTGAATGTGCTAAATATAAAATGAAAGATATACTAAATACTTTACATATGCACAAGTTACACAATTGCTGTAATTTAAATTGTATAAGCTTCTGCATATGAAGTATGTAAATTTTAATATAAGTTCTATCTGTAAGATATATTGTAAATTAACTTCAAACAATAGCTTGTAAGTATTAGATTATTTATGTTTATAGTATTTGTTATGCTACATAAATGTTAGTTTAGAATTGATACAATATTTAGTTGTACGATCTATTGTAAATAGATATAAAAGAATAGTTCATAAGGATTAGCTTGTAAATTTGGACTACAACATTTTTGTAACTTGTATCTTCATTGATTAGTTTAAATAAATGTTCAATGAAAAGAACTCGACTGCTCTTCTTATTTTCACACCTTAACAATCCTTAAAAGAACCTAAATCCAATTCCTTATACAAGAAGTACCGTGGACGAACTTTAAATGCAAAGTCCTGAAGCGAGAAACTTGTAAAAATGGCCCTATACGTTATTAAAGAAAGCAGGTCAAAGTCTTGCAAAATTTGTTGGCAAAAGGCTACAAAATTATGCGCACGGAAATTCTTAGAAAATGACGTGACTTCCCAGGATTGCTGCGATAAAAGACCTCCTTGCATATCATATTCTCCTAATACAAATCCACGATTTTCAGCGAGATATTTTTGGCAGAAACACGGAAATTTCAGCTCAACGAATACCTCCTCGCATATCATATTCTCCTAATACAAATCCACGATTTTCAGCGAGATATTTTTGGCAGAAACTCGGAAATTTCAGCTCAACGAATACCTCCTTGCATATCATATTCTCCTGATACAAATCCAAGATTTTCGGCACTTAAATTTCTACTGAAAATCGTGGATTTGTATTAGGAGAATATGATATGCGAGGAGGTATTCGTTCTCAGAAATGACGTCACATTCCACGAATTTCTGAGCGTTGAAATTTCCGAGTTTCTGCCAAAAATATCTCGCTGAAAATCGTGGATTTGTATTAGGAGAATATGATGTGCGAGGAGGTATTCGTCTTCACCAATTCTTGGAAATGACGTCACGTTCCAGGAATTTCCGAGAATTAAAATTTGAAGAACTCCCATCAAGACGTATTAATTCCTTAACAATTAGCGCCAACGTTAATAATGTTCAGGTCTATTTTTACAAGTTTCTCGCTTCAGGACTTTGCATTTAAAGTCCGTTCACGGTACTTCTTGTTTAAGGAAGTGGAATCAGGTCTTTTCAAGGATAGGTAAGGTGTTAAAATAAAGAGAGCAGTACAATTCCTTTAATTGAAGATTTATTAAATTAATTAATGAAGATACAAGTTACAAGAATGTTGTAATTCAAATTTACAAGCTAATACTTATGAACTATTCTTATATATCAATTTACAATTAATCGTACAAGTAAATCTTGTATCATTTCTAAAGTAACATTTATATAATATAAAGAATATTATAAATATAAATGATCTAATACTTATAAACTATTCTTTGAAGTTAATTTACAATACATATTCTTACAGATAAAACTTATACTAAAATTTACACAGTTTACATGCAGAAGCTTATAAATTTAAATTGCAGCAATTGTATAACTGGTGCATATGTAAATTATTTATTATATCTTTCATTTTACATTTTGCACTTTCAGTAGAACTTGTAATAAACGTACTATTAAAGTTTATATAAGATCTACCGAATAAACTGAATATAAAATAAAATATATAATAGATATACATAACAGTTAATTACACACATGTTCTAAATTAATCTTATGCGCTAATAGTTACAAACTATTTTTATAAACCAATTTACTATAACTAAAGGATAACTAATGTATGTGGCAAGGGTTATTCTTTCTTCTTTCTTGCTTTTATGCATGATGATATGCACTGGTTAATGCTCCTTACTCCTTGGATGCAAAACCTGTACACACAAAAGATATATTAGTAAGTATGTAACAGGTGAAAGAAACATTGTTAAAGGATAGTTAGAAGAAAAGAAAATAGGGAAAGACCACACAAGAAGTATAAGAAAAAGGGGGGGATTATTTAAAAAGGAATGGAATGAATCAAACATCAATGTATTTGATGAAAAGAGAAGTAAAGAAAGTGATGGAGAGTCTTAAAGACCAAATGTATAATCGAAATGAAATAAGGGGATAAGTAATGGGATAATGTGTAAAGTAGAGGAGGTTTGCAAGAAAGAATGGAGGAGAAGGATGCATAAGTTAAGATAGTAATCTAAAGTTATGTTCTATGTACACTAAGTCGAAATTTCATAGCTGTGAGGCCGACATAAAAAGGAATACTATTGTTAATATGTAATTATTACACGCAGGAAGATTTATTGAAAGAAAAGGATATTTAGACACGTATTACACTTACATCAGCTTTCGTTACGTACACCTTCCGATCCCACAAAACCAATTTAATATAACTGAAGTATGTGTACGGCGAGAGTTATTCTTTCTTCTTCCTTCTCTTTATGCACAATGAGAATTGGCGATCAATGCTCCTTATCCTTTGCCTACGAAACCTACGCACAGAAAGAAATATATTAGTAAGTATATAACAGGAAATAGAGAGATTGTTAAAGGATATTCAGACGTGCGTTAAAGAGACAAGAAATAGTGGGATGCATAAGGTAGAGAAGGTATGAAAAGGAAGAGCAAAGCAGAAGATGAGAGTGCAAGAGTTCATATAGTGATACAAAGATAGGTTATATGCACACTAACCCAACTTTCATTGCTGCGAGACCGAAATAAAGAATACTACTACTATTAGTATGTATTTATTAAGTGCCGAAAAATTTATTTAAAGGAACAAATATTCACAAATGCATTAACCTGTGCTAATGAGCTTGATTGTTGTAGAATAAAATGAACAATGGAACTTGCAATGTTACCGTAAATATTAATTTTTATGTAGATTGTAGCACTGTGTTTCCTAACACTTTATTGATATGTAAATGAGAGTACAAAACGATTTTCGAGCATTATCAACTTAATTTTATAAATGAAAACATAAATGGACAAATTTTATCGACTTTATTGCGCCGCTATTTATAAACAGGTGCTTGAATTTACGTACCACTCGCATCCCTGTCTTACCTACACTCAACGTGGGCTTTAATTTCGCCATCTATAAAGAACTGCTCGAAACTGTATGTATGTCTGCTTTATCTAGAGTCATTAGTATCGCCATCTATACAGATGTGAATAAAACTACTCGGGCCTCTGCCATATCTACACTTATGGTAAGTAAGGGGTGTGAGTAGTTTCAAGGCGTTCCGTATAGATGGAACTACCATAGCAAGCGCGAGTGGTTTCAAGGAGTTCTGTATAGATGGCGAAACCATAGCAGGCACTGTAGATATGGCAGAGACCCGCGTAGATTCAAGTACATATATCTTTGCAGATATTAATTAATTTATGAATTAAAAGATATATACACGGGTATTTCAATTATAAAAAAGAAGGCTTCTTGAGAAATAAGAAAATGTCATTCTCTAGGTGAAACATATATGATTTATGTTACTAATATAATGAACTATATAATGATTATCTCGAAAGGGTCAGAAACCAGAAGGGTCTACATAAGAAGCAGGGCAATAAATAATACACAATATTTACAGCTGCAGATAGATACAAACATAGAAACGAGAACTCAAAAGTAATTGCAATAAGAACTTAAGATTCTCTCCGCTCAAATAAATACAGTGGACAGTAATGTCCACTTAATGTTCGTTGCTTCGAGGCTGCATAGCAAACACTATCCAGAAATGTAATTTATAATGAATTGTTCATGCTTATCACTTTTCGGCACCCTCGGTTTAGCCTGTGTTGGGAGTGGATTGAGATGTACTGAGAACCAGCGTGCGATATATTTAACACGTTGAGTGCCACGTTAGGCATCGGTGTCTGACACTAAACTTTCCGTTCAGGCCGCGTCAGTCATAGGTGACTGACAATCAACTTTCCGTTCAGTGACTGACACTAAACTTTCCGTTCAGGCCGCGTCAGTCATCGGTGACTGACAATCAACTTTCCGTTACACTTTGATCACTCATATTATTAGATATCAACCCAATTTCGTTGAAACTCCTCTGCCGCGCGCCGCGTTTAACCATCCTCTTTCGAATGAGCCCTCACCCAGCTCAAAATATTCTCATATAAGGAAATTAAGCGAGGCCTTTGACACCCATGTTTTGGCCCATATTATGTCGATATACAGCTCGCTGCATTACCCGTGTATGGTTTTAACGACTGAATTCGTCGATAGTTTTTAATAACTACGTTCAGTCGATGGTCCCAAGTCCAAACGACTAAATCATTCGATGGTTTTAACGACTGAATTTTGTCGATAGTTTTAAGTAACTACATTCAGTCGACTAAATTAGTCGTTAGCCGATACTATCGATAGTCTTAAAAATCATTCGAATGAAAGTAGTAGTTGGGTACTATCGAATAATCGATAGTTTTTAGTCGATGGTGCCCATCAGTAGGTTGTACATTATTTTGATCATGTTTTTCAGAAATTTGAGGAATAATAATTTTTCCTTGAAAGTTCGCATTTAGCAGGTAAAAGTGTGCTTAAAAATAAGTGCGTAAAAGGAACCCCGGCATACAGAAATTAATACTCTCTCCAATATTTTTTTTATTTAAAATTTCTAATACAAATTTCGTACACAAAGTGTATATAACCTCAAAATGACAGAGGATCAAATAGAAATTATTCAGGAGAAAACGAAACCAATATTTCGCAATTTGACGGCGGACGATCCGGAACCAGAAACGACAGAGATAGAAAGTCTATGTCTGAATTGCGGGCAAAATGTATGGCATCGTCAATTTATTCAAAAATAAACATCTTCGCGACTGTGCATAACCTTAATGTTGATTGTTTTGTTAATACAGGGCGTTACTAGATTACTTTTGACAAAGATCCCGTACTACAAAGACGTTGTGGTGATGTCATTTGACTGTGAACATTGTGGCTATCGAAACAATGAAATACAAAACAGTGGTAAAATTGCAGAGAAAGGAATTAGAATAGCGTTACAAGTTCAATCGTCTAGAGATTTGAATCGCCAAATAGTTAAATCCGATTACACCAGTGTAAAGGTTCCATCTTTGGACTTTGAAATTCCCTCTAGATCGCAAAAAGGAGAAATTACCACTATCGAAGGAATTATAGAACGAGCCATTACTGGGTTGGACGAGGATCAATTGGAGAGAAGGAAAAAGTATCCGAGCTTCGCAGGTCAAATCAACGAATTTATTGGAAAGTTGCAAAAACTTAAATCCTTAGAGGAACCCTTTGCTGTGATATTTGAGGATATATCAGGCGAATGTCATGTGGAAAATCCAAATGCGCCATTGAAAGACGAAAAGTGTGTTGTAACACAGTTCAAGAGAACAACAGAGCAAGATCATACTTTAGGTATATACACAGACAATTCAGAGGACACATTATTGAAACCTATAAAAGAGGGGGAGTATACTTTGGAGCAAATTGAGGGAGAAGTACTTTCATTCAGGATGAATTGCCCAGAATGTAATTGCCCCTGTGAAACTAATATGAAAATGACCAGTATCCTTTTTTATATTGTCCAAAATATATTGCAATTAGTACCACTTAGATATTCCCTTCTAGTTAATGCTTTAATTGGCAGTAAAAAAAATCTTAATTTTTTCCTTAACTAAATGCAAAGATATTCCACACTTTAAGGAGGTGGTAATCATGGCAACAGTTTGCGAGTCCTGCGGACATAGAACGAACGAAGTTAAGAGTGGTGGAGGTATCGAGCCATTGGGAGTAAAAATAGAAGTAAATGTCGAAGGAAAAGGCGACTTCAGTCGCGATTTGCTAAAATCTGAAACCTGCCACATGGAAGTGCCCGAATTAGAATTGGAAATTGGTCCTGCCACTTTGGGCGGACGTTTTACCACTGTGGAAGGCATTTTGGTTGCGATTAAGGATCAATTATCATCGTCGACAGCATTCACTGGCGACAGTAGCGATCCGGAAATCGTGAAACGAATGGAAGTCTTCATATCTCAATTAAACGAGGTATTGGAGGGCAAACAAAAAATCACGCTTGTTCTAGACGATCCAGCGGGGAATAGCTATATTCAAAGTCTCTCTGAAGAAGGTTTAGACAACGGCTTGAAGATCAGTAAATACGAGAGGAGTTTCGATCAAAACGAGGAGCTCGGTTTAAACGACATGAAAGTCGAAGATTACTAATCGTTTCGAGAGCTTTATGAAATGGGTCTATGTCAATATAATGTATTATATTTGAGCGTGAAAGAGATATGTATTATAAAATGTACACCAGACATTGTGTAAATACAGTTTTGCAATTTTATTGCAGAACTTTTTATCCGAACTGAAGTTTCTATTTATTTTCCTGTATGACCGAAATAGTTACACAACCGGTACGGCGTCGAGAATTTTTAATTTAGGAAGCCTTCTGGTCGCTTGACTGCGCCATGAATCTAGGTCCATGTTTTCGCAAATAGGATTATTGATAAACAATAAATTTTCGAGATGCGGTATTTCTTGCAGACGATTAAATTCGGCCCAGTCTTTCACCAAATTATTTGACATATAAAGTATTTTGAGCGCTTTCAATACGTTAACACCTTTAATCTTCTCTATCTGATTATAAGATACCCATAATTCCTCTAAATGCTCGCCGATTGCTTCTAATCCAGAAAACGTTTTGATATTGTTACGGCCCAAAGATAAAATTCTTAAATTTTTCAAAGAATTGATACCGCTAATTTTTTCTATCATATTCGTCGAAAGAGATAAATGCCTAAAAATGAAAAAGGATTACTGTCCTTAATATTCTTCCTCGGAAAGCGATTATTAAAATGCAACTGACTCCACAGCGGTAAGGGCTGCCAAATTATTATCCATTTTCTCAATCGGTGGCCATTGAAATGATAAAATGATTTCTTTTTCTTCGCCGGCATTTAAACCCGTTTTCTCCTCCCATCGTTGAATAGCTTCTTTACAAGTAGTACCTTTCGCCTATGTAACGCGCACATTATAAATTGTTCGAAGAAAATAAAGATTATGATTGCAGTGTTTACAAAATACATACCATGATTGGTAATTCTATTTCGCTTCTATTAGATAAAAATATGTTTGATATGAACAATACATAATCGCATTATTGTCAGTTAACTTCACTGGTGGAAAAATTAATATTTTATTAATTTCGTAGTAACATTGCTCGTGCAGTGCAAAACCTTTCATGAATCCTTCGTCCTATTGAATCCAAATTAGTGGATGTTGAATTGTAAAATCAAATTGCCAGTACAACATAATGCACGAACGGAAATCGCAATTAATAAGCGATTAATAGGAGGGAAACATTGAAATTACAATGAGTCTTGATACGCATATGGATATTGATGGACCACTATGGAGTAAGTCTACTTATTGTGATAGATGGAATCACTTCGCCTGTCTTACCGATTTCCGTACCCTTTTCGCAAGCACGGAGGAATTGAAAGAAGCTAAACAGCTATGCGACGATTACAAGTACGTGTATTTCATATAATCAGTCTCTCTAGAATTTCATGCGCCCTTTCATATTTTTATCAGCCTAGGCAAAGCACCCCCAGGAACAAAAAAATCTGATATAATTAGGGCTAAACAGCTTCGAGATAGCGCATATCACGCAGAGACAGGTGAATTAATACCGCCCATCGCCAGACTGTCTAGTCTAATGCCGGTTTCAGTTCTACTCAATGTAACCGTACACGCATTTCAGAAGTAAATATTTAAAACGTTTCGTTCCGTAGAATTTCGCGCGATACCTGCGCGCATAAAAAAATTAAATTTCTCTGCTAGGAGCACCGTTGGCTTATTGATAAATCAAACGCTAGGTGAGATTCACAGCGCTATTATAAATTACACGTACGACAATAGAGCGAACGACGAAGATCAAACTAGACTAAAAGAAACCTTCATATGTGCAATCCTGGCAAGTACTGTCGTAACCGTCGGTTGTAAAAAAATGGCGTCCCGAAGAAGAAGTACTTTCGCAGTTAGTTCTTTTTTCTTCTTCCTTACTACGTGTTACGCCCTTTATTATAATCATCTTTACCCATTTTTTGTACCGTTAGAAAACTATGCCATTTTGGGCAATTGCTGCGGGCCATATAACCAATTTGCCCATTATACGCTACAAAGATATGACAACGGGACTCCCACTGTTTCTTAAAGATCCAGAGCACCCTTTTATGAAATCGCAAGTCGCAGCGGTGAAGGGTCTCACAGAATGTATTATTACGAGAATACTTATGTGTGTGCCGTGTCTGCTCGTGCTTCCGATCATGCAAGAAAAAATTATGCCGTTCTGTTTCTCCCAGCGTAGACCGATGCTCTCCCTGACACTGCAAACATTCTTGTGTGCCGTATGGTAATTTATAACATTGGGCAGAAGTTCTTTGTATCCGATTTGTTGCTCAATATGATTTATTATTATAGTTGTATGCTTACGATTCCGTCTGCCCTTGCACTTTACCCAAGAATAAAGTAAGCAATTCTCATATCCTTCTCGTCCTAGTACGTAATCGATAATCGAGCAATTAATTTTCAAGTACCATGAGTCCGGAATGGCTGAAAATATGCCCAGAGGAGTATGAAGAATTCAAGAAGCATACGGCTGAAAATGTAGATAAAGTATATTATAACAAAGGACTGTAATGTATTCATTTGCATTTCGTATTAGTGAATAAATCGTGATCATTTATGTATGAGAAAATATATGTATTTAAGTAAAAAACCTTCTCCTCCTAGATAATATAAATACACTTAATGAACTATATCTACATTCTTTTTCTTCTTTTTCATTTTCATGGGCATAGGTCCAGGCATTTTGAATACTGTACTGTAAACAAGAAGAGACAAATCCGAGTTAGTACGCGGGAATAAACGATAGTCAAAAGCTTAATTGAAATACTTACTGGCAGGTTGTGCATATTGGGCTAAATTTACAAAATACTGAAAAAAAAAAGATTGCCTATTAATTCGTTCTGCATTGGCACATAATGTTACTGTAAACGAATTTTGTCCTCTTACTCGATAAACATATAGAACACACGTAACCGATGTCAATTAATTCTTGATGACAAAAGCATGCTGCACGGTAGTCCACTTTCACAGGCGGTGGTAGTACTAACTTTGACCTAATATTTGGATCTGGCAGAAATATCCACTGATCAAACAGATGCATATATATGTATATATTAATAAAATTGAACGCATTAAAAAGGAAGAAATCATTGTATTGCTGTTTTACCAATAAATATTGCAACAGTCCGCTTAATTGAGGGACCTTTAAATAATTCCCACCGGTGATATCGCAGCCCTGTTGAAGTAAGGTCAATTCCTGATCTAAACTGCACACATCCAATATTATCCCCTGCAGGAAAGAAACAAAATTATTAACGTCGATTAAAATTTAACTGATGCGAATATCGAAATACAAAGTAGTGGTGTACCATTTTCTGCGCTGTGAAGAATATATTCATGTAATTCATATACTGAGTCGCCGAATCATTGCTAGCTGTGACCACAAGAATCCTAGAGTACAACTTTTGGCCAGCAAGCTTTTCTCTTTCCAGTCTTGCAATATAGCACAATGTCATTGTCAGTGCACCTGAAATCAGACTTTCTCCGTTCAACGGTTTGTCCGTAGAAATGTCACTGATAACTTGTTGTAGCTGTTGCCTAACGGTACGTTCGACCATTGTAAATTTTTCATATTGTCCGTCTATTTGCCTAATCTCCAAGGATTTCTCGCATGGATACAGAAACTTTGCTCCATGACTATGGCATGCTATCATGGCGAGTTGATTGTTGGACGACTGCATCAGATGAGCATTGGCAAAAACAATCGTGGAATCCAAGCATTGTGTTAGTATCTTTGTTTCGTGTTTCACAATCCTTTGCATGGGATTCACGTCTAATATAATCGTCAACAAGCTTGTCTCTATTTCTAAAATCAATAAAACAATTGTACTCGCATAACAACATTTTTTTTTCCCGCTGCCTTTTTAATTTAAGCAGCCTAGATTTAGATAAGTAGCATTGTTTGCAATTTATTAATAGGTTAGATAACCTCAACTTACCGCTTGACATTTTGAATTATCGCAAATAAATAGACGATTATTTTCTAGAAGCATCAGTTCAATACCCTGAATTTATTTGTCAACAGTACGCCATATCTTTTTCGGCGTTTCCTAGTTAAATTTGATGAATCAAACGTACGTAAGTGTCCGCTCTTCTGTATTTTCGAATTCAGAAGAACGGAGCTACTGACCGCGGGTGTGAATACGAATTCGTTGCAAAAGTCCAAATTACATTTAAGTTCACGGAAAAATGAGGAAACATGCCTCGCAGAAAATCATTTCATTTTGCAGTCATAGTTAATTACAAACGCACATTTAATTAATGAGAGAAAATAGAAATAGTAGAACGATGCGTTAAACAAATAAAGTAAAACATTGCAAACTTGCGACAGTGTCAATATTGCAATGCGAAACAAGCTTGTTTGCCGTAAGGAATGTCGACAAAATTATTTGCGTACAAAATGGGACTGACTAGTTCTTTAAAAGTTCCCGCGATACGCATCGCAACCGGTTACGCTCGTGCGCAAACCGCTATCGCGAAATCGCGCATGATTGCAATTGCTGCACGTTTGTAGACGATTGGAGAGAGCGAAACAGAACAAGTGTGGAATATAATCGAGGTCACAAGGGTGTCTTTGAAAGGTTATCGAACGTCGTCTTCGCGAATTTGAATTCAGTCACATTTGTGCTGTGAAAACCGCTGCGAACATGTTGCCCCGATTTGTAAAGCCCACGTTGTCCGTCGCCCAGCAAGGGGCAAAACGATTATCCACCACTGCCAGGGTGAGTTTATTCAAAAGAAAATTATTTAAACCTAAACTAAATATAGTTTTCGTCGATCACTTTCCTAAATTCGTCATCGCCGACAATCATTTAATTCCTCCATACACTTGGGATTATGATACTGCATAGCCGACCGTATTGGTGGGCAGATCGTAAAGTTATGCAACTACGAACATTTTTTCAAGAGGTTACCGATTCTAACGTAACCGAAGGTTATTCAACTCTTCGTATCGTGAATTTCAGTATCATATTCAAAGCCTTGAATGCTTGAAAGAGAGTAAACTATCGCAGGGGAATTTTTCAACGAGATAAGAATCTTTTTAGACCCATATTAATTACGCGTTACGATTTCAGTGCAATGCCAAGGTCGCAGTTATGGGAGCAAGTGGCGGAATCGGCCAACCGTTATCGCTACTCCTAAAACAATCACCTCTTATAACCGAATTATCATTGTACGATATCGTGAACACGCCAGGTGTCGCTGCTGATCTGTCGCATATGGACACGGCGGCAAAAGTAACTGCCTTTACTGGCCCAGATCAATTGAGGGATTCAGTTAAAGGAGCACAGGTCCTCGCTTTATTGCATACGAATAATAATAAAAAAATATAGAAATGAAGAAAATCCTAACTATGTAACACGTTCATGTAGGTGGTCATTATCCCCGCCGGCGTACCCCGTAAACCTGGAATGACCAGGGACGATCTTTTCAACACGAACGCTTCGATAGTGAGGGACCTCGTCCAAGCCGTGGCTGAGAAGGCCCCAAAAGCTCTTATCGCCATAATTTCGAATCCAGTTAACAGCACTGTTCCCATTGCCTGCGAGGTGCTGCAAAAAGCGGGCGTATTCGATCCCAACCGAGTATTCGGCGTAACAACCCTCGATATTGTCCGGTCGAATACATTCATCGCCGAAGCCAAAGTTAGTCTTGACCGCAAATAAATCAGTTCTAGAAAACATCGGGGATCCACGTATCGAATGCAAACAAACTAAAATTCAATACTTTTCTAGGGCCTCAACCCACAGAAAACATCCGTGCCAGTTATTGGAGGTCACAGTGGCATCACCATTATCCCACTGATCTCGCAATGCAATCCATCGGTTTCCTTCCCCGACGATAAATTAAAAGCACTCACCGGTAGGATCCAGGAGGCTGGTACCGAGGTCGTTAAGGCTAAAGCTGGCACAGGTTCCGCCACACTTTCAATGGCGTACGCCGGTGCCCGATTTGGTATTTCCTTGGTCAGAGCCATTAACGGAGAGCAGGGTATCGTAGAGTGCTCCTACGTTCGATCGAACGTAACCGAAGCCAAATACTTCTCGACGCCTATCCTGTTAGGTGTAAGTATTCGTTTAATTAACAAGGCACTTAGTAACGCGAGTGGAGAGTGTTAACGTGTGCGTTGACATTTCAGAAAGGCGGAGTCGAAAAGAATCTCGGCTTGGGCAAACTTAGCAGCTACGAGAAGAGTCTGTTGGACCAAGCTATCCCGGAGCTCAAGAAGAACATTCAAAAGGGAGAGGACTTCGTGAACAAGAAGTGAACATCTAGAATTAGAGCACTAAACTTGATCAACGTGAATTATGTAAATTCGACGATCGTCTTCGGCATTGATTAAGAAAAGGTTCGCGTTGTACGCGACGAGAAAATGTTTATAAATAAAACAAGGTGGATCCTTTATACACTAGTAGATAAACGCGCGACATGTTTGCAGATGTTGAAATCCATTTGCGACTGAAGTGATAGAGCAAGATGCGATACTCGAAGGTGCGAAACAGCACCGGTTTCTAAATTAAAATGTAATACTCGTAGGTCTCGTATCAGTAATTTGAGAATAAACACCCTTAAAACGATCACGTTTTTTTTCTTCGACATCCTTCATCGCTTCGTGCTGCGAAATTTCATTGTTTCTATTGGAGTAAAGTCTTAAACGGCGCCAATTCTACGAGCGACGCAGCTGCGAAATTTCCCTAGTAACGCTACGTCCCGTGTGTAAATCAAAACAAATAATTTCAGGTGGTAATAATAAACCTTCGGCGGAAAGTCATTCGTGTATCGAACAAGGTACATAACGGTTTATATCCGAAGCACCATCGAAACCAGTTCTAAAGCACAACTCGTATATCGCAAACTTATTAATATAAGAGAGTGATCGCCTGAAAAGTGAATAATCGATCCCAAACAACGTTGACGCCTCCTTAATCGATGATCCGCGGACTCGACCGTGCTAGCATATACACCGAAACACTCAGCAGCCTGTCCAAACGGAAATTACAATGGCAAAGCGTAAGTGCTACAAACGGCCACGCCGCAAACAGTCTGCGCCTAAATCCCAAGAAGTGTTATCGCAAGAATCGGAGTCCTCCGACGCGGCCGAAAGCGTGGAAATAAAAAGTACACCGTTCAAGGTGAAAATCGGATCGGCCAAACGACTTCTACGTCATCGATCTCCGGAATCGGTGCTCTGCGAGTCTCAACCGTCAGATTTATCGTTCTTCGACGATCTCAGCCCCGAAATCGTGCCGAATCATCGGCGAAACAAATTGGACGTAAATGCACCGGACGAAGACGGCATAGAAATAAAGAGCAACATCGAAAGGAGATCGGGATTGACTGAAATAAAGCAGGTGGATCTATCCAAGCAGAATATCAATATATTACGTGAAGCATGTTTCCCATTGGACAAGACGATGTCGATCAACGACGAAATAAAATTGGACATGCGTGACTACGTCTCTTTGCATAAAGACGAGGACACGAATTTTACGAAAACGACGCTCGACGTTTATGCGCGTGACGATGATATTCCTGCCACGAAATCGGTCCACGACTTGTCTCGCGGTCACACCTCCGAACCGATACGGTTTCCAAATCTTAATTCAAGAATAGAAACGGATAGTCACGCGTTGCACAATTTCCTGGACGATTTTCGCTGCGATTCCGCGGCCGAGTCCGCAAGACGCGATGATAAGGATGGGAATTACCACGAAGAATGGAACGGGGAGAAGCCGGATCGAGTCAGCTTCGAAATAGTAAACGAGAAGAACTTTCAACACAAAGACGGGAAACAGTGCGCCGAGAACTGGACCAATTGCAAACGAATCCTCTCGAGCCTACACCATTTGTACAGCTTTCAGACGCGCACGAAGTACAAGAGGCTCGACGAACCGAAATCGTCGCGAACGAGCTCGTCCTGTTCTTCGCAAACGTCGCTGAACTCCGCGGACAATTCGGGCAAACGGATCAGCAAACGTTCTCTAGAGGAAAGCGAAAAGACCGATGTCGACGAGCAAAGAGACTACGGGGAAATCAAGAACACTGTGGCGAAGATCAGAGAACGTTCGACAACCCCTTGCAGCGGTTCACCGCCACCGGCGAAACGATGTCGGACAACCCTCAAGTTCGATGACCAGGAGGAAGCAGAAAGAAATCGGCGATCCACCGCGACTGCACAAGTCGTTGACTTGCTGCCAGCGGGACAGAAGAACGACGAGAATGGTTCTTGTCCCAGCACGACGATCACGAAGGCGGTTTGGAGCAGTGGCAAATCCGAATCACCTACGACTTTCATTCTCGATCTTCCGGTGGTATCCGACTCTGGTGGCTACAGCAGATGCCTGCAAGAAGTAATTAGACTGACATATTAATCTCCCTAGAAATTGATATTTAAATTGGAGATTCTTTGTATTGAGGGGGATTGTTTGTGAGCTTTTTATAAATAAGAATGATAAAAATATGCACACCATTGACGTCACAAGCGGGCAATAACGCGGTACAATTATTATCATTTGCAGCCAGAGCAGGAACTCGAATGGAATAAAAAATGCACGTGCGTCAGAATCGAGCAGAGAAGTTCCAAGCGACGATTCTCTAGGAGACCTATTGCAGGAATCGTCCTCTTCTGCACGTGGCTGCTGAAAAGAATATCAAGTATGTTCAGAGCGGTAAGTGTTTCGAAGAAAAGTGAAGAAAAATGAGCCACGCGTGTTACCCCATAATTATACTGTTCCAGTGTTATGGAAGCTTCAAGGGCATTTTATCGTGGCCCTCCTCGAAGGGCCAGCAGGCCGAAGAGCTCAACGATGTCGTAGTAATACTACGCACGGAGAACCAGCACATGATTAACACGTTTCTGGAGAAGGTCACTCATCTCTCCGACGAGCTAACTCAGGTGAACAACATTCTGCGTAACTCAGTTCAATAACGTACTACAAACTAATAAAACACGCCCGTGCTTCCGCATAATAAAGAAAGGCACATTGACTGCTGCGGAAATATCGTAATCCTTAATTTGCAATTCTCCAATATTACATTTCCTGGTTACGTTAAATCGGGATCATTAACATCGTTAGCGTCGTTTTTTTATCGCAGGCGCGATCGAACAATGCAACAGTTCTCGGTGCTTTAACCGCGGAGGTCAGTGACATGCACGAGGTCAGCAAGAAGCTGGCCGGGAGCAACGAGACGGTGATGAAGGAGCTGCAAAGATTGCACGAGACATTGGACAATTCGCGACCAAGATCTCCGAAGAATTCTGCGCCCCCACTTCCGCCGCCGATGCCGCCCCTGTTGATACTTCCAAAACTACCGACTGTTCCTCTGGCACCACCACCTCCGCCTCCACCACCGCCGCCACCTCCTCCGCTGCTAACGTTTCACTCGCCAGCACTGCCGTTCACACCGACCACCCCCAACAGCAGCAGAGGCAGCAGGATGCCCTCGAGAAAGTGCTCGACACCGCTGCTTGGTAGACCGTCTATAACCGTGGAGGATTTGCTGAAGGTGACCCTGAAAAAAGCACCGCAGCACGCTAAGGTAAATCCGAGGATTGTCTCGTGCACCTCCGTTAATTGGAGTACACGGATAAGAAGCGCTCCTCCGTGGTTTGAAGCTAGCTGAAGAGACGGATTAATCGAGCTCCGCTTGTAAGATCGTTTCGCAAGAAGCTAGTCTTCATAGAATTTTGACCGTACAGAAAATCTACCGTACGGAAAGAATTTAGCCGAATCGGCTTTGATGAAAAATTGCCGATCCGTTTTGTTGTTGTTAAGCGAGGGATTTTTCTTCGATGCTCTAGCAGCATTCATAAGCGTGAAGATGCGACACAATTCTAGTTGATTGTCTCTCAGCCTTCGTTGCCGCTCAACCGGACACTTGGGGCGTTATTTAAAAGTCCGAAGGTAACCGCGGCGTCTGGAAAATAAATCGTACACCCTTGTAGTATATCCGGGTCACGGTAATGCCGATGTAATCGTCGTTCCTTCGCGGCACCAAATCAAATCAGACCTTCCTAACGCGTATTATAGAACGCGGCCGTTCCCGAAAATAATTACAATACATCGGACGAATATTAATTTCAGGAAAATAGAAGAAACACAATACCGGGGCCACGGGGACCCGTGGTTTCGTTGGACATGCTGCGCAGCGTGAAATTGAAGTCTGCCAGGCGCAGATCGGCCGATCACGTAATAAGATCACCGAGGAGCGGTCGCATAAGTAAAACGCGAACGACATCGTGCCTCAGCCTCTCACCTATAATGACTGGGTCGGAGAACATGCTGGGACGTATTCTGAAACAGGTGGATGTTAATAGACGCGGGCCGCGGCGTCTGTTGTCCAGCAGTTCGAGTTTTCGTGAGAGCCTTATCTCGAGAGATAATCAATCGCAGAGCATAATTGCAAGAGATAGTAGCTCGCGATCCGCGATTGCGTAAGGGCATTGCAGTAGTCGACGAACGAGTATTAAAAGATTTTTATATAATTAATTTCAAGGATTTCCTATAGAGCTTTAGTAAATTAAGTTATTCCGTTATTGATTAATCGATAGAAGTGGATCGGATCACCTAGTATGGGACGTATGTACGATTGGAAACACTGGATTTAATCTTTTGTTCGTTCCCTCCCGGCAAATGCAAGACGGGACGGATTTCCGCAAAATTACAATTTGATGTTGGAAATCGGATGCTCGTTCTTTTACAGAGTGTGCTTTTAATGTAGAGAGGATTGGCAATTGTGCAACGTGCATGTCAATTCACACCCTGTAATAACGTATGTTTCCAATTATCTTTGGAATTGAATATATTTTTCTATATATCAAATTATGATTCTGTAGAACGTTTCCGTTGTTGTTAAATAATACAAATAATTTTGGGTGACTCGATCTTGGACACATGACACTGTAATACGAGGAGAATATTTTATATATTTAATTTAAACGATTGACTAATATATTGATATTTAACGATACTAATAAATATCCGCTGAAACGAATAGAGAGTTGTAATTACTTTATTTATAGCTTTCACGTGTATGTGTGGTTTTACAGAAAAAGGTCGTATCCGGTGTAATCGCATCGATTGTAATAGTAGTACAGAGCGTGAGAACGCATACGAATCCGAAAAAAAGTAAAGATAGATTTAGCTTGCTCCAAATGACGATAAATTTTGATATCCAGGTCTAATTAATCGCTCTCGTGAACTGGGTTGGCGACAAGATGGAATGATCCGAAGATAATTATAAAGAGAGAACAAGAGGGAGAGAGAGATATACACAACTAATGTTTATAATACAGAGCAATAGCAAGTGATACATCTAGAGAGATGGAATAATAGATGCATGTGTTGTGTAATAGTCCTTTCATCTTCATCGTTTCTTTTTTATAAAAATCGACTAAGCACGCACAACGATATTGAATAAGGATATAAGCGGTTTCAATGGATACACCGATCACTTATATATTCTTTCTTAATAATCCTACGAGAAACCCAGGTGGTATCAATGCCTACTTACAATTTTATTTTAGCCGAGAACACTATACACTATTTCTTGTTTTTTTTTCATTATATTCATTTCATTATGAGTCACACGCTACATCGTCGACGATAATAATAATGTTATCGCGTTTGGGCTACTTCATCTTGTTTTTAATCCATCGTGTAAGCAAGTAATTGGATGAGGTATCTCACAGTTTATCGTCGTTTGGAATTCATTATGCCACAGTCGTTGCCACTGACAAGTTTTTTTGTACCCTCTCTTCTTTTTCTTTCTTTTCATTCAAATGAAAAAACTTGTCGCTCGTACGCGTGGTGTTACGTGAAACTAATATATAATATATTATATGCAATAAATTCTTGTCCGATGATTCCTGTGTTTCTCTGCACTTATCCACTGCTCTTCATCCGTTTCTTCCACGATACCAATACCGTCTAAAGTGTCCTCCAAGCGATTTCGATATTGTTTCGTGTTGGTATTCTTTCTTCTTGTATTTCGTTTTTTGTTTATTCCTTTTCATTCGACGACACGCCATTCAAATTGTTCACCTTCCTCCGCATTATCGCTCGAACAATTCGCGTCGATTAAATTTCCTTTTTCGCCTCATTTTGTTCTCGATACCCTAATTTTACGATCTTAAGATTACTCGCATATACTTACTTACGGTGCCGTTGATATTACTTTGAATTATTCTTTGCAACGTTATTTTTATAACATGATTATCAATTTGTATCGTGTTATTAATACCTAAATACAGGGGCACGATGTACACCAAAAATTTCTAGGCAGACCCATCGATATTTCATTTGCGCGTTCCCTTCGCCCTTTCTCTTTCAGGTACACGCCACGCTTTTTTGCTGCACGCTCACACGTATCTACGGATCGTTCTCGTCATTGCGTGATCGCGAGAGAAAACTGCTCGAGTTTGGATTTTTGCTACGTGCACACACAGTGGCAGTCAGAAATTTACGAGTACGAGTTGAAATGCGAGCGTCGTTACACCTCTGCCTTCCTCGTAACCGAACGAACAGAAAATTAACACGTTGACATTGCACTTACAGATTCGTACGGATCGCTGGTGACATAAATTTTCGACCGACACTATTATTATTTAATTGCCATAAATCGCATCGCTGAGCTTACCTCGGTTTGTAGATGCGCAAACAAGTTTCACGTAAAATCTAACGAAACGATGCAACTCTAGCGTGTTTTTTTCCCTCTCTTTTCTCTTTCATCGGAATGTCTGTTTTCTTTTTCTTTCTAAGCGAAAATCGACGGAATGGGTCATCGATAAAAAGGTGAATGGACGCACAGCTAAGATCAACTATGATACAGTGGAATCGAGGACAGTGATAGCGAAAAGTGAGCGCGGGTGAAGAAAGAGTCGGGATACAATCGTTTATTCTGTAATTCGTTATACCACAGCGATCGTTATAGTTTACACAGGGGGGCGTATGAAAAAGTACAACCACAATTACAGACTAGCTAGATAGCTACTTGTTGTTTCCTGCTTTCTTTTCTGTCTGTGAAACGTAATTTGCAATTTTTTTTTTCTTCTTTTTTCCTTTTAAAAAAGCTTATCTACCATGATTTCCATTTATTATCCCACGTGTTTCCCACGACGATTTCGACGCACCTTCGCCGCAGGGGACCACTGGTGGGGATTCGTGTATGAAAGAACTTCTTTTTTTTTCCTTTTTTTCGTTACGTCGAGAACGGTGGTAGCATCTTTTTTTCCCACTTGCGGTTAGATGAACTTTTGTTTGCATCGAACGAAAAGAAAAAAAAGAAAAAAAATTTGATCCTGCGAAAGCCAGACTTAAAGACGGACCGGTGTTATTGCATTTTAAGTACAACGCTTTCGCTGCAAGCGCGTGTTCTTTATATCCGTTACAAATAACTACACGAGAGAACCCATGCTCGAGACCCCATGTATAATGTATGAAATTATTTGCTTTGTAACCGGGCAAACTTCATCGGAAGTACATTCATAATATCTTATACAGAAAGCAGCGATGAAGGTGCGCGGCTCGTCTTGGCAATTTGTTGCCCACGAAACAAACCGCGCAACTTCACCCCGATGGAGACACGTTTATCCATTAGATAAACAGATGATTTACACTCGATTTACACGCATACATTAATAATATCGTTATTTGTCGTAGTATGCGAGAGCAATGATGCGCGCAGTAAAAAAGCGGGCAAAAGGACGAGGGGGAGTATTGGGACGTGGGCGGGTGGGGCGTTTGAAAACAATCGAACACAATATACACTTCGATCGACGTCGAGCCATTAGTATGTTTCGTTATTGGTAAAACGTATTGGGGGGACATGTTATTCGTTCTCACTCACTGAACCGACAGAAATAAGGTTTTACTCCGACGGACTGGCGCATATTTCATTTTTTCTCTCGTTACTTTTTTTCTTTATTATTTCGGATCACGTATATATATATATATATAAGTGTGTGTGTGTGTGTCTGTCTGCCTGCTGATTGTGTGTATATATATATATGTATGTGTATATATATATATTTATTTATTTATACGCGCTGTCAGTCGGCGTCCACTCAGCGTTCTCGACATCGTTCACTGAATTTTGACCGAGCATGCACAGTATTAAAGATAGCATTTTTGTTGCCTTTTTTTGTTTCTTCTCTCGATACGCGGTAGAAGGCAAAAAGAATAGTGCCTCTCTAAATGCTCCCTGCAGCCTCTCTAACAAACGCAGAGTGCGTGTCCTTTGCGACGTTACTTTTCTGCGCGCTCCGTAATTCAATGTGTGTACGTGTGTCTGTCTTATTCCGAATGATTTTATGTTTGTTGGAGTAACCGTACGTGCGTGCTTAGGGTCACGCAATCGCTAAAGATCTCCCTTTTCCTACCCCGAATTGCCACCTGCTTGAATTGTTTTCTTTGCTTACAAGTTATTAAGAGTTTTTTGCTTTCTTGTGTTTTTTCAGTTTTATATGCGCAAGATAACACTCACTACAGTTAGAGTTACGATACGTCCTGATCTTCCACGTCTTGCATCTGCTCCTTTTGTTCGCCCTCCCCTGCGCAACAAGAATAATGAAATCATTAACAAACATCGTTCGCCTTTAACACGTAACGTGTATACACTCTGCTTAATGTAACCAGCGGGGTTGGGTCGATTCTGCTTCTAATCAAAAGCTGGATGCCCGAGTTATTTTGACCCCGCCTTGCTAATTGAAGGAACTGAACGGTATTTTCAGGAAACACGAGGAGAAGGATCGATGGAGTTGCTCACCAGGTGATTTTATGGTGCAAGGGCGTATCGGAGAGGGTGTGCCTGGCGGGTTCATGCATTGGTGGAAACGGCCGCAGCCTCGTTTTCATGATCAGCCTCGAACTCTAAATCACAAGGGAAAGTCATTCTTCCCAACCGTGTGCACGCGATCAAACGATAAAAATATTCCAGAACTTTGTACAGTGCGTTTAGAGGAAAACGGAAGAACATCGTGTCCCATCCAAACACACTTTCGCGTGTGTGAAAAAAAACTGATAGAACGGGAAGATTTTATCGCGCTGCTGCAATACATATTATTGATCGTGCGACGTCGCCTCTGTTCAGCTCGGCGTTTAGAATGTGTCGAACATTTTCCAGCCCAAACAAAGGAGTTTTCTGTCGCACGTGATAAACTGAGCACGGCGACTGCGAAGATACTAACCGTCTCCTTGCATATCCGACGTCCACAGGGTGAGATTATCCCTGAGAAGCTGCATGATGAGGGTCGAATCTTTGTAACTCTCTTCGGATAAGGTGTCTAGTTCCGCGATCGCGTCGTCAAAGGCTGCTTTCGCGAGACGGCACGCTCTGTCTGGGCTATTGAGGATCTCATAATAGAACACGGAGAAGTTGAGGGCCAATCCTAAGCGGATGGGATGAGTCGGCGGCAGGTCCGTCATGGCGGTGTCGCTCGCTGCTTTGTAAGCGACCAAAGAATTCTCTGCGGCTTCCTTCCTGTCGTTGCCAACGGCAAACTCTGCCAGGTAACGGTGGTAATCACCCTTCCTGGAACATCAAGGCAATAATTGGCTTTCGTGCATGGAAGTCCGACGATTGAACTTAAATAATTCCATTAAATATAATCGTTGCGCTCGTTATCTCTTTCCCGACATACCTGACACACGTGTACAACGATAGGATATTAAATATTCATTACAGCGTTAAATCTAATGAGCTGCTAACACGTACAATATATTCGATTTGCTTGTAATACGTTGAGAAAACGAACCGAGATGTTCCATAGCGTTTAACAAACGAACTTCTGTATACCGCGATTCCACAAGTTACGCAGTAACCTGGATACAGTAAAGCAAAATGGATCCATCGAACCAGACGGTTAGACGTTTTAGGAAACAATATACCTAAAAAATCAGTGACCGAAACGACACGTTCTTCCGGGTTCCTGGTTACCTCTTAATCTAAACTGTCGGCTCTGTCTGGCTAGAAACGCGTACGCTTGTTTTTCTTTTATAAACGATCCAGAACTGTCTGTCGAACTTTACAAAATAACTTCTACCGCATTTCAATCGATAACATTAAATACGCGCCACAGGTCGTGTACAGAGATACAGAGACAATTAATTTCCTCGTCGAGCAACCGACGATTCCCTTACATTTTGTAATAGAACACTCTAGATTCGCCGGTAGATGCGCATGGGATCAAATGTTTGTCCAGAACGCCGAGGATATCAGCGCAGATGTCTTTCAGCTCTCTTTCGACCTGCGATCGGTACTGGCGGATCATCTCCAGCTTCCTCTCGGCGCCCTTGTTCTCCTCCTTTTGTTCGATGCTCGAGATTATTCTCCAGGAAGCCCTCCTCGCGCCGATGACGTTTTTGTAGGCAACGGAAAGGAGATTCCTTTCCTCGACGGTTAACTCCACGTCCAACGAGGCGACCTTCTTCATCGCCTCGACCATTTCTGCAAAATATGCCGGCGAAAGCATCGCCGTCAACAGATGTGCCATTAAGTTGAAAACCAATTGAAATCGAGCGATATTAAATAAAGAATACAACAAATTTGGATGGCTTAAATAGAGATGACTAAACGTAAAATAAGGGGCGCAAAAATGGGGGAACAATTCGGTGGAATGGACGAGTTTGGTTAAATTTCAGGGGAATAAAAATATTGATAATAAAGGTGAGTGAGTGTAGCGTTGATTTTGATGAAGCTATCGAACCCTAGGGTATGTTACCTGCAATCATGGTAAAGTAATGAATTGGAAATGATCTATTGATTATTAATACGTGGCTACCCTGTATGGATATATTATTAGTTTCATCCGAGATGTTAGAGAGGCTCCGTTGCGAAAAAGCAAGCGCACAGGCATGTATTAACCTGCTGCCCCTTGAACTTTGCGAGGAAGTTGCTTACTATTATGTATTTATTATCTGTAGGTATACGTTGTTCGAGAGTAATCGTATCGATCTATAGATACACGTGCTTTGAACTGCGTCTCATTACTCCGTACGATTTGTAACAAAAACTTAGCTGAGTAAACGTAATATCCGCGTTGAAAGAATTCTCATGAAAAATGATTCACTCAAAGGTAATGTATAAATAAATTTAATATAAAAGTTCTCTATCGGTAATGATGGCGGTTTATTTATTGGTGACGTCAAAATCTGTGGTCCCAAGATAGGATCGATAGCCGAGTGTAAAGTTATCACAGGGGCGTGCAATAAACTAGAGACAGATTAAAGACGACGTTGAATATCAGCCTCTACTTCTGGAATAGCAGCTTCGAAAAATTGTCCTTGAAAAGAAAAAGAGAGAACGATTTTAATTGGAGACTTCCATTGCTACCAAATCACCTTTACAATTTAATGAATTATATTAACAAAAAACAGGTGTACGTGTAAAGCAATCGATTCTTACGATTTAAATAGAACGAGCTGACCGAAAAGGAACGTTAACATAATTCATTAGCCATCTGGCATATAGGTATACGGATCACACCGGGATTAATGTATATCCTCTCTTTATTGTCGTTCAACTAAAATCAACAGAGGCTTCTTGGTGACATTTATGAGACAATCAGGCTCAAGTTCATGGTGGTTCCGGGCAACAAGAATTACCACGAACGCGGTATACCCAATGATGCTGGTGTACAGAAACGTAGGATAGCGAGAACAGATCAATACTTTCCTTCTGCTACGGCCCCTCTTGCCCCCACTTCGTCGACCATCTAACCCCCTGTCGTTCTCACCCTCCACTCGTAATCTCGCTCGCCCACCCTACCAGCCCCTTTCCTCTGCCTAGCTCCGGCAACCCTCAAATTTGCCCACCGTCTGTCCTTCTCCTCATCCCGGGAGAGTCGCATCAACTCTTCGCCCTTCTGCCCTGTCATTCTTCAAGCTTAGCGCACGTTTCATCCGGATCTTCTACATGCATATCCTTCCACGCTTTAATACGCGTGTCTCCATTAACTTGCCTACGCGACGACGAAAACGACGAAATTATGAAAAGCAGCCTCCCCGAGATGAATGGCGGGGATACTTTGTTCCTTCCCTTGTCCCGAATGGTTATGTGTCTTTGTTAAGTGACGATCATTGGAAGGTATTTTAAAGTTTTCGATAATTAACCTTCAGATGAAAAGGTATACAGAACGAAGTATATTTTGAGAAGAAACGATTTGTATAGTAAAGGAATCTGTATAGGCGAGTATTAAAACGGAAGCATCTCCTACAGTACGAAACCTCCCAAAAAAATTGTTACAGCCCACGAGAATATATACCTAGCCCGAACGTAAGTTTATTCCTAGAACGTGACTAGTTTCAAAGGAATGGAAGTTACTGTACGATTACAGTAAATTTACATGAAGAGACCTGCCGCTTCCGCAAAATGTCAATTGCCTCCGTTTGATTTGTCAAGCCCCGATAACATCCGACGAGACAAAGCGTGCTGCGTAAAATATTTCTAGGGAGAAATGCAAAAGGTGGTTCGTAAAACGAAGAGATTTGACGGTTCCCCCTTCCACGACGTTATGTCCCCACTACAAGCTGCTTTCGCCAGGAGGAAAGTAAAAACTTCTGTAGCCGAAATTATAGCAACGCGTATACTGCGTAATAAAGAATAGTACTCCGGAAAGCGCATCACAGGGAAGTAATGGGAAAAATGTATGACGGTTTTTCACACGAATTAACGTCGTTTCGATAGATCGGCCAAATGATTTCTCTCTGCTTTCAAGGCCAAATGCCACGAGCGAAGCACGCGTTACTACGTGTCTAAGGAGTAACCCGGCAGCGATTGGTAAGTATCGTGCCGTGTCTATGCGTCATACACGTCGGTGAAGGACCGACTTGTCTGGTTATCTGCCGAGGGGCCCCGTAAAGTACGGAACACGTACGCCTAGCAACGCTGCCCCAGCGTTACCCAGTTTGTTTCGATGAAACAATATAGGTCGAAAACGACAAAACCTTTTCATGACTATCCGACCAATCCTTTGGAAGGTCTCTATAGAGTTCGCGTATCATGACAAGCCCCGCGGGAGCAATGACAGAAGCTAAGAACGAGCCCACCCTTTAATAAGGAAACACCGGTTATGAACCGGCGACTCGATCACTACCGTGTGTGGATTAGTCATATTTGACGTTTCACAGACTTTTGACAGATCCAATGAGACTCGATCTCAGTTTAACGTTCTCAATTCTCAAAGGAATTCATTATATATCGAACGAAATCGTACGACAGGACCGCCACGAGGGCGATGCTACCTCCTTTCTCTTTGTAACCGTGCTTTGTGTCGATTTCGTGGATTTCATTTTGGAGCAGGCCGGGTCCTTTCCCGGAAAATATGCACTCACCGTCATAGCGCTCTGCTTGCTCAGCCAATTTCGCTTTGTAAACGTTGTCCTCCCGTTCCGACATCTTGGATGCTCGTGGATATCACGGGTAGGCGAAAGGTTTCAGGGAAATCACACGAAATACTCGTTTCACCGAAATACGTACACCTCGTCGTACAGCCACTCGCAAGCTCACTGACCAAGATGGCGGCGCCCGCCAACAATCGAAAGCAGTTCCCACTTCGCGCAGCCTCTGCAGACACTCCACTCGCCATGCGCTCCGGCGTGTATTACTACGCGTGACGTCATCCATTTGCTGACGCCACGCGCATGTCGGTTAAATTCACGGAATATCCGGTGAAATTCTGGCAGCGAAAATATCGACGTATCTATCGCCTTGATTTCTTCTTGATTACAATAAATAAGAAATGCGCGGCACATATTTCATTCATTCGTCATAAAATCGATGACGCGATGACGTAGTGGAACATGGAGATAGACGCACGAAACATGGAACAAAAGAGGAAATCTTTAACCGACACAATTTTACCTATTTGCGATCAAACATTGTCTCCATTTGAACAAAATTTAATTGCGCACAATTGCTGTACTTGGAAATTTCATGTTAGTTTCTAATGGGAAAACGACAAAAATTATATTGATGTTCAGTAACTTGGCACCTATAAAATAACAGCGAACTGAAAACGGGGCAGAACAAGATTCTAGTCTGTTCCATCGTTGCGCGCGATGTATCAAATAAAGATTTCTAGTAACAATAGATGGATCGATCATTAAATAATAAAATGTTCAATAGTAACGTGTTACCCGTCCAAGATCGTTTTTAATTTGTTACAATAAATCAATACAATTTATTTAATGGAACAAAAAGCTACGGTTATTTGTCGTATAAATAATTGCACCGTTTATGCGACCAACGGGTATTACATAGGAGATGCCAAAAGGCAATCATATGAATGCTACAAAGATATTTTCGATTTTGTAGCGAAGCATTATTTGTATTTATCGTTCCACACGAGTAGCTAATGTACAAGCACTATATATTTCAAACATCTTCTCTATCTGCCTTATTGTATTTTCTTTAAATTATTTATTCTATAGTTAATTTGTATAATATTTATATGTATACAGATATATCCGATTATAATCAACTATTAAAATTATAATACAGCCAAATACTTAATAATAACAATCATTGTAAACATTGGTTGCAAGCTAGGTGTTCCGTTCAATGCCGCCCTATGCAGACCGAAATATGTATACATGTATAATAGTCAATATACAAACACTATGAACGGAACAACTGTATGATGTGCTCATAAGAGGGATATACAATTGGTTTTATTAATTATCATATGTACATACGGTTATACATAGATACATACATACATACAACAGCCATACATACATACGTACATACGCAATCATTCAAATTCAATCGCGCGGCTTGTACCTATGTATGGATGTGTGCGTGTCTACATACTGTAGCTTGGAAAAAGATTTCGGATGTAATGAGTGTTAATGCTTCGAGTTCAAGCGTTCCCTTTAAAAGGAGAAGGGCAGCTTATTACAACTTATGAGCCCCCCAATGTAGCATTAAATTCTCTTTACACATTTCTGTAATATTATTGATTATGTTTTGTAACATTAGCTCGACGGAGTGTATAGTAATTAAGACTGGTTAGATAACCAGTCTACGTTTTGTGGAACATTCAAGAATCTACGTCTGCACGGAAAATTGTAGAAATTTGGAAGCGTACCCATTCATATCATCGGCATTTCTCTAATTTTGTCGCGTGCTCCTTGTACAATGCTACGTCCGCATTGACCAGCGAGATGAACTTCAGTGTTCTGAATTCTCTCGTTATTACGAATACTTTATCCGCAGGAACATTTACTCGTAGCGGTTGCAGATTGTCGTATCAAACGTAAACGAATGCCGCCCCTTATCCAATTTTCGTGCAAAGGTTAAGATGTGGCAGTCGAGTGGACAGTCTGGCCGCACCACACGTGTAAATAACCAATATGTAAAAACGTGTCGTCTATCAATAACTACTTTAAATAATTCAATAAGGCTTTAGACACATTCAGCGCGATTAGTTCTTACACCTGAATTACTCGGCAATACTATTAAAAATTTTCTCTAACATTTTTTTTTTTCAATTCTTCTTAAATACCCTCAGCATCGCGTCAAGCATCGAAAATACATTTTATAGTCTATGTAAGTACTTTCCGCGATGGATACGCGTTAATTATGTATCAGAAAATTATGACAATTTTCTGATGTTGGTGTTACAATCGGTCTCGTTGGAATTTATAAATTCATTTTTATTTCTAAAAAAAAAAAACACATTTCATTATATCTAAATTCGTCTGGAACAAATTATGAATACTGTACTAGCATAAAGTGGGTTCTCAAGTTCAATTTAAAACTTCCAGCAGCTGCAGTTTTAATTTCTAATATTTTAATGTTCTCGTAATAAAATTCAATCTTATTTCTATTTCAGTTGTAAATTGATGTAACAAAAATTCTCGCGAATTATTTGCCGTCTTAATAGTACCTTGATTTATCGTGAATGTATTATTATATGTTTAGCTCAGAAACGGAAGATAACAAATACATAAAATTTTCAGGTCTATCAAAAATCGTATACAAAGCGTCAATTGGGCCATATGGATTGTATACGATAGTGTTCTGGTTATTTCGAAATGTTGAATAAATGAGAGGGATGCAGTGGTAATATAAACAAACAGAAAGATGTGTACAACAATGGAGGTAATGATATGCTACAAAAACGTTCGTTTTATGTATTAGAATGCCAACTTCGACCAGTTCATTTGGAAGAAATAATGACTAAACCATGTCCGTTAACAACCCCACTATATCACGTCAGCATATTTTCAGAAGCATTGATCTTCACGAAAGTGACCTATAAAATCGACTATCATCACTTTAAAGAAATCCAAACATTTCTGCACTGTATATTGACGGTCACAGTTGTAATTGTTATAATTATACAATAAGCTAAAATATGTTTGGACATCGTGACCAATCACCTTTACTCTTACACTCCCAATATTCACCACCATATACATAACACAGGCTGTCCGTGTATGGATCCTGCTCTTTCTTAAACCACAATGGTTCATAAGTTTCATACGGTAAACCTGATATAAATTAAATATATATATTAAATTTTTATGGTAAAATATCAATTTCTGAAATTATTAACAAAAAAATTCAACAATTACCTTGGGCAGCTGCTTTCTCGCCTTCGTGTTCTCGAGCACGCCGGCAAGCCCTTTGCTTTTCCTCTAATCGTAGCTTTTCTGCGTTCGCTTCATCCCAGTGACCATTTTCCATTAATCTTTGATCGGGCCTAAATCGTGAATCTGTTGGCGCTATACCTTCTTCTAATTCGTTGAGTTGACACGCAAGTTCTGTAAAGTTGTAATACTTTTCGCTATCATCGCTGTAAAGGGAACCAATTTTTTTTCCATTTAAATAACAGTGAAGAAACACGTATTTCTAGATATAAAGAGCGATTCGATAAAACACTAACGGGAGCATACGACGTTTCCAAGCAAGTATATAAGGCCCTGTTTTATATACTGGATTGTCTGGCGTTCCAGACGTACTAATCACAGGAGCAATTTCTATTTTCGAGTCCCATGTACCTTGCACAACCCACTTAACTTCATTGCTCGAATTCATGACTATCCCCTTCACTTTACGTTGACTGTCTCTCGTGAAGTACGAATACGGTGTGTACTTCAAATGGCACTTGATACCTTGTTTATGGTTCACAATATCTGTATCGCCGCTTTGATCAACCCATAATTTTCCTACGATAATATTGTGTACAGTGGTCGTGACTTTTCGCCACGTGTAATGATGTTCGCCATCGTCCATTTCAAGGTGGGCAGTTCCTAATGGTATTACCTGGAATAATTTACCATAAAATTATAGGTTTGCACGTTTATTTAAGAACGTTGACGAAAGTGATTTAGCGTGTGAAACACTTACTTGAAGGTATTTACCGCGAAATTTAGATGCCATGGTAAATTCTTGCCAACACCGCCACTTTCGGCCCTCGCAATGTTGCGCCAACATTGGAGGATGATGCGATACTTGTTCTGAAATTGCGCGCCATCCTAAATCTTCCACGCGATCGCATTCATACGTTTCACCTAATAAAGGATTAAATGGCTTGCCAGTTCTGGCAGCAGTTGTGGAATAGCTAGATATAGTAAATGCAGCCACATAAGCCATTTGTTCGTAACTATCTGTACACTCTGCTGCCCTGCAAATAATTCGCCACGTTTATAATTATCATTCGGATGAAAGTTTCGCAACAGTCGAGAGTAAAATATACCTGTCAAGAATATCCGCATATTCGTAATCTTCTGTGAGCCGTTGGAGCATACTAAGTGGCTCAGAGAAGTTAACAGGCATCGGAATTTTTGATAAATCTTTGCCAATGCAGTTTTTCATTATACTCCATAGATTTAATGGATAGTTTGGTTTTTCAGGTACTCTAGTTCTTCGTTTTCGTCTAGAACCCGTCAACCCGGTGATGCCACTGCTGCCATTGTTGGATTCCCACTTTGTCTATTAAAGAATGAGATAATTAAAGCAACAATTAATGAACGGAAAATCAATTTAATCGATTTTTTAATGACTCAATAGTAGCAAGATTCGCGTACCTTCTCCAGGTTGGCGGTATTCGCAGCAGTGGTAGGAGTTACTACTGTAGAATCTGTCACAATGCGAAAGGAGTTTGCAGTACTGGCGTCCGACAAAGGCAATGGTGTTTGATCTCCTTCTGAACTAGATCCATCGTCGCTACCTTGAGAATCAGTTCTATCTCTCGAATTATTTGTGGCCACACCGGATATATTTAAAGTAAAAGTATCGGATTCTTGGGCGTCATAAAATTCTGCATTATCTTCCTCGTCTTCTGATGGGGAAGTTGTGACTGTTGTATCTACAAAAGTAACCAAAATTGTGCTTAACTTGGCGAACGTGTAATTAAATAAGAAAGTAAAGGTATATATGCTAAGCTAAATGAGATTTCGCTGATCAATGAAATAGTTATTCAATTAAAATATTATGGCGAACTTTCGAACTCAAGTTGGAGAAAAAATGTCTTCGCGTGTAACGGATCACTTTGCGCAGTAGAGTTAACGAGAAAGACGCGATTGCGATAACAGGGAAATACAGCAAAAATCTATCGACACAGTTACGCAATGAAATATATGTATGTATATATTTCGCGCCAATGGGAAATATCACACAAAGGGGTGGTATCTGTTGAACCTATGTAACCGCACACGCCACTGCTCGAATATACATATTTTACTTTAATTCTCTGCTTTGAATTATTCCCTCCACCCCCTTCTCTGTTCGCGTTATTTGTATCGCTCCCTTTCCTTCGCCGATTCAATCACGAGTATGACAACGGCTGCTGCCATTAAGTTGTACTCTCGCCCCCCGCACCCAACCCCCGCGCGGCAATAAAAGAGCTCGGTCCGTCCACACCTGCATCATTGGTTAAAAGCAACGAATAATGAATCACTAAAGGTGCTCGTACACAGTGATTTTTTTTTACAGGCAACTATAATGTACCACGCATTAGGTTATGCTATCTTCCGAGATCAGTTCGGTGCTCTCATGTATTTGGCGCTTGCTAAAACTTGATTGAAGCTGCGGACCGTTCTCAATCGTTGATGACAGACTCCTCCCCTTCGACCGTTTAACTATCGGTTTAGCATCTCTCCACTGATCCTCTCAAGCATATTCGTCGAACATATCGACGTTCGACACGAACTTTAACACATCGAATTTAACGACGGACTCGCGGATAAGAACTGTCAATAAAAACTCGTGCGAAACAGAAATTTACAAGGCCATCTGAGCCTGATTAAGCACCAAACTTGGGAGAAATGAAAGCATACCCGTGTGCGCGCGCGCACGCGTCAGGGTGTAAGTATATGTGTGTGTGTCTATATATGTATGCATATGTCATGCAAGTCCTGTATATATTACTGTAATATGCCGTGCAATATAACAGAATATTAGGCTACACGTCTTGCATGCATAAACTGCAAGCTACGTAAAGTCACGAGTCCATTCAAATCAAGCGGAGCTTCGCGAGCGCCATCTTGTTAGAGAGCGCCAAGACCATGGAAGCGCGAAAATTCAAATGTACGCGTCACAGCAAAGCGTACGAATTAGCAACGGTGTGCTGGTCAGATAGATATGCAGCTGTGCACTATATTGTATAATCGATACAGCATGCACTTCCTTACCCACAAACTTTTCTAAACAGCTGACAACAGCAGACATACGCACGAGGTATGATCATGCGTATTTAACACATACTTCTATTAGAACTTACGTTAGTCATTGCTATATGTTAAGGCTTAAAGCACAATTATAGCATTGTGTCGCAGACAATGTACAGAGGTAAAAGTTCGACACAGTTTGAACATTAAACGAATAAATACTCATGTCCGTCTTTCTTAGTTTCGCCATATACGATAGCCCCCCGCGGTGTTGCATCAGAGATTATTAATCGCAACACTACTAATCGTGTTCATATAGAAAAGAATGTAAATCAAATTACGCGAAACTCTGTGCCCTCCAGCTGGAACCGCTGGCGGAAGAGCATGTGCTGCAGCCTCTTCCAAATGCGAGTGCTGCCTGGCCAGTTGCTCGACCATTTTCTCTAACCGCACCTTCTGGTCTCGTTCGTGCTGTAACAGCTTTTTCCACTTTGGTTCTTGCTGCTGCGCTAGTTGCAAATAATCGTTGCTCGCCTGAAATCACAAGCCAAACTATTTTTCTACATGATTATTATAGCTTCAACTTCAATCGGCAATAGATTAGACATTGCACGCTGCGATTATATGCTTTTTGCGGTAGCACACAGTAGTGAACGGGTACAATGTTTGATCGTGCACTGTAAATCTATTCTATAACATAAGAATCTAAATGATCAAACATGAATCATCAGAGATGATTAGCCCTTTCAGTACAGCCTCTTGACCGCAATGTTTAATAACAAAGCATAGAGTTTGCTTCGTGCAGCGGGAGAGTTAATTTTATGCGTCGCTGGCCAGAAATGTTCATACGTATATTACTCTTAACGATGGCCTTTTCAACTTACATTAACCATAGCACCGGAGGCGATGCGAAAGAGCGTGGCTCGTTCGCTGACTGTCTTTATTTTTGTCGCTAATTCTGGCGATGGAGGCTCCAATGCTTCGAGTTCGTTCAAAGCACGCTGTAGCATGGCCCCTTTCTTGTTTATTAAATCGTTACAGGCTTGCAAATCTTCTAGACGCTGCGAAAGATCCTTTACTGCGGAGACCTGTTCTGCCTTTTGATTTTCATTATCCTGGAACTCTTCCTCCTCTTCTTCTGGAACAAATTTTACTTTACATAACGTGGCCGCCTTTCGAATGTTTCCTGTTAATGGACATTAAACGGGCGGCGATTAAATTTAATTCGTCTTTTATTAAAACACGCGTGCTTGTCTTAATAACGGCAACGACGAATTGTGCGTCGAAGCTTAAACAATAGATAACGTAACTATGACTCAATATTATGTAAATACGTATGCAATGGCACAAGAATACGGCCAATTAAGTAGATGCGTCAATTTGTTTCGAGTGATGATTTATGGGTTGCAGATAATATGGGATCAGACTAATGTGACGTACAATAATAAATGGATAGACACTCGAATACATTATTCATTAAACAAAGTTACGAGAAATTTGCTACAAAGAAGCAGTGTAGCAACCATCAAATATCCGTAACGGAATGTATTCTATTTCTTGCTCTCTTACTTATCGCCGATTCTTCCTTTTACATGACATTTTATCGAACCATTTCATTTACATATGATTTACATTAAACCAGCAAATCGAGGAGGGATAATTAATTTCGTCATCGCTCGAGAAGATATGAACACTAGGAGGAAAAGTCCAAAGGACTTGAGAAGATTTGATTGAGATGCAGAAACCAACTATGCATTCGTCCAAGGATGTCAACTTCATAGTAGCTCAATTAACTCGCTTTTTTTTTACACGGCAGACAAAATATGTATATATATGGTTAATAAACACTGCAAACAGGTTTATTTGACGTAAAAAACACTAGAATGTGTCTCTAATGAGAGCAAACGTACATTGAGACTGAGCGTTTATTAAAAAAGTGTTTGGTTCGGAATTATCAACAAGATTTATACTGTCATTTAATTACATCTCGCGTCGCTCAAATCAGCTACATACTCGCCGCGTGGAAAAAATGTACCAACACTCAATGGCTTGCATGTTAGAGGACCAACTATGGACAATTGCCTTTAATGCTATTCTATACGGCTTGCAAACTGTTAATAGGTCCATTGGTTCGAGATAGCAATTGATTCTTGCTCGGAATTCGCGCCGAGTAAAATGTACAAAGGGAAGGGCGAACGTGACAAAAGGCAGAGAAAGAGAGAGAGTGAAGGGGAATCTGTCGCATGGAATTTCAAATTGGAGTTTGGCATCATTTGCAGAAGACTTCGCGAAAAAACCATGCACTTCTATTGTGCTCCAATTACTCAACTATGCTCCTAGGCTACTGCAACTAAAAGACAGTGAATTCTACTTCCGAAGATTTGCATATTTCTGTTTCCAGGCGACTAGAGTTCCACAGAATCCTGAGAACATGTCCACTTGTATCGCAGACCTGATGACCAATCGAAACCCTTCTTTTTCCCTAGATCAATAAAACAAGCGGGTCAATGAAGTTAAACGAATTGGACGCCGAATTCTTTCTCTCTGGCATGAAGGTGCAATAGCAAAATGATGAACGTTTCTTGATACAGACCAGATTCCATGGCCTGGATGGCCTTGGCCTTTGCTAATTCGAGGGCTGTGACCCATTGCTGACGTTCGACCTCCGTCGCCGCCTTGATATGGAAGGTTTGTGTACCACCGTTGCTTACAACGAATGTGCAAGCGTCGACGGTGTGTATTAAGGCCCCGTGCAAGGATATCGTGCCGCGACACGTGTGCGACATCTCCGCAGGATTTCTAAACAGAGAAGAGAAAACGCGACAGTTCCGCGGACAGATTCTTTAGCTATTGGAAAAGTGAATGACACAGAGAAAGACAGACGTGAGTTCTGCAAGTTAGTTACTATTTGCTGTGTCTATTGCTAGTCCAAGGTTTATCCAAGCCAAAGGGAACATTCCCAGTTCGAACAGAGGATTATTACGTGTATTATTATTATTCTTACTTTGTACATATCGCACGTGTTACACATGTTACCATGAATTCAATCGATTCCCCCTTTCTGTGTTTGTTCCTACGATACGCCAGCAACATTTTACTATTTATAGAACACATGGACATCTTTCTCTCGTAGACTTGATCTGAAACGAAGCAACAGCTCAAGTATGAGAAAGATGCTCCAGCATCGCATACATACGGTTTCAGTAAAACAAAGCCATTGTACTAGTAGGGTAGCAATATTTTCTACTATTGGATTTCTAATAACGGTATAAATAAAGGCTACTACTGTCTGCTATGTACAGAGACCTGCTGTATTTAGCTTGTAATCGATTGAAAATTGTAGAGATTTCGTAGAACCACCGTGCACATACGGAACTTCCACAGTAGGTAACATGTATACCGCGGCATAATTATATGAATACACGATAGTCTGCATTAATCTGTGACGCTGTTGTGTATAATGCGTTAACGGCGTCAGGAAGCGAAGTGTGTAAATATTAGCGGGAGATCAATTATTATACTTTTCTCCCCAAACAGTCCCATTACCACTTTGTCCGATCACCGTTTTAATTAGAACAAAAAAAAAATAACAATGTTCGAGAGTCGGTCTGATGATTGAATGAAGGGGAACAGATAACTCGCGGATCGTGTCATGCACTTTAGGGTCAGTGGAATTAAATCTAACACGCAAGGGATCGGGACTTCGTACGCGATGAAAGAATTATCATAGTCATGCTAACGCGTTCAGAAATTATTATTGCATATTGTACGCATAGACCACAGGCATTCTCACGGAAGTTCCTCATATTTTCTTTTTCCTTCGAGCGCTCTAGGATTGAAAAAAAAGACACGTGAAATTCCTCGCCTTTGTATCTCGCTAACGAAACAGCAAGTAGAATATCGTAAGGTATAACTTTACTTTCTGCGCAGAGATACCTAGAGAGTTTAATAGAAGTGTATCGATTCGTTGAGATTCATTGGGATTTCGTTGAACTTAGGGATGCGGGTGTAAAATGTTTAAACATAAATTGTGCGTGTAAATGAGACATCGACGATGCAGAACGGAACAGAGCTCATGTAGAATGGATGGGAAGCGTGTGCTTGCTTTAACGTTGTTCTGTCGAACATTATTCTAGGCGAAACGAGTAAACGATCGGATGGAACGATTTTGCCGAACACAACACCGTAATACAAATGGAAACGGAATCAACGTGCAGGGTATCGCGGAAGGTCTGATGTATTATGCTTTTACTGCCTCGAAATCTAAAAGAATTCTATGCTTTTTTTAAAGCTTAAACTTGCCATTGGTAGAAAAAAAAATAGTACGTCATTGCGTCATTGCCTAAGTATTTCTGAATCGATTGAGCAATACGGTTGGGGACGATCGATCTTTTTTCTGTATGCCGTACAAATTCGCTGCGAAAAATTTGTAATAATGACGGGCAGTATGTAATACTTAAATAATAGAATACAATTTTTCTTCTTCCTTCCTCAAATTCGACAAATGATAGTTATCAGCATTCGTTGATACCCGCTCATCATTTGTGCTATAATTACTTCTTGGAACATTCCCAACGGGTCAGTAAAAGCTTTACACACACTCTGCGAAGACCTTCAGGATACCTCCTGAACGCAACTGGAACTACATACATATGTACCTACAAAATGAAGCGGTGTGCTTTATATCGCGACAAATACCGACATACGAACGTATATGTATATGTACACACAGAACACAAAAAATATACAACATTTCTTACGATCTCTTGATTGTGAATGAAATTTGATTAAAAAAATGTACAAAAAAATAATCGGTCTAGGTGGTGAGAGTCGATTTGCAAATTAGATCAATATCAATGGATTGAAGTGGACAGGAAGCAAATAAAATTATTAGGGACATTAAGAATATTGTATTAATACGTAGCTCTAATGTATATGTATACATATATATATTATAGTGATACACGTATATATATATATATATACATATAATATGGCAAGGACTGTATAATGAAATGAGAATGAAACTCCAACATCGTCTTTGTCTGTTTGAATTAAAAGTTCGATTCAAAGAAGAGTCAGGATATTTCGGCTTTTTCGATAATTTTACTTACTCGGAGGCTCTGCCAGCCTTCCGCTTGCGTCGTGTTGATATCTTTGGCCCCCCTGTTGGTTCAGCCCTAAACAGTCCATAAAACAAATATGCCCCGTTCACATTTTGTGTAATACTGTATCAAAAGCGGTATTTTACTGTTTTCGAGAAAAAAAAAGTATCTGTCGCTTTTTTTCCTATGCGCGGATAATAGCGAAATCGCGATTCTCGCCATTTGTTCGTACAAAACTATTCAATCTCCTTCGTTCTTTTTGTAAATATCTGTTTCGTCGTTTGCCCTTTTTTCTCCTACTTTATCACTTTACTTTCTCGTGTATAGCAACGGTGCAGCCATCCACGTTCGTGCGTTGCGTGTACACATTGTGTGCGAAAAAAAGCGTTTTCGACGTTCACGTAATTGTGTTCCGTGTAAAAATAATGTTGCAGGACATTCTGTTTTTGCGTTTCGGAAAGGCATTGCAAACTCAGATCACACAACTGTGCCAAGCGGAAAATTAAAAGAACATCTAGGCATTGCATGTTGTCAGGGAACGCGGATGTTCTAAATATAAAGAAACGAAATAGTGGAATCGTCGTCGTATATACTCGTTATGCTTGTACAGAATCAACGCACCTGTATTCGCGATCGGTAATTAATTACCCAGACTAGAGAACTGGTTTTTATTTGTTTGAAAACAAAAAGTTGTGAACTTTACCGTACGCGAACTTGGAGTAACTGAATAAAATCTCACGGTCGCGATACCCGCGTAAGTTTTAACGAAACCAAACAAGCTTATCGAACGAAAAATTTCCTCCGTATACGGAATAAATGAAGAGTGGAAGGCAAATATGCAATAAATCTTCTCTGATGCGTGTGATAAATGGAAGCAACTATATACAAGATATGCGATTTTCGCGACCAACCATATATTTTTTTGTTTCAAATGCACTCTACTTTTTTTTTTTCTACGCAAACTTTCACGAGGTACCGGAAAATCGCAACTGCGATTCAGAGTTTTGCGGCACGTACATGCTCAGGATATTGCTCAAACTAAAATGGATAAGTATGGTGGTATTATGTAAACATGAGTTTCGGACGAAAACTATGAACAAGTACAGTTAAACATACTTGGATAAACCGTATCGATAATATCCATGGCCGAGCCTGGATTGGCAGCTTATATACATGCAACTTCGAACTGTTAAATGTTTAATACAGTACTTTATTTATTGCGCTCTTAATATAAACTTTTTACGGCGATGACAGAATCGTCAGCATGTTTCAACATTTTATGATACACACGATCCAGAGCTGTTCTTTATATTCTTTCACGTTACGTGTTATTATTCTACAAGCCATAATTTTGTGTTATTCTATAACATATTTTAGATTATAAGGCCAATATTTGACCCTTTGATATTACGGATTATACGAATCAAAATCTTTCCTTTCAAGTAACGTTACTTGTATCTATCGTACGGTGCTCGTATAAATGATTTCAATCAGGTAAATAATAGTTTTGTGCTTGAAGCATGAACAGGTTTTTCCCCGTTGTTGTCAATCGTGGGTAAAGAATTGTGAGTTAAGGCTAATCTTGCTATGTTTATGTCTAACAGATGGTTGACATCGATAGCTGCCACGTTAAGTATTGTTAGAAAACCAATTTAATGGTGTCAGTTTCTAAAAAATGTAGATCCATTTCAGATATAATTATATACGTGATAATCGAATAAAATGAACGGCTCTGTATTGCACCTAAACAATTTATTTGTCGTAATTGTTATTACTGTACGGTCGCAAAAACAATACGTTTTACGGGACAAAACTGTTAGAAGAAATATCTGCATTACGAATACTAATTGTTTCGATTCCTAGCATGACTTTATGCGCGGCTAAAAGTGAGATAATTAAAATGAAAGTACTGACACGTAGGGAACTACCTGTAATACGACAGTAGGCCATTTGACAGGACGAACCACCTTCGTTGGTAACCTTTCAAATAATTAGTCCATTTAAACAGCCAGCCTTTCATGTCCTGTGCACCGTGTTGAGCCTTCGGGTCGCCCATTTTCGAATACGTTGCGTGCTCACACGCGTTTTTCCTGAAATAATAATGCACTCCAATATCTGCGTACACATCACCCGTGCCGTACAGCCACCATTTTGATATTCCTCTAGCCCACAGACTGTGGCGGGCTTAGATCGAAATTGTACTTATACACACTGTTCGTGAGTTCGTAATGCACCAGCAGCAATACCAACAGACTAGAGAGAGTGCTTTGAAAGCACGGTAGTCAGAAACAGTCTGGATCCTCCTTTCGCACAGCGTGGTAACACACCACGTTCCTCAGCGATGGTGCCTAACCTTTATTACCGAGTCACCTATATAACGCTTGTATTCGTGTATACGAACACATGCAAATCTGATTATGGGTAATCTGTGATTTTGCAGATTTCTTGACGTTTTTTAATCCTTCTACATCTGCTCCACTATCCGTACGGAAAAGAACGATGTCAACGGAACGTGATACGGAAACAATAATCGACCTGTTTCATATCTTTTAGATGATAACGAAATCTTTATAGGACGCAATTTTAAACATAAATTGTAATAAAGTTCTTTCAAATGTGTTGTACATGTTGTCTTTGTTGGTCGTTGCGTCGTTTAGATTGTAACGAACTAGAGTGTAAATTGACGAGAAGTTACTAGCTCTCGTGAAAACGAAAGTAATCGTACAGAGCTGCTGTCATTCTTGACGTTTTCCCATTGATCTAATAGGAAAGCAAAGTTATATGTATATGTACATATCGCATACGTTACAATCGTAGTAGACAATGACGAACGTGGAACGTACACTTCTTTAATACCATGTGGTTGTATCAATTACGCTGCAGAAATTAACGAAAATTTTACGTACTTCTTCAAACGAACACGCCAACGAAAATACGTTCGTTCTGTCATTTGGCGAAATATGCGTACGCTCTGCTTGGTTGAACAGTTCCGCTTGGAAGAAATGTCATGAAGAAGCACTCGGTACACTCTTCGATTAGATGCTTGATACTGACCATTATCTCTAAACGAAACCAAGCTCTTAATTTATCTCGGCAAATCACACAACGTAAGAAGTACTTGAGTGCCTCTCCATTCTACCGTACGAAGCATATACTGGGAATTTGAATGTATTAATAACCATGTAGTCAGCTCACGTATTTCTAGCGTATATCTATAAAACATAGAAATACCAATCTTATGATCGGCTAGGTGCATTAATTGTCTCATTGAGACAAAGTTAATGTTTCTTGCTCCGATAAAATTTAATAAGTTATAAAAGATGGAGTTCAATGTTGAGTCACAGACAAGTTACAGAATAGATCAACGTCAAATGCTCTTTTTTGTTACTCGGTCGCGAGCCCCCAAACCATTTTCGCTTCACTCTCGCCATTATCGAGCCAGCAAAGAATAAGACTACGACACCGGCGACAGGAATACAAACTAAAAACAGTGAATGATATTTTACACACGAGTTGAACCTGCATAACTTTATTTCGTCTATGGTTATTTATACGTGAGACCCAAGTTTAAAATAATCTGTGAACAAGTGTTGCTAAAACGTAAAATTAAGTCATTTTTTTGACAGAAAACTCAATGATACTCCAATAAATGAAAGAGATTAAACCATTAAATATTAAATTAAAAGGTCCCGGCAATTGATTCACAACATTATTATTGCGCTGTTATAAAGAATGTAAGAGTATAAATTATATGGCCATACTATGTACGTCACTACACCGACGAGACGCTTACGTGTTAGTGCATGGAAATGATAAGGGTATTTAATTCCCCGGGAATTTGGGCCGTGCGAATACATTGTATGATTGGTCTATTCATATATCTCTGCATCTCGTCGGTGCAGTAATGCAGTACCGTAGATTTTCTTTTGATTCTGTTGAGTTTATCATTTTTGATGAAATAAATGTATATAATTAGTACAAACACTGCTGTAAATTGTACAGATTGCAAAAAAACACACTGATCTTTGCCGAGTCGGTATTTTAGAACATGTGACACAAAGTCCTATAAGATGTTAAACCAGTCGATCCTGACACGTCTGCGATTCTGCACAATATTGTTCATCTAATTCGAAACGAAATGTTTCGCATAATATTTTTCGCATTGATATGCGGATTCGCGACCGTTCATTCTGCAGGACTTGAAATAGTGAACGATGAAGAACTCGTTAATCTTATAAAAACTGAGAAATATGTAGTCGTTCTTTTTAGTAAGTTTCGATTCATATTGATACGTATGGTTTTCAATATATTTGACTAAAGGAACCTTTTCCGATATATTTGCAATATTATTTAATTTCACGAAACATTGAAAATAAAGAATTTTTGCAATTAAATGCTTCGCCAATTTTATTTATCAAGGAAAATCTCGGCATAACCTGCTACTGTCGACCGGAATCTTTATTTTTTTCATACTTTGAATCGTTTAATTTTTTCGTGCACAAAAATTTCAATTTCTGTAGCTGACAAGTTAAATATATGCAAATTACACGTTTGACTTATTTCGACGTATGTATTATATTAATCTTTATAGCAAGCAAAGATTGCGAGGCATGTGACAATTTCGAGAACGAAATGATCCATTTAAGGGAGGATTTGGTGAACTCACTGTCTGCTTGGGTCGTGAAAGCTGTTGATAGCCATTTACTTCGGCTTTATAGTCACGAGAAGGAACCACAACTTGTGTACTTCAGAAATGGCATGCCATTACTTTACGATGGTACAAGATATGAATTTTCAGACAAATATGTATAAGCAGAACACTTATTACTTAGTTATCGCATTTATCATCTTACTAATAGGGCCATTAAACGATGAAGAAATTTTACACATATTCATTGAAAATAAGGAGCCCACGGTAAAAGAATTAACAGATGAAACATTTGAATACTTAACTCAAGCAAGTAGTGGAGCTACAACTGGAGATTGGTTTATTATGTTGTACGTTTGAATTTCCATCAATATTTCATATATCTTACTCCGCGGATGTTTAATACACTTTTCCGTGAATCAGTTACAGTACGGATTGCGTAGAATGTGTTAGAATGTTCGCGAGGTGGGAGGCTGTAGGTGCAAAGCTCAAGCAAAGAGTTAACGTAGCTAGAATTGATAAATATACAACTGGTGCGTCCACGGCAAGAAGGTTCAATGTTTTTGAAGCTCCTGCGTTCGTGTTGTGAGTATGAGAAAGGTATTTAATGGAACAATTGAATCACATCTGTTCTCATATAATTTATTTTGTACTTGCAGCCTTAGACATGGTAAAATGTATCGTTACCAGGTTCCAAAATATGACATCAATTCATTTGTATCATTTGCAAAAGAATGGTATAGAAATGCCCGTGCTGAAACTGTTCCTATACCGCAAAGCCCATTGTAAGTCATGATAAATTTCAGTCTTTTGTATATGGACATTGATACGATTATAAGTACATTTTTTTTTTCAGCGATGACTTAGTACAAATGACTGTGAACTTGTTGCGTGAAAATCCATGGATAATGAAGCTTGGCAGTATATCGATTGGCGTATTTATTATTATTTCCGTAGCTTCAGCGTTCAGGCGTAAAACCGAGTTAGCTCAAAAAAAAGACTAACTACTTTCGCACCAAAGACATATATTATGGGTACTATGCCAAGCTATTGCATTTCATGATATTATATGAGATAATTTTGTACGTTAAACGAATAAACTTTCCATATGAAGTACTTTCCACATTTCAATCGGTACCCATAATATACATATCCTAAGAAACTATAAATGCGCGTGCATTCTATTTGTGAAAATGGTTTTCTTTCGATTCCATGTAAAATGTGTACAATGTTTCATGCGAGATTAATTTTGTACAAGAAATATTTTCTATGTTTTGTAATAAATATCTTTGAATAAAAGTTTTTGCTGTTACAGAAACAATATTAAAATAACAATCGGACATATTCTTCTTGGAAAATACATCTAGATTAATATATAAATGAACGTCACATTTACATTCACCTACAAATTAAATAGAAACAGATCGAAAACAATACATTTATTTGGACATACTTTGTTGTACTTCAACTTATTTATATTAAATGAAAGTTTTCGTTCCAATGTGAATTATTTCACATTCATTAGGTAACGCATACAATTCTTTTAATAGCTTTATTCCCAGTAGAAAAATAAAATAAAAATATAATATCAAATGCATTTGAGACTCTCTCTGTAACTTCTTTCGGTAATGACTTGAAGACAAATATTTATAGTTTTATTTTGTCTTTCCTTCGTAGACCACGATAATATTGCTATATTCATTCACAAGACAATCTCTGTGCAACATATATTACAAAAAGTAGTTTCTGTGCAATGCTATAGTAAAATTATAGTTAATCCATTCTGATATTTTTGGTCTTATTAAGAGAAAATATTGCGTCTATTCTATACATTGTCAACTGATATATTTATCCTAAAAATTGTCGATTTGTCAGCCAATGCCATTCTGATGCTATTCTCGAATTTTTCTTGTATGGAGGAAAATTCCATCATATTGCTTGGCTTTGAATCAATCCAAAAACCATCAAATTCATAGAACAGGTAAGAATAAAATTGATGAAACGCTCTTATCGTTGGAAAGGTCTTTGAAGAATTGTACATATGAGTCTTAGCGCTTTCATCTTTCAACAGCCTTAGGGCCATGCTTGTTAAATTTATGCCCACTATGGCGAACGCGTAACCATAACGTGGATGCGTTGAATGTGACAATACATGCGTCGCTGCACTGGGATACTCCTGTGCAAAGTAAACTAGATTTTCCAATCCCAATATTCCCATTCCACGGAAATCGGTTTTGGGGTCGTCTCCTTGAAAACCAATCTGCTGCCACTGCTTGGTTACTCTAGCGTCTAAGGGTTCGTAAGGCATCAATAGATTCCATAACTTTAACAGCAGTAACTCGTGCTCCGGATCGTCAGCATCGTACGGAGTCTTCCTGAGCTCTTCGCATTCCACGCAAAGCTGCTTATAGCCCCAGATCAATTCTATACATTTGCCAAATGACTTGGCAAAATCTGGATGAGCGGTCGGATTTACATTTTTAATGACCAACACAGTTATAATAGCATCCTTGAAAATCTTGTGCCTCGTTTGTTGATTAATTGCACGTCGATCGGCGAAATTGTTCAAGCAGGCCACAAGTGTTTTGATATTTGCATTTCTAGATAACTTAAGAGATTCTTCTACGGCTAGTGTTCTTCGTGCCCCGGGTAGTTCTCCGTAGCATATTCTTTGAAGCTCGCACATTTGCGTTGTGTGTCGTAGCAACCATTTTACAATGGGTCTGAAATACCAGCACACTATTGACCACAGGTATATAAACATATTTTCTATTAATTAAGAACACCGGTATGCGAGGAACCCATATAAATCTTCCTATTTATATTCAAGTTCTAATTAACCTCTTCCTGTCATCGTACTTTTCGGATGTGCACCTTCCGTTAACGATCTAAGAAATGGAACACTAACGCAGGAGCCAACACTTTGATATTTATTTTAATAAATACGATATTCCCCTGTTTTTTCACTGCTAACATTAAAACCGATGCACATAACCTGTGGTAGTATAACTAATATGCTGTACATAGGGTTGAAAAAGTCCTGCTTGATCGAGTAAAAAGTAACTTGTTCTGTCAAGTTTTTCGTTTGTCCAGTCAACAAACTTTCGGTTTTTATGTTACGCTAAAGGAAAATCATCGATTTCCTTCAGGTATTCAGTCTTGGCAAAGTGAAATCAATAATAACCTACATAAACTAACGCGGTATCGATGGTTGAAGGGGTCACTCACTATCGTCATGTTGTACTACCAGAAGTTCAATATAGTACACGTACATACCTATTTTGCACTGATTTAGGCAATTTGGTTCTATTACGAATCATCGCATGTAAAACACGAAACAAACAAAAAATATACGTAGGAGCAAACTTAAATATTTCTATCGTACTTTTAAAACAATTAGTACATAGTAAATCGTCGTTTCACCTTGAATCCCTGTGCTCACCAATATGTGGATGTTTATAAACACAAGGCAAATTATTAATTTTCCTACTGCTTGTACAAGCAATTTAACGCAGAAACAATCTCGTATCGTAAAATAAAGTATGCGAAATGGTGCAACTTCGGTCACTGAGATTTTTAAATCGCAAACTCGTTTGCCTTTTTTTATTAAGTTTCATCGTCTGTTCTCGCGTTGCGAGCAATTTGTTAAATCGTTAATATTAAAAAAAAAACGACGGAAAGAATATTTTATAGATGGAGAACGAACATGCGTCTTTGTCGGAAGTTTCAACAGATAGCTCGAGCAATGACGAGAGCATCCATAACATTGACAACCAAGGCAAAGAGCTATCGGACGATGAGAACCGAAAAGCCGATCAAAGGGACACCGACTTATCACTGGATCTACGAAGTATGTTTCTGAACTGCGATCCCATTTCCGAGAACGATGATTCCTTAGAGAAACCCTCGGCTGTTCTTGAACAACCCGAGGATTCGTCGGTGATTCTAGAGGGTACACAGTCATTAGGGGACGATCAAGAAGATAAAAGTTTAAAGTATTTCCATACGCTTCTACCTATACGAATTAAAGAGATAAAGACGCCATGTGCAAACTGGTGCATTCTATTGAACAATTTTCATAACTAATAGCTGCATTCTTCGGGAACGCATAGAGTCTCTTAGCGAAGTGATGACGGATTTAAAAGAAGAATTAAGAATAGAAGTAGAACTGTGGAAAAAAGAAAGAGAAGAGTTGCAACTTTTACGGGAAAAAGGCGACGCGTTAGCCTTGGAAGAAGCTACTGCGGCTGCACGGGCAGCTGCGGCCGCTTATGCCGCGGAATCACCTCTATCAAACAACTTGGGTAATCTTTCACGGAGAATAAAATGCTTGTAGATATTTTATTTAGAATCGGTCAATTTATACTGTAGGAGATGTTCTAGATATTACTTCTGAGGACACGTTCAGAGAATTAACGATACTTGAGTACGAGAAAAGGTTGGCCAAATATCAAGATGAATACTCGTTTACCCAGGCAGAGAAGCGGTACAACGCACGATGGAAAATGATTGCGAGCGCTTATAAACAGAAATTGGTGGAAGTGGAGCGGCTTTGTAACGAGGAATTGGAAAAGGTTCAAAAAAATGTGAATCACTTGCAACCCCTCAAAGAGATGGTATCGCAATGGTATATTGACGAAGAAAATCATGGTGACTCGATTAAGAGAACTGACATCGGCACGGGCGCGCAAAAGTTGAATACTTTCAATGAGGATAACTCACAGAGTCGTCATATGTTTCAGAAGATTGACGCAGAAGTCAATATGGCGCCAGAAATATTCGTCGCCCGATTCAAATCCGACGATTTGGCCAAAAATGATAATTATTACGGATAAATGTAAAATTATGTCTGTACACCGAAGCATTGAAAGTGTGCTGTAATTTCACCAGCCGCTTATTAATACCATTTATTACGTACATAAGAAACTTTCTACCTTATATTAAAAGAATAAATTATCCGTTAATATAAGCTGAAAGCACCTTTCCATTGTTGGATTCTTATAAAAATTAAGCAAGTAAATTAATTATTACGGACAAATGGATAAAGTTACAGCAACGGGATATTTTTTCTTTGTAACTTATTCTCTTCCCTTTCATTTGAACCCTCATAGATTAACACGTTCACGCCGGCGTGCATCACCGGTGGGTCACGCTCGACTGTCCCATCGGGCGGCGTGCATCACCGGTGGGTCACGCTTGAACTTTCGTTTAGACGCCGCTCACCATCAAAAATATAGTTCGTTTAGTAACTGGAAAAAATTGCCGTATTGTTGAAAATTTAAATAATTGAGCGTGAATTCGACGCTTCGCCTCACAGCGAAAAACATGAAAATCGGCCCCGGCGTGAACGTGTTAAGAAACAGCAACCAGGAGCCAAGATAACAGTTTTTAAAAATGTTATCGGTAATTTTGCGTGTGACATGGTAATGTTAAAGGGGCACCTTTACCACTGACGAGATATAGGAATAGACAAGTCATCCAATGTATTTTTTCGGCCACGATTTCTGGGACGCCGCGTCCCATTACCACTTCTGTGTAACTCGCAACGTTACCCACAGATTACAGAAAACGATGCGAAAATTAAATAATTTTAAAGAATTCTTTTGTTCTTTGCCGTAATGAAAGGCAACAGAGCATATGAAACATTTAATGTTAATTAAAAATCTTAAAGAAACACTACAATAATCATGGGTATCTTACAATACAATGGGCATACAATACAATACAGTTTAGAACTCTGTAAAAACGTTGACCTGAAATAAACCTCTGCGGTCAACCGCGGTGATATGGGAGGAACTCAAAAAGGCAATTAAGTGTAATGTTAGGAATAGGAGAAATTTAAAAAATCGCAGCCAATTAGCTCGACATTTTTACCATATAATTAACAATTAAATCACAAAAGTATAAGTGTTAAAATTGGTAACTGTATGGTAAATAAAATCGATTGCCCAGGTCTCACCACGTGGAGGTTGCTGCGAATGGAGACCCGCACGGCCGCAGCCGCAGTCGCAGCCGCGCACCTATCACCATTAATTTACAAAAATTATTATTTACAAATTAAACGCTACTTCCTTCTGATGTATATTTGCAGCGCGGTTGATATGCAAACTGGATATAACAATTCTGTTAAACCTAAATCAACTAAAAAATCAACATTATAATATAAATTAGCTTATACATTGTTTGAGTAAGTAAAATGTATTAAAATAAATAATTGTAACGAAAACTGAAAATAAAAATTCTGTTAAACCTTTGGAAGTAAAAAATAGAGATTATAATACACATTAGCTTATAGTTAGTTCAAGTAAATAGCATGTATTAAAATTATTCATTATTGCGAAAGCTGAAAATAGAAATTCTGTTAGACCTGACTTAAACGAAAGAATAAGCAATATAATATAAATTAGCATGCACGTAATTCAAATACATTCTACCTTTAATTAAGGTAAATTAAATCTCAACTTAAAACATCCTACCTGACTAAAAAGCTAATTCAATTTAGAAGTATCCTATCTAATTGAAAATCTGATTATTTCTGAAAATTCTGTTAAACCTTTTGAAATAATAAATAAGGATTGTAATACACATTAACTTATAGTTAGTTTAAGTAAATAGGAGGTATTAAAATTATTCATTATGGGGAAAGCTGAAAATAAAAATTCTGTTAGACCTGACTAAAACCAAAGAATAAGCATTATAATATATTTTAGATTAGCATGCACGTAATTCAAATACATTCTACCTTTAATTAAGGTAAATTAAATCTTAACTTAAAACATCCTACCTGACTAAAAAGCTAATTCAATTTGGAAATATCCTATCTAATTGAAAATCTGAAAGGACAGGGGGGGGCAAGGGATATTTCATGATGAATCTTCTTTCGCTAAAATTGTGATCGCGTAACCTGAAACAGATCAAAGTTCATAAGAATTTAGTGATATTTCTTAGGTATCATATGATTTCCTTCGATTTATTTGATCCATACAACATCACTTTTGAGCTTCTGATTACTTACATATTGCAATGTATGTTATTTAATGTACTTGAGGCAATATTCTATTCTTTTGACATCTCCTTTAACTTAACAATTCTGTAACAGACTTTTTTATGAGAATAGTAATTGTGAAAAAATAATACAGTAGTACAAAGGGAGCATGTTCCTCCAAAATGCAAATATGCTGAATAATAATTGTCAATTACAAATACAAACATTTACTTGGATACTAAGATGAAACAACTCGTTTTAATGTTAATAAAAAGGGGAGAGGCGAAGAAGAATAATAAATTAGAACATTGAACAAACTCAATAGCCAGAGGGGCATTCTACTATTAATTATCGTCCACTTATTATAAACCCGATTGAAACCCGTAAGTGGATTATCTCTTTCTTTCGCAACCCTAATTTACTGCATTACTTGCAAAGTCAATCGCGTATGGTGCTTCGTTATCTCTAATATAGTATTTCGGATATATTTTAAAGATAGGAAAAAATAATTCACTGCACTCATCATTTTTAATTCGCAACACTAATAACGAACGAGTCATGGTAGTCGCATCCAAGACTACGAATGCAGCAATCACCTTATGCAGCCTTCGTAGCTGCCTTTCGTGACTCAGGAACCAATTTGGGCATTTCATTGTGGTCGCAACGCTACTTAAAAATCGCGACCATTTATCATCGCAACACTATATGAAAATCTAAGAAAAATATTCGCGATAGAAAGATATCGCAGCACTGTAAGTGCTAATTAAAACCTGTGTAGGAAAGGAACCCGAAAATTATTGTCGCAACGCTAAAAGCAAGTACGTATCGCAAGTACAATTTAATACAAAAGCAACTCTAATTCAAGCCGCAATCTATATTAATTCGCAACTCTAATTCAAACCACGATATATTAAATCGCACCTGTAAGAAAAATGCCGCGACCTGGGTCTATCCGTAACTCTAGTTGCAATCGCGGTGTGATTTTATTCGCAACTCTAATGCAAACCGTATTCAATCGTACGCGACGCTAATAAAAATCGCGATTTGCCCAATGCGATGACGGTGGGACAGGCAATACTACCGGCCAAACAATAAACTACAACTACGGCATACAAAAGCGAGCATAGTGACAAAATAGTAAGAAAGAATGACTCTCCATCCGAAGGATGCAGAGCCATTGATAGTTGCCCTCTTGAGCGACAGTTTGTCGGGCCTCTTCGGCTTTTAGCCTCTTCTTTTCTTCGGGCGCAATGCTCGCTGAAACTTAGTCTAGGCTCGAGACTCTATTCGCAAACAAACAAAACTAAATAAAAGGCTAAATCGCGCAGCTAAACGGAACACACGTGGACGAATCACGACCAAATAAAATCGTAAAATTTGCTATTACAGAAAATCGTAAAGATTGCGATTAAAATTGTAATCGATCATCGCCTACACGTGCAGCCTCGAGCATAATGTGTCACGTTCGTTTCGAGACCAAATCACGATCGCGACCGCGAAAAATTCGAAAAATCGATAGGCAAAGCCAGAGGCGAACGCATTCTCGTTCGCGCCACAGTTTCGCCGTCGACTTTTCAAATCAGATTTCCTGAAACAGGTTGAACACGCGAAATGTTGCCTACCCGACCAGAGACTGTGTCAACCTGCCCGGCCCTACCTACTTATATCTATCAGGCACACCAGAAGGTATACTACCTATCCTACCTAGACCTATATTTCAAAAATGGCAAAGCATTCACACAAACACACATCATTCAACGTTTCTCAATCAAACACTCGGGCGCATGAACCTACACTAGAGAGACGTCCCGGGACGCCTCCGACACCCGAGCTTGGCATACAATCATTCACACTCTAAGGGTACGTACCAGTTCCTGAAATCGGCTGACAAAGGCTAGCGACCATTGCGTAAATTTGCGCAAACGTATATGCTTATGCATTACTTTCGTATGAAATATTGATTGCTCAAATATGTATATTGTACATTTTCTTTCTACTATGTACGCTTGGTTTGTATAGTACTCTATTCGTTGCCATATTTTCATAATTCGTTACGGCATTCAATGTGTATTTGCAATTGTAAAACATATTGTTATTTATGAAATCATAGTATTATAATTTGTTATGAAATTCCCGAGCCGACGCAATTCCACGGCCTACCCCACACACACACACGGTATGGAAAATACGTCGTGCACGGTGCACTAGCAAATGTCAGCCGCCAAACATTGTTAGAAATTTAAAAACCATATGATCATCGTGCCCATTGCCTCTCACTCACCCAAGTAGCACCTGGGCACGTGAGTGAGTTCCTGGCAATCAACACGGAAGGGATTAAACCTGAAAATCCTGATCTAAAAAGATGATTAGTACACGTAAAATTGCAACAGCTAATAATATATTTTATTTTCAATCTCTTTAAACATGACTCGACTTTGTAATATATGAAATATCAATAAAGACTCCAAAATTACTGATAAATAATTTATTTATTAAGGGAAATGACTGTCATTGAAACTGATTTTACTAGAATAAGTAATCCAATTAAATATTTACTTGGAAAATAGACAAGATATTAAATAAGCCTCAGGTGATTCCTTAATCGAAGTAACGTGTTCAAGATAGTTACTCCGATTTGAAAATCTACCCGTATACAAAGTGCCTTCTTGTACATAATGTGTAATTAATTTCATTCGAAATGGACTCGACTATAGCATATGAAAATTAATATTAAATGCTATCATTGGCTATGCATATTCAATGCTGATTTCAATAAACGTATCGTTATATTTATTTACTTTAATACATGATTGCTATAATCATGTAGTACTTGCAGTAACGAAGTCGGGGGGCATCCGACTTCTGCACTGCTGAACAGTGAAAACAAATTTCAACTGATTATAAATGCAATTACAAATTTAATATGCAATGTCCTCAATATATGTACATTTGTGCAATGTATTTGTTACTGTCATCATATATTTTTATCGAAATAGAGGAACCTACAGGATCAGTGCTTCTTTGATCAAATATTTATTTGAGTAAGAAATATTTCGATGGTCCTTAATCTTTTTAAATTAAAAAACGCGGAGTACAAGAAGGCAGATCTAACCTCGTATAAGAAATAATACACATGAAAATAACGTCACAACTAACGGGTATCAAAATTATTCCCGTAGTCACTATGCCCGCAAAACTACTAAAAAATACAACCAGTCACCGGTGCCGCTTCGGACCAATCGTCCTACGGCATGATTGGGGACCGGAGGAACCAAAACACATGCGACTCACCAACTCGTTGATTGCAAAAGGAGAGCAAGTACTCGTGGAAGACATCAGGAACATCACCGGGGCAGCTCAATTGAACTCAATCGTCAGGAAGTATGCAAACTGTAACTAAACAGCAAAGCAAAAAACATTAAAATCTACTGCTAAATCTACAGAATTTAACTCTTCATAGAAAACTGAGATTTGTTTTAAAAATACTTACATTTCTAACTTCATCGGTGTCGCATAAAACATCCCCCTCAGTGATGCACTGACTCTGCTTCCGATAGCGAATATAAGACAAAAATAAAAATAAAAGACTATGTACGCGACCGCAAATTACATCGGCGAACAAATTAAGATGCTACTTTCGCGATTGAAATAATTGAAGAGGAGCACCGGTGCTCCGATAATCGAATTAATAACTACTGGGCGAAAAACACTGACTCTACAATCGCGTGTAGGTAAACGGTAAACGAAAATTCAAGCAGAGCCACTTGCTCTGGAAATACTAGAAAACTGCGGAGAAATCACTGACTCTACTGACCGCATTGCGCGCGGTCACGAAATTTTCTGAAATAGAACATGTTCATCCTATCGAGTGTTTGTTATCAAATATAGATATCTATTTGTTTTTGTAAGTATTTTAACTGTTGTTGTTTCATCTTAGTACCAGTCACAAATTATACACACCTCGATACTTACCTCACTGAGATGTCTACCATACGTTTTGTCAGCTCGGCGTCAAGTAGTAGAATGACGACCTTCGCCATCGCCCTTTGCTGTTCGGCTATGTTCGACATCCGACTAAAACCAAACACCATTTTTCTTTACGATCGCTTGTGTTTCCTAGAAATATTTCAACGCACACGTTACTCGATAAGTGGCTTTTTTTGTTTCGCGATATATTGTTGATATTTTCCACGAAAAACAAGCTTCCCGACCACAAGCAGAAACAAGATATAGCCGCAAATAATGGCTTCTATTATGTTACTACTTATCTACAACGCGACTGTATATCATACAAGTTTTATGCGTGGTACGAATTATAATTTAATAGAGACATATTACTAAAATTCTACTTATTTCCACAAGAAATTTGAGGAATGCTTACCTGTAGGCGAGAAGTTGATTTAACAATATGGCGCCGCGTCACTCTGCTCCTGCGCATTCCCGTTTGAAAGTGTCGCGTTCGCGCCATTTCTGATTCAAAGCTAGCGAAAGAGGCGCCATGGAACAGAATCTAACTAAAATCAGAGATAAATATATTAAGAATCACCAATATCATGGTAATATTGCTAGAAACTGCAGAATATATTGCAAGATAATGGAATTCAGAAGTAAAATACGTATACGCATACGCATACGTCAAAGATAATACGTATATGCATACTGGAGTCGATTAGAAAATGCACGCCGCGCGGTGTGATTCCGTTCACTGCACAATATTTACTTAATTTCTTGCAAAATATTCATTAATATTAAGAAAGAAACCACAGAAAACTTGAAAGACAGGGAAACGAAAACAATGTATATCATTTCCTGTCTTCAAGAATATATTAGACTATGTGACATACCGTAATTCGACGGGCACTCTGAACACGTCTAATCACTACGAGATCCCTTGGTCGAAAGAAGGAGAGCTTTGAAATAGATTGCGCTGATTGGCTGGTAGCTGATTGGGCGATGGGGGTGATGTTCTTTCCTTACGGCGGGTGTTTTTGAATATCATATCGAACTGAATATTTTTTATTGCAAGTGTTACAGTATGGATATTAGTCGAATAGTAGGATGCAAATATATTTATTAGTAATAACAAACGCATCTGTGTAATCAAATGTTTGTAATGTTTGTTGCACTATAGAATAAGTAAACTATTTCCGTCCAACTAATATTTCTTTTTCTTTAACTTTATTTAAATTACAATACCTACCGTTGCGAGCGTTCAGATAGTTTTCTAGCATCTTTTCACACAGACGAGATATAAGAGATCATTTCACTGACGAGATATAGGAATTCATATATCTCGTCTGTGACCGTAGCTCAATTTTCCTACCGAAACGTTGACCGAGAAATAGCTATCCTGATTTCCCCCAAAGCATTCACATATATTCACACAATCGTATGAGTCCTACCCCACTACTTCAGCAACTAATAGTTCTTCAGGTGATCACTGTTCATGAGCAGGGGACGCACAAATCAGTGTCGGATTTCTGAGTCGGTATGGCCGTCACGTTGGGCCACGAAAGTCCATAAGATGTCCTGTCTATTCCTATATCTCGCAGTTTTTCGCACCGCCAAAACCGAATTCCTGGATTACATCGTTAATTTAAACAATTGCGTTTTTCTCGGCTTCTAGTGCGTATGTTTTAACTGGACTTGTCTTAAATTAAAGCTACGAACCATAGCTATCTCCTCCAACAGTTGCAACAGCATGGCATTTGTGGTTTAAAAGTTGTTAACAATTGAAAAATCGGCAAAAATGAACTCCGGGTCATTGAATGATCACCACCAATTCGTGGTGATGATCACCAATGAACACCAAAGACACGTGTAGATAGTGTTTGAAAAACGTTTCGCTGCCACCTATAAGAATATGTAATCAAAAATATAGAGTCCCGTTTAAAAATATCTACTTTTTTATGCCGGCAGACGTAAATCTGTTTACGGAAATCAACCACAAGATTTCGCCAACAGTAGTCGCACGTGACAACAATTGCACAACCATTGTTATATCATATCGAAAAGTCAAATAAATTTGCGCCAAATGTCCGAGCTAACCTTTTTAATTAAATTCAAAACAATGGTGCATTAAACAGATATGTATATGACTAAAATTGTTAGTAATACTGCAACAATGATGTTCACGTAGAGCACAATAGAACAATTGAAAATCTATTTCCTCCATTCTCACGAAACAGTCATACTTTGAAACAGAATCTTGATATCTATTTCTAGTAATACGTAATGTGTTAATCGTTTATTTATATCACTGTCGTTCTGCATTTCCAGCTAAGCGGCAGTACTGCACAAAATTGCATTGTTAACTGTCTACCATACAAATGTTATAGAAGTTTCCGTTAAAATGTTATAAAAGGTTTCGAAAAATCATGGAGGAAATTTGGTTCCATCTAACAAATCAGTTTGAAATACTTCAGGTAATTGTATGCCCTAATAAAAAACATCATACTCGCTTGCTTTTATTTAGATTGCCAAAATTTGTATATTAATTATGTAACATACGATCTAGACGAAATTTAGTAAACAGATTTGTGTATTTATATTCGAACACACCTGTTCTTATTTTACGATTCAAATGTAACAAATTTAATTTTATGTCTTTGGGGAGAAAGATTCAAACATCCTTAATCGCCCAGCACGGACAACAATGGATCACAGCATGGTTGACACAGGCACGACAGTTCTTTTACAAATTATGCAACGATCAAAATATGGAACACGTGGCTAACATTTTACAACATATAATTATTTGGTTCGAAAAGTCTTGGAAACAGTTGCAATTTCAGTATTACAATGTACACTTTAGTATCTCAGGATTTTGCAGAGAGATAGAAAGTTTATGCAACAATGAAGGTATCTAAAATAATTTGAACGTGGTCGAATATTAATATCTACGTTAAACGTAATAATATTGACACGTTGGTGGCATATTAATAATAACGTACTATTGCTTCAGTGTCGAGAAGAGATCTCTCGTTTTGCCTAGCTGGTTTGGTCATGGGCACTTTGATCGGTTATTATGTTGGAAGTAATTGGGGACATGCAACTCATCATATGCATCATATGAAAGCAATCATATGTCACCACTACTTCGGTACAGAGGTACTGTATTTAATAAAAACATACGGGCACCATTCAATACAATTGTACTATACTATGCAATTCAAAAATATTATAATTCTTTTATAAAAAAAAATATTATAGGGAGTGTCGATGATAGACGATGCAGAAATGCCTGTGATTGAAAGATCTAATGAGCTATTAATACAAGTTAAAGCGGCTGCTCTTAATATTATTGATACAAACATTTGTCATGGTTACTCCAAGATGTACAGAAGACTTCTTAATTCTGGAGTAAGAAACGCAAGAAATTATGTCATTCTTTTTTATTCTGATTAATAGCATGCGTAACTGTTAGTGATTCTAATTTATTCATTCTCAGAAACACAAAGAACTTCCAGTAACATTAGGCAGAGATTGTACTGGAGTAGTGGTAGGTATAGGACGAAGTGTTATTAATTTTGATATTGGGGATGAAGTATTCTTAGCTGTACCATCATGGGCTCCTGGTACAATGGCGGAATACATAGTTGTCCCTGAAACTCGTGTAGCTAAACGACCAAAACTTTTTACTTTCGAAGCATCTGCAAGCCTTCCTTATTGTGGATGCTTGGCCTGGGATGCCTTAGTTAATAGGTCTACGATTCAGGAGGGCAATGCGCGGGGAAAACGGTACAAACGATTTTAGAGGAAATATCACTATTACGTTTATAAAAATTATATTTTTAAACTTAATTCATTGCAGAGTACTTATATACGGTGGGAATACTCCGGTTGGATGTATTTTAACACAACTGATTAAACTATGGGGTGGGTACGTGGTTACAGCATGTAGACTAAATGCAATTCCCATATCGAAAGCATTAGGCGCGGATGATGTTATACCATTAGATGATTCGGACATTGAAAAAGAATTAAAACTACACGATAAGTATGTATAATATAGAAGTCTAAGGGAAAATGTTTATTTCCATAGAGTTTTGTATTCAAATGTTAAATGGTCGATATTGCCGTAGATTCGATGCTATATTTTATACTGGAGGGCAGTCGATTGATGAACGTATATTAAGACAACACGTAGTGCCTTATGGTTCTTACGTTTCTACAGTACCCGAACAATTAATATCCGATTCATTAGGTCCTATATTTGGAAGCATATTTGCTGGATGTGTACGGCTAAAATTACTTGTTCAGGTACATATAATCGAGCGCCTGGTAACTTTTATTCTAGGTTCAGTATTAATAATTAATTGCGTTCGTTGCAGTACATGTTTGGCTTTAATATGCAACAGTGGAAAGACGGATCGAAAATTAATTCCACGTATCTGCAGGCATTATGCGATTTAGCTGATGCTGATCAATTGCAGATGGTTGTAGACAGGGTATATGGGCCTTATAATATCGAACAAGCATTGCAACACATATTAGATCCGAATGCTATTGGTAGTACTATAATTACGTTTCAGTGACAACTGAAAGTTGTTAGTAGAAAAGTTTCCAGCTATATAATTTTAACGCAGTTTCTTTTATCAATATTTATCATAAATTAGCAACGCCCACTCACTGCCAAATAGCATCCAACATTGAAATGAATTCTAGATACCTTACAAAAATACAATTAGTACATTTGGTGCTGAAATTAAGACTGAACAAATATTTTAATAAAGGTACTATATGTACATAATCCCACAATTTGTATAATTTTAAACAATTATTTACTGACACACGTAAATAATTAAAATGATGCAGAAGTATACAACGGACACTGGGTGGTATATCTATATATGCAGATGTAAAGTAAAGAAAACAAACGTTGTTTGAACGTTTACGATCTATTTTATCAAATAAATATACAAAATTTTTAAATACGTTTCGAGTTATATATAATATTTTTATACGGGAGCAATGTAAATAATTCGAGACAAACATTTGTATAAATACGGCCAACGAAATATTTGTATAAATATATAAATCGTGAGTACTGTGAGCAATTATTTTGGCCTGCCTCGTGATTTTCCTGTTGCTCCTTTCTTATTCTTTTTGGCCGGACCATTCTTTTCTTCTACCTGTTTTAATGAAACATAATATATGTGCAACAACTTAAACATGAAAAACAAATTGGTATAATTTAAACAATTAGCGTGTACACTTACTTTGCGTTTCGGAGTATTCGGATTTGGTAACACTTTAAAGAATGAATCTAATCTTCCTTGCGTAGCAGTATTCCGTGCCTTGTATAATTTCTTTGCGCCGTTCCTTACTCTATCCTCGCTAAATTGCTTATTACCACACAGATATTGAATTAAACCTTCCTCGTCGGGATCTGACCATTTAAGCTTGTACAAAAACAAAGATGCTCATAAATATGACGTATTATATAGGCACTATAATTCAACTTTACGAAATAAAGATTGTATTAAAATATTCCTCAAACTAAATTCTAATAAAATATTCTTTACTTCTATTTGATCGGGATCTGCTACTTCAGGTTCTTGAAATAATATTCGAGCTTGTTTGAAATTCCAATCTTCAGGAATCGGGTACTTCTTAGTATCTATGCTTTCTACGATCTTTTCCAGTGATCTATGTGACTTTATTAATTCAATTGCTCTTTTCGGCCCAACTCCTTTAATGCTGTTTGTGTAATCGCAACCCATCATTATACAAAGATCGATGAACTGTAAATAGACAAAAATGTACACACTAGTGAATAACTAACTTGTATCTTTTTACGTTAATTAAAAGCAACTTCTACGCGAAAATCAATATTTCTTATTTCTTGTTTTGGATGTATCCAGTTTACATACTTCATCGGAACTTAATTCGAGACCCTCTAATACTTTATCATAGTGAAATTCTTGCACAGGCATTTTCCTAGCTTCGCTGAATGTTAAACGCCTGAGTAAAACATTACATCCAAAAGTAAGGGCATCCATATCCTCCGTTGCAGTGCCAAAAACTTTTCCGGCTTTTACCAAAGCAGCACACTGTGCCTCAGCCTCGCAAGGAGCCTAGAAAAAGTGTATATTACAATAAAACTTTCTGTGGAAAGCATACCTTTGTACCTACATCGACATATGGAATACCCATTAACTGCAATAATTGTTTAGCCTCCTCCGCGTGCTCTTTCGTAACTTTTACCAATCTTCTGCTAAATTTGTCCACATCCTCTGCGTTTCCTAAATAACAAATAACGAGAAGTCCAGAGATCGTGTAAAAACTAATGCACAAAGTTTCCGCCAGGCCTGACGCTATAGTAATCCTATTGTACTAAATCAGGGAAGTGAATAAACTTTCTCGAGGTAAACGAGCTAATGTTTATGAATTACCAGCTTCTTCCGCTGCCTGCAATAATTTCTGTGCCTCGTCTCTTCTCTCTGCTCGTTTAGCTAGCTCTCCACCTTTTAAATTTGGCGGTTTCCCGTCGAATACGTACACAGGCTTCACCCCATGTTCCACTAAACGTATGGTTCGATAAAACATACCCATCAAATGGCTGTAGCATAAAAATGTGTTAAATGCATGTGACATCACAAATTATGTTACATTATGCAAATATACCTTGTCGTTTCGCCGTCTACAGTTGTAAGCTGAGCACCTTCGCTGCGCACTGCCGTAAGAAATTGATACAAGCACATAGACGCATCCACGGCTACCTTACGACCTGGATAAAATGCGGAATGCAATTTGTCTGTTTTTGTAATAATATGGTACAATCCATTTCAAGTGATAGAAAATTACAAAATATGGTTTAAACGTATACCAAAATAATGCTTCAGTTCTCGTTCTTTAATAGCACCCGGTGCTATATCCGCTATTAATTTCGCCAAACCTGTAATTCCCATGGTGGCAAGCAATGTTTACAGAGATCTCGCTCGTTTCGACTTAATATGAAATGAAGATGATACGCGTGCAACGACGAGTAGAATTCGCGCCAATATTGGGCTACAGTAATTCTAACGGCGTCATCGCGTTGCGAAAAACAAAATTACTAGAACTTTAATCGATGCATACATATTTATTGCGAATATTGCATTTACTCTGTAAAACAATGGTTATACAGCCGGGTATCAATGTTGTTTAAAATAGCGCTTATAATATTGTATATACACCGTAAAATGTACATAGAACTTGGTGCTGTATGTTCAATGAATATGAGTACCACTGCTGTATTAAAAATCATATCGCGTAAAAAGTATCCCAGAGATATATGTTTTATTCAAATTTATTAATCGCATTATTATAATAATGTCAATGAAAATACATTACTCTGTTAACATTTAATTGTTTGGCTTCCAGGGTATTTGCATGTTATACTGTACTTGCTGTTCCACTAGGAAAGTCGGTGAACCTAATCTAACGCTTAAGGTGCCTCGTAGTACACGATTAATACAGTAACTTGTATTAATGAATGATCAGTGCGCGTCGATTGCCGAAGTACAGAGACGGAAACACATTTTTTCAAAAATCAAATTGTCCCAATATGTTTGATACTGTTCTGGGACAACTAGGTGCCTCTGGGGTGCATTTGTTTACCTCGTCTGATTTTACCAGCGGAACGTGCGATACACGCAGTGTCGGTCCCACGTGGTTTATAGGACTCGATACACTTGTTATGGAAAATGGATAACAATTGTGATTTAATCAAAACAATTGAGGACGATCAGGATGTGCCGGATTTTTCTGAGAATTCCGACGTTGAAGATGACGTAAGGATCGAAGTGCTTGAAAAGAATGACAAGTTGTTCAGCGCATAGGCTGTTCAGTCGTCGAAATAAATCGTTCCCTTACAGTTCCAGCCCAGAAGGCAGAAGAAAAAGGAGAATAAGGAATTTGACAGGAATTTTCAATTTGTGAACGATGTCTCCGATTATAATAAGGATACGTGGAACGACTTGAGCAAATATATAAAGCGAAAGGCAAAGACGAAACTTGATGACAAAATTAAGAGAATTAGGAAGGGATCTGACAACGAACCACATGTACGCATAAATGTTTGTTTACACGAGTTAAAAAATGATGAACAGTTTAAGAAGCAAATTTCTTTAACATCGTGATCACATACATTAATGTCTTTTGTTCTTTCGGTTTTTTCCGTATAATTAGGATGAACTCGATAATTCTAATGCAGACATCACTGAAATCAAAAAAGAAGACGACGAAATGTCTTTGTCGGAGGATGAACTCAAAAAGGGTAAATTGTTACTTATTTTTTGTACGTACTACTGATCGGAATGGAAGTTATAAGTATCGCGTTTCACTTTAGATATATTTAAGACAAAAGAGAAAAAAGGAAAGAAGAAAAAAGTCGTTCAAGAAGCTGATGAAGCAACGATTGACTTTGAGGAGTATTCAAATACAGAATCTAATGCAACATTTTATCAAATGAATTTGTCACGTGCTTTATTAAAGGTATGGTATTAATTTCATTGTATATCTTATCGTAAAGCTTTACACATGCAATTCATGGAATATTACTTCCAAGGCTATAACGGCTATGAACTTTGTGCATCCAACACCTATTCAAGCTGCAACCATTCCTGTTGGATTAATGGGCCGCGATATATGCGGTTGTGCCGCAACAGGTACAGGTAAAACTGCAGCCTACATGTTGCCGACACTAGAAAGATTGTTGTATAGACCATTAGACGGTCCAGCTATCTCTCGTGTTCTTGTACTTGTACCTACAAGGGAACTTGGCGTACAGGTGTACCAAGTTACAAGACAGTTGTCGCAGTTCACAACAATTGAAGTTGGATTATCTGTTGGTGGTTTAGACGTGAAGGCACAAGTATGTAAACATTCTATATGAAAAAATACTACAGTACAATACTTAGCACAAGTTTATGCTTGTTTTTTGCATTTATTATTACTTGTAATTTAGGAAGCTGTACTAAGGAAGAACCCAGATATTGTAATAGCCACGCCTGGAAGATTAATCGATCATTTAAAAAACACACCAACATTCTCGTTAGATAGTATCGAAGTACTCATTTTGGACGAAGCAGATAGGTAAATGAAAAGAAAAAGTTTCGAACTTGTATTCCCGTTGCGCAATAATTACAAGAGTACATATAAATTTTATTTAAGGATGCTGGATGAGTACTTCGCGGAACAGATGAAGTATATAGTAAAGCAATGCTCAAGAACCAGGCAGACAATTTTGTTTTCGGCTACTATGACGGAGCAAGTGAAAGATTTGGCTGCTGTATCTCTAGATAAACCGGTTAAAGTATTTGTCGATAGTAATCAAGATGTTGCCTTCAATTTGCGCCAAGAATTTATCCGGTAACTATTTTATATCTTATGCAACCGATGAATTGAATTAGTGCATTCATTTATTGTGTTTTACTTGAAATATAAATCGATTTTTTTTATTACAGTATTCGAAAAGAGAGAGAAGGAGATCGGGAAGCAATTTTGGCTGCCTTAGTGTGTAGAACGTTTCATGATCATGTCATGGTTTTTGTACAAACAAAAAGACAAGCCCACAGATTGCATATTTTATTAGGATTGCTGGGTATCAAGGTATATACAGTATAATTTACTTTAATAAATTATAATATTAATTATATCGTACAATAACGCTTAAAAGGGAAGCGATTTTTGTCGCAAAATTAATTCAATGTATGGTTCCTTAGGTTGGCGAACTTCATGGCAACCTTACACAACCGCAACGTTTAGAAAATTTAAGTAAATTTAAGAATGAAGAAATAGATATTTTATTAGCCACAGATGTTGCTGCAAGAGGTTTAGACATTAGCGGTGTAAAAACGGTAATTAATTTTGTAATGCCAGCTACTATGCAACATTATATTCATAGGTACGAACATTTGATTTGTCTCTTTTATCATTTATATAATATATATCGCATTTTTATAAATCTTGGAATTATTTGTGCTCAGAAAATCCAATTACATTATGATTTATTAATTAGGGTTGGGAGAACAGCTAGAGCCGGTCGTGTTGGAGTATCAGTATCATTAGCCGGAGAACAAGAACGTTTTTTAGTCAAAGAAATTATTAAACATGCAAGGAATCCAGTAAAAAACCGAATAATACTACCCGATATAATAGAAAAATATAACAAAAAATTACAGTCCCTTGAACCTGATATACAGCAAATTTTAGAGGAGGAAAGAAATGAAAGGGAACTAGCTAAAGTGGAAAATCAGGCGAATCGTGCAGAGAATATGTTAAAGAATGAAAGTAACAAAGGTGCTCAAAGAACTTGGTTCCAGACGCAAAGGGAAAGAAAAGAGGAAAAAGGTTTATTTCAATCTTGTTTAGTTGAAATTACACGTCTAAGTGTTTACTAAATAATTCATATCGTTCGTTCTAGAAAAATTGTCATTGGTCGAGAAAGAACCAAAGACGAATAAAGGGAAGAAAAAGCAAAGCAAAGAACCTTCAAATGTAGTTGAAGAGAAAAGAAAGAAGCCAAGGGGACCAAAAAAAGAAACCGCGGAGGACAGAGCTAATAAAGAGTTAGATAAAATTGCCGCATACCAAGCGAGATTAGCTAAAAAGAAAAATAAGCAAAAGAGAATTCGAGCGATTGTAGACGACGACAAATTTGCATCAAACAGAAGAGGTATTTTGTAGCTGATTATTTTATATCAGCTTTATCTCTTTCGCGATCTAATAGCATCATTTTATTCCAGCGTCAGTAAAGCGATCAAGGTCTTCGTTTGCTGCCGATTTAACGGATACAAGTAAAAAAGCTGTGAAGAAAATGCGTTACGAGTAAATTATATTCTTATAATATTATAATAGAAAATGTTACAGACTATGATTTCTATTTTTTAAAAATTCTTTAATTTGTTTCAGCGCAACTGTTAAAAAGAATCAAAGTAAAAGGAAAGGCGGCAAGAATTTCAATGTAGGAAAACAGGATAATAGGAAAACGTTTAGAAAACGTTAAATCACATTTGTAACTACATCTGTAACTACATCTTATTAAATACATACCGTTTTACTTAATTTGTTTTATTATAGAACCGTTACAATGCGTCATTTACGTCTCACAGATTGACAGATGAATAGCACTGATTAATTGTTTTTTCTTTCATCAGAATGTGTATACTTTGTAGTCTATAACCTGTTGGAAAAAATTGCAGTACTATGCAATCGAATATTTATAGAAATATGGATACTCGATAGGAATTCTATAAAATACCATTGTGGTATACTTCAACGTAGACTGAACATATAAGTTACTTTAAAAAGTATCATGTGAATATTTGATAAGATTTACATAATAACAATGCACCGAAGATGACTTATAAACAATGCCTTGTACATGAAACTTATAAAGAATGGTTTTTACGAATGTTTCAAGGAAAATAGAAACTGCAAGCTTTGCATTGTACTGTAATTTCAAGTGAAGAGGTAATAGGTATGTGTTATTTCTATAATGTTTATATAATAGGATCAAACATTCATCGCCATTCACAGCCTCATGCACAATTCTCATTCTCATCTTAAGGTTTAATACAGCTTAATGATTAACGCTAAGAATTCTAACGTTGAAAAAAGAACTTTTATAAAACCTAGGCCCATTTTAATTTATTCGAAATCTATTCAAATTTGTACCCAACTTATTTTCCAACTTCATCTCATAACAAACAAAAATATTCATTTTTTGTTTCGAGCATCGAATAACTTCAGTAAATAAAATTGTACACTCCTTCAAACAATTTTTTTTTTATTTTTCATTTTAGTCAAGTTAAAAATACTTCCAGAATAATTTATACGAATATATTGTATTTAAAATAATTGATGCCTACATAAAATGAAAAATCATTTACGTATATAAAATTACTGTTGTATAAACATTTATAATGTTTATACTAATGTCTCCAAGCATCTTATCAAGTACAAGATAAAAAATATAAGTTGTATTCTTTATATTCACTTAACATACATATAAACATGTCCAATGTATAAGAACATTATTTTTAATACATTGTAAGTACAGAAAACTTTTTGGATACAAATTTGAATTAATGTGATACGAAATTAGTTTATAATACATATACATTAATGACAGTGATGCAGAAATAACTGTCACGTATGAGGATGATGAACTTCAATCGCTTGTTAAATCGATGGTGCATACCCGGTAATTTTTTTATATGACAAAATTTTTTAACGAATCTTTTTTTTATATTAATGCGCACTATTCGCCGGAGATATATTTATATGTATACATGTATTAGATACTATTGAAGTATTTATAAGGACACCTTGTCTGAAATAAATTATTAATAGCGGCCGTGCGCAGACCAAATCTCATTTAAATTAATTTTAGAGTAAAGATATAAACAGATAATATTATGAGAAAATACATATCTTCTTAGAAAATAATGATCATCAAAACTTTGAAACTTTCTTCAATAAAGTAATAATAATAATAATAATAATAGCAATAAGATAATAATATTAGTTGTAATATAATATAATATAATAATAATGATAATCAGAGTAATAGAAACAAACAACTTTGGATCACAAAGCCAATTGACACACTTTTTGTTTAGAACACGATGTTCACAGAAATCCAACAACGTTATGTTGTTCTCTTCTACATGTAGATTGAATGCGTAATATGACCCAGATGCATTTGTTTCTTTTCTTTCTTTTTTTTGTAATAAATGTTTTTGCAATTGTTTTGTTATTAAAAACTATTATTAAGTTTGATGATTATTGTGTATGGATTTTGTTACTTGGAAATAATTTGTTACAAAAACCTTGTATATAGTACGATCGACCCATGAAAGCTGACAATTAAAATTGACTATGAAATAGTAGAAACATCTAATATTCATTAGTGCAAAAGTGAACAATATAACAATTGCCAGATATTTCGCAAGGAAGAAAGACCTTCAATTGGGAAACATTTCGTAAGACATATAAAAAAGATATTAATTATGCACTTATGAATTTTGAAGAATCGTATTTCTATATCGTTGAATGTGCCATTGCTTTTCTTAACGCATAAAGAAATAAAAGATAAACAACTTCGCGTTTCTTTCGATAATTAAAAACAGATACATTTTCCAAATGTTCGAACACTAAATTTTTAATTCTTCACGAATGCAATGCAACTCGTTAAAATGTCTCGAGTCGTAGGCTTACACGTATTAATTATTTGACGTTAATGTATCATTATCTTAACATCTTACTGTCTAGACATACGCGAACGACAGGTTTATTAATTGTTGTACATAACCAAAATATTCTGTTTTCTAATTTGTAAAGTATTTTTAGATTCTTTAATTCTTATCATCATCACGTCCCTTAAGTCTTTCCCCTAATCCTAACACCCCTTTGGATACAGTCCATTCACTTAATTATTTATTTACTTTATCTGATTCTCTTAATGCCCTCTTTGCTGGTGGTTCCTCGATCTGCAAAAATTATACATTTAGTATAATTGAAATGGATATATAAATTTATTTTCACTTACCTCTTCCTCTAAACCAGGTAATTGAATTCTAGTTTCCGACGCTTCTGCCGGCTGTAAATAATATGAATGTATTATACATCGATTACAATACTAAAATGAAATATACGATATAATAGAAAATGTTAAGCAATATGCGCTCGATGTAAATGATGTGTTCAAATAATGTTACCTGTGCATCAATACATTCCACTTCTCCAATTTGCAGCTTGAAATTATATACATACATAATCAAAGATTTTTACAAATATTACATACGAGTTACGTAGATAATGTGACGAAAAGGAGCTATTTATTTAAATTTCAACCTACGTATACGTGCAATAACTTCCTCCTAATTATTTTGTTAATTAATTTAATTCTCTTACCCTTGCATCAGTTTCGTTTGGCCCAATACCCACTTCCTTTTGCTGTTTAGACTTGACCCTACGTTGTGGCCTTTCGCTGACAGAATGCGTATTATGAAGCATACCTTTCCCTTTGGGGCTCGTCATATTTATTTGCATTTCAGCAGGTAAATAATTCTTAGTATTGGCTAGTAGTTCATCTGCGCGTTTGAAGTACATAGTTGGAATACGCGTTTCACTTGGGAATTCTTTCATGTCGAAGTTTGTTGTCTTCGTATATATCACATTCATAGCCAAATCACAAACAGCCCACAATTTCTGCAACCGTAATTAAAATTATTAGAAGCTTTTGCATATTTGGCTCAATAGAAATAAATAATCAAAGGGCAATTACACAATTGATGTTGTTATCCTCAGGTTTCAAAGCATCTTTATGACTCTTCATTCTTTCTATAAGATTTTTATAAAAACCGTAGCAATAATATTCATTCTTTGTTATAAGGGGCTCTAAAATAAACCATAAACACTGTTGTATCACTTTCAATTGGTTCACCATTAAATGACTCGTGAATTCAGGATCGTGTGCAAGAATAGGTACCGCAAATACTAGCATATAATCAGGAAGAATGTGAGGCAGTTGACCTGCAATAAGACCGTAATAAAACAATTAATATTTCTTCCCTTTTCGAGAATTATTGTCTAAGAATGAAAAAGAATAACGTAAAACAATATTTCGATAATGCCTTACTATTTAGTTTCTTACCCATCGCCCGTTCTACTGTGCCTAACGACAATGTTTTAACGTAATCCCTCCTTTTGTTTATATCAGTTTGCATGTAAGTTTTTAAAACACATTTTAGTCTCTTGTCCTGCTCTTTACCAGCAAGTGCATAGTAACCCATAAAATCTAGCGGCAAGCACTTATTTGGAATTCCCCTTCCAAGCCCTTTATGTAATTTGCTGCCAAAAGCTTCTCTAACTTGTGGAACTTCATCCTATGAATGAATTTGCATTAAGAACACTTTACACGCGAGAATTACTAAATGACAAGTATTAATATGGGATTATAGCATATAAAAGAAACTTACCACCATGAGCTGTGATAAGTTGTAGAATTGTTCAGCCGTGTACTGATCGCCGACACCTTTTTGTTCGCAAATCTTCAACATCGAACAGCCTGCTTGTAACCGCAGCCAACTCATTTCTGCTTTACTCAAACGACCCTGCTGCAAAAGATCTCCTTTGTTTACCACAAATGCATTTAGCATTCTGAACGTTTTTTGCGCAGATAGTACGTCAGTCTTCAATCCTAATAACCAGCGTGCCATGCATTTCAATCCCTCTAATCTACATCGTGTTTCTTCAGGTAACTGATCCTCTCTGCACCAGTCCCCTTCAATTGTGTCAGAAGTTTGTTCGCTGCTTTCCTTTACTAATAACTCCTTGACTATCTACAAATAAAAGGATCACATATAAATTAGATTAATCCGTATTTATTGACGATATTTAATTGCTTATCCTCTGATAATGCTTACCTTTCTAGACACCATATTTTTTATTTGTACTTGATACTTTTCTGGTAAATTATAAGCTATATGACCTAATGTAACTATAGATGTTCGATAATATTCTGAGGTCGGCGTAAGACTATTCTTAATTCTTTCAATAATTTCTGGGAAAATAGTATCGTGAATGTTGGTCATGTTAACAAATAGACACCTGATCGCTTGCTTTGCTTGTTTCGGTGTGCCCGTCTCCGCGAAATTCTTACATATCGGAACCATAAGATTCATGATATCTGGGGCAACATCGCACAGTGGTTTATATTTTCCTAAGAACGTGAAAATCGAAAGAACCAATGGTGCGACCATTTCATCCTCTAATTCCAAAAGATGTACAAGTTGCATTAGGATATCATTATGGAGAAAATGTGGGCCAAATACAAATGAAAGCATCTGAAAGCAAAAAAAAATTAAATAACATAATTTACATACATTGAAAATTGATTAGCAATATAAATAATGTACAAAAGCATTTGTAAAATCGAACTATAATCATACCACAAGTAACCTCAGCCCCTTTTCGCCAGCATTGTTTGGATTCAGTCCAACCTCTTCTATTACATTTCCACCTTTCACACAATCTAGTACGTATCCAATTAAAACCTGTCGAAACATAATTAGTATAAGAAACACAAATAACAGAGAGGGCTATCTGAATAATCATATATAGTTACCCTAATTGCTTCTTCGTCTATCATTACAGAACTAACTCTTTCCAACAGCATCTTTATCGTGTTGTAGTATAAATTAGTCATGACAGGCTGACCTAGCTTTTTCAGAACCATACTTATTGTATCTGCACATTCTTTGCATGAAACATTTGGTTGAACTATTGTTTCCATTCCTTGTAATAATGCCGAATCTTTTCTCATGTGGGCACTGAATTTCTGCAAAAATTCTTGTACTTTCATAGGATCGGGTAGAAAGCGAGATATCTGATGAATTTTGGCTACAAGTTCAACCACAGCGTCTGGCTTCTTTACGATCTCTATCCATTCAACCACAGCTCTGCGTACACTGAAATATAAAGTTTTATAATAGAAAAATAACAAGAAAACTATATTAAATACATCGTTAGACACGAAATAACATAAAACGCGAAGATATACTTACGCTAGTTGATGTTTCTGCAATTCTACGAATGCTTTCGACGCATGGTCATCGATTGTGCCTAATAAATGATATAACTTCTTCATCCTTTCACCAGCTGGAAGTTGGTAAGGTACTAAGCAGGTGTTTAATAATCTCTCTACCAATAATCTATCTTCCATGCCTGCCATATAATAACCATGCAATATTTTATCTTTTATCCATGTAACGGCTTTTTTCGTAGCTTGTGGTACATCTGCATCATTTAAATGTTTCTTATATATCATCGCTAAACCAGCCATTGCTTCTTTCCTAATCTTGAACTGAGAATCAAAACAATTATTAAAGACAAGCTGCTCCCCACGATTTATATGGGAAATATGTTTTCCATTGAACAATGATATACCTTTTTATCTAAAGTTCTTTCTTTAACAAACTCTAACAAATCTTCACTGTCTGACACAACTTCGAAATCCCTTCTGGCAGTGGTCACAATAGCCATAACAACTTCATATCGAACACTTTCATCCGCATCGTGTTGCCTTAATTTTAATGTATCGGTGATATCCTTTCTCAGTTCCGGATGATTTAGTAAAAAGTGCATAGAATACTGTACGCATTTTATACGGATTGATACACTGATATCGTTAAATCTTCCCAAGAATGCTCGCCACAGTTGTGTATGTTGTACGGCCAACTGAGAACCTTTTTCAGAGAACATTCTTGCCAGTAGAGCCACGGCACCCAATCGTTCAGTTTCCGAGGAAGATTTAAGCTTGCATTCTAATTGCGGCAGGACGGACAACAAGACGCTCGGACATATGTGATTTAACTCATAAATCAAATCATATACTTTCTTGCAGATTTGTAAACTCTTCTCCTCTTTTCCCAAAATCAATACATGATTGAAGAACTGCAAAATATCGAAACAAACAATTAATGTTGCTTTTATACAGTTCGATCTCTTTGTATAATAGTTCTGCAAAATAGCAGAAATCATTTAGCTTAATTCTACTCACTGCCTGAATGTATGGTTCTAATGTATCGCTACATTTAATCACTAGTTCCTTTGCAAGTAAATACGCATTCTTCTTCTGTGTCTTGTTTGGTTCGACAATGTTCATGAGTATAATGTCCAACAGTTCATTGCTAACAATGTCTGATTCAGTAATAAGTGGACATAATACATCTAGCATAAAGCTTTTAACTTTTCCAGAATGTTCATCGCTAAAATCACGATTATAAAATGCATTATTTAGTTCTTCTTCGTTCACACATTGCGTCATATCTGGTGCTATACTCACTTTACTATCCTAAACATAAGTGAAAATAGTGCACAGAAGATTTCTTGACAGTCTTCTAATTCAAAGCACATGTTAAACGATTTCACGTATGCCAAATTTTCCAAAAGATAAAAGTATCTTTTGAAGGCAGGGTCTTTGGGATCTTTTAAACCAGCTAATTGTTTAATCAGAAACAGGAATATTGTTTTCACCTACGGCGAAGGAAAGTTTTCAAGCAAACGAAACGAATTGTCGAGAAGCAATAAAATACAAATATTTACATTGCTCGAAATCATTTTTAACATTATCATTTCTTATTACCTGTTCCGCATCTTTGTAGGGAGCCTCTGGGGCGTAAACCCTTAAAACATCAGCAATGCAACATGCGATCAATAGTTGTACATCTTTACTCTGATGCATTAAAAAATGTTCTTCCGCCAAATGTAGAGCTAGTGGTATATACTGCTGGTACATTCCTTCATCTTGCCCCATTGCTTGTAACGTGTGAGCTAGCGTCTGTTTAATAAGTTTTCATAACGGTCATTTACATCTATTGCATCTATTACCACGTTTGAATAGAATAAACAAAGAAAATAACAATAGTAGCAAGAGTTATACCTTTAATCTCCTAATGAGTTCATCTGGACCCAGATCTTCCGTAACGGATCTGCACCCTTGCGGGTAAACTATTTCTGACATGATTGCAAATGATTCAACCAAATATGAAAAACTTGACGTCCTTAAAATAATCTAGAACACGGTCCAAATTCTGTAACATCACACATTACATTAGTCGTTGTTCATTGGCGCACAAAAATGATTTTTCTTTCGATGCTTGAATTAATAAAAAACCTTTCGACAGCGTGAAAAAATTAATGCATCGAATTGCATTGTACTAATATTTGAAACTATATTTTCTCTGTTAAACTATAATTCACCACTTGTTACATGCTGAAGACTACGATAATATAATTCTTGTGCAATCCTCGAATACTAATACCTTTTTGAGAAGAAGAAATAACACTTACAATACCAATGTAAACACAAAATGAACATGAAACTAATAAAAATTGAAGATCAAATTAATCAAAAACGACGAGAAGCATCACTGTTTATGTTATTTATGAGTGAATAGTTTTAATACCAATACACTATTATAGTTTTCATGTCAGTATGAATGGTAAATACAAAATTACGAAATTCGCATAGCGAATTACTAATAATATAACAGAAATATGACAGAAATTAACTATTTAAAATATAGAAGAACATACTCGTTTATATCTGTTTAAATTAAAATACTGTGCAAGCCATTTCAAACAGAATATAACGAAACATCGCCTAGGTTATGTCATGGCTCGTGCTTAAATATAAGGAAACAATGCAAACAGTACTGCAATTTAGCATGGTCACAGAGATCAGGTAATTAAAAACGTGCATTTTTATGCAAAAAGTGTCGAGCACTATATCAATTATAGAATGTATTACCTCAGGATATGCATAGGCACCACAAGGCCTGTGACACTCAAAATATCAATAAAGCAGATATATGTGATGGATACACGGCACTTTCTTAGTTTCTCGAGTTCACACACTTTCACGTTATAATTATTACTAAGTGCGAATGTATCGCCTTCGGCGTAGCTTCTTGAATTTTTTGTAAATATTTCGCATGTTAAAACGATCAAAATGTCAGCAAAAAAGCAGCGAAATCGTTTTCGTAAACGGTTAAGCGTGTCAAAGGACGCGACCGTGCAATTCGATCACTTGAAGTCGTCTACAATTAACTAGATCGTGGAATACTTCAGGCTCAAGTGGTTAAACAACACCAACGTGAAAGTACCGAAGTGAAAAATAACGGTAATCCTATTGGTTAAATTATATGGAAAAACCAACTACACCAATGATACGATGATACTGTTACGTGCATCTGAATGAAGTTGAATCATAATCTGATAGAAAAATACGGATAAAAAGTACAATTTATATGTAAATATTTAATGAAATATTTTAGAACGAATATTTTCTGCAATTTAATATTCTGTTTAATTGAATGGCACAAGTTTTTCAAATAAAAATATAGAGCACAATTTTTTTTCTCTCCATTTGTTAATAATTTAAACATTACAAATGTCACTATTTATGATGCTGCAAATGTAATAACTATTAACTTTGAACTATACATTATTATGAAACTGCGTTAATTTGATTTATATTGCATTTAAATATAGTGTCGAATACACTATGGAAAATTCTGTAAAAAATATGTACTGTAAGGGGCCGTCATTCAATCTTTTTGGAATATACTGGAAGCACTCCTAACCGGAAACCATGTTTCTTTCTCTTTCTGTTTGGCACATGCTACGTGTGCACGCCCTGGTTCAGCGCTGATCAGTTTAATCAGTAAAAGAATTGATCATCTCGACCAGGAAAATAATTAAACAATGGTACGTAGTTATTTGGATGTTTTTGTACTTCGAAACAGCTATTGCTTTAAAGTTTTCCAAGAAATTATGTACTTTTTTTATATAACAGTACCCATATCTTTGGTTAGGTCTGTGTTTGAACACGCGGTTTCAAATACTGGCTTTCTCATACAGTTTTCCTCTCGTTATTATTTCAGGCAAGTACGAAAGTTGACAACCCTGAAAAGCCAGGACAAGAAGTGACTCCTATTCACAGAATTAGGATTACACTTACTTCACGGAATGTACGCTCTCTTGAGAAAGGTAAAATTCTCTTCTCACAATTTCATGTTATTTACTTTAGACGTGCGATTTTTTGTTTTTATATAACATGTATTATTTCAGTTTGCTCCGAACTGATTAATGGAGCGAATAAACAGAAGCTCAAGGTTAAGGGTCCAGTTCGTATGCCCACCAAGATTCTTAGGATAACCACGCGTAAGACGCCTTGCGGTGAAGGGTCAAAAACGTGGGATCGTTTCCAGATGCGTATTCATAAGAGAGTTATCGACTTGTATTCACCATCCGAAATAGTTAAACAAATTACAAGCATTTCCATTGAGCCTGGCGTGGAAGTAGAAGTCACAATTGCAAATGAATAAACAATTTGAATAAAACTGTGCAAAGTTTTAATAAAAATGTGAAAAACTGTTACATTTGTATCAAATTTGCACATGTCCTAAAATGCATGTTAGTACAGTAATGATGATGAGTAGAGAAAATTGGTATTCCAGATTCGATGTTATTAAATAGAATGATAGAAACATATTGCTAACATCAAATGAGAAGTCTTCCAGTAGAAATAATTTGGATATTGTTATTCTGTTTATTTTATGAAGTTAATAGAAAATTGTTTTATAAGTTATAATACATCGATTTCATGTATTTTAAATATTCTGGATAAGGTTTATCAAGGCATTCATCACACTTCCAAAAGTATGATTGTGATCCAGGAGTAATTGTCAATTAATTAACTATGTGATTCATCAATTTATTCAATATTTATTCCTCATCCTGGGACTCGGTCCCAGTCTTTTTATCTTCGTCTCCACCCTCACCCTCACCCTCACCACCACTAAATCCATCCATCCCTTCCTCTTCTTCATCATCATCACCAGCAACTTCAGCATTTTCGAGTTCAGCACGTTCCATTTGTCTCGCCAATTCAGCTTCATCAGTCGCAGTAACGACTTTCGGCTGGAAATAACAAATTTGTTACGAACTTGACATATGCTCCTTCGTAATAACAATAATGATAATATAACTTACAGCCATTTGCACATTAAATACTCCGCCCAATGTCGTTATTTTATCTTCTATGACTTCAATAGCATCATTTAATGCTTTCAAACCATCTTGTTTTTCTGGTGTAGATGTGGTCATAACTAAAAGAAAATTATGCAGACAGTTGGGAACTATTATTCACTCAAACTTGAATTGAAGGATTTGCAAAAAGAAATAATAACAATGACGACATACCATACAAAGGTGGTGCAATTAAATTAATTTTAATTGGGAGTTCTTCAGTAGAAAGAGCTAAACCAGTTTTTAAAGCAGCCTTCACTGCATCAATTCCTTCATAGCCGTAACAAGCTACTTCTACATCTGCCCTAATTTTTACCGCTTGAGAAGTTAATTTTCGTTTAATATTGTTTAACAGAACTTCCTTTGTGTGCTCGTCGAGACCACACTCTGCTAAGATAGATGGATCCCTAAAGTAACAGCACAGTAATTAATAAATATTGCACGCCTTGTTCCCATCTGTTTTACAATATTTATATTTTATACTTACAAAACTGATTGTTTGAAGAAATCGTAAGCAGAGGCCTTTTGTTTCTTATATTTTTCTTCGAAATGCCATGCAGTTTTTTGGTATAATTCTTCCAATTGATCGTCGTTATCATAATGCAACAATTCTGCAACATGTCTTAGAATTGAATTAACAGCTTTTGCTTTTGCATATCTTTCTGTACACTTCTCTACATCTTCGGCTGACACACGACGTTTGCTAAGATCGATATAACCTAAATTGAATCATTCAATGAACTGTATAAAAGAAACAGCGTATATAAAATTCTTTTGGACGCACTTCAGGCAGAGAACTACCGTACACATTACCTTTCTCTTTGTCAACTCTGATAACGACAACTGGTTCAGTTTTCCCTACTCTAATAAGTTTGTTAATAGATCTAATACGTCTTCTGGACAATTCGGAGAGGAGGATCATACCCTCGATATTATTATATTCCAATAAATGTACATATGCTCCCATTTCAGCTATGCTACGTACATTCACCATTACTACATCTTCCACTTCTGGATATTTTTCTTTATAAAATCGACACGACAGCACCATTTTTCCTGCTAAAAAAAAGGAAATTAAATTTATTCTTCCAACCGAAAGCCAATTTTCTGTCTCGTTACTAATTAATATTAATCGTAATAAAATCGTATCTGTCAAGTATTTTTATCAATTGAAAACAAAATGTTACCCTATAGGTTAACATTAAAAATCCGAGGTATTACATGATAATACGTACTTTATTATTTACCGATATGATTATACTTAAACCAAGGTGGACGAACACTTTATTTATACTAACAAAATACACTTCGAATGTTACAAATTTGTTCAAGTATATCTTAATAATCCATGTGCACTTCTCACTTGCGTTTCAGTCAGGTTATTAAGAGGAATACACAGCGGTAGTGGTGGAGAAATATCGATGGCACTATCGATATTATCGATGGTTGCTACTATCGAAAACTATCGATAATATATGTTTACTATCGATAGTTATCGAAAATGTGGGTCGATATTCGTAATGCCGCGAATTTAAAAATGTTTGATAATTTCATGATAGGCATTTGTTCTATAAGTGACGATAGCGATAGTATTTTGTGATTAAAGACTGGCTTTCTGTGTGATCTTGCGTACGAAATCCTCTGCAATTTCAAGAATTTTATATCCTTTGTTCAGGATTGAATTGTATTTGCCCACTTTCAGGAGGGAGCTACTATATATCACATTCCATCACTATTGATAACTATCGATGGTCCAACTATCGGAAATTATCGATAGTGCTGACCATCGATATTTCTCCACCACTACACAGCATGAAACCAAATGGAGAATTAATAATAAATATTAATGGTATAATTGGATTTAAATTATTTGTTTAAAAAGCATAATGATATTCATTTACATTCAAGTACTGTATATATAACATCATATAAAATATAGTAAAACATTATGCCGCCTCTGTTGTATTTCGCGCATAAAAATAAAAATGACAATAAATTTTGGCTCGCAACGCGACATCTATCCCGACATAAATATTATGATAAACATTACTCCACGTGAACTAAAATAATCTGTGGCACAAGTATATTTGGCAGTAATTGTTCAGAATGAATGTTAAAATCACAATTTACTTTCAACGTGACTCGCGATAAATTTACGACATGCAAATTAATCTAACCACATCAAACGGTTTCAAATCGTTTGCGTATCGACTGTACACACGTACGCCAACCTATATTCTTTCCCGTATATTGGCTATCCTATTTGCAATAAACTGAGTCTTTTCAACACGTCCATCTCCAATGACAATCGTTTTCGTGGATAATGTTCGATTACAAAGAACGACATGTCTCGATCAGGTTAGAAAATGATTGTAATGTTAATTGTGTCGTGCATAAGCGAAATTTTCGATGGATCTAGGAAACTAATGTGTACACGCGATATCGCGTTCTACGATCGAGAATAATCAGCTGAAGAAACGTCAAAATCCAAATGCCTCTCATCTCAAAGAACTGTCCTCACATCGCCAATCGTGGTGATCTCGCATTTATTGAGATTGTTGTGTCTCAAAAGGAAAGATTCAAGAAATGCAGCGAATGCGACACAGACGGGCCCAATTTATGGTTATGCCTGTTCCCCGATTGCCGCTGGGTCGGATGTCCAGAAACACACTTAGACCATAGTACTGTACACAACCAAAAATTTCCTAATCATTGTGCTCATATGAATCTTTCCACAAATCGTATATGGTGTTATTCGTGTAAAAGAGAAGTTATAGCCAGGCATGTACCATCGCCACCGTTGTCACCTACACAGATGGATATAAAGACGCAAAATAATAAATACGCTGGCGATGCACCTACCAACATGGATTGTAGAACAGATGATCTTAACCGACTCATTCTGGATAAGTAAGTATGATATCTTTCTTTCTTGAAATAAATTACAACAGCAGATGAAGATTATGGTTTATTTTTAATACATGGTTAGTCTATACGAATACAAACATTTTGTTTCTGATGTTCCGTAAACAATAGGTTCTATGGTGAACTCATAAATAGAGTAAACTATGAAAAGGATGGGCTGTTTAATGAAAAGTCTGGTGATTCGCCGGATAGTACGGACTCGGATGAAAGTAAGGATTTTTCTGGAAAGCCCCGAGGGCTTGTCGGTCTTCAAAACATTGGCAACACATGTTACATGAATGCTGCACTTCAAGCTTTATCAAATGTACCTCCATTGACTCAATTCTTTGTGGATTGCGGTCATGTGGTTAGCTATATGTCCAAAGATAGAAAGCCCGGCTTAAGCTTAAGCTATTTAAACCTTGTACGAGACATGTGGAATAGGAAAACAAGAGGATACGTTGTACCGCATGGAATCTTATCCGGTATTCGAACAGTTCACCCGATGTTTAGAGGATATCATCAACACGACACGCAAGAGTTTTTAAGATGCTTTATGGATCAGTTACATGAAGAATTAAAGGAGCACATAGAAGATGATCGTGAAACGGTGTTAAGATTAAAAGGATTAGGTGAACAATCTTCGGACGAGGATGAAACAGAAATCGATGGGAACGGTTCTAGCCAATCAGACGCTGAATACGAAACTTGCGATTCCGGTGTGAGTGAACAGAGTTCCCTCAGCGACGAAGGTGAACGTGGTACAAAAAGGAGATACTCGAGGGTATCGCAATCAGAAAAACTAAGAAGTAAATTTACAAATAGATGTATCAAAAAGTCAACCGTTGACCAACCGTTTTCTCAGCCGCAAAGGTCCGCGCAAAACTCACCTGTTAAGCACAGGACAAAGAAGCAAATGAAAACTCGAAGTATTGTCAGTGATATATTTGATGGTAAACTTCTAAGTAGCGTACAATGTCTTACTTGCGATAGGATATCGACAAGAGTAGAAACTTTTCAAGATTTATCGTTGCCCATTCCAAGCAGAGATCATATTGATATGCTGCATCAAGGACCATTAACTCCACAGAAGGCAGGGCCATGTTCGGATGTTGTATATGTAACTAATCAGTCCGGTTGGCTGTCGTGGTTCCTGCAATGGATGCGTTCTTGGTTTTGGGGACCAGTTGTTAGTCTTCACGACTGTCTCTCTGCATTCTTTAGCGCAGACGAACTCAAAGGGGACAATATGTACAGTTGCGAAAAATGCAACAAACTGCGCAATGGAATTAAGTTTTCCAAAGTATTAGATCTACCCGAGGTATTATGTGTTCACTTGAAAAGGTTTCGTCATGAATTGATGTTTAGTTCAAAGATAGCGAATTATGTTTCATTCCCGTTAGAGGGTTTGGATATGAGGCCATATTTGCACAAAGAATGCGTGTCAAAAGTAACGATGTACGACTTAATATCAGTTATCTGTCATCAAGGAACAGCCGGCGGCGGTCATTACATCTGTTATGCACTAAATCCTATTGTTAATAAATGGTTCGAGTTTGATGATCAATGTGTCACAGAAGTCTCTCCAGAAACTGTAAAGCATTGTGAAGCCTATGTCTTATTTTATAAGAAATGGTCGCCGGAGATGTTACAGTTACGTGACAAAACAATGGAATTGATGGAAATTTCATCTAGAGAATTGTCCGATTTGAATTTCTTCGTATCGAGGCAATGGATAAATCGGTTTAATACATTCTCGGAACCGGGACCGATAGACAACTCTGATTTCCTTTGTCCACATGGTGGTGTTAATCCTGTTAGAGCACAATTTGTAGATAAGCTTAGCATGCCCATTCCGCAAGCAGTTTGGGAATATTTATATAATACGTAGGTTGAATTTAAATAATATTTTATTTGTTAAGCTTTTGAACAGAAAAATAGGTAATTTATGTTTTCGTATGAAAATAATATTTTAGATTTGGAGGTGGCCCAGCATGTACACATTTGTATGAATGTCCGAGTTGCGAAGAGAAATATGAATCATTACAGAAAAGGAGGCAATACGAAATGGAAGTATTTCAACAATTAAATCATAACACTGATAATCCAACTGCCATTTATGGACTGGCTATGGCTTGGCTAAGACAGTGGCAAAGCTTTGTGCGAGGTAAAGAGACTCAACCACCTGGACCAATTGATAACAATTCAATAATAATAAATAAAAATGGTCAGAATATCCTTAAAGTCGGTAAGTTTCGATACAATGCACTGCTCATATGCGCACGTGTTTTATTTCATTAATATAATGATTGTCTGTAGGTTCGGACTATGGGCAAATACCGGAAGAACTGTGGCAGTTTTTCTTAACAACATACGGCGGAGGACCAGAATTAATGTTGCACTCGTGTCAGAGGCCTGTTTCTGCTCAGTCTAATGTATCGTTACATTCCACTTCAAATTCAAATATAGATCAGAATTATAAATCTGGCCGTACAGAAGCAAAATCTAACAAGCTCTGTATGACCAGGAGTTCTGAAACAATTTCACAACCAGATAGTGCTATTGAGAGTTTAACTTCGGATAGTGAGTCTCATCAGACGCAAAGGGACGGTAGCGAGTAAATGAATTGCTCTACTATTCTGCTACCATGTACACAAATTGACGCTTCCACATGTACACTAAAGTTATAATCGATACCCTCAAAAGAATCAATTTCCAGTTGTCACGTCGTAGCTGTGTTACAGTTTATTGTTAGATTTGTTAAACAAAAGTGTATCGTTCGAAGGACACTACTTGTTCATCATTACTACCTTTACAATATACGAACATTGTGGAGCATTGTTAGAAAATTTTAAGCAATTTCTCTCTATCTCGCGGTATTCGCTTGTGTGTTTTCTTTTTCTTTACTTGTCACTACGTGCAATTTAATGTAAATTTGTGGGTATTATACGTGTATTTGGTGGGTAATTAGTTAGTACAAAATTTGGTATCTATGACTGTACTATTTAAAGACAAATATTCAGCTGTACTGTTAGCCTAAGCCGGTGACATATTGTTACATATAGCTCTCCGTCTTTGGTGTTAAATTTAACACATCTTCTTTTTGTACATTTACGATAATGTCTGTGTGTCATTCCTGCATATACAAAATATTATAACATTGTCTAAAATTACATATTTTCTGGTTTATGTGCATTCATTGAAAAAAAAAATATATATATGCACTGCATATAATATACAAGCGGAAGACTGAAGAATAAACCGACTTAATTTAGCAAAAAAAAACACACTTTAGTTAATTCTTGTAAAAAATACAAGGCGGTGCTTTAAGAACGCAATGAAACACAACTTTGCGAAGCAATAGTAACACATTCAAGCTATCTACCGTAAGAAACAAGCAGGGAATTTAAAACCTACTGTAACTATGACTTGCAACTTCAATAATACGAACATCTTTCGCACAGAAGTCAGAAGCATTTTTTGTTGCGATCTCACGGCCTTGTATTGTTATCAGAATTATAAACTACGTTGTTTAGCGTTTATTTTATAATGCAATATATTGTAAAAAAGTATTCATATTGTAAGCGTGAAACGCTTGTTTGGGTGTTACTATTATTTGAATTACAAAACGCAGGGACACAAACAACTGTAAAGTTAATATCAATTATTAATTATGATTGTGAAAAGTAACATACCTAAGATACATAATAAACAAGTTGGTTTCTTTATTTATTACAATCTATGTTCGTGTTTATTGATGTATCTTCTACATTTAGTTACCACAGAGTAATGATTAATACATCGTTTAACATACTAACATGTTTTCAAACAGCATCCGAATCGAACAATCTGATAGCGCGAATAAAAGTAACAAAGCTGTAAATATATTGATAATACAATTCAAATTATTTCTTTTCCTCGCATTTAAATGGTAGATTTTTTACCGTGACAATTCGTTCCATTCAATAAATCTTGTTCGCGTACAATTCAATAGGTGCACGCTCATTAATGCGTCCTTAATCGAATCTGTTATATTACCATACACGATAATATAATTGAAATTGAAGTTGTGTTTTCAATAATATCTCCTGCTTGAACAATTGTCCAACGACCTAAAAGTTTATAGCACATTCATTGTTTCATTGTGAAAGTGAATTTCAAGTCCACCCGATTTCAGCAACGCCGAGGCAGCGTCAGATAGCCAAACAATATAAAATCGATCCCCTGGAAAAGACCCGATCAGCCACCCCAGTATTAGTGTTTGGCAATTTTCCTCCCCTAATTCGTTTCACAGAGGGGGACGTGACTCTTAACTACAGTACTGACGTGCTGAGAAATGTTCCGTGGACCACATCGATCGAGGCTTGCGCGTTCGAGGGATGCTGGCCATATTCTTCGGATCTCCCAACCCCTGGCACACCAACCCGGTAGTCTATGTCGCGATTAAGGGCTCGCGATTAGGGACTCGACGATCGCCGTAGACCGTAGACGACCATGCGGTGTCGTAGCCCACGTAGTTAGACGGTTTCGACCCTTTATTTTCAAGTATTTCCGTTCTTCGGACCATACTGCCGGATCCCTTTTAGTTCAAGCCTCTCGTTCTTGTCTGGCAAGGAAATCGCAAAAAGAACAGGAAAGAAAGCCAGAAGGAAACACGAAACGACAGCCACATTTGAGAAAAGTTGCGCTCTTCGCCGCACCGTTTCGCAGCCGCTAAGTTTCCCTGAACATTGGGGAAGAAGTTCGATTCGTCGTTCGGTGAGTAAAATAAGAAATCGTATCATCCCTCGAGACTCGGTTGCACGGCTGTAATCGGGGACGAGCGTCCGTAAAATAGAGTATGTAATGAAAAACGTATCGTTGTTGGAAAGTTTGGAAGCAATATGTTCGATGGGAATTAAATAAACAGGAATCTGGAGAAATATTATTGCAAAAGATTGTTGCTTGAATATGGAACACGTCTATGTGTGCGAGGTGAAGTTTTTTGTTCAGCTTTAGATCGGATGGAATTGTGTCAAGCTATATGCTCGTCCATTCTTTTCACTTGCACGACCGATATGGTCCGTACAGAGTGTCGCATATGTTACTTTAATTAGTTTTATTACCGTGGAAGGGTTGAATCCATAACAATATAGATATTTTCGGGGAAGCAGGATTTCGCAGGAAGCGAAAGAATTGCAATGTTTCATCGCGAGAGCCAGCTGAACAGATAATTTAATAGATTTTATCGTTCCACTATTTCGTTTCTCAATATTTTATGCTCCTGAACTGTCCGAGAAAGATAGAAAAATGTATTCTTTATGAATTCATTCTTCTCTGTACATTACGTTGCATCCTCGCTGCATTATTGTTTCCAAAGAATAGAGAAAAGAGAAGTAGATTGAGAAAATCGTGCAAGCACAACGTTAGTGTCGATAATTATTTGTCTATTTCATTAGACTGCAATTAATTCATTCCGTGTTCCTCTATCTCTATTTAATTATGTCTTAAGTACCAAACCTGTAACGATTGCGCAAAGAATTCTGTGATTACGAGCGTGAAAATTTTAAGGTGGATCGCGACAGCAACTGGTCCGCTTTCAGAAGCAACGAATTAAAAAATGGCCAATTTTCGGGGATTCTACATACCATCCATAGGAGCAACATTCAACGTTGCTTGGGAAACAATGAAGGCTAAATGGCCAGAGAATAGTCCATGCATGGAACTTATTCGAGGAAGTGGTACTGGTCAACAACAGGCCCCAGGACAAAGTGGGCAATTCAAATCATTCGAAGAAGGCCGCGATAATACAGAAATGATGACCATGAACGGAGATCAAGTATATCGGGACCAGAACAACGTGGCCATCGCGGAAGATTCGTTCAGCTACCAACGAAATGGGTAAGTGCATCTAAAGGGGCGGATAAAGTACAGTCATTGTGTTGCCTCCCCTCTGCATTGAAATAAAAGGGAAATCCATCGACGCGAAAAGAGTAATTAGTTTCTGTTTCACTGCTTAATTAGAAGCTTGATTCGTGTACGATTGCAATTAGTCTAATTCTTAAACGAGCGCTAAAATTAACAATAAATTGCAATAATAACATATATTTCCATTGACTCGTGCAATTAAACATTTACAGGGACAAAAATAGAACGGGAAGCATTACCAGCGGTGATTTCAGCGAATACGACGAAGGTGGTGGCGAATTTGGTAGCTCGGGTGTGAAAATTGACGAATGGCAAGCCGCGTGGAACGTTACAAACGCCATACAGGTATTTTTCATTTAACAGTTCATCCCTCCCCCTTTACGACACTTCAACATTACAAGTATCAAGCAGAGCTCGTTAACGAAATTGGAATAAAAAATCGATATTCTATAAAATATCTCGATTACTACCAAAGCAAACCAACCCGTGCAAATTACGAACGCTAAAATAAATCAAACACCTCTGCAGTCCCCATAAAAACCACGATAACACGTAAATGATACGCTTCCTTTCCAGGGTATGTTCATAGTGTCGTTGCCATTCGCCGTGTTACGAGGCGGTTACTGGGCCATCGCTGCCATGATCGGCATAGCGCATATCTGTTGCTATACCGGCAAGATACTCGTCGAATGCTTGTACGAGCTAGACACAACGACCGGACAACGCGTACGCGTACGAGACTCGTACGTGGCCATCGCGAAAGAATGCTTCGGACCGACGTGGGGCGCCAGGGCGGTGAATATTGCTCAGATCATTGAATTATTGATGACTTGTATATTGTACGTGGTCGTGTGCGGCGATCTGATGATTGGCACGTTCCCCGAGGGAGCGATCGACACTAGAAGCTGGATGATGTTAATTGGTATATTCCTGCTGCCCCTCGGCTTTCTCAAGTCTCTGCAGCACGTGTCGGTGCTAAGCTTCTGGTGCACCATGTCCCATTTGTTCATCAACGCTATCATCGTCGGCTATTGCATTCTGGAGATCGGGGACTGGGGTTGGTCGAAGGTGAAGTGGACGATCGATATAGAGAATTTCCCGATCTCACTCGGGGTGATCGTGTTCAGTTACACGTCGCAGATATTTCTGCCGACGTTGGAGGGCAATCTGATCGATCGGTCGAAGTTCGATTGGATGCTGAACTGGAGTCACATCGCGGCGGCCGCGTTTAAGTCGCTGTTCGGTTGGATCTGTTTCTTGACGTTCCAGAACGACACGCAGCAGGTGATCACCAATAATCTGCACTCGGCTGGTTTCAAGGGCCTGGTGAACTTTTGCCTCGTCGTGAAGGCCGTGCTATCGTATCCCCTGCCGTATTACGCGGCCTGCGAGCTTCTCGAGAGGGCGTTCTTCAGGGGCAGACCCAAAACGATCTTCCCGACGATATGGACGGTGGACCGCGAGCTGAAAGTCTGGGGCTTGGCGTGGCGTGTTGGCGTGATAGTTTTCACCATTCTTATGGCGATCTTTATTCCCCATTTCAGTATTCTGATGGGCTTCATCGGCTCCTTCACTGGAACCATGTTGTCGTTTATATGGCCGTGTTACTTTCACCTGAAGCTGAAGCGAAACTCCATGGAGTGGAGCGCAGTCGCGTACGATTGCTTCGTTATATTCCTCGGGGTGCTTTTCGGTGTGATCGGGGTGTACGATTCGGGCAGCGCCTTGATCAATGCCTTCGAAATCGGTTTACCGTTTTGAAGGATCAATCGTGTGGTTCGACTCGCCGGATCGTCGTTTGTTCTCCAGGGGAACAGAAGCAACGTTACGCGCAAGGTAGATATGTACACCACTACTCAAGGGAAACACCATCGAATTGCAGCTTGTCCTCGATTAATTTGCCGCGGTCCCTTGTCGTCGGACGATTCAACAACCAACGCGTCGAGACTTAAACGTTATTTGCACCCCGCGATCGAGCAATTCAATATACACAGTACAAAAATCCAGCCGCTTCCAGTATAGCTGCAACGCAATCGAACATGTTCCCTTGAGAACGCGGAATCGAATCGCACAACGCGACGCAGCATTTATATTTTCCTCTCGTTTCGAATATTTTCAAGGCGCTGATCGCGCGAAATTGAATCGACGATTACGCGCCGTCGCTTAGGCTTAGATACGTTTATAAAGGAAGGAGAATTTGCCCGTTCGCCGGTTGAAATTCGGTTGCTCGACACCTGTGCAACAATGATTCGTGACTTTTTGAGATATGTATATTTACATTCAACCAGAACTCACACATATCTAGCGAGCGATCTATTTAAGGCGAGATAGTCGCAGAGGAAGGTGAGAAATCTATACGCGCGAATTTCTTTTCGGCTTCGACGCGCGTCTTCCTTCGGGTAACATCCTCCTTCATTCCTGACAATGGTCGTCGTCGTTCAGGGGCTTCCTAGGAAACTTTTTAGATTATTTAGCGCGCGGTAAACGTGACAATATCTTGCTAGGTGTAAGTAGTCGATGTCTTCCACGTACGTGTTACGAGCGAGTACACGGTGAATATTGTATGTACAAGTTAACTACTGTTACGCAGATTTCGGGATTTTATAATCACATTGCGGATCTTGTAATTTCTATCTACACGTTGGCTGTACGCCGCGTCGAGGAGGGGTTCAGTGTTGTTGAATTATCAGATTAGCGTTGGCATAGTCGGCAAACGATCGCAAAAGCGAGGGGCAACAGTGCGTTTCATATATGACGATTTACTCAACATCTTGCAATTAGCTGCCAGCGTGTTAAATGAAATTAGCCTACTGTAACATCTCCTCGTCGTGTAAGCGATTGCAAATATGTAATCAGTTATGTACGCACGAGTACAATTAGTTATAATATAATCCAACGTCTTCCATGGCCTCTGCGGGCCGCATAGATCCACACTTTAGACTAAGCAATATGAATGTAGCTAAAACAGTAGTTCGACTGATACTGCGAGATGCTCTTAAAAGTGTGTTCCATCTTTATGGATAGACGTTACATTTTTGGGTTTTTTTACGGAGAGAATAGAGCGGTAGTAATTGTTGAAAGTAATGAGGGGGAGAAAGAGGAAACATTTAGGGTGAAAGTTGTATAATTACTATTTATTGGCCGAAAAGAATTAGCTTGCGAAAGGAAGGCGAATAATATTAATATTATCATAGCAATACCCTCCCGTGTATATACTTTGGAACAATATTGATCTTCTTTTAGTTTTGATACGGGATCCCGATTGCTAATTATTATTTCGTCACTCGAGGGTCAAAGGTAAGTGAAAGGGTGGAATAGGAACATCTCGCAGTCGCAGAAATGTGTTATTTAAATGAGATACGATAATATTTATGAAACAAGTCTTCCAATGATGAATTCCAGAATGATAATAATTATAATAATAATAATAATTCATGTAATACGATCTATTGATCGTAGGGAATCTTTGTCAATGATATTAAACGTTATATTGAGAGTTATAGGAGTTAAGCGTTAACTGTTAAGGCTACGATCAAATTTAATGTATAAGTCAAATCAACCGCAGATTATTTTAGCTGTTATATTTGTCCTTTCTCGAGGAGGATCGTTCGTTTCATTAACAGCGTAGATAAACGATTAACTAAACATAACATTGCCTTTTTAAAAGTATAGTCGTGCCGAATCGGTAACGTGTATAGTATCGATTCTTTATTTTAAGACGTACAACACAGCTTTTATTCCAATGGTCGACCAAAAAGAACATACGTTAGATAAAGTTAGGCACACTGTGGCGCAAGAAACTGTAATTTTCATGGTTACAAAAAGAATGTTTCTATTTAAAAGAAAAAAAGTTGAAAAGAGGTTTGAATAATCATTCTTCTTTGTGATTGCAATCTTTACAATGTAAACCGATGTGTCAAACAAAGCTATACGTATTTTTCGAAGCAACTGACAGAATACAAATGCATAAATTCTTTTCCGATGAATAATTTAATATTTTATAAAAAAGAGACCGTTGTTTTCGGAGAAAAACGGTGATCGTAAAATATAAAAAGGTCTTTATTTATCAATCCATACTATCATTTGTATAGAACTTTCATGCTTTACATTCTTGAAGAAGATTGTGCTCTTTTTTCGAATTTCTTTCACGAGGTACCAGAAGTATAATGTAAAAAATGATAATTTCAAGGAGCATGAACTATTTTATCGAGTGATGTAAAATACTGATCAAAGATTAATCAAACATTAATAGAAGACAAATGTACGATAATTAGGTGCGTTAAACGTGATTATTCAACAATCTCTTTTTTTTTTAGTCAGAATTATCGTTGCCCAAAAATGTCGTGGATAGTTATTCACAATAATCATTTATCTAATAGTTAATTCATTTGCTATAACATTTAAAGCGCTTTCCAAGAAGTATGAAATTTTCGTGACATCTCGAGAACAACCTCATTAAAAGTTCTAGTTAAATATAAAACGTATAGACGTTACAAAATGATGTAAAATGGGCTTCCATGCATATATATATAAATTGTATAGATATAAGTACATGACATATAATTTATATACATATGTATATTATATATATATATATATAAAAATGTGAAAAAAGAAAATACATTACCAAAATTTTACAAGCGGCCACTTGCTTTTATCCATACCCAGAAATGCCGTAATATGTTTCCTCGTAACTCATAAAGCATTTAAGACTTTACTGTTGAACAGTATCCAATTTTGTTATAGTTATAGTATAAGAAAAATCTTATAACGTCGTGAGAATAAGTAATTTCTTTTTATTTAATTTATGGTGCAAATTCATGAAAGTACAAATAGTTAATGGCAAATTTTATAAGCACCACTGAAAATAGAATGTCTCTGGCTACATCGTTATTGCTACTTTATGTTCTTACTATTGCTTATAAAAACGTGGCTTTCTCTATAGAAGAAAGTATATATCTATAGATAGGCCGCACAGATCTGGTTTTTACGAGTGATTTAGTTATGCTCCAAATATTCTTTATTGGTACATAAAGGGTTCAGTTAAGTCGAAAATCTCATAGTACATATACATCCATCACGATGAAACTATTGGTAAGTGGAAGAATTGGTATCATGAGTAATAATATGTCTTTTAACGTAAGTAAACCATTTTATTGTTTTTAGAAAATCAGCTTTCTGATTTACTTCTTTACCTTGATAATTTCTATAAATGCAAAACACAATACAAGGAAAACATTTGCACAGGACGATGCTCCAAAAATTGGTAATTAAATACAATATTATGCTCGTATTATTTTCCTACTGTTTGTTTCTGACTGCTAACAAATATAGGTATATTATATTGTTTAATTTTATATGGACTTAAGTCTCTTTTCTTTTAGCTGAATCGCCTCATATAAAAATAAGAGTATTTAGAGGCCCCAGCGAAGAACAAGATGGAGAACAGTTTACTAAGTGGGGATTTTGGATAAAACAACCAATGAAAATGGAATAAACACAGATTAATTCCTCCTTAACAATTATTAAATATTCTTCCATTATTTTTCTTAAGATAAATTGCAATAATCAAATTCATACGTATAATTGAAGGTGCTCGCAACGACAAGTAACGATGGACGAACTTTTGTCAAACATTTGAAAAATATATTTATTTCACCATTAATTGCGATTTCATTTATTTTTAATCGTGATAAATATGAATATAAGGTCCGTGTACATAAAAGTAATACATAAAAGTTTTATTGTTGTACAGTTCAAAAATGCAGCTATTTTGTACTTTAAGAAAAATTACTTTTAATTGCTTTATTACTGCGTCAAGATTGAGTAGTTTTAATGCCACAGTGTTCTAAGTTCCGCGTTTAATAATTATAAAAATATAAATATTATATACATATACACACAATAATTTCCGTGTTCTTCATCTGTAGCAAGATTTAGCAAAATATATATATTTATTGATACCATACTTATTATAATTTTAATCGCTAAAAATAATTTACACACGTTTACATTTTAATAAAAACTATATTTTAATGAGGTAACTGCATTTTACGATGTTGTTACTTTATATATATTGCTATTTATGAAGTATGGTACAATTTTTAACAAAATAAATAATAAAAGATATTAGAAATAATGATATACATTTTTAGTAAGTAAAATATCTTCTTCAAATAATGCTAGAAGAATTCACCTATAATTGATATACGTTGTAGGAATGATTGAGATTGGCAAGACAAAAGTTGATAATTTATTCTGCCAGAATGATTTGTAGGATATAAGTCTTTCTTTCTGATGTTCTCAAGTAATATTTGCGGCTCGAATCTGGTTTTTGTATTACTTTGTTTGATAAATGATTCTGTGTTGTTCCTCACAGCAGGGGTTGAATAGTGGCCATCTGAAGCAGTATATGCTTCGTAAGTATCAATATTTTCACTATCATCAGCTTTGTAAATACCAACGGGTGGGACAACAACATGTACTTTCAATGAATCTGGATCTGGATTGCTTGTACTTAATGTGTCCTCCGCTTCTTCTATTGTTCCTGCTTCACCTGTTTGATCGTTCGTGGAGGCTACAGGAGTAATTGTCCCTTTATTAATATTACTTTCTAAATCATCCGAAATAGTATGCCTCATTTCAGATAATTTCACAATTTCCATCGATTTTTTATCATTATCTTTATTTGTAACGTCCTCCTGATACGATATGCTGTGCTCTATATGCTTGCTTCTTGTCTGATCATTCACAGGAATGAATTTCCGTAATGTCGCTTTTTCAGTTGGAAATAGATTTTTGCTCCTATGACAACAGTACAAAGCTCCAGGATCTATGGGATGCGCCTCTGTATTGAAAATGTATCCACCCGCATCTACAATACATTGACCCCATTGGGTTTCAATCACTTCCCCCCTTTGACCGGAATTATGAATAAAGTTGTCCGTATCAAAGAGTAGATAAAGATATTTAGTCGTCTCTGCCAAGAAAAAAGACTCCATTCTATCAGCTTTACGATGGTCTCTAACATCATTAATAGTTGCGTAACCACATGTAGTTTTAGCGCTATGTTGCAAGCTTCTCAATATGTCCACTCCCACTTGTATCAAATAAGGATCACCGGTTGCTCTGTATAAATACATGACCGATTCTATGAGTTCTGGCCTTAACGGATATCCTTCTCTGTTGGTACCGGCTTCGGCTTGCGGTATGTTATAAAACTCTGGCGTAAATCCGAATTGCTTCCAAACACGGTGGTAATTGTGTAACGATTTCATAGCATCCCCGATTTCGCCGAAAAGGCTCAATACGCCAGGCCAGTAAGCATCCAAAGACTGAAACACAGGCAATGTTACTTGACCCTTTGTCATAGATACCCAAAGATGCCAATCTTCTCTACGAATATATCTCTCAATTGCAGCTTTGTGTTCGTGGAAAATTGTTGCTAACAGTGGATCTTGAAATAAGAGTGTACCCTTTGCTAAGTATTCGAAATAGGAATCAACACCAGCACCAATTCCAGAATCTTGAGCTGTCCAATGACCGGTCAATACATCCACATGGTTACCTACTAATCCAATATTTGATTTATAATAATGTAGTGCTTTCATAGCATTCATAGCTACTTCCTCGTACAATGGATCTCCGGTTAATCTGGACAAAGTTCCAAACTCTAGCAAGAATGTACCTATACCAGCTGTACATGTGATACTTGTTTCACCATCTGGAACTCCATATTTTAAATTCACCGTACCATACGGCATACCTGTCGGTGTATCAAAAGCTGGCAGCAAGCGTTTAGCCATATCCTCGGCAAGACGCAATAACGGACCATTGCACGGCCAGCCTGGTTCTAAATCAAGACCAGCTTTACGCGACAAGAGATGCGCGCTAAGTAGCCCACCGACTACTCTTATATTCGTTTCGAATACAGATACATTTATATTGGCTTCAAAGTTCGATCTACCGCTTATAATCTCTGCTACACGTCGAAATTCGGAATAATTACCCATCACAGCAAGGGTGTCCAATGCGTCGATAAGGGTTAAAGAAAAACTACCCCATGTGTCAAATCCATCACAGCTTAGAGATCTGAGTTCATCGTATGGGTAAGCATATGTTAAATAACTGGAGTAAGCATGGTCAAACATAGATCGTACTTCTTCCCTGAGTGCGATCAGATCTTTCTTCTCGTATTCACGTAGCCCGCTTACCCAAGATAAAAGGCCAAGGTATAACCATACATCAAGGAGCAACATTTTCACAATAATTTCGTTAGTATCAGTACATTAAGTTTTTAACTAATCGATAACCTATTGATTGCAATGTAAATGCATGTGTAATGTAAAGTGAGTTTTCTTTAAACGTGGCATTACTTAACAATCATAACAAACTGCTTAAAAACCGGCATTTCTCACGAAACAATACGTGACTTATTCCTATTCGTTACGATTGACGTTCTTCGTAACATGATGCATTAAGTACCTAATGGAATTATATGTTTAAGCACGCGCGTCCATCATATGTAATAAATTAATATGATATATGTACACATAGTTTAGTATAATCTTTATTGGGATTGTATGCATTCTACATTTTTATTCTTATAAATAAATATGCTTTAAATATATTGTAATAAGTCAAGGGTGATCTAATTATTTAATTTTAAAGCTCTTTGTACATTTTACATAGGCTATGATGCAGCGTTAAACAAACGTATATTAAAATAAATTAAATTAGAATTGTGAACTTTTAAAATTCATTTCAAAGAAAAGAAGAATCGAAAATTTTCAACCAATGAAAATCTACTAGTCTTCTTTACTCAACAACGTGGGATTGGTTGTTGCAATTTTTCATAATGACGATTAAAAAGAAATTGCAACGTTAATTAGAAGACAGTGTAAACAGAGGATGAATTATGAATATGAATTATAGACCGCTATTAAACATTTTACTCAATCACGTGTAATCTTTCTACGTGTTTGTTATACATGTTCATACTTGATGGTTGGAATTTTTCGAACACTTTGTTTCTAGGCAATGGCGTAAAATTATTGAATGTATGTATTACAATCGTTTGAATCTGATGTTTGTCACCTATCAGAATATCCTGTATAAAAAGCGTTGCTTGTAAATAACGTTTGTTGTATATTATGGGAGCAATATTCTGTTTAAATCTGCCAATAACACTATACGGAAAATCATCTTCCGTTCGTTCAAACGTTGCGGATTGTTGGTTAAGATTAAAAATTAATAGTCATTCAGTGGGACTACGATAGCGATCAACAAACATGAAACTGAACGAGCTCGTTTATTGGTAAAGATTTTTTTCCATTCACGTTATCACTATCCGCAAAGCGTTAAGCAAAGTTTCAATGTGACATACGATTCTAATCTTCAAGGTATCAAAAGAAAATTGGTACTTATGATAAGCAACAATGGGAGAAAACGGTGGAGCAACACATTCTTGGAGGATTTACGCACGTTCCGATGAGAACTGCGAAATTAAAAACGGAACTTATCGATGTAGATCTCGTAAGAGGTAATAATGACTTAGAAAAGATAACGCATTAGTAAATTGCAAGTTTGTATCTGTCAGATTAGTCAACACCTTGGCGTTGGAGCGTTCTGATCGGTGCAAAACAAAGAGTCGTAGGCGTATACGATTGTTTCAATTTGGGAAACATCTGTAATAGGATTCCAAAGAGAAATCGGACCACTTGTACAATTTGATAAATTTATTTCGAGACAGTTATGTAAAAATGTCAATGACGTTTTTCCGAGTTACACGGACTCGAGTGAAAAACCTGAATGACTTAAATGTGCATCATCCAATGCCAGTGCGTTGATGTAGTGAAACTTCACTTTACAATTATTTAATATTTCGTTATATATCTGTATAATCTTATATAATATTATAATGTATATAGGTTCGTCCTTCCCGAAAGCCAAGCCAAAGCATGGATTGTCCACGGTCGCCTGTTTCGCGCTTCAACGACTGTTATTCCTTCCTTTATATAGGAAATGGTGGATACAGCAGACTAGTTTGAAAATGTTTAATTTATTTTTGTTACTATACAGTTTGCAGTTGATCAATATGTGTATATATTATTGTCAAATGGGCAAGGACAATGAGAGTGATGTATGAAGTATTTTTTATCACTTTTATTGATACATATGTATACACAAATGTGACTCTATAGATGATATACATATTTACAGATTGTATCCACATCAGAAATATTAATACCAGCTATTATGATGTTGACATTATGCATTGTCCATTCTCATATTGTATCGACACATTCCGGACCAACAATAGCCGATGGACAGAGTAAGCAAAAAATTGTTCGACGTTTGCGGCACACTAGATGTCGATTGGGTAAATCGCGGAGTAGGAAGACAATGCGTAAGTTTTTATACATATATATAGTATGGTTTACTTCCATATTTTTGTTTTAATATACCTCGTGTATCAAATAGGTTTACACCAAGATTCCAAATCTTCTCAAGATACAGCTTCCGAAAAAGCTGGTTCAGTGAATGGCGAAGTATTAACATCCGTAAGATTTGCTAAGAAACTTGTGATGGAAAGTTCTTTGACCATTAATCGGTCACAGGTAACAACATTTTATTTTACTTCGAATATGCAAACGTTTTAGAAACGTTTATACTAATAATATGCTTTCATAGAAATCTGTAACTGCTCAAGCATCCTGTGATAATGAGCCAATAAATGTGGCTGTGAACAATCCTAATCCTATAAACGAAGCTTCAACTAGTCACACTCATTCAAGTTAGTACACTACAACACTGTCCTAAGGTATTCTGATTTAATTGCATAGTCTTGTTTCTGTAGAGCAAGGTATATTTTTCTTTTTATCGTAGATGACCTTCCGGATCAAAATGTAAAAAATGTACATCAAGATGATGATGGTTTTGAAAGTTTGAATGGCAATGTATCCAGTGATAATGATAAAACTACTGCACGTACAGCAGTACAGAAACTAAAACAGAAAAGGGATGCGTTACTCAAAAACAATGAGGAACGCATCCTTTGGTTACAGGAATCTACTAATCCACAAGTTGTGCAACCGATATTTTCAGGTTTGAGTTATGCATACAATTTTTGTCGTACATTTCATAGAATAATTAACGTATCAAGCATTGTAACTGATACTCTTCATTATAGTTTCTTTAGTTCTGATATATAATTACTAATTTATTATCTGCTTGTTGAAAAGTTAAAATGACCTATTATCTAAAATGATTGTCTTCCACTTTCCACGCAGCACCCGAGTTGAAGACTGAAGAGAAATTTTCAAATAGTGAACCAGAAACATCTGGCAAGGTGGTAAGTAAATCGGTTTATTTTTCACTTTAATTAATTTGTCCTTCATATAATTAGTTACTGTACGTCAATAATATAAATTTAGTCATTTAAAAATATTATAAAATTTCGGAATGCTCGTGTGATATTTTTTATTTGCATTTAAAACTATTTTATATTTTTTTCATATACAAATTCCTGCACACATCACTTTACCAAGAAATGTTAATTAAAGTTAATTAAAATTTTATGAGTTATTATTTGAAGGATAAAGATCACTCTCTTATGGGAATAGGACCAAGAGAAGGTCGACAACAATGTGAAAGCGAAGAAGAAGGAGAATGTGAAGAAACAGTTACACATCATTTGACAGAAGCTACAACATCCGCTACAGAATGGATGGGAGTAACAACAAATAGTGATGAATGTAGCTACAGGTGGAAATTTTATTTATTTCTCGCATTGAATTAAAATTAATTCATCTCGCCCATTGATAAATAATTCGATCAATTTTTTTTAATATTTCCCGATATTTTCATATTAAACCGGCCATCAAATAATGTTAATATTTTGCAGTTCAGAACTCGAGGAATCTGATTTGCATAGCGAGAGTAACAAAAACTATGGAGAATTTGTGGAACATCCTTTTTCTTGGGAATTTGAATTACCACCCTCCATAATGCTTAGTTCTAATTGCGCTGCATACGATCGTGGTAATGTATATTACATTATATTGCAGTTTGCATAATTACATTTTTATATTTAATAAAGGGAAAATAGTGAATAGTTTGTTGTATTACAGTTTCATGCACTATATGGACACGACGTGACATAAAAAAGGCTGAACTATCGGTGCTGGACATTAGTTCGGCTATTATAGCTAGAGTAGAATCAATGCCTGAGGGTATGAATTACTTTTATGGGGGCCTACTGCTTAGTGTAGTATTATCTTTAATACCATCTATTAAACGATTAAGTGATCATGTAGGAATGGATAATAGTAGTAATACAACCAGTTCCTTAATACCAAATGATTTAACTTATGTCAATTTGGAGACTTATAGCGATATTTTAAGTAAAGTTATTGATTTGGCTTTTGGAACAACACTTTGGTAACTCTAACATACAAATAATTACATGATCATTTGATATATTATCAAGCGCAGAATTATTCATACGTTTAATTTCAGGGAACGTGTAGTAGTGCTTATATCGGCATTTGAAAGGCTCACGTTGTCAGCCTTATTATTTTTTTTATTGGCGGTCGCTGAACGTACTTACAAGCAAAGGCTCTTATATGCAAAATTATTTTCACATCTAACATCGTCAAGACGTGCCAGGAAATCAGAGTTACCACATTTTCGATTAAATAAAGTACGCAATATAAAATTGTGGTTAAGCGTTAGATCTTATTTAAAGGTACACTGAATTATATGTCTCATGTTTATTCCAAATTTTGGGACAGTATTTTAATGAACTATTTTTTTATTTTTTTTAGAGGAGGGGACCGCAGCGTTCTGTAGATGTAATAGTATCAGCAGTATTCATTGTTACCTTATTACTGTTATCATTTGTGAGTTTGGAGTTAATTAAGGTAAATATAATGAAAATAATGAGAAGTACGCCAAAAAATATAATATCAATATTTATGATCAAATAGGATCTGGAAAGTCTGCATGCCCGATATAATGTTGAAGCGTTGTTTTGGAGTTTTTCTCTTGGAATATTTATATTGCGTTTCATGACATTGGGTACAAAAATTAATAAGAAGTACAGAAATCTCTCTGTCCTGATAACAGAACAGGTAATTGCAACAAGACGAGCATGACATACTAGTATTGTAAATCATAATGTTTTAAATTCCTTTTGTTTTTAGATTAATTTATATTTACAAATAGAACAAAAGCCTCATAAAAAAGATGAGCTTATGGTCGCAAATAATGTTCTTAAATTAGCAGCAGATTTAATAAAGGTAATACACAATTTCCCACTTTATCGTAGTGCTTCTAATGCGCAACTATTAATTAAGTAATTAATACATGTATACTTCGCAGGAACTCGAGTGTCCATTTAAAATATCTGGTTTATCAGCAAACCCCTATTTATACACAATTACAAAAGTGGTATTATTATCTGCCCTTTCTGGAGTGCTATCAGAATTACTTGGGTTTAAACTCAAGTTACACAAGATAAAAATCAAGTGAAAAACAGATACTATATTAAATATTTATTTCCGTGTAACTACCTCATGATGTTAAATAATGTATGAAAATAACAGTTTTGTTATTAAACATTAGGATATTCTATGGTAACGTCATGTATGAACGTTCTAACGGATGTAGTTTCATTTCTTAGTAGCTTAGTTAGTTAATGAATATAGATATATCTCTACGTAACGATGTTATTTCCTCCGATTGTTAGAGATTTTGTTCTGTAACAACAAAGTAGGTTGCTGAATTGCTTCAATTCGATGCGAGAAAAGATATAAAAGAGCTTGTGACAGTTTTAGTAAATCCTATAATGAAATATTCAATTAAAATATCAAAAACAAATATTGATTTGTTATAAGGTAACTTTCTTTCGCGTTTGTTACAACCTGTTGTATTAATGGCAGAATTTATTGTTAGATATGACTGTTTGTTAATAATACTCAACAAATAATTTAGATGCATATTTATTTGTGCTTTCTACATAGGTTCATTAAATACCATATGATTACAAAGCATTAAATGATGCAAATAATGTTTTCAAGTGGAATATGCAACATATGAAATGAAGATATTTAGTAGTCATGTCCATAGGTACATATGCATTTTCACGAAGTTTAGTACGTTGTGATTTTAGTGTAAATTACACCAATTTGAAGGAATTGTTATTGTTACATGAATCTACATTTCAAAATGATAACTATATGTATTAATCGTCATTTTTATTGAAACATGTTTGAACAATTTTTGCATGAATACATAATAATATAAAAGGATAGTACCTGTATCAAAATCATAGTACGATATTTAGTTATTTATGAAATGATTTTACTTGTACCTATATGTTAAAATAAAGTAAGAAAATAATGAAATCTACAGTTATTTGCGAACATTAGTATATTTTCATTATTGCACTTCGTTTTACCAGAAGGCACTGCTACTATATAGTTATGATATTATTATTATATCGCTGGAAACATTTAATGCTTGGAGACAATTATGTAAATAAGATTTTATTTATTTAGTCACATAAATTCAATTTACAGATTGGTTACTATTTCAACATTTAATTGAGAAGAAATGTAACAAAATCGAATTTCATGCGTGTCTTCATGCGTAAGTAAGACTTCCATTAGAACGTAAGATGGAGCTTGATATCTCCAGTTTCCATTCTACTGTGTTATTTTACGTGAAATGCAATTGATATTTGGAATAAAGTGATTACAACTTTATTTTAAATGACCAGACGCTTTATTATTATGTGTTCCAAATGAGACTGATATTAAACCCTTTTTATAACATCAAAAGTGTCAAGGAAGTTACAGTAAATTAAAAATATTCTACGATATATCGTACCTAACCTAACATTGTTTATTCATTATCGGTGATTTAGTGTTTATAATATCCAAAAATATATAATAATATTGTGATTATACATTAATAAAGGTATTATTATGAAGTTGTATGAAAATTAACAACGACGTATGATAATATCGATGTTCGCTATGCGTACATGCAAAATTGAAAATCATACAACGTCCTTGCTATTCTTTTGAATGAAAGATAAATCTTGAAAAAGTATAAGATTTACTATTAATACTTTAACGAGGGTTTATTTTCAAAACAAACTCATCTCGAAGAATATACGTTCTTGTTCCGATATATTTCGAAATAATATCGTAATAAATTCTCATTTAGTTATTCCATAATATTTGTACATTATCGTAATAATGAATAATACTTTTAAAATAAACGAGGTTCAGACCGTTCATAATTGTATATTACTCGAATGTTCAATGCGATTAATAATTAAGCTTTCCTAATACAAAATTCTTATACAATTTATAAATATAAAGACTCATCAATAGACATAGATAAAAAATGAGAAATGCCATGCGCGCAATGTATGTTACTTTAATACGAGGATCGCTTTACTCAGTTTCACTTTGTATCAGTGCATAATTCGGACTAGTAACAGGTTCAATTTCTCAATGTTGTTCCTGTCTAGTTTCGGAGTTGAGCAACTGTATCAACTACATTCTACAATATCCTAACGGTATAACATATTATTTGTGCAATACGTCACTCATGGATATATAATAGGCCCCAAACTGCTAACACTAATGCAAATGTCCAATTTTCGTTGCCACTTTCAAAGTGGTTTCAAATCGATTGGACTTTGGCCTCATTGGTGAAAGTGGTGTGGCCATACGACACGCATTGATATTATTAGTCCATGGGTTATTGTATACATAGACCATGCGTTCAAGTTTTAACAATAACTTTTTCGCCATGACAATGTACAAAAATTATTATCTTGCCGTTGTACGTGAATGCACTAAATATTCTGATCGGATGCAAAAGTTTACAAAAGGCGCAAAATTTTACTTCTAACGGGCATTTTATGTATGTTGATTATTAGATCTTACAGTATTTTAGCGGAGCCTTGTAAATATAATGGACACGGATAAAGAAGTTCCTCGAGAAATGCCTGAATCAAGTATGGCTTTTGAAAATGAAAGAACCTTGGATAATCAGTACAATGTATCAGAAATAAGTACAGACAATCAAAGTAGAACATCTGATAAAAGTAACTGCAGCGATGCCATGGAGGACGAAACACCATCTGTCGATGATACAATTATATATAACGGATCTATTAACGAAGACTGCGCGATGGAGTCAAACGCGGATAGTATAGCGGCCACAGACGATTTAAGACAGTTTGATGTTTTGGACGATTTAGAGCGTCATCCTGATCAGAATGGCTCTGATATGGATTCTGATACCAACGAGAGTATGGACTCCGATGTACCTGATGAAGAAATCGAAGCCATGCTTGAGGAAGGTAAATTTCAATATCACAAAACTGAAATGTACCGTGGAATAAGATCATTCGCTATTAGTATTTTGTACCTTTCACATAGATATACAATATTGTGATATATTTGTGAAGTTTAATTTTTTAGTTAAGTATTGTGTACTACTGTTAGGTTTACCAGAAGAATTTAAAGGCAGAAGAAGAGATAAGAAGGACGGCGTACCATACGAAGAGAAAGAAAAGCTTGTTTTAGATGGTAGGTATCTGAATTTTGGATACTATAAAATTAGTCAGCCCGAATATTTACTAAAATTTACGTTTGTAATCGTTTTATTTCCTTGTATTTATTTAAGCTATTGAAGGAAAGGAGAAGGTAACATAAAGTTCGATCTATAATACTATAAAACTTTCTTTGCAGAAATTGGACATAATCATTTTGATGTGCTACCGGAAGGTTGGGTACAGGTGACCCATAATAGCGGAATGCCTTTATATTTACACAAACAAAGTAGGGTCTGTACACTAGCAAAACCATATTTTCTTGGACCTGGTAGTGTGAGAAAGCATGAAGTGCCTGTTAGTGCTATACCTTGCCTTCAATACAAAAAAGCTCTTCTTGAAGAAGAAGAAGAACGAAAGAAACAGAAAGAGCGTGACCCGAATGCAGAAGCCTGTAGTCTTCCCAGTGCTAAAATCGAAACAATTCAAGAAAATCGAGCTGCTCATTCGTTAGATAGTGAACATCTAAGAAATTATTGCCAATCGCTATTTCGATTTAAAGCTATTAAAGTAATGAGGTTTCAGTAAGTATATGTACAATGTATTCTGTATTTTAAAATACAGCAAGATGATTAACGTACTGTCGTTTTAGATCGTGGTCGGCGCGAAGAAAATTCACAAAAAATAAGAAACACCGCAAGCAACTTGAACGACCTACTTTACCAGATGGAACAAAATTAATAACATTTCCAGTTAGTAGTTCCGGTATAGCGGGGAGTAGTGGTGGCAATGCCAGCGATGATAGCAGCGGACAAAGGCCACCGAAACATTGGATAATGAACCCCTCGGGCAAAAGTTATGTTTGTATACTTCATGAATACGTGCAGCATGCACTTAAAAAGCAGCCAACATATAAGTTTAAAGAATTGGGTACGTTAAGTACGAATTAATCTTTCAACATAATATATATGAAATATATTTTGTCACAACCTTTGTCCTTACATACTTGAGATTTAGGATGCAGAAGGGAAAGGAATTGATAACATTGAAAATTAATTGTAGAAAATGCTGCCACACCGTATTCTGCTGTTGTTTGCATAAACGATATGGAGTACGGAAGCGGTTTCGGTAGCAGCAAAAAACAAGCGAAGGCGAATGCTGCACGGAAAACCCTTGAAATTCTGATACCTCAAATGAGAGATAAAATTTCTGGCGATACTGGCGGCGATACAGCTTCTGGTAATAACAGTCGAATGATTAAAGCGTCTAGAGCAAACTCTGATGCAGATTTATCGTTCTTCGATGAAATATCAATCACCGATCCGCGGGTCGCAGAATTTTGCGCCAAGACAACAGAGCCCTCGCCGCATGCCATTTTAATTACCTGCCTCCAACGAAACTATGGTCTCGGTGATATGCATATTAATTATTCTGTAAATACGTTAAAACATCAGCGCAACGAATTTACAATGCGCGTTGGTAAACATGAAGCTACTGTGGTAAGTAAAACTATAATGTCTTTAATTTCGATTATTATACGCGAAATAATTTATTTAAAGTTATATAAATTTTAGTTTCGTTATAAGGCTGTTTTTATTGAAGTTTTATTATATCTTGTACATTATACTTTAGGTATGTCGTAATAAAAAAGATGGTAAACAGCGAGCAGCGCAAGCCATTCTGCAACTTATGCATCCTCATATTCAATCTTGGGGTTCCTTGCTAAGGCTGTACGGATCTCGAAGTGTAAAGTCTTTTAAAGAAAAGAAACAATTAGAACAAGAAATCACGTTGTTGCAAGGTAAAGCTGCGGTTAATCAGCCAAATCATGCTATTTTAAGCAAGCTTAGGCAAGAAATGCACAAATTGTCTGAACAAAGACAAGCTATACAACCTATCGGTAAGTTTGTACCGCCGGATTTGCCCACGGGATCGGCGGCCAACTTGAACAACGTTGATTTATAACATACTAGTCAACTGTGCGTATTCTATGAATATTAATTTATTTTGTATGGTTTTAAAGAGGAGCGATAGTATTTTCCACCTGTTTTATATTTTATGTTTTAACCATAAGCGTAAAGTATTCTATATCCATTGTTCTATTATAATACGGGACAATATAGATTGTCCGATGGTGCTGATCCTCATATCATTTACCTCTTTATTGCATCGATATTTTTATTCCTTATCTAAAATCAACTTTTGTGATCGATGTAATAATTAATGATGTAACGGCATGCCGGCTTAAAATAAAGTTTTGTTTTCGAAAGCTTTTTTATGCACAATATAAATTGATATATTACAAAATCCTATCTAAATCGTGTCAGTCTTGCACCACTCTAACATTGCAAAATGTGTTTGGCGATATGGTATCATTTTCAATTGTAATTATTTATGTTTATAGACGGATTTTGATACGATATGTCAGCGATGATTAATTAAATGCATATGCTATTTGAAATGGAACGATTAAAGAATAACAATTCTTAGAACATAATCATTTATTTTTAAAGAACTGATTACAATAAACTATACTTCAGTTCCATAAATGTTAAGGCATCAAACTTGGATATTAATAACAATTACGGCGTATTGGAAAAAGTACATATTATAATTGCTCTAACGAAGTTGATAATAGAATTCATAGGGTTTAAATAAATAGTCAAATAATGCATGAAATATTGTATTGTGTCAATCGATATGTACATCATTTAAATTCTATATCTGGTTTCCTTTGGCACTTCTATACGATTTTTGGTTTATATCACTATTTTTTTTAACTTTGTATTTTATACGGGACTTTGCTATACATTTAATAATGTAAGACCAAAATTAACAATACAAGTATTAAATACTATTCGTTTTAAAATTCAACTTTGCTGTCAGTCAAAAATGTTACAGTGTATATATTTCTAAATTCATTGAAATCGATTTCGCTTTTACTTCGACTATTAATGTGTTTCAGTAGAAAATACAAACATTTACGTTTATTATTTATGCACTATAAATTATAGATTTCATTTGTGTCCATTAACTATTATATGTAAATCAAGCCATCCTTCGTTTAATTACAATGTAATATATTACACATAGAAATACTTATGTTATTACATGGTGATAGCATATAATATATTTCACGTAATATTCTAATAATCTATCCGGTACATTTCTAGAATTTTTGGAATTCGTAAATTTTATTTGGTTTGGTTCTTTTTATACTCTAAGGATTATTAGGTAGTTTGATATTGTATACTTCGAAACGTTTAGACTTGCTAGTTATTCAAAACTTTGAAGGTAACTCAAATTTCATTGTTAAGATTTAACAAATGATATATTATATATTACATACAAAATTATATGATTTGTTAACCCAACGCAGGACAATTACATTTATTTAATAGGCACATTTTAATAGGATCAGAATTATAAGGATCGTAACGAATTATACTTAAACAAAACACACCTTTATTATAAAATAAATGTGCAGAAATCTTCGTTGAAAAATATAACTTAAGTTACAGATATGTTCAACAGTTACATGTAACTTAAGTTAAAACACCCCTTTTATTAATGTTAACTTTTCAATTCTATTTTTTATACTGCGTTATATTTAAACCATACTAATTGTATATATACGTTCGAAGTTTGAAAAATGATCATTTCGCAAAAATCGATTTATGCGTGTGATATCATAACACTTGGAAAGAATACAGTTTTCGTAAACTTTTGAAGAATTTTAAACACACAACTGCCATTTATAACAGCGAAAGTAATTAATGTACTTTCATATGACTATGTATCAACATAACAATTTTCAAATTTAAATGTAAAATATTGATAAGTTATATTTGCAAGATACTGTTGTTTCTTTTACAAGTGCACTGAAATTTTGATCTTTTTCGTAGCTTCAATTTATGAAGCAACATTTTATTGTTTGAATGTGTACGTTTTTCGTGTTGGGTAGTTTTCTTATTAATTCTACCATTACAATTTATTGTATCGTCATATATATGTAGTTATATATTAATACTTTTTTGATACTTCATAACATATTTGACTGAATTACATCTGCGTTTAAAGTTTACAAACCTTATTTACAATCTACATAGATATAATGTTTGCCTACATTTTTTCATTGACGTTTGATGGCACAAATGATACGAAAAGAAAAATAAATACATTGGAGTACTGAAATTTGTATGAAAATTCTAAAAAACATATCTCACAAATATATAGGAATATTTGTAGTTAAAAGATATTTTAAAAATGTTTTATATTATCTTCGAACATAAAATATTTACAAAAAGATATAAAAACTTGCTAACATAAATATTTTACATAGTATTACATTATTTTGTATGCAGTCATAATATTAAATCGTTTGTATTAATAAGAGTCTAATATTCAGTGTGTTATTTTTCCGTATATTTGAAATTTCACGCCCACGTAATTTTATGCAATGAATGCAAGAACAGATTAAGAAACTTCAAACTCTGATCTAATATTTTGTTTTTAAGAAATAGTTATTATGTTAACTATATTTATATATATATATGTATATATATAATAAAAAACAAGTGCTACTGCATTCCGTTACAAGTCAAAGATATCGTGTAACTTCGCCTAATAATATTATACTTTGTATCGTTATTCATACTTTATGTATACCAATCAGAATACCGAAACGCTACTATATGTTTCGTTATCAAACATTTTTAACTTTTGGAGGCACGTCAATTTAAGTATTAACATACGAACGAGTATATATATGTATATATATATATTTTTAATGTTGCACACATGAAAATATTCATAGTTTCACCTAAATTTCTGCATTTATATCAATCGGTCACTAAATCGTACTATCCAGTAACTTCAACAGAATATTATTTAAAACACTTTTTGTATCATTGTCAGAAAATAAAATGCCGGGTGTAAATGCATAAATGTTACGTTCAAGTAGTCCTTAACAAGACCTCGAAAAATATTTATCAAGAAATCATTTCAAGGATTCATTGTATGTACTGTTTCCAGAAAGGGCCATTTTCGATAGACTAGAAAGACTTCTGCGTGGACTACTACCGACTAAAAAACTACTGCTAGATTCCGAGAAAATTTTCCGAAAACTGAAAAGTAGATATGATTATTAAACATTAGAATTTCAGCTAGTCGCAAATTATGTACTTACAATTTACGAATTCCAGATTCAGGGGTCTTCTTCCAAGGTGCGTCATCTGGTTCACAAGGCAAGGGTCCTTGGACGGGAGCATCCTTGTCATCATCAAATCTATTAATTATAAAGAAGACAACATTATTGTACAAACTTCTTTATAATTGATGCAGCAAAACACGTTAACATGTATACATATATGGAACGTACATTTCAGGTTTTGGTCGATACAATTCTAGTTCATCTTCCAAATCTGAAACTCTAGCTTTTAATTCATTTCTTTCATGTAGAATTTCTTTGAGTTCAGCAGTTGTGAACCTTGGCCTATCAGGATCGTCCAGATCGTAAACTGCTTTGTTTGTTAAATCTGGGCAACCCTGTAATTTACTTAAATCCTCGTTTTCCTTTTTTGCCAAGCCAAGACGTGCTCGAAGATTGATCAATTCACGATTCTGATCCTGCAATTGGGCCAGAAAGTCTGCCCTTTCTTCTACCAAGCCACGTGCTTGCATTTGTGCCTGTCGTTGCTTCCGTTTTAATTCTCGTCCAATGACACTAAGTTTCTCGACTTGCCCCGTCAGCTGCACAATATGTAACGAATGTATTAAGACATGGTTCATCATGTTACCATGCAAATGAAGCGAAACACTTATTAAAAGAAAAGTCATGGCACAAGCATAACGCTGCATTTTCGTAAAAGCAACACTTGGTCGTAATTTACATTAATCACGAAATTACATACGAACATAAGTACCAATTTACATTTTCTATATCCACATTTTTCTGCCCCAGATCTTTGTCCCTTGCACGTATTTGGTCTCTTTGCTTGTCTATCATAGACCTTAAATTCTGTAATGCTGCAACATCAACTTCTTGACTAGCTGTAAAAGCTGAAAATACATTTGAATAACTAAAAATACATTATACGCAACATAATGTTTCCAGCATTGTGTTAGTAAGAAAAAGGTTGTTAGTACTTTGTTTACTGCTGTACTGACTATCACTACGTGATTCTTGTAGAGCCTCGGACAATCGTCTATTCTCGTCTTGCAACCTTGTGACCATTTGCATTAGATTACAAGATTCTTGACGCCAGTGTTCTTCGATTTGCTCCAGTTCCTGTTCAATGATAACACAAATAAAATCTCATTGGCATAAATATATTCAAATTAAAGATACGTTCGTATCGTGCATTATATTTTCTTTTTAAAGGGAATACCTTCTCGAAGCGTTGTCTATCTTCAGCTTTTCCAATTTTATCGCTTTCCAATTGCGAAATCTTTGCCTGTAGCTCTTGAACCGTAGTATTCTCCTGTTCATTTTTAGTTGCTAGATTCTCTAGTATTTCTAGCGTGTGTATTACCTTTGGCATGAGCTTGGTCACAGATTCTACTCCGTACAAATCGATCAGCTTTTCACATTCCTTCCCTATTTCCGACGCAATATCGTATACATCTACGACAGATATGTCGGATACTACGGCGTATTCCTCCATGGTATGGGTTGTATAATTTCCCAAACAAAAAGGCATGAATACTTTTCTATATCAAAGTATGTTGTACGCAAACTAGCTGAAAATATACAAAACGAAGTTAGATAAGTAACATTTCGTACATTAACATCGAAACACTGTTGCAAATAGCCTATTAATATGTTTCGCGATACTTTGAATGCCGTAAAATATATTACTATTCAACAATTAAATAAAATAAAGTAAAACAATGGAACACAAGAAAACGTAACAGTAACGCATTATTATTACTTTAACGTACACGTAACATAATAAAGGTTTATGTTAATCTAGGCGTGGCGTTAATAAATATAAATGACAATTCACGTACAAGAATGTTGTATATTAATATCAATTAGCACGCTCAAAAGGATGAGATCATGTAGCTTAATCACAGTTGCTAGTGCTTCAAATTCTACTTGCTACCATGTAGTAGTCATACAGATCGAAAGCATTTAAATGATACATACACATACATATAAACAATTTGATCACATGAACCGTGTGAATTTATTTTTCGGAAGTGATAAATTAAAATACCACGATAATATTAACGATATTACAAATCGACGATCTAGTAACAACTTTTCTTCAAGCTGGCCTGTTTTTCCTGGTTCCGCAATTTTCACAAACTGCACCTATCGACAAATGGTGATCAAGGCGATACAGCCATTGGTGCCTTTCCGATCGAACAGATTCAAATATATTTTTATTTCACGGTAGATTGAACATGTAAAAACAGCATTTTCTTTGAGAAATGGCAAAATGAAGATTATTCATTATTTCCTGCTTTCTTCTTTCTAGAATCAATAATATCTTATCTAATGCTTTCTACCTGTAATCTCTACTGCATAATCTGTATATATGTATATCACTCTAAACACGAGTGAGAATTCCAATTTTTATAAATCAATTTCAATTCTTAGCACTTGATATTATGGAAACTGTGCTATTGAGATACTTCTTACGTTTGTAAAAATTTGTTTGCTATTACTTTCACTTTAGGTAAATTCTTACCAATGAAAATATTTCTTTCATTTTGAAATGCGACTATAAATGAATGAAAAAAGGATATGGTAATAGTAATAATATATGCAAATTAAATACTTGTTTTTTCTTTAATTAAACAGTAAGATATATTTAAAATATATTTAATTGTTTAATTATTAAATATGAGGGATCACATGCATGCACCTGCGCGTGCAAAATACGATTGCAATCGATTGCATGCAAATGATTTTTACAATTTATAAATAATTTTATCTTCCAACAACATAGTATGGTATCATTTTTTTTTATTGAAACACTATTTATACATATAACACAATATTATACATTTTGTTTTATGTTACATTTGCAATTTACATACATATATTGTTAACATTTTTATTTTCTTAAACTTCTTATGTATACTAAATTTCGCATGATATAACTTTGACAATGATCATAGTTGCCTAATTGAAAGGAACATATTTAAGCATAAACACGATTTCATTGATTATTACTATTCGCGAATTATATATGATTTTCAATTGGAAATAATAAGTTATAATGCAACAAAATAAAGCATACGTTTAAATGAAATAAAAATGCAAATAAACATAACTTTTGGAGATTCAGTTTGTTTATTAATAATAATAAACACTTTCAATTAATTTGTTATCCTGACTTTTATGGAATATATTTGACCCTTTCTTTATTATAATTTATTTCAGTATAATTACTAATATAAATTCAATTGCACGAGAGAAATTACAATTTAATATACATTATACTATTAAAATAGTATATACGCATATATACATGCATTTCTAAATGATTTAACTTCTTGAATAACTACCATAGACTACTTTATTATTTAAATTTACCAACAAAGTTCAACATAACAATAAAATAAATGATAAAGCAATAATAAATATTAAATTATATTATTTATGGTAAAACGCGATGCACGTAATTTTGTTTGAAAATACTGCATGTCTTCGTAAAGCACATTCAACGTGAACGTTTCACAATAGAAAATTAAATGCTTATAAAAAATATATTATCGAAGAAAATGATTAAACTATCATAAATAAAACTTGAAACTGTTAAATTACAAATTTGATATTCTATAAAACAATAGTATTACAACATGCACTATTTTCAAACATTCGGAGCACACTTTATTATATTGATACAAAATTGTTAACAATCCTTCATTAAACTATATGCCTCCAAAAGATGTAAAACAAAAACAAAGCTAAAGCATTTTGATAATGACATTTTTTTTATAAGCCTAATTTAGTATCACATTACGGCAAGTATTTTATTCTAAATATAAATCTTAAAAGTGATAAAAAAATACATTGTTTTTCAATGAAAAACAGAATACCTAGTTATCATAATATCTTGCGACACGCATGTTACATTCTCACAATCGTTAGCTCTTGCTTAATTAGAATTATGCGCTTAAAATTGCACTAATATTGACAGTGATTGCAGTATTTGATAACGAAAAATGAGCACATATAATTTTGATGCCAATAAATTAAATTTTGATATGTTACATATATTTGTATACAGGCAAACACGTAATTGTACAATAATATTGCAATATTGGCAAGTATTGACTTTTCTTGTGTTATCAATATGATAAATAGTTGTGCTAATGCTTATTTCGAAAGCTGTAAGGATTCACAGTTTTTATATTAAAAATGAAGAAATACAAAAACTATATGCAATATTTACTCTGCACTCACTATTAATGAAAGTCAAAATACGGAAGAAAATGATTATAAAATCGTTTATAGGTATTAACAGGTTCATTTACCTTTTGTCCAATGCTTTTAATTTCGGTCAACTAACTCGACGAATTAATCATTTGAAATATAACTTTATATCTATATAATATTTTGTGCTACTAAGTTTTTCAATTATATTTGTGTACATCGTTACATGACACAAGCCATGAATTAAATTAAGTACAATGGAAACAGGCTACGTGTTATTATGTACTATGCATTATTTAATCAGCGCAAAAATTAATAAATATGCCCATGTGCTGTACTCTCTCCCTTTTCTCAATAAACTTAATTTGCCATGGCGATCATTTGATCATCACGTTCTCAAAACATTCGGAACAATTTCCAAAGTGTCAAATATATTATATAGCATATTAAAGTAATAAACTTGGCACTTTTTTTCATTTATATATGTATGTATATATATATTTTTTGTAACTATTTACGATCTTGAATTGTTGCGTATATGTAAAAATAATTGCAAACAAATTGATGAAGTTTTATAGTACATGTAATAAAAAATTATTACATTTTTTAACAATATAATATGTATGTCTTGTATAGGAAATTGCTCTAAATGTCAGTCTTTGCGATAAGGTTCGGCCGATATTATTTAATTATTAAATAGTATTTCAAATCGTTTCTTAACACAACTTCAACATAACTAACGTTTAAAATGGACAACATTAACAAAATAGTACAAATCTACAAGTGTCGAAGCTAATTCGTTAATTTGTCTATCTACAGTTGCACAATAAAATAGTGTTATGGTTTTTTCTGCGTCTACAGCAATATTCTGCATAGTATCTTTACATTTTGTTCGTAACTCCAGATAAACATTTTAAACGCTATAATATGATATATTATAAGTCTAGTAGTATATCACATATTACTTTATTAAAACCCTGTAAGGAGGAAAAAATTTGTTGAATAGATGTTACTCTATTGCTAACTGAATTCAAATTGGTGTACTTCAGTCGCCTTACATATTTAAATTTTTAACTCCAGATTACTTGTAAGAGACATAATAGCGTGTTCCTGTGTAATAGCGGCTAATTCTTTTAACCATTCGTCTAATATAACCGCGCACAAGACCACATTTTGTACTGGACTTACTTCGTTTGGGGATTCCCAGGACGTTTTCGTATAATACCTAGATAATTAAAAATTGTCATTTATTTGAATTAAAGTTAAAGCTTTTCATCTAATAGTATTATACCTTCAAGTCAGTTATTCTTTGCAAGGGGTTTATTTAGTTCGAAGATGCAAATGATAAGTTTCTACTTTGGGGTAACAATAAATTATTGAAAAATATATTTACCGGTATCCAGAACCATGTCCGATTGCTTCCAATTGATTTTCTGGCATACCAGGTGATTGATTCACAGTATTGTTTAAACTACTTGGACCGGAGTTACCGCTTGTTCTTCTAAGCATTTGCGTAAAAGATGACGTTAAACTCCACCTCTTGCTCTCACCTGAAATGATTAAGTAATATAATATTCATATATTATTTCCATGTACAAATGTCTGATGATTATACGCACATCGTTTGAATACTTCCAGAGTGCATGACAGTTATTAAAAGTAGCATGATATTAACTTGAATACGTGCAGTTTGTAAATTATAAATGCGACGAAGTAGAGATTGCTAGTTATCCGAATAATTAAAAGATTCATCATACCTCTCGTAAATGGTTCCGTACTCAAAGAATTTCTTTTAACGGGGACAGAATGGGCTGCAGCCTCTAAAGCATTTTTTCTGGCATTCACCAGTTTATCTTCGCGATTAATTAAAAATAGTCGAGCTTGTTCTACCAATATATCTACATTATTGTGCTGCGATAGAAACTGATCTACTTTATGTTTTAACGATGCGAGTACCTAAAAAAAAATTGAAAGAAAATCTATTCATACAGTTCTAAATGATTGCAGAAATGCATCTGTAAGATGTTTGTGCAGTTACGCACCTGAAAAAGCGACCTGATGCTAGGTTGAAATACCAAGGAATGATTTAACAGAAATGACTGTAACAAGGGCTGTGGATATATTGCCAGCCTGCTGATCAGGCCGGTTAGATGTAAATTAACGTATATATTATTACTTGTCATACATTCGAGTTTGCGTAAAAGGACGTCCAAAAATATGCCAACATTCGGTTGTCCGTTAAATACATCTTGGCGATAATTTTCTTTACTTTGTTTGTTCGCTGTTAATTCTTCCGGTATAATTGAACTCAATTCTATGATACTGTGGAGGAACATGCTTTGCTCTTTCTCCGATTCAGTTCCTGTTTCCTCGTGTTCATTTATTCGTTCTTCATTAGGCTCATTATCCGGCGTCGACTGGGATGAACCTTTAAACGCGAAGCTTTCATAGCCACTGCTCTCGCCTAACGATAAAAGTGAATTCATCGCGGTATTCGAATCGTCAATACCGCTATCGACTTCTTTCTTGTCGCCAAATGACGTTTCTTTAATAGATTCCGCTATTCCAATATCTTCGTTTAACAATTCAGCAATATCTGCGTCCAACCTTGTTTGCTCCTCTAGTGATAACGCTATTCCAGTCGCTGCAATGGACTCTGTTCTTTTCTCATCTTCGATCGCATTTATTACATCCTTTCCATCCACTGCAGTCTGGATGTTAACAAACATACCGTCTACCGTTGAATTCTCATTACTTTCATTAGAAAGCGCTGACTGTTTCAATGGTTCCAATGACAAAGCTTTGGTTATCTCGTTTTTCTTCTGAGGCTGATCTAAGTATATATTGTCATCGATTAAGGTAGTTGCACTGCTTGTAGTGCTATCCTTTGGCAATTCCCCATTATATTGATAGGACCAGTTGGAACACGCTATTCGGCAAACTCTGATCTTTTGCCGAGCATCGCACAAATACGCGTGATAGTTTCCATACAGAGTGTCCGACAATCTTACTCCATAGTTTATAGATGCTGGCAAAGATTTCAAGGAATCAGATGGAATATTTGTATTTCTTTCGTACGACGTAGTGGTAGTAGTAGTGGTATTAGGTAAAGAATTGTATTGAGAATTAACAGCTGCAAGCGGTGAACAACAACTAGGTGTCAAAGACAAAAATTTTTCAGCTGTACGACCGAAGGGATCTATATCCCTCAATCGTCTACGTTGCGAAAGCATTACGTGAGAACACGGACTCAATGCACCTAGACATAATTCTAACATAATGTCTTCGCAATTTAGATTGACCAAAGTTTCAAATAGCCCCAACGTTACTATACATAACTAAAACAAGAAAAAATGTATTACGATTTTTTAATTACACACTATTCTATGTGTATTATAACACTGTTATAAATACAATTATTAAAAATAATTAACAAAAATAAAAAAAAGTACCCGTGATCTAGATGATATCCTTTGAATGAGACTATCTAATATTCTGCATTCATCATAATTATCTTCGAGTAAAAATCTAACGAGTGAACGCAGGAGACCAGGCTCGGTTACAGAACGAAGAAATAGGTCAAAATACGCTGTTGCTGCAACTAATTCATCCACTGTTGTCTGTAATGTTATAATAACAGCTTCCTATAACTTTGTATATATACGTATAATATGTGATTAGTCTGTCAGGGCAAATGTTTAATAATTTCAAACGATTAGAAGTTGATTAACAATATGTTAATTTGCAAGTGAACAAGTGTTAATATAAAAGTTCAGAATTTTAGTTAAAATTTACCCATTTGAATTTGATACACTCTGGTATAAAGCATTGTGTGGCAAAAGAAGGATATTAGTATTCTAAGTAATTATTGGCAAGTTTGTTAATGTTGTAAATTAAACAATTAATGCCAATGCAAAATAATTTTCTAGAGAACCTTAATGAATGGACAGAATTTAGAAACATATTTTGAATGAAATTCTACAAACGTTTAAACACATAAAATCATACATAAGTTAATGCAATGTTAACAGAAAATATACTTTATATCACCACCTCAATTGTTATCATAAACAATAAATATATACATCGTAAGAATAAAGTTCCAAAAGCAACAAATTATTCTCTATGCAACAGATTAAAGCCATAATAAAAGCAGAATAATGAAAGGTTCAGCAGTAATAGTTATGACCTACAAATGGATATACTATACTACAAGAGATATTGCATTTCTAACTTGTAAACCACGTATCTTTTTCAGCAAATAAGAAGAAAATTATAGAAATATATATGAAAACTGGACAACACGAATTTTTCTTAAGACTCGACACCCAAGGAGGCATAATTTTTAAGATTATTAAACGCAGATATTTAAATATATTTGGGAATACAATTTATGCGGTTTACAAGTTGAAGAAAAGCTATATATGTTATGTATGAAATATGAACTACAGTTAAGCATAATATATCAGTAAAGGCTTAAGTCTGCATCGATACAATTATTGATATTAGTTTAGATATTAGTCTAGGTTTTAGACGAGTTGTTTAACTGCAGACTTAAGGATTGCTGATATTTTAAACACGAATCAAACTTGATGCACCAATTATAGCGTTTTATACTAACCCAGAGTTCTTGTGCATCGAGCTGTTCTATGGTCAAATTAATAGAATCCTGTTCACCATAAAAATGTCACCAGACAGCCCCCAACAACCAAACCACAACATAAATAATTTCAATTTTATTAGCATTGTTCTTAATACCTAATTAATACTACTAGGGTATTAATTTCTACACAATGTACCACCACCATATTAGCAATGTTATACAAAATTGAATAGAGCATTTATGTGTATTTAAATTGCAGCATCGAGTACACATGTGCTTACATGTAAAAAGCAATTAGATAATTTGAAATAATTGAGTAGTAATTGGAAGCAAATTAATGTCGGTGTTATTCTGCGAACATTTTATAGAATTTACGTATAAAAAGCATTTATAAACGGTATCGCGTATTCGGATATATGTAACAATATTTCATATCTGAACAAGTCGTGAATTACCTTCTTTCACCACGTGTACATGTAAAGTGAAAATATATTACTATATTATAAAGTAGTATTATAAAGTATTGTAAAGAATGAAATGCATATGACGTGAAACCATATTTACCACAATCGTAGAAAAGAAATTATCTATTCAAGTTTCAAACGTCACAAATACTTTGTAATATGGTGCGATTTACTTAAATTCAAATGAAACCATTCGATTTCACATTAATGAAATTACGACATAAAAGAGATTCTTATACATATACTCACTTGCAGCAAAGCTGGTCCCATCACAGGTACCAAAAAGCCGTGATATAAAAACTCTAACAACTGTTTTTGTACCGACGGATGTGCAACTTGTGCAACAGCATTACAAAAATCCAACGAATTCATAAGATGCATCAATGCTGGTAAATCGTTAACATCGTCCGGCGTTAATCGATGCCAATCATCTGTTTCAATGTCTAATTTCCTAGGCAGTAATGAGTATAATCCGCTCAAACCTGTAGCTAATACCTGGTTCGAAATAATGGTTTCATTAAAATCTTACACAGATGTTCAATATACTCGATTATACATGGAAAACGTTTGCACAATTAAGTTTCGATTATCGAAAAAACTTTCCTAGTGCGCAACACACTTTTTGACAATTATATAAATCTAAGTTTTTCGCAAAGATTACATACAGGGCATATATTAGATTGGTCAGCAATGTACAACCCAACTTCGTCGTTCTTTTTGGACAGAGACATGCAAAGTAACATAGAATCGCGTGCTTGTTGACCAACTCCACCTTCCCGATGTACATATGGTATTAGTAATGTAAAAATAATGAATCTGAAAAAAAAAAGAATGAAAACATAATACTAATAATGTGTTATGACTGATAAACAGTGAGTACATGTACACGCATTGAGTAATACAATATAGTATGTATACCGCATATTACAATACATTTATCTTACTAACTTGCTTTTCCCTACTGTCGTCGGATGAAAAAATAAATCGAGCAATGCCATATTTTGCATTAAAGCAACGCATAACTGATTCAATAAAACCACCAACTTTTCCTCCACTTCTAATGGCATAATGTCGTTCGCGCAATCTTCAAGTAATCGCAACAGCGGCCTGGCAACTGGTTCATGGGCAAGAAGGGTACCACTATGCGATACCAGAAGTTCGTATAATTTCAGTTGCTCCGAACGGACAGCATTGTTGAACCTATAACGATAGATCTTTTTCTAATTAAATAACACATGTATTTGCATCAAACGAAGCTTAATATTTAATTCTAAACATAATAATATAGAAGTATGAAATATTTATCCAAAACATTGATTGAAATAACATCACCTTCCGCTATGTACATTCCAATCGTTCAGTTTGACGAGAAGATTTTCGCTCAATAAATATTCTAAGCAGGGGGAGTGCGTCGCTGTTGTAGATTGTCGATAACTGTTATAAAAGTTCGAATCCCTTAATTCCAAGACTAAAAGTGTAATCATCTGGTCTATGTGATTAACAACTCCGAGAACATCGTCTTGATTACGTATACCCTTGGGTGGCTGAGGAAGAAGACGTCTACGTATAATTTCGTATAACACTGATGCATTTGCCTTACATCTATTTCCAATGTACGATTGTTGAATAGACGTTTGCGAAAATGTTTGAAGTGCATAGTGTTTAATTTTAAACGGATCATTGAAAAACTGAACTTACAGATGTACGTAAAATAATTTCGTACGCTTGTTGCCAATGTTTGCAGAAGCTGTCATAACATGCAGATGGATCCGCGTCCTTTGGCGGAGAATCTCTCGAACGTTGCTTGCTGAAGCTAGTTCTTAACGGGCTGCTACGTAACCAGCTCATTCTTGCGGTTTATATTTTACGTACTTTCACGTTCATCAGAAATGTTGCCTCGCACATGCTTTCTTTCCAAAGTCTCTCGTATTACCAGTAGCCATCAAAATAGCGTATTCCCCTGTCGTACCTGATTCCGAACTAACCAAGTTTCCCTGTCAAAATTGTCCTACTTATTTCGATAATCGCCCACCTACGCAGCAGGGACACATTGATAGCAGAAATCGCATATTTATTAAGCGACTTGCGCATTACGAATGCTTTAACTAACGCGTGCGAGCGTATTTACTGTGTGAAATACTTTGTATATTTTTGATAACCAACAACTAGTCACTTGTATCACCATGTCAGTCTATTATGAAAGCGCCATATTTATTCAGGAAAGACGTAAAGAGATTAATTGTGACTCCTTCTTTTATTTTTCGTATATTTGCAACACCGTTTTAACTTCCTTCGCGCTTTGTACCATGCAATACAATTTTCACGCTACTCTGTTTACGAGAATTCCAATTTACTCGGATATGAGGAGATTGGAAATGAAAAGTAAATATAAGTTCTTTATTTGACATCTTAGAGTTGTAACTTTCATGATACAATTTTTTAAAGTAGCGGTACATCCCGTTGTTTGGCTTGCTGTCCATGTAATAGCTGGTATATGTGCAAGACAATATGATGCATTGATGCTTCATTAGTTATGTAAGAAAAATCTGCTCATGAACAGTCTTCAGTTGAAGAACTATTATTTACTGAAGTAGTGTTGGGGACAGGAGTCATGCATAGGATTCATAGCTTTCTTACTTATTCTGATTATGGGACACTGCAATTGTTGTAATTTAAAATAAGCTTCAGCATATAAATTTATATGCTAAATTTAAGTACGTAAATTTTAGTACAAGTTTTATCTGTAAGATATATTGTATATTAACTTCAAAGAATAGCTTGTAAGTAGTAGATTATTTATGTTTATAGTATTTGTTATGCTACATAAATGTTAGTTTAGAATTGATACAATATTTAGTTGTACGATCTATTGTAAATAGATATAAAAGAATAGTTCATAAGGATTAGCTTGTAAATTTGGACTACAACATTTTTGTAACTTGTATCTTCATTGATTAGTTTAAATAAATGTTCAATGAAAAGAACTCGACTGTTCTTCTTATTTTCACACCTTACCTATCCTTGAAAAGACCTAATTCCAATTCCTTATACAAGAAGTACCGTGGGCGAACTTGAAATGGAAAGTTCTAAAGCGGGAACTTGTCAAAATGGCCCTATACATTATTAAATTTGGAAGCAGCAAATTCTAAGTCCTCACTTCTTGCAAAATTGGATAGCAGATGTCCAAAAAATTAAGAGCTCGGAAATTCCTGGAACGTGACGTCACTTCCAAGAATTGCTGCGATGAAAGACCTCCTCGCATATCATATTCTCCTAATACAAATCCACGATTTTCAGCGAGATATTTTTGGCAGAAGCACGGAAATTTCAGCTCAACGAATACCTCCTCGCATATCATATTCTCCTAATACAAATCCACGATTTTCAGCGAGATATTTTTGGCAGAAACTCGGAAATTTCAGCTCAACGAATACCTCCTTGCATATCATATTCTCCTGATACAAATCCAAGATTTTCGGCACTTAAATTTCTACTGAAAATCGTGGATTTGTATTAGGAGAATATGATATGCGAGGAGGTATTCGTTCTCAGAAATGACGTCACATTCCACGAATTTCTGAGCGTTGAAATTTCCGAGTTTCTGCCAAAAATATCTCGCTGAAAATCGTGGATTTGTATTAGGAGAATATGATGTGCGAGGAGGTATTCGTCTTCACCAATTCTTGGAAATGACGTCACGTTCCAGGAATTTCCGAGAATTAAAATTTGAAGAACTCCCATCAAGACGTATTAATTCCTTAACAATTAGCGCCAACGTTAATAATGTTCAGGTCTATTTTTACAAGTTTCTCGCTTCAGGACTTTGCATTTAAAGTCCGCCCACGGTACTCCTTGTTTAAGGAAGTGGAATCAGGTCTTTTCAAGGATAGGTAAGGTGTGAAAGTAAAAAGAGCAGTGGAATTCTTTTCATTGCAAATTTATTTAAACTAATCAATGAATATACAAGTTACAAAAATGTTGTAATTAAATTTACAAGCAGATACTTATGAACTATTCTTTTATATCTATTTACAACACATAGTACAGCTAAATTAAAATAAAACACTAATACTAATAAAAAACTCCTATCAATTCTGAACTAACATTCATGTAGTATGAAAAATACTATAAGCATAACTAATCTGATACTTATAAACTATTTCTGAAGTTAATTTACAATATATCTTACAGATAAAACTTATACTAAAATTTACGTACTTTATATGCTAAAGCTTATTTGAAATTACAGCACGTGTGTAACTTGTATACATGTAATGCAGTTTATTTTTAAAAGCAATATTGCTTCTGTGTCTAAAGCTTATTTGAAATTACAGCACGTGTGTAACTTGTATACATGTAAATTATTTATTATATGTTTCATTTTACATTTAGCATATTCAGTAGAACTTGTAATAGTGATATAACTAATATTGAAGTTTATACATATAAGATCTACCGAATAAACTGAATATAAAGTAAAGTATATAATAGATATACATAACAGTTAATTAGACAATTGTTCTAAATTAATCTTATGCGCTAGTAGCTACAAACTATTTTTATAAACCAATTTACTATAACTAAAGTATGTGGCAGGAGTTATTCTCTCTTCTTTCTTGCTTTTATGCATGATGAGATGCACTGGCTAATACTGCTTACTCTTTGGATGCGAAACCTGTACACACAAAAAATATATTAATATGTGTGTAACAGGTGAAAGAAACATTGGTAAGGGATAGTTAGAAGAAAAGAAAATAGAGAAAGACCACACAAAAAGTATAAGAAAAAGGGGAGGTTATTTAAAAAGGAATGGAATGAATCAAACATAAATGAATTTGATGAAAAGAGAAGTAAAGAAAGTGATGGAGAGTCTTAAAGACCAAATGTATAATCGAAATGAAATAAGGGGATAAGTAATGGGATAATGTGTAAAGTAGAGAAGGTTTGCAAGAAAGAGTGGAGGAGAGGAATGCATAAGTTACGATATTAATCTACAATTATGTTATATGTACACTAAGTCGAAATTTCATAGCTGTGAGGTCGACAAAAAAAGGAATAACTACTGTTAGTATGTCATTATTACACGCAGGAAGATTTATTGAAAGAAAAAGATATTTAGAGACGTATTACACTTACATCAGCTTTCATTGCGTACACCTTCCGATCCCACAAAACCAATTTAATATAACTGAAGTATGTATACGGCGAGAGTTATTCTTTCTTCTTCCTTCTCTTTATGCACAATGAGAATTGGCGATCAATGCTCCTTATCCTTTGCCTACGAAACCTATGCACACAAAGAAATATATTAGTAAGTATATAACAGGAGATAGAGAGATTGTTAAAGGATATTCAGACGTGCGATAAAGAGACAAGAAATAGTGAGATGCATAAGGTAGAGAAGGTATGGAAAGGAAGAGCAAAGCAGAAGATGAGAGTGCAAGAGTTCATATAGTAATGCAAAGATAGGTTATATGCACACTAACCCAACTTTCATTGCTGCGAGACCGAAATAAAGAATACTACTACTATTAGTATGTATTTATTACGTGCCGAAAAATTTATTTAAAGGAACAAATATTCACAAATGCATTAACCTGTGCTAATGAGCTTGATTGTTGTAGAATAAAATGAACAATGGAACTTGCAATGTTACCGTAAATATTAATTTTTATGTAGATTGTAGCACTGTGTTTCCTAACACTTTATTGATATGTAAATGAGAGTACAAAACGATTTTCGAGCATTATCAACTTAATTTTATAAATGAAAACATAAATGTACAAATTTTATCGACTTTATTGCGCCGCTATTTATAAACAGGTGCTTGAATTTACGTACCACTCGCATCCCTGTCTTACCTACACTCAAAGTGGGCTTTAATTCCGCCATCTATACAGAACTGCTCGAAACTGTATGTATGTCTGCTTTATCTAGAGTCATTAGTATCGCCATCTATACAGATGTGAATAAAACTACTCGGGCCTCTGCCATATCTACACTTATGGTAAGTAAGGGGTGTGAGTAGTTTCAAGGCGTTCCGTATAGATGGAACTACCATAGCAAGCGCGAGTGGTTTCAAGAAGTTCTGTATAGATGGCGAAACCATAGCAGGCACTGTAGATATGGCAGAGACCCGCGTAGATTCAAGTACATATATCTTTGCAGATATTAATTAATTTATGAATTAAAAGATATATACACGGGTATTTCAATTATAAAAAAGAAGGCTTCTTGAGAAATAAGAAAATGTAATTCTCTAGGCGAAACATATATGATTTATGTTACTAATGAATTATCTCGAAAGCGTCAGAAAACCGAAGGGTCTACATAAGAAGCAGGGCAATAAATAATACACAATATTTACAGCTGCAGGTAGATACAAACATAGAAACGAGAACTCAAAAGTAATTGCAATAAGAACTTAAGATTCTCTCCGCTCAAATAACTACAGTGGACAGTAATGTCCACTTAATGTTCGCTGCTTCGAACCTGCCTAGCGAACACTATCCAGGGATGTGATTTATAAGGAATTGTTCATGCTTATCACTTTTCGGCACGCTCGGTTTAGGCTGTGTTGGGAGTGGATTGAGATGTACTGAGAACCACCGTGAGATATATTTAACACGTTCAGTGCCACGTCAGGCATCGGTGTCTGACACTAAACATTCCGTTCAGGCCGCGTCAGTCATCGGTGACTGACAATCAACTTTCCGTTCAGTGACTGACTCTAAACTTTCCGTTCAGGCCGCGTCAGTCACCGGTGACTGACAATCAACTTTCCTTTCAGTGACTGACTCTAAACTTTCCGTTCAGGCCGCGTCAGTCACCGGTGACTGACAATCAACTTTCCGTTCAGTGACTAACACTCAGCTTTCCGTTCAGGCCGCGTCAGTCACCGGTGACTGACAATCAACTTTCCGTTCAGTGACTGACTCTAAACATTCCGTTCAGGCCGCGTCAGTCACCGGTGACTGACAATCAACTTTCCGTTCAGTGACTGACTCTAAACTTTACGTTCAGGCCGCGTCAGTCACCGGTGACTGACAATCCACTTTCCGTTCAGTGACTGACTCTAAACTTTCCGTTCAGGCCGCGTCAGTCATCGGTGACTGACAATCAACTTTCCGTTCAGTGACTGACACTAAACTTTCCGTTCAGGCCGCGTCAGTCATCGATGACTGACACTAAACTTTTCGTTCTGGCGTCTGTGTATCACAGTGTTAAGCTACGCCGCGGCGCGCCGTCGCGCATGTCGCGCGGTGTGGCCTAAACGGAAAGCGAGGCAAAACCGGCGTGGCACTCAACGGGCCATTGCTGATGACAAGTGGAGATAACTCGGAAGCAACCTACATCCTCGATACATCGGAGCAGGTCCAAAAATTGTTATCTCGGCTCCTGGTGGTTGTTTCTTCATAAATGGGGTGTCAAATGAAAGGGAAACGACTAAGCTACACGAGAATAAATACTTCGGTGCTATAACTTCATCCAGTAGCTGGATGAATTTTCTCAACGAAATTATTAATCTATTGTTATATAACAGTTCAAATTTGAGTTGATTGGAATAAGGCATCTGGTTTGATACTGTAATATTATCTTAAATATATCTTTGCACATACATTCTAAATAAAAATTATGTAAATACCATTCATATTCATATACATTTTAGCGTGGGATAGTCCAAAAACTACAGTTCGATAACCAAAGCAGTACATGCTGTTGACTTTGCTGTTTACATTTGTATTTTTGCTTGCTGAATTCCTATCCCTACATATTAGATTTTTTCAAAAACTATAGCAATAATAAATCGGTATATTCACACAATTGTGAATTGATTATTTCTAAATATTGTTTTATTTTTAAGTGAAAAAAAGTGTAAATTTTGAAATACTGGTCACTGTGAAAAATATGTTGGCAATACGAATTTCACGTGACGAATGATGCCGATATTCTATGGAGATACTTTTAGCCATAATTCGTTGTAAATATAAATAATAAAATAATTTCGCCAATTATTGTAGGTAGTCGATAAACAATAATTATTATGTATACCGAAAAATGAGCTGGAGCTAACCTTATTCCCTTGCTTTGTTTCAGATTGATGCATCGAATTAAATGCTTCAAATTATAAATGGTACCTGACAATAGTAATAATGTTACGGATACCAAAAATTATTAACGTTATATGCAGTTCGAGTAATTTGCGTACATTAAGGCACGGCAATAAAATCAGCCAATGCGTACGAAGTAATTCCTTGCGATGCAACCTTAGCTTTGACGTAAATTATTCAACCAATTTGGATGCAGATAAGGAAGAAAAACCGAGAAGAAAGACTATGAGAATTCCTAAGATCACGCTTGTGCATCCAGACAATTCTATTACCGTTACTTTACTCGAAGAAGCTGAGAAGCTTGCCAAGAGGCGGAAACTTGAATTGGTGCAGGTGTTTAATAATTGTTCTAAAAATGAAAGAGACGTTTATAAGCTTAAAGCTCATATAGAAGAGACTCAGCCGCAAGAAGACGTAGCGACCAAAGAGCATGATAGCGTTAAGAGAAGGAAAAAGTCCACTAAGCTGTTCATTTTAAAGCACAAAATTGACGAGAACGATTTAGTTATAAAAATGAATAACATTAATAAATCGTTGAAGAAGGGATATAAGGTCAAAATTGTTCATACCAATCCAAATGAAGGAAATGTAAGGAAAATATTAAAAATAAATAACTATTGTTTATAATATTAATATAGAATTATAATTATAGAATTTGAATTTAAAATTGCATGCTTTGTTTCCTTTTCGTTTTAACCATGTATTCATGTATGAATTTTTGCAGGATAACATCTTGCAAGGTATCAAACGAAAGGTAGAGGGCAGTTTAGTAAAAGAAACGTCACAAAAAGGTAGAACTATGCTGGTATATTCTTCAATAGAGGATCATGTTAATGATAGCCATGAGTCTGAAAAAGAAAGCAACTAGGTCCTTTTTGAACGTTCGCGCGAAATAGTTAAATTTTTCATCATTCGCTACGGCGATTCGGCGGTATAATTGTAAAATATAAATTATCTAGTCTTACAATGTGTCTTATTCAAAATTGATATAAACCTTATAGTAATTTTCAACCGTGTATATGTTGTGAATATTAAATAACAAAGGAAATCATTAATCCGGTGTTCTGTAGTATTATTATATCTTCCACGTTTGAAACAATGAAATGAGAGTACAAAGCAGTTTATTTTTAAAAGCAATATTGCTTCTGTGTCTAAAGCTTATTTGAAATTACAGCACGTGTGTAACTTGTATACATGTAAATTATTTATTATATGTTTCATTTTACATTTAGCATATTCAGTAGAACTTGTAATACCGATATAACTAATATTGAAGTTTATACATATAAGATCTACCGAATAAACTGAATATAAAGTAAAGTATATAATAGATATACATAACAGTTAATTAGACAATTGTTCTAAATTAATCTTATGCGCTAGTAGTTACAAACTATTTTTATAAACCAATTTACTATAACTAAAGTATGTGGCAGGAGTTATTCTCTCTTCTTTCTTGCTTTTATGCATGATGAGATGCACTGGCTAATACTGCTTACTCTTTGGATGCGAAACCTGTACACACAAAAAATATATTAATATGTGTGTAACAGGTGAAAGAAACATTCTTAAGGGATAGTTAGAAGAAAAGAAAATAGAGAAAGACCACACAAAAAGTATAAGAAAAAGGGGAGGTTATTTAAAAAGGAATGGAATGAATCAAACATAAATGAATTTGATGAAAAGAGAAGTAAAGAAAGTGATGGAGAGCCTTAAAGACTAAATGTATTATCGAAATGAAATAAGGGGATAAGTAATGAGATAATGTATAAAGTAGAGAAGGTTTGCAAGAAAGAGTGGAGGAGAGGAATGCATAAGTTACGATATTAATCTACAGTTATGTTATATGTACACTAAGTCGAAATTTCATAGCTGTGAGGTCGACAAAAAAAGGAATAACTACTGTTAGTATGTCATTATTACACGCAGGAAGATTTATTGAAAGAAAAAGATATTTAGAGACGTATTACACTTACATCAGCTTTCGTTGCGTACACCTTCCGATCCCACAAAACCAATTTAATATAACTGAAGTATGTATACGGCGAGAGTTATTCTTTCTTCTTCCTTCTCTTTATGCACAATGAGAATTGGCGATCAATGCTCCTTATCCTTTGCCTACGAAACCTACGCACACAAAGAAATATATTAGTAAGTATATAACAGGAGATAGAGAGATTGTTAAAGGATATTCAGACGTGCGATAAAGACACAAGAAATAGTGAGATGCATAAGGTAGAGAAGGTATGAAAAGGAAGATCAAAGCAGAAGATGAGAGTGCAAGAGTTCATATAGTAATGCAAAGATAGGTTATATGCACACTAACCCAACTTTCATTGCTGCGAGACCGAAATAAAGAATACTACTACTATTAGTATGTATTTATTACGTGCCGAAAAATTTATTTAAAGGAACAAATATTCACAAATGCATTAACCTGTGCTAATGAGCTTGATTGTTGTAGAATAAAATGAACAATGGAACTTGCAATGTTACCGTAAATATTAATTTTTATGTAGATTGTAGCACTGTGTTTCCTAACACTTTATTGATATGTAAATGAGAGTACAAAACGATTTCCGAGCATTATCATCTTAATTTTATAAATGAAAACATAAATGGACAAATTTTATCGACTTTATTGCGCCGCTATTTATAAACAGGTGCTTGAATTTACGTACCACTCGCATCCCTGTCTTACCTACACTCAAAGTGGGCTTTAATTCCGCCATCTATACAGAACTGCTCGAAACTGTATGTATGTCTGCTTTATCTAGAGTCATTAGTATCGCCATCTATACAGATGTGAATAAAACTACTCGGGCCTCTGCCATATCTACACTTATGGTAAGTAAGGGGTGTGAGTAGTTTCAAGGCGTTCCGTATAGATGGAACTACCATAGCAAGCGCGAGTGGTTTCAAGAAGTTCTGTATAGATGGCGAAACAATAGCAGGCACTGTAGATATGGCAGAGACCCGCGTAGATTCAAGTACATATATCTTTGCAGATATTAATTAATTTATGAATTAAAAGATATATACACGGGTATTTCAATTATAAAAAAGAAGGCTTCTTGAGAAATAAGAAAATGTAATTCTCTAGGCGAAACATATATGATTTATGTTACTAATGAATTATCTCCAAAGCGTCAGAAAACCGAAGGGTCTACATAAGAAGCAGGGCAATAAATAATACACAATATTTACAGCTGCAGATAGATACAAACATAGAAACGAGAACTCAAAAGTAATTGCAATAAGAACTTAAGATTCTCTCCGCTCAAATAACTACAGTGGACAGTAATGTCCACTTAATGTTCGCTGCTTCGAACCTGCCTAGCGAACACTATCCAGGGATGTGATTTATAAGGAATTGTTCATGCTTATCACTTTTCGGCACGCTCGGTTTAGGCTGTGTTGGGTGTGGATTGAGATGTACTGAGAACCACCTTCGGCGGTATAATTGTAAAATATAAATTATCTAGTCTTACAATGTGTCTTATTCAAAATTGATATAAACCTTATAGTAATTTTCAACCGTGTATATGTTGTGAATATTAAATAACAAAGGAAATCATTAATCTGGTGTTCTGTAGTATTATTATATCTTCCACGTTTGAAACAATGAAATGTGAGTACAAAGCAGTTTATTTTTAAAAGCAATATTGCTTCTGTGATAGAGGTGTAAATAACATCAATATTGTACAGACTAATAATATTTGATTGTTTAATAAATATTGAATACAAATGATTACATCGAATTTTATTATTAATACTGATTGCTAATCTATTGATTGTTATTAGATTCGTATTAGTAACAATGTAAATTTTGAACATCATCTCATATTATATATCGTGTACAATGTCGTTATTGTCAAGTACAAGTGAACCGAGTAATGTAATTATGTTTCTATTTATTAATAAATAAAGGTCTTATCATCTAGCGATATGTGATCATATATACTATTATTCAAAAGCTTAATCATGCAAGACTAGGGGAAATAAAAAAATTTGATCAAGAACAATCGCGAAACACCCAGCAAATTGATCGATAGGATCGATCAATTTTGTCAAAGTTAATTATGCTCATGTTATGTATTATTTTAAAATAGTGCTGGATCAAGCTTTTGGATAATACCGTATTTAGAATCGTTAGCATTTCTCATTTACAATTATTCTTCGATATCGATAGAATTTCTTTAATTAATTTTACTTACATCTTAGATTACAATTTGAATAAACACTAATTGAAATATCTGCCTTTAAACTGAGATCTATATTCCCTTAAATCTTATATTGTAAATGCCACAAATATATATTTCATAATAATACTTGTACAGATAAATATATATTGTTTCCATAAATGGGTTATTTTGTTTGTTAAAATTTGCAGAATATTTCGTAATAGCGATTTAAATTTCAAATTACAACATACTTGTTTCGCGATAAAATTTCTAAATTCTTGCACATACTGTTCCTGTCTGTATTCATTTCATTTACAGAATTCTCATTCCCCGATAACGTAATTTTCTGTCCCTCTACGATTACATGGAATGCAGCGCTTTTCAACCGAAAGAACAATTACTATACAAAAGCAGAATGCTAGTCAATTTTATGATACAATTATAATGCAATGCCTACTTATATTATTTTCAAATGTTTACATAATTCCGAAGATTTAATATAACAAACAGACGAGACGTGGCACGATATTTTGTGCGTTACATTATATTAATTGTTTTCAAAATTCACTATCAACATTCCCTTATTCGTCTTTTCCCGACGTAAAATCAATTTCGCAAATAACAGATATATACATGTCACGGTACGTTTATCAGCATGCAAAATGTTCCATCGAACATTCTTCCGTTTTAATTGCACTAATAAAATCATAAAAAAAGTTTGCACAATAATTACGCTCCACAAAATCCATGTATCAGTGCATCAAGCGTCTCAGAAGCCAACATCGTAACGAGTTATCATTTAACACGTGGTACATTGGGTATCGATTGTCGCCATACAGCCGCGGTACGAGCTGAATTGTTTAAAAATATATCACTCAAAGAAAACGACAAAAAACGATACATGTATAATCTTTCATAATGGTTTCGCGATGCAATCGTCGATAGTAAGATTTCGTTTCATGTCAAACTTCAATTGCGCTTGATTGAATGATACATACATAAGGGAAGTTTAACACGTTGAGTGCGGCGCCGATTTTGACTCGCTTTCCGTTTAGGCCACACGACGCGACATGGAAAGTTGAGTGTCAGTCACCGATGACTGACGCGGCCTGAACGGAAAGTTGAGTGTCAGTCCCTAGGGACTGACGCAGCACTCAACGTGTTAAGTATAAACTTGATTCGGGTATGTTGAAAGTCAAATTAAAATAGAAAATGGATATGTAAAAAGTCTGGATAAACATTATTATGGGCATTGTATTGTGTGACATTGCCTGTACTCTACCAAAGCTGGACATAATTTACCCCTTGGTCCAAGGGGCTGAACTTTAACTGTTCTTGTCCTGTATTGCGACGCTTCTCCACAAGTAGCAGTGCAACGTGACCAATTCGACCACTGTGTCATTTTGCAGTCAACTGAAACTGTTGTAAATGATATCGCATTAGTATGAATCACAATGCTGCGATACTTGAATTGTCGAATCACGTTTCTTTGAAATATAGCGAAAATATTAGTCAACGATTTCAACTGTTACTGTAAATAAATAAATGGTGCTCACTTTCATTTTCTTCTACGCTGGAACTTCGATCGCGATACGTACGACGTCCAGGTCCATCGCCTTGCAAGGCTACAAATTAAACATTCATTGAGCGAATCCCTTGGAACGTTCAATTAAATAGTTTTCTTTGGTGTTTAAATAATACATACAACACGGTGGAATCTTGTGACATTTTCTTTTGCGGTGCAATTTCTTCGGGCAGTCCTTACCATTACCTCGAGGTGGCACCTGAAATGTATCGTTCGAAATACGATGTATAAATAAAAAAATCTTAAACTCATCGTGGAAATAAAATAAAACACAATATTTATTAAGATTGCTTACCAGAATTTGTCTTGCACTGACGGTATATCCACGGCATCTTACACATTTCGACCAGTTACTCCACTCGGACACCTGGCAGTCGACATCCTCTGTGCTACCAGGTGATTCCATCACTTGACTATCCGGTTGTATGCCTTTGAATTCTAAACTTTCTATAAAACAGATATTACACATTGTTCGTTAAATTAAAACCACACTCGTTTACTTGCGCTCAATTTTTAATTTATAAATATTGAAAGAAATCGAATATTATAACGGCAAATAACTTAAATATAAAGTCTACTTTTTGTCGAATGTGTGCCTAAAGAATATTATATTCTACGAGGTTCTTCTTTCTAGAGGTAATCAATTAAATTAATAATATAATGAGAAATGCTGATCATTTTAACGAACGGGGCGGCAAAATTATATTTTTCCGAACTTCGCGATAATTAAAATTGAAACTGAGGAATTCGGAAATTGAATTTGCTGGAAGGAATAATGCAATTCATTTGCGTCACCATGGTGAGCTCGTTTTGCCTTCGTGCTGCGTTGCTCCTGCGCAGGTATGTGATAGCTGAGAACGCTGCTGAGAGACACCTTATAGTTTTTCATTATAGTCGACAAGTTTGTTCTTAGCTCTCCTGTATTTGTTTATAAGGTAGCGTGCACAGAACAAGGGTGAAGATTTTGTTAGGAACATTAGTTTAAACTTTGCATTTCGACTATACCTATACATTTTTCTAAAATACCAGCATGTTTCAGAACAGTTTGCAACAATAAGTTTGCGCTTTACTAAATCCTTTAACGTCTCGCAACTGTTTCTAATGTCAATTCACTTCATGAAATATTCCGTATTTATGTAATTTTCAAGAAAGCCTGTTTAAACGTGTCAATTGCCAATGTAGAACTTACTCTGGAATTCGCTGCACACATTTTTACAATCCTGCTCAGTTTGGAAGTTATTTCGGTTTCCATCGCAGCCAGAATAACTAAATAACCGGCAACGACCGGCTTGTTTGTCGAAATACGCGCGTAAAATATTACCATTGCATCGACCTTTCTTCATTGGCTCACTGCAGATCTCTGTAATCAATTCAGTTAATTATTATTAGCAATTGTACCACTGTCACGAGCACACTTTCGTTTATAAATCTTATACACGAACGTTCTGCGCGTTTAGTATTTTCGAAATCGTTTGAATAAATTTTCCATATTAATGAACACAATACGTATTTCTGCATTCGTAACATTATAATTCCAACTATTTTGTTAATATCCAAACGTTCGTTATTGTTTAAAGTAATCGATGTACCCGAGAACGCGAAACGTTTCACTCATCCGCACATATTACCCCCTACTACTTAAAGAGATGTCTGTCACACCACGGACCGTACTACTTAAGGATGCCCTACAGAAAAAGTTTGGTATACAGCAGTAATTTATTCGACAAAGGATGTCGTTGTTGCTTTTACTTTCGAAAATGACGTATCGCCGATGTTTTATGCAGGGAAAGCGATTAATGTTGATAATAAAGCAGCACGGTAAACACAAGCTAAACGCTATCGTTGATTTCACAGAGTGGCGATACGAGTTTAACAGCAACGAGACGTGACGCTTAATTGCAGCAGCTGCAGGTGTTAGCACATCAAGTTTATAATAATATACGGCGATTATGAGCCGCTGGTGTTGCGAACACGAGGGGCAGGCATAATTTACAGGAACAATACAAGGGTACTTGTAAAGCCCGCGATGAATCAACGATGGAGTTGCAAAGGCTTTCACCTTTCACTTTTATTTCAATGGAATGGAAAATCAAGGGTGGCTGCATTATTTTTAATGGGAAATACCAAGCATGTTGCCTAGAATATTATTTCTCTCAATTTATACTACGTTCTTGAGGAAATACAAGGGGTAATACATTTTGCAGAATTGTATTTTCTAGAAAATTTTTGGGTGTGTTTTAAGCGACACATAGTAGTTATTGAAATAAAAAATTATGAAAAATATGGAAATTAATTTGATTGTTCAGTGAATATTCTTTAACTTACGTCCAGCTTCTTCTTTCGTAAAATCGCACGTTGGAATATTGGCTACGCAAGCGGCCTGCTGCAGCTTGCACTCTTCAAGGCTCAGATCGTCGTCATTGTCACCCAAGCTACTCCAATTTTTGTTCACCAATCTGGATCGGAGTTGAACACCAGGCCCGCAACTGGAACTGCATGGCGACCATAGGGACCATTGCGTGTAACGATCCTCTGGACATTTCTGGCGGAGGAATAAATATTACGATCGAGTTGCACACGCGATTTTGCATATTGAAAGTTTATTAATTTGCACGTTACCCTTTCGAGTTTATTTATCATTGTTGAATCCAATGACTCTGCGACAATATTGTGTCCATTCATTTCAATAAATAGAATGGTATTTAGTATAAAAAAGTAGTAAGATGCAAATTATAAATTGATTGAGAATTATTTATTGTCACTGATTTAATTATTGGATTTATTATAGCGAAGAGAAAAGTAGAATACTGTAGAATAATGCAGAAAAATGTAGAAATTAAATGATGCAACGTGGAATGAACGTTAGTCGATTTTATTTATTAAAAATTGAATACCAGTTGCGTGATAAAATGTAATATTATACATTTCAAACATGATGTTATACAAAATGAAAGAATGAAGTGAAAAATAAAATGAAGGAAAATTATTTTTGACTCATGATTGTGCTGAGTGGGCAGAGTGGAATAAATTGTTTATAATAATAAACATTAAAAAGAAAACTCTATGTAACACTTTTGCTTCGAGATTAAAAGAAAGAGATAAATAAATGCACAGATGAAAATGATAACTGTGCAAGTAACAACGAGAGCAACGAAAAGTATAGAAATCAAAACAAAAAAACACATCGATGTTGCTTACAGCTGCAAACGGATCAAAATAATATAATAATATTCATTACAGGGAATATCTCGAAATATAATAAAACTGTTATTTAATTTTATTCAGTTGCCTAATTTTCCGACATTAATCGTAAATATGATTAAACTAGATCACTATATGCTACAATCTTCATTCTTTTGCGGTACAAGAGAGAATTTTTGTTCGTTATTTCTGACTCACTCGTACCTCGAATTAGTGGGTCGTTGATTTCATTTTTCTCGCGAGTAAATCGCTCGACTTACGTGAGGATGCCAGTACCATGGATGGATCTGCGAGAAATGGTGCAGGTATGGTTTATAGTTACTCGCGCATGGAACGATCATTCTGAACAATTCGAAATCGTTAGTGATGAATTGAGCATCGTACACAAGTTATTACAGAGAGGCGATATTTTATGATCTTTTCGTTATTGTCGTAAATACTGAGTTCGATAGTTTGTTAATAAATTCCATGACAGGTGACGAATGAATATTTTTGTTACTCGATATTATAAATTAATATAGATGATTAGAGGAGGGAGTAAAACAAATATCAATTGTTCGAATTTAAATTGATATCAGCAACACCTATATATTGAAGTCGTTATTACTTTATCAAACGATACCGTAAACGTTATGGCTGAAAGAAGAAGAGAAGTCAACGATAAATGTATTACAATGTGCATAATTCACAAATAGCATTAATGGTCATTAATGCGATTCATGTACTAATTAATCAAGTACATACTGTGTTACTCCCTGTATCATCGCGATAATTCCGATAACGAACGAGTTAACTCTGGCATTTTTAAGAAACTCATATAAAATATATTATAGCAAATATATATATTGGGTTGGCAAGAAAGTCATTTCGGTTATCAAGTGTGAAATAAAACTCAATTTTTTCTATACAATTTCGATTGCTGTGTGCGATACATTTAACCTTTTAGCAATGTCCCGCACAGTTATATGACGATTCGATTTAGTTCTAACTTGCATTTTGTCATTATCAACTTAAGAAGGTCGATCAGAATGTTGGTCGTCTTTAAGTGAAAAGTCTCCAGAACGAAATTTTTTAAACCAATTCTGACACGTGCGTTCTGTTAAGCAATCAACACCATAAACTTCACATATCTCTTTGTGAGCCTCAGCCGCTTCCCTGCCTTTATGAAAATAAAAAAGGAAAATATCGAAAATGTTCATTTTCGCACTCCATGTTAAAATTGACCGTAAACTAACAGGTGTAAAGAAAATTACACGGAATTTGTTTCTATAGTAACTTAAATGTGTCAACTACCAAATCTCAAAAGAACAAAATTATAACATTGATAGAAGAATAACAAAACAAACATAACGCTATCCATTTGTGCAAACCGAAATTACTTTCTTGCCAATCCAATATTATATCAAGAAACATCAATTAAACAATCCTCCGCGTAGTAAATAATTAACATAGTATAAACAAGAGACACTGAAATTAGGAACCGCATTGAAAAATTAGCCAGTTTTCCATAGATCGACAAAACTAACAGTCATCATAAAAGCTAACAGTCCCCCTACGCAATTCATTTCCGTTTCGTTTTACACGTCCAAAAAAAAACAAAAAACAAAAATTAGTACCATCCTCGTCGAATCGCATGTCGTTCTACAAAGTGTCCCACAAGTTGGCCGGCCGTGTTACGCGGCAATTAGTAATTCTGTTGCAAATTATCTGAGGTTCTGTACCTGCATCCATTCCTCGGTTACCTCCACCGCCGGTTCCTCTCCCTCGTAATCCTCCCCGTCACCAATGTCCTGATCGTTATCACTCTCCTCCTCCTGGCTAGACGGCTCTCTTACCTCGTCCAGATCCTCGTCGGAGCACGGAACATTCTCGCAGTCGATCGTCTGCTGAAGTTCCGGTCCGTCTGGTATCGATTTGCATTGTTTACGGTGCTTCTTCTCCCGAAAGTTCCGCGACCTGGTCCTGTGCCCTGATCCACAGGTCGTAGTGCACGAGCTCCAGCTGCTCCATTCATCCAGTGCGCACATATCGGTGTCCAGCCACGCCGCGAAACGTCCACCTTTGCTGCTGCAGGAAACGATAAGGACGTTGCGAATAGTTGGAAGTCGAATAGTTAATTAGCATTTGACTGTCGTGAGTCAGAATTAAACACCGAATGGCGAATTATGCATCGTCGGCTGATAATTACGAATTTTTATTATTATTATGGAGTATACCGAATGGTAGATTTATCGCGATATACTCTCGTTTTTCATAGAGGCGGCGATCCGGTTTCGATTCGATATATTTTATAATTGTTGCATCTGCAACTCGAGGATTTCCAATCGCGTTGTGGAGTTTCAACGTTACCCTGGCGGAGTCAAAGGATTGAAGGCAAAAGGACCTTTTGCCTTCGCGAAAGATTTCGCCTTCGCAAACACTTTAGAGATTTGAATTGAAATTCGCGAATTCGCGCGAGTCGGATTAGCCTCCTTTCTTTCGCCGCCTGAAGCCGGAAAGCCCGATCGGCTCGGTAAATTCCGCGTGAAATCATATAATTGGCGGTCCCGTTTGAAATTGAAAAGGTCCTCGACAAGTTCGCACGGCCCGCGGAACACAAGCACTCGGGGTTTTAACGAGCCGGCGAACGGCAGGCAAGTGTCGCTGAAACGGCACAATGCCGGGTCGTTAAAATTCCACCAGTTTGCCTTTGCCTGGATTATAAACTGTCGTACGAGCACGTTCGGTCCAGTGTTCACCGCGAATTCGGTTCTTAAGCCGCGAGAGAATACAGACACTGTCGCGTCGCGACGTTTTCGCCGGTTTTGGGAGAATCGAGTTTAACCATGCGGCACAGGTGTTAACAGAATTGCGATGAAACATTTGTCTGTCTAGATCGAGACATATAGTTTCGATTCAGGATTGTCTGTCAGACATATGGACCGTTTATTCTGAAAGTGGTGTAAGTCCATTTAAAAAAAAACAAACGAGATATCGCATAATTTGTGATTAATTTAGTGCGAACTTTTTATTTATAACTAGTAAAAGATGCAACAAAAAATGGACCTGCGCCAGTCTCAAAAGAAACGGCCCAGTATGTTTCTTTTACATTATTAACAAGTTCGAATTTGAACGTCTATTAAATAAAAATTCATCGCGCTATAGAAGAGAAGATTAAGTAGACGATATCAATTTGAGTCGATTTATGATTTTTATTAGGCTGCACTTTGCAATGGTAAATGATTGTAATTTATTTCTATTTTTAATAAAAACGTAGGAAGGTATTTGGTATTGGTGTGGAGTAGCGGATAAAATCAAGGTAATTACCAGTGAGGATTCTTTCCGTAGCACGTCGCCCTGTCAGTTAGGGAGGTGTTGCACTTATTCAGCATCGCAGCAGCTTCATCCCTGTAATGTCGTTGTCTGAGCTGACTGCCACGACCGCACGTCACGGAGCAGGCACTCCATGGGCCCCATGGTGTCACTCGACAGGCTTCTGTGTGCGTCAAAAATTGCATCGCTTGTCAACGTCATCTTTAAAAGGTCGTGCATGTATTATATTTGCGTTCTTGCCGTGCGAACGTTCCCGATATCGAGTTTTGGACGAGGCAGTTAGAAAATGAGAGAATAATTTTTGTTATTTCTTCGTTTTTAGAGAACCGAGAACAGTGCAGCTGATAATCACTGAAGATGTTTCTTTTTTGATAATTTGTTTCTTAAAAATCAATTTTTAGAAAGCTAAGACGTTTCTTGTTCCTTGAAAATAATTTCAACGCAGTGGGATTCGCGGAGATAACGATTAAACAGAATATCCTGTAATTCTATATATTTTGTTATAATTAACGTTGGCATAACTTGAGGCAATTTTATATAAAAATATTAGCGGAATTAATAGAGTTATTCGATAACTCTCGCGTTTCTTGAAAATCGATATTGCACCCTTTTGTTCCTTTATTCCGGGCGCAATAAATTTAATCATCTTTGAATATAAAAGGAAGTTGATTGAAGAGCCAATTGAAAAATGTTGCAAACCGTAACGGAATGTTTTAACAAAAATTATTAATACAGGTTGCAAATTTAAATGTATAGGCTTTGACAAATAGTTTCCAGCTGTGTCGAGGAAGACACAGTTGCCAACCACGTCTACGGATACCAAAAAAGATCAAAGAGAACTTTCTTTTGTAAAGCGAACGAATGAATCGTCTGATACTATGCGAATGTGGCATTGATGAATGTTATGAACATTACAAAGAATTGTGGAACGAATGAACGAGTATACGATGATGAAGATTGAAATTGTTATCATGCTGACGTATCTAATTAAGCTAATTAAATATTCAGCAGCCGGCTACGAAAAAAAAGAAGCTATATCATTTATTGTATATACTGCAAACTAATAATTACCTTTGGATATACAACAATGAAAATTGCAGAGCACAATTAATTCCCACTTATTGAAACATTCTTTCGTCATATATGTAATATCTGATCAATAAACGAAACGATGCGCGGAAAAATAGAAATATAAATACTATTTAATTACTACAGTAATGCAAGAAGCGATATTCCTTTTCTATTTCCACCTGAATTACATTGAAAGAAAATTATTTAAATTTCTTCTGAATTATCTATAGCACATATCCTATCGATATCTAGCAGAGAAACAGACATACTCAATGGAAGAGCTATTTTCAAGCTTCGTGGCCTCCGTTTCCCCAGAGACAATCAGCTTGAACATTTCTAACAGTAATTAAGCAACTGAATCACGACATGGAGACCATTTATTTACACATATAACTAACAAGCTTAAACGTCTCATATTTTCCAATTTAATTAAATTCAGATCAACTTGACTCAAATATTATTATATCCTTTGAATCGGTGCGCCATTTAAACATTATCCATACATATGTATATATGGAATACTACAAAATAGTATAGAGTTATAGGAAATTTCAGATCGCGACAAAATTTCGCTTCAATTTAGAGCCTCCATTATCGTGGTCAGAAAATAAAAAGAAGCAATACAGAAGCAATACTTGCTATTTTTGCGATTATTGCCAGCTGTTACATCTGTTGCATCAGTTGCACCTGTGTCAACCGTTTCCCCTGGCACCTCCTCGCATGCTTTCTCGTAAAGCCTCTGACGGTTCAAGTAAAGCCTGGCAAGGGGTTTCATGTCCAAACCGGAAGGATCATAGAACGGAGATTTCGAGTCGTTTGGATAAGACGACGTTATCTGACGAATGGGTTCCTGTGGCTCGGTTGGCGAATCCGGCGACTGCAAACATAGAAACCCTTCCTCAAATCTTCGAAAAACTGATAAACAGTTTTACCTTTAAATTAATGGTTCGTACGAAAAGTCGATTTTCCAAAATAATAATATTAATATTCGTAGAATACTTTACTCTGCTAATTAATATAGAATATCTTTGCGTGTGAATATGACTTATCGATGTGAGCAGAAATTAATATAAAGATAATAATTCGAATTAATAACAAGTTCATCGATATTCGGTTCTTTCATTTTATTGAGAGATCATTTGTGATTGTTCCTTCTCGTTTGTATACCCCCTCGATTCACAGGAACGCAGACTGCGAAACTACACGCCCGGAGAACCGAAAAACCGGAGGTGACGGTATGGGACGAGGGAAATTTCCGGCAGACCGGAAAAGAGTCGCTGCGCGTTTACTCCGACGCCGTCAGCGATTTTCGCATGACCCGCAACCCATTGTCAATTGTTAGGCGCGGAGGCTGCTGTCGAATTTATTATGCGATTTTCCGCGACCGACAGCCGTCGCGACGTTCGTTTCGCCTTTCCGAACGAGTCCATTCTACTATTCCCGAGAAATACTGTGAAAAACCTTTCTCATCTTCGCCCGTCATTTGAAATTTTTGTTTATCGACGACGGGGCGCGCCCTTTCGACCGAACCCTTTCCTGGATTTCACTCGACGTAATGAAGAATCGCGCGGAGGGAGATTATTAAACGTATTCGGGGGATATGTTTATAAAAACAAGATTAGTTATCGTTATACCAATTTCACGTTATTCTATTAATTGCGGGAAATGTTTCACTTTAGTCATTAGTCTAGTTTTAATTTTATAATTTGTAGTAATTGAATTTTTGCGAATTTACATTCGCCTTTATTTAATTAAACGCAGCAGATTAAAGCGCGATCGAACAGATGCCCCGTTGTTGAATTAAATGTAAATGAATTTTGCAGGAATAAATATTGAAGCGAATGGACTCTACGAGTATTGCTTACCAAATACGTGATCCCATCGTCGGTGCCCGCATCGTAAGGGTACAAATTGAGTTCTTTGTGTTCGATCCAAGAGCAATTTGTCAGACAGAGCTCCAAACCTGACACCCCGACAATCCAATCCGGTGATGGATCTGTAACAGGGTTTTTTTCGCGTTTTATTTGTAGAACTTCATTAATTTACCGGAGTTCCTTGAATTTTAACGTGAAGTGCCTGGCATTCTTGGAGCTTTCAAGAATTATCCGGAGTTTTTATACATTTCCAAAAAGTTCGCGTAATTTGTTCGAATAGTTAATCGAAAAACAGATTAGTTTAGGAAGTAATCTTACCAAGCATAGATATTAAAGACATGAGATGGTGTTTTCGGTCAACACGAAAGACTGCAAAAGTTTTCCCAGTAACGTTCGGGTAACTTATTCCTCTGGCTTTAATTATGGTCCTGATATGTTCACTCTACAAAATAGTAACATATCGTTTCAATTAATTTTTATTAATTTAATACGAAGAAATTCTTCGATTGCAAATGAATTGCTATTATATCACATCTACGCCCGTACCTATTTATTATGGTACACCATTATTGTTTAAATAATAATATTTACTTGATCTTTCAGCTCGGATTCTAATTTCCTGGTTGACCCAAGCTCAGCTACCTGACGCAAACCGGTACTGGCCATTCCATTGTACCTCCAAAATCTGTAATCCACCGTGTGAGAGGCGCCAATAACATCTGAAAATCGAATAAGCCACCCTTTGCTAGGGAAATCCTGTGAAACAAAAGAAGGTGTTACAATACAGGGAAAGGTGTTCCGTATCTGTTGCATTGCGAATGTTTCACAATCCCAGGACAAACACACGAATTTCAATAGAATAAAGTCTATTATCTCAATTGGACCAAAATATTGGAAACCGTTGAAATGAATACACGTCTCAATTCTCCCGTTCGGTAATACTTCTGTATAACGTTGTTCGCACGATCGAACTGCACAACTTTAAAGAAAAAAAGTTTCGTTGAACTTTCCTCCGACCCATTTTCACGGCGCGAAGTACACAGCTTCGATTCCTTCCATTGTGCGAACCCGAAACCAATAAAACAACATCGTCTTCCTTATTCAGAATCAAGAATTCAAAGTGGAATTGAGATAATACCACTCGAACTTTCGGGTATCCCGATACTGTCCTTGATACATTCACAAAGTATTGTGTTTCGTAGCAATTGGGTTTTTCAAAATGAAATTGTGCACATCTTTGAGTAATTGTTCAAAGGAACTTGTTTAGAAATTGCTTTGCCAAATTCAGCTTTAAAATAACTCAGTATTCCTTATTACTCGTACTGCTTACTTTATCAATTGAACAGAAGTTATTTGAAATACAGTCCATTATTAATTAAATCGATATCGAATATGTATAGAAACATTTACGCCAATTAGCTTCTATTTTATAATAATAAATTAGTTAAAATCGAATAGTGCAACTTCGGTTTAATAAACCAATGAAATTCGTCGGAAAATTTAATCCAGGCCACAGGATATACGTATATACACGTCATCTGCCATTTCCACGATCAAAATGAATTTCGCTAAAAAAATAGAGAAGGAGCTGTTCCGTTTTCGTTTCTAAACAGCTCTTCAAGACACTTCCAGCGATCGGTTGCGACTCAATCAAGTCAAACCTAAGCAAACCTAAGCAAACCTAAGCAAACCTAAAAAAATAGAGAAGGAGCTGTTCCGTCTTCGTTTCCAAACAGCTCTTCAAGACACTTCCAGCGATCGGTCGCGACTCAATCAAGCCAAACCTAACCAAACCTAATCAAACCTAAAAAATTAGAGAAGGAGCTGTACCGTCTTCGTTTCTAAATAGCTCTTCAAGACACTTCCAGCGATCGGTCGCGACTCAATCAAGTCAAACCTAATCAAACCTAAGCAAACCTAAAAAAATAGAGAAGGAGCTGTTACGTCTTCGTTTCTAAACAGCTGTTCAAGACACTTCCAGCGATCGGTCGCGACTAAATCAATTTCTGTTAGCCGATTTTACTCGACGAGCTGCTCTTACTTGCCTTGGGGTGAGTATTTCTGGACCAAAGTCCCTCGAAAGTAACTTCGTACTTTGCCTCATCGCAGGCGCAGCACTCTTGCAGCACTGGCCCTTGATCGTCTGCCTCGGCTCTCGAGTCCTGGCATATCTTCAGCATTAAGTTCGGGTCATCCATATACCATGTATCTAGTGTTTCCAATATCGTCGTCCTGTGAGAGAAACAAGTGGAGGAACACGTGTTACAGGGCTCCCGTCGTTCGGATCGAATTAATTCGAAATGTTGGGTGAAATGGGCAGAGACTTTGCGTTTCGACGGATTATACTGAACGACGAATGAGGATATGCTGTTGCTTACGGCTGAAGTAATATTTAGAAATATGAAAATGAGGCAGGTCGCTGTATCTATTGAGTAGGTGTAAAAGCACTGTAGGTTGTTGAAAGATGTAGAGACGGTTCTGGTTTCGTAAGGTGATTGCGATGGAGAAAGCTCGGAGTGTTTCTTTTTGGCGCTGGTGGTAATTATTAGCACTTTGTTGCGTAAAATATGAATTATTTCGAATTTCCACTTGAATTAGATATTTTCTAGTGTTCGAAGTATTACGAATGAATTGTTGAAATCCCACCAGAATGACAACGCAGACATCGCGAGAAAAAAGATAAGAAAAATTGTATATTACATTTAGAGAATGCAATTGGCAAAGCGTGATGTTGAATATTTCGAAATGAAATCCGTTGAATTTTATTTCTGATAGCGAAGAAAATGTATGAATCACGAATTGTCTGAATGAAATTTATATAATATCCACCGGAATGAAATTTCGATCAAATATTAAATACTTAACCGGGGGACAGAATGGAAACGACGCAATATCGACGCGATGAAAATTGCTATCACGCATTTCGTGGAAAAGCACGGGGTGGGAAATCATTTTAATTTTCATGCCTGTTATTGAAATATCCCTTCACCTGATAAATATGCAACCGCTACCTTCGGAAGGGCTGGTCCAGGCCACTGTAATCTTCTCTTTTGGCATCTTCGAGGTCTCCACCACGGCGTTTCGACAGTTCTCAGAATATCTCGTCAGTGACTCGTCCTGAAGATCGAACACACCACTCTCGACTCCGTCATCTTCGCTTTCCGGCTCAGCAGATATCAGGAACCTCGTGAATTTTCGCGGTATCACGCCAATACTGTCCGTCTGCACGGTCACTGAAACAAAAGAAATCCTATTTTGTACACCGTGCAAAAATAATAATTATTAAATAATTCATTCGATAAATATTTTCCCGATCAACAATAATAACTAAATACTACAATTTTCAAAATACCATTTGAATCTTTCATACACTCCAAATGGACAGGAAAATCGCAGAAGCTTATAGAATAATCGTAAAAGTCGATGGTTTAATTTAGCTAGTTTTATTTGACGGTTTGCCAGAGTTCGGCGAGATTGAAGCAGGGGTTGCATGAAATTAAAAACAGATAAACGAAGCGTAAACGGGTGAAAATTATTTTTCAATGGGGGAGAAAAAAAAGCTTGCTGCTAGATCGAAACGAGCGACATGGAAATTCGTGTTTATATAATCTCCATGTATCGAAGGAATATTCGCGTGTCCAAAATAGATATATAGACGCTTGTACACGTATAACTCTGTGGCCTGCTATTTATAACTTGGATTTAAACGCGATATACCGTGAACCCTGTGATACATTGAAGCCGCGCGCGATTTTTTTCCCGGTAGTTTTTAATACATACCGCGACTACCGGAACTTGATGAAGCACGAAGGTGCAGGAGTTTATAAAAAGGACGAATTTTAAATCCGCCCCGTTGCTGAGGTAATAAATGAATATAAGAGAAATCGTTTTATTGATTGGGAGATCTCTCTTTCATTTACCTTTGCAAACGCGTTAATGTTCTACAACTTTATTGCATTAAATCGTGCAACAATTTAATAACATTTTCCCTCTGAAGAAATATATGATTCAATGCATGCATAGCAGTAACACGTTGGAAATTGTAATAAATGTCGTGCGGGCTATTTTCATTATTTGTTTGCCTGTAAATGTATTGCAAAATCGTGGGAAATCGATGCAAATACTGAGATTACAGTCGATGGCGACGTTCAATATGGAAATCGACGAGTGTTGGGAGTTTCCAACTGGCGAGCTTGTCGATGTTCACGATTCTGTATGAACTTGAACAACTTTCGAAGCACTCTGTAGACATACGAAATGTTCATCTTCCCTTCCAGTCGATTTTACTTCAGCTCGTGCGTGTACGTCAGGGACGTAACACGCAGATGTTTAGAGCATTTATGGCTTCCAGTATTAAGGGTCTTCGCAAACTGCGTCTACCTCGTATAGTCAGTCACCACTTAAACGTTGATCACAAATATTCTTCACGAACATATAATAGATCTATTTGATCGCATTTTGAACGGGACCGCTCATTTTCTTTGGGATGTACTTTCATTTTTATTTTTATTTGATTTTTTATCTCCCAAAACGGTTTGCATTGTTAATTGTGGAAAAATGATTAGTCTCACTTTATTCGATGCTTGATGTTATCAATTTCTGCTATGCAAAATAGTGAAGCAATATTTTATTTGTGAATACAAAGTGTTTGTTAGCATTTAATTTACTTGTACAATCTGTAACGAACAGTTTGCTTAAAAGTGAAAGGTTTTTCTCAGGAATTAAAATACATATACGATACGCGGTGATTGCTGTTTAATTTGCTCGACGAATGGTGTCGATGTTTGTGAAAAGAAAATTAGTGTTTGCGGAAAGATTGTCAAATAAAACTTCGAGTAAATTCATTTCAACAATATTGATGTATTTTTAAAGAAAATAGCACGCAGACGATCGATTGCAAGAACATTTTAACGTTTCTGGTATCAGCGAAACCTTGTTATCTCGAGTTTCAAGCGAGTCAAGTTTATCTCCCACAAAGCAAGTTCACAATTAAATAATTCATTTACACTTTGTTAGCGAAAGGAAGATACTACAGATACTGAATCACAGAAATTCGAGTAAATTTATGCAAGCTATAAACGTTCACTTATAGGAAGTGAATTGCAGAAAATATGTAGGTATAACTATTTAATTCGACTGTGTGCGAATTGAATTTTCAGAAGGTAAACTATTCAATCAAATTGGAAAGAATGTTTAATATCCTTAACAAAATCCAGCATCGATTCTATGTATACTTCAAATTATGAAAAGCTTCGAAAAGTTATCAAGAGGGTTGAGTACGTTTACTATATCGCAGTGAAAATAACAATTTTTCATTAACAAACGAGTGAAACTAATGAGTAAGCGGCTAACGCTAACTCTCCCCGACGAAACGAATATTAAATGGTCACTTTCAGTGCAGACATAGAAACTGTCAGAAGCTTAATCCGATTACGTCTGTCTGCTATAAACACTAACAACCAATCAGGTCTGGGTTAGGTCTAGGATAGGTCTGGGTTAAGCCTCGCTTCCTCCTGCTAATCCCAATATTAAACCCTTTAACGCGACCCACAAACATTACACAGCCTCCCGTTTTATGCCCGTGCCGTATTAAATATGCAACGAAACGATATAAATCCAGTCCTGAAATTCGGACTTGCGTCAGCGAGCAGTGACTCACGACCTCCCGTGATCATTCCCATAACCCTGAATTAGAAGAATTAACTGCGAAACAGGGGGGAAAACAGAGTTAAACGAAACCTTCGTCGTTATATCGTGTTTCCCACGCTGTTACGCAGAAACGAAAGGAAAGGGACGTGGTTCCCGCGATTTTGCAGCTGTACGTCGAAAAAACGAAAGATGTTGTTTAAGGCGGCGGAAATTCTTCTCTCGTATAATTATTTTTCTCCGCGGATACGGGAATAATTTAACGGCCGAGTCGTATGACGAAGGGTGCAGTTAATTTAGCGGTTCATTTTTACTTTTCCATAGGGGTGTCGCGATGATATATCATATTTACACGCGGATGCATTTTATTCTTCTATATCGCGCTATTTATTTAATATAATGAAACTGTATTCGTGTTGTTATCGTCGAGCATGGAGCGCTTCTGAAAATGCGAACACATTACGACTTATGGATAGAATTAATGCCGGCGTCCGCACAGCTTGCACTCGTAAATTTAGTTATCAGGTTGCTTGATCGCTTCTACGTTTACGCTTTCAGAAACCCTTCGAATGTAAATGACAGAGATTTGTTGTCTACGCGACAAGGTTTAATCGAACTCCCGATAATGTGAATTCCTATCATCCCTTTTTCCTTATTAGGCTTCCTTCCCTTTCGACTTCCTTCCCCCTTAGAGCTTTTCGCACAATCTTTCGAAGAATTGCCTTTTTTCGACACCCCGAGGCGGAATGGAGTTATAGGTCTTTTAACCTTCTCAAGGCAGGAGAAACGAGATTTGTGCGTCTTTTTATTAAATAAAGAAACGTAATCTCCTTATTCAAGTGACGAAGAAAAATTGTTCTTTCTTTATTAACGAAGCAAGAAGTTGTTTTGATTCAACAGTTACACATAACTCTCGATGTTCATTTTTATTTATCGAAAACTAATAACCGTTGTACAAGAAAATTTTGGAGTATCTACCAGAAGCGAAATGAAACACGAGATTGACGTAATTACAAGTAACTTCACTTAACGACCATAAAAACTAACGATACGATCGTTTCTTACCATTTTACTGTATTTCAAGTTTAATTAAGTGATTCGAGCTTCCGTTCTGCCCGGCAGCGTGCAATTACGTTCAGCCCTGGCAATTAAAGCAGAAGCAAATTTCTGTTACTATTCGCGTCTCATCGCTGTCACTTACGATGCGCAACAAATACGACAGCAGTTTTATATACACAATTGTATCGACCGTTTTTCGCACGACAAACAGGAGACACAAATCTTTCCTCGCACGTGTCATTCGAAGCCTGCAATAAAGCAAAGCTTACATACGGCTCACAGAAATCGTTCAACCCGTACGAAATCTTCCCAAAGTGCACCCCGCGCGCTTTCCTTCGCGGACCCGATTCCCCCGTGCCTCGACACAGGTACACCCATTACCGGCCACAGGGGTCACCGGTGGTTCCTCGCTCAGAACGCTTCCATCGGCCCTCACGATTCCACCGATGCACCGGTTGCACTCGGCGTATTCGTTGAACTGGATCGCAGAGTGCGGAGTTGGCACCTGGCACCCGGCCAGCATTACGCGGCGCATTAATTCAACGACAGCACGGATTTGCATGCGTTAGTAACCGTGGATCGTCCCCGGCCCACGTACGCCGGCTTAGTTTTCGACGATTGCATCGCGCTCTTCGCTTGATAGCCGGCAAAGTGGATTAAACGTGCCACCCTCCGGCTCGGCGATCAATCGCGAAGGAGGCACGCGAACCTTCGCGATCGATCGGCTGTAATCGACGACAGACCTCGCAGGAGCCGTGGCGAATGAGCAATGAGTGTCCGGCGGTTGTACAACTTTTTATTCATTGTGTCTCGTTCGGTGCATCCTATTTTTTCGTCGGTCGGAGCGTCGGCGAGATTTTATTTCCTCTGTTCCTCGCGACGAAAGTGGGGGTGTAATTCTGATCGGCGGGGGATCGAACGCCACACCGTTGACGGCGAAGTAATTATGGGGAGAATTGTTAGAGCGGCGGCGAGTTCATGGGGGATTAGGATAGAGTCGGTGGATCCCGTGGAATGATGAGGAGAGCGAAGTTCCGGCGGCGAATCGCGCGAAATGCAGTCGAGTTTGTTGGGGGAATGGAACTGGGAAGTTTAATGTTATTTTGATAGTTTGCACCGAGCATCCCTTTTTCACGGCGATTCTCGTTTGACACGAGGACCATTTTTGTATTATGTACTATTTTTAATAATTTTAAGTAAATTAATATATAATATTGTAGAAGTTATTTTTCGTAAACCTCACGTAGTTTGGAATAGAGGACAGGTGGTGTAAAAACACACAACGACTCACACACGCTTCTCTTGATACTCTTCACTTGGATCCTTCCCTAACTCACCCTTAGCTCTGCTCTAACTCTCACTTAGCTCTGCCTCTTGCAAGCATCACTCATTCTTTATATTCTTTCACTCTTAGTTTCTCCCTCATTCTATTCCTCATTTGCTCTCACTCATTTAGGACACACCCCCGCAGTCATTCCTCGGTGGTGGTCGGTCCTGACCACCCGGACCCTTGGGCCGCTGTACCCTACACGCACACGACCTTCTCAGGTACTCAGCGCCGAACGTACCTTTCATACATCGGAATCATTCTACCCAGTCATGCAATATTTCCAATCCTACAGTATTAATTATATTAATATATATTATTAAAATATAAATTTTAAATAAATAAGATAAAGGGAGACCATTACAAACTTCGATTTTGGACAGCTGTTGGGCAGTCTGAATTTTCACGATGCTCGTTCGTTCGATTTGGTAGAATCGAAATGGGGGATATTTAATGGCGTTGGTGGAGGAGACCGCAATGAAGGATCGGGTAAAAATTTCAATTGCATTCGCAAGGGTTTGTAAGGTATTGTGTTCTAGTGTCGTTTGCTTTTTGTTCAAGCTAGTATTCGCTATTGGCATGGCGTTCTTTTCTCTTCTTTCTTTTTCCCAATACACATACACAGAGATCCGACGTGGAATTTAAAAACGGGAACATCTCTATTTTCGAGGAACAATGCGCTCGATTTTACGATCTAAAACGTGGTTTTCGACGAGCATCGAATTGCCAGGTTGCCCTAAATTTGACGGTACCCCGCAGAGGGTGATAATGTGCCCGAAGTTCCTCGGTTTTTCGATAATTGCCGTCATTATTGTTGAAAGACGCGGCTGGAAAGAAATCTTTCTTCTTCGTCGGCCTATTCAGAGTTCGACGATGCTCCACTGTGAGGTATACCGATACTGTGACTGTAAGATTGGTGGCTCGTCGTGAATGAGAATGCTTTGAATCTATGTTGAATTATTAGCGCAATTATTTGCGACCAAAGATATGAATTGTGTTCCTTCGGAAGAATAGAACTGTATTATTATTATAATTATTCTAATAGGTACTTGCTACGGGCTTATAAGTTATTCATTTCAATATTAAATGGTTAATTATTTTTTTTTCGCGACGAAGTAAGTGTCCTTGTTACCTATTTCTTTTTAAATGTAATTAATTTATACGGTGGGGCATTTATTAAATTATTATAGAAAAAAAGTTCCTGGTCATTTTTTGTTGTTGTATTATAATTAATTAAATATATTGTTCCATAATGAAGACGAGAATTTCATAAACAAAAATACTATTTCATTCGCGGATTCTAATATTTAATTAGTAATTAAAAGCATTGAGCCCGAATAGTTTCTGAGCAGTAGCTGCCAAACAAACAACTAATTTGTAAGCTCGGGTCCATCTAACTATTCAAAGTAGTCGCGAAGAGAATTAAAACTTTCAGCGATTTGATTCAAGTCCGACCCTTCAACTTTTCAAGACAAAGTTCATTACGACGGTGTCGACCCGCATTTTGGAGAAACCATGCGTGAATTAATTTTTCTCATTTGCCAGAAGATCGTCGACAGCATGTAACGTTTAATTGCTTCATCGAACTTCGATGTCGAAGTACTCGATGACAAAAGTTGCAACATAAAATGGAATACTACTACATCTACTTTTCCTTTTCAAATTATTTTTAAATAGTTTCATTCATTTATGGTAAATTTATGTCGACTTATTCTAAACTTTGTTTCTGTCGTCGAAGGAGAAGAAATATTATTTTTCCTGTATATAACAAGTAATTAATGTTGCAGGGAATATTTTAGAACAAACATAGATGTAAAGTTAATATTCCTTCGCGTTTCGTAATTATGAAAATATTTGTATGATTAATCAGAACACTCACCGCTGTATCTTGTATTCGGCATGTAGGAGAATACCATTTCCGTTCGGTTGAACATCGTGATGAACAGGTGGTATTTTCCATCTGCATTAGAACGGGGCATTGTCGTCCCGTCTATGAGCCTGTTACATTTCGATGCGCTTGTACATGCTACCGCAACCAACAGCAGCAAAAAAGTACGGATGTCCCTTGAACTTTTTATTCCCTGCGAAAAGGGAGCAGAAGGTTCTCATTAAACTGTGAACCCTGGCAAGTAAAAAGTAAACAGTAAGAAGTTCGCTCATTTTACATCGAAGAAATTGTAAAACAAATTCTCTCGGTGCACTCTCGTTCTGCTTGGCAGTAATTATAAAGTTTACTCGAAGCTTCGTATTTCAAGAGTCGTTTAAAATCGTTGAGCCTACTATCGACAAATATTGTGCGACGTTCGACGAGTCGCAACTCTGTCATGTATTATACAATAGAAATCGGAAATTACGTCCGGAGGTAGTAAAAAAAAGTATTGCCTGCTGACTGTTGTGCCGGTTAATGGTCGAATTTACGATTCGCCTGGAAATTGTCTAAAACCGGCGGGGTAAATAAGAATGATGCGTCACGGGTGGGATTAGGATCGGAAACCGATTGACCCAATTTATCCACGAACACCCACGACAGATGGTGGCATACGGTGAGTTTTCATTTCACACGAATGGAGGCGACTCGGTTTCTTTCTTTTCCGTAATGGCCAACCGAGGGAAAAAAGGAAAATCGCAGCTACACCCTCGCAGATTGTGCACGGGCCCGTTTTATCGACACGTGCGTAAATCTATTAGAAAGCAATTCACGGAATACCGTTCGTGATGTATTATATTTTTCGTGCACTCTGCTTGTGCAAAGAAGAAAAATAATCGACCTCTTTTTACACGTGAACTGTGTATCAAAAAACATTTTTTTTCTTCTTTTGGACTTGTAGGAAATAAAGTAGCACGGCAGATCAGTTGGAAATTATACGTTTTTCTAATTGCACGTCTGGCGGTAGTTCGATGCGCACGAAAGGGTGGAAATTTTACACCGATAACTCGATTTTCTCTTACACAATGGCCTGGAGTTACAATATCGTTGACGTTTGCCTTGATGAAGATCTTGGCCGTGGCGAGTGCTGCAAATCCGTTTACGCGGCCGAGAAAGAATCAATGCCGTAACAACGTTCCAAGAGTTTATAAGAGTCGATGATTCACGACTCAAGCACGCGAAATATTTTGGAAAATAAGTACGGCGCGTCGCGCGATATTCTTTTAGAACATTCTGCGCCACATCTCACGAAGATCTAGTATTTCATCGAAAGTACATATATTTTGTTCTTTTCTATTGCAACGCCAGTGTCGGGGAAACTTTTGCTACACGAAGAACTAAATGTGTAATAAGATTGTATATCGAACTGTGTATCCGTTTGTTTAACCAATGCCATCTCCTTATTACAGCATTCAATTATGCAACTTACGTTTCAATAATCGCACGGATCGCAATCGAGGTGAAAAAATTCCCGAAGCAAAGGAAATACACCTTCCAACACCTGACATTTCAGACAGTTAATTCTCGCAAATGTAAGGTAAGAAGGTAATGATCAAATGGCAATGAAAAATCCATTTCAAGCAAATCCAGAAGGCTGAAGGAAAACCGTGAATGTTTGCCAGTCCCGTTGCAATCCGATAACCGTTAACGAACTCGATCACCCAACGCCGCGTAATCGCCCGATAAAAGCCGTCGTCGATCCGTCGCGACGACGCATCGTGATCTAAGTTTCCCAGTGGTTGCGCCTCCGGTTAATTACGCAACGCCCGTTGCATTGTGCAAGAAAGCAAAATTCGGCGAACACACGAATGTGTCTGCAACACGAAGTGTCACTTTGCCGGATGCCGGTTTCTATTAAATTAGAACAGGAATATTCCACGGCGAAGCACGTGAATGCCGGTCAGCCTGGCGCTGCCAACACGTGCGGGAAAACGTGTGTTCGTACCACTTCGTGCGCTTATACGTACACCTCAGTCACTGGCTGGCTGACTCATCTTGGCAAGGTGCACCGTTGCAATGAAACCGATTGTTCTGCGACTTTCCCTTTTCATCTTGATGCTTGCTACTGTAACCAGTGGAATCGTCCAACTAACGACAGTTTCGGGAACGTTTCGGACAGTCAATTTCCTTCGGCGCTATTGCACGAGGAAGTAAATTGTTCTCGTTATTAATTAGATCCGAACGCCGTTACAGACTGCAATTGGCGCGAACATTTCTCTTATTCTTGAATATCGTTGCCCTTTCGAAGTTGCCACGCGAACCTTCTTGCTAGTTAGACACTCTCGAATGGCCAAGAACACTCGCTATCCAATTTCGAATAAATTTCTCCGAGCCGGTAACATTCAACGTGCCTAAATATATTGGCCGAAGACGGTGCATATAGGGCAAGGTATTTGACTCGACCTGGCGCTCTGCCATTCACGCTGTGTAATCGACAACAGAGGCACCGACAAGAATTCAAACAATACGTCGCTAAGCCACGACCGTGATTTCCCCGCATGCCATTTAAGGGGGTTTACGAAACTCCGTTCACGAATTCTGACTGCGTGCGGATCTGTTTTATTTTCGCTGCTCCATTCGCCACCCCTGGGCGCATTAGCGACCCCGATCTGTCGTTATCTCGGGCAGCGAGGCGGAGATTATGGTGCTTTTTATTTGATGCGACCAAAGTGGATTCTGAATGATTTTTCGTGAAGCTCCTAATTCTCTTCGAAGGTTATTCGAACCGTTACAAATTCAATCGTTCTGAAAGGGTTAATTTCTGAGTGTATATTCACCGAGGCCGTTTCGTTCCATTCTACCTTTTAGCTTCGATTGATTAATAGTAAATTAATAAGCGCAAATTTAAATTCAACTTCTAATGGGATTTAATTGACATGGAAACTATGTTCCATGTCTTCTTTTTATAAGAATATAATTGATTGAATGCGGCAGGTGAGGAATCGAGGGTGAGCGATGAATGAAGTGGAATTAAAAACGGTGTGGAAAGGGAAGAAAGTCCGAGAACTGCATCGGGCAAAGTGAAACTGCGAACGACAGATTATGGAGACTGCAAATACGTCATTCGCAAGATGGACGATTTCAAGTCGTCGAATAGTAGCGATTTTTCGCCGAACCCTTTAACGCTGAAATTATTCCTATGGCTTTCCAGATTAATACTGAACTAAGGGTAAGTATGAAACGATATAATTTCAAGATCCGACAAATTTGAGGGACTGCTATAATGAAGTATAATGAAGGACCAATAAATTTTCTGAGGTGCGTCTTGTTCGATACGTTCGATTGGATAATGCAACGGTGACCAGGTGTTAGTGTACTTATGTGTATATATATATATATATATATGCATTGAAAATGCAGAATCTACGTCGAGCGAAAACGGATTTCCCGGCGAGGTCGAATAAAACTCTGATTGCATTTGCTTTCCGAGGAGAGCCGTGATTGAACGCGGGATTTAGATACTGAATGTCCAATCGGAGATCAGAACGAAAACATTATTGCCAAAGCAGTCGATAAACATTAGACGATGGAGAGAAAATTTGTTCTACGTGAATTCTCAATGAATTGAAGGGAAACAAGTAAATGTTAACTTAGATTAAATATTTGACTATTATGGTTAGAATAATTCTTTAATTGAATTTCCAAAACAATGTCGACATTTTTTTAGTGCATTGAAAATAGATAAAGAGGTGTTTTTCTCAACTTTCTAGTTTCATAGTTTTAATACTTGGGATTTTTGTATCTTTTTATACAATCCAAGAGAAAAGAAAATATCGTACGGACCGAACGAGTGATCTCATCTTTCGCAGAAACTTCTTAAAGATCAACAAAACGTACACGGGAATGGTTTCCCACTAAAATGATTGACGAGCGTGATCAAATGGTGGATCAAAAAAATTCCCCTCCCCTTTTTCTATCATTTACGATGCAGTTTCGCGAAAGAAATGTCGAGTGCTAAAAAAGATATCATCGTGACACCGCCGTTCTGTCTTTCTTTTAGTGTTTCGAATAATTATATACAATTTCTGTTTCGTTTATCATTTTTTTTTTTATAGTAAATGACATTTTGTTATATCGCTCTAAGGTAAAGAGTTCATTAACTTTGTCCCACTTTCATGCCCCTTGTTCAATACTTTTTAAATCTTTTTCTCTGAATAATATCACGGTTATTAGATTTATCGCGACATTTCCAATTTCCTACACGTCCGCTTGGAAATCACACCGAATCAATAATTTCGACACATTATCTGACTGCAATTTCCTAATAGAAGTGATTAATTTTACCAGCGAAATTGCGAAACGTATTAACAAATATTTCATTTTGAAACAACTATTTTAATCGATAATTTTTAATTAAATTTTGTCAACAACTTCTCTCAGACGCAATTTTACGCTTACATTTTTTCTCTCTGCAGGTTCTCGTCATACTTTTACTAATAAAACAATATTATCGTCCCATTCCTTACTGATACTTTGTTCCGCTAAAAAGTTGATATCTGAACACGTACATACATTACGAATATTTACTGCAAGTATCATTGTGGTGTAACATGTACTTTGGGTTAAAAAAATGTCACGGCAAGTTATTTCAGGGGTCATTGTCAGCGTGCACTCTTGTTGCACTCGTAACCTTTTGTAGTAACACTTGGTAAATCGCGTGTATTGAACGAATCGATATTTGCTTGATATCTTTGCGCGTGAATGATTTTGTTCGAGCCGATTCAACAAACACTTCAGGTCGAAACTTAAATGGCAAATAACTTTTTTTTTTCCACGATAACTTTGTCTGTAAACGTTTAAAGAATCGTGTGCTTCAAACATGATTTAAAAGACCAAAATAAGCATTTATCTTTAATGCTTATGGCTGCATGTAATGACAGCTATTTATGTTTATGTAGGTATTTCTTTTAAGCTCTTAATATTTTAAGAATTGATTTCATGAACGAATAGTTTGCGAACGAATCTGCGGATCAATCGTTGTTATAATTATTCCAAAATAATATTATTGTGAATAGTAACGTTGTAAGATCCTACGAACAAATAAGATAGTTATAGCTTCATGTAAAAACAGCTGTACAATTTTTTCCAGCTTTCACGAAACTGCCAAGCATGAATGCATTTATATGCCAAATAAAATTATGCTCAGCAAACAAATTTTTCATTGACAACTGTATTCTAAAACGTCCGCTCATTTATTTTGTATTCTTAACTCCCATTCAAATACAAGAATCGTTCGCTCGAAAAAGTATTCATTCATTTCAAAACAGAAAAATATACATTAACTTACCATGACGAAACTCGAATTGATATGCACACAAGCGCAGAAAGCACGTACACCAAAATTACAATTGCTCGTTTCCGTGATTCATGTCACGTGTGTTAAGCACAATCGAACAGCACATCCAAAAGATCCGACACATTCGCGAGTCTCTAGTCAACTGACTGCGGTTCCACAGGCGCGCTAATAACAACTCACTATTTGCGCGAACCGGCTGCGCACTGTCCCAAAGTAGATACTTCCGTAAGGGTCAGACCCGAGCTCCTCCACATGGGTTCTTGTTCCTTCCACGCGGTTCTTTTTGCAATGCTTTTCCTTCCTTTTTTTTCTTACCATTTACATTGATAGGAAATAAAAATCGATGGAATTTCCCGAGGAAAATGCTTGGTCTCGTTACGCCCACGTTAACGAGGGATCTCGAATGGCTGGGTATCTTAAATGGGTATCTTGAAATTAGGAAAATATTGAAGCTTTGACTAATTTTATAGCTGGGAAAGTTCTACTTCATTGAATCGTTCTGATCAGTTCAGAATTGATAACGTTTCGTCGCTGGTATAAGAAATTTATGGAACGTTTTACTCACGACCAATATTTTCCAAATGTTTCTATCATGCTAATAAATATTTAAATATTTGTATTTAATATATTTGCATGTATGCTTATTTGTAATATAATTTTTTCGTCGAAAAGAGCTTGAAATATATAAGTACAATTTCAATTGGAAAATGTATACGTAATTCGTAATTACCTAATAATTTTTAATTAAATTAAATAGTAAGATATTGTCTGATCGATTTCTTTTTCTATCTCATTGAATAAAATAAGAAAATAATGACATATTGTTTGTTTTAATTTCGCATTTCCAAATCCTTTCGTTTAACCGGCGTATTGCACCACACTTTTGGACGATGTTCAAGAATAGAAAGTGCGGGACGATTCACGATATTTCTAGAAGGCCTTTTAAAAAACTATGCTCATTAATTAGGTCGACCTTGTTCCTCAATAAATTGTTTTGTCCGTTTTACCGAGTCGGTTGTCTGTTCAAACAGTTTTGGGTCATTATTGGGTCGTCTGTGTTTTGTCGTGCGCCTCAGTTTTTGCACATACATACGGTGCTTTCTACACAAACAGATGGTCAAGTTATGAAGAAGTTCGGCCTTGAATAGCCCAAATATAATCGTTCATTTGTACCAATGTTTATCTCAAGGGTGACTCTCGACGAGAACACATTTTTTCTGTTTTATGTGTCCCTAACTTTTTCGATTACCAACTCTAAGTTATTTAACCTTGAGAAATGAAGGTCGAACGTAAGCTGACGATACGCTGTCTTATTTTCTTTCAAGTGCTGACTTGAAGCCAAAAAATCACGAGAGTAATAGTTTGACGAGATAGAATTAAAGTTACTTAATTGCAATTAAGTAAGAAACAGAGGCGAAGAAAATTAAGATTTTCTCAAATTTAATGGAGGAACAATAATTCGTTCAGAATTCTGATGTTCCTTCTCTAAGGAACTTCTTTAACTTCAAACATTACAATTGTGTACTTACATATAAACTCGATCCATGTACACGGCGAAACGCGATTTTTACCGGTGACCTAAATCTCAGGTGCGTTTCCGTGTTACGATGACTTATCGGTACAACTTCGTGACGTTTCGAATCGGTGCATTACAGAAACGCGAGATCGCAAATCGTGTTGCCCATTTAGCGATGCAAACCCAGACGGATCGACGATAACGTGACGAAGAAATAATAAGCGCAACATTTCGTTTCCGATCTTATTTGCTAAAACGACTGCAATTAATATCAATAATGTATATGCGGAATAAAAAGACTATAGAATCTATAGAATCTAATCTGCGAGATAACGTAAATGGGGATGATACGTGCAGCAATCTTGAAGAAAACGACTGCAATTTTTTTTTAAACTAACGGGGGTATATAATATCAAGTTTAATTATTTAAGAACTTCGAAGAAGCTAAGGAAATATCTTCGAAAGAAAAGTATAGACAATTGGAAAGCTTTGAGATGACCTCGAAATAAATGAAGTTCTCCGAATGAAACTAATTAGAATTAGAGAATGTTTCGTAAATCTACACACATCAACCAAGTTATTAAAAAGATGATATATTTCGCTAATTAAAATGATCACTTACTGTTCTGGAATGTATTTTAAAATGCTTCATCAAAGATTCATTCGCATTTTTTTTGTAAAAATATAATTACCAGTATGACAAATGCACCGTGGCAAAAATGTGAAACGAAAGATCGTGAAATGCATTAGATCCGATCAATTCGAGTCAAATCATAATGGATTGAAACGCACGATATCGGAATAATAAACGGCGTAACAATTTCCATTGCAATGAAGATTAATGCCGGCGATTGCAATCGAAACAAATGTCACTAAAACGTGAACGAACACCGTCGTAGTTATGCTCTTTCAAGCGAAGCAAGCGGATCAGTTTTTGCTTTATGAGAAAACTATTACTGCTCGTGACGATTCACGAATTTCTCAAGCCGGTTCAGTCCGTGAACGGTGTACTATGGGACAAAAATATTGGACATTTTGTGCCGATTTTCAGCGTTCCGGCTTTCGCGGCTGTGAATCAGAAACTGTTGAACCAGAGTCGGTGCCGGGAAACGCATAAGTTTCAAGGGAAAATAGTTACGGTTGCTTACTACGAGGTAAACATATTTTCCTTTCGACTTTCATAATTCTAGCAATTTTTTTTTTATTTTATTTTATCAATTAATTCTTTTTCATTGCCATTTTCGTTTAAGGAAGAAAATTATGGAAATGATTGTTGTCCCATTTAATAATTTACAGGAAATGAATATCATCCAAAGCCAAGAAAATGGAACGAGGATCACCGGAGTTATCGGTGAAATCTGGAATATTTTGTCGGAATTCTTGAATTTCACGTAAAGCCAAAATCGCTTGTAAAAACACGAGACATCATCGCTATGAGAATATCGATACCAGGCGATATTAATTGTTCCAGATTAAAACCGATTCTCTCCGAAGAGCACACTTTGGGATACTGGAAATCTGAAGGAAACTATTCCACTGGTTTGCTAAAAGTTATCCAAAGAAATGAGGTGGACGTGATACCGAGGGTGGAAGCACACAGCAAACGAATAAATGCTACCCAATTTTCGATTCCTTTGTGGCAAACCAGGCGAGTTAAAAATTTCATTACGATAGAAACAATCACTGTTACTACTTTGTAATGAGAATAGTGTAAGTAAAGCATCTGTATCTTCCGATGATTTACCTGCTTATTTCTTTTGCAACAAAGTTTTCGTACCAACCACCAAATTCTTTCCTAATTATTATCGCACCACGATGTAAGAAAATGATTTTTAATTTATCCATTGAAAAAGTGAATGTACAACATTTGTACAATAGAGTTGCAATAGAAACAAATAAATTGTATGTCATAAAATGATGTATATGATGCACGCAGTTATCGATTGTACATTCGACGAGAAGTGAAACATCTACGTACCTGGATGCTGAAATTATTCTCGCGAAGAGTCTGGTACGCGATTCTGATGACATACCTTCTGCTAACCATGTGCAGCTATTTGTCCCATATGGTCCACGCAAAATTCAGGAATAACAAATCGAAGGCAGACTTGAGGGACCATTTCTTTAACAACTTCGGCATGATCTGCGGTCAAAGTAAGACGCATTATCAAAAAGATTATTTTAAACGCGACAACAGGGATGAAATTTATATTGTATGAAAATATTATATTTTAAAATATATATGTAAAATTATAATTTTCGTAGCTTGGTATAATTATTTCCACACGTTATAATACTAATATTTGCAACAGAATATGGGAAAATTAAACAAACAAATTGTAAAATCCTGAAATTCAATATTTCGTAAAAGTTCGATTAATTAATTACTTATAATTAAAGTCTCAATTTTTCCAGGTACTCTTCCACACAGTGTAGGTAAAAGTTCGAGGATAGTGGAATTATGGTTGGGCCTCTTTTCCTGTTTAATTAGAACCGCTTTCGGTGCTCTTTTAATACGATACATGACGCAAACTATCAGCACACCCCCATTTTACGATATGACAACTTTAGTGGATGATAGTTCGTATAAAGTTTTCACTCTAAAGGGTTCTTTGCCACATATGATATTCCAGGTAAAAAAAGAAAAACGTGGCTAAAATTTGTATTCGCTGAAAAAGAATAATTGTTGTACATTTCCTATTTCTGAAAAAAAAAACCTAATTTTAATCTTCAGCTGAATAAAATTCCTACATATATAAAAGCTGTTGAAAAGGACCGACACGTTGTTGCGGAAACAATGGAGGAGATGTATAAAACAACATGTACCTCGAATAAACCGTACGCAATATTTCAAAGCGAAGATATAAAAAAGGCCAGGGGGCTATACATTTGTCCGTTAAATCCTGTGGGTATCTCCGTGCTCGATTCGTGGATAGTTTCTGGAATCTCATGGAATTTCAGATACAAAAGATCCATCGACATCGGGTAAGTTTAGACAAATTCATATTCATTTCTATATAATCCTAATAATAAACAGAGACTTAATAAATAGATTTGTGTTATTTGTATTGTGCAGAATATTAAGATTGTACGAAGTTGGCTTTATAAATTTATTGAAGCATCGATGGATAGAAATGAAAAACGCGGAGGATGTAGAAAATAAATCAGAGCCGATTGTGATGGAGCAGGTGCACTTAATAATCATGATATTCACTACTGGCTTGTGTGCATCTTTCGTAATTCTTTTACTGGAAAATCTGGTTTTCTACTGGAACAATTGTCTCAAAGGATTATGCGAATAAAATTTAATGGAATACCTCGAAGAAAGTTCTTTTCCTCTTCGTGTTTCAATGAGGACTTTATTTAACAATTAATAAAAGAAATCTATACATTAAATAATAATTTATGTCTTTGCTTCGGGTCGTGCGTCGTCTAAAGTTTCTGGTTGTACTGTTTGTGCAACCGATTCAGCTACACTATCAGAAGCTGTGGGTTCCTCTGGCTCTCTCTCCTTTGGTAATATATAAGTACTTCCTGGTAATTCCTCTGGCGCCATCCAATCTGGTATAATCTTTCCGTGAATTCTCCACGTACCATATACATTCGACAAGTGTTTTTCGAACACAACATAATCCAAAACATCTTTCTTTACGATTTCACTGCCTAGTAGTGGTCGGCCGAATCGATCGTAAATGCACAAGAGCTAAAGAAATCAAGTTTCACGTTTGTTATTTAAATTCGTGTATAATAAATATACTGTATTTGTATAAGATATATTAAGACAATTTATTGTCAAACCTGTTGGGTGTGAAAACGAATAGTAACTTGCGCGTAGTGATTCTCCTTTGTTATAAGATTTGTAACTCTTGCATGGACAATGCGTGCCGGTTCTAAGGACTCCAGAAACTTCCAAACAACTGTTTTGTTCATTATGTTGTGTATCATATTCTAGAGTTTGTACAATATTTATTAATATACTTACACTGTATTGCATAATACATATAATACATAAGCAAAACTTACAGGGTATGCAGCCTCGGTAACATACTGCAGCAATTTATTCTTATCTTTACTGAGGATACAAATATTTATGCATTGCAATAAATTATACTTTATATCAATTTTCATGCAGCTTTCTATAAATATTCACGGATATTACTTACGCCGCTAATGCCTCATGTGCATTTTTATAAATATCCAATGCCTCCTCTACGAACAACTTCTTCGAAAAGGTTTCTTCGTACATCTTGATCTTTCTTAGAGCCATGTACGATTTACTCTTCTTTTCTATATATTCCACTTTTTGTTTCGCCCCCTGAACATTAAGCAGACAATTTCTATTAACACATTGGCGACGGATGACGTGTATACGCTTCATTTTTGAACTGTATTCCAAATCCCCCGTTGCCAATGTGTTAACATTTAATTTTCTTTGTAAAATGTTGCATTCGCCTTAGATATAATACGTACCGTTTTGGAAAGGGCTGAAAACTTTCCATCACCTTCCGGCACGACATAAGATTCAAATATTTGAGGCGTACTGCTGATAAGAATGGGTCTTTCCTGCCAACTTCTTTGCGGCAATATTCCGAATTTCTTCAAAGAAGATCTGATTTCTTCCGCTTGGGCCTCTTCCGAGTCATTGAAGTTCGGTAATTCTACTTTAATAAACTTTTTTCCTCTCTCCTTGCGGAACTTTGGGTTGAAATGTTTTCTTATAGTTCTAACTTGCTGGAAATTATTATTCGATGCCTGATAATTAATCGGGCCTAACAATAACGGCAGATTATTCTGGAAATCATTAAAATTTGTATTATAAGTAAGAAAGTTTATACTGTTTTGAACATTTATTTAACAAGAAAGTTCGAGGTTACCTGCATATAATTGCCGATAAAGCAAATTGTGTTCCTGCATTTTGGCATCATTCTTTCAAATTTATGTGTATGAACTTTTCTTGTTTTTAAAACTATTTAAATTAAATCACTTTTCGCACTTCTATTGAATGTTGCGTATAGGTTAGTAAATTAAGTCGAATAACCGCGATTTAATGAAGCAAATATTTACATACGTATAACATAGAAAATATGAATTGATCAAGAATATGTGAAATTATTATTATCTCACCCTATTCTTTTGGATTATTTTGTTTAAACAATGAAAATATACAGCGTAGCGAAGAAAGATGTGAAACAATGGCGTTGATGTCAACGGGCGGCAGAATTCATTTGCCGTTGAAATATTATCTTACTTAAATTTTGTCCCGTTAACAATTATGTGTAAAATGTCAACATTTATATGATCGTATAACGATAACAACAAATGATGAGAAATTGTTTTCTTAATACAAAGATAAACTAAAAATAATGTATCTTCGTGTAAAATCTATTTCAAGATCTCATTCGCCGCGCGATATCAAATTCAGATTAATAATTAAGTTGAAAGAAGTTAATAATAAGTTTTTAATAAATTCTCCAAATATATGAGAATTTATTTACTTTCGCCAATAAACAATTCCAACTGCATAGGATATTTTATGATGAGTAAATAAATTCAGAAGTTCTTTGTTTGGTTTTGAATCATCGATAAATTTATAAACAACACATCGGAGTTGCATATATTTATCCTGGTGTACTCGGACCTTTAATCGGTAATAATTCTTTTATAGATTCGTACAATAATATGTTGATGAATACGATCTTTCCTTTTTTAAAATAATTGTCAAAATTTCTCAGTTCTGCCAGCATGGAAATCTAATGGCATATCAACAAAATAAAGTACACGTGGGTAGCGGTAACACGTTTGGTGCCTAACAAAAATCCGTCGTGGAAAAGATTTAGCATTAGTGCTTTTACAAGAACGCATAATTGCATATTGAAACATTCCAAAAACAATTTATTGTAAGTTATTTAAACCAAAATGATCGCAGAATATACCTTGTATATGTTTCCCTCGAAAAGAGGTTATGTGATGAAAATTCATTTAATATCGCGTATGAAAAATCACTTAAAATTATTAATTAATGGACGTACGAATGAAAATCTTAAACATATACAATTATAAAGCTTAAGAAACATATATTCCATACAAAATGCATTATTAATTATAGTGCATATTTATGTCGTTAAAATATAAACAAACGTAAATTTGTTGTATAAGTTAAATTAATTAATACATTCTGCATGTCCTCTGTATAAAACTGTTTCACGAGAATTTGTATAACATTAGGTAAAAATGGCCAAAGCAAAAAAGAAACTGTTGTCGGAAGTTTCCCAACAGAAACGTAAGGAACAGAATAAGAAACGTTTGAATCCCTTTGAAGTGCACATAAATCGGGATAAACAAAACGTTCTTGGGAAAAAGGGCAAAGCTGACAGAGGTCTTCCGGGTGTATCGCGTACCAAAGCAATTAAAAAGCGAAAAGGGACATTACTTCAAGAATATAAACAAAAAAATAAGGATAACTTATTCTTAGATAAACGTATAGGTGAGAGACACGCCGGCATGAACGAGGAAGATAAAGCTTTAGCTCGGTTTACGGCAGAGCGTATAAAAGCTCATAAGAAGAAAAATATCTACAGTTTGAATGACGAAGAAATATTGACACACAGAGGTCAAACTTTAGAAGAAATTGAAAAGTTTGAAGATCCGAAGAGTGACGATGAGTACAGCGACGATGAACATAGAACCGGAAAATTGGACAACAAATTTGTAGGGGAAGCTCATTTCGGTGGTGGAACGTTATCAAAAGCGGACACTGGAAAATCAAGGAAAGATCTCATAGATGAGCTTATAGCTGAGTCGAAGAAACGGAAAGCCGAGAAGCAAAAAATACGAGAACAAACTATAGATTTAACAGAGAAGCTTGATTCAGAGTGGAAGGATCTGTTGCCGATTGTGTCGGCAGCAAATAAATCTATGGAAGAAATAACAGATAGAACAAGGGCCGATGATTATGATATCGCTGTACGCGAATTGAAGTTTGAAGCGAAGGGTATGCCTACAGATAAATTGAAAACCGTAGAAGAAATTGTAAAAGAGGAGAAGGAAAAACTTGAAGCCCTTGAAGCGGACAGATTAGCAAGAATGAAAGGGCTTGTTGGTGGTTCAAACAATGAGATTAAACATAAATCTGCAGATGATCTTGATGATGGTTTCATGGTAGAGACCATAAAGGATGAAATAGCTGCAGATGAAGAAGGTTCAATCGAAGGCACACAAGAGAATTCGAATAATGATAATAACAGCAATACTTCTGCTGATGATACTGATGATGATAATGAGGATAATGAGGATAATAAAGCTGATGACAATAAAGATAATGATGAAATTTCTAGTAATGAAGAGGCTGAAAGTGCAGACGTCCTACAGAATGAAGAATCAAATACTGTGGAAATGAGTAGGACTGATAAAACGAAAAGGAAAACAAAAAGCTCAACTAAAAATGAATCGAATAGAAATTCGGAGGAGGAAGAGTCAGAACTTGAAGATTCCCAAGAGGATAATATGTCGGACCTAAAGGAATCAGAATCTTCTAGCGAAGATGAAGAAGAGTTGGACAAACAAGATAGTAAAGATGCTTCCAAAGAAAAATCAGATCGAAAAATCGAAATTGATACTGATGTTTTAAACTTGGATGACAAAGCTAGGCAACAAGAAATCAGGAACGATCTGTTGAAACGAAAAGAGGTCATGGAAAATGCAAGGAGAGAATTGCCATACACCTATGAAGTACCAGAAAGTTATGAACAATTACAAGTATTGTTAGAAAAGCATAACGCTGATTACCAGTCAATTATTGTGGAGCGTATAATAAAATGCAACCATTGGACCTTGAATAATACGAACAAAGAAAAATTGACGAACTTATTTTTATTTTTGCTACAGCACTTAAATGATTGTGCTGTAGAAGATGATGTTGAAAGCATAGTGAAATGTTTTCAAACTATCGATAGGTATAATTACACGTCTTGCCGTGAAAGCTTATTTATTTAGTATAGATTATCATTTCTATTTAATTGCACGTATTCTTTTTCAGATTATCTCCTTTCTTGTATGATCTTGCACATCTCAATGCACAAAATGCAAGGTCTGTTATACAAGGAATTATAAAGGAAAAACACGAAGAGTTTGAGAAAAATAAAAGGAAATATCCTGGTCTAGATACAGTATGTTTAAAGTGCAATTACATTTTCTACACAAAAGTGGAAACCATAGATTTCTAACGAGCGTTTCATGTTTCAGCTTATTTTCTTTAAATTGGTATCTTTGATATTTCCGACGTCTGACTTCCGACATCCAATCAGTACCCCATGTGTAATATTTATGTCCCAAATTTTACTCAGAGGTCGTGTTAAAAGTAAAGTAGATATCTCGAAAGGTCTTTTTATAAGTACTCTCATTTTGGAGGTAATTATAATTCACTTAATTTTATTCCAATAATGGCTTAATAAAAAGTACAAAGTTACAGTGTAATCGAACAATAATATTTTGTTTACAGTACACGGTGCTAAGCAAACGATTTGCACCGTCTGTGATAAGCTTTCTGCGCGGAATAATTTATATATCCACGCCCAAACATTTAACTCAAGGAATAAAAATGATACCGCCATTCAAAACAATTGGAGAGTCTAGTAATCTGTTAATACTGGACGAAGATCAGAGTCAATTAGATATCGATCCAAGTGGAACACTAATGAAAGCACATGATTTGGAAGATGGACCATTAGACGACGAATTTAGAATAAGAGGTTTATCAACGGTGACAAATTTGTTACGTGAATTCAAAAATCATCTTGAAGAACTGGAAGCCGTGTATTCGATATTTGAACCAATTTTACAATTACTTAAGGCAAATACCTTCGATAAGTATCCACCAAGCGTGAAGAAACATATTAAGCAATTACGAAAAGACTTGAAGGAATTAAAGAATAAGAAACTGGAGTATATCGTGGTCGAAAAGAAGAAACCTAAACCATTAAGATTATATGAGCCTCGAATTGAAGTAGTGTACGTAACAATTTTACATAATATTGTTTTTATACATGTGCTATGTACAAATGTGTAAACGTGAAATGTTTTTGCAGATATGACGATAAGAGACACAAACCAATGTCCAAGGAGAGAGCCGAGAGAGAGAAACTATTGCACAAATACAAGAAGGAGAAGAAGGGTGCTATGCGTGAGATACGAAGAGACAGAACGTTCTTAGCGAAAATACAGATAAAACAACAAATCAAGAACGACGAGGAACGTAAACGAAAGGTGAAAGAGATCTTCGGAGAAGCTGCAACACAGCAGAGTGAATTAAAGAAATTCAAACGGAAGAAATAGTAGTTACAGAATGAAAATAGAATTTTGGAGTATGTGTACATGAAGTTTTTTCCACCGTTTACGCAAGGTATCTTGAATCCTTGAGTGTGATACACTGTAATCGCTATATTAGCGTTTGACGAATTAAAAAGAAAATATCTCAATGTTCGATTAAATGTTTCGTAATTCCAAACATTTCAATACAGAAAGCCCATTACCGCTACGCGTTTTTATTACGATACAGAAATTGTATTATACAAACTAATATTACCTTAAGACAATGAAATGTACATAAACAATATAGATATAATAAATGATTTATATAAATATTAGAATGGTTTAAATAAATGAAATGACCAATCTCTTGGAAATGAATCGTGGGAAACTGGAACTCTATTTCTTTCCGTCATATACTCGGGTAAAACTAAGCAAGTATTAAAACTGTCGAATGGAGTTTGTTTAATCTGATAAACATTACTATCAACAATTTTACGAGTACGTTCTGCTTTATTTTTTACATAAACTAAAGAATACCATTTATCAAAATACACCTTCTGAATTTCGATATTTTTGAACGATTGCATTGCCGCAATTTCTAATTGCATATCTCTTTCATAATCGTTATTGCGAAGTGAATTTCTCAAGATTTCTTTAAGACCCTCGCGTAACAAGAATTTTTTATATAGTTCTATCGCAACCTTTATATCATTGGTCATTTTCCTTTTTTCCGCAATGTACTCTTTCCAATATAAAAAATATTTCTGCTTAATCTTATGTTCCAACGTGGAGATGATAACAATTTCTTTCTTACGTATAGCGAGAACATCTTGCAATTTGCCATGCCAGTGTAAGATAAACTTTTTTAATGCAAAATCAGTAGCCACGTTGTTTAACTTCTCTTTGTGAACTAATTTTATTTTGTATCTCCGCGAAAATTCTTTCCAACGAGCGAAATATTTACGACTTAAATTGAACTGCGAAAACTGAATTGCTTGATTTAATTTCTGTTTTTCCTGCATAACACAATAAAGGGCCTTTCTCCACTTATTAATATAAATAATTTGTAGTTGCTTAGTAATTTCCTCGCGTTTGTCGTTTAAATAAGATAATTCGTCTCTTTTCTCTTTTCTATACGAAGCATAATTACGAAATTTTTTAACAACCTTGGACGCCAATTTTTTTCCGTAAAAACTTCGTGCTGTAAATGTCTTCCTCTTGTTGCATTTTTTTTGTATTACGTACAGGTGCCAAGTAATCAATATTTTACGTTTTTGTCTATCTTCCAGTAAACTTCTGAGTTCACAAACTTTTGCAGCGTCTTCTACTTTTTTATTGCACCACTCTAGCCATGCCAAGAATACTTTTTGTACAAGTTTAAAATTATAAAATATCTCGGCATCTTCAGTTGCCACTTTTTCAGCTATAGATTCCTTTACACACTATCACAGAAATAATAGATGAAATGCATTACTGCATCAATGTTAAGGAAATGTAAATAATTGTTCTTAAATCGTACCATTAAAAAGTGGCCAAAATATCTTTTCAATAATCTTTCTCTATTGTGTGCTGAGATGCGTTGAGCAATATTTAATTTCTCCTTTTTGTAATTGTGAAACATTTTCCAAGAAGAAAAATGTTTTATTAAAAGTTTGCTTTCATAATGCATAATGGCTAATTCCATTTTATTTCTGTTTAAAGTAAATTCGCAAACGTTAATCCAAACCCTTATAAACTTTCGTAAGATATTTTTGGTGTAAAATGTTCTAGCCTGAATTGAAAATTATTTACCAATCAGATAATAAATAATTGGAATTGTAATATTTAATTAACGTTACCTCGTCAACTTTTTCTTGCATAATTTTTTTTTCTCGTTCCAACATTACATATATTTTCCAATTCTTAATATACCTCCTTAAACAATGTAAATTATAATATGTGGTAATTCTCTCTGCATGTTCTTTTTTCTTATTTATAATTGAAATATAATTACACCAATGTTTGAAATATCTTTCCAGTAAAACTTTACGATAGTGCTTCTCAGCTTTTACATCATTTACAGAAATTACTGATTTATTCTTAGCGCTGTTATTCATCAATGAAACAATATGTTCCCATTTTAATAACACGTTTTTTGATAATGCATTTAGAACTTTCTTCTTTAACTTTCTGTGATAAAAATAGTTCGCTTTATATGTACCTCTTCGTGCATGCAATTTATGTACAACATACAGTTTCCAATGTTCAAAAACATTTCGTAATATTACCCTCTGATGCAAATTAATACGCGACTTCTGAATAAAACTGTATTAGAAAGATAATTAAATATTAAATACGCATAGTATTATTTTTTGTTCGCACTTAAATGTCTTACTTTGCAAACTGTTGAGTATCAGTGCCTATAACATCTAATATATCACTCTTATATATTGTATCTTGCATGATATTTAATATATTGTTATATTTATACGTAGGATTCTGTAGTGGGGCATTTTTAAACCAGTAATGCAATGACTGTAATTCCAAATTATTCATGCAACTCTTACTAACTTTCCTTCCCATTGAAATATGAATTTTATTAATATTCTTTTAATTGTACAATTACTTTTATATACTATATTAGATATTTCCTTATACTACTGAATTGAAGTACTAGCAATATTAAAATTAATAAAAAAATATATATGTATATTCATTTTTTTCATTGCCTGAAGTAAAAAGAAAATGTGGTTTAGATTAGCTTCGGAGTCATTGATAATGGAGGCTCTTATGATTATTTAACAACCGGTGCTTATTAAATACTCGATATAAAATAAAGTATCATGTAATAGATCTGCTCATATCTTATAATGAATTTAATATACTTTAATAAAGCAGAAAAACACGTTTGGATAGAGATGCGAGAAGATTTATATATGTCGTTTAATAATATAACCTTAGTAAGTACATTTCGAAAATGTTCTTTTTCCAGATAACGATTATTCTCCAATTATACTTGACGCTATTATTTGTCTCTGGTATTTATTTTTGATTTAATAATGATAAGGTATGGATGAAAGGATCCTGATAGCAATATTAAATAGTTGTGAAAGTGTTACGAAAAATCTCAAAAATTCGAAGGATTACGAGAAGCTATTGAAAGGAGACAAATTTTTACCAACATCCACCGATATATTTAACGCACTATGCTCATCGTTAACAAAATTACTATCGTACAAGGTATCCAAAGAGGCATATCAACGTTACACAGTTCGACTTCATGTAATTGTACGTAGTCTCTGTATCAAATAAGTACAGAAAGTTGGGTGCTTTCTTCTATGACCTAATTTTGTTTTAGAATGCTTTACGAGACTGGTGCAGAATAAACGATACATTGCGAGACTTCAAAATACTTAGAGATGAAAAGCATACATCGGCGTTGCTTAACAATTTGTTGGAGAAATATTTAACGGATGATATTTTGGATAATTGTGATTCTAGCAATGATCTATTGTCATTAACCAGTGCCTTGATTTGCCTATCGTCCACAAACTCCCATTACAAATACTACTTAGAAAGGGTACTACAAAAACTTACAGAATTGGAACAGTGCGATCAAAGCGCATACTTATTATGTTACGCAGTCCAAGAGAATCTTAATTTGAACCTCGGCCTTTCTACCATAGAAAGTATATACGAGTCGCAGAAATGCAAGTTAATAGAACAACCGTTATTAAACAATTTCGTGTCCTCTTGTACTGAATTGAATAAAGACGACGATGCGAAGAACTCTGAGAGTGGCAATCGGACAGATCAGTTGTTTGATTTCGCTAGCAAATCTTCGCATATTTTTCTGTTATTATGTGCTTTTTTAAAAGAATTACTGATACAATTGGACTATGCTCCAAATGTTGCGAATTTTATACAATCCACGTTGAAACGTATTACAAATCATTGCGAGACTCGAAGTAAAGATATTTTAGATCTCTATCCAAGAAATTTGCAGTCTCTCGTAATATTGCTACGAATTGAACCGATTTATCACACAGATGATTCTAGACATGCAACATTAAAGACATTACGAAATATTTGTACGGACGACAAAGATACTGTAATAGCATTGCTATCACATTACCCCCAGTGGTTAAAATTGTTAAGCGAACTTTTAGATTCGGATAATATTGCCTAATGGGTTTATATTATTGAGAACTATTTTATTTCTAATATGAACGAAGTTGCGCAGATTTTTTGAAAAATGTATATGTGTTAAATGTGGAAAAATGTAAATATTTATGTATTTAATATACCAGTGAATAAAAGAGCGCATTAAAATTAATTTGGAAGTTATATAGTATCAAAACAAAGTACCTTTATTAAATTATTGTTTAGCTTCATAATATAAATGTAATTTCGTTCGGAACAGAATATAATAGTTAAGTGGTTATTCGCATACAGCAGATGGTATTTGTTTTGCATTTCTTTTTGTTTTTTGCCAATTGCAAAACGCTAATCTAAGGTCGGGTGCTACCACGAACCACACATTTTTTTATCACAAAACTTATCAATACAATCTCGTGCAAAAACAAGCAACGTATTAAACGATACCGATCCCTCTTTACTAACATAACTGAGAAACAAGAACAGAAACTCACCCCAAGTCATTCAACATTTCTTTTCTCCGCGTAACAAAACATACTGCGCTGTTTACTCGTTTTCGAATAATGGAAAAAGTGGTGCACCATATAGCTATCACCAACGACAGCCGACGAAACTAATTAAAACGTAGAATTTCCAACACTTTCGGAACCACGAAGTAACAATCAGCAATACATTAATATTAAATTAATTTCGAAGTGATTGAATTTGTATCGCGGACGCTTCGTAAGTTTCAAACTTTGAATTTTCAAAATGGCGGTCGGAAGTCAAACCCTCCCTTACAAGTGTACCACAACGGCATAAACTAACCGATTTTCATTTCTCGTCAGTACAATATTGCAATTTGTGCTCCACAAAATTTTCACGTACAAGGCTATTGGCAATAAGGAAAACAAGTAATAGTAATAACAATTTACCGTGATAAAGCTGTAGAACTTGTCGAATACGCGCGGAAGCACCACTCATCCTGGCAACGCAGAAACCCACTGAAAACTAATCGAAACGTCTCGATGCTCAGCAAGGGAACTAGTTCCGTAAGGTTCTAATGTGACCCACGTTAACAAAGAGACCGTAATTACGCGTGAAACTACACGACACGCGAAGTGAAGAACAGAGAACAATAAATAAACGATACGCTCTAGCCGTGCGTAGAAAATTGAATCGCGCCATCGCTACTCGGAACCCTGTTGCGCATGCGCCCGTTCGACGGCAGGCGCGTGCGCATTTCTGTTGAAAGAATTACCGCGAGTTTTAAACCTGGACCGCCTCTAAGCGCGGCACCCCTTGAATTTCCTGCGAGGCTGTGGAACTGCTAGAAATATTCTCCTCCGACATCGTGCTTTTGCTGGTACTCGATGTAGTTATTGCGGAGCCAGAAGACATCGGGATGTTGGTGGTTGTTGGGACTTGTGAGGCAGGAGCGGACATGGATTTTTCGGAATTGATGGTGGACGATTCTGCTTGGCGTGGCAAGGATTTACGCCGTTTCAGCGACTCGCGTTGCCGTTGATCGGCCTGTCGTTTTTCCGTTTTGTTCTTTACGCCGCCGGGTTTCTGTGTTACCTGTCGAAGCCAATAAATCAAAGCAGGTCCATCCGATGCGAGGGCAATTAATTTACCCTTGAAAGAATCGTTTATATAAAAAGAAAAAGAATGATGAAAGAGTGCCGGGAAGAAGGTAGACAGGATTTGAATAGAACCTTTATGGCGGGAACTATTCGATAGTTTACAATCACATCGAAAATAATGCCTGGTATTTCGCGCGTTTTTTCTTCCGGGAACTCTATTTATTCTAAAGGGCGATTCGCACGTGTTGGGGCCAACTATAAGTACAGTTGCTTGCAAAGTAAAATGTTCTTGACAAAATTAAAGAGATTAAAGGAAATCTTGATAAATGATTTACTTTGAATAAGAGATTATAGCTGGTCCCAGAAGTATGAATCACCGTTACACAAACAACGTGATCGAAAAATAGGTGTTCATCATGAACTTTTAAATAATATTACTCTTTTGATTTAACTATCATTTTCGTCAAGTTCGATTTTGAAATTCCAGTTCTCTTTTACCTTTAATAGAAGCGATTAAAATCGTGTAAGATCAATATTTAGTTTTTATGCACGTTCATGTGCACATACTTTTGCTTATGGTACACCTAGAAGATATGAAATGTTTTCTTTTCATTTCAAACCATCTCGCGCGTACATTTAAATACGGCTGCTAAATATCGATAGGACCACTAAAACGATAATTTCCATTTAAAATATCGAAGACGAACATCGAAAAAACACTGTCCTAATTTTTGTATTGCACCTTCGACGAGTAGAGGAAAGACGAAAAAGAACTACCGCCCGTTTTTGAAACACGTTTTCGCGATAAAGAGAAGATTTCTTTCTTTCTTTATTGCTTCATTGAAAAATTCGCAAAGGAATTATATCAGCCAGCTGTCAATACAAAAGGATGAAAATATAGTCACTTTCACCCCAAATGAATAATGAAGTAAAGCACTAGAATAAAAAATGCATTTATATTTGACTCTTGGAACATAATTAACACATACGTTGTCTTGTAAAATGAAAATATTTGTTTCTGACTGCTAACTGTATAGTATAGTCATCCTATGCATAGATTTTATGGAACCACGCAATTTTCAATTGGTACGATCATGTTCTGTTTTAACATAAAGTGTATATAGTGTCCTTCTTCTGTGAAGCAAAAAAAAAAGGAAAAAGAAATAGAAAGCAATTTGTAGAAAGGAAGTCTTGTTGGCAAAAAAAGAAAGAGCAAAAACGTGTCCCAAAATGCGTTTTACCTGCAGATCATATTAGCTATATCGACGGAAAGAGGAGGTGTGGGGGTGGTTTTGGATCACATGGACCGCATCGCTATTTTCTTTCTTTTTTTTTTTACGTCCACGTTGAAAATGTCCGGGTAAAATTATAGACAGTAGAAATGTTATAAAATGAAATGCTCTGTTACCTTGTAAAACGTGTTACATTTAACATCGAGGCGATGAATCATTTTTTTTTTGTCGTTTAATGTTTTTCGTTTTCAAACTTGTTGTGAGCCGTAGTAGTACTGTTCCTATTACTTTTGTTCGTTTTCTTTCTTCGGTAATTGCTGTTTGAAAGTCAGTTCTTTCGTTTTCACTTCGTGTCGCCGAACAGACAAGTCAAATAGACGGGCAGCTATCGTGCTTAAAATGAATGCTGATTTTTCTTATCGTTAGAGTGTTTTCTTTAATCTCTCGCATTCTCTATCATCCCTCCCCCTCCCCCCTACCCTCGCATTTTGTCATTATTATTATTTTCTTTTACTTCTTTAGATCTCCTTGTCCATATCAGCCATACATTCTCAACCCCAGCAAACACGCGGGTTACGCGATCGTTAACACATTCATAGGGTGCGTGTACACGTGTTGTACGCCAGTGATTCGTTCTCTGATTCTTATTATTTTCCTTATTCTTGCCTTTCCCTTTTTTATGGTAACACATTTTTCGAGTCGTTCCCTGCAAGTTGGCCGAAAGTTCGGCAGCAATCGTGATCCACAAATACGAACGATCCATTCGATCGGGATGTTTTCGTCGCACTCGTGTCTGCACGTGCTGGTCGATCTTTCGCCCCCTCTCTTTTTTCTGTTTTTTTTCTTTAAATAGTTAATATATTAAAATATTACAAACTATGGCGGAGAAAACGTTGATTCGAAGAAATAATTAATAGTATGAACCATATATCCACGGCAGATCCATCCTCGTGCTCGTAACATTTTGAAAACTTGACTCGATTAGTTCTTCTTTTTTTTTTGTCTTCTTCACTTTTATATAACAATTAATATTATGCTGATATCGATCCTCGAAATAAATAACGTCCAAGAGCTTTGCGAACTGTTAAACGTTCCTAGCCGTCACGTCTCTGTTTAACATTTCACGGATATTGGGGACGATGCACCTTGAAGAGATGAAAGAGTACAAATTTGCTTCTGTTATCTTCTCCTCTTTTCTTTTCGTTTCTTCGGGGAAATTTAGATTCGTGAAGGTAACTTTTAGGGCTTGTGTATTGTATCGTAACAGTAAATCAATCAGAACTGTACATTTCGGGTGTCTATATGGAAGGGAGGATTAATATCGTTTACAAAAACGAGTCGAAAGATTCATTAATGATTAATATAGTTAGATGAATGTTTTATCCTGTTGTCTAATCAACTCGTTGCATTCTTCGATCGTTCGAATGCAGAGTGCTAAAAGTGCTATGGACATTAGGGCGCAATATCAAACCTAGAATATATATATAGCCTACCATTAACCCTTATGACTATTTACAAAGTTCATTAAACCAAGGCTTATCGAGAAACAATACAATAGAACATGATGAAAAGGCACAACAGTTGCACTTGTAATAAACTTATTTTAACTGTGTTCAATGGAAAAATGCTTTGCACTTTATGCCGAAATATTAACCCTTTATGGACGAAGGCCGTGATGTCTCAGGCAGTGATGTCATATATATCATCATGTCTTTTAATATTTAGTGCACGACTCTCCTCGAACAAAATATATTTATATATATTTATATACGTTCTAAAAGCACGCTAACAGTTTATTAACCCTTTGCACCGTTCAATTTTTTCTCTCTCTCTCTGCTTCAGTTGGCCAGCAACCTTACGATACTTTCTCCCAACTAACGATAAATACGATATTCACAATGAAGGAGCAACGCTAAAAGTGCTGTTGTGTTTCCCATAAGTCCACACAACAGGATTATCATACGGACAATAGGAGATTATTTCTAAATTTGATCAACGTTTAGAATAATCGTAGAAGATTCAAGGAATTTGAATGCAAAGGGTTAATAGAACATTCTCAGCTTTACATATTCAGCTGTAATAAAGAAAATCCTTTCTTTTTTTTATTATTATTAATTTCAAAGTATCTTCACTCCCGAAGGGGTTCCTTAACTGCCCTGTATGCACCCTGCACCGTGAAATACAATATTCATTAAGTGCATCAATGCAATAATACATTTACATGTTACACGCGAATTTCGCTTAATTTATATCTCATGATTGGTAAAAATTGGTCTCCGATGACTTCGAGGGTGCATCATCCCCGCGATCAGTAATCGTCCTTTTTTCATAGATTTCCTTCCCTTTGCAAAGAGATAGCTCGCTTCTTCGATTATTTCGAGTATACACGCACATGAACACATACACGCACGCATGCACACACGCGAGAGCGCGCTAAGAGGAAGAAAAGAAAACGCCACGCTTAGAGGTGCGATTCCCCCTTTTGTTCCTTTTTTTCTCGTTTCTCAATGAACAGAACACGAAGAAGAAGGGAAAAGAAGAAGAAAAAAACCCAGAAAAATAGGAAAGATCGATCCATCGGATCGAGAGAACCTGCATAAAACATTTCTTTCTTCCTTCCTTATTATTTTTTTTTTTTGCCATTTCTCTCGCGTAGCATTTTGCCATGCACGTACGTTCTTGTACACCGACACTACGCCAGACCTGAGTGGGCCGATTGACAAAACGATACAAAGAAAATGGATCAGCAGTAAATTGATGAAGCAAGGAACCAACGCGTAAAGCTTTTGCAGAGTGGAATCGGAAAGAATTAAAAATCGTCGTGGACGCATGATGGAGGATAGATTCGATGGTAATAAGGGGGGGTGGGGGCGCAGGGGTGCGTAAAAAGTGTAAAAAATAAGAGCCTTGGAAATCTACAGGAAAAAGGAAGTAAAAGAAGAACGAATTAAAAACGAAGAAATCAGCCCGCTCGAGGTTCGTCCTGGCAGATCGATAATCAGGACGCAGAACTGACGGTATGTTTTTTCTCTCTCTCTCTCTATCTCTCTGTGGTAATAATGATACTAATAGTTAATAATAGTAATAATAAGTATAATGACAATATAATCGTAATAATAATGATAATAAGAATAATCGCAGCGAGCGCAGGGTTTTCATACCGTGGCGTATCGTTCAATCTCCTGTCGCAAGCTGCGAGAATAAAATAGCGCTTTTACAATGCGAAGAAGAACGTCGACGCGACAGAGAGGGGGTGGTTTAAATTATCTAAAAACGTGCCGCCTTTAAACGACAAACAGCTACACTAGCCCGAACAAGTGTAGTGTAATTAATGAAAGGTCACATACATGCACGCACACGCAGAGGCACACACACGCAAACATTTTCTTCCTTTCTCTCCTACCGGGAGATTGATTATCGTATATTTAGTTGTTAACAGGGCGTTTTATCATCATTGGTTCTCTATGCGTTATAACAGCTTGCGAAACACGGCTCTGGTATGGAAACCCTACGTGATAATAGCAGTGATAATGATAACAGCAGTGGTCACAAAGCCCCACCAAATATAAACGTTCTCGGGTGTTGCGTATCGTCGACGATCATTTTCCATCCGCGAGTGTTGTTCTTTTGTCGTATTCATTCACGTTCACGTTCGTCGGCGACGTCGGTTTGAAAAAGGTTCGTCGATTATACCAAAATCCCGCAACGTTTTTTTTAATTATTTTTTTTCCTTGTAAAACAGCAAACGAAACACCAAGCTATTCTCTAACAATCACTTTCCCCGCTATATGAAAAAAAGAACATTCGATAGACAACTAATGGTCAATTATAAACTGTGTTAATCCGTGTGTGGCGATAGTAGAATTTTTTTTTTTGTTGCTTTACTTCGATAGAGTACTTCTCTCACTAGACACGATTCAACATATAGAAAGTTTATCGTTATTATTTAATAATAATTATTATTTATCATTTATAATTATTATCTTAAAGCTGTCTAAGGACTCGCTGCGTGGCAGGAGCGTCGTGGTTTTTTTTTTTCATCCTTTCATCATTTATCTTTATCCCCTCTTTATATTACTTTGCTTAGTATTTTTTTTTCTTTTTTCTTTTACTGTGTCAGAAGATTTCTTTTGTTTTTCTTTCGTTCACTTATACTCTCTCATTCCCTCTGTCCATCTGTGTTTCATTGTTTTCTCCTTTCCATTTTTCTGTTTTTTTTTTCTCGTTAGGTACGCTGTAGTCGTCCTCACTTTAATAACGTGTTTTTTTATTTCTTTAATGTTTTTTTTATTTTAAATGTGTATGTGTTATTATACACGCGATCGCGCACATCAGTTTAGACAGTGTGTCCAGGTCACCGACGGGTGTACGTGTGTGTATGCTTTATACCTTAAATATCTACTACTTGTTGATGCTTTGTTAATTTGTAATTTGTATAGATCACAATATGTCATACCATCTGCGTCAATTGAAAGATTTTCTCTATGCCTTTTCTTTGCCGTTTCCATCAGAACGCTCGGTTTGGACAATATTATACTTCTTGTGCACAGATTGCGGGTTCACCGACCCCCTTAAACTCAACGGAACAGTTTGACAATGCAAACAAACAAAAAAATAAAATAAAAAAAGGCGAACATGATAAAACGATATTGAAAGCATACGAAGAACGTGCGAAACCAATCGTTCCGAGGATTATATTATTTTTCCATTAATTTATCTACCTAATTGATCTTTTCAAAAAGCCACAATAATTTTACGAGAAGAAGAAGAAGAAGAGGGCGAAGTAGATGATGACGACGACGACGACGAAGAAAAAGAAGAGGGGATTTATGTGTGTCGATGTAATAATTCAAACTATTCTTAAATTGAAGAGGATCGGGATACATCTTCTCGTTGATTCACCCACTCGTGCGTATTCGAATCTGTTATTGTGATTTATATTTCAATATTTATATCATCAAAACCTACGTGCTAAGTAAATTCAGACCAGCCGAAATTGTCGATTTCGAAGGAAATGCAATCAAAGAAATATCTTATCGAAATAGATAATAGGTTCATTGCTAAAAAATAAATAAAATTTTTCCTCATCTCTTCAAACGTAAACGCGCCCGATAACGCACGAACCGGGACGCGTTCCCCATTAATTAAATAGCACTTTTATGCGTTTAATGCATCTATGCCGCTCCTCTGCTATCGAGCTCCATTTTAATTCCGCACCAGTGCGAAATATATTTAGATTATTATTTCGGTTAAATCTCGTCTATCGTTTCGATCACGTAGAAACGCAAGAGAACGGATAGATTATTCATCCTCTCGTCTTCCTTTTTACTCTTTATTATTTCTTTCCTCTTTTTTTCTTCTACCCATTTCGAATCCTCCTTTCCCACTCTTTCGTTATCATTGTTGATATTAGCACAGCGTTGCAGAATCGAAGCGTATTAAGATTTTCCTTTCCAATTGAGAAATAACATCGATTGCGTTAATTCTCCTCCGACACGGTCGCTCCTCGTCTTTGTATATTTATATTCATTTTGCCTTGTTTTCCATTTCCGTTCGTAATCGTTCTTCTCATCTTTCCCTTTGCCCCAACGTCTCTTTGCCTTTCGAGTGTACCATTCGTATCAATCTTTAATCTGTTCCTGTCACGCGTTCCCCTTTCCCTGTCCCGCGTCCAGGGGACTTAAGGACCTAAGCGACTGCAGGCCCGCAACACCTTCAATTCGATTGATCGCGCGTTGCCAGGTGTTACAGTTGCCTGGGTCCACGGACATTGGCATTTCGTTACAATTATACAGTTATATAGATTCTATATAAATACCTATTATGCATTCGTATAATACATACCTAATATGCAATTGTGTTAGAACTCAGCCGTCACTCAAACGTAACGTAATTACGTACGCGTGCACACCGTCTCTTATACCGTTCGTCTATCATGATGATGGAAATATTCTCTATCTCTCGGTGTGGTGTATTTATATATATATATGTATATATAATAGAATGTTTGTGTATGTGTGTGTGAGAGGGGAGCTGATTTCTATCGATATCTCATTCGTATTTAATATGTGTTTCACGATCATTGCTTCTTTCGATGCGCTTGTGTACGTGTACATGTTTTGGTTGCAGTTACGTGGGGACGCGTGCGTTTATGTACGCGCGCGTATGTGTACATATATATGTATATGTATGACGTGTCTTGTTGTGTATACCATTGTATCTCTGTACTGGCGTCTCTAAAATTTCAGACAGCAGAAAATTATCCGTGTCCGCATGCGCACTCTCCCGTACGAATCGGTGAAACAAAACGTAACATAATTAACTTTGTATAATATACATATTATAAGGGATTCGTATTCGGCTAGAATCTTTTTTTTCCTTTCCACCTATGTTATATATTATTTCGTTAATTACCTTTGCTCTTCATTTTTAATAGAGACGTCGTTCAGTTTGCAAACGAGTGCGTACGGCGTCGCGGTTCCTAGATTTGCGATTCGTCGTTCACGCGTCAAGCGAGTGAACACTTTTCTTTAACCCCCGCCCACCCCCCGACAACTCGACTTAACTGTTCGACGATCATGATAAACGACGAGCGTACTATTCACTCCCCGCGCGAAAGACAAATTACAGACAACAGTTTGTCCACTTTTCGGTTTTCGTCATCTCCCTTTCCTCTTCCTACGCTCTTTAAGATCGTCCCCAGTTAAGCCGACAAGTGATTGGCCCGCTTTCCACGATCAACGAGACTTTAGTCTAACAACGCGACTACCCACACCACGCTCTCCTTTCTTCCTGCGATATAATCGTTAATATAACAACTATTCATTTATTCATAAATTCTGAACGATCAAATTCAATTGTAACGTGATATCCACTACAGTTCATTTCCCACAGACGATCGTTAAATCTCCCCCCCCCTTTTTCTCGTTCGAGCAAATATACGCGGATCAGCGAATCCATTTAAATCGGCCCGGTGAAAGTCCTGCATTTGTTTTGCAGACAGGAAACTTTTGCAAGCAAGTGAAACAAGTAGAAATGGAATAAAAAAAATATATATATATAAATATATAAAATAAAATCGATGGCGGTATAGATAATATACCTTAGGAAATGAACGGTAGCACTCATAACGTTAATCGATGGCAACTCGTAATCCATCTAAGGACATCGCGCAATAATTCTATATATCCACGACTCAGCCGTTGCGTGCCCTCCGTGGAATCGCACGAGCGGTAGATTCGTTTCTACTTTTGTTTTTCGCGCACACACACACATCATCTATCCTCCTTTATCCGCTATCCTTTCATCGTATTATTATTCCTCTCTTGTCTTTCTATTTTTATATTAACTTTTTTTTGCCTTTCCCGAAAAATTTTCTGCTCTCTCTTAGTCTCCACGATAGATCGGCGTCGACTCGAATGATCCTCTAATCGACCCCGCTTGCTATCGGATCGGCGTGCAACTACGAAATTCTATGCTCGGCAAAATCAGCACTGGTGCCGATTCTCTGCGAACAACTCTCTCACCGACGATACTTTTGTCTGTAGACAGAACCCATTTCAGGCGAGTTTTGGTGTTTGTTTGTTTTTTTTTCTCTAGTTGACGACGAGTGACGGTGATAGTGACGGTGTCGATAACGATGACGGTGACGGTGACGGTGACAATGACGATGTCGATGAAAAATGGCGATGACGATGATGGCATAGACTCTGACAAGTTCCTTTAGTTCGCTTAATGACTTGAAAACGAGTTACGGTTATAATTCCAATGTTCGAGTTAAGTTAAAGCCTTTTTCACTTCATTAAGGGAGAGTCTAAATTTGGATTGGGGTTAGGCTGTTGTGAGGTCGATGGTGATGGTACCTGTGCCACCACCGAGCCCCTCCCCTCGGGCAAGACATTCCCTCCGCCGCCGCTGTTCATGCCGACGTTGCTTCCAGCACCACCTCGTTCTCTCATTCTTTCACAGTAATCGGCGAATATATCACGGAAACGCGCCCAGGATTTCTCTGGCACGGTGATTGCTGATCTAAAGTGTGTCTTCACCTATAAAAACGATAATATTATGTTGCTTTTTGTCTTTCGATACTGTTGCATTTATTATTGATGAATATTTATGCGCATATAAATATTTTCGGATTCTGTACGATTGTACTGATGCATATTGTTGGCGTGAACCACGTCTATGCGAATTGCTACTTCATATACAAGCTGCGGATAAATTGAAATTTCCAAGTAATAGACATTCAGATTGCTACTAAATTCTGATCATTTTAACCAACGACTATGCACAGTTAATTGTAACAAGTATTTCGATCAGATCACTTACAGTTTCCATAATCCTTCGGCCCCCCCATTTTATTTCCTCGTAAATACATTCACTACCATTTGTATCAGTCCACGCATTTACACGAATCCCCCTTTACCCCGTGAATCCACCCTTTCGGAATATCCAGCCATGTTAAGACATAGCCCGTATTTTTAGCCGACGTTATGTACGCACCTCAGAAATTCTCATGTAGACACCACGGTTATTCTGGCCGATATCAAAATAGAAATTCTTGCTATCCACGCGCATGTATCGTCCCTCTGGCAAGTCACCCTTGAAACTGCCATCGTCTGTACCATACTCTTCGAGGAGGTCTGTCAACGCGTCACGGAACTCAATCATACCCTGTGCTGGTATCGCGATCTGCGTCCTAGGTCCTCCCCGTGTGATCGTCTGCGACACCTGTCCGACAATTATCCTCGTTTCAATAGACATTTCATACATAATTCGTGAAAAATTTAAGCATCGTGCATGACGAAAGCGTTTCTCATTTTTGTTAAAACGATGAATGATTCGGTTGCTCTCTTCGGCGTGTCTTTTTCTCTTTTTTCTTTTCTTTTTACCATTCGAAAAAGTTGACCATTTAAAATTCTAGATGATATCCAAAGAGACAGACCCTCTTCCTTATCATTTAGCGTAGAAATTAAATGCATTGGCTGGTACATACAGGGTGACTCACCCGCAGGAAACGGCCGCGTGCATTTTCCTTGAGGTCCAAGTAATACCGCCTGTTATCCTTCGTCATCACTTCCGACTTCAGCTTCCCATCGTCTGGTACGTTCTCCGAGCTTGGTGGACCTGCGGGATCGGTGGTTCGAACAGGAAATAAGCACGCGTTAAATTCTTGAATCTCGAATATTGTTGGATGGGTTTTTGTCGATTCAACAAAGGCGAGTCAACGTCGAGTCAACGTTTATATTAAAGAAAGTATCGTTCAACAAGAGATTGCGGTTTACCTAGAGATGCATAAAAGTCACTAAACGTCGAAAGGTAGTTCCGAAACTCGGATGCTGTGCTGAGTGCCAGATAGATTTGGCTTCTCCTTCCATCTGCGCCGATCTATAAAACAAAAGCACTCTCATTTCATTTGCTTTCCATGTTGATTGACGTAATAATATAATCAACTTTTATCCTTTTGCCTCTCTAATAGACAAACAAATTGGCCAACGCAAAAGGCGTCGAAAAAGGATAATTTGAAAAATACCTCGGCCACTTTGATAAACCTTCCACGTCTGTTCTGTTTCACATCGAGATAGAATCTTTTACTCTGGATCTGCAGCATTTTCGTCGCCAACTCCTGCTCGACTTGCTGACTTTGTTGGCCTGAAAGCATTGCACAAATCCAATTAACATTTCACATATTTCGTCACTCATTAATTCGTTTCAACTAGTTTTCTATAAAACAGCCTCGTTTTGCTACTATTATATATTTGTGTATTATATGTTTGAATAAATTTGATTTTCAACTAGAAAATATTCCTCATCGGAGTGCTATAACATAAAGCAATGGAAAACAATTTTCTAAGTCACACCTTTTAAATCTACATTTAATTTCCTCATAGGATCCTATGCTGTACCATAAACACCGATATTGCTTAATCTATTCTAAGCCGAACTAACTGCTCAACGAAATCTGACAAAATGTGTTGGCATGATGGCATTTCACAAACAATTTCAAGACACTAGTTTCAAATAAAAATTTGTTTTCAAAAAGAAAATTGTCACAAATTGCAGCTAATATTCTACAGTTAATTTATACACATCGCCGTTTCCAGTATAATTGCAATCCCAATTTCGTTCCAAACGACTTTATCTAAATCACGATAGTCTCTTCTAAAAAAAAAATAAATGAAAAGAAGCACAAACACATTAAAGGAATAAAGGATTAGCTACCGATGAAAGGATTCCTCCTCGATAAAAAGAGGATTTATCCAATGGTTGCAGACATTATCATGGCTAGTTCATGGCTGTCGAAGAGGAAGAATTTCCAGGGGTGGAAGGTGGGCTGGTCACAGGGACGAGGATGAGGGGGTGAGTTCGGAAAGAGGTCACCCAGTATTTATTGGGTCAGCTCTTTGCCGGATTCCCCCGAGCTACGAGAGAGTTTCTGGGTCAAAGAGGCGGTGGAAATTCGATGATCGTCAGACGAGGACAAGGTAAACCTACGGTGCCCCGATTCTAACGAAGCTTACCTAGGTAGGTGAATAAGCCTGTAGGAAGTCCTGTAGGTACAGGGAAGGACGCGCGTATCGATAAGGAGGAGGGAGTGAGAAAGAGGGAGGGTTAGATGAAACCGTGGAGCGATGTTGCTAGTCCTCCTCGTCCTCGTCGATCAATAACAGCTGCACCAAACAGGTCAACGACCCGTTTGGTGCCCTACTAGGACCAGTGGATACACAACAGACTATTTTTTTTGGTGTTATCAACCTTGTTATCACCTTTCTGCAAGGATGAAGATCTGTCGGCCATGGACGAGTTTAGTGGGTAGAATCGGTCATGGTCGAAAGATGGTACAAATATAGGAATGTTAGGTGGGAGTGGATAAAAGGGACGGGGTGGAATTTTCTCATGGAAATGAGGCGGATTTTAATTTGTGGTAATTGCGAATATTTCTACGATGGAAATTTGCCTGTCGATAAAGATTTCCATATTTTAGGGTGCCGGTGGTAATAAAAGAAATATAAACGTAGTCGGACAAAAAATTTGCGATGAATATTTCATTTCAATTTTTTGTACCTTCGAGACGATCTTTATGTCCTATTAAATGGAGGATAAATTATTGATTATATAAATCCGACTTTTTTATATTGGCAAAAATGTCTACGTTGAGAAAGTTCCCGAATTAATCCCGACGTTCCGAGATTCAGGGAGTCGTTTAAAATTAGAATACATTTCCATAGCCACGACATTGAATTAAAAACGAATCGCACAAAGCACCAAGTAATTCTAGATAGAAATATTTAAAAATATTGTCTAGAAAAAAATGATCTGAACTATTCAATTTCGATACTAAATCACTGCAATCCAATACAACTAAATGCAATGTTCCCAATCTTAACGTTTCCATCTAAGCTCGACAAATAACTAATGATCGACAAGGGGTTCATCAGCAATGAAGCATCTTCAACAATTTCAAGCATCTAGCCACCCCCTTTCGTAGCTCAGTGCCCGAAGGATTGATCCCCTGCGCGAAACGTGCGTCGAACGATCGATCTAACTGTAAAGGGTTTCCTTCATTATTACGTACTGGACTGTTGCAGGCTGCCCGGAATTGGGACAGGGCTGAGGTCGCCCTGGAAGATCCTGCTCTTGAACATTCTGCTTGTTCCTATACACACGCTACCGATAGTTCATGCACCTGAACCCTGCTGTACCCCTATCCTTTTCCTCATTCCCCCTTCCTTCGTACGAAATTATTTATTTTCCTCCTCTCCTTTTCCCCTTTTTCTTCCTGCATCACCCTTTCCCCAATCGATTACTATTTTCCGTTGTTTCCGCCAGTTCTCGAGCAGCTTATCTCTTATTCTTCCACCGTCGATTCTGAGCCGCTTGGTGCGCATCTCGCAGCCGGTTAATCCGCAACGTAGAGCCCTCAAAGGCACCCCTCTATCGCGAGCCTGGAAATTGGGACAGGGTCGAGAACACTTCACAAAGAAAGAGCCTCTCTCTGCTCGACATCCCTCTGTGTGTCCGTCAATATGTCTCGCGCACTCTCCCTCTCTTCTCTCCCTTTTCTCTTTCGTCTTCTGGCTCACCCTCCACTCTCCCGCCCTCTCATAACAGTCCCTTTAATCTCTGACCACCATCCGAAACGACATTTCTAAGAGCCCCTTCCGCCTTCTCGATGGACTCTGCATGTTTCTTTCAAATACTAGTTCTCTTCTCGATCGTCCACCCACTTTTTCCATCCCCTTCTTCCTGCATCTCCGCGCATCCAGCCTCACCATCACACCCGTCCGTCATTTTCCACCGAACTCCACCCTCGCACCACCCTGCCTCCGCCACTCTAGGTCACCATTTATTATCAGGCGACAGAGGACCCGTTTGATCTGCCTTCAGCAGTTACGACCGATCGACTAACATTCTCGGCTCAATTGAGATACATTTACGTCCCAAGGGGTACCACTGCTCAGTTAGCATTGTTAACGCGAACTTATATAAACTTCCACGATTCTCCAGGCAAGTCCTCGACAATCTCCAGTTTAGAACTCCCCGAGTAGTGTACTATTCCCTCCGATCGCCACTTTCCATCCTTCCCCAAGATTCAATCAAAGCCTTGAAGACCAAAATACGCAGTCCTTGCGTCCCCTACTCTCGTCAAGCCTATCCTTCACCGTCCCATGAAACTGCATCCCATATCTTCCACCGTCTCCAAAGACCCTCCATCAATTTCAATTTTCTCTCCTATCAACCAGCTTCGGCCGCGAGCCTCGTCGTTATCTTCAGGCCCGTGCCATCCTCCCGTTTCTTGCTGCCGCTGCACCCGTTGCCTTCTTACGTAACCGGCACGTCCTCTCCCATTCTTCCCGGCCAACTAGAGATCCTCCGGTGAACGTTTCTCGTGCGCTCCCGGACGCATCCCGGTTTTACGAGGCGAACCCGACGTGGACGCCGACGACGACGTGGTACGAAGTGGGCGGGTGCATTGATCTCTGCGCCTGGAACGCGACTCGTGGCGCTGCACCGACCTGCCTCAATACGAACTGCATATTTTCGTTTCTCCCTTCTACGTTTCGCCCCTCTGCCACGGGCACCATCGTTTCTATGAACGGCCACGTCCGACGACGGCTGCTCTGCCTTCGACGCCTCTGCGCGTCGACGCGTCAACCCTGGCCTCCTCTTCTCTTTACTCCTGTGTTCGCCACGCACACACTGTCATAGCCCAGGAGGTGTTCCGGTTTGAACTTCTGGTTTTGTAGCGTGATTTCCTTGATTGGGTGAAAATTTTGCTGGCCTGCACTTGGATCGATGGCTGCGTTTATCGCGGTTTTCGTTTTCCATGATCGGATCTTGAATTGTCCGTCGAGTGGAGGATTTTATAGGTCTCTGCGGGCCGAATATCCTGCAGCTTTTCTGGATTTTTTCAAGTTACATTAATTCTTTTGAGCTGGGCCGAAACTGGAGAGATTTTGTTTCAATTTTAAGGTCAGAATACCTTCAAAATATCTGAATACTATTGATAGCATCACGATTTAGATACCTTTTTTGATCTGGCTACCTTTATTGTACCCAATTCCCTCGGTATTTAGCATCGGTGATTCTTGAACACAGGCAGTGAAGATTCTCCGTACGGTATGAATGCGTTGAGCGCATGCATGATTCATGATGAACACGAACTCATTGAATTTTTATCCGTTAGAAACAAGATAGAGGTTTCCTCGTAATACTCTGCGGCCCGATCCCCTTGCGTTCAATATATTTCTCCCCAGTACGTGCTACACGTCTCTTCAGCAAATACTCCAATACTTTTACCATAATATTTCTTGCAATTACGATCCGGCAAAATGTTATGTTGATGGGATACTGTTCAATTAAAATTGAACAGAGAGAAATGTGTGTAACCGCTACTGTGTTAGTGATGAAATATCGCGAACAAGACAATCAATTGACATTTTAATGGAAATGTCTGAGCACCTAGGCTTAATCTACTTAATGCGTCTGACTGGGAGCCGGAGGGACTAGAGGACTTTCTACTGTGCAAGTGCATACGTAGAATTCATTGCAGCCTTTAATATCTCGTGCTAAATTTCTTTCGTAGCTTTCAAGGAATAAACGTGAACCAATATTTACGAAACTCTGCCGAGAACGTCGAAGCAAAAGTATGACCAATCGGGTATTTCGTCACTGATCAGGAGGGTCAGCCGAAAAATGTATTTTTTCCCAGCTGACTCACAGTCAGTAACAGGAATCTCTGATATTGCTATCAGTATGATTGGTCATCAAACTTTTACATGTTATAAGAATTGAGTTAACTTGTTTTGACAATCTTTAATTCACTATCTAATAATTGATCCATTTTACCGGATTAACCTGAGTAAAAAAATATTGAACAGTAAAATATATCGTCTGGCACGACAATTTTAACTGTTCAAAGTCTAACGACTGGTCTAAAACGTCACAATACATGCTTGTTGAATCGCGGAGCAAATTCATTGACGTAGCGGGCATTAATTAGGGACAGATTTCAATGAACCTCGGTAGTCGAAGCGAATGTGAGGTTAGACGAAACACGATTCCCTGTTTCGAGACTGAACCGTGATCTAAACGCTAGACGACGAGTTTTTATGATGCGAACTAAATTCTATACGCATTGGAACTTGAAAGACTGATGATTCCAGGTTCCTCATTTCATTACAATATTCGTCAGCACGAATGACGAAAGCGCCAATGGATTTCTGCGAATTCCGCGTTCGTCTGTTTCTCACGGTCGGTAAATTATCTCTGTGGGAGACGTGGCTGCCGATAAAGAATGCGAACGATATTCGCCAAGCTGCATACATTATTTTCTAGCTGTTCGAAAATGATAGTTAATATTAAAAACAAAATTTGTACAACGCCAAAGTTGAACGAAAAGTCTAGAGAAAGATATTCTTATTTTCTGAGAGAATCGTGCGAAGGGAACCAGTTTTTTCGTCCCGCCCGAATTTGCTATTTTTAATCTGAAGTTTCTTAACATTTACCGCCGTTACTGAATCATCGGACAAGTATTTCAGTACCGTATGGACACGGCACATCGTTCCTATTTCAGCTTCTAGAGCCTTTTTTTCTTTGCTTGCTAAAATGCCAACGTTCAAGAAAACAGGACTTTACGTTCCGCGATCTAACCTAGGCGAGGTGCGAAAGTCCTAGGGATGTTTTTACTACGGGGAAAAATGAAGAAGTATTGCTAATATATTATGAATGCACCTGTTTTGTCAAATCTGAATAGGCTAAGGCGCGATTAGTTATTTAAATTAATGTTCATTGTATTCAATTCAAGTTCTATATCTGTAGGTCTGATTTGTATGTTCATCAAGGATGCTTCATTTCATTGCAATTGTACGACATCCAATTATTTACCATTCGCTAGCAAAATGCTTGAATAAATAAAACTAGCGATAACAGATTATCAATATCGTCTAGTGTTTCAAATAAATGGCACGCTATTAATCTCGAACTAGCATGATTATTGAGCAACAGCTACCTTCAGGGCACCAGTACTGTATTTTGCCAATTGTGTCAGCCCAATCATTCGCTGTGTTTTGTTGACCATCGCCTTGCGAAATTTCGACGATTTCTCCCATGGTACAGATTTATCCAGACACTTGCAGCAACAGTACAAAAAAGTCTAACCGCGATTGCAGGAGCAGTTTACATTGCAAAATCGTCATTCCAATATCTATCTGCGATCACTCTAAAGCTTTGTAACCGCATTTCAAAAACGTTTTTATGAGAACACATTTGACACACAGTCACTCAATTCAATGCACAACGACAATAAAAGACTTAATATTTCCAAAAATACATTACTCCCCAAATGGCAGTGTTCAACAGTGAAACACACTGTTTAAAAACATTATTTCACAGATCAAATAAAACACTCGCGCAGCTTGCTCGAGAAACTCAATCACAGATTTCTCGCGTGTCGCGGCGAACTCGATTGATCGCACGAGTGACTCGCAGTCGGTCGACCGATCGCAGACTCCGGCTATCTTCACGGTGCAACGGCTTCAAGCCGGCTTTACCGCTAAAAGATTAACGCAGGATTTCCAAGCAAAGATCCTCGTCAACACCGATCAGTTTATTCGAAACTTTCACAAGCACCCAGATATTATGTCGAGAACAGATGAATATAGGCAAATGATAGAAACAGAGAGAAGGGAAACCAGCGCCAGAGAGAAATCGTTGCAACGATGTGTCACAATGGGAACAGGGTGAAAAGAGCGTCAACGTAATAACGCAGTCATGTCGCGATGACACATCGCGTTTGCTCCACTGGCCGTCATCGCGGGTTTTTGCACTTGATACCGTACGGCTTGTTGCACGACCCCGCGATACATATTGTCGAATGAAAAGCTGGACAGTACAACGATACCGATAGAAGAGGAACAACGACGCGCCATCGAACACGAAATCGTACACGAATGACGTGCCGGTCATTCATGGAGCCCGCCGTCATGCCGATGGAATGCGCACATCATGGTGGTGAAATTCTGACGACCAATCAGCGCCCGCCTAGCACCGGCTTCTGCGCGCGAACCATGCGCGCCACGTGACTTCACCGCTTGTCCACGTGACATTGTTGCGCCTCCCACCACGCAACCCAGCTCCACGGCATGATCGCATGACGTCACGACCAGCTGACTGCGCTAGTACGGTTCCCTACTCCTCTTCCTCGTCCTGCTGCCAGGCTGCTTCTGCCGCTACTTGTACTCTCCCTCGACTTCCATTTTTCGATGAATCCATTTCAAACGCTCCGAAATTGACGCGTTACCAACGCGACTTGCCCGCACACCGAGAATAGCCACAGAAGGCTGTTTCGGTGTGACGAAGATTTGGTTTTCGTAGAGATATTGAAAACCGAGGATGCACGAACGATATAGGGGAATTATTTAGAATAGCGATTTTGAAAACAGATCTGCAAGTTTGGCCGTGTATTTCTGTGATATCAGTATCTATTGCACCAGTTAAATTTGAGAATTATCGGCGAAAGTAAACGGGGCAATATTTTTCCTCAAAGATGTGAAACATGCCGACATTCTGGAGAATAGATTAATGTTTATCTTTACGCTTAAATCTACGCTAAGATTTATGACCCTGGTCTTCCGATACCGCTCGATAAATCCGGGGTCAATATTGCTAAGTAAAATGTTGGCGGAACTGGTTATATAATATTTGCAGGATATTATTCAACACCGAAATGTTAACGAGGCTGTTTTATAATTGAATAATAAAAACTGTTTTCAAAAATATTCTAAAGTTCTTATACTTAATGGTTTCATTTCTTTTTTTTAATATAAATTTACTCACCAGGGTCAAAGTCAGCACCCCCCGCATCCATTCCACCTGGATTTCCATATCCTAAAATGCAAAAATGATAATTGTTAGTAACAATCACGAGGACTGTGAATATTAGAATGACGCTCGCAGGGAATCAATCCTATACCAAAATTATATTTCGTCAACCTGGGAATCGCTTGAACACAGCTAATAAGAGCACGCTAACTTTTATTATCTTGGTATTACCGTACCAAAAACAAAACAATCCAAACCCGTCTCCGTTCTACATTAATAAAACAAACGGAATAAGAAACAGGTCGACGGCGGGCTCGCGACATTTTGAAATCTTATATCTGGGACTCCAAAATGAAGCACACATAGATCGTGCAAACATGGCTAGACCTGAGAAATACTGGGCTATTACAATTTATTATAAACAACGAACACTAACGATGGGAGTAACAGTTTTGCAAATGGAATCGATATTTCGATAACATAGATTCGTTATTAAGTAAAATGAACGCTGAAATATTATAATTGGCCATACGTGCAAAACTTTGCGAGTAACATTGACATACTGCCGCAACGCCGCTTAATTATTGACAAACTATTCTAACATCGTTTTGCATGTCGCCCGTGAGAAGCATTACATAATTTTACGCGTAATCAATCACGTTACATCAATCAAATTTATCGTAGTATCTTTCCTGCGCCTAAGAAACCACGACAGTGTTACGATTTCAACAAGTACACCTGATAATATTAGTTCCGAATGTGTATCTACATATTTCCAAATATTGATTGATATCATAAGCCCCCTGTGAATATTTGTATTCCGTAATCATTATTTGTTCAAGCATCGAATGGCAATACGCTGCCATTCGATTCTCGTTTGATCATCGATAGTCATACGTTTATCGGGACTCCCATTGATTGAGCATTTTTCAACGATAATCGAATTATATACTCCCATCGCTAGCGATGCCACCATAGATATACGTCGTGGCCGTTTCGTTTCGAGGCCAAGAGCCAGTTACATACTTCTGGAGTGGGGATTCGCTTATGGCACGTGTGAAATTTACGCGAATCGTGGCCAGACCGTGGTCCGTCGTTTTGCTTGTGCACACCTGCCAATGTATGTATATACATATATGCACGTGCATACGCTAGTGTACTTTCTGTGTGTACACGTATTATATGTGGCTGCATGTATCATATGCGTGTGTGCCAGATAGGTGGATCGGCGAGTTACATCACGCATATTCACTCGGGACTATTCCGGTTGTCTGGTCGAGCACGGTCAGTGTGCCTGTCACACGGAACTGACAAACAGAGGAGGGTTCACGTCGAGCGCGACTTTCAAAAGAAACACCTGGGAGAAGCGACGCTGCTATGCACGAAAGGCGTATCGGAAGTTACGAATGCTCACAACTCCGGAGGGCTGTAGACGTGGAGGAGAAAAACGAAGCAGGGAAGGAAGGGAGCGAGAAACGAAAGGAGGGAGAGAAGAAACAGAAAAGGCCAAAAAAAAGGGGAGAACAAAATTAAAAGCGCGAACCTGAAAGGGACAGAGAGATATGGTGTACAACGCATGCATGTGTTGAGAAAAAGGGGGAAAGCGAGTGAAAAAGAGAGGGATGGACCGAGTACGGGGCGCGAGGCAAAGAGGGAGCCAGCGTGAAAGAGTGACAGAGACAGAGAGTATGCGAATGAGAGAGAGGCGTAATGAAAAGAAGAGAGAGAGAGAGCATGAGTAGGATGGAGGAGGAAAGAGGACGGGGTTTGTCTCTCGGCCGATACGCGGCCGGCCATCTTGGATCCTGGGTATCGTTGAAAAATAGCAATTCTTTTCGGCGGTTGACAGAACGCCACGAGGACTGAAAGGAACGATCGGGCGTCTGTGTGGCCGCAGCCCTCACAGATCGTACGCGGAGTAACGGCGCGGTTCAAACGCGACGGAGGTCGTCCCGTTTGCTCATGGAAAAGACGGTCCTGGTAACCGGAGGCGCAGCACACGGTGCCACGGGCACGGAAAGATGTCGGGTCGCGCACATTTGCAACACGTATCAGAAATCGTGTCCGATACGGAACATGTCGGACATTTGTACACTCAAAATCGTACGATCTTCTTATCCTTACTTTGCGGTTGATCGTCCAGGCTTTCCCGGTCAGACATTGCTCTTTAACGCGGTCTCTCTCTTCGGTTCCACGCGTCTTCCCTCGACGTCTCGGCAACAGGCCCCAAGACGACCAAAAATCTCCGTCACTGTCCGTGGCGCGACCCTGATATATCACCACTAACCAGCCAGCTCACCAACCCAGCACACCACTTGCGAATTTTTCACTTCTTCACACACCACGGTCCGACCGCCGACCGACCGTCCGTCCACGGCACCAGTCGTCACCACCACCACCACACGCTCGCTCGCTCGCTCTACACGGTTCCACGCTCGCTGGCCCGACTCGCACTCGCCCTCGCTCGCTCGCTGCTTCGTCTTTCACTCTTGCTCCACCTCCGAGTCCCGTCACGGTGCGAGAGAGCGAGATACAGCTACACTTACTCTATGCGAACGCACACAATCCTGACCTTTCGTCGTGTGATCTGCGCGTGTCCATCTATATAAGACTGCTTCATAGCCACGACACGACTGTTCTCTCCTTCTCTTTTGGATTAACGATAACAATCCACTACTTCTCTCTATCGCTCCTCCGCTCTTTTTAGCGGTTCCTATTGCTTTATCTCTGTTTTACTAACTGCAAGCTTCACGTGCGAGCGAATGGTGGCAGCACCGTATGCTAGCTCGTATCTCGCTTTCTATCGAAAGCTATCGTATCGAATCGCGAGGACGTCCATTTTCCGTTCGACCTATCGAACCAACTTGGTGGCGCTATAGTACATAGACTTTCGACTCCCTGGCGCAAACCACGCATGCGCAGAGTAAGGGTTGTTTTTTAAATTGAATATGGTTCTGAGTAATTTATAATTCAGTTTCATAATTATTTCACGTGAGCTTGTCTGAATGATCATATATGCAATTTACATTTTAACGACTGTTTATAATTATGCTGCATCTCAGAAGGATTTGCGTTAGTTTAAGCCCCCTTCAGTCAAATAGACGATATTTTCAAGCATGGACAGATGCATTCTTGTGTCCCAAGTATTTCATACTTTGGGCGCAATTGAAAATGCTGCTGATTAATTGAAACATTTTATTCATTATTTTTTAAGCAAAAACACAACAAAATTCAAGTACACTTATTCCTTACACGTTTACTTTAATTCAACTAAAATATAAGTATACGATATAACATGTCTCGTGTAAGATGCAATGTTAATGCTTGTATGCTCATGAATGTGTATGCACATCAGTTGTAAATACTCGATGAACATGCTTGTTGACATGTGAAAAAATGATGTATCCGTTTCTGTTTGGTTTCGGTATGCATGCCCAGATAATACCATCAAATACCATGGAACTCGACAAGCCCTACCTTATCGTTATCATCCCTGACCAATTGCATAAAATTTCAACTGTTTTATAAATCACTCGTCAGTAGCCTTCGTTTTCTCGTCGAAGTGAATGCTTTGAAATGGTTACAAAAATGATAGCCGCGGAATAAGGCACACAATTGATGCAACGCGTTATTTAATATAGCGACATATTTACTCTTTAATGTAACTGGATGTCAATGAATTTCTATTAGTTATATGGTTCGTCCTGGATATTGTGTTACACATATATGTATACATATGATGCTTGGGGAATCTAAAGCTTCGCAGGAACGATTGTGCCTATATTGCAGTTGTGATAATAGTTTTATTCTTATTACCAGTATCATTAAGATTATTATTATTATTCTATTATTATTATCATTAATATTAATATTATCATTATTATACTTGATGTTGCTAATGTCTGGATGATCAGTAGTTTTGTATATACAGGTATCTTTGAGGTATGTTTCGCCTTATGATATGGGGTATATATATATATGATTTTTCACGAACCACGTCTATCGTTCAACTTACATAATATGCAAACTGAGGTATTCGATCTACTTGACACAACTCAACTAAAGCATGAACTATGGTTGTAACAAGTGCAACTCCATTGTGTGTATACATTTATGTGTATCGAGTGAAACGTGTCCCCTCTATTTCGACTTCACGTATCTATTACAAAACAACATGCTCCTTTCTTTTACTCGTCCAACAAAAAACCAGTGCAGCAATTTAATGCTTGTTTTTGTAAACTCCCGTCTATATACATCTTACATTAGCTGGTAACCGCCACAATACAGTTAAGTAGTTCACTTCGTTACCAATCCTTGTAATCTTCAACATCTACTCTCCGTAATCCTACCTCGAAACGTATTATCGCAACCTGTATGACTGTTGTACATTATTATTATCTAAAGCGTAGCTCAATCATTGAAACGTTCTTTCTAGTTTCCTCCACGAATGTAGAATTTCTATATTGTTTAGGAATTTAAAACTGTACGAATGCACATCATGGTTTTCGCAATTCTTACAATTTAAAAACTCGCACGTGAGCAGTTGAAACATTCCTAAGCGAAAGGCCATCTAACGTGGTACGTGGAACGCCGCTAGTCTTTTTTTGTTTTTTTCTTCTTATTAGTGCTTTAAAATGTACGTCCTAGAGTAAGTTTTGTAAAAAATATGCCTTAGTCACTTTGATGTAATATAGTACGCGTGTATGTACGTATATCTGCGTGTACTGTGGGTATTTTGCGTATTCCTTGTGTGTACATGAGTATGTGTGTGTGAATGCTTATAAAATATCAGAGCGAGAGAACAACGGAAACAATAGTAATGTGGCGCGGTATGCTTTGATCATTTTTTTTGTTTGCTTTGTTTTACTCCGATTCGCAGAGTTCAGACTTAACAACTCATTGTACTTATAAAATCCAGAAAACCGATTCTTCGAATCTCAATATGCTCGATTCAATTTCACATGACATCGAAAAGAAATCCATCCGTTAAAAAAAAAAAAGAGAAAAAACTGAAGAAAGAAAAAAAAAATTGAACAGAAACGAAAAGAGAAAAGAAAAGAATATGTGCACCAAGTTATACATACTGACGATAATGTCGAAAAATATCGTACACGTATAAATATATATGCTTCCACGCATATAACGAAGTCTCCGGTGAAACACGATTTGTGAGAGCGATCTCTTACAAGCTATTTACAAAAAAAATGAATAGCGATACGTAGGCTTTTCTGCTATAATTATTCTTCGCTGCTCTTGAGCATACCTCTATGTTTCAACAACCTTTTTATAAACTGCCGATCTACATGGTTCACTGTCTTCTTCATTCGCGTCTTTCAATAGTTTCCTCCATTGAATGCAATTAAGAACGCATAATTAATATATTAATATAACGAAGAACGTAATGTTAAATGTCGATGGTTTGTTCGCCGTATCCCCATCAACGTGTACGCGGTATACATATAAATCAACAAATAGTACAACGTCAGAGGCTTACGATACTTGTTAGAAAAGGACGGCCTTGACATCAGTACTTGTAAAACGTCCCTGTGGAGACCGAACCGCGCTCTTGTAACGAGGCTCCCGATTAAAAATACCCGTGAAATGAAATCATTGGATGTGGCAACAAGCCGCCTTGCACGGTATCGGGGTCTCGCCCTCTTGCCCGTACAACGTTCGTGACTTAAAAACTTTCGGGTCGGTCGACAGAAACGGAGAGTTCCCTGTATAACAGCTCTCGTACACTTCGAAAGCCTCGTCGATAGGGATGTTACTTTTCTCTCCAGGGAGCTTCTGCTGCGTTGGAACATCCATCTCCTGCACAGACTTATTTGGCACTAATTTCAACGATGTTGACGGACCTGCCTTCAAGTTTATCTCCTCCTCGACACTTGTTACGCTGTCACGCGCCAGTCGATAATATTTCTGCACGTACTCCATGTTAATCTGTTCTACCTCCATAGTGTCTGCAGCTTCTCCTTCGAACAGTACTCCTTCGCTTTGCAGCATTCTCTTCGGCGTTATCACAGGCTCGACAATTTCAGCTTCCCAGCACTCCAATACGTCAGGTTCCTCTATGCTGTCCAGAGAACCAATTCCGCTGCCGCTTTCTTCATCCTCGTCGCTGCTGCTCCTCTTACTCTCCTCTATAATCTTCTCAATGATCTGCTCGCTCGTTTCATTTTTCGCGTTCCCTTGATTAATCGTAGAAGCACCGTGGGGATTCCTTAAACTCGGGTCCAAAACGGAAGTCGTCAATAACTTGCCTTCCTCGGACACCACGATCTCTCCCTTTTCGAACGTTCTCACGTTCATCGTGTTATCCTCGACGATTCCCTCGTCGTTGTCCTCATCGTCCACATCCTCGATACGTTTAAACTTCGTCTCCGCATTGTTAACAGAATCCCGTACATGCGATCTTCCCTGTTTCTTCGTTCGCCTTGCATTGACTCTCTTCGAGTCCACCCGAGAGCTTAAAGCAACCCTCATACCCGCAACGCTATCCTTCTCAGTCAATTCGCAAACGTCACCAACAACATTCTGCTGCTGCCTAATCGGATTGTTCTTCCTCCTGGAGTTATTCATCAGCTCCTCCTGTTGCCCACAGGAATCCGATGAGGACACCACTTCGTGGTCCAGCTTCCCATCTACCGCGTGTCTAGCCACTCGCCTTCGTTCCACCGTTCTTCTCTTCGCGTCTTTCTTTTTCCTCGAAGCCCCACTACTACCGTTACCTCCCTCACCCTGTTGTTCCTGTTGTATACACTTGACGTTGTTGATCCTTGCGAACTCACCGCAGCTGGCGACGCGCGACAACGAATTGTCCGCGACGTTATTAGCAGATAGTGCAGGCATGGGGTTGCCTTGCAAGTTTTTTGGCGGCTCTTCGTCCATATCGTCCTCGTCTTCCTCGCAGTCCATCGAGACGGCCGACGTGATGAACAAATCCGGCGATTTCTCTCTGCGAAGCCATTCGGTCACCGCTTCCGTGATGGGATAATCGGACAATCGAGTCTGGCTCTCGAAGCCTGAATCCTCGTTCGACGCCTCGATGGCTTGTTCTTTGCTCAAATGATTGCCCATTGATTTGTCCGGCACGAACTTGTGATTGGATACCTGTTGATCTTGGTCCTCTTCCCTGGTCTTGGTACTATCGTCGGACAGCTTTTCGAATACCGAGTCCGGCTTCGAGTTGCTGGAAACCGTGACCTCCACATTCTGAGACAGATCGGGTAGCTTCGTTTCGTTTTCCGTGTCCGTGGCACCGTCCAGATCGGGGCCAGGCGTCGGTTCTCTCACGAACTTCGAACCCTTCGCGCTGTATTTTCGTTTGGACAGATTGTTCGACGAGGATGATTTATTATTCGGCAGGGACTCGTGGTTCTGATCGTCCCGAATCGCCACGTTCTCCGCGTTCTTCGGCGTGATCGATCTCGATCTCGATTTATCGTCGTTCGTTATTACCGGCGACGATGGTCTGGACTTCGTCACCTTGGCTGACGTGTCCTCGTTTTTAGAATCCGAGTCCAGTTTCCCGTTCACCAGGCTCCTCTCTCCGTGCATCTTTTTACTCGGTCGTAAATCGTTGGCACTCGATGATTCGTTTGTCGCTGGTTTCGTGATGCTTGGCAGTTTGTCGACCTTGTGCACGACGTCGTTCGTCGACGTTACAGGGTCCTCGTTTTCAGGCAGGCAGTTATTCAGTCTATTCGCTTCGTTATCCCGGTCGGTCGCGTCCGGCGACGTCGATTGACCGTTTTCTACTAAGGCAGGCGTCTTTTCTGCTAAATTGCACGCCAGTTGCTCATCAGACGTGCTGTCCGCGATAAGTTCGTCGCTCTGATTCATCGAATCGCGAGACACGGTGCCGTTACACGGCTCGTTGGTCTCGTTATCGACGGAGGTGGCATCCGACGATATTGTGCTCGATTGGTTCGGCGTGGAGCTTTGATCGAACGTTGGGGTGCTGACGGAGTTGCTTGGAATTGAGGGTAGCGAGGCATCAGATTTCACGACTTGCCGTAGCTGAAACTCCTGGCATTCGGGGTTCAGCGGCCGATTGCTGGCCGTTGTGGTGGTCGTGGCCGAAGTGGAACACGCTTTCCAAGACAGCCACGGGGGCGGTAGACCTGTATCACACTCGGAGCTGTACTCTCCTTCCTCCTCGTCCTCCGTGTTACCCTGGATTCAGCAGAGAGAATGATAATTTTCGATTTCGAACGAAACAAGAAATTGCAATTCGCTGTAGTACATTGTTTGTTTGCAGAATAATCAAATATCACACATTCCCCTTAATTACTATTGATTCTATCTAATAAACAATCTGTGTCCCCTCACCGTAGCAAGTTTCCTCGGTTTCCTTCTCTTTTTCTTCTTTCTTCGCTGGGCGTAAGCCGCCGACATGGCCGCCACATCTGTGGCCCTGATCATGGGCCCAGCCTGCATTGTAACACCTTCGACAGTAAAAACACCATTGATTAAACCATCGCGCGTGAACCAATCAAGAAAGACAATTCCACGAAGTATGCATCCATTCCAGAATTCCACCTTACGATCGACAGGTCGAATCCCAGAACAGGAAGACAATTATAAAACGCGCATCGAGGGGCGACGAAGCGCGTATACACGATTTCTTCCACTTTTCGTTCGTTTCTCGAGGACAAGCTTCGCGGGAGACGTGGACGGTTGCAGCTATTTTGAAACGTTTCTGTTTGAGACGACGTGGACTGTGAATCCGTCGCCGCCCCTCGTGCGGTTCAATACGAATGTCGATGGCGTGTGTACCGCATCATCCCTTCGGTGAGATCTATTCGAGTGAGTCAATGGGGGCCCGTGACGGGCCCGGTAAACGCCAGTTCCCTGTGTGCAACGTGCAAGGCGGCGTGCTGATTGCTGAATCGTTGGATTACGGTGATAGACACACAGATGACGAATTCGAGACGATTAGGACAACAATGTATGCAAGAGAACACACACATCGAGCGTGTCAGAGAGTCTCGGTTTTAGCTACGATCGCCGAAGCAACGTCGTCCACGAGTTTGTCGACTATTTTCGTGGACGACGCAAACCCTGGATCCCGCGACGAAGACAACGTGTACGCGATGCTGACCAAGGAGCTTGCTTTTAAGAAGATTTCTCTGTCTCTATTTTCGTGGCGGTGTGGCGGTGGTGTGGCGGCAGTGCGTCGAAATGGTCCCATTGATGCTCGGTTTAGATACAGTAGTCGTTGGAACGAGGCATCGTTGCTGTGTTGGATTGATTGCAGTGGGAATTTATGCGGAGTGATTCGGAGGTTTCCTGTGAGTGGACGCGGGATCTCATCGATTATTGCTTCTCGAATCGTCGAGAATTTCCGTCGATTTATCTCACAAGAATCGGGAACGGGGAATCGTTGGAAATATCAATAGAGTTGCGAAGATTCAGGGAGGTTGGCTCCTTACAAGTTTTGTTAAGATATTGTTAACCGTTTGCGTACCAATGGATTAAAGCAAGGCTGAGAAGGATAAAAGCGTTACAATGAATCCTTGGCCAGCATCCTGTGTACATATATAAATAGCAAAGATTTGATATCTCTGCGATCGTATCTAAAGAGTAGCGGCTCCCTTTGCGAATTATTACCTTTTACCTTGAATGTGGTAGAGGCGCGGCGGAAATAAAACAGCAATGATGCCGATGGACGGGACAGCAGTCATGAATCTGGCTATATCCCTTTCTCCTGGCCGCGCATCCACCCGACACTGTTCTCGTTTAACATTAGAAACAGGTACAATCAAACGTACTAACGCCTAGCCACACGCAGCGTGGGGAAGGAGCAATCGAATAAAGATCGCGTTGCGTCGTTTTCTTTCTGTCATTTTTTCCCCATTCGTCTGCCTCAGACTCGCTTTGCGTGGAATACAAATTTAGGTACAAGAAAAGTGGACAAGTAATTAGAATGTTGATTGATCAAAATTGTCAAGCTGCACGAAAGCCTGAAGAGTAAGTCAAAATTAAAATTATCACAGTCGTATGTTCCTTTGGCAAAGTGTGAATTGCAAGTTGAAATGGATAGCAAGTTATTTTTCCTTCGTTATTCAGTCAAAATAACATATCGTAGATTCTACAATCGAATAAAATAAGACAGCTCATTCCCCTTCGCAACAAGACCGAACAAAAAAATAAACGAGACATGTTACACAACGGTACAAAAGAGAATTCAGCACAGCGAATCGGCAAATCAATTTCTTTCTGCGGGCAAATAAATACCAACAGGCCCCGACGTTCTGTCTCGAGAATACAGAAATATCTCCGCAAACCGAGCAACTCAAACTCAACGTCCTCCTGTTAAAATAAGAATCTCCGCCAGCAGTTCCAGCGAGCCGATCCAAACGATGCTCCCTCCCCGAGGTGCGCAGATTCTCGCTTTAGCCCCCAGATGAAAAAAAAAGACAACCTTCGCACGTACGTCCGGTGTTCCGTCCATCTGTCCGTGAACAGAACCAAAGCTACAAGGGATAGAGCGAGAGAAACTCCGCGTCTAAGTAAGTCATGCGATAGCAAGGGAGGAGAGGCAACTATTCTCTCGAGAATCCGCTGCCAATCGTAGAGAGAAGAAGAAACGGACGAAAAGAAAGGGGCGATCGTTAGATCTATTACTCGGCCCTCTTCCATCAACTAACCATTCACGTTGATCAAAGGTGGGCCGAACATGTAGTGGCCGGGGTACATGTACGGCTGCGGGACCGCTGGTATCACATGGGAAACGTGAACCGGCTGCTCCATCAGCATCGGTTCGTAGTACGGATCACCGTTCAGCCCGCTTTCCACGGGCTGTTCCTCGACCTGTTGCTCCTCGCCGTAGGGTTCCTCCGTTGGCTCCACGATCGCTTCCTCGGTCGGCTCGCCGGTCGCCATCTCGTCCTTCGCGTTGTCGGACTCTACGGGTTGCTCCTCCGCTTCACCGGCCACGCTGCCGTTGCAACTGCCACTTCCCGTTCCGCTTTCGTTGCAGGTTCCGTTGGCATTATCGGTCGGGAGCACCGTGCCATCGTGCTCCTCCATCACCACCGCACCCTCCGCCCCTTGGCTGGCCTGTAGATTGATATTCATTACAATTATGCTTGTCAGAAACACCTTACGATAGGTAAAGTAATATTTTGTTTATACCCGCGGACGTTGCGATACAATTTACACGGGAATATGTTTCGAAGCTTCTTCTGGGCTACGGATAAATCATTATCGTAATACCTCGTAATCCATCACGCAGTACTGTTGGCCGTGTATCTTAGGAACGAATATAGGGTTGATCCATTCGATCGGCCTAAGTGGCACCGATCCGCAGGGCACAGCCGCCAGGACACTCGGTGCAACCTGGGCTGGCATAGGTGCAGGGCCGACCAGCATCACAGGATATTCGTAATAGTAACCACCCACGTGGTCGTAGAACGTTCCGTAGCTTAATTGCGCGTCGGAGTCCATCCTTGGCGGATATTCACCTGTTCCACAGTCCCTGTCCAACAGCTGTTGATCCTCCGTTGTTTCGCTGCCGTCTGCAATCGACGCGGCAGGGCAGAGTGAGCGAATGGAAAGGTAAAGTTAGAATGCTCGACATGTATGATGCATCGTAGCACGAAAGGAATGGATTTCTTCGTTCAATTGCAAAGTTTCTTGATCAGAAGTTCGACCACCCTTTACCCGATATTTTGCAGTTAGGGAAATTGGAGGCGCGATAACTTCGAAGGTTTTGCAAAGGCGAAACAAACAACGGGGAGTTTGTAAGCGAGAATAGACGATTAGCGATGGCTGTATTATTTGTTTAGTGATTAAATATCGGATGTCAAAATAGGGAATTAGAAAATTAAAAAGTTTCATCTCGGTATACGGAATTGATGAAAATATGACAAACTACCATTGCGAGGGTACGAGTTCTGTGTGGAAGTTTAAAATAAGCTGACCAACGAAACAAGTCTCTAACTATTTCTCGAATGATCTTAAGAACCTATCACTCCATTAATGTTCCACTTGTTCCACATCTTTAGCGTTGCAAATATCAATGAAAAATTAACACCGATCAGCTGAACAAAAAGGAAAATAAATAACGCGTTGAAAAGAGGAACGTCGCGGCCAAGATCTACCATATCACACCATTCGACATGGAATTTCTCGCCGGTTACAAACACGCCACCGTGAAGCCAAAAGGAAGGCCACAAGATGAGAGTAAACCGATATTCTCTACTCGCCACGAGCAAACGCCTCCGAGCAAGACACAACAACGAGACACAGGAAGTTATAATACAAACTTCAAGAGGGGGGTAACTCCAAGCAGCCTCCCGGAAACGACGTCACGACCAGGAAGACGGACGAGACAAGCCAGAAAGTCGATGAAATGCATCACGTTTCTACCTATACCTCTACCTGCGGTGGAATGCGACGCCGATTGGCTCTCCGTGGTCGACGATGTCGCGCTGGTGTTCGCATTCCCGCTCCAGGGTTTCTTCTTCGACAGGTAACCCTTCTTGAACAGCATATCCTGCCGCGGTGTCGTGATCCTCGTGTACTCGTCCTCGTTGAAGATGATCTTCGGCTGCGACGGTGAACCGGACGACTCGTCCTTGTGCCGGACAAGACCGCCGTCGCCACCTCCGGTCCTCCGCGGCTTGTAACCGCCCTGGCCGCTTCGGCTGAAGCTGTGCGTGCTGGTGTCATTCTCTTGGCCCTTCGTGAACCCGTTTCGCAAGCCGTCTTCTTCGTCCTCTTCGCCAGGCGGAGCTGTTGACAAAGAAACGAGATAATCCGTCAGAAATTTGGCCATTTCTCTTTGGCGTAAATATCAGCTGATTGGTGGTGGATTAATTGGAGCGGGATCGTGGTGTATCTTTCTCTACTAATTATGGTAAACATAACGCATTTAACAGGATATGCTCGCTCGCAAATGTTTACCATAATGAAATTCACTTCTCTGGACAGTCACCTAGAGAATTTAAAAAATCCATTCGCAGCATGCTATCACATCATGGATAGCAAATGTAAATATAATTACTATTATTATTACTTTTCTTATATATGTACAATCTACTGTAACTGTTGTATGTAATGTCCTTTATTATAACTGTTTATAAATATAATCTTAAAAAGGGTGGCTTAAAAAATATTTTTTCAATGTATTGGGAAAAAATATTTATCCAATGTTTTTGTGCTACTAGGGGATTAGTACAAACAGGTCAGGCGTATTCATCCGAATGCCGTACCGTACGAATACGCATCCACCGCGAACGTAGACTAACACGGTGTGCAATGTCTGGATGCAACCTATACCACTGGCTCACCCATCCTACATACTTTCTGATCGCATCAACGAGACACGAAATCGATAAGTCGGACGCGACGATCATGCGAAACTGCACAACGAACTGCACAACGAATACCAGTTTCTACCATCAAAATTTCGTAACACAATAATGAAGCGAGGCGTCCTTTAGCCGTTTCCCTACTCGTGCGCTCGACCAGCGTGCATTCATCTTTCAATGGCATCGTAATTAGCTTCATCTGGGTCAGCTGGATGGAAAATAATTTTGCACGGCGTGTTACAGGCCGACACGGCAGCGCAAGCGTGAAAGCGGCAAATATTCCTACTGCATTAACATTAATTGCACGAAATATCGAGTTAATCGTTTCAACATTTGTTCGGGAGAAGCGTTTCAGGTATCAAGGACCGTCGCGCATTTTTGTGCGACCCACAATTGTATGGCGGAATATGGAAAGGCGTTTAAAAAATTCGAGAAATCTTTATCGCAAAGATGTAAGAAGAATGTGGAATAAATGTCTTATCAATAATTTATGTGTCACTCTACGATTTAATATTCCCGCGCTTTTAATTAATCTCTTCCACAAGGTGTTTGTGTTAAGTTATCAGAATTGCACACTTCTTATATTAAATAATCTTCGAGAAAAGTTTATACCCGTCACTGCTACTCCAATATAGGTGAGAGCAGCAGAAACCCTTGTGAAAGAGATAACCGGGCAATTCCTCAAGCCGAAAGACCAACTCAGATACAACGACACGACTCGTGTTACAGAGGAATTTGTCACCCGAGTGCAATACTATTTGCTATCTACAATCAAACACTTCTCGCATCGACGCGAGCACACTGTTACAGCGGTCTGTCTTGTCTTTTATTTGAGGATAGTGTTCTTTGTGGAATTAGTGAATCGAAGGAATCGATACGCGAGCAGTGTAGGGCGCGTGTAACTGGTGCTATGTACAGTGCTTTTTTTTAAATGGCAGCAAGCAAAATTAACCCCTTGACGACAATAGGAACCAAATATTTCTGCAATACATTATCGAAGGAAAATGTATAATAAAGGAAATTTCAGCAGAAATATATCAAATATTAATTCACCATTTTTGTATTAAAAATGCTAAGGGTATGCAATAGTAATATTATGTAATGTACACTGTGGACGAACGTAAATTTGGTCAAACGTGGATGATTTCTAGATAGCGATTAGAATGGTTGGCAATCGATAGTCGGGAAATAAAAAACGCGTACAGAAAATTACGCTATCGTTAAGAACTTGCGCGTTCAGATAAAGTAACAGCGAGGAACATTTACTCAAGATCATATCTCTGTCCGATACTCGAAGAAAGAATCTACCCAAACGCGAAAATGGAAGCCCCGTACGAGATACAGAGATTGTCGTCAAGAAGTCGAAAAGAAGAAGACTATCATAATTCTGGACTTCTATTAGGTTGGCAAGAAAGTAATTTCGGTTTGCACAAATGGTTTGTTTTGCTATTCTTCTGTCAATGTTATAATTTTGTTCTTTTGAGATTTGGTAGTTGACACGTTTAGGTTACTATAGAAACAAATTCCGTGTAATTTTCTTTACACCTGTTAGTTTACGGTCAATTTTAACATGGAGTGCGAAAATTAACATTTTCGATATTTTCCTTTTTTATTTTCATAAAGGCAGGAAAGCGGCTGAGGCTCACAAAGAGATATATGAAGTTTATGGTGTTGATTGCTTAACAGAACGCACGTGTCAGAATTGGTTTAAAAAATTTCGTTCTGGAGATTTTTCACTTAAAAACGACCAACATTCTGATCGACCTTCTTAAGTTGATAATGACGAAATGCAAGTTAGAACTAAATCGAATTGTCATATAACTGTGCGGGACCTTGCTAAAAGGTTAAATGTATCGCACACAGCAATCGAAATTGTATAGAAAAAATTGAGTTTCATTTCACACTTAAAAACCGAAGTTACTTTCTTGCCAACCCAATGTTTCTGAAAGCCAAAGCTGATACCACTGCGGGTGCTGGGTCAAACCTTGTAGTAACCTTTATATTAATCTACTGTTCTATACTATGTATATACGTCTAGCAGTTAACGTTTCTATTTCGTGCAATTGTTTTCCAATTCCATTATCTATCAAAATTCTATTTATTATTCGTAACGTTCACTCTACAAAATCGTGACTGGTCGAACGAAGCGTGCACACTATTCTCGTAATTAATCACCTACCTAAATCAAACGCGGAAGGAATATAAGAAAAGCAAACTAAAACTCCTCTAAATGCTTCAATTGAAATAACAATTAGCCATTCGAGTGCTGTGTACTTTACGTAGTAAATAATTAACTTTTCACATCATAAACTTGCATATTATTCGATGGATAAAAAAGTCTTAAGAATTACTACAAAATATTTCCTTTCTCTCATCAGAAACAAGTGTCTTCACAGTAAATTACAAGAAAGGACAATTTGCAACGAATTCCCTGCATTATATCACGTACGTGGAAAAAGAAACGTCCACTGTCGATTTTCAGCAATAATCATTTTCACTCCGGAAAGCCGAGCACTCGAACGGTTTGAAGAAACAGGGGAATAAAGAAAAAGAAGAAGAACCGGAAGCTCTTCGCTAAGGACCAAGATCAGCCCCTTCTTTTCACATGGTTTCCGTACCGTCTTGGTACCTCGCTAAAAGTAGAACGTGATTGGAAGAGCCGATCACGTGGGTAACCCTTCGCTGTCTGCGCCACTGCATTTCTCCCTGTCCGCGCCCTCTACGTCACACACGTTGGCCACCTTCCTCCAACCGAGAACTTCCCCCGTTTCCAGCGTACCAGTTTCACCCCCTTTCACTCCAGCTCCACGCTCATTTCGCCCTTTCGTCCCGACGAAGGAAACAGAACCGATTGCGAACGATGAGAGGTAAAGGCAAACAGAAGAGACGCCGTTTGTTCCCCGTTCGTCGCTCGCGTCTACGCCAATGGCCACGACCCCTAGGGGAATTTCCCCGGCGTTCCTTTCAATCGGACGCTATCGGCTCTGGGGTTTGAAACGCAACGCCACTGATAAACGCGCGAAATAAAAAGAGAACGTGACCGAATAATCTGGTGCACGCGATGCCTCGAGAACGACTGCGCCTGCCGCGAAGGAAAGGGGTGCAGAGGGACAGAGGACACGAAGAAGAGAGAATGAGAGACAGGGGGAGAGAGAGAGGCCGTTTACTCTCTGGCGGACGTAGCCCATTGGCCGGCGGTCGTGGACTAGAATAGCAACAGAATTAGAATAGAAAACGGGCGAGGACCAGCGTTGGCCATCGGTGCTGCTAACAGTGCCGATGAAGATTGACTCTCTGTTTTCGATTCGTCCATAGTTTCATCGATTCGATTCACCCATTCGGCCGGAAATTGTATTCGCAAAAACAGCAGGCGAAAGATTTCGCGACGCGACTTCATCGTGAAACATTTCTTATCATTTTCCCCTTTGCCAGGTGTAGTCCCGCGATTATGGCTCGTATCGCATTTATTGCAAGACTCACCTGGAAGCAATAATGGCCGAGGTGCCATTATTGCCATTATTATTATTTATATGCCATTATTGAGTCGTTTTGCAGAATTCTCCATTTGACGTATTAATATTCGTCATACGACTTCATTATAATTACCGATTTTCAGATGGCCCGCTTCACTTCAATGTATATAATAATTATTGTACTCGCGTTTACAAGAAGTGAAACGAATTCTCCATTTTTTACCGAGCAGGAGGCTTTAATCGACGAGTGACACATTTGCGGAGTTAGAATTAGAATTAATTAGAAGATTCCCTTCGAGACTTTCTATTTGGAACGTCTTCTCTGGGGCTGATAATTGTTTCAAATTTGGAAAGTTGGGTCCAAAGGGTTGCAAAGGGGAGAAGCATAAAATTTGCTGGTTTATATTGTGCGTCAAATTATTATCATTATTTTTCTTCACAATTATTCCCATATACAATTATGTAACAACGCCTTTTATTCGAGGCACGAAAATTGTGGAGATTTAATATTCCAAGTTAATTATCGTTATTCCTAAAATCGCAGTAAAAATTGAGAACTTTACTCGACTGAAATCTAAACATTTGAGTAAATAATTCGGTGCGGAGATATAACATAGTGGACGCGGTCTACATTCGCGACGTGAGATATCGCAATTTCATAATTTCAGCCTACAGTGTACCTAAAGCAAGCCACCGCTGTGTTAATCAGATTTGAAGGTTCAACGTACTGGGGTCGGTTAGGGTATTTTAGGTAACAAATAGAAAGCACTTCGACCGCCTTGCTTTATCCACTTATACACGTTATGGCAGCGATCGTCTTGCTAAGCAATAAAGTAGACAATCGTTGGGCACGATTTGCGAACTAAAATTAAATTCAAGACACAAGAGCAGCGAATATTAATCCTGGACAGGAGACATTATAATATATGTTGCAATGAATACAGTAAATAATGTAGTTTCTTGGAAATGGATTAATTTTTTTGTAGGAAACTGCTGTTAATGAAAAATTATGCAACTAATATACCTGCGGGTTATCCGTGACCCAACGACACCGGTACGACATTCATTTGACTTTTTAACAGACCTTTAAAAAGGATATCTCGAAAGGAAACTTTGTGAAGTGACGGTACACTTGAATACCTTGGCAGACGAAACTTCGATGCACAGGCAGCACGATTACAATGTTTAAAAGACTAATAGCAAAGCAGACAGCTCGTTAATGTGCCACGTCTTCAACAAACATAATACGCACTGTGAGATTCAGAAATTTGTCTCGCTGAAATATCAAGTGGGTTAACGCGTTCCCGGGTTACGTAAAGCACATTACGTTTGCCGCCTTCTTGAAACTTCTCGTTCCTGTTTCGCAGTTGATAAGCTTCAAGAAAATATCGCGGATGCGACGAACTGTGACGGAAAGCGGCACGCGGCACTTGCGTTCGAATAATTGAAAATATTCTAATGCTCGAATGCGGAGAGGATCTCGCAGCTGATTATCCTCGAGCATCGAACGCGATCGATGGAACAGAAACTCCGAAATTCTGTCAACGATATTATACTCGCAGAAGGATCATGAACGAGGGGTCAACACTTCGACGCACCATAATTATGGCACAGACACTAAATGACACTAATTTGTGCTCACAGTCCGAGCTCGGGCCGCGATCTTTAATCAGTGACGCAAACACCAAGAGATACGGAGCCCCCGTTGTTTCCGTTTCTCTTTAGCGACGTATGTTGAACGTCGGCTTCGATGCAAATATGTGCATTAGAATTTTCGGACGTGTGCGAGAACTACGGTAACGATGCACGGGCGATTATTCTTTACAGATATACGAGCTGATTATCGTATTATCGTACTTCTGTTTTTACTCTTGCGAAAAGCGATCATCATCTTGGTAATCGATTGGCGCCACTGCAAACGAGCGTGCGTGATGTTGGGCCTTGTGTGTATGCTTTTGATTAATTCTATATCCATTTAATCCTAGTATTAGTTTCTTTATAGTTTATAATTCTAATCATCATATAAATAAATAACCAGAGTAGTATCTCATGAGTATATTCATTTAAACATTGAAACGTAAGTGTAGCATCGTGATCAAATCCTAACAACTCTGTACTGTATATGATACTATTACTCTCTGTGCGACACAATCCCCTGTATACTAAAATGTTCTCGCGCCCGTTGATTAACGAAAATATATTATTATTATTATTGTCGTCGACAGAGCGAATATTATTTCGTTTTATTTTTATGCTTTCTTTCGAACGAGTTTAATTTGTTCAGTTTTAACAATACCTTGCTGCACTTTCTACGCTTTATTGGATTGCTGTGAAATTATTTTGCAAATTGGACCTTGGAACATAAGGTAAGAGATTTCAGGGAGCTTGGAAGAGGGAACATGGGGGTTGAAGATCTGGTCAGTGGTAGGAAAAGCGAGGAGGCAGAAAAATGGTTAAGAGAGGTGGAAAGGAAAATAAGAGAAAGTAAGAGAGAAAAAGAAGGAATAGGGAGGGCAAGAGTGGGGGATAGATGGCATTGAATGTGATAGAGAGATACAAATGCTATAAGATACAAATTAGGGTATAGTGTATAGTATAAGGTTATAGATAATAGTATAAGATTATAGATAATAAGTAAATAGGAATAAATAAATGTAGCGTAAGGCAGATGAAGGAGAAGGTAATGTAAGGTAAAGTTAAGAATGTAAAAACAAGTTCCTTTTCATGGCTGTGAGGTCGAAAAGCAAATAAAAATTCTATTCTATTTTGCAAATACAAATTGTCTGATACACGTCATATCCTATTCATTTGCTTAATCATGAATAAACCGTCTGCCTAAGAGACAACAATTCATTCAAATTTCTAGCACACAGGTAAAGCTCCTTTTCAATGCATCAAATTATTCTAACCAATTCGTATTCGTCCAAGCTTTTCTATTCAGCTCGCCAGGCTGCAGACAAATCGTGACCGAATCTGTCCATAAGTCAGTCGAGACAGCGAGCATCGAGGTGGAAACGTCGAGGAAAATGCCTTTCAGCCGTGGTGCGAATAGCTCGCGGCAATATTCTATCATTATAACGCCGTGGCTCCGATCGAATAATAATTGCATTGTTTAAGAGACTCGCGAAGAATGATATTGACGGTAGCACGATTGTGTGTGCACGCAGAAGGATCGCGTAAATGGGTCAATTATCGAACGTCCATACAGGTGAGTCGAACGTCCGTGCGAATAAAATTGCAAAAGGGAACGCCGACAGGAATCGATGAGCCAAGTGTCGAAAGCGTAAAAAGCCTGCCAGAAATTGCTATGCCGGGATGAATCAGCGATTGGCCAGGTACACGGTCGCTATTTGTCCCGGCCTTTTCCATATAAAAATATATGCACGCAATTTGTAACGCTGGCTTGTTTCATTCGAAGCCATTTGCGGTATTTATAAGCTGTTACTCTGGGAGCATGGTATAATTAATATTACTAAAATCTAGCAGGATTCGAAAAGGAAAGGTTGGTTTAGTGAGTTCATTAGTGATACATATTTTTTTGCAGGTGGAAATATTTTTGAGATATGAAAATTGTTACTGCATCGTTGAACATATTATAATTCATCGCTGGTTAGTAACTATTACATCATAGTTTAGATGAATTTAATAAAGTACATTGTGAAATAAGCGCAGATTACTTTTGAACTCTGATGTCAGTATTGTGTAAGAATTCTAGAGATCTCTGAAATAGACGGGTTGGATTTATCGCGATGAGTAATCAGTGATTAATTACCACTGGAGTCTAAGGTCTTTTCTCTTCGCGACGCGTTCCAATTTTAATATATATTTATATTTGCAGCGAGTATCTGAGAAGGAGGATATTCTTCATACCACAAAGGCGACCGCAGAATTCGGTGCTAAAGTAAAGAAAAATCTAGTCAGCTAAATCCGATGAACAACTAAAAATCATCCAACCCTCTGATATCCCCCACGCAGTCTTCCTCGCAGAAAGGGTTAATCGATACTCAAATATCATAACTCCGCCTCAAATTAAAATTCCCATGTCACTCGTCAAATTAAAATAATACTCCCTCCCACAAAGTCCACTTCCAGCAATTTATCCTCTCTTCGCCCACATCCGACGATGGAAACGGTCCAAAACAATTCTCTTCGAAGTTCGAACATCAACTCCTCGACAACGTGCACCTCTTCGTTTCGCACATCTCGCAAAGTGGATCTCGCGCGATACTGATCTCGCAAAGTACTCGCATACAGATTAAACAATTTCCCTTCAATACCTACGAAACGAAACCGCCTCGAACCGCTTTTATCTACCGCCACGAAATCCAAGCTCACTCCGCATTCCCACACCGCCTACGTGCAAGTTATAGCAGGCCGGACGGTTCATTTGCGATCATATCTGGTGTACACCGGCACACCGGCGAGTTTCATTGATCGTGTCGGCTATTGTCTTCGTTTCCTTTACGTCAGTGGCCCCGCGAGCAAGCCTTCTACTCTTCGTGCTCTTTCAAATCCGAAGAAACGCTGTGCTTCCAATATTCGACCCGGTGTGTCCGGGGACGTGCACGTCTTCGGCCAGATGTACGTATTTAACACTAGGTTTACGGAACCCGTCAATTTGACGCATTTCAGCATTCGAAAGACAAAGATTAAGGCAGATCCGTTAATATTATATAACTAAATTAATTATATTTCATTTCGAAATTAGGCGAATTAAGTTTTTAAAGAAAACGCGCATTATTATTGGCAATCGTTAAGCCGAGGGTAATCGGTAAAAATAAGTGCTCAAACTTGTCCGTAAACCTAGTGTCAAACCTGTCGAGGAACGAGCTGAAGGAATGAAACAACGATGAACTGTTCACTGAAGCAACTAATTGGATCGCGATAATAGATTTTTGGATTATCTTCGAGTAATGGTGTTATACATTTTGTATTCTTAATAGGAGCCAGTTTACTCCAATAATTCTTTTCTTTGCCAATGGTTTTAGGCCGATTTAAGCATGGGAAACAATTTGTTTCTGGTTTCTGTCGAATTTCAATCAATGCAGATAGTGATAATAAATTCGTTGTACTTGTTTAATTACTATGTTCACGAGTTAATCGAACCAGAGGACTATCGAAAGAGATGCCGCGAGAAATATATTTTACGTCTCCCGCGGATTTGCGATCACGAGATCCACTGGAAGTAAGGTTCCACTTCGTAATTAATAAAAGGAAGAAGGAAACTGGGACGGCGGCAATTCGCAGGGGCTTTTTGACGATTTTCAGCAGATTCGAGATATCGAGAATTGATGAATTCCAAGGTGTATCGTGGGTCAGCAAAACAGCCTGAAGATAACGAGCTACCGGAAGAGAACGTGCTCGTTATCGCCGGTTACGCAACACACCGCCTATCATCGTCCACCTATTCCCGAGCGTGTCTCGTTCTTACTTCTCGCGGAAACGAACGTGGCGGTGCAAAAGAAGTAACGAGGTTTCAGCCACGCATCGATCGAGATAATGACATTTCGAAGGGAGCTTGGTTAGTGTTCTATATGTCTATCTATTTACGGTCTACGGCTGCGTACCTAGAGCTGTGTCGCACCTTCGAATTTCTTTAACCCTTTCAGTGCCGAACGACGATGTATCGTCGTTCGCAGCACTTGCGAAAAGTGCCAGCTGTGCGATGCGATCACTGTATGCGATGGCGCCTAACTATGTATTTGAATTTTGTAAATATCATTCTTACTTTGGTTTTTATGAGCCTTTTCCCAAACCTTACCAAATTCGTCAAATTGGTCCGGTATTTCTCGCATAGGTACGAAACTTTCGTACCGAAACTTTTCTTTTTTTTAATTACGAGTTTATTTTAACCCTTATGTTAGCAACCGGGTACCCGGGTACCCATTTCGATATTTCCTTTAATAATCTTTGTATGTTCTTGATAAAACACCGCAAAATCGCTTTAGGTCTCGATTCTTTGAACAATTTTACGTCAACTCACGTTTCGTGTAAACAACTTTATGCAAAATATTATAAATAACTAAGCTTCGAACTTTTTGACCATTTTGGTTGCTAACTTCCAACGAGACACAAAGAGGACAATGAATGACATCGGCACTTCATCATTTCACGTGGTCACCTCGCTGTTTCCTTATTAATCACGATTTATCGCCCGTCTCGTCCATCGTCCGCCGACCAGTCACGGCTCGTCTCTCGGAGCGGAGCAATATTTCTGGCATTGCTGGAAATAGTCGTGCTCGAGACTTCGCGGATAGACGACAGCCGTGCAAATATTAGTAATGATTTCGAGGCTCGCCGAGAACGTGGGTAACGTGGAATTTTGATTGAAAGATAACAAATGCGATTTGTCTGTGGCGTATCTTAAAAAGCAGACTGTGACGAAAATCGTAGTTGCAGAAATAGGTATTACTGTATTTCAATTCTTGCGTTCATGGACGTGCAGTAAATAAATTCAATCGCTGTGCACTTTCAAGTGATCTGAGAATGAATATGAAAAATAGAATTCAGATGTTCGAACGTATCGATAGCTATAAAATATTATTTCGTGCATGATGTAGTAACTTTAAATGCAGTTGAAGAATGCGCAAGTTGGAAGCAAGAGTCTTTGATAAGAATAATAAGAAAAACTAGTAATATTCTAAATATTCCGCATACCAGTTATACGTGTATGTAGCTCGAATCTGAATTTATTAAATTAAATTTAAAATTATTCTATTTATCGTCAGTCTACGAGTCTCGAAATATAATCGAAAGACGACGGAACTGAAAGGTTGTACGCATGAAACAAAGGACAACGAATCCTCAGCTACCGCAATATCACAGTCTCTATAGTTGCTACGCTTACTTTACCTGCTAATTATGTCTAATATTCTCGTGGCTGTTTTATAATCGTGACGAGAACATTATACACCGCCATACAAGTGAAGTGCTACGGTAATTACAAACAGGACGGTGCCTCGAGCATTCCTCTCCTCAGGACTTCGCACTGCCTTAGACTCGATTCCGTTCAACGTCCTCTGCGTCGATGAATCGATTCCAGACTCCGCACACGACAAACGTATTACGAAACCCACGAAATCCAATTCTCTCACAATAAAACGAACCAAACCAGAGAGCCAACTAACTAAACGAGAATCCAAAGAGAACTAAATAAATAAATAAACGAACGAATTTTCTCGAACATTAAATGCAACGAAAATCCTCCATTCGTTCCTCTCGAAATGAACGAAACTTCGTTTTAAAAAGAGAAACAGAAGGAAATCTCTGCCGTTCGTCGAATCGGTCTAATTGCAGCATCGCGAATCGTAATGGCGTTCACGTAATTATACAGGAGCACAATTTTCACGGGACTATTTCAATGCACGCAGAGGATTACAGCGTGGACAACCCTTAAGAACGGCACTCGTTTGACATCCCCCCTATTCCTTATACGTCTGTCATTTTATCATTATTATTATATCGCGATTCGAAGTGACCGCGGGCCTCAGCCAGCGTCCAGCAACATGGCACCGCGTGTTCCTTCCTCTCGAGACGAAAGTGCACGAGGAAGATGACAGAAACGGAAGTGAATGCTGCGCTGGTGTGCGGCAAACTGGCGACCGGCTTCGATTTTCTTGCGACTGTGCAGCCGGGAACGATTTTGCATCGCCCACCGGCATTCCTCCTGCGCACGCTTCCTATCGTCCCCTCTTTCTCCCGCGAACGGTTTTGTCGATTCTGCGCTACTTACCCCCTTCTTACCCCTTTCTGCCACTTTTTTCTTTTTACGATTATTCAAGAGCTTCGACACACCCGCGGACACCTTCGCGGTTTTGTTTCGACGGCAGTGGGTCGTGGTTGGAGAACGTCCTTTGGTTTTTGTAATTTCTCGATTTTAATTGTTTCTGCGATATTTCATTTCGAGGCACTGCTTTTGGGATAGTGTGAGATAATCTTCTTCGTGTTTCCCATTTGTCCCGGTGATTGCTTAATTTTGCTTTGATATTGTCAGGTATTGTAATATTCTGATTGGGCGATATTAATGAAGATTTCGGGTATGAACGTAGGCATTATTTTGTGTCTTCTGGTTTTCCTATTTGGTTTCATTTGCCAGTCTTGCTAGATTCAGAAAATCAGTGTGCTAAATTAACAAATCTGTGTTTCCCTTTGTAAATTCTTGTTTCCGTCGTATTTCCCGTACCCTCATTTCTTTCACTTCCTATTTAAATCCTCCTTTATTCCTCTTTTCTTTCCCTTTGCCTTTCTCTCTGCGTACATATTTCCATTCGAGACCCTCTCAGCTCCCTTTCTCCATCTTTTAATTTACCCCCAATGCACTGTTTCCTTTCATTCAACGCTGGACCATCTTCGTCCCTTAAATCTTTACCCCCTAAATTCTCATTTCCCTTCAATTCTATCCCCAAATCATTTCCTACTTCACCCTCCGCCATTCTTCTCACGATGTTCTTCCTTCACAGTTCGTCTCCATTCATTATTCTCCACACTCTTCTTCGTTTTCCTCTGCTCCACGATACGCAGACGTCTAACCCTTTCTTCGGCCATCTGGCCGACCCCTTTTCCACCCCGGACAACCTCCAGCTTCTCGGCCAACACCCTCGTCGCATGCGTGATTCCAGTCCAGTGCTCATTCTATCTGGTCGCGGATCTGCGCAACTCGGGGGCTTGTCGCCAGGCAAACCTCGTGTCTATCCACGGGGGTGAATGTACAGGGTGGCTTGAGTGTCACGGTTCGTCTTCAACCCCTTAACCGTGTAATTATTTTCTCGGCAGGAGTACGCGCGGCGTTCATGGATAATTAATACCGGTGTCTTCTCGCACAGAATGGACTGCCTTCCGGATTGGTAATTGGAAATTTTTATTTCGTATCGACGTCGAATCTTTACATACCTTTGATACGAAAAATAGTGAGGGATTGTTTTAATTTAACATTTCTTAGATTAGTTTTGAGAATATTAAGTATATTCGACGGTCGAATTGAGGTAATCTTTCTTCCATAATACGTCGCCCCTGCTTTGCAGAAATAGATTACATTTTCTGTAATAAAATGTTCTAAAGTTCTCGGTAATTCTTTCTAAAAAAAAACACTAGCACTTGGACTAACGTTTAAATATTCTTCCTTTCATTAACCTAAATTAATTGCAATTAAAATGTATAGAACTAGAGGGATTGTTTTAATTTAATACTTGCTAGATTAGTTTTAAAAATATTAAGTATATTCGATGGTCGAGTTGAGGTAATCTTTCTTCCACAATACGTCGCCCCAGCTTTACAGAAATAAATTACATTTTCTGTAATAAAATGTTCTAAAGTTCTTTCTAAAATAAAACACTAGCACTTGGACTAACGTTTAAATATTCTTTCTTTCATTAAACTAAATTAATTGCAATTAAACTGTATAGAATTAGTATTCCATTGAAGGATAGAACATATCTGTTACTATTAAAAAAAAAATTATCTCTTCAACTTCGCCGCCACAAAGGGGATGAAACCGTAAAATATTATTCCCGTTCGCCGCACGTGCATGCAAGTCGCGTGCTTCCTGTCGCGTCAAGATTTCACAGGGTAAAAGAACAATAATCCGTTTAACGTTATCCCCGTGTACGCGTTATTCGATTATAATGGCACAGTGAAACTTCGATGTCAACGAGCCTCCGCCCTTACAACTTATTCCACGCTTCTTTCCCACCGTTCATTCTACTCCGACAACTTTCCCAGCCACGCTACTCGTGTCAGCCTATGAAATCGTGCAACTTTAATGCGCCAAGTGCAATCTCGTTCAACGTTCACGAAACTATTCTCGATACGGGAATCTTTGCACTCATTCGTCTACCCTGCGCGTGGCTTTTTTAGCTTTGCATTTCTGTGCATCCTTCGGCGTCGTGTTGGTGATCGATAACTCGCCGCGCATTTTCCTTCTCCATTATTGACAAACACAGCGGCATGAAAGATAGCGTAATCTTGTTGATTGCCAAAGTAGTACGTAATTGCAACGGCGGTGCAGTTATTATGCAGGGTTCGTTAACGGTTCACGGGGGATTTTCATTTGGGTCGCGATTAAGGGGCACGGTTCTCCCAAGTACTTTGGCAAATTGTTCCTTAATCGCGGCGCACTTATCGAATTATTAATCGAGATTCCACGGGACGGTGGGATTGTTTCGTGGCCGATCGGAGACTGTTTTTAATATTGGCGTTCGATATGTTTTATTTGGGGCTCGACTGCAGACGAAACGTCGGGAAAAATGTTGCAAATGTAACTGGTGTTTTACTCGAAAATAATACAACATTGCGAGTAGGTATATTAAAATATACAATTCTGCCAACCTTCGCATAGAAATAAAAGGAATTAATTGCTTTCGACAGTTCTAGATTGCGAAATGTACACCCTTATTTAAAATTGAATATCTTCCTAAAAAATCCAATTAAAAATTGGACCAAAGGAATCGTTAAAAAAAATGTTTGAGCTATCCATTGCAATGAACAATTTTTTTTTTTTTTAAATCCTCTTCGATAAATCTCTGAAAAGTATCACGACCAATACCAGAGGCTGTTCATCCATCCAAATGGCCACGAATCGATAGAGGTGTAGCGGCACCTCCTACACCTACCACCAGAGGGATGAGCATTCAAACTTCCCCACACAATTTCAAACTTCCCCGCGCAAACATTTTTAAATAATCCCGGAGCTTTTAATAAGTGTCTTACTGACTAGTCCATACATTAACACGAAGACGCGATGCGACTGCTCTTTTTTACAACCGTTTCTAATATCCCTTTTCTTTAACGCATTCGTGGTTTCTCGGGTCAAGTCGTGTCTTTCACCTGAATTGCTTCAGCAAGTTGTGTAGGACTCAATCGAGACCCACAGGTAATAAATATAATACATAATGTAGAGTCCCTATTATCCGGGTCTTGAACGAACTAATAATATATTGACAATCGTACCTTTTAACTCCGATATTGGTTACAAAGGTAGCGAACAGTTTTAAGTCGAGTCCGATTGCATTCCGATTGAGTAGTCTAATTGTTTTTTAATTAGATATAATTCAAGTGAGGATGCACAGGTGTTAAGCAACTTAATCGTCACAGAGGCCACAATTAAATGATTATTAAAAACGAAAATATGATTCGAGTCAAACGAAGCGATACATGTTCACGAAAACTCGAATCCTCTATTAAAGTTTCATTGGATTTAAGTAAACGATTGTCGTTCACTCGTGCATTCGTATGGAAGGCTAAGGTTGAACGTGGAATGCCGAAACGGAAATGCGGTTGTGCAAACAAGAACCGATCGACCAGGAAGTGAAAGAGAGTTTGCTTTGTGTCGATCGACGTTCGTCGATACAAGAGTCATATTCTTTCCTAAAGACAAAATTGGAAATAATGTTCTGCCTAAAGAGGGCAGTTCTAAAGTGTCGGAGAATATTCATAAATTGTAAAAAATTTCAAATGAGTCCTTAATAGAGGAAACAAGAGAAAATATTTTCTTTGTATTTTATACAAGTCTACTTCTGATGAATATTTTCCGGCGAAGAGTGGAGGATTTTTTTGTTAAAATCACTGACGTATTTTCAAGTGCCACTTACACGGTCCTTTGTCAAATATTTGATTAGAAAATATTTAAACGGCTTATCGAAGCGTGTCAGGAATATAGCATGATAAAAGTGTACTTTTGAGTGAAAAGAGGGTCGCAAAGTGCTGACGTAGCACATTGTTTCTTCCCCTGATATTAAATGTACCATGAACTTATTGTTACATTTTACTACAGCGAGAACACAATTGATAAACACATTCCACGTGGTCAAGTTTTGTTTACAATATTGTTACCTCAGCATGATTCTACATTTACCCAGAGCTATGCAACCACAATATTTATCTACGCGTTATGGTAATATTAGTACGAGTTATTTATTCCACGTATGTCCACTTTCAATTTCAGCTTATTTATACACATATGCTTTTTCAAGCTTACTGTAATAATTACGAACTCGCCTAACTACTTCTTAATTACGAATACAATAACAAACTTGCTAGCACCTTCACATTGTTCTACGTACAATGTTCTACTTGAACGAATTAAATACGCCTAAAAAAGTCAAGTGCAATGTGCTTACAAGGAAGGTTAGGCAACCCGAAGATTCAGAAATGTATGAAACTTTGCATACAAGTAGAATATGCCTTCCGTAATAAAACCCTGTTTTCCGTTCGTGCCATAATTCGGTGTTAAGGGGTGAAATCAGCCCTTGAAGAAAATTCAGAATGATCCTTTCCGTGAAATATCTCAAGAACGATTAGAGATAATTAAAAAAATTCTAAGCAAAACTTACATCACTTTATTGTGTTTACCAGACAGCGTAAACAAATTTTTCGAATAGTCCATGATTGTTTGTTAATTTTCTTTTTCCGTGGGTTTATCGAGACAAAAATTTACGCAGTTTTGTAGACGCAATAAAGCGATGCTGGTTTTGTTTATACTTCTTTTTAAATATTTCCCAGCGTTCTTGAGATATTTCACGAAAAAGAACTTTCTGAACTTTTTCAAGGGCTGATTTCACCCCTTAAAACCGAATTATGGCACGAACGGAAAATAGGGTTGCATTACGAATGAAATACTGTACTTGTATGCAAAGTTTCATACGATTCTGAATCTCCGGGTTGCCTAACCTTCCTTGCTAGTTCCGTTTCTACTTTCAAGCAACACGTTACAAATTGTTTCCAGATCAAATTCCTCGTTTAACCAAAGGGCTAATGTGTCGCACGAAACATCAAAGACTTTTCCCTTTGCTGCCTAGGTCTGTTCATTGCAGTACAAAACCCGGGTAAAAAACGTCAGTGAATTGCAAACCAACATCCCGCCGCTAATCACTCAATCATCCACGGCATTACTGTGCTCCAGTTTTTAATCGACGCACTCGAACGCGAAACGGTTTCGAATCGGCCACGTTCCAAGCGATGCTTGTTGAAAATGTCGGCTATTTCTCGCGCGGGGGGAAAAGAAAGAGGAATTAAACACGAACGATTGCTCGGTAACTCGCGCAGCCGAAATAAATTATTGATCGATAAAACGTGACAAATAAAGCCGGTCGGAATCTGTTACCGGGAGCAGCTTCGAATTCGTGTGCACGACCTAGAACCGTATCGTCGACGGAAATGGAAAAGCGTCTGCGCAATCGAAGCTGGAAAAAAAATAAGGAACAAGTCTTTGTATTTTTTCTTTTTTTTTCTATCTTGCTGTTTCGTTTACTGTGCCTTCTGTGACGCCAATTTTCTTCTTCTTTTTAATCTAACCTTATCTGCTTTGCCTCTACTATTTTTGTTACATATATACAATTTTCTATTGCTCCCTTTTCATTTTATCGCGAATTGCTAGGACAATTTACTTTTATATTAATTTTGCACGCTACTGGAAACTGATAAGAAAGTTAATCGAATTATTCTGCTGATATGTTTATCTAAGTTTCTAGTCTCCTTCGAGATTTTCGAGATATTAATTGAATAAAATCGTTCGCAATTATTTTAAATAGATACCAGCCCAATATGTAGGGCCGACGAAAAATTTGCTACGAGACATCAGAAGCGCGATTCAGACGGAGAAGTTTATTACACCAACCACGGCGATTCTGTCCCATGGGCGAAATAAACTAGCCGTTCCTTCGGCCGTTGTTTAACGCAACGAAAGCTGGCCGCAAAGTGAGTTACTCGACGCAGTCAATAAAATCCGCGGAATCCACTAAATTTGCGGCGTCAATTTCGTTCGTCGATGGACGTCGTCGGGCCGTTATTGTGGCGTTAAACTAGATAAGCCTGATAAATATAGATAAAACGGCGTTCCTTTCGGAACATTTGGATGCGTGGGCGCGTTACGTAAACGCTAACCCTGGCACAGGAACCAGAACTCGATATTCAGCATCTGGTTGAAACGGCTCATTAAATGCAATTGCCACCGTGCTCGATAAAGGGGGAACTATGACTCGAGGAATGTAATTCTTCTGTGTGTTAAATTTTCATTATATTTTCCTATTCTTTTTTACCATTTATGTTTGAAATTTAAACGCGCGTCATTCTGCACATTTCTTGGCCGTCGTTTTTCTGACGTTACGTTTCCACGTATAATTGACTATTTTTTCCCCTTTCTCTGCGATTTTAAAGATACGTTTGTTCTGTGTCTTTATGTGTGCAATTTGACTGTTATGTGTGAATCAGTGTCTGGTCCCTGGTGTAGTACAAAGTTTAGCAATTGATTTTTGGCGCTCGGTTTCCGATACGTTGAGGTTTGACAATTTAAGCGAATAATAGGGTGGCGTATTTTAGTAAATATAGTAAATATAGTTGGGTCTAACGGTGGGTTTACGGCGCAGAAGCTTCGCTGTGCGACCGTTCGACGGCTTGGAGTTATTTTTTGATAATCAATGGCATTCAGGTGCAAAACTTTATACTTTACAAATACTTTGCTGCGGAGTGTCTAATTAATTGCAATTACAGCGTTAATAAATTTGTTGCTCGGTAAAATGGAGAAGCGATATGCAATTCGCGAATTTTTGAAACATTTTGCGCACTTTTCAGGCATCTGTGCGCTCTTATCAAAATCCGTTGAATATTATTGATCACTGCTTTCCTTATCACTAAAGTAACAAATGAGCAAACATGGCTAATGCATTGCACAGCAACTTAAACACGAAATTACAAAATTAAAAAAATAAATTAAAAGTCGAATATTCAATTCGGCCAACATTTCCGAAAATGTGCGTTCCACAAACAGATTTTTGGAAGAAATCAAAATTCGCGTAGCTAAATGTTTTTCCATTAGATTTAATTAGAGTTCCTTAGTGGTAGCCAGAGAGATTTCAAAAACAGAGATAACACAGGCAGTTATGATTTATCCTTGCACCAGTTTTTACTACCGTCTTCATTTTGACTTTTGTAATCTGCGATTAGCCGGATTCAATGAGTTTCTAGCGTAGATAAGCATTCTTTTCTTGCCTGCGATGTAAACTCGAATGAAACTGTACGCCCTATTAACTACTTCCCGTGGCGTTACGCAACGAAACGGCACGAAAATTGTGTACATTACTTGTACATTATTGTATAACAATTTCATCACGCGGAGAATATATATTTTCGAACAAAAGTCGAAGGTATTATTATTATCCGAATTTCAGTGCAAGCATATATTTGAAACTGCATTGGTTACGGTCGATTATATATATTTATCTTTAACGGGATACTTTTTAAACAATGCATCGTTTAAAATGAATCCCAGCGAGCATAAAAATGCAACGCGACTATAATTGTCTGCTGAACACTGTGCGTTATCTGTCAAAGAATTTTAAATCGTTCGTAAATTCAAAACTCTGCACGAGCAGTGCGAAGAACCAGAAATTTTCTGAAGTTGTAAATATAATACGTTCGAAGCTTCTTAGGAATGGTGAGCCAAGCAGAGAGCACAATAACCAAAGAAAAAAAAATTGCGGTTTAGTAAAATACACAGCAGGAAATTTGTTTAACATATGTCGAGGGAACATGTGAAGTCAATATTCTATAAATGGCATACGAATGTAGAAGAAGTACAATGGTGAATGAAGATGGATAGCAATTTTAAACACTAGCATAGGGGAATAGAAAAAAATATCACGCACTGATAACAGCTCTGAGGAGTAAAGAATCCCCACGAAGCTCCAGATTATACAGGAAAAAAATTGCTTGACAATGCGGGAAAAATAGACAAGTAGGTCAGGAGGTGAAAGCAGGTATAAGAGCACAATGAATTAAAGAAAATGTAAATGCATAAAACGTATGATTCTGGCCACAAGGTAAGCAAGGTGAGCAGAATTAATGACAAATTTGCTGCTGCAGTCGTCCAAGGAAGTCGAGAAAAGTGTTTTATGAAAACAGACTTTCACAGGAATGATCGCAAGTGTAAGTTAGCTAAAAGTACGACATAAAGCGATTGAACAAACGAAGAATGTAAGTGCCATTTAACAGAAGACAAAATAAAATATGGAACATTTAAAAAATCACGTCGCTAGATACGAAATACGCGAAACAATAATGGAGAAACATTAAAATACGCGGAGGGGGCAGTTTTCAGTAGTGAATGCGCTGAAAATAGCGGCAGGTTCAACAGACGCGAGTGCCAGCCCAAGTGACAACAGTGTCAAAAAAGATCTGCAGCTCGCATGAAAAGTGTAACAAAACGAGCGACATACAAGAGTTATGTATCGGAAATAAGCAGGGGTTTCATATTAGGAGAGGTCTTTTATTAGGCTACTTTACCCTACGTATCTGGCTGAGAATACTTCGTTCCGATAATAATTGTCTCGTTAAATTACCCATTACCTTTCAACTAATACATATACATCTCCCTTTCATTTCGTATCGATCCCCCTCTGCATGCATAATTCTTTTAATGCCCCGAAGTCTAGCCACGCCAAAGTGCTCTACAAACGCCGCAACGGCAAAGATTCACTATGGGTGGTCACGTATCGCGGTGTCGAAAAGAATCGATGAAGAGGTAGCTCCATATACATAGTCCGTGGTCCCTGCACGGTGGATGATCTTATAAGGTGGCTCGCAAGATAGAACGGCCGGACATAAGTGATTTGGAACGTGGGACCATTATAGAACCGGCTGAGAACATTGGCGAAAACATAGGTTGCCAGTTTCTCCCCACCTTCGATCTAGGTGGTAACTAGATTCGTATTCGTGACACCTTCGGCACGATTGACGGACAATCGCTCTGCCAAGTCAGCCCCTTCCTCTTTTTCTTCGTGTTCCCTCGTCTTCTTTATCATCCCCTTACTTTCGTTTGGTCGGCGACGCCGGTCGTCACCAACGGGACACCGAATTTATGAGACTCGAAACGCTTTTGGCGCGCCGTCCCCGGACAGAACAGTGTGTGGGATTAATTTCACCGGCGTGAATCAGAATGAAACACACGAACAATGGCGCGGTGAATATGCTGGGACGAGCTGTTAACATCGATCAATTTGTTCGGTAGGCGGACGTTAAGGGTGTTGGATCTCGAGAGAGAGAAACTTCGAGCTGTCGCTTTCGGTTGTTGGAATCTGGTGAATGGCAGAACCGTGTGAAATTGGACGTGACGATTGTCGTTTGCTGCGTTTGACAATGGTTGCAGAATTATTGCCGTTGCTTTCGTATCTGAACAAGACGTTTCGAACGGACATTCATTTGCGATGAGACTTTGCTTGATACAATTTTGGGGTACTGCTTTAAGAAGCCGGGGGTTAAAACAGTTGGTAATTAACTGGTGCTCCCTTGTCAGGGTCATCTACACGAAGGAGAAATAATTGCAAGTATTCACCACCACATACGCGACGCCCCAAAAGTGCAAAGAAGCCATGGAATAACGTCTTCCATCTCTTCTACTTGCGCCATTTCGAAATTATTTTGCCCGACGGATATACCACTGCTCTATGACATTCTCGAACGAAATAATAATAAGTACATTTTATTATTCACTTATTATTAAAAAGTCTAATTGGTCAGAGCAATTACTTGCGTCGCAGCTAATTTGCAAATAATTTACAATCGATACATTATAATATACGCTTATCTTCTCCACCGCGCTTTTATTTTCATCAAATTGCTATTTTGAAGATGATCTTGTAAAGTGCATTTAAGTGCATCGTCGGAGAAACGCTCGTTAACATGCATGTTTCTACTAGACCTAATAATCACAGAGTTAAAGGGTTAATTGAAGGTAGTCTATCTAGGAGTTTCCGGGCTCCAAGAATAAATAAGCGAATCGATAATGTATCTCGGCGTGCAGCAGTCGCTCAATCGATTGCGCTGCACATGAAAAATTGAAGAAGATGCACAGGTTTCTCGAATGGCCGGCGGAAAGGAAGTTTCCACTGTTCTAATTAGAAAAGAAAAAATACAACAACAAAAAGCGAAACGAAAAAGGACTCTTCGAGGCAAGCAAAGTTTCTAATTACCAAAATACTGGTTTCTTTTCAATCTTTAACATAATTAATATATAAAAGCAAACAAATACGTAAAGTCCTTTTATAATGAATAACTTTTTTTGAGAATAAAGTAGAACTGAACAATGTCTGATTGTTAGAAGAATTCTACGATCACTATGAAACGTGAAATCCTCGACAAGAAGTATTGACTGTTTTCATAATACTAATACACTTCTATTTTACTCTCCCTACGTATATTTTTATTCAGTTTATTACCGTAATTTATCAACGATCGATCGATCGACGTTTAACCTTTCACGTCATTATTCTCCTTAGATTAATCGATGTTTCCTAAACGCAAAATCCGCTTTTCCACTCCAACCATTCGCACACGTAAATCAATATCCTCGTCTGGCGACTTCCTTAAACTCATACGTATCATGACGAAGGTGCATACCTGTACCTCGTAATATTTTGCTGCATTATTTACCGATCTCAAATATTGCTTAGTCCGTGTAACAAATATTGCAATTACTTTGTACATTTCTTCATTTGCGCATTTTATCGTCCCAGCGCAAACAATAACAGAACTGCTCCAACAAGTACTGAATATCTAATTAATTGTCTAAATCAAATTCCTTTATTAAATTATCATTGCACTGTTAAATATCACTACTGTCAATTACAATGTCAAGCCGAAACTATCACCATTACTATTACCAAAATCCTTCCTCGCCAGTAATGATACAATTTCGCACGTTCAAATCATTCGTCGACTTCCATGTATATTTAAACAAATAAAAAATATCGCAAAATCATTTTTCCCACACGATTGTACGCATTCACCCTAATCCCCCGTTTCAGTGACGTCACAAGTGCATTAACATTCGCAATAATGGAAACTCATCCGCGATTCGAGCATCGTGAACGTTCTTATTTCTTTAATTAGACGAACGTTTTCTCGGGGCATATCTGTGCAGGGTTCACGTGCAATATCCAGAGGGGGGTTGGTATCGACTGAAATAACAAATAACCACGAAACACACGCAGAGTCATTCGATACCGTGGAATTTTCACTCTATTTTGGGAAAACGTGAAAACGCCTCGGTGGCCGAGGACGTAACACGACCCCTGTAGGCGTTCACATATGGCCAAGGGAGCAGCATGTTGTGACATCCTTCGCCACTACGGCCGGGGTGGAGCACCGACAACGGGGGGGAAAAAAAGGGACCAGGATTCGATTTCCACCAGACAACCCTAATGCAACAAGTCAGTAATGATGCTCATTATCCTTATTAAAGGTTCGACCGTGGATTACCTCGTTCGGCGGTCTTCGAGCAGGAAATGGACGTTGTTTTAGGATCGATTTGGACGCGGGGGCGTTTCGATACGACGAATTTTAACACTAGGTTTACGGACAAGTTCGAGCACTTATTTTTACCGATTACCCTCGGCTTAACGATTGCCAATAATAATGCGCGTTTTCTTTAAAAACTTAATTCGCCTAATTTCGAAATGAAATATAATTAATTTAGTTATATAAAAATGTTGCGGGACGTTAATGACTCTGGTGCGACGACACGTTTTATTACCTTCAGTTTCCTACGTAGGGGTCTCGGCAACTATCAGTGATACAATTGAACCATCTCTATCAAATTTATTTACATTTTTTTCGCCCTCAATGCACTCCCTCTCCATCTGAACGATTTACCAAACGACTTGAACCTGCACAAATTCGCCAATGATAATTTCTCGAAGCGTTTCTGTAATTGAATTATCGCGTCTTGTATCCAACGCGAAGAATTAAGCGGTCGCAGCTAATTACCCGTCTCACTTTCGGACAATGCGACTGTTAATGAGCTCATTCATGTCCGGGCCCAATAAATCCGTCACGACGAATAAATAGGAATCCAAACGAACGTTCCCCAACGCCAGAAAATTCGCATCACTATTTCGGTTGCGGCGGCAAGCACGGTCGAAATATTTGAAGGAGTGTTACTAAACTTGTGCTCAATGAACTCAATGGGCCAACCCTTCCTTTGGCAGATGTACAGGACACAGGCCGATCATTGCCAACAGATCAAGCGTAATCGTGAGTTACGATTCCCCGAAGTGGCTCAGGGGCCATTGAATAATTATTACTGGCGGCGGGATTTTATGGGTAAATAAAAGCGAACGTACGAAGAAATGGAGAGAAATATTAAAAGATATTTCAGAGTAAACCAATTTTGTCTATCTCAGAATTGAACTATTTATTTATTCAAATATCATCTAGTTCACAAGCTTTGTCGGCACGAATCGTTAAGTATAAATTGTTATAATTGCCAGGCTGAACGATGACATCTTCGAAACATTATTTATTACCAAATAATGCGGTGAAGAAGGCGAACCAAATTTTCCGTCCAACCTAAGCGCAATCGCTCCAACAATTTGAAAGTGGCCTAAGTCCATTTATACTTGAATTGAGATATTTAAGAGTTTGCGTTTCAATAAAATTGACAATATACGTATAGGATACCAATGTGTCATACTGCTTAAGTGTATCTAAAAGAGTTAAATTTGCAATTCCTATTAAACTAATAACAATTATTAAGTGAATAATATGTGTTTTCTTACCAAAAATGGACTTAAGCCACTTTCAAAGTTAACAACCGGATTCGTTTTAAATTTAAAAGAGCCCAAGTCCGTTCGACGTAATTTAAAATGCTTCAAATATTAAATTCTCTAACTAGATAAATTACTCATCTACATTTTGTGTACGCGGGAGGGATTTAAAGAAGTCATGGTGCTCCGGTGGTATATATCGTAGTAAGTCTATCATGTCCTTGTATTTCGCTGTTGCAATTTGTCTTATATTTTTATAAAGTGGTGTCAGTACAATATTTTCAAACTTTCTTGGTCTACCCCGACCTGGTAATAAATCCAGGATTTTAAACTCTGCATTCTCATCCATTGATATCTTCTAGAAAATTTTGTATGGTTCATTTCTCAAACAACGCATCCAGCATATTGTTTCTCCGTTAGAATTCTTTACCCTTTTAAAAACTGCGTCCTCCAAAAATTTTGTTGATATGAAATCCTCTTGTTTCATTTCATTTAGGATAAAGTTATTACCTTTCCGGCACTTTTTAATAACATTATAATAATCTTGGGGGACAAACAGTAAATTATTTTTCTTTAATGGCATTTCTCCGACGCCAAAATCTCTATCATTCGGTAAAAACGAATGTCCTGATACTAAGAATTGATGGTCTATGATTTCCACATTATGTTCAACAGTTTGGACAATTTTTAGCCACGTTGAAGCTATTTTAATGTTCCTATTTTGTCCTGCATACATTATCAATAGTGGATTGGACTTAGGCTACTTTCAAAGTAATGGTTTTAATTATTGAACTAACCGCGAAAACTTGTGTGTCCAAAATTGTCATGTAACTCTAAATATACTCAACAACAAATGTTGTTTATGATAGCTGACTTCAAGTTGTACACGTTACTACGGTCAACAAGAAATAATTGACAAATGGACTTAGGCCACTTTCAAAATAAACGGCTCAATTTATCCTGCTCGTCGCGTAACCGAAGAATCGATTAACGCGACACGGCGTAAAAGAAAAAAGCGAGTAACGATAGGCGAACGTAACGTAGCGAGCAAGGAGGAAATAAAAGAACGAAGGCTTGTTGTGATTTTCGCGGACAATTATTCTTCCGTGAATCACTTTCGCGTGTTCATGTAACGCTTTCGAGAAATCGCGTATACCGGGAACAAAGTCCATCAAGTCCATTGTAATAGCGTTTTAATAAAGAAATAAGACGGTACGCCTAATTGTAAATAATTATTGGGGGCCATTCGGTTACTAATTGGAACGATTGCCATGCTGGAAGTATCTGTCCAAGAAAGTGTTCGATATTGGGAACATTTACTCTAATATTTATTGCGTCCACAATATGTAACAGGATAACGCAAGTTTAACTACGGTGATAAAAATAGCGTTAGCTAAAATTGATGTGTGCTCAGTAATTATTTTTTATCCGTACGCATTCTAAAGTGCTGGTATGCAGAGTAATTTTTTCTTCTTACTTTTGCATTCAGCGTAACGCTTGGAATTGTTCTTACGTAAGAAGCTTGAGGTATCGAGTACAGAATTATAGGAGGCGTTTGATGTTTCGAATAGTAACGTGGGTAATATTATTAATTTACTGGGACGCTTAGATATTAAGATACTTAACGCCCAAAGTAGTTACCAAAATTTATATTGAGCACGGATCACAATTATCTGTGTTATCTGTTTCAATTGAAACTCTAAGACACCGCTTCAAATATTTGTACTTGATACTGAAACCGGCGAAACACGCGCGAACGCAATAAGAACAACGCTCGAACCTTCGTTCAACGTTGAAATTGTGAACAAGCAAACGGCAATGGACGAGCAATTTCTGAATTGAAATTAGACGGCCAAGCAATGCAAACAGAAAAGCACAAAAGGCAGCGCCGAGAGATACGGCAGGTCCGGCTGCTCTGCTGCATTTGGCATATCGTCAAAAGTTCTTTAACCTTTCGAGACAAGGTGGCGGAAACGACGTCGTACAGTCGTTAAGCAGAGGAGTCAAATTATGTTCAATTAAGATCGCGTACACAATGCAACTAATGAATAAATCATCTCGAACCTTCAAATAAGAGTGTCCGCGTCGAAAAGTGGCTTTCGTAAAATCGTACACCATCGATAATCCTTCAACAAATCGCTGGAAAATACTTATCACTCCCACGTCGAAACTAAATATCGAATTAAATTAAGAAACGAAACTTCTGACACAGATCCACGGTGCTGCAGAAAAATCCGATGGATTAGATAAAGAAACACACATTTATATTCCCACTGGCACGGGACTGCACTATGCTAGAGAAATATTCCCGGATCCACCGACGGTCTCGCGTGAAATTTCGCAAGGTCTGTCGCAATCGTGGACGCCGCGAATTTTGGCCGGACACCGGGGACTCGATGGAAAACGAGAGAAAACGAGGGAAAACGAGGGAAAACGCGGATGCTTCGTCCGACCCGCGGGGGATTCCCGTTCGCGTGTCGCTCGAAGTTAAGTATAAACGTCTCGTGACGATCGAGTGATTCGAAAGCGGAATGGCCAAGCATGTGACGAGGTACTCGTGGTCACTCACGTGCTATTCATAACCTGAACCCGAAGCGTACCGTTCCGCACGCAGTTTTCGAACGCGTTACGCGTGCATTCCCACGTGCAACGATGTTAACCCTTTCCATCGGCGCGCAGGATATAATGGTGAAGACGTTTTGTGATCGCAGAACACCGGTTTAATCCCTTTTGCCGGCGGTAAAACGAGCCGTGCCTCTGAGTACTAGCTATTCTTTATTATTGATGTTATTATTATTGTTATAATTATTGCGTTAGGACTCCTTGGAACTGAACTGACCTAATCCTAATCGAGGCAGAAGGTACTGCAATGTGCAGACTGTGTTGCGTAAACGTTATAATTTATAAGCGTTTACGCCGATCGTGGTTAAGAAGCTTTTTTGAATGTTCACTTGCATAAATATCGTACTATCTACTTGGTTGGAGGAAATCTGACGTCACCGAATCGGTGAATAATCGTGACAAAATATTTATGAAAAGTTTCGCCGATTTGTTCGTATTTCGTTAAAAATATTGGACACTTCTAATCTTCGAGAATGAATTTTTCAATCGTTGATATTGCATCGAGTTAGAACAAGGGAGTTTCACGTTTTACGATAAAAGTGAAGTGGGAAAGTGCAGGTATAGAAAACCTGCACGGGAATTCGTAATCACAAGTAGAAGTAGGAAAATAGGAAAGTAATCATTATGCATTATTCGCCATACTATAAATGCGCTTGTGCACGCTGGTAATTGCGTAACGAATACAGCTATACCCTTTGTATCTAAGAATTTTTTTCAGCGTGCCCGATAACAAGGAATTTTCGTTTCTGTTCCAGCCTTCTACCTGCACCGTTTCGAAAATTGCTCCGATGAAGAATACAAAATATTCAACCCCGACTAATGAGCAAACTTTTATTCCCATTTAACATTCACGTTTCTAAAATATCCTTCTCTGTCGTAATCCTATTTTCTTTTGCAACTTTCTTAATACACATTTATTTTCCGTCAATTTTTGCACGGTTTGAACGATATTTGAAAACTTTCCACCCCGTATTACGTAACACGTTGCACATTCTTCGCGCAACAAAAAAGTCCACTTCGAAATTTCCTAATTCCATCGCCGCTGTACAATTAATCCTCTTCCCCTCCATTCTACCTAACCCTTTCGCTTCCAAATTTTTCCAAAGAACCCACCCCTCCCACTCCGTGCCGCGCATCCTCGTCTCATCCAGACTTTCCCAAAATACCCTCTTATTTTAACCCCACGCTACAGCATTCGAAACGTCTGAGAAAAGATTCTCGCCGCTCCATCCATCTGTCCATCCATCAAGAGAAGAAGAAAAAAGAGGAATAAAAAGTCGACTCGTTTACATTCCACTCCATTCTCTCTCTCTACAAGATCTCGACCCGTCCAGATATGCGAACCATTTAACTATTGGCCGGGAAGAAAATGGATTCGTCACGTTGAAAGAGCGTTTCGCGGCTCGACATCGCAACCGTGCTAAATCTTCTTCGTACACGCCTGCACAGCGGGGCACGCGCAACCGTGCCGTGTCACGATGCGCACACTTTTGTTCAACGAGTCATACGTAACGCACGCAAGACCGCACTTTATTACTGACGGTCCCGAGCTCGTTACGTAATCCGCAGGGAGGTCTACGATCTGCAACACGTGCAACGTTCACATGTATAGCAGAAAACCGGCATTCCTTACGAACGGCCGCGATGTTCTGACTTTTATTTGTATTTCTTTTTCCTCCTATTCATTTCGACAATTTCATTACTATTTATTCCCGGTTCGTCCTCCTTGGGATTCTTCGGTTTACCACTTCGCGGTGATCGTTGCTCTCGTGATAACTGCGGTCGAGATCACCGTTTACTGTTACGCGAGTTGGTTCGCAGACGCGTAAGAAGAAACCAGTTTTTTGTTTCGCTTCTTTTTTGTTAGGTAATGCACGCAGCACGTGGTACTTCTATTTTAAATAATTTACTGCATATTAACTTTAATGGATTCTAGCATTTTTTATATTACACGTGTACATCTGTAATTTAACATCGATAAATAAATTTCCCGAAGAAGCTTCTTCTTTTCCTGATATTCTTTTTTGTCTTTCTATTTTCAGTCTACGAGGTGGACGTCTCGTAATGGTAATTTTGGGGCAGAAACGTGGTTGATTTCACCTGACGAAATTTTGTTGCCAACCTCGAAACGTCGAGCCGGGTTATTCGAGAATCGATAGCGAGGTGCGAGGCCGGTTACGTAACAGACAACGTGGCCCAGCCTTCGGTGCACGTGTGTTCACGCATATTCATCCTAATTCCTGCTGTTTTGTCAATGTTATACTTAGCATCTGTCGGCAGACGCCACATTCGCATGCATATATCGAAGGTTCATGACGAATTGGCTATTGCACATGTGCTCCAATTTCGTGGGCCACGATATTCCATGAACACCCCTTCTTCGTACGTTCCTGGGTTGCTTTTTTGTTGCACTATTGTTACAGTGTGAACACTTAAACGATCCACCTCACTGCGCACGGAGATTTTGAGGAATTTAAATACAACAGTGTTAATATTGGAGTTTGCGTGTGAATACGTATTTTGAGATTCGTACGAGATACTTTTGTTTCTCGAAAGAAAACTTAATTTTTGAGACACTGTTGAGTTTCTCCTCGTTTTTATTCCAATGTTCAATTAGAATTTTTGTTGTACGCTTTTAAAGTGAATTCATTTGTTAATAATGTTAACAATTTTAATGATATATTGATAAGAAATATATATAAATTGAACAATTTATCTATTTGTTACTTGATCAAGTATAACTTGGAGTCGTCGAGGAGCGTACGTAAGTAGAACGCTGCAATACAATCTCTGCGCCCAGTAGTACGAGTCAATTGCTGAGCCTACCCATGGGGTTAACAGAGAGCACCATAGAAGACTGAATAGCGGCTTATAAAACGTTTATATCATTACTAACACAGACAGTTAATGTTGACCAACAAACGAAGGGAACATCGTGAACACTTTTTCAATACATTTCTTGCGTTTATTGCACTTTGAATAATTTATTAAGCTTATTATCGGATCGCGAACAAAGTAATTACTAATCAAAATGAAAAGAACATTCGCATTATTTGCCCAATACATCAGTCAAACAGCCCATTTCAAATTGGAAACCATTTAATTAAACCTGAACAAGGAAACAAGGAAACAATTTTACATCATTATTGCCATTATGCACTTACAATTTTTGTTTATCCCAATATTGTATATGAAAAGAAACAAATGCATAAATAGAAAAATCCCATTCAATTCCCCTTACAATATTTTTTATATCTAGACACCAGTTATTAGCCACTCCATTACCGAAATCTCTACTTCCCCCTGCACAGACGTTCGTAAGAACCGTCTAAAGTTTGGATTCGGCTCAGAAGCGATCCCATTATCTCTCAGACACATTCGTAGACGATCGAAGCAACCCTCGTAGCTAGCATTTCCGGTTCTATCCCCGTTTTTTCGTAATTGTATTCATTCACAAGTTGGAGGAAGAAGGCGATCGAGACGCAACGGCTGCCCCTATCGATTCGCTTATTCCCCGCCAAGCCCTCTATTCCACCCCTTTTCTGCCACTCTGTCTTGCTCTCTTCGAGAAGGATCTTTCACCCTTTCCCTCCCCGAGGAGAGTGTGTCGCGGAGAAAAGAGAGTGAATGTCAAGGGTTGCGGATCGCGAATTCTTGGCGAACGCGCAGTTTTTAAGGGTGCGCCGATCGGACCTCACCCCCGGCGTCTGAGTTACTAAAAATGTCTTCTAATTATCTCGTTTGAATGTTGATCCTAATCTGACGGAGGACTGTTATTCGAATAATTAATTTCTGGAGAAGAACAGCAATTGCACTGAATTTCTTACGTGTATGTTAATTTTATTTATTTATTCATTTTCTGTTTATGTAACTTTATTTCAATTTTTCAGAGTACGGATATCAAATACCCGTCCCGGTCCCTGTACTGTAAATAAAAATTATATTCTGTACATCGCATCAGGTCGCCAAACGTTGAATTAAATTGTCGTACAATTGTTTTTTGCGTCGATTAGATAATTATCAAAAATCGTAAAAACATCGTGCTTGCACGTGATAGCCATTACAGTATGATTATAAAAATCTAATCTTAGCTAGGTGCACGTGTACCCGGTGGATCTTTAAATCTTCCCCTCCGCGAAATCTGTTGTACGATCGCCACGAAAAATCTGACAATAGATCTGAACGACAAATCGAACTGTGTGTGACAGAAGTATTTTGGTACAAGGGACGATTCATGCAAGTGAGATGAATCGTTTCCCCGTCTGCTTCAAGGGGAGATACAGCAATAAAGGAAGAATAAAAATGATATAGATGATATCCACGATAATGGATGAAAATAAAACATTGTTATTTATTTTTCGTTTTTAAATAAATCGATTCAGTACGTATCGAAATAAAAAGCTTCAATTTTGTCGAGACATTGTAATAGCTAATATGTTTTAATCATTTTTCTACGATTTATGACTGCAAGATGATAAAAAAAAATTGATAATTCACATTCGCGTTTACTTAGAATTTTCGGTACGCGGTACTTTTTTTTTAAATTGAAATATGATGTAGTACCTTTGGGACATCCCAATAGAAATAATTCCTTGCGGTTTATCGAGGAATTTGAAATATTTCATGAAGCATCCGTGCTCTGACTGCTTATCCTAACATTTATCTGGGCAGAACAATCAGCAGAAACCATTCACGCGGAAAGAAAACAAACAATTCCATTTATAAACAAAGTCCAATTACAGGTGCCACTGGACGATAAATACTATCTTTTCATTCATACTTTCTTACAACTACTACCATGTAAGTATACTAATGTTTACTAATATTTAACTTAAATAGAAGAACCTTTATGCTGCGCAATTCTGCAATTACTTTAATCCCTTCTCGCTTGCAACAATGCATATCAATCAAGTCGCAGTTTATTAATTAGGAAAGAGCTGCTATAAAAGAACGTGACCGCTAATTATTCGCGAGCTAATGAATATCGAAGCACCGCAACAATTGCATCATGTAATCGATACTGCACTTTTGAAAAAAAAGACATTTCTCTCCACCGACATGATCTGACCTTTAAACAGAAAGGGATGAAATTTCGCGAAAAGATTTTTCCAGGTGACAACATTCACCCTTTCCTTATTTTCAATGCAATATTCCCCAATAAGGGAGGGTGAAAAACGACATTCATTTTCCTATCACTTGATCTATTCTTTAATGCCTTTAATACCGATAAAACGCGCACGCGCAATGTAGCAACCTGTACTTGCGCGCAATGGACAAAAGTAAACATCAATATAGGCATCAAGAATAAACGGAAACGAAGTGTAATTGTTAACAAAAAATTACAATTAGAAATAAATACTAACGGTTTCGAGTAGAATATTAAAAAAACGAGCTTTTCATTTCACACGTGGTGAAATGTATTCGTGAAGAACAACGCTTTACCCACCTCCGACAGGTGTAAAACGTATTTCGTCTTGCGCATTTCCTCCAGCATATTCCAATTAAAGAAGTAAATCACAATTCCCACGAACACGTACAAGAAATATCCACTTCAGTCACGGCAAACATGAAAATGCAGAAAAAAAATATCGCACGCCGAATCACCTTTCCCAACTGAATCGCGTTACATACATGGAAACGTCCCTCCCGTTCTATCAGTCCTCTTTCCAAGATAATATCCGGAAGACTAACCAAGCATTAGATGACTCTACACGTTTAATATGCGATTCGTGTCACCAACCACCGCTCCACCTATGTTTATATTTTCGTAAACGCCGATTACCCAACCAAGATTCTCGTTTTAAATCATAGACCACCAACAATTCACGCAATTCGTTCATTCGCGGCACTCGAGTTATGTGAAGTCAGATATGGGCAGTACATATGCTTATAAGCTAGGGATAAAAGCTAGTTTGCCAATGCTTCGTTAAAAACATAACAAGGGGAATAACAGGGGTCGTATCCTGAAAAGAAATTGTGGGACCATGGGATGACAGGAAATTCCTTCGTCTATTTCAGACCAAGCCCAGAACAGGGCCATATAGTTCATACACCTCGCGAACATAAATTTTCGCAACCTTATCAGACAATGATAAGACGATCTACGCTGATACACAGTACGCAAAATACGAGATGTACGAGTAAATCGTTGAAAAAATAGAACATAAACGAGACCAACGAGAAGCGTCTACGAGAATAATGTAACTGCGCGAATTCAGTGTTTTACGTTCAAGTAATTGCCGGTATACCGGCGACACGTTATCGCCCTAACCTAGCAGCGTTCACGTGCTTGTTCTGCAGTTTGACGTTGGACCATAATAAGTACATTTTACTGCAAGATATTGTAAACAAAATAAACTGGTGCTCCGAAGCTGGATTACCAAGGAACCGCTCTTATAATATGGCAACTAAATGGCTGTTGATAATGACGCACGTGTCGCAACACATGGCGTAACAATTAACTCAAAGTACAACATTTTAATCTCCTTTTCCTTCTTTCATTTCTTACTTGTTTTAAATAAATACAAGATTTATTTATAGATGTTCGTTAACGAAAATTTAATCGCCTTCCAACAGGGTCTATCAGTAGCACCATGATACCAGGTACCACCATCTTTGCATTCCTAACCACCCTGATTTCTTAAACCCTTTATAACGCGTTTCTCTATTTTGCATTGCTAGTAAATCGCGAATGAAATTTTCACTGTCACGAGACAACCCTGCTCCGGAGATACAATCTGCATGTTCTGTTGCAATTCGTAAATCCGCGATCGAAAACACCGAAATTGACTCGAAACATTAATCGAAACTATAGTTAGGACAGAACACAACATTTACACGCATTAGAGCAAGGTTTTTGCGTTTGAGTTTATACTAGACATATCGCGATGCCAGCTATAGATGGAGGCAGTGTACATACATTAGAGCGGGTCATCGACGACGATGGTACACCTTCGACAATTGAGAGAGAGACTTTATAGCACGAGAGAACAGCATCGACGTACCGTAAGGTCGCGTGTAGAGTACTTGCTTTAGCTAGACACATTTCGACGACGGAGGAAAGACATGGAGGGTGTACGGATCGATGCTTGGCTGGGAAACGGTCCCGCACAGAACGGCGAAATTTCCTAGCAATATCGCGGTCTGTTACCGGACGAAATGTCCCAAATGTAACCTCGTTCATCTACGCGACGATCATCCCGTGCCCTTGTTTATCGTGGCACGAACGCTTTTTTTCCATTGCCAGGCAAAAGAGAAAAAAAAAAAAACGACGGAGCACGCGGCGAGTCGTGTGGAACGAACATCGCGATCACGTATCGTTTACACTTAACACTTACTTCGTGTACCTCGAAAGGCTGCACGAGGTTACGGAGGGGTTGTACGAACGACGCACGAGAGGTGCGACCACCGATGGTGGTCTGTTCATAATGTATATACGTTCGATACCCACAGAGAAATGGTAAAATGTTAAGTCGCAATCGAACTACGTTCTACACGATGAATGCTCGCAAACCCGCCGTGGTAGCAACGTTTATTTCTGGTAATAGATCAATGACTAGACTGGGACCATGCGAACGTGCAACCACGAGATGCAAGCGAGGTGATCCCGATGGCATGCACGACTTGGTAACACGATGTTTCGTGCGTAATCGAATGGATATGCCTTTCATTGATAAGGGGAAACACTCACCACCGATACTGAGAGTTCTCCATCGAGTTTTCCGTTTAGAACCCTTCTTGCCCATCTCTCGTGAAGACCGTGCTGGTCCTCCTCCCTTCTGTCTCTCGTCTCCCCAACGATCTCGGCCAACTTTCTAGAACGAAAGCTCCACCGAAATCATGTTGATCGTGATTGATCCCGGCCACTACCTTCGCGGTAGCATTTTATTAACCTTCCGCCGACTAATGTGTCTCGCGTTATTAGTCTTTCGATGGATAAAAGCTTTAGGAACGAAACGAACCGACGAACGAGGTCTGCTCGTAGCAGAAGACAACTCTAATACGTAATCCGCGCTGCACGAATAGCGACCGCATACTGCTGTCCCCACCTCACCCCTCTCTTCAGGTCCCCACCCCGGTCAAACTACTCCCCTACCTCTGTCTCTGTCATGTTCGACATATCCCGCCGCGTGTTCAATTTCTTATTGGTTTTTCTATTGTTCAGAAAGATTTTCACAAGAAAGACGCATGTCTATCGATTTCCTCGATTGTACTGTAATGCGCAGCAGTGCGAGCGTAGGCTGTAATCACAGTTTTTAACGGAATAATTAAGAAAAAGTTTCGTTTCACGACTGAACAGTTTGAACGGTGACCAATTGTCACATGCGCAATGCCGCGATGTTACCGTGTCACCATTGGATGTTGCCATGGCAACTGACGTAAACTGTTGACCGCCATTTTATCCGGCTTCGGATGCGTGAGGTATGACATTTTTTCATTGCGAGAACTATTTTCGCCGGATTTTTCACCGGGTTTTTCGGTTTAATAATTGGGAATATTGTTCTTGAGAAATCTATATCCTACGAATCTCCGCTGTTTTACGCTTGGATTGACAAATAAACCAGTTTGTACTCTTATGTCTTGTTTTTTATAGGTTAAGCAAGTAAAATTGCACAGCGGATAATTATGATGAAAATATTGTCACTACAGGAGTTCGATTCTCCGCCCTTCGACGCGTCTGCCACTGTCGGTTTTATAGGAAACACCGCGCACTATTGCAACTTTTACGAACTGCAGGACGAATTGCAACCGTTCAATAAATATTTGCGCGAATATCCAGAGGTTTCAATCGCCCCGGATAGTCTTGCTACTCGTGAAACATCGCGTACAGTTTCCGCTGGCGATTTATTTTTGCCAGTTCACGACAGCATTTTCAAAAAGATTGCCAGCATATGGAGGGAGAAAGGTTTGGCCGATGCAATTTGCCTTGCCGCATCCGCAGAACCACGGGAGATCACAACTGCGTTGCATTGGATAGCTACAAGGTTTCAACCCATTGAATTAATAAGAATAATTCTGTTCAATATTGTTGGCTAATCTTTCAATTTCAACTTCAGACTCAAATGGGTATTGGATCTAATGGATAAAGGAATATATCAGAAAGAAACGTTACCTACTTCTGGTTCCGGGTCGGTCGTGGATGTTGTTCACACGAGGGATTGGGAAACGTCTCTTGTAAGAATCTGATATACCTATTTAAATATTAAGCAGCGTATCATTTCTGACATTAACTTTTAGATCAGGTGTCTTGCTTGGCATCCGCATTGCGCGCGTTTAGCAGTGGTCACCAGAGACGATCGTGTACGCATCTTTTCTCAAGGAATACCAGGAGTGCCGACATTGAGGCACAGCGCGCAGAAATCTGTTTGCTGTATTCGTTGGAGACCACTTGCTGGCAAGGAGCTCGCGGTGGCCTGCCACGCGGGTGTCTTAGTATGGACCGTAGAATTAGGCGCAGCCAGTAATTCCCTTAGTCACGCTGTGTTATTAAGTCAAAGGAATCATGTTCCTGTAACAAATGTTATGTGGCATCCGCAGGGCGATTTGCTGGTGTCTTGTTCGCCAACAGATACAAGCATGATTATCTGGGATACTTCTAAAAAGGAAGGTGTTCCATTGAAGAGAGTTGGCGGTGGTGGTTTGTGCTTCGCACTATGGTCGTCTTGCGGTTCTAGATTGTTCTCGGCTACGTGTAGGAATATATTCAGGTATAACAAAGCTCTCGCAATACATGCTACAGTAACTCTTCTTGTCATTCGATTACAATTTGTTAATTATTAATTGTAGAGTTTGGAACACTGGGGTGGCTACATTATGGCATGCGGATAAATGGACGGTGCCAAACGGTCGCGTATCAGTCGCGTGTTTCGGGCCGAACTTAACATTATTATTTGCTACAAATGAAGATCCTTCGACAATCTTTTCTCTGCCTCTGCAAGAAAATATCTTCGACGTGAAAAAACCGTCGATCGATGATGCGAAAATGGCTGTACCTTTGATCGATTTGACAAAGGTCACTTTCTCGTCGGACGACGATTTCGTCACTGTCGGTGGACGAATAATCGCAATGGAATGGGATCTGACAGGGAATTACCTCGCTATTCTCTTCCAGGTATAATTTCATTTGCAGCCCGATCGGAAATATTTCAAGTCTATCTAATAATCAATTTTCTACTTATTCAGGACAGTCCCTGGGTCGCATTAGTTAAAACTAAAGTAGGAAACCTATCACGGCTGGTCGAGATCAAACCGACTTGCCTAATCAAAGGATTCGTAGGGGAGGTTCCGAATTGCATAAACTTTTATCAGAAGTGTAAGGAGGGGTCCAATGTAGTTTGTCTAACCATTGCTTGGAGCAGCGGTCGTGTCCAACACTTTCCAATAGTCGAAAAGGAACCTGTGCTTCCCTTAAACGCGTCCACATCTCTATTGTCGCATTCCTATTCCGTAAGACACGACACGTACAATTTTAACTTGAGCGCCAGTTACTGTTAAAATGATCTATTAACCCATAAGACGGAGGGCTACGAAAAATCTTTCCTCGTGTTTTTTTTTTTTATTCGCTAACGTGTCGGTTGGCACGGATTGAAATACCTTTGTTAAATCCAGTATAAAATGAACAATAAATCAGAGTTCGCGTGCGACACGACGTTCTCGAATACCACGCCGCGAAAGCTTCGTACAATATTTCGTAATCGATTCGTCAGCGTACGCTCACGGTACGAAAAAAAAAAAAAAAAAAAAAAAATAGAAATCGTTGTACCCTGTGTTAAACTTTAATGCTCTAGCTTCCTAACGTATGGGATATACAACGCGACAGCTCTCGGGTTCGGTACCTAATTATACGAAGTCACATGCAGAGCGCACGTCTTTCTATTTTTACGTCGCTTGACCGAATGCTGAACGCCGACACGTACGTACGTGATGCATCCCGCACTATTTCCAATACGCTCTCTATCCACTGTTACCGCAACACAACTCCAAACACAAATTAACCGTTCCATCGTTTTAGAAACCTTGTCCTCCTAAATATAGTCGCCCCGACCACACTTTATCATCTCGCCCCGTTCGTTTTATTTCTGATTCGTGAAATATGAATTTCACGGAACAGATTGTGTGAAATAACTGTTCGCTTGTGTAACAATTTTAGCCGGCAATATTATAGTTCATCTGCAATCAAGTGGCCACCGAAGGTCGTTAACAAGTATACCCCCAACCTCTTGGAGTTTAGCTACATACTGGTTGTTTACCTTTCTCTTAACTTGTTTTCGTTCATTTATCAAGCTCAATTTGGCCCTCGATATTTATTTAATCATGTCACCAGACCCCCTCTGATTAATCTATAAAAAGGTGCTGCCTTTAGAACAATAGTTATCCTCATTGCTAATTCTTACAAAGTGCAATGCACAATTCATCGTACTTCTGTTAATACAAACAAAATAATCTTCCACTGCGAGAGCAAAATAAAACATTGCAATTAAAGAATAGTCTCCCACAAAATTACAAGGAAGATATCGATAACAGATAACAGAATACTGAAGTCAGGTATCGTTCGAAATATTTCCCCCCCAAAAAACTCAGCTAAACAGTTTCAATGAATTAACGTCTTCGAAAACCGCGAAGGCAACAACCGTCATTGAATCTCTCCCGATTAAAATTTCGTTGAGATACCTTGCTCCCTTTTTTTTCTTCCTCCTCTCCTCCCTCGTTCATTCTCTCTCTCTGTTATTGCATCCGTATGGGGTGTACGATCGAAATCCTTTTTCCAGTATATTTATTTTAATGGCAGTTGTACACATGCGGTGACTATGGTACGAACGGAGTTGACAGGTGCCCGGGCAAAAAAGCGTGGTCGAGAGCGGGTATAGTATGTATAATGTAAGCATAGAGGGCTGGCAGGCCACATGTGCCACTCTATCACTTATCTACCCGTAATATGACGTATAACCCGACCATAAGATGCAACTGTGAATGTACGCCTTGCGTGTATGAGTGAGTGCAGCCAAGATGCACACGCGTGTCTGTACAAGGGGTGAGTAGGAGGATGCATGGACTTGCACATTTGTGTGCGTTCGCTTGGAAGAATCCCGAGTGCAAACTGACTTTCGTGAATCGCACTGTCGTGAGAATCGCTTTGCGCATCGTGGCAATGAGTCTTTCATTTCGAAGGAGTTTCGAAATTCAGAGGGAACGAAAAATCATTTCCCGTTGTTTTCTTACGGTTAATAAAAATCATTTCGGAATGTTCGATCATTTTATTCGCACCCTGTACGGAGGGGTTGACGAGAGTCGCCAGGTCGATTGGAGGAGGAAAGTGAGAGGGATGTATTCGTCGAATTTTAATAGTTGGATATAAATGTGCCCTTTGATTACTTTGGATGGCTCTTAAACTTTACGTTGGCCTGCATTTACTTCAGCGGTTTAGGGCCGTTTAAAATAGCCACTCTTTTTAATGTTTTAATTTCTGCGGTCGACAATGTTCGAGGAAGCTCGTTATTCTTGTACTTCGTTCTGCATGAAGGCTACATGACAAAGAATTGTAATAATATATATTTTTATAAACTTGTACATTAAACTAGCTACCATCGCTACCGTGTATTGTGCGTGCTTAACAATCAACGAAGAAGAAACAAACCACTCAACACGGACCGAATATTCAATTTAATAGTTCTTATTGCTTGTCAGCGTTCCCATACTTGTGGATCCATTATACGACCTACTTCGCCATAAAACGAAGCCTCATCCATTTGTTTTTTTCCATTCGAACCGTACAGTTGTCACGTACCTATGCCTACACTGGTAGAACACTTTAAATGTCGTCCAAAAAGAGGAAAAAAAACAAAAAAAAAACAGTCAGAAAAAAGGACAAAATGTGACCAACTACTTCCAGCCCCCTGAAAATTTTCCCAGTTCGACCGTTCACCCCGGCATCCCCGAAAACGAGTAACCCTCACGTACCCTCGAAGATTAATGACTTCACGGTGTCCCCGAGAAATTTCGAGCATGCACGGTCAATCAAAAGTACAACAATATCGGTCGTATTTGCGTAGAAGATCGACATGCAACTAGAGTACAAGAAGGGCAGGGGGGGGTCGGTGAAATAATAGTAGGCTGTAATAGGAGGAAGGAGTGAACGACTTGCCCTCATCTGTGCGCGAGAAGAAGCTGTTGTTAATAAGTGACGCGTGTGCGGCAGCTGGTTTCACGTTTTTTTTGCCTTGCACCCGATTCTCGGGGTTTCGAGCGACGAAAGATCGGCCTGAAGCGCTCCCTTCGCCCTTCACTTTCTACGTTTCTGTCTTTCGCGTGGACCACGTTGCGCTCGGACTTGGGATTAATTCCGTTTAGCGGACTCTCAAAGAAATGCCGATCGATTGGTGTCTCACGACGTCAACGACCGATTCGGAAACGCGTTAAACGATTTTTCAACGGCCATGGGAATCTCGAAGGTTGTTCACCTGTCGAACATCCGAGGCCTGCGTACATGTGTTAACTGTTCGGGGGCTACCCTCTTAATAAGGGTGCTCGAAGATCCGAGGGGCGTTAAGACGAACGGCTTTGGTGACGGAAAATGAAACTCTCGGGTTGCTTGTTTTTCCTGTCGAACGTAGGTGAATTATATATGGTGGCATATTTGTATAATAGTTTATAAGTATCGTATTGTGCACCGTGTAGCAAATGGGCAATTGCGGTACTCGTATTGTTTTTCTTTATTTGTATCCTAGACCGCATTGTTTTATCCAGAAGGCACAATTAGCGTGGCATCGTCGGTGCATTCTGAATTTATTTCACACAGAAAACTAACCGTTCATGTATTTACAATTTGCAGTATCGCAAAGCTAGATTTTCATCTGTCACGCTCAAAATTTAGTTTATATTTCATTTATTGAACCGAGCTCACGCTGCATAAAATAGCAGAAAACTTCATCGAAAAATTTGCTCCAGAGGCATCGACGTTCGATGCAACAAGTTTATTTAATTACGGCCGCAACACCCCCGCCCCATCAGCCAAACTAAATCCTCACACCTGCAACCAACGCAACCAAAACCAACCGCCAACATCCAACTCCCGTCACCGCGCATCCCTTCACCCTCCGACCAATACCAAACAACGTCCCCCCTTCCAAACCGTCTACCCCTCGTCCGTACCACCCCCATCGAGCATCGAAGTCCATCGAAAATCCTTAACGCAACAATTGGCGCAATCATAGGGCAGTTCGTCAGCCCCAGAAGACAATCCATCGGGCGTAATCGTTCCGAGAATCTAGCCGCGCGCAAAAAAGTCCCATGGAAGTACGAATTCGTACGGGGCAACGTAGAAAAAGGGAGACGACAGACTCGCGCGCAGATGTGACGCGACACCCTGAAGCCGACGAGGTCGGGGCAAGTGCACCGAGATGCACAAGTGCCCCCGGTGGATCTCTTCGTCTTCTCCTCCTCCTCTTCCACAGCCTCTTCGCCCCCTCCTTCTGCTTCTTCTTGTTCTAAATTCTCCCTGCGCCCGTTCCACGGCGGAACGAAGCACGGCCACGCGAGTGGGCGGCGCGTACCCTTCTCGAAGGCTTCTTCCCTTTGCTCCTCGGCCGGGGATGGAGGGGATCCTCCGTGTTGTCCGCTGGAGGAACGAACCGATGTCTTGTCCTGGCTGATAGTCGTCGTGCAGACGCGGGAACGACAGTTGAGCCTGTCTTCGGGGTCGGCCAAGCTGCTAGCGCCCTTTGCAAACGTTTGTGGTTGCCACCCTGTGGCCGATTTATACTTGCACGTCGCGGTTCAGGTGCACGCGTTCGCCCAGTGATTATTGATAGGAAGATAGTTGGAGAGGAGAGTCTCTTGTGTGTGATCCACGTGGACGTTTGTTTTGGGACTTCGGCGCTGATCTTTGTAAGTGAACTGTGAATAATGGCGGTTTCAGGGGAGCGTGGTTCAGTTCGTAGAACGCAGTGATTTAATTTGCCGAGCTCGGACAGGTCTGCGGAGGGGTCGCGGAGGTTTAAGCGCATCGACGCATTGTGGAAAGATTGTTGAAACGGTCGTACAATTTTTTCGATGCTTGTAAATGTTAGCTCGCGAGCGGTCGATAGCGGGCCAATTGAACAATCCTTGATGAAATTCGCGCAAGGTCGTTTGTAAAAAAAAGATCGAACTTTTATTGCTCGCGGAAGCTTTCATTCATAATATCGCCGAAGTGTCACGCCGAGCTTTATAGTCCGCTGTTCCGCTCACGTGCTGCACGCGAACGGGCCGCTATCTTCCTATATCACGCGCCACTCGTTGCAACATCCCGGTCCGTGTTTTCAAAACATCCGTAACATTCCACTCGTGCCTCGCAGTTCGCGTCAGCTCGCCGCGTATACCATTAAGAAGCCGCTCGTTCCATTGTTAATGAATTACCGCGGTACCGATTCACTAACCACCCCTACGCTGTTGCAGGCTGCGTCAGGATGCACCTCGAGGACTATCACATGGCCAGCAACGAGGAGGACGTGCAGCGTGCCGTCTCCAGGACTGTGAAACAGGAGGACTACAATTCCTGCCATCTGACGTCTGTCGCGTCGATGAACGCCAATCATCAACAGAACTGTTGGGTCGCGTCCCACTCGGATAGCGTGTCCTCGCCGATTCTGCCGAGCAATTCCAGTCCCAGAGAGTACGCCGACTGGGAACAGCTGAGCACTGTCTTCCAATATCCGAGCCAGCCGTATTCCTCCGCTATTGGGTCGCCAGGAAGCACCGGCAGCGAGGCAACCACTCCGACCTGGAGCAATGCTGTGCGAAACGACACGTCGGACTGTTCCAATGGCCAGAGACTGCCCTCCGTGGGTTCCGCGTTCTCCTTTTCGAGGAGCTTCTGCAACACCCTTTATCCGGAGTACCAGGGATATCAGGAGCAGTATCAGGAACAGTATCAGGACGACGTGTCGGTGTCGCTGCCTCTCATTCTTCACAATCAGACCGAGGATCAGGCGTTCACCGGGTCGATGCAGACCGCCACCGATGAGTTCGATCTCAGTTTAATCAGAGGCGATCCAACGTCGTTGCTGTGCAACGTCGAGTCCCCGTCTTCGCCGTCCTCCACGTATTTGGAGGAACTTCAGGACCCGTTCTCGAACCTGAGTGGGTCCTGTTACGCTGTCGGTCATCTGGTGTCCGGGCAACAGACGTCGGTCTCCGCGATGAACTTTATTAATGATACTGGGATGAACGAGGGATTCGGGAACCAGGTCGTTCTGCCTAGGAACGAAGGGTTGCTGCTGACTGACCGAAGGGTGCCTGTTTCCAAGTCTATGACCGACACGGAGAAACGGAGGAAAACTTCTTATGGTGAGTTCTGGGGATTCCCTTGGATCTCCTACTGCGCGGGGTAAATTGTTTCGGGGTAATGGTGGAGTAGAGGCGATTCGTAAATATTTCAATGGGGGTTCGGTTAATGGGAGAATTGGTCGAGCGGGTGTGATTATCATTTTCCAAGCTTTGCATTAAAACTATACATAGAGCCAGCGCTGTTAACCCTTAAATTGGCAACCGAAATGGTGAAGAAGTTCGAAGCTGAGTTATTCAAATTATTTTGCATAAATTTGTTTCCACGAAACGTGAGTTGACGTGAAAGAGGACTTACGATATTTTATCAAGAACATACAGAAATTATTAAAGCAAATATAAAAATGGGTACCCGGTTGCCAACGTAAGTGTTAGGCAAGCAATTTTTTCTCAACATTTTCCTACAATTAAACGTCGGATCTTCCGATTTATCAATCCACCTACCAACCTCTTTTCACCTGGCGCAGTCGGCAACCCTTAACGTTGAAACAAAGGGCGCACAGTTTTTCCAACGCCGCAAACAAATACACGCTCGGCTTAACAAAAACCCTGCCCACTTGCGCAGCCTTCTCAAGTGTACCGTGTAGTGCACCAAGTGCAGCTTCAAGTAGCCCCGTTAACGAGCCTCGAGCTACAAGTCTTGTTTACACGCCGATGACACGTTTGTTTCCGCTTCAGACTCTTCGCCGACGGACGACAGCATGACGTCTACGTACCAGTGCCTGTGGATGGATTGCGGCTTCGCCTTCGCCGAGCAGGAAGGTCTGGTTCGCCATATCGAGAAGAAGCATGTCGAATCGTCCTCGTCGAACGCACATGGTCACAGCAGGCGCGTCCAGAGGGACAGGGACAAGGACAAGGATAAAGACGGAGAGGGTTGCGCTGCCCCTGGAAACGGGCAGGACGAATTTGCCTGCCTCTGGCAAGGATGTCCACGTGCCAGGCCGTTCAACGCGAGATACAAGCTACTCATTCATATGAGGGTGCATAGCGGAGAGAAACCGAATAAGTGTCCGGTACGTACGAATTCATTAATTCTTCCTTGTTTTATTAGCCGTGTGTCTGAATTGGGGGCTCGAAATTAGGGAAATCAAGGTGCGCTGGAAATTTAACGAAGACAGCTAAGATTTTAATTGAACGAGTGTCCGGTTAAAGTAAATTTCAATTGAATTAATACCAGTGATACTATATTGGCACAGAATTCAATTTATTAAGGGTATACGTATGAATAGAAATCGGTAAAATCGAACTAATTAATTATTTGTACATTTTTACAGTTCACCGGGTGCAAGAAGGCATTTTCGCGATTGGAAAATCTGAAGATCCATCAGAGATCCCATACAGGTGAACGACCCTATGCGTGTCAGCATCGTGGTTGCACCAAGGCGTTCAGTAACAGTAGCGATCGCGCGAAACATCAACGAACACATTACGACACAGTAAGTTTTCTATTTTATTCGGATAGCTCGAAATTGATTAACAGACGAGATAGAATATTTTGGGAAAAGATACTTTCCGTTTGGTGATACTTATTCGCGTAATTTGCTCAGCTGATAAAAGAGAAATTGTATCTGCGGGTTGCATAATTTAAGGAGCAAAAAATTATCGTCCGCCTTTTTTTTCGGTGTGAATGTCTGGTACAACGATAATATTGATAGCTCTCGGAAGCAATTCTTGATTAACCCCCTATTATAGAGCGTTATGTTTAAAACTGCTTTTCAATTAAACAAATATTATTCCTATTTGAAATCGCAATTAACAATTTCATACGATTCGCATGATTCCGTTCCTCGCAAGTTGCTGAAAAGAAAGGTGTTCTAAATATACCGAAATTCAGTGGAATTCAATGAACATTATGTAAAATGCTATACATATATCACGGAGTGTTCGTCGATAATAAACTAACTCGCAAAGTACAACGCTTATCTACAATGTTGAAATTTTGTATCGCGATAGGTCAATCAGCACGTGAAACGAACGCATGTCGAAATCCAGTAAAAGCTGCTTTTCCCAAACATGAAACGTGTAAATTATTTATACGCACAGTTCGATAAGATCAACGAGAATCTTCCACGAGAATTATCTGCAGATAATTAGCTGCAAAGCATTCAGAGTCAAACATAATTACTATATTTTATCCGATGCTTACAAATTGCCCGAATGAAAATTAAAAAGATACGCACCGAATAGGATTGCAAGACCCTTATCAGCTTATCAAACTTGTCAAATAGAACCCTGAAAGCATGTTATCGCGAATCGATCGACGCTCTTAATTAATTAATTAATTGGAATGTGCAGAAACCGTACGCGTGCCAGGTAACCGGATGCGGGAAGAGGTACACGGATCCGTCGAGTCTAAGGAAACACGTGAAGAATCACACAGAACCAACGACGCCGTTGGCCAACTTGTCTTTGACGCCGGACAACAAAGCTGCCAGCAATACGAACAACTCGAGCAGCTTGTCCAGGCACAATTCGAGTTCCTCGAGCTCGAAGCCACATCAGCAACAGGTGCAAACGACGAACGCCCTCCACGCGGAATCGAATTATCGAACGTATAAGACTTCAGAGTCTTACGCGGACGAGGACGTGGATCTGTTTCAAACGAATCTGTGTCAGATCGATAGGATTTCCATGAACCTTGACAGCAATCAAGAGTACGTCCCGATCGAGTCAGTGAAACGTTTTCTTATCGACAACGCCAGCGGATCTCACGTGGACAGCACCGGTAAGGATTGATTTTAATTAAATACTATCATTAAATCGTCCGGAACTTGGATTTCGATTCTCCCAAAATTCTTGCCACTTATTCATTGTTTCGTGCTGGCGAATCCACGCGAATTCGTAGGTTGCAAAGGGGTTTTTCTTTTCTGTTTCATTCTTGCATCCTTCTTCGTCAAACTCGAGTTCAGATATTTCCAATATTTTCTGTTGGAACAATTTTTTAATAATTACCTGGCTCCACGAATACATCAAATGCGTTCCAAAAGAGTGTGCTTCGATGGATAAAAATGACTGCCCGTCGCTTTTCTATAAATCTCACCGTCCCTGAGCGTCTAAAGTTCATTAAAATACGCTAACTAAAAATGTTGCTACCAAAAATATCCCTCAGATGCTTTTTCCCCATTTTCCTCCGCAATTACCACGGCAAGGGTGTCCATTTGGTACCTGATCCTCGATCTCCCTAAAAATAGCCCCGAACTGAAAAGAAATTAAAACGGCCCCATCCATCATCCGAGCCATCGCCATGTGTTCGCCGTCGAACAAATCGTGAGCGACGAATCCCCGAAACGTTTTCCCACAGAAATCATTCGACAACCTTCGAAACTCCTCGACGACGCTACCAAAATGGCGGACGATCGACGGGGACGGAGTACCCGAACGTTCGACGAACTTGCAGGAACTGTAAAATTTCCACGAAAAAAAAAGAAAGAAAAAACCCTTTTGGTCGAACACGTTCGTGCGTATCGTTATTGCGCTGGCAAGCGCGTGCTGCCTTTTTCTGTCACGGTGTACGGCAACGGCGCCGATGACAGTGACTCCACCATGCTTAATCTCAGAGGAGGTTCCACGCTTTACGCGTTTACCCCACACCGAGTCTTAAAATAATATCCCCGAGTTTTTTGGCCGGGAGCACACGCACGTACGCACGCGCCAAAACAGACGACGCGTTTTCATGCCACGTGCGACACACGCGTGCCCCTTTTTAAATTCCAACCGGTCGAGATGCCGCGATTTTTCTACCGAGCGCAGACCCGTGTAGCGCATATTTCGGGTTGAATCGGGTCGGTGCCCCGAGCGCGATTTTGAGACTGGCGCATCAACGCGGTGTGTTTCTTGTTTTACAGGGTACCAGGTCGAGGACGAGGTCCCCGACTTCCACGAGCTCGGCTCGGAATACGAACGACAGTTTCTCGAGCTGGACAATCTCGACGACGCAGTTTTCATCGACGGTTAAAACGATTTCCAACGAGCGAAGAGAGGGCGAAGAGATCTCGCGGCGCTGTGCTATTCCTCCAAAGACCTGCCGCCACATTTTTCTACTTGCGTAGGTTTTATACGATGTTTTTGTTTCGACGATCGATAGGTATATTTTTGTACATAGATAAATTGTATATATTACGAGTAAACGCGTGGTTTTCATTATCCGTTCGACCACTTTTCCTTCCCCTGATCGTTTTTATCGGTACAATAGTTTACGATGCAATTGCGGATAGTTGGTTCTCAGGATAGGGTGCTTACTGTTTCAATTAGAATTGTTAAGAAACTGGGTAATTACGGTTACAGGTATTAAACATTTTATTCATTCATCGTACAATCCGTAGAAAAAGATATTGATGTTCGCGTATTACTCAATTACAATCTTACTTACTCTTATCGTCTTCTATAATTATACGGACCGTTCATTTCGAAAGTGGTGTAAGTCCGTCTTCTTTAAAAAATGGGATATCGCATAAATTGTGATTAATTTGGTGCAAACTTTTTTTTAATAACAATTCAAAATAAGCGGTCCATATATCACTTAACAAAAAGAGGAAAGAATCATCGCAATTTTTTCACAAATTACAGCGCACCCTTGCAAATGAAGGACCGCAGAGGAAAAAAAATCGCGGCACTCCCGTCCCCAAGTAAAAATTACGAATGTCAGAATTATTCTTTCGTTTCTCCATGGTGTTTTCATCGGTAATCTATATATCGCAGTGGCCCCTTAAACGGAGTGCACCAATGACACGCCGCTGCAAGCTTTCGTACGTATAAAAAGCAGCGTGACCCAGCTACAGAGAAGTTTTAATGGCGAAAGGGTTAAGCAACCGTTTATTTTCAAGCGCTGTCGCACTGCTGCGGTCTCCTCGGCCCCGACAAAACGCTGCAAACTTCTTTCAACAAATGATTGAGTATGTCGTCTTGGATATCTGGCACTGACCTCTGAAATTGCGCGGGAGGAGAGAAAGGGTGGATGAATAGAGGGGTGATCCATACGGTGATTGAATGATTGTTAAGTGATTACAATGTCGAATACTCACGCCCATGAAAGTGAACGACGGGACGAAAGACAACGGTGGACTCAGCTTTTCCGTTTTCTTGCCGTTCTCGACGAACAGCTCTTTAGACAAGGGACCCTGGATGCAATCGTTGATGCTGTTCAATATCGCATCGCTCAGTCCTGCGTTTCTGGCGCACTAAAAAATTCTGTCGTTAGCCCTTTCGTTTTAAAATAGGCGAACGGCTTAATAATATTTTCAGCGCTGAAATATCATTCTTGATAAAAAAAGGAAAAAGATTGTCCTGGAATTTATGCAAATTGATTAGCGATTTAACAGATACAACGCGAGACTGCTTGCGAATGAATCGTGCATTCGATGTGATTGTTGGTAAGCCTTGAACAGTCGAGGCGATCAATTTTTCAAGATGGCAAGAGATAAATAGATACCTGTGGCACGGCCGTTGGTGGGTACCTGGCGGTCATTGCGCAACCAAGTACAGCAACAGTGAGGTCTTGTGCTCTTTCACCCTGTATCTCTTTTTGGATCGCGTTAATGGCACACGCTTGGGCCATGTTCCCATCGCATTCAGCTGAACCATGCTGGCAGGTCAGCTGCCACTCGTCGTTTTTAGGATTCTTGCCGTACTGCGCACACGAATACGATCATTAGCTTGGGATATTCAACGAGACGATTAATTAAGAGAAGGAATGGAATTTTCATGGTGCAACGTATTATAGTATCGGGTGGAAGGAAAAGTCATTCTCCACATTTCTGCTGCGGACGAAGATTTTGCGATTTATTTTTTCGCAGGTTCGGAAGTAAACAATTTTATTATGTATATTTCTTTGTTCTTTTCACTAATTCCAGTTTGTGAGGTTTTTTTTTATTGTTTCCGCTCCCTTTTCTCCGGTACGATTTATATATTTTTATATGCGCTTTATATTTATATTTATATTATATATTTTATAGCGAGCACACTAGCACGATTAAATTAGTCTTGCGCATTGGGTGGCTTCATATTAATGGCACTGCCAAATGCAAAGGCCATATAAAAAAACGCGATTGCCATTCATAATACCTGTGACGCATCACAAACCTTGCAATTGTTTCTGTGGATAATCGTGAAATGATTGACGGAAGTGGTAATCTTATTGTCTATTGCTTCCTGGATATTTGTATTCTGTTCGTTTCGTTGCATTCTCCATTCGAAAAATTATTTTTAGCCGAATGACATCGGTCTGATCTAATAGAGGAACAACTGAGAGACAAGTGAAATTAAATAATTAATTGAAATAAATTATACAATGAACGTATATCTTAGAATTAGGAAAATTGGTGATTTTGCGAATCTAAATATCTGTGAAACTTTTCACCTGTAATAAATGACAAAAAATCTGCACACGTTCGTATTCGCATGGTGTAGAATACTGTAGAATGTAGAATATTGTCACACAGAAATTAAGTGCTTACATACGTGATGAAAAGCCAGATATTCTGCATTTGAATGTTTAAAGTTTTTAATTACTGTGTTTATATATATAAATATCTTTCGCCTTTTCTTGTGAAACAGGCATGACCAAATCAGCAACACGCTCGACTGACCTTCTGATAATACGTCATAACAATAAAATATACCAAGGCTTCCTTGCTCAGCTGCGAAAATTACACAGCGTACTTGAAGCACGCTTTAATAATCAATAATATTTTTACCAATCATAAATCATTCAATTCACTTCAAGATTCTGTATTTGTTCAATTAGGAACACAGTTTGCCTACTGGATAATAAGTAAAATATCCATTACCACTGTAACTATTTTTATTATGTTTTTCAAATTCATAGAATGGAGAAAGTGTTCCGTATAAATAATGTAAAAATCATTTTTTAGTAATAATTACAGTTTCTGTGGGAAAATGTTTCAGTACAAATTGCGACTCACCGATGCCTTTCCATAGGGAACGAAAGTGAGTGCTAAGTGATCCTTCAGTGCATCGTACGATGGAAGTAGTTGCTTCTTGAACCATCTTATACTATCTGGGCATAGTGATTCATAGTAAACGTCCAGCGTGACCGTTCGTCTGGTCGCTTCTTCATCGCCAAACACCTTTAGAATCATTAACAATATTTTTCATGAAAAACCAATTTTTGTGCGCTGGAAACGCGCAAGGTTTTTCGTTTCGAAATTAGTTTGAAGCTCGACATTTTTTAAGTTTTCCATTTATAGTATTTGTGATTCTCCTAACAACTGCAAGCGTTATATTTTTTAATCTTTATATATCATAGACAATGTGACCGTGTGTATGAAAAACAAATAATTAGACCACGTTTCTGTATGTGTTATTATTAATTCTTAAGAAAATTTCAAGAAATATCTCCGGGAACTCTTTCGAGGCTACGGAAACAGTGAAGTGTAATGACGTACATAAGGTATAAACAGGTTTCAAGCTTGAACGGTACATGAAAATGAAGCTGCTTAAAAACCGGATCTGACATTTCATTTTTTTTCGATGGCCTCTTCAACTTGTGCCACGAGAAAAGAAATATTATCGGCGCGAAAGATACGGAATCTCTCTGAATAGTATGGAAATCGAATAAAATATTCTGAGACAAAACGGTACATCCGAATCTTGATTGCAAATTTCAATTTCAGTCGTCGTCGGACAATAAATTATTGTCAGTTCGTCAATTGCAATAGAATGGAGAGATTTGGGGGCCAGCACTGAACTAGGCGAACGCAGTTGGCAACTTTTAGATAAGAAACTTGCGACCTCCTAATTCTTGCCATACCGATTGTACGGTGTATGCGTCATTAGCAACGCAACGCTCCAAAACATTATAATATCACCGATATGCTTTAAATACAATGTTAAACGCCCGAGGTACAATAATTTCAAAAGGGGAACAGTATACACAATGCACCGATAAGAAGAATTTAACAAAGAAAGCCTGCGTGAACCAAGAACAAAGAAGATAACTTTAATCTTAGCGCAAACTCCAAAAACTCTGTACGATCTAAACCGACTAACCCCATGAAACCTAAAAACAATATAAGAACTAATAACAAAGCGGGTACCATTTCTTAAACTTAAAGCAAACTTAAAAGACGAAGCACACGAGAGCAGTTAATAATTGCCTAACGCAATAGCAACGTACAATTGAATCCAGCCTAACTCAATAAGTAATCGTCGTTACACGCTCTAACGTGTCGTCGATTGCATATAAAAATCCGGCCGGTTAGAAGTGAAAGTAAGAAAAAAGAAGACCACTCACCAGGGCACCGTTGCCGAAGAAAACAACGGCGAGTATGGCGGCCACCGAGCAGCTCGAAGTAAACAGGTAACACCGCATGGTCTCTCTGGTCGGCCGATAAACCGGCCAGCAGCTTTTAAACCAGGTTTATCTATAGCACCGTTGCCCGATGCCGGGGGTAGGGGGCATTCGAAATTGTAGAAGGGGTCCGATAGAAGGAGGAAGAACTAGTGGAACAGAGAAGGAGAGAGAGAGAGATGAATAATCAATAATACACTTGGTGGCATTTAAAACTTTTCCAGTGCTCGGGGAATGTCTTGCAGTATTCTTCGATCGAAGAACCATCCTTTATCTTTCCAGGGGTGGGAAGAGAAGCGCGGATTTCGATTGCCCGTATCCTTTCTCTTCCTTTGGTCCCCTCGTGAATGATCATTTTTGTCTTCGAGACGAAATGAAACGACGAGAAAGTTCGGTCATCGATTGTGGCTGAAAACTTGAAGGGTTCTTTGTCGAAGGTGACGAGAGCATTTATTATGAACGATTGGAAGAATTGTTTGAAAAGTTGTATGTTTAAAATATGTTTGAAAGGTCGGAAATTGATGAGAATTTTTATAGCTGTAGATTTATTAGATATCGATACGAATGACACCTGGGTTTGTATGATTAAGGAGATCGTTCAGTGGATCTTGCAATTGTTTAAACATGTACAACTTTTTATCGGTGCTTAGCATGCACGATTCAGCAGACTTTGAGTAGGATAAAGAGTAACATCCTTCGTCCATTAAATTATTTAACTGAAATACATAATATTTCGCTGTTGCACTCTAATCTACGATGTCGTCCTATTTTAAGCAGTTATCAAATACCCTGTTATCACTGGATATTTAGAGCACAAAGCTGAGTAAACTGGTATAATGAATGCGACTGTCGATAGCGAGAAATTGTCAAAAATTGTTATCTCTTTTCTAATATGCACATAACAATTTTGTCTTTACACAGTTTTCATACCGGGCAGATTAAATAAAAAAAAAATCCAATGCACCGGTATTAAAAACCAAAATTCAAATGAAAAGAGATGTGAAAAGAAAACGTATGATTCAGAAAACAAAAAAAGTAATGGTACGTATAAATTAGCTACGATAAGTGTACCGCAACCAATTTTTCTACCCGCAACGTGAACGCACAGAATGTGTGTCATCAAGGTTGCTGTTAAATCATCTAACGTAGTAAGCGTACAACATAAAAGGTTTCTTATTCATTCGAAAATAAAAGGTATATGTACACTGGATGCGAGCTAATGTATACCGAATTGCCTACTGTCAGGCGGCCGTCGCCGTAATCACCGACGAGATATAAGAATAGACAAGACATCTTATGGACTTTCGTGGCCCAACGTGACTGTCATACCGACTCAGAAATCCCACGCTGATTTGAGCGTCCTCTGCTCATGGACAGTGATCACTTGAAGAACTATTCTTTACTGAAGTAGCGGTGACGGGATTCATGCGATTGTTGAATATATGTAAATGCTTTGGGGGGATCAGGAAAGCTATTTCTCGGGCAACGTTTCGGTAGAAAAATTGAACTACGATGCCTGGTCGCGTGATGCACTTCGGCTCGGCTCGAGTTGAGTCGAAACAACATCGCGATGCATCGGGGCGATGAAATTGACAGTGTCACGTCAAGCGTCCCGCCTGTGCGGTCCCGCATTCATTGCGCGGCAAAGAACAAAAGAATTCTTTAACGAGGATCGTAGGTCCAGCCAAAAGTTGGTCAGAAATAGTAGAAGTGCAATAGGCACGACCCTAGAGTCGTAGGTCCGGCTAAAAGTTGGTCAGAAACATTAGAAGTCCAGTTGGCACGACCCTAGGAGTCATAGATCCGGCTAAAAGTTGGTCAGAAACAGTAGAAGTCCAGTCGGCACGACCCTAGAGTCGAAGGTCCGGCTAAAAGTTGGTCAGAAATAGTACAAGTGCAATAGGCACGACTCTAGAGTCGTAGGTCCGGCTAAAAGTTGGTCAGAAACATTAGAAGTCCAGTTGGCACGACTCTAGGAGTCATAGATCCGGCTAAAGGTTGGTCAGAAACAGTAGAAGTCCAGTCGGCACGACCCTAGAGTCGAAGGTCCGGCTAAAAGTTGGTCAGAAATAGTAGAAGTCCAGTAGGCCCGACCCTAGAGTCGTAGGTCCGGCTAAAAGTTGGTCAGAAACATTAGAAGTCCAGTCGGCACGACCTTAGAGTCGTAGGTCCAGCTAAAAGTTGGTCAGAAACAGTAGAAGTCCAGTAGGTCCAACCCTTGGATCGTAAGTCCGGCTAAAAGTTGGTCAGAAAACGTAAAAGTCCAGTAGGTATAACCCTAGAATCGTAGGTTGAGCTAAAAGTTGTTCAGAAGCCGCGAAAGTCCAGTAGGACCGACCCTAGAGTCGTAGCTCCGGCTAAAAGTTGATCAGAAAACGTAAAAGTCCAGTAAGTATGACCGTAGGATCGTAGGTTCAGCTAAAAATTGATCGGAAGGACCAAAAGTTCAGTACGTATGACCTTAGTACAGTAGTACGCACGACCGCAGTCGGAGACCTTCGAAGAGTTCGGAAATTGCGAATACCACCGAGCGCGACCGAGCGCTACCGACGCGCCGGCGCGTCGCCGAGTGGGGATGCCGGTGCGCGGCGCACGCGGTGTCACTATCAGTTCAAGCGTCGAACCGTACGGGTCGTCTATGCTGTCGAAGGTTAGCGACATACGTCACCTTACAATACAATAGCATCTCGGGGTTTACTTTACCACCGCATACGCTTGTCTATTAGCTTCTATTAATTAGTACGCGTTTATTTAACAATCGTTTGACTATCGCGGATGTACATTAAAGTCTTTATCGAGTCTCTTTTGCTGGACGCTTGACCGGTCATCCGGTACCATCGATTCTTTGATACGCGGTAACTAGTCGTTTATTAAAATATCGGATTAATTAATTTATTAGTCTGAACGGTTTTTGGATTCACTATTATATTTTATTAACGATTTTTCGGATTCAAAGCGGTGTTAAGGTTGCGCTTATTTTGTTTGCAATGTCACTTACATACCCATTTACATATGCCTTTTCGCGGCTTCGAATTCGATTCTGATTTTGGCACAGGTTTATCACGTTGCTTTTCTTTTTGTTGCAGATACAATGGATGATTGGTTGGTGGAGGATAATATATTGAGGCTGCAGGAATGGAGTATTGAGATACAATTACTGCGATGCATAACAATCAGTCCGATGACGTACGATGAAGGATTGGTAACATTTAACTTATTATCCCAACGGTTTACGTATATTTCTTGTTATCTGGCGATTGGATTTTGGCTCAAGTTCTTTTCTTTCGGTTGAAAGTTATTGAGCAATTTAAACATTTTAAGTAGGACTTACAATATGCCATTCGCGATTGAAACTAGAGTCAGTAAATTTCATTAATTCTAAACGAAAAATTGAAATACTTTCATGTTTCGCTGCATATCGGTCGCGATTTCTATTATAGCTTCACTAGTATTTATTAAAAACTTTTATTATCTCTGTGACTTGGCACAAGTACGGTCAAATTGTATTTTCGATGCAGGATTGCCCGCGTACTTACGTACTGGTTGCCATGCACCTGAAGCATGATAAATAGTTTCGAGTCTTGATTTCTACAAGCAGCTACGAGAACTTATAAATGCGCGATATTGCTTACTAAGATCATGATCACCTTTAAAACTCGGACAAAGAACAGTCACAGTATGCTTTTGATAAATCATTTATATTAATCTATAATAGTATATCTTGAATAGACAATTAACAGTAATTAAATCAGAATAATAATACGGTAGTACTTTATTAAAACAAAGCAGTACTTCCTCAACAGACGTTTGACAGGATGAAGAAATAAGAAAGAGACAAATAAAATCAAATGTGTATTGCTTCAATTTCTACCTCCTCACCCTATTTACTAACTTGTACAGATTCTCTTTCAGAAAATTTTGATGATCGCGCGCAATGCGGTCAGTAGAGTCAGTGCTTGCTCCGTCAAAGTTCTTTTTATTGTTTTTAGAGCGAAACCGCTCATAATAATTATAATTAAATATAAATAATAGTAAAGATACGCGAAAGTAGAGTCAGTGTTTGCTTCGAAATATTGCTCTCGCGAAATTAGTCACTTTGTTCGTCGATCACAATTGACGTGCGCGATAGTAGTCTTTTATTTTATTTATTTTTTTTCGCAATAAATATTCCGGTATTAGAGTCAGCACCGATGCAGTTCGGCGAGTTCGGGCATTCATCCATCAACTCGAAGAGTAAGTATCTCTGTATTTCTTTAATCTTATTTTACAATGGTCTTTGATAATTATCATGATCGAAAAGTACTGAAAACGCAAAGATTTCAATGTTGTCTGTTCTTTTGAATGTTTCAGAAGGTGCCATGGGCTCGATGGTATTACCATAACGATATTGTTGACCGCGCGCAATGCGGTCGGTAGAGTCAGTGCTTGTTTCGTCAGAGTTCTTTTTATTATTTTCTGAGCGCAACCGCTCTTATTAATAATTAAACATAAATAGCAGTAAAGAGACGCGAAATTAGAGTCAGTGTTTGCTTCTAAATAATACTCTCGCGAAAAATAGAGTCACTTTGTTCGTCGATCACAACTATTCCGTTTCCTTTTCCGTTCTCGGCTCGGAGGACTGATGGTTAGGGACTTAGTGTCAGCGAGTTACGATGTGCGGGGGCGTGATTGTGGTTCTGGACCCTGGTCACGAGGCCCTCTGTTAGACCACATATAATCTCTAATTTGGGTAGGTCATCCACCATTCTGGAATCGTGGTCGCGGTTCTTGCAATATCCGGGTTGCAGTGTCATCGGGGGGCGGTGTGTGGGGCTGTGATTGCTTTTCTGGACACTTTGGCCCGCCTAGTAGGAAATTCCTATGTGTTAGACCACGCCAAGCACACCTTGGGGTGGCAGAAGGCATACGGGTCATAATCTAGAATCGTGGTTGTGGTTTTGCATATCCGTGCCTTAATGATTTCTGTGGCTCGGAATCGAAACTGGTGTCGATGCTAAGTCGTTATACTGTCCAGACTCTGAGCCGAGGACTCGCGGGCTACTCGGTAGCAGTCAGAAAAACAGTAGAAATACTGTCGCGAAATTAGAATCACTTTGTTCGTCAATCATAAGTGTTTCATTAGAGTCAGTGTCCTGTTCGGCGAGTTCGGGCTTTCAGCCATCAATTTGACGAGTAAGTATCTCCTTCGTTCTTTAATCTTGTATTGCAATAATCATTGATAATTAACACATTCCAAAAGTACTGAAAATACATAGATTTTAATGTTGTTTGCTCTTTTTGAATGTTTCAGCAGCTTCCATGGCTTCGATGGCGACGAGCTTGACCGCACACCTGGTGAGTCTGCAACCGGTGAGTGGCATGCTTTAAAGTTCCTCTGGTCACTCAAGCATGTCGCAGGACGAAAGGTCCGAACCGACACGGGTGACTGGTTGTAATTACGTAGATTTTTCTGGCAAGCACTGTGACCATGGGTATATGGAAATATACTCATGAGTAGTAACTTCTTTACTGCTTTATATTATGTGAGGATAGGTCTTCTTGTACAACGCGTTTTTAAATAGCTTGATAATTTTAAAACAGATCATATTTAGTACAAAATATATCACTATATATCTTTTTATAATAGAGTATTTAATTGAATACCTATGAAACGATATTTAAATAGTTATTAATTATTGAATGAATATAAAGTAACGTCCAGTATTCTACGTGCATTAGTTTGTAGTGGAGAAGTCGAATACCATTCGACTTCGTTTACTTGTCAATTGCAATGACTGCACAGTTAGAATAAATTGCATAATTATTGCTGTTAGTAAGAGTGTAGTATTTCATCTTTTTCTACTTTGATAATATATAAAGTGAAGGTACTCATTTACCTTATCAATTTGTTGGAACTGTCGAATAATTTTATTATTCGATATCCATATTAGACTTTAGCGTTTAAAGATATCGATACGTTCATTGTTTCCGTACAAAATGTTAATTAAACCTGAATGTACAAGAAGACAATACGCGAACGGGTAGTTTTCGAAATCAAGGCAATCAACTTTTAAAGCAATCTTGCGTTTTAGAATCAATGCTTTGATAACGGGAACGCCCGAGGATGTTTCAATTTAATTCAAAGTATATTAAAGTAGAGTCGTTGAATAATTTATCTATTAACGTAGAGTCTTTGAATAATTTTTCTAATAAAGTAGAGTCACTGCATAATTTTTCTAATAAAGTAGAGTCACTGCATAATTTTTCTAATATAGTAGAGTCATTGCACAATTTTTCTAATAAAGTAGAGTCATTTAATTTTCTCTTCAATCAAATAGAATCATATATAGATCTGTTGTACATATATATGTATTTTAGCCCGTTAGAAAATCAGTATGTCCTTATCATCTTTTTAGACGAGGTTTTTCAGGTTTAACCCTTTCCGTGTTCACTGCCCGGATCCCACTCACGTGCCCCGGTGCTACTTGGGTGGGAAAACGGTGGTAGAGCACGATGATATTTTTTAGTTTATAAGCCATAAAATGATTTATTGTTGGCGACTGACAGTGCGTTGGTGTATCGTGCACGACGTAATATCCGCATTGTGTGTGTGGTTAGGCTGTGGATTTGCGTCGTTCCGTATTAAAATGTAGCTATTATGACCAAGATAAGATGTCCATCAATTTAAAACAGAGACATCATTTTTAGTATTATTTGCTTCAATAATTCCTACTATACTTGGGCACGAAGTTTTTGTCATTTAAGATGACAGAGGCCAAATGCCAAAAAGAATTGAATATACTTATTAATTGCTATCAAGTACCTCTTGTATCGGTGCTATTTAATTATTTTATTAAATATCTATTAAATATCTCAACCGCGACGTGGTTTTTTCCACGTGAACGCAGAGATCCCAGCCACTGTCAGTCGATTTCAGAAAAATGGTACGTACATTAGAGTGTGCAAATTGTGTGACAGCACTTGGGTGTCGGGGGTGTCCCGGGACGCCTCCCTAGTGTAGGCTTTTGCGCCCAAGTGTTTGACTGAGAACCGTGGAGTGTCGTGTGTTGGTGTGTTTGTTTGCCATTTTTTAAATATAGGTCCAGGTAGGATAGGTAGCATACTTTCTGGTGTGATTGATAGACATAAGTAGGTAGGGCCGGGCAGGTTGACACAGTCTCCGATCGGGTAGGCACTATTTCGCGTGTTCAACCTGTTTCAGGAAATCTGATTTGAAAAGTCGACGGTGAAGCTGTGGCGCGAACGAAAATGCGTTCGCCTCTGGCTTTGCCTATCGATTTTTCGAATCCTTCGTGGTCGCGGTCGCGGTCGCGATTTAGGCTCCGAAACGAAACGCGTTACATTATGCTCGAGGCTGCACGTGTGAACGAAGAACGATTACAATTTTAATCGTAATCTTTGCGATTTTCCGTAATCACAATTTTACGATTTTATTTGGTCGTGATTCGGCCACGTGCGTTCCATTCAGCTCCGCGATTCAAACTCTTTATTTCACCTTTATAAGTTTTTCTTTGGTTTTCGATTAGAGCCTCGGGCCTAGTTTAAGTTTCAGCTGGCCCTTGGGTCCAACGAAAAGAAGAGGCTATATGCCGAAGAGGCCCGACAAACTGTCACTCAAGAGGGCAACTACTAATGGCTCCCCATTCTTTTTAAGAATGGGGAATCATTCTGTGTTACTACTTTGTCACTGTGCTTGCATTTCCATTTGTAGAATTTTTATTTGTACTTGGCCGACGCACATTCCGGCCCAACGATACAGCCCTCCCAAACATATCGCGTTGCTGTAGAGTTGCGAAAAACTTGCGAACGGGTCGAGTTGGAGTTGCGTTGAATGCCACTTATTGCTATTCTTATTGCTAGTTAAATTGTAGTATTTTATAATACACTTTACATTTGAGCTTCTAGTGTTGCGGAAATTGTTTTCGCGTATTGGAACTTTCAGTTCATTTTTCAGAGGATCTTCAATTTGCTTAATTTTGGATAGTACATATAATTTACTGTTTGCTTTCTATTAGTCTTAATAAATAGTGTTGCGAAATGATTGTATCGCGAGTTCCAGTTAGCGTTGCGTTGATTAAAGATCGCGTTTTTAAGTAGAGTTGCGACTACTAGTCCCCATCTGCTTCCAATTGGAAGCCTGTTCCTGAACCAGGAACTTTTTCTTTTCAGCGTTTTACATTTGCCTTTCTTTTTATTTTATTTTTCTTAATAATTATATTACCTGGAATGTCTGTTGATGGAAGTACTGCTAAAAATTTGCACACATATTAGTAAATTACTGTGTGAACGAAATGAAAAGAAATGAAAAAGAAAATAAATGAAAGAGAAAGGAAAGAAAAAAGAATAGAAAAGAAAAGAAAAGAAAGGAAACGAAAAGAAAGAAGAAGAAAAGAAAAAGAGCAAAGTAAAAAACAGATATAATCTGCAGAATCTTTGATAAATTTATAATAATTCTAGATAGTAGATTTAAATTAGAGTTAATACTAGTGACTGTTCATTATTGGAGTTTAACTCTTAAATATTTCCTCTTAATTGTTGCAATTCTATCTTAACCTTTTTTTTAGTAGAGCCAATTTTTATAACTTTTCGAGCTTGCTTTGTAGAAATTTAAATTCACTCGCGATATCCGTAAATGTTTAAACAAAAATCCTTGCGCGAAAAACGTTATTGGCAGTAGTTGGGTCTCGGCATGGTGATAGTTAAAGTTTGATATTTTTCTTCCGAATAATCGTTTGTCGCTTCTTTGTTGAAGCAAAATAGAATCAATTGTAGTGAAATGTGACTACTTCATTTTGGAGTTTTTAATGAACGTTATACCACCATTCAGTTTGATCTAGAACGTACAAAAGAATATATCACTTTGGCCGAAATCCAATTAACTATTGTTAACAAAACATAGCAGCATTTTTCATATCAATTCTGATTTATTAACTGCGCTAAAGTTCAGTTATTACGAATTAAAAGCAGCTTCATTTCGATATAAAATGGGGAGGCTTGGGGATGTCACTAATCCAATGCTTGAGATTGTTACAGATTCACAGATGAACCCAAATATGCTATATTAAACAAACATAAGTACATACGTCAGAGGCTCAAGAGTGGACTACAGATCCAGAAATATTATCAAAGACACGATTGGAAACTTTAAAATTAAAGAGCCAGCCTCGTCGATTCAATTTGTGAGTTTAAGAATTCATTCTTATAATGCTTTACTAATTATTTCGAATTTGTGCATGTTTCAGAAGCATTGAAAAGAAGAGGATTCATGAAACAATCTATAATACGAACACACCCTCACCCCATCCCTGCCCCAAACCCCTGCCCTTATTAACTAATTACAGGTGTTAGACAATTAATTAGGCAGGCCCAAATATAAATCGAACAATACTGAACACACAATCTTAGATCTTTATACTGGCAGGTTTTACACGAATTGAAATTATTAGACTTTTAATTAGGCAGGGTTTATAAAACCAAATATTGTTGGCAGGTGCTGCAATTTTTTGGTTCGGGTTTCTGTCTGTTCTAGGACACCATGGACCACGAGAGATTAATACGGACTAACCGAAGAGGATCCAAGTATATGTATACTCATACCTACATGAGTATGGGATAGTATCTATTACAGTCCTATGTAGATAGGATATTATTGAAATTGTTCTTTTATTCGATCTGTTAGATGTTATACTAGGTAGGGTGATTCTAGTCTTAAGTTAGCTCTTTAGTCAGGCAGGGCGTATTCGAATCTAATCTAAAATTTAAGAAAGTAGGGTTTATTTTTAAGTTATGTCTTAGCTTTTAAGCCCGCAGTGTTCACCACTGCAATAATATTTCGTTTTCTAGTTTTTAAGATCATAGGATATATTTTTAAGAAAGTTTTATTTCAGGAACGTGAATTCTCTTGCAGATTTTCTTTCAGGTTTCCTTCTGATATTCAATTTAGCTTTCGGTCGTGAATTTTCCAAGTTACTCCTCTTGTTGTCTTACTTGTACTACGATCAATTAATGAACGTTCTACAAATTGACAATAATAGGAGATTTTTGTTTCTCACATGTTTTATTAGAATTAGTTTTCGCGTAATTGGAGGGTGGAAGGGCCGTGGCTAGGGTGGGTCTCCATGCGCAGTAACCTCCACGTGGTGAGACCCGGGCAATCAATTGTTTATCGTATAATTATTAAACGTTTAAGAGACGTTTGATAATTATATGGAAAATAATTCGAGCTAATTGACTGCGCATTGCACTTTCCCTTCTCATTCCCTTTTTCGCTTCATTCCCTTTTTTGCTTCATTTCCTTTCTTGCTTCATTCCGTCTTTTGCTTCATTTCGTTTTTTGCTTCATTCCCTTTTCCGTTCTCGGCCCGGAGGACGGATGGTAAGGCGCTTTTGGCACCTGTTGCGATATTTGGGTTGCACTTTCAGCGACGAGCGGTGTGTGAGGCTGTGATTGTGGTTCTGGACAGGTGAACCGCCAAGTGGGATACTTCTCCCCGTTAGACCACGCCAAGCACACCTTGGGGTGGCAGAAGGCATAAGGGGACCTAATCTGGATTCGCGGTTGCGGTCTTGCATGTCCGTTCCTCAATGATTGCTGTGGCCCGGTATCGAAACAGGTGTTGATTGTAAGTCGTGTTACTGTCCAAACTCTGGGCCGAGGGCTCGCGGGCTGCTCGGTAGCAGTCACTTTCGTTATTTACCTCCCATTTGATCCCACTTGTGAGTTGAAGACTTTTATAATGCTTTACTAATTACATCCACTTTGTCTTTGTTTCAGAAGGATTGGAAGGACTCAGCTAAAGAAGAGGATTTCTTAAAATCTGTATAATATGACCACACTCTCACCCTGCCCCTGCCCCTGCCCCTGCCCCTGCCCGTGCCCAGCCCTGCCCCTGCCCGTGCCCAGCCCTGCCCTGCCCAGTTGCCAGTTGTCTGTTCTAGGAAGGCATGGACCACAAAATCAATATGGACTAATTGAAGAGGAATTAAGAATATGCATACTTATACCTACAATAATATGATAAAGTATCTGTTACATTCCTATTTAGGTAGCATATCATTGAAATTGTTCTTTTAATTGAACTCTTAGATATTATATTAGGTAGGGTGATTTTAGTTTTAAGTTAGATCTTTAGTCAGGCAGGGCGCATTTGAATTTAATCTAGTATTTAAGAAAGGAGGATTTATTTTTAAACTGTGCCTTGGTTTTTAAGACAGCAGTGTACACTGCTGTGATAATATTTCGTTGTCTAGTTTCTATGATCATAGGATATATTATTAAGAAAGTTTTATTTCAGGAAATTGGACTCCCTTGCAGATTTTCTTTCAGGGTTCCATTTGATATTCAATTTAGCTTTCGGTCGTGAATTTTCCAAGTTACTCCTCTTGTTGTCTTACTTGTACTACGATCAATTAATGAACGTTCTACAAATTGACAATAATAGGAGATTTTTCTTTCTCACATGTTTTATTAGAATTAGTTTTCGCGTAATTGGAGGGTGGAAGGGCCGTGGCTAGGGTGGGTCTCCATGCGCAGTAACCTCCACGTGGTGAGACCCGGGCAATCAATTGTTTATCGTATAATTATTAAACGTTTAAGAGACGTTTGATAATTATATGGAAAATAATTCGAGCTAATTGACTGCGCATTGCACTTTCCCTTCTCATTCCCTTTTTCGCTTCATTCCCTTTTTTGCTTCATTTCCTTTCTTGCTTCATTCCGTCTTTTGCTTCATTTCGTTTTTTGCTTCATTCCCTTTTCCGTTCTCGGCCCGGAGGACGGATGGTAAGGCGCTTTTGGCACCTGTTGCGATATTTGGGTTGCACTTTCAGCGACGAGCGGTGTGTGAGGCTGTGATTGTGGTTCTGGACAGGTGAACCGCCAAGTGGGATACTTCTCCCCGTTAGACCACGCCAAGCACACCTTGGGGTGGCAGAAGGCATAAGGGGACCTAATCTGGATTCGCGGTTGCGGTCTTGCATGTCCGTTCCTCAATGATTGCTGTGGCCCGGTATCGAAACAGGTGTTGATTGTAAGTCGTGTTACTGTCCAAACTCTGGGCCGAGGGCTCGCGGGCTGCTCGGTAGCAGTCACTTTCGTTATTTACCTCCCATTTGATCCCACTTGTGAGTTGAAGACTTTTATAATGCTTTACTAATTACATCCACTTTGTCTTTGTTTCAGAAGGATTGGAAGGACTCAGCTAAAGAAGAGGATTTCTTAAAATCTGTATAATATGACCACACTCTCACCCTGCCCCTGCCCCTGCCCCTGCCCCTGCCCGTGCCCAGCCCTGCCCCTGCCCGTGCCCAGCCCTGCCCTGCCCAGTTGCCAGTTGTCTGTTCTAGGAAGGCATGGACCACAAAATCAATATGGACTAATTGAAGAGGAATTAAGAATATGCATACTTATACCTACAATAATATGATAAAGTATCTGTTACATTCCTATTTAGGTAGCATATCATTGAAATTGTTCTTTTAATTGAACTCTTAGATATTATATTAGGTAGGGTGATTTTAGTTTTAAGTTAGATCTTTAGTCAGGCAGGGCGCATTTGAATTTAATCTAGTATTTAAGAAAGGAGGATTTATTTTTAAACTGTGCCTTGGTTTTTAAGACAGCAGTGTACACTGCTGTGATAATATTTCGTTGTCTAGTTTCTATGATCATAGGATATATTATTAAGAAAGTTTTATTTCAGGAAATTGGACTCCCTTGCAGATTTTCTTTCAGGGTTCCATTTGATATTCAATTTAGCTTTCGGTCGTGAATTTTCCAAGTTACTCCTCTTGTTGTCTTACTTGTACTACGATCAATTAATGAACGTTCTACAAATTGACAATAATAGGAGATTTTTCTTTCTCACATGTTTTATTAGAATTAGTTTTCGCGTAATTGGAGGGTGGAAGGGCCGTGGCTAGGGTGGGTCTCCATGCGCAGTAACCTCCACGTGGTGAGACCCGGGCAATCAATTGTTTATCGTATAATTATTAAACGTTTAAGAGACGTTTGATAATTATATGGAAAATAATTCGAGCTAATTGACTGCGCATTGCACTTTCCCTTCTCATTCCCTTTTTTGCTTCATTCTCTCTTTTGCTTCATTTCCTTTCTTGCTTCATTCCGTCTTTTGCTTCATTTCGTTTTTTGCTTCATTCCCCTTTCCGTTCTCGGCTCAGAGGACCGATGGTAAGGCGCTGTTGCACCTTTTGCGATATTTGGGTTGCACTTTCAGCGACGAGCGGTGTGTGAGGCTGTGATTGTGGTTCTGGACAGGTGAACCGCCAAGTGGGATACTTCTCCCCGTTAGACCACGCCAAGCACACCTTGGGGTGGCAGAAGGCATAAGGGGACCTAATCTGGATTCGCGGTTGCGGTCTTGCATGTCCGTTCCTCAATGATTGCTGTGGCCCGGTATCGAAACAGGTGTTGATTGTAAGTCGTGTTACTGTCCAAACTCTGGGCCGAGGGCTCGCGGGCTGCTCGGTAGCAGTCACTTTCGTTATTTACCTCCCATTTGATCCCACTTGTGAGTTGAAGACTTTTATAATGCTTTACTAATTACATCCACTTTGTCTTTGTTTCAGAAGGATTGGAAGGACTCAGCTAAAGAAGAGGATTTCTTAAAATCTGTATAATATGACCACACTCTCACCCTGCCCCTGCCCCTGCCCCTGCCCCTGCCCGTGCCCAGCCCTGCCCCTGCCCGTGCCCAGCCCTGCCCTGCCCAGTTGCCAGTTGTCTGTTCTAGGAAGGCATGGACCACAAAATCAATATGGACTAATTGAAGAGGAATTAAGAATATGCATACTTATACCTACAATAATATGATAAAGTATCTGTTACATTCCTATTTAGGTAGCATATCATTGAAATTGTTCTTTTAATTGAACTCTTAGATATTATATTAGGTAGGGTGATTTTAGTTTTAAGTTAGATCTTTAGTCAGGCAGGGCGCATTTGAATTTAATCTAGTATTTAAGAAAGGAGGATTTATTTTTAAACTGTGCCTTGGTTTTTAAGACAGCAGTGTACACTGCTGTGATAATATTTCGTTGTCTAGTTTCTATGATCATAGGATATATTATTAAGAAAGTTTTATTTCAGGAAATTGGACTCCCTTGCAGATTTTCTTTCAGGGTTCCATTTGATATTCAATTTAGCTTTCGGTCGTGAATTTTCCAAGTTACTCCTCTTGTTGTCTTACTTGTACTACGATCAATTAATGAACGTTCTACAAATTGACAATAATAGGAGATTTTTCTTTCTCACATGTTTTATTAGAATTAGTTTTCGCGTAATTGGAGGGTGGAAGGGCCGTGGCTAGGGTGGGTCTCCATGCGCAGTAACCTCCACGTGGTCAGACCCGGGCAATCAATTGTTTATCGTATAATTATTAAACGTTTAAGAGACGTTTGATAATTATATGGAAAATAATTCGAGCTAATTGACTGCGCATTGCACTTTCCCTTCTCATTCCCTTTTTTGCTTCATTCTCTCTTTTGCTTCATTTCCTTTCTTGCTTCATTCCGTCTTTTGCTTCATTTCGTTTTTTGCTTCATTCCCCTTTCCGTTCTCGGCTCAGAGGACCGATGGTAAGGCGCTGTTGCACCTTTTGCGATATTTGGGTTGCACTTTCAGCGACGAGCGGTGTGTGAGGCTGTGATTGTGGTTCTGGACAGGTGAACCGCCAAGTGGGATACTTCTCCCCGTTAGACCACGCCAAGCACACCTTGGGGTGGCAGAAGGCATAAGGGGACCTAATCTGGATTCGCGGTTGCGGTCTTGCATGTCCGTTCCTCAATGATTGCTGTGGCCCGGTATCGAAACAGGTGTTGATTGTAAGTCGTGTTACTGTCCAAACTCTGGGCCGAGGGCTCGCGGGCTGCTCGGTAGCAGTCACTTTCGTTATTTACCTCCCATTTGATCCCACTTGTGAGTTGAAGACTTTTATAATGCTTTACTAATTACATCCACTTTGTCTTTGTTTCAGAAGGATTGGAAGGACTCAGCTAAAGAAGAGGATTTCTTAAAATCTGTATAATATGACCACACTCTCACCCTGCCCCTGCCCCTGCCCCTGCCCCTGCCCGTGCCCAGCCCTGCCCGTGCCCAGCCCTGCCCTGCCCAGTTGCCAGTTGTCTGTTCTAGGAAGGCATGGACCACAAAATCAATATGGACTAATTGAAGAGGAATTAAGAATATGCATACTTATACCTACAATAATATGATAAAGTATCTGTTACATTCCTATTTAGGTAGCATATCATTGAAATTGTTCTTTTAATTGAACTCTTAGATATTATATTAGGTAGGGTGATTTTAGTTTTAAGTTAGATCTTTAGTCAGGCAGGGCGCATTTGAATTTAATCTAGTATTTAAGAAAGGAGGATTTATTTTTAAACTGTGCCTTGGTTTTTAAGACAGCAGTGTACACTGCTGTGATAATATTTCGTTGTCTAGTTTCTATGATCATAGGATATATTATTAAGAAAGTTTTATTTCAGGAAATTGGACTCCCTTGCAGATTTTCTTTCAGGGTTCCATTTGATATTCAATTTAGCTTTCGGTCGTGAATTTTCCAAGTTACTCCTCTTGTTGTCTTACTTGTACTACGATCAATTAATGAACGTTCTACAAATTGACAATAATAGGAGATTTTTCTTTCTCACATGTTTTATTAGAATTAGTTTTCGCGTAATTGGAGGGTGGAAGGGCCGTGGCTAGGGTGGGTCTCCATGCGCAGTAACCTCCACGTGGTCAGACCCGGGCAATCAATTGTTTATCGTATAATTATTAAACGTTTAAGAGACGTTTGATAATTATATGGAAAATAATTCGAGCTAATTGACTGCGCATTGCACTTTCCCTTCTCATTCCCTTTTTTGCTTCATTCTCTCTTTTGCTTCATTTCCTTTCTTGCTTCATTCCGTCTTTTGCTTCATTTCGTTTTTTGCTTCATTCCCCTTTCCGTTCTCGGCTCAGAGGACCGATGGTAAGGCGCTGTTGCACCTTTTGCGATATTTGGGTTGCACTTTCAGCGACGAGCGGTGTGTGAGGCTGTGATTGTGGTTCTGGACAGGTGAACCGCCAAGTGGGATACTTCTCCCCGTTAGACCACGCCATGCACACCTTGGGGTGGCAGAAGGCATAAGGGGACCTAATCTGGATTCGCGGTTGCGGTCTTGCATGTCCGTTCCTCAATGATTGCTGTGGCCCGGTATCGAAACAGGTGTTGATTGTAAGTCGTGTTACTGTCCAAACTCTGGGCCGAGGGCTCGCGGGCTGCTCGGTAGCAGTCACTTTCGTTATTTACCTCCCATTTGATCCCACTTGTGAGTTGAAGACTTTTATAATGCTTTACTAATTACATCCACTTTGTCTTTGTTTCAGAAGGATTGGAAGGACTCAGCTAAAGAAGAGGATTTCTTAAAATCTGTATAATATGACCACACTCTCACCCTGCCCCTGCCCCTGCCCCTGCCCCTGCCCCTGCCCGTGCCCAGCCCTGCCCTGTCCAGTTGCCAGTTGTCTGTTCTAGGAAGGCATGGACCACAAAATCAATATGGACTAATTGAAGAGGAATTAAGAATATGCATACTTATACCTACAATAATATGATAAAGTATCTGTTACATTCCTATTTAGGTAGCATATCATTGAAATTGTTCTTTTAATTGAACTCTTAGATATTATATTAGGTAGGGTGATTTTAGTTTTAAGTTAGATCTTTAGTCAGGCAGGGCGCATTTGAATTTAATCTAGTATTTAAGAAAGGAGGATTTATTTTTAAACTGTGCCTTGGTTTTTAAGACAGCAGTGTACACTGCTGTGATAATATTTCGTTGTCTAGTTTCTATGATCATAGGATATATTATTAAGAAAGTTTTATTTCAGGAAATTGGACTCCCTTGCAGATTTTCTTTCAGGGTTCCATTTGATATTCAATTTAGCTTTCGGTCGTGAATTTTCCAAGTTACTCCTCTTGTTGTCTTACTTGTACTACGATCAATTAATGAACGTTCTACAAATTGACAATAATAGGAGATTTTTCTTTCTCACATGTTTTATTAGAATTAGTTTTCGCGTAATTGGAGGGTGGAAGGGCCGTGGCTAGGGTGGGTCTCCGTGCGCAGTAACCTCCACGTGGTGAGACCCGGGCAATCAATTATTTATCGTATAATTATTAAACGTTTAAGAGACGTTTGATAATTATGTGGAAAATAATTCGAGCGAATTGACTGCGCATTGCACTTTCCCCTCTCACTCCCTTTTTTGCCTCATCCCCTTTTCTGCTCCATTCCCTTTTCTTTGCATAATTCGAAACGATTCTTTGCACAATCTCACAGGACAGATAACATACGTTTCATAATTGTATGGAAAATAATTCGTGCGAGTAGACTGCGTATTGAACTTAGGATGCAAAAAACAGTAGTGCCCGCTTAAAGTTCGTTTTTTACCCCAATTAGTGTTTCCGGAGTCATCCGAACCAATTCTTGGACCTGTTCCGATGTAGCGTAGATTGTGCGAGCGTCCGAGTCTTCTCAACTTGTCATCAAATTGCCCGCAATATTTCTCACCAACACAGTCTAAAGTGTGCCGAAAAGCGATAAGCATGAACAATTGCTCGTAAGTCACATCAGCGGATAGGGTTCATTAAGCAGCCTCGAACCAACGAACATTAAGTAGCCATTACTGCCCACTGTAGTTATTTAAGTGGACAGAATCTTAAATCCTTATTGCAATTAGTTTTGAATTCTCGTTTCTATTTTTGTATCTATTTGTAGCTGTAATTATTGTGTATTATTTATTGCCCTGCTTCTTATGTTCACCCTTCTGTTTTCTGACGCTTTCGAGATAATTCGTTAGTAACATCAATCATATATGTTTCGCCCAGAGAATTACATTTTCTTATTCCTCAAGAAGCCCTCTTTTTTATAAGTGAAATACCCATGTATATATCTTTTAATTCATAAATTAATTAATATCTGCATAGATATACTTGAATCTACGCGGGTCTCTGCCATATCTACAGTGCCTGCTATGGTTTCGCCATCTATACAGAACTCCTTGAAACCACTCGCGTTTGCTATGGTAGTTCCATCTATACGGAACGCCTTGAAACTACTCACACCCCTTACTTACCATAAGTGTAGATATGGCAGAGGCCCGAGTAATTTTATTCACATCTGTATAGATGGCGATACTAATGACTCTAGATAAAGCAGACATATATACAGTTTCGAGCAGTTCTGCATAGATGGCGAAATTAAAGCCCACTTTGAGTGTAGGTAAGACAGGGATGCGTAGGTACGTAAATTCAAGCACTTGTTTATAAGTAGCGCTGCGATAATGTTCATAAAATTTGGTTATTTATGTCTTTATTCATCCAATTAAGTTAATAATCCTCGAAAACCGTTTCGTACACTCTTTTACATATCAATAAAGTGTCAGCAAACACAGTGTTTCAATCTACATAAAAATTAATGTGTACGGTAACATTGCAAGTTCAATTGTTCATTATATTCTACAACAATCAAGCTCATTAGCACAGGTTAATGCATTTGTGAATATTTGTTCCTTTAAATAAATTTTTCGGCACGTAATAAATACATACTAATAGTAGTAGTATTCTTTATTTCGGTCTCGCAGCAATGAAAGTTGGGTTAGTGTACTATAACCTATCTTTGCACTACTATCATACCTCTTGCACTCTCATCTTCTGTTTCGCACTTCCTTTTCATACCTTTTGTACCTTACGTATTACCCTATTGCTTATCTCTTTATCGCACATCTATTATAGGTCCTTCTGTTTCGAATTCCTAAGATTCCATCTTTTATTCAACGCATCAGATCCTCTATCGTAACCCCCTTAGCTGTATGCCTGCATTCTTTTACCACATGTTCTAACAGTATAAATTTTTGTCCACTCAGGTCACATCATTTATTCTTGTCTTACTGCCAATATGTATTCAACGTTAGAGTGTTTCCACATCTTACCTGAGTTATTAACCCTTTCGTTACTGTAGTGCACTCCGCTGGAGTGAAGCCACTGAACAGGGCATTGCGCCGCAAAGTGGGCATATTGCGCGTCTGACTTAAGTCTTTCAATGCTACCTTGTCATTTTGGAGTAAAACAAATCAAGAACGAACCAGAGACTGACGGGTGCCATCGATGTGCAAGATGCATACGAAGAAAAGAAAGAAGTATATCGTGGGGCCGGTGGTCAAGCAGTATCACGCTGACTCCGGCTACAGCCGGCGTTCGTATACACAGGTCATTGCCTGGATGCAGTGTATATCCGGCGCTCGTAACGAATGGGTTAACAAGTTCTGTGTCACGTGTGCCACTGATAGAACATAGTATCTTCTTTTAAGGCTTTCCATCACTTTGTTTCCTTTCCTTCGTGCCAAATTTATTCGTGCTTGACTTATAGCGTTCCTCTTAAATTATTCCTACCTTCCTCTTATGCTTTTGGTTTAACCCCTTTTCCTGTGAATATCCCTTCATAATTTGCTCTCCTGTTATGTACTTACTAATATATTTTTTGTGTGTGCAGGTTATCTGGCTAAACAAATGAGGAGCATTGACTGGCACTTCTCGTTGTGCATAAGAGCAAGAAAGAAGATGGAAGAACTTTTGCCACATACTTTTGTTATCCTTTAGTTATAGTAAATTAGTTTGTAAAAATAGTTTGTAACTACTAACCCGCCAGTTTAATTTAGAACAATTGTGTAATTAAGTGTTATGTATACCTAGTACATATTTTATTTTATATTCAGTTTATAGAGTAGATCTTATATTACTGTTATCACAAGTTCTACTGAATGTGCTAAATATAAAACGAAATATATACTAAATACTTTACATATGCACAAGTTACACAATTGCTGTAATTTAAATTGTATAAGCTTCTGCATATGAAGTATGTAAATTTTAATATAAGTTCTATCTGTAAGATATATTGTAAATTAACTTCAAACAATAGCTTGTAAGTATTAGATTATTTATGTTTATAGTATTTGTTATGCTACATAAATGTTAGTTTAGAATTGATACAATATTTAGTTGTACGATCTATTGTAAATAGATATAAAAGAATAGTTCATAAGGATTAGCTTGTAAATTTGGACTACAACATTTTTGTAACTTGTATCTTCATTGATTAGTTTAAATAAATGTTCAATGAAAAGAACTCGACTGCTCTTCTTATTTTCACACCTTAACAATCCTTAAAAGAACCTAATTCCAATTCCTTATACAAGAAGTACCGTGGGCGAACTTGAAATTGAAAGTTCTAAAGCGGGAACTTGTCAAAATGGCCCTATACGTTATTAAATTTGGAAGTAGCAAATTCTAAGTCCTCACTTCTTGCAAAATTGGATAGCAGAAGTCCAAAAAATTAAGAGCTCGGAAATTCCTGGAACGTGACGTCATTTCCAAGAATTGCTGCGATGAAAGACCTTCTCACATATCATATTCTCCTGATACAAATCCACGATTTTCAGCGAGATATTTTTGGCAGAAACTCGGAAATTTCAGCGCTCGGAAATTGCTGGAATGTGACGTCATTTCTGAGAACGAATACCTCCTTTCATATCATATTCTCCTGATACAAATCGAAGATTTTCGGCACTTAAATTTCTACTGAAAATCGTGGATTTGTATTAGGAGAATATGATATGCGAGGAGGTAATCGTTCGCAGAAATTTCCGAGTTTCTGGCAAAAATATCTCGCTGAAAATCGTGGATTTGTATCAGGAGAATATGATATGTGAGGAGGTATTCGTTCGCAGAAATTTCCGAGTTTCTGGCAAAAATATCTCGCTGAAAATCGTGGATTTGTATCAGGAGAATATGATATGCAAGGAGGTATGCGTTCTCAGAAATGACGTCACATTCCAGGAATTTCCGAGCGCTGGAATTTCTGAGTTTCTGGCAAAAATATCTCGCTGAAAATCGTAGATTTTTATTAGGAGAATATGATGTGCGAGGAGGTATTCGACTTCACCAATTCTTGGAAATGACGTCACGTTCCAGGAATTTCCGAGAATTAAAATTTGAAGAGCTCCCATCAAGATGTATTAATTCCTTAACAATTAGCGCCAACGTTAATAATGTTCAGGTCTATTTTTACAAGTTTCTCGCTTCAGGACTTTGCATTTAAAGGCCGTCCACGGTACTTCTTGTTTAAGGAAGTGGAATCAGGTCTTTTCAAGGATAGGTAAGGTGTTAAAATAAAGAGAGCAGTACAATTCCTTTAATTGAAGATTTATTAAATTAATTAATGAAGATACAAGTTACAAGAATGTTGTAATACAAATTTACAAGCTGATACTTATGAACTATTCTTATATATCAGTTTACAATTAATCGTACAAGTAAATCTTGTATCATTTCTAAACTAACATTTATATAATATAAAGAATATTATAAATATAAATAATCTAATACTTATAAACTATTCTTTGAAGTTAATTTACAATACACATTCTTACAGATAAAACTTATACTAAAATTTACACAGTTTACATGCAGAAGCTTATAAATTTAAATTGCAGCAATTGTATAACTGGTGCATATGTAAATTATTTATTATATCTTTCATTTTACATTTAGCACATTCAGTAGAACTTGTAATAAACGTACTATTAAAGTTTATATAAGATCTACCGAATAAACTGAATATAAAATAAGATATATAATAGATATACATAACAGTTAATTACACACGTGTTCTAAATTAATCTTATGCGCTAATAGTTACAAACTATTTTTATAAAGCAATTTACTATAACTAAAGGATAACTAATGTATGTGGCAAGGGTTATTCTTTCTTGCTTTTATGCATGATGAGATGCACTGGTTAATGCTCCTTACTCCTTGGATGCAAAACCTGTACACACAAAAGATATATTAGTAAGTATGTAACAGGTGAAAGAAACATTGTTAAAGGATAGTTAGAAGAAAAGAAAATAGGGAAATACCACACAAGAAGTATAAGAAAAAGGGGGGGATTATTTAAAAAGGAATGGAATGAATCAAACATGAATGAATTTGATGAAAAGAGAAGTAAAGAAAGTGATGGAGAGCCTTAAAGACTAAATGTATAATCGAAATGAAATAAGGGGATAAGTAATGGGATAATGTGTAAAGTACAGAAGGTTTGCAAGAAAGAGTGGAGGATAAGGATGCATAAGTTAAGATAGTAATCTAAAGTTATGTTCTATGTACACTAAGTCGAAATTTCATAGCTGTGAGGCCAACATAAAAAGAAATGCTATTGTTAGTATGTAATTATTACACGCAGGAAGATTTATTGAAAGAAAAGGATATTTAGACACGTATTACACTTACATCAGCTTTCGTTGCGTACACCTTCCGATCCCACAAAACCAATTTAATATAACTGAAGTACGTATACGGCGAGAGTTATTCTTTCTTCTTCCTTCTCTTTATGCACAATGAGAATTGGCGATCAATGCTCCTTATCCTTTGCCTACGAAACCTACGCACACAAAGAAATATATTAGAAAGTATATAACAGGAGATAGAGAGATTGTTAAAGGATATTCAGACGTGCGATAAGGAGACAAGAAATAGTGAGATGCATAAGGTAGAGAAGGTATGAAAAGGAAGAGCAAAGCAGAAGATGAGAGTGCAAGAGTTCATATAGTAATGCAAAGATAGGTTATATGCACACTAACCCAACTTTCATTGCTGCGAGACCGAAATAAAGAATACTACTACTATTAGTATGTATTTATTACGTGCCGAAAAATTTATTTAAAGGAACAAATATTCACAAATGCATTAACCTGTGCTAATGAGCTTGATTGTTGTAGAATATAATGAACAATTGAATTTGCAATGTTACCGTACATATTAATTTTTATGTACATTGAAACACTGTGTTTGCTGACACTTTATTGATATGTAAAAGAGTGTACGAAACGGTTTTCGAGGATTATCAACTTAATTTTATAAATGAAAACATAAATGGACAAATTTTATCGACTTTATTGCGCCGCTATTTATAAACAGGTGCTTGAATTTACGTACCACTCGCATCCCTGTCTTACCTACACTCAAAGTGGGCTTTAATTCCGCCATCTATACAGAACTGCTCGAAACTGTATGTATGTCTGCTTTATCTAGAGTCATTAGTATCGCCATCTATACAGATATGAATAAAATTACTCGGGCCTCTGCCATATCTACACTTATGGTAAGTAAGGGGTGTGAGTAGTTTCAAGGCGTTCCGTATAGATGGAACTACCATAGCAAGCGCGAGTGGTTTCAAGGAGTTCTGTATAGATGGCGAAACCATAGCAGGCACTGTAGACATGGCAGAGACCCGCGTAGATTCAAGTATATCTTTGCAGATATTAATTAATTTATGAATTAAAAGATATATACATGGGTATTTCACTTATAAAAAAGAGGGCTTCTTGAGGAATAAGAAAATGTAATTCTCTGGGCGAAACATATATGATTTATGTTACTAACGAATTATCTCGAAAGCGTCAGAAAACAGAAGGGTGAACATAAGAAGCAGGGCAATAAATAATACACAATAATTACAGCTACAAATAGATACAAAAATAGAAACGAGAATTCAAAACTAATTGCAATAAGGATTTAAGATTCTGTCCACTTAAATAACTACAGTGGGCAGTAATGGCTACTTAATGTTCGTTGGTTCGAGGCTGCTTAATGAACCCTATCCGCTGATGTGACTTACGAGCAATTGTTCATGCTTATCGCTTTTCGGCACACTTTAGACTGTGTTGGTGAGAAATATTGCGGGCAATTTGATGACAAGTTGAGAAGACTCGGACGCTCGCACAATCTACGCTACATCGGAACAGGTCCAAGAATTGGTTCGGATGACTCCGGTAACACTAATTGGGGTAAAAAACGAACTTTAAGCGGGCACTACTGTTTTTTGCATCCTAAGTTCAATACGCAGTCTACTCGCACGAATTATTTTCCATACAATTATGAAACGTATGTTATCTGTCCTGTGAGATTGTGCAAAGAATCGTTTCGAATTGTGCAAAGAAAAGGGAATGGAGCAGAAAAGGGGATGAGGCAAAAAAGGGAGTGAGAGGGGAAAGTGCAATGCGCAGTCAATTCGCTCGAATTATTTTCCACATAATTATCAAACGCCTCTTAAACGTTTAATAATTATACGATAAATAATTGATTGCCCGGGTCTCACCACGTGGAGGTTACTGCGCACGGAGACCCACCCTAGCCACGGCCCTTCCACCCTCCAATTACGCGAAAACTAATTCTAATAAAACATGTGAGAAAGAAAAATCTCCTATTATTGTCAATTTGTAGAACGTTCATTAATTGATCGTAGTACAAGTAAGACAACAAGAGGAGTAACTTGGAAAATTCACGACCGAAAGCTAAATTGAATATCAAATGGAACCCTGAAAGAAAATCTGCAAGGGAGTCCAATTTCCTGAAATAAAACTTTCTTAATAATATATCCTATGATCATAGAAACTAGACAACGAAATATTATCACAGCAGTGTACACTGCTGTCTTAAAAACCAAGGCACAGTTTAAAAATAAATCCTCCTTTCTTAAATACTAGATTAAATTCAAATGCGCCCTGCCTGACTAAAGATCTAACTTAAAACTAAAATCACCCTACCTAATATAATATCTAAGAGTTCAATTAAAAGAACAATTTCAATGATATGCTACCTAAATAGGAATGTAACAGATACTTTATCATATTATTGTAGGTATAAGTATGCATATTCTTAATTCCTCTTCAATTAGTCCATATTGATTTTGTGGTCCATGCCTTCCTAGAACAGACAACTGGCAACTGGGCAGGGCAGGGCTGGGCACGGGCAGGGCTGGGCACGGGCAGGGGCAGGGGCAGGGGCAGGGTGAGAGTGTGGTCATATTATACAGATTTTAAGAAATCCTCTTCTTTAGCTGAGTCCTTCCAATCCTTCTGAAACAAAGACAAAGTGGATGTAATTAGTAAAGCATTATAAAAGTCTTCAACTCACAAGTGGGATCAAATGGGAGGTAAATAACGAAAGTGACTGCTACCGAGCAGCCCGCGAGCCCTCGGCCCAGAGTTTGGACAGTAACACGACTTACAATCAACACCTGTTTCGATACCGGGCCACAGCAATCATTGAGGAACGGACATGCAAGACCGCAACCGCGAATCCAGATTAGGTCCCCTTATGCCTTCTGCCACCCCAAGGTGTGCTTGGCGTGGTCTAACGGGGAGAAGTATCCCACTTGGCGGTTCACCTGTCCAGAACCACAATCACAGCCTCACACACCGCTCGTCGCTGAAAGTGCAACCCAAATATCGCAAAAGGTGCAACAGCGCCTTACCATCGGTCCTCTGAGCCGAGAACGGAAAGGGGAATGAAGCAAAAAACGAAATGAAGCAAAAGACGGAATGAAGCAAGAAAGGAAATGAAGCAAAAGAGAGAATGAAGCAAAAAAGGGAATGAGAAGGGAAAGTGCAATGCGCAGTCAATTAGCTCGAATTATTTTCCATATAATTATCAAACGTCTCTTAAACGTTTAATAATTATACGATAAACAATTGATTGCCCGGGTCTCACCACGTGGAGGTTACTGCGCATGGAGACCCACCCTAGCCACGGCCCTTCCACCCTCCAATTACGCGAAAACTAATTCTAATAAAACATGTGAGAAAGAAAAATCTCCTATTATTGTCAATTTGTAGAACGTTCATTAATTGATCGTAGTACAAGTAAGACAACAAGAGGAGTAACTTGGAAAATTCACGACCGAAAGCTAAATTGAATATCAAATGGAACCCTGAAAGAAAATCTGCAAGGGAGTCCAATTTCCTGAAATAAAACTTTCTTAATAATATATCCTATGATCATAGAAACTAGACAACGAAATATTATCACAGCAGTGTACACTGCTGTCTTAAAAACCAAGGCACAGTTTAAAAATAAATCCTCCTTTCTTAAATACTAGATTAAATTCAAATGCGCCCTGCCTGACTAAAGATCTAACTTAAAACTAAAATCACCCTACCTAATATAATATCTAAGAGTTCAATTAAAAGAACAATTTCAATGATATGCTACCTAAATAGGAATGTAACAGATACTTTATCATATTATTGTAGGTATAAGTATGCATATTCTTAATTCCTCTTCAATTAGTCCATATTGATTTTGTGGTCCATGCCTTCCTAGAACAGACAACTGGCAACTGGGCAGGGCAGGGCTGGGCACGGGCAGGGCTGGGCACGGGCAGGGGCAGGGGCAGGGGCAGGGGCAGGGTGAGAGTGTGGTCATATTATACAGATTTTAAGAAATCCTCTTCTTTAGCTGAGTCCTTCCAATCCTTCTGAAACAAAGACAAAGTGGATGTAATTAGTAAAGCATTATAAAAGTCTTCAACTCACAAGTGGGATCAAATGGGAGGTAAATAACGAAAGTGACTGCTACCGAGCAGCCCGCGAGCCCTCGGCCCAGAGTTTGGACAGTAACACGACTTACAATCAACACCTGTTTCGATACCGGGCCACAGCAATCATTGAGGAACGGACATGCAAGACCGCAACCGCGAATCCAGATTAGGTCCCCTTATGCCTTCTGCCACCCCAAGGTGTGCTTGGCGTGGTCTAACGGGGAGAAGTATCCCACTTGGCGGTTCACCTGTCCAGAACCACAATCACAGCCTCACACACCGCTCGTCGCTGAAAGTGCAACCCAAATATCGCAAAAGGTGCAACAGCGCCTTACCATCGGTCCTCTGAGCCGAGAACGGAAAGGGGAATGAAGCAAAAAACGAAATGAAGCAAAAGACGGAATGAAGCAAGAAAGGAAATGAAGCAAAAGAGAGAATGAAGCAAAAAAGGGAATGAGAAGGGAAAGTGCAATGCGCAGTCAATTAGCTCGAATTATTTTCCATATAATTATCAAACGTCTCTTAAACGTTTAATAATTATACGATAAACAATTGATTGCCCGGGTCTCACCACGTGGAGGTTACTGCGCATGGAGACCCACCCTAGCCACGGCCCTTCCACCCTCCAATTACGCGAAAACTAATTCTAATAAAACATGTGAGAAAGAAAAATCTCCTATTATTGTCAATTTGTAGAACGTTCATTAATTGATCGTAGTACAAGTAAGACAACAAGAGGAGTAACTTGGAAAATTCACGACCGAAAGCTAAATTGAATATCAAATGGAACCCTGAAAGAAAATCTGCAAGGGAGTCCAATTTCCTGAAATAAAACTTTCTTAATAATATATCCTATGATCATAGAAACTAGACAACGAAATATTATCACAGCAGTGTACACTGCTGTCTTAAAAACCAAGGCACAGTTTAAAAATAAATCCTCCTTTCTTAAATACTAGATTAAATTCAAATGCGCCCTGCCTGACTAAAGATCTAACTTAAAACTAAAATCACCCTACCTAATATAATATCTAAGAGTTCAATTAAAAGAACAATTTCAATGATATGCTACCTAAATAGGAATGTAACAGATACTTTATCATATTATTGTAGGTATAAGTATGCATATTCTTAATTCCTCTTCAATTAGTCCATATTGATTTTGTGGTCCATGCCTTCCTAGAACAGACAACTGGCAACTGGGCAGGGCAGGGCTGGGCACGGGCAGGGGCAGGGCTGGGCACGGGCAGGGGCAGGGGCAGGGGCAGGGGCAGGGTGAGAGTGTGGTCATATTATACAGATTTTAAGAAATCCTCTTCTTTAGCTGAGTCCTTCCAATCCTTCTGAAACAAAGACAAAGTGGATGTAATTAGTAAAGCATTATAAAAGTCTTCAACTCACAAGTGGGATCAAATGGGAGGTAAATAACGAAAGTGACTGCTACCGAGCAGCCCGCGAGCCCTCGGCCCAGAGTTTGGACAGTAACACGACTTACAATCAACACCTGTTTCGATACCGGGCCACAGCAATCATTGAGGAACGGACATGCAAGACCGCAACCGCGAATCCAGATTAGGTCCCCTTATGCCTTCTGCCACCCCAAGGTGTGCTTGGCGTGGTCTAACGGGGAGAAGTATCCCACTTGGCGGTTCACCTGTCCAGAACCACAATCACAGCCTCACACACCGCTCGTCGCTGAAAGTGCAACCCAAATATCGCAAAAGGTGCAACAGCGCCTTACCATCGGTCCTCTGAGCCGAGAACGGAAAGGGGAATGAAGCAAAAAACGAAATGAAGCAAAAGACGGAATGAAGCAAGAAAGGAAATGAAGCAAAAGAGAGAATGAAGCAAAAAAGGGAATGAGAAGGGAAAGTGCAATGCGCAGTCAATTAGCTCGAATTATTTTCCATATAATTATCAAACGTCTCTTAAACGTTTAATAATTATACGATAAACAATTGATTGCCCGGGTCTCACCACGTGGAGGTTACTGCGCATGGAGACCCACCCTAGCCACGGCCCTTCCACCCTCCAATTACGCGAAAACTAATTCTAATAAAACATGTGAGAAAGAAAAATCTCCTATTATTGTCAATTTGTAGAACGTTCATTAATTGATCGTAGTACAAGTAAGACAACAAGAGGAGTAACTTGGAAAATTCACGACCGAAAGCTAAATTGAATATCAAATGGAACCCTGAAAGAAAATCTGCAAGGGAGTCCAATTTCCTGAAATAAAACTTTCTTAATAATATATCCTATGATCATAGAAACTAGACAACGAAATATTATCACAGCAGTGTACACTGCTGTCTTAAAAACCAAGGCACAGTTTAAAAATAAATCCTCCTTTCTTAAATACTAGATTAAATTCAAATGCGCCCTGCCTGACTAAAGATCTAACTTAAAACTAAAATCACCCTACCTAATATAATATCTAAGAGTTCAATTAAAAGAACAATTTCAATGATATGCTACCTAAATAGGAATGTAACAGATACTTTATCATATTATTGTAGGTATAAGTATGCATATTCTTAATTCCTCTTCAATTAGTCCATATTGATTTTGTGGTCCATGCCTTCCTAGAACAGACAACTGGCAACTGGGCAGGGCAGGGCTGGGCACGGGCAGGGGCAGGGCTGGGCACGGGCAGGGGCAGGGGCAGGGGCAGGGGCAGGGTGAGAGTGTGGTCATATTATACAGATTTTAAGAAATCCTCTTCTTTAGCTGAGTCCTTCCAATCCTTCTGAAACAAAGACAAAGTGGATGTAATTAGTAAAGCATTATAAAAGTCTTCAACTCACAAGTGGGATCAAATGGGAGGTAAATAACGAAAGTGACTGCTACCGAGCAGCCCGCGAGCCCTCGGCCCAGAGTTTGGACAGTAACACGACTTACAATCAACACCTGTTTCGATACCGGGCCACAGCAATCATTGAGGAACGGACATGCAAGACCGCAACCGCGAATCCAGATTAGGTCCCCTTATGCCTTCTGCCACCCCAAGGTGTGCTTGGCGTGGTCTAACGGGGAGAAGTATCCCACTTGGCGGTTCACCTGTCCAGAACCACAATCACAGCCTCACACACCGCTCGTCGCTGAAAGTGCAACCCAAATATCGCAACAGGTGCCAAAAGCGCCTTACCATCCGTCCTCCGGGCCGAGAACGGAAAAGGGAATGAAGCAAAAAACGAAATGAAGCAAAAGACGGAATGAAGCAAGAAAGGAAATGAAGCAAAAAAGGGAATGAAGCGAAAAAGGGAATGAGAAGGGAAAGTGCAATGCGCAGTCAATTAGCTCGAATTATTTTCCATATAATTATCAAACGTCTCTTAAACGTTTAATAATTATACGATAAACAATTGATTGCCCGGGTCTCACCACGTGGAGGTTACTGCGCATGGAGACCCACCCTAGCCACGGCCCTTCCACCCTCCAATTACGCGAAAACTAATTCTAATAAAACATGTGAGAAACAAAAATCTCCTATTATTGTCAATTTGTAGAACGTTCATTAATTGATCGTAGTACAAGTAAGACAACAAGAGGAGTAACTTGGAAAATTCACGACCGAAAGCTAAATTGAATATCAGAAGGAAACCTGAAAGAAAATCTGCAAGAGAATTCACGTTCCTGAAATAAAACTTTCTTAAAAATATATCCTATGATCTTAAAAACTAGAAAACGAAATATTATTGCAGTGGTGAACACTGCGGGCTTAAAAGCTAAGACATAACTTAAAAATAAACCCTACTTTCTTAAATTTTAGATTAGATTCGAATACGCCCTGCCTGACTAAAGAGCTAACTTAAGACTAGAATCACCCTACCTAGTATAACATCTAACAGATCGAATAAAAGAACAATTTCAATAATATCCTATCTACATAGGACTGTAATAGATACTATCCCATACTCATGTAGGTATGAGTATACATATACTTGGATCCTCTTCGGTTAGTCCGTATTAATCTCTCGTGGTCCATGGTGTCCTAGAACAGACAGAAACCCGAACCAAAAAATTGCAGCACCTGCCAACAATATTTGGTTTTATAAACCCTGCCTAATTAAAAGTCTAATAATTTCAATTCGTGTAAAACCTGCCAGTATAAAGATCTAAGATTGTGTGTTCAGTATTGTTCGATTTATATTTGGGCCTGCCTAATTAATTGTCTAACACCTGTAATTAGTTAATAAGGGCAGGGGTTTGGGGCAGGGATGGGGTGAGGGTGTGTTCGTATTATAGATTGTTTCATGAATCCTCTTCTTTTCAATGCTTCTGAAACATGCACAAATTCGAAATAATTAGTAAAGCATTATAAGAATGAATTCTTAAACTCACAAATTGAATCGACGAGGCTGGCTCTTTAATTTTAAAGTTTCCAATCGTGTCTTTGATAATATTTCTGGATCTGTAGTCCACTCTTGAGCCTCTGACGTATGTACTTATGTTTGTTTAATATAGCATATTTGGGTTCATCTGTGAATCTGTAACAATCTCAAGCATTGGATTAGTGACATCCCCAAGCCTCCCCATTTTATATCGAAATGAAGCTGCTTTTAATTCGTAATAACTGAACTTTAGCGCAGTTAATAAATCAGAATTGATATGAAAAATGCTGCTATGTTTTGTTAACAATAGTTAATTGGATTTCGGCCAAAGTGATATATTCTTTTGTACGTTCTAGATCAAACTGAATGGTGGTATAACGTTCATTAAAAACTCCAAAATGAAGTAGTCACATTTCACTACAATTGATTCTATTTTGCTTCAACAAAGAAGCGACAAACGATTATTCGGAAGAAAAATATCAAACTTTAACTATCACCATGCCGAGACCCAACTACTGCCAATAACGTTTTTCGCGCAAGGATTTTTGTTTAAACATTTACGGATATCGCGAGTGAATTTAAATTTCTACAAAGCAAGCTCGAAAAGTTATAAAAATTGGCTCTACTAAAAAAAAGGTTAAGATAGAATTGCAACAATTAAGAGGAAATATTTAAGAGTTAAACTCCAATAATGAACAGTCACTAGTATTAACTCTAATTTAAATCTACTATCTAGAATTATTATAAATTTATCAAAGATTCTGCAGATTATATCTGTTTTTTACTTTGCTCTTTTTCTTTTCTTCTTCTTTCTTTTCGTTTCCTTTCTTTTCTTTTCTTTTCTATTCTTTTTTCTTTCCTTTCTCTTTCATTTATTTTCTTTTTCATTTCTTTTCATTTCGTTCACACAGTAATTTACTAATATGTGTGCAAATTTTTAGCAGTACTTCCATCAACAGACATTCCAGGTAATATAATTATTAAGAAAAATAAAATAAAAAGAAAGGCAAATGTAAAACGCTGAAAAGAAAAAGTTCCTGGTTCAGGAACAGGCTTCCAATTGGAAGCAGATGGGGACTAGTAGTCGCAACTCTACTTAAAAACGCGATCTTTAATCAACGCAACGCTAACTGGAACTCGCGATACAATCATTTCGCAACACTATTTATTAAGACTAATAGAAAGCAAACAGTAAATTATATGTACTATCCAAAATTAAGCAAATTGAAGATCCTCTGAAAAATGAACTGAAAGTTCCAATACGCGAAAACAATTTCCGCAACACTAGAAGCTCAAATGTAAAGTGTATTATAAAATACTACAATTTAACTAGCAATAAGAATAGCAATAAGTGGCATTCAACGCAACTCCAACTCGACCCGTTCGCAAGTTTTTCGCAACTCTACAGCAACGCGATATGTTTGGGAGGGCTGTATCGTTGGGCCGGAATGTGCGTCGGCCAAGTACAAATAAAAATTCTACAAATGGAAATGCAAGCACAGTGACAAAGTAGTAACACAGAATGATTCCCCATTCTTAAAAAGAATGGGGAGCCATTAGTAGTTGCCCTCTTGAGTGACAGTTTGTCGGGCCTCTTCGGCATATAGCCTCTTCTTTTCGTTGGACCCAAGGGCCAGCTGAAACTTAAACTAGGCCCGAGGCTCTAATCGAAAACCAAAGAAAAACTTATAAAGGTGAAATAAAGAGTTTGAATCGCGGAGCTGAATGGAACGCACGTGGCCGAATCACGACCAAATAAAATCGTAAAATTGTGATTACGGAAAATCGCAAAGATTACGATTAAAATTGTAATCGTTCTTCGTTCACACGTGCAGCCTCGAGCATAATGTAACGCGTTTCGTTTCGGAGCCTAAATCGCGACCGCGACCGCGACCACGAAGGATTCGAAAAATCGATAGGCAAAGCCAGAGGCGAACGCATTTTCGTTCGCGCCACAGCTTCACCGTCGACTTTTCAAATCAGATTTCCTGAAACAGGTTGAACACGCGAAATAGTGCCTACCCGATCGGAGACTGTGTCAACCTGCCCGGCCCTACCTACTTATGTCTATCAATCACACCAGAAAGTATGCTACCTATCCTACCTGGACCTATATTTAAAAAATGGCAAACAAACACACCAACACACGACACTCCACGGTTCTCAGTCAAACACTTGGGCGCAAAAGCCTACACTAGGGAGGCGTCCCGGGACACCCCCGACACCCAAGTGCTGTCACACAATTTGCACACTCTAATGTACGTACCATTTTTCTGAAATCGACTGACAGTGGCTGGGATCTCTGCGTTCACGTGGAAAAAACCACGTCGCGGTTGAGATATTTAATAGATATTTAATAAAATAATTAAATAGCACCGATACAAGAGGTACTTGATAGCAATTAATAAGTATATTCAATTCTTTTTGGCATTTGGCCTCTGTCATCTTAAATGACAAAAACTTCGTGCCCAAGTATAGTAGGAATTATTGAAGCAAATAATACTAAAAATGATGTCTCTGTTTTAAATTGATGGACATCTTATCTTGGTCATAATAGCTACATTTTAATACGGAACGACGCAAATCCACAGCCTAACCACACACACAATGCGGATATTACGTCGTGCACGATACACCAACGCACTGTCAGTCGCCAACAATAAATCATTTTATGGCTTATAAACTAAAAAATATCATCGTGCTCTACCACCGTTTTCCCACCCAAGTAGCACCGGGGCACGTGAGTGGGATCCGGGCAGTGAACACGGAAAGGGTTAAACCTGAAAATCCTCGTCTAAAAAGATGATAAGGACATACTGATTTTCTAACGGGCTAAAATACATATATATGTACAACAGATCTATATATGATTCTATTTGATTGAAGAGAAAATTAAATGACTCTACTTTATTAGAAAAATTGTGCAATGACTCTACTATATTAGAAAAATTATGCAGTGACTCTACTTTATTAGAAAAATTATGCAGTGACTCTACTTTATTAGAAAAATTATTCAAAGACTCTACGTTAATAGATAAATTATTCAACGACTCTACTTTAATATACTTTGAATTAAATTGAAACATCCTCGGGCGTTCCCGTTATCAAAGCATTGATTCTAAAACGCAAGATTGCTTTAAAAGTTGATTGCCTTGATTTCGAAAACTACCCGTTCGCGTATTGTCTTCTTGTACATTCAGGTTTAATTAACATTTTGTACGGAAACAATGAACGTATCGATATCTTTAAACGCTAAAGTCTAATATGGATATCGAATAATAAAATTATTCGACAGTTCCAACAAATTGATAAGGTAAATGAGTACCTTCACTTTATATATTATCAAAGTAGAAAAAGATGAAATACTACACTCTTACTAACAGCAATAATTATGCAATTTATTCTAACTGTGCAGTCATTGCAATTGACAAGTAAACGAAGTCGAATGGTATTCGACTTCTCCACTACAAACTAATGCACGTAGAATACTGGACGTTACTTTATATTCATTCAATAATTAATAACTATTTAAATATCGTTTCATAGGTATTCAATTAAATACTCTATTATAAAAAGATATATAGTGATATATTTTGTACTAAATATGATCTGTTTTAAAATTATCAAGCTATTTAAAAACGCGTTGTACAAGAAGACCTATCCTCACATAATATAAAGCAGTAAAGAAGTTACTACTCATGAGTATATTTCCATATACCCATGGTCACAGTGCTTGCCAGAAAAATCTACGTAATTACAACCAGTCACCCGTGTCGGTTCGGACCTTTCGTCCTGCGACATGCTTGAGTGACCAGAGGAACTTTAAAGCATGCCACTCACCGGTTGCAGACTCACCAGGTGTGCGGTCAAGCTCGTCGCCATCGAAGCCATGGAAGCTGCTGAAACATTCAAAAAGAGCAAACAACATTAAAATCTATGTATTTTCAGTACTTTTGGAATGTGTTAATTATCAATGATTATTGCAATACAAGATTAAAGAACGAAGGAGATACTTACTCGTCAAATTGATGGCTGAAAGCCCGAACTCGCCGAACAGGACACTGACTCTAATGAAACACTTATGATTGACGAACAAAGTGATTCTAATTTCGCGACAGTATTTCTACTGTTTTTCTGACTGCTACCGAGTAGCCCGCGAGTCCTCGGCTCAGAGTCTGGACAGTATAACGACTTAGCATCGACACCAGTTTCGATTCCGAGCCACAGAAATCATTAAGGCACGGATATGCAAAACCACAACCACGATTCTAGATTATGACCCGTATGCCTTCTGCCACCCCAAGGTGTGCTTGGCGTGGTCTAACACATAGGAATTTCCTACTAGGCGGGCCAAAGTGTCCAGAAAAGCAATCACAGCCCCACACACCGCCCCCCGATGACACTGCAACCCGGATATTGCAAGAACCGCGACCACGATTCCAGAATGGTGGATGACCTACCCAAATTAGAGATTATATGTGGTCTAACAGAGGGCCTCGTGACCAGGGTCCAGAACCACAATCACGCCCCCGCACATCGTAACTCGCTGACACTAAGTCCCTAACCATCAGTCCTCCGAGCCGAGAACGGAAAAGGAAACGGAATAGTTGTGATCGACGAACAAAGTGACTCTATTTTTCGCGAGAGTATTATTTAGAAGCAAACACTGACTCTAATTTCGCGTCTCTTTACTGCTATTTATGTTTAATTATTAATAAGAGCGGTTGCGCTCAGAAAATAATAAAAAGAACTCTGACGAAACAAGCACTGACTCTACCGACCGCATTGCGCGCGGTCAACAATATCGTTATGGTAATACCATCGAGCCCATGGCACCTTCTGAAACATTCAAAAGAACAGACAACATTGAAATCTTTGCGTTTTCAGTACTTTTCGATCATGATAATTATCAAAGACCATTGTAAAATAAGATTAAAGAAATACAGAGATACTTACTCTTCGAGTTGATGGATGAATGCCCGAACTCGCCGAACTGCATCGGTGCTGACTCTAATACCGGAATATTTATTGCGAAAAAAAATAAATAAAATAAAAGACTACTATCGCGCACGTCAATTGTGATCGACGAACAAAGTGACTAATTTCGCGAGAGCAATATTTCGAAGCAAACACTGACTCTACTTTCGCGTATCTTTACTATTATTTATATTTAATTATAATTATTATGAGCGGTTTCGCTCTAAAAACAATAAAAAGAACTTTGACGGAGCAAGCACTGACTCTACTGACCGCATTGCGCGCGATCATCAAAATTTTCTGAAAGAGAATCTGTACAAGTTAGTAAATAGGGTGAGGAGGTAGAAATTGAAGCAATACACATTTGATTTTATTTGTCTCTTTCTTATTTCTTCATCCTGTCAAACGTCTGTTGAGGAAGTACTGCTTTGTTTTAATAAAGTACTACCGTATTATTATTCTGATTTAATTACTGTTAATTGTCTATTCAAGATATACTATTATAGATTAATATAAATGATTTATCAAAAGCATACTGTGACTGTTCTTTGTCCGAGTTTTAAAGGTGATCATGATCTTAGTAAGCAATATCGCGCATTTATAAGTTCTCGTAGCTGCTTGTAGAAATCAAGACTCGAAACTATTTATCATGCTTCAGGTGCATGGCAACCAGTACGTAAGTACGCGGGCAATCCTGCATCGAAAATACAATTTGACCGTACTTGTGCCAAGTCACAGAGATAATAAAAGTTTTTAATAAATACTAGTGAAGCTATAATAGAAATCGCGACCGATATGCAGCGAAACATGAAAGTATTTCAATTTTTCGTTTAGAATTAATGAAATTTACTGACTCTAGTTTCAATCGCGAATGGCATATTGTAAGTCCTACTTAAAATGTTTAAATTGCTCAATAACTTTCAACCGAAAGAAAAGAACTTGAGCCAAAATCCAATCGCCAGATAACAAGAAATATACGTAAACCGTTGGGATAATAAGTTAAATGTTACCAATCCTTCATCGTACGTCATCGGACTGATTGTTATGCATCGCAGTAATTGTATCTCAATACTCCATTCCTGCAGCCTCAATATATTATCCTCCACCAACCAATCATCCATTGTATCTGCAACAAAAAGAAAAGCAACGTGATAAACCTGTGCCAAAATCAGAATCGAATTCGAAGCCGCGAAAAGGCATATGTAAATGGGTATGTAAGTGACATTGCAAACAAAATAAGCGCAACCTTAACACCGCTTTGAATCCGAGTAATCGTTAATAAAATATAATAGTGAATCCAAAAACCGTTCAGACTAATAAATTAATTAATCCGATATTTTAATAAACGACTAGTTACTGCGTATCAAAGAATCGATGGTACCGGATGACCGGTCAAGCGTCCAGCAAAAGAGACTCGATAAAGACTTTAATGTACATCCGCGATAGTCAAACGATTGTTAAATAAACGCGTACTGATTAATAGAAGCTAATAGACAAGCGTATGCGGTGGTAAAGTAAACCCCGAGATGCTATTGTATTGTAAGGTTATGTATGTCGCTAACCTTCGACAGCATAGACGACCTGTACGGTACGACGCTTGAACTGATAGTGACACCGCGTGCGCCGCGCACCGTCATCCCCACTCCGCGACTCGCCGCGCCGGCGCGTCGGTAGCGCTCGGTCGTGCTCGGTGGTATTCGCAATTTCCGAACTCTTCGAAGGTCTCCGACTGCGGTCGTGCGTACTACTGTACTAAGGTCATACGTACTGAACTTTTGGGCCTTCCGACCAATTTTTAGCTAAACCTACGATCCCAGAGTTGTACCTACTGGACTTTTACGTTTTCTGACCAACTTTTAGCCGGACCTACTTTTTTAAAATACAATTTTCAATTGTTAATAACTTTTAAACCACAAATGCCACGTTGTTCAAACCGTAAACACTACGACAGCTAAGGTTCGTAGCTTTAATTTAAAACAAGTCCGGTTAAAAAATACGCACTAGAAGCCGAGAAAAACGCAATTGTTTAAATTAACGATGTGATCCAGGAATTCGGTTTTAGCGGTGCGGAAAACTGCGCAAAAGCCCCCTTACGCGAGATGGCGCCACATCTCCGGTTATCGACATATTGTTATCGACAAAATTTTTAAAAATTGTTATCTGGATTCCTGATGGTTGTTTGTTAATCTATAATATCTCAAATGAAAGGGAAAGAAATAAACAATTCACCTGTAATAGTCTCGTTGCTGTACCTTTATCTACTTGTCCGTAATAATTGTTTATAACATTTCAATGACGCGTTGAATTTTGTTAACACGTATGTAAAGTTGTAGCTTAGTCCTCTAGCTTTAATTTATTACTTTGGACTGTGGAATATGTTTAATTTTTTGTTAAATACATTAATTGTTCTTTATTAACACGATCAGTTCGAGATCGATACATGTATCGAGCGGACCTTTTGATGATTAAAATTATTTAATTTCATTGTCTACGATTGGGAGCGGTTACATCGTTGTGTATAATCTGTTGGAAACTTTGCGTCTTTTAAATGATAGATCTTATCTAAATCTTGTATGAGCACACGTGTATACTGTCTACCGTATTAATTATAAATAATTCGTTCTTTTACAATGGAATCCCTTCGGGAAATATGTCAATTTTTACGTCCCGACACACGATTAGATGTAAAAGCGATCACCTTGGAACACGTGCTTAGTAAGTGTAATTTAAAGAATAAAACAATCTCTAACCTCCCGTTTCATGTCTTTATGAATTTTAAACAACAGGTATAACTGGAACCGCTGAAGGACGAGAGCTTCTATTAAAGCTGCCCGATTTATTGACTCAACTAATTGCTTTAACTCAGGATTCTTCAGCAGCAATTTCGAAAGACGCAGCGCTCGCCTTAATAAACATAACGGCAGACGAAGCAGGGTCCAGTGCATATTTATTGGTCTCGGAGACCGAGCCAAAGGATGCCAAATACAATTACAATTTAATACACGTCTGTATTAGGTAGAGGCACAGTTGATTAGCTATTGTCGATTGTTTATTCTTCTCTTATTCAATTCCATCTCCTTCGCAGGTTCATAATGGACAAAGAAAGTATTGTAGCGGACCCGTGCTGTATGATACTTTCCAACATGAGTAGACAGTTACATTTGGTGGATAGGGTTGTGACACTAATCGAAAGCAGCGGGTATTCTTGGGACAGTATCGTCGCTGCGTTCACCGCTAAACAGTACAACAATGCTGGGGCGAAATTACATTACTTAGGTCCTGTATTTAGCAATCTCAGTCAGTCTCCCCGTGTAAGAAGGTGCATAATTATTTAATACTTCTTTTGTACCGGTTTAGTTTCTTATTTATAGTTCGTTTTTCCTTTAATTATTGTACACTTGGATATAGGTATTTATTGGACAGAGACAGTTACTTCATCCAAAGGTTGCTTCCATTCACGGAGTATGCGGATAGTTTAGTAAGACGTGGTGGAATAGTCGGTACCCTGAAAAACTGTTGCTTCGATGTGGAAAGCCACGAATGGTTATTGAGCCCCGAAGTAGACATTTTGTCTTGCCTTTTGTTGCCTCTGGCTGGGCCGGAAGAATTTGATGACGAGGACAACGATAAGCTGCCGATTAGCCTGCAATACTTACCAGAGACAAAGCAAAGGGAGCCCGACCTGGACATTAGGTGAAGAATCCGGTTTCTCTTTCAAGGGCAATATTATGTCCAAACGGAAATTGTTATGGAATATATTATTTTAGGATCATATTGTTGGAAGCCTTGGCTCAATTATGTGCAACAAAGAAGATCAGGGAAATATTGCGGCAGAGAAACGCTTACGTGATATTGAGAGAATATCATAAATGGGAAAAAAATAATAACGCGTTGCTAGCTTGCGAAAATGTAGTAGATATTTTAATTAGGTATTTATACGAGCATATTTTATTTTTCCTGCTATTGAAATTGTTGTTTTGTATTGTCTCTTATATATATATATTTTTTTTTCTTCGTCCATTTCGCAATTTTTAGGACCGAGGAAGAAATAGGTTTGGACAACTTGAAGGACGTGGATGTTCCTGTGAATTATACAGAAAAATTCCATCAAATGAATCAAGACTTTATTGATAGTATATGATAAAGTGTCTATAGAGTAATATGGATTCGTCTCATTATTTTATGAGCATTGCACCCATACAATTCGTACATATTCAAATAAAACGTTGCTCACCTGCGCGTAGTGTTCCTTCGCGAAACTTTATAATTGCTTATTTCCCAATTTTCGAGAAACGAAAAATAACGAGGAATCAGGAGCACTACCTGCGCGTGATATTGCACTGTTCCCTTCTATAATTTATTATTCTATCTTTAGTGAAGTCATCAGGTCCAGTGTAGCCACAGATGAATAATAAAAATCCGAACAGACGAACAATCGATCACAATGAACTACGATCCCTATATATGTACAGATCTATAATTAATTTGATTACGTATTATTGCGAATTTAATTTCACGCGTCAACTAAAGCAACAATCGAAAGAAAAATGAAAAATTGTACAACAGTCGATTGATCTACTTTGACAAGTGTTATTATGGATAATTACAAAAAATATACAAACGAATGAAATTGAAGCTTACAAGTGATAAATACAGGTACTTGTAAGGTACTCGCATACATGGTTGACGAGTGTAACCGAACAAACATTTTTTCTCGATTTCTTTTCCATAATGTTTCTGGCGCGAACCGTAAATCGCTAATTTTAGCACGCTCGAGTCGGGGCTACTTTTGTTGAGATCAAGTCCGACAGAAATGAGAATATGGTACCGTTACGGGCAAAACTGGTACATTTCTGACACATTTCTGCGAAGCGTGTATGCAACAGCACCGTTATTAATTAATATCCATATACGCGGTATACGTCGATACGTTAATGCGCCTGTTTCCATCAATCTCGCTTGCCAGTTAGCTTCGATCAATTACGCTCCACAAATGTGTATCGATTCTTACACATTTTTCCTAACAGAAGAATACTCTAACAATAAAAATAGAAACTTCGTTATTATCACTAGCAATCACGTATTTTTTCCTTGAGCATTTTTTACATTCACACCTCATTGCTGTCAGGTGTTGTTTCTTTTTAAAACAAATACAAAATATGAATATATGCATATATATAAATAACAACTACGGAAACTGATCAGAAAATCCTTGCGAAAAAATGATTCACATTTCTCTAAATTCAATTCGCAATATAGACATTTCCAGGGAGTACAGAATTTTCTGATCGGACGGAGTAGAAAAGGAAACAGCAATAAAACGTAATGTCTGTCACGGTAAATATCCTAGCCCAGCCTCTAAACTGATAGAACTTCTAACGCTGGATGCATTACTAGCACGTCTACTGATTCTATTCGTCTCGCCGCCAAATATCGCCGCTATTTCGGCGCTCTTTTTAATAGATAAAGCTTCGTGATGCGTTCCAGATCTACTGGAACAATGGGAGAGGCATTTCTTATCCCTGTCCGCGCCACCGACGTACACCAAACGGCCCTGAGTATCTCTGGCACTAACGACTAACACCTTCTCGCTGTCCGAGGACTGCTGAGACTTCCTTCCTGGATTGAAGAGGTCGTAATCCAAGGCGAGGTTGTTCGAACTGCCGTAGCTTGAAGACGACTGCTTCTGGAGGACGGTGTAAGCACAGTACGATAAAACGAAATGAAAAAGAGCACAGCATTAAAAGGGCTAAGAGTAATTGAGTCTAAAATTAAAGGAATTAACAGTGGATTAATGAATTACTGTGTAAGCACAGTACGATAAAACGAAATGAGAAAGAGCACAGCATTAAAAGGGCTAAGAGTAATTGAGTCTAAAATTAAAGGAATTAACAGTGGATTAATGAATTACCTTGAGTACATCCAAACCTTGGGAGGGCGTTCGACTTCTCCCTGTCTTCGTTGCTCGAGCTCTGTCCGTACTTCCGGTTCGGCTGAGTGTACTTTCGGAGGGGACGATACCCCTTTGTCTCAGTTGCTCCAGTATCGTGGGTCGAATGGGCTGTCGGGCACAGTAACACTTATTACTTTCAGAACAGCTATCGGTGTCGCAGGCACACACCGCTGTGTTCGGTGGCACGTGTGGCTGCGATGGAACTCTCCTGGACAAGGAGCAGTAACACTTGTCCGCAGATACACAGGTGCACGACTCGGAATCGTAACTGCATTCGCTGCAGCTCACGTAGCCGCTGCTGCTTCTGTTCGCTGTTGCGCCCACGCCTCTGTTTAATCTCCTGCCTAAAAAAGGAAGTGCTCGATCAAATTCGATGCTAACGTGATATGTAATATTTTATTACGGTCTTCCTGGCATTGCACATTTTATTTTCGCTTTATATTTCACATTATCTCATCTCGATCTACTTTGTTTTGTTTTTTTCATGGCAACTGCTTTATCTTATTTTTATTTCTGCTCCATTCTTATCAGTGGCAGTGAATGATAATATTTGCTCACAAGTATCGCTGTCCTCAGAGGTAGTATGGCAGCCAGTATTTTTACTCGTCCTCCAGGAAGATCTCCTTTTCCCCAGCCTGTTGGCCAGCGCGCGATTTCTATGATTATTCCTGGCATCGCAAGAGGAGCTGCTACCAAAACTGTCGTTCAGCTTCCTCGCCGGAAAAAGCACGGAGGTAAATTCTGTGGGGCCACCCTTCAGCCTCGATACAGACCTCTTGATAGCTCTGCCGAGCAGGCAGGATCTACGACTCGATCGTCTTCGTTGCGGCCTTCGACGTCTTCTCATTATACTAGCCGATCTCTGATAAAGTTCGTCCTGTGTCAGAGTTGACGCCAGTTTCAACAAGAACTCTTTGTACAGAGGCTTCAGATCGTTAAAGGACATCCCCTCGGGATCTAAATCGCCAACAAATGAACAGGCAGGAATTAAGAAAAGGATTGATCGATTAAACTAAATTAAATCGATCAATTTAGTTGAACGGTTTCCTCTAGCTTACCGATAATAGCTGCCAAGATGTCATCGACGCTGGTCAAGCCCTCCTGGTTTCTAAATTCGTCGAACAGCTCGGTGAATCCCAAAGGAGTGCCGCCCTTAATACTATTAGGTCGCCTGGCACTTCCAGGATTTAGAAAGCTACCCCTCCTAGGCAACTCCACTCTGGTCATCAAATCCCCTCTGTCCACGTCGATGTCGCTCTGGGATCTCTTCAGCCGGGTCTCCTGAAGGATACTCGTCGCGTCTTCCGATCTACCAACGGGCGGTTCGCTGCCAGCTCTGCTCCTTTTTCGAACTCTAGGCTGGCTATACTCTGGCACGTTCAGATTCGTCGTCGAATCGCTCAACTGTTTCTTCAACGGTTTGTCCATTGTCACCACTCTGCTCACACGTTTCCCGCACGTCGATTTCTCTTGGTCCCTCGATCTTCTTCGCTCCGCGGACACAGAGTCGCAGCAGTCCTTCTGTTTCAATTGGTAAATATCATTTTTGCTGGACGCCGCGAAGAATACGTTCTCCTGAGAGTTTCGAGCCCTGTCCCGTCCAAGCTTGCTGCCCCTTCCGCCGTAGATTTCTTCCTGGCCGATGCTGTAGATCTTGTCGGCGTCTTTGAAATGATCTTCGTACAGTCTCTCCTTGCTACCGGTTTTAACCGCTCGCTCGTACAGCGAATTTGCTTCGCCCTTGGCAGCCGGCTTCTCGATTCTGTCGTAGATCACCGATTGCGTTCTTTGCGAGTAAATCTCGTGTCCCCCCTCGTTGGTCCCCGTCGAGTGAAAATCGTAGGAACCATGAGATCTTTCGTAAATCTTCTCCTTGCTATCTTCTGCTTCCTTCGGTGGACTGTGCTTCCCCTGGCCGGCATTCTTCCCCGGCTTTCCCATCACGGGGAGCTTCTCGTATCTGTTGGACACCGTTTCGTAAAATCCATTCACCCCGATGTCGTAAATCTTGCCGGACTGTTTGCTAGAATCGTCCGCCTGGATCTTCTCCAAACTCTTCGCGTCCTTCTTGCTGCCGAACAATTTGTTCTTGGAATTCTGTCGTTCCTCCTCCATGGAAACCTCGCAACCGAAGTTCTTCTGCACAGAAACGAAACACTGCACCGCCACCGGGCTGTCTTTGCCCCTTGGAGCCGTCTCCTCTCGTCGCCCTCGAGCCTCCAATATATCCTCGGCTTTTATATCGGAGTTCTTCTTCTTTCCTCTCGGCGCTTTTTGCTGTTCCGTTGATCTCGTGGCCTCGTCCTCTGTTACGGAGCTGGAGACCGAGGTTTTCTTGGTACGAGGAGGCCTGACTGGATGCGGATGGCTCGTTCGTGCGACTTCTGCTTGAAGAACGTTTATTCTGCTGCTTATTCTGCTGATCGGGCTTGCGTCTCGGACGCTAGAGGCCACAGAGGCCACAGAGGCCAGGCTGACGCAGCCAACGCCGTTTCTGTGCCTCGGTCGACGTCGGTTCCCGTCGAGATCGGCCACCAGGGCCCTGTAGAGGGTGGCTGCGGCAGCCACGGCGTCTTCTTCGGATTCGCAGGAGAACGCGTGACATTCCAGGAGTCTGTTGGCGCCGGCTTGGCGCATTACCACGGCAAATATTGGCAAATAGTGGACGGCCGTGGTTTTGAAGTCGTGCATTGCTCTGGAAGAGGCGAAACGTTTCTTTTCTTAGAAGAAATTATTATCATGGAGTTATCAATTATCACGGAGACGAATGTAGCTCGATTGTCGCTGTCGCGGAAATAATCCAGAGGAATTTCGATGCGAAGAACTCGGGATTAAAAGTATTCGTTACTCGATGCAACTTAATGCCAAAAAAGAAATTCATTTTTTACATAATAGTAAAAGTATATTCCAAATCGTGTAACTTTTAACGCGGCATGGAAATAATTCGTTTCCAACGAACATGAAATTTTTTTTACGTTTACCCTTCACATCAAAAATTAATTGATCTGGTAAAAATTCATTGGTCCGGTAAAAAAGATTGTACAAAAATTTTTAAACGAACTCGACAGCAACGAACCGCCGAGCAGTTAATTTCTCCTCGATTCTCACCTGTACAGGTCGGCGTGCTTCTCCCCGCCTGTCTGGCCCTGTTCGTGATCGCCGACCAACGGTAAGAAAGCGTGATGAAGCTCCCCCGAGGCGATCTTCTTACTGCGAAGCCTCAGGGCGCTCCACACCGCGATTCTGCGGAAGGGGTTGTTCTTCTCGCTGCCATCCGCGGTCCGAAATGTTAACCCCCGTCTCGACACCTCGAGTTCCGCTTTCACCGAGCTCTCGACGCATTCCACGAGCTGGCGAAGGGGTTCTTGAAGTCCACGTACACTTGCCACGCGACCACCCACTGGTGCCGCACCCATATATTTCACCTGACGAGGGAAATGAAATTATAATTTAGTGCTAATGGGAAGAACGAGATGTCCGAGTGGAGTCGGATGTGGTATGATTTTTATTATTATTATTATTTATGTAACTTAATGTCAATCAATATTTTATATTGTTTATTCCGGATGGAAGTTTGAGCACGACGGTAGTCCTGGAGAAATTTATAGAGTCCTTGGCATCTTTTTGAGAGAACGTTTATGTTCTTGTGGAATGTAAATTATGATTACCGTTAACGCGAAACTATTTTTAATCGACCGGCCGTTTAATCGTGAACGATGCATGGAGTTTTATATCATTCGCTGCCAGACACATTGACACCGTTTTTTATGCCGTTTCAGCAAGACGTCGCTTGTAATCGTCTGATGTAACGAAAATACTGGTTTTGCATATCGGGGCAAGCGTCTGGGAATGATAAACGGAGCGTCGATATGGTGATTAGCTGGACAGCGATTGAAAGGGACTGAGATTTCACGAAAATTAACGAAAATTGAGTGCTGAAATGAATAAAAATAAATTTCCCTTCAAACACTTCGAAGTTATCCCAGGCAGAAGAATGTTGTTCAATTTTTGTTTTCACTGAGAAATATATAAATTAGCCTCCTCCCGCCAAAGAAATTATTATTCCTTAAAGTGTAACCGCGTGATGAGCCTCTTAACGCTGTCTTATCACCTACATTATTAAAGAATTTTTAATAGACTACTATTGCATTGTTTCATTGTAATGCAATCGCAATATAAGATAATAAAACTCATTGCTTCAAGAACTATGGATTATTCTGTTTATCTCAAAGCCTGGGCACCCAAGTTTGAAATTGCCCGCTATACTCTCTGTCTCTCTACGCCATATCCCCGAACCAAAATTCACCTTCGCAACATCAGTCGTACACCATACCCACGGCCGTGCAGCAAGCCCGCAACAAACTCCTTCCATTTCTGTTGCGAATCCCCTACAAACCCACTTCCCCATTTTCCTTATCGTGTTTGAAAGCACGCGTCACGTAGGTGTACCGCCGCATCTCTGGTTAAACCTGTAATGTGCGTACGCGAGCTTGGAAAACCGGAAACCAACGCACCGTGTAAGCAACGTGCGCTATAAATCCGATGTCTGAAAGAAAATCTCGGGTCGTTGATAGCAAGGTCGTATCTCGCGGTTGATGAGGCTACGATCCGAGGCTTCTGTGGACCTCAGATAACGTGGATAACGCGACGACGCGACGAGGAGGAGACTGGAAAAGCGGGGAAATAAGGGAAAAAATGCACACAACGATCAGCAGCAACGAAGGGGAATTTTTCAGCGCTCCAAATAGTCGCGAGGCAGCCCCGTCACGCTCCGCGAATCGTGAACGGAATGAAAGTGACGATTAAAAAAAGCCGGGCCACGGTTGTGGGGAAAGTTCTACTCGTTATCTTTGGGCAGGGTGTTTGCTGTTAATTAAATTTCGGGGGAATAGTGGATGCGAGGAAAATCGAAGGGGATCGGTTCAAGTTCGAAGGCAATTGGCATAATTGTAACCAGTTGTTTAAATTATTGTATCATTTAATTCCTCGTTCTTTCGGATCCTTGGAAAATGGTTAATTTTCTGGACACCTGCGTATCTCGATTTTAACGAATACTTTCGTCGAAAATAATTGCGAGATATCGATTATTATGGTAGAGGTTTTCTTGTTTTTTCTTTATAGAATTTTCGAGGCGGTTTCTATCGTTAAAGAAAGCGGGATCTCCGTCGTGTCCCAGGTACGAAGGAAAATATCTGCTTCCTTGTAAATGAAAATTGCGCACGATCCTCTCGAATAATTAGTAGTCCACAATGTTAAGTGTTACGCTTTTAATCTCTGCATGCACGTTTCGTTCTACTATTCATACCGTAAGGCAATATTTAATGCAAGCTTCCGCTGTGCGCGGTAGAAGAAATACCTAATTCAACGAGCAATGAGGAAAAAGAAAAGGATGCCTGAAAAATATTCTGGATAATTGTTCATTGCGGTGCAAATATGTTGGCGTTTCAGCTAGTTTATCAATATCTCGTCGAGTTCCAGTCATTTTTCTTATCTTACATCGTCGGAAGCATTTTAATCTGATCTCGTTCCTCTTCGAACGAGCAAGCAGTTCACCAGGCCAATTATACGCCGATCTAAATTTTATTTCTATTTGATGAGCTTCTTTCGTATCAGTTTCTCGATTCTCCTGGACGAAAGAATTTAGAGCAGCTGCAACTGTTACACGTTTCATGCTTGTACGAATATTTATACCTCGCGTTTGATTTTAATCAATTCAGCGACGTGTTCAAAACCGAGAGAAGAGCTCCATTCGGTTCGGGCGAAGAATATTCGACGCCCGAGGGACGCCGGCAAATTTCGCGGCAGTGCATAAAATAAAATGATCGACGCGTGCTTCGAGTACGACGTTCAACGACAAAGTAGGTGAATCCTTGGCGAAGACGCGAACAGCTGCGAACTCGTCTCGAGAGTGGAACGAATGTTCGTTCGTCGAGATTTTCTGAGCACAAACGAGTGGGACGAGACGCGACCGTACACGATCGAATTAACATAAGTGAAAATCCTCTTTTTCTTCGTGATCCCGTCTAATTGTAGTGAAATCTTTTCGCGCAGATCCGGAGGGGGGAGTACGTCGACACTGGGATCAGGCCGACTCTATTCGACATGAATTTCGAATCTTCGTGAACCAATAAAGATTTAAAGAATAATAATTGCCAAAGGTGAGAATGAGGAACATTTCCGAGACTGTTCGCTTGGGACAAGAATTCCTAACTTGATCTAGCTAGATCGAAGCATGAATTCGGAAGAAAGTAATCGATATATTTACCGGTAAAATCGACGCGGCACATTCTTCGGGTGTTCCGCTTTCAGCCTCCACGGAAGCGAACATCGCCTCGATTCGCGCTTGAACCGCGCTGTTCACCCTCCTCTGCTCATCCGCTCCCGTTTCTTCCAGGTGGTTCGAGTTCATGGTCGATACCTCTCCGTACCAGCCGGCCATGGTGGACCCGTAAATCGACCTGGTTCGGAAAGTTGAATTCAGGTTTTTAATGGTCTGCCTTATGATCCGTTCACTTCTTCGTATGTACGTCTTGCGTAATAAGTAATAACTCATTGAAGGGTCGATTAAAATGCGAAGAACGTTGGGAAGTTTAAAGAACTTTGCAATCAATTGTTTCATATTAATTATACGTCATTTCTTTGCAATAATTATTATTAAATTAAATTAAATTAAATAAAAATTGAAATTGAAATTAAATTACTATTAAATTATTATTAAACACCAATTTCGTACCTCGAGTCCTCGAAAAGGGCATCGATACGAGCTTTGCTCCTGAGGGAGCATTCCGAGGCCGGGCCCGCCAACCGGAAACCATCCTCGTAGCAAGGCACCCCCACGCACGACATTTTTAATAAAAGTCCTTGCTGTTAAACAATCCGCGGGTCTAGCTTCAAGCTCCCCAGATCTTCTCCCTTGCCACTACTTTCACTGAACGGCGTCATTCGTCCTGAAACAATGCACGAAAAGTCTGGATACAAAATCTGGTAGCTGAATAAATGGTTGCTCGATAACTCTGCAATAGTAATCACTAGTTAATCGAGAGGAAAACATTGTTTACAAGAGAAAGACGAACGCACTGGTAGGCATAGAAAAGTCTTACAAAGATACGAACGGACGAAAAAAAAAAACACGAAGGATCGAGAGAGATCTCGACAGGATCTCACCTCGTTTCCACGGACCCTTGCCGCCGCTCCGCAGTCTGCGTTAAATTTATGCAAGTACACACCACGCCGGACAGAACACCAATTAAAACTGTAATTGCAGAGGGGGATTGGGTAAGAAATGCCCGACCAACGGTCCTTTAAACACAATGGTCCCATCGAGTAAAAGTGACGGAAGCAATTAAAATTTCACCCCTGCCGCGATACGTTTATCCAACACCGCCCCTATTTCATTCATCGGAAGCAATGAAAAGTTAATGATTCTGTAAGAAAAACCGAGACATCTGTGCTTTCGCGCGTGGTCGAATTTTCCTGTCAAGTGATTAGTTTTTTCTTTGCTGACACCACCGTTAATACTCGTCGATCGCGGCAAAATGAATGAACGTTCAGCTTTTATCGCGATACAGGCGCGATAGTTTTCTTCCGTGTTCCCTTGGTCGATGAATCAGTGCGGTAGCACAATTTATGGTCGACCATAAAACGTAACTGGAACCTCTTTTACCATTGTTGCATCAGCGGATTCCAGAGGGATTTTCACACTGGTGTCTCCGTCACAGTAGTGCAAGTGCGTTCAGTTGCACAGCAGAGAATCGTGGTTCGAGGGGTATTGTTCGCCGCGCTTAGAAATCACAGGTACGCGAGCACCTGATACCTGCTCGCGCAAAATAATCGCGCGCATTCCATCGACGCGAACGCCGCTCGGTTTTCACCAGCCATGCGTGAGACTCGGTGCGTTTCTTCTAAATGGAAACATCGGAACACGCGTTGATTTACGTGAAACGTGTTTTCACGCTGCATGGATACAGCGTTTCGTTCGTGTGGTCGATCTTTTTTCTACGTGGAAAATCGCGTTGCTCGTGTGTGCGAATGGTCTTTAACTTCTACCACATCCATTATTATCGCAATATTATTATTATTATTATTATTACTGTAGTTTAAATATACGCCGTGCATTAAATTGAAATTAAGTCCGTAAGTAAGTTGAAATTATTCCTATGTGAAAAATTCGCTGCTCATTTCGCAATATACTGCAGTTCAACGATCGCCGATACAATTCGCACCGCACACCTAATTCCGAAAATTCAGCGTACAAAGAACTTGACCAGCGGCACGAATATTGAGGAATAACGTTATCCTATTTCCCGGCTAACGTCATTAAACCCATTACTATTCACGCAATGTATCATACGTTAAGGGACCAAGAAATCGTGTCCCCTCTATTGATTATAATTTCTAATTCCACGAGGAATTCCACGAAAAATACCACCGGCAAACGGAGCGGCGTGAATCTTTTCACAGTTACACGAAGATCGAGGGATTTTTCACGAGGCTTCGAAACCACGGTTACCATTGAGGATAACTGTCGTTCGGATAAGCACGTAAACGGAGCCCATCTGCTCTCACGTGTTCACCGTTGCACACTGTGATCGTGACGAAATTGATTATTGAAAAGTGGACGATTACCGGATCCAGCCGGCTAATTACGACAACGGGAACGAATCGATTGCGGGGAGAGGATCGTGATATTATTTTCGAAACCTGTTTCACTGTACCAGCGGATCGAACAGAGTTGTACACCGTGAGAACATTAGCAGCCCAGTATCGAGATGTTCGTAAATCGAGGAGAAATAGAAATTCAGAGGAGGAATATAGAAATTGTCGGAGGTCGAAGAAAAATTTCCCGCCGCCGACAGAGAGAGACGAAAGAAATTATTCCTGAAACTCTCCTTGTATAATTACAGTCAGCTAGCATTATTCATCTCGCAAGGCTCGCGCGAGTTAAGCGCCAGCGTTAATTCCACTCTTAATGGAGCATCCAGCGAGATTTCATTTTTTAAACGCAGCTGAAAGAAAAGAATGGCCCGCAAGCCTGAACGAAACCAGTTTCTCGCCTTTAACGGATCTTAACGTTACGGCTCCATCTTATCAGCTGTATTTCATCGTACTGGCACGTGCATTATTCGCGCCCGCCAAATTAATCATTAACGCGAGATCACCGACGGCAGAGAAATTTTTCACCAACACATTCGAAACACTGGCGGCTCCTCGGGCCACGATTCTTCTTCGCGAAGCTGCCACAGGTCAACGATACCAGGGTCGTGAAACAGATTACAGCATCACGTGTCCGCGAATCGCGTGGATAAACGACGTGCCCGGCCACGTTTAAGCGTGCGGCTCGTTCAACTTGCAATTACCAAGTTCATGGCTCGTTTGCTGTCCGCGTTCGACCTAATGGAAATCGAATAGGCAGACGGAAGTGGACGGGCACAAGGAACGGTTCGCGTGCGAGGATGCCGGGGAAAATCGTGTCGACGCGGGATCCTCGTGGTGAAAATGTGAATCGATGTAAATAGACAGGCGAGACTTTTGCAGAAGAAAAAAACTAAAAAAACTGCACGTCAGAAACGAAATAAAAACCGTGCGCATTGCGTCGGCAGGTAAACAAATCCGCCGTGCTTTCCATTTCCTCTTTCCACTTACTTTTTCATCTGCTTCGAGCCAGATCCCCCAGAAAATCCACAACTTATCAAGCTGATCTATCCCGAAGTCGTCGAAAACCAACAATAACATTCGTACAACACCACCATGAGTTTCGTTAGGAAAATCGCACTAAATCCATCCCCGGTCTCTTTCCAAAATCTGTCATTTCTCTCACAAGAAACTTTGCACACCGTTCTTACATCGACCGCCGTTTATTCACTGGTTCGAACAACGATCCGGACGAGAATCGATCGACGCCGTTCAATTGGTGAACGCCGAGTACATTTACGATCGACCTTGGCCGCGAGTCGATCCGGATGACCGTCGACGTGAAACTGCCGGGGATGTTCCGCAGGAGAGACTCGGGTTCTCTAGCCAGTGAGTCGGCTCCTCCGCGCTGGAACGAGGTGGACGAGAAGGAGGAGAAGCACGAGGAGCAGGAGAATGAAGATCAACGGAGAGAGCCTCTCTTTTGCTCTCTGGAAAGGGTGAACGTCTGGCCGTATCTTTTTACAGGAAATATCGTGTCGCGTCTCGCCTCCGACGCGTACTCATCATTGCGATTAATTAGGCAGCTGTCGATCTCCATTTCTTGATTACGCATGGCCGCTTTCACTGGGCAAAGGTTAGCCTGGGTTCACGAAGAGGTTGTTCGCGATTCAGAGACTTCTGCCTTGGAGTGCAATCACTTCTTGATAGTTTTTTTCTTGTTGTTAATTTGATTCCAGGTGTTGGATTTTATTTCTGTTTTCTTTTTTCAATTTTCGAACGCACCCGCGGATGGGTGCGCTGAAAAATGTCACGCAGCGTGACACCACTTTTGTAGTTAGAAGGAATCAGACTTAACCCTTTTCGTGGTGGACGTAAGTGGATAATATAATAGTTCGTTCGAGGTCTCGCGTTCGACGAAGTCGAGGAAATTCGGAATTGCCGGCAGGAAAGTAGGTCGAAATCTAGTTGCGCGTGTCACGCTAATGATCACTCGTCTAATACGCAACCATTAACCAGGGGAAACAAAGTTGCAAGAGAAAATCCATTTCTCTCCAGGAATCGTCCGTTGGAAAATGAAAATTTGCATACAATAATTGCCAGCCGTCGCGCAATCTATTCGAAACGATAATCAGCCGATCCGCAAGTATCGTGCGAAATGAGACTGGTGAAACGAAAAATCGTCGATCCGTTTGCGCCGTCCGTTCCAAATGCGGCCTCGATTAATTCGATACGAGCAATCAGGGACCGAGAGGTTTGCCGGCGTCTGTGGAAGATAACGAAGCCGACGTCGAGCCGATTTTTATCGTTCGTTACATCGTGCATCCACTGACCAACATTTTTACGCCGACCGTGAAAGGACGCGTGGGGTCAAGGAAACACGCGGAGCAAGGGGAACGGGCGGTGAAACAGAAGAAGGGAGAGAACTCGTGGAGCGCAGTCTGGATTCTCTGGTTTCCGTCGTGGATCCTCGTCGACGTGGTAACGCCATAACCGATAACGGTACCGAGCCTCGACGGTGCTTCACCGATGTAAGAGTACTGTTACTTCAACGATGCCTGTTGTTCTCTCGTTTCAACCTTCGTCCACGTTCCTCCTCGTCCTGCTCTTTATACTCGCGGCCAGCCCGGAGCGGCTTGAACGGTCGTTAGTCGCTCTTCAGCATTCGACAGAGACAGTCTGACGAAGAACGACTGAAATGCAGCTACGAGGTTCGGTGGATCCTTAGACGAAGAGATATTTGTGAATGGTAAACGATTGCTCGTTCCTGGGCATCGAGCAGATAGATAAAGGATTGAGGGTTGGTGGGGGTGACTTTTTGGTGATTTCCGTTAGATGGGGATTGGCAAAGGAGGGACCAGGTGATGGTAGATTATTTGGTGGGACATGTTCGGATACGGGGATGCAAAAGGTGGGAAGCAGCATGGGGATTCACGTGAATGGTAGAAATAGAAATACACGTGCTTGTCCGGTCGCGAATAAAAGGTAGGGGAGACCGGGCTGGTTGTCACAAAAATTGAACTTTTTAAATTTCAAAGAACACAGTACCCTCTAATGAAATTTCGATTACACCATTCTAAACCCTTGTATTTCATGCATGTTTTAAAATTTTAAACTATGTAGATTGCCATTTTTTTTTAGAGAAATGACTTTTTACTGTTTTGAAAGATTTAGAAATATAGTGACAACTGCCCCACTTATGGGTTGGTTGTCACAAACAGTTGACTTGGTTGTCGCATGGAATAGCTATGAAAAATATGAATACATTTATTGAAAAAACATTACTCATCGTGAAAACAGTACTGGTGAAAAATCAGATTGGCAGTTTGTTACACATATACAACGTATACGTCATCATAACATCAGGAGGAATTTTCCCACGATTAGTACTCTTTTTAAAATTCCTCACCGTTCTATGGGGTAGAATTATTTTGTGAAATACAATTTAACTATCTACTAAATGCTTTCTACGAATGGTAGTCGGTTGCCACACGTGACAACCAACCCCATTTGAAAAGGGCCACGTTTTCTGTATGTAGAGTGATATCAAATGAATTTTTCAATCCTGCCATATATAAAAATATCAATCAACAGCCCACTATTAATAATATAAAATCAAAATTTAAAATAATGTAAATGCTCAGCACGAAAAAGCTAATCAACTGGGAAAAACAATAGTTTAGCGTTCACCAATATTTCGATTGTCAGAAAGCAACCTGACCAAGAAATGGAAAAATATGCATGTGCTCTGAGCCGCGTGATCAAGACACATGTGTTGACGAACGTTTCACCTGATACAGTTTATACAAAAGGAGAAATGAACTTTGTGACAACCAGCCCCGGTCTCCCCTATATGAAATGGAATTATTTATTTATCAATGCCTTATACCGTGTTTATACTGTTCGGGGAGAAAAATCTCTAAATCGCATTTCTGTCGCCCCTCAGCTTGAACTTGATTGTGGAATTTACATATTGCTAGACGGATTACGAGCGACCGTACACGTCAAAGTTCATCCTTCATCCTCGAGATCAAAGTTCATCCTCGTAATATAATGTCATCGTGCAATTGCACTTTTAACGATTCCGGATCGCCCTGAAGCAAAGTAGCCTTCTTCTACGTGTTCCCTGCGAATTCATTTGCATACGACGATTTCTTGTTTAAATTTCAACGAGGTGATATTACCGCGGCGAAAGTAATCGTTCAGAAGATAAACGTGGCCCCCGTACCTTTTTCCTGCTTTCTACCGACAATTTTTTCTGAAATCGCTCTCGACAATCCCCTTTTTACACCCTCTGCATACCATTTGGTAAATGAAAGTTTCGCAATCCGGTTCCGCGTTGCGGTATCAGAGAGACATTGAAATCGACGAGTGCATTAAAGTGGTAAATAAACGATCTTATTCGTTCGCAAAAGTAAAGCGCCGAAATTTCTCCTCTTCCGTGTTCAACGTTGTCCCGATTGAACCATCGATTTATTAATAATGTCCAGGTATTCGACGCGCTGTACACCATTGCACGTCGGTTTCGTTTTGGTATCGTTGCATCAGCGACAGCTGCTTCGAAGCGGAAGTCGACGTCGTGGCCGATGATTCTTTCGCAGCCGTTGGCTCTTTAAACTTTGTCCAGCGTTCGATTGCGTAAGATTTGAAAAATCATCTCAATCCTTAATTGCCTAGTCATTTTCTCGAAGCGGAGATTCATAAACAAGTGGCACGGAAATTGGACGATGAAATGAAAGGAGGCTGTCGTACTTTTGGTGCAATTGTTTGGTGCAATTGTTTTCGCGAAGAAAAACTTGTTTCCCACTGGCATACGTTCGTTCCTTTTCCAGATACCAAACAGACGCTGATACGACGTTCCCGCGTAATTGCTTTCCAATTATCTCCGCGCAAAGAGAACAGAGTGGACCACAATTGGATTTTCAGGTCGTCCCCGTCGCCAAAACAGTCGAGTTTCATTTTCTCCTTGATTTCATTCGTCGATCCCCCGTTTCTTCCAAACGAAATCGCGCGCATCCTCCAATTCTGTTCACCGTTTCAATTCCACGTGTATTCTTCTTCGCTCGTCTCCTCTTGATCCAGACGATGGTCGCGAGCTTGGGCGATGCAATTACACAGTCTGCTTCGCACGAAAAGGAACGCCGCGATCGCCACCGGCTAAAGAACGAGCGGACAATCGGAGGTAATACGGAAATTTATTGTGCCCGCACGTTTCACACGCATGTTTCAAAAGAGTTTCTCGAACCAGACAATGGGGCTGCGATTTAATCTTCTGCTTGCCCTTTCCATCATTATCGAAAACGTGATTCCTTTTCTGCATGGTATCGCACGAATTTCTTGTCGAAATTCAATGACCATATTTCAAATATCTACCATTTTGTTTATTTTTACCAAACGTGAAATCTGGGATCGTCAATGCCTCGAGAATACTTTATAATTTATAACAGTTTCAGGAATTTTGTCATACTCTATCCGATTTGGCAGAATCCTGTTTTATCTCCCGCGAAAACGGTGTACGGTATAAGAACAAAGTATTTTTTAAATATTTTCAGCATTTTTTGGAGCTCATGCGATATTGAAATGAGGTACGTAATCTTATATTAATACTTCTTGTACCGTTCTTTAACAATCGTCCACTTTAGCAACCCGTCACTGTGATCTAACCCTTTAATACCTTGCCTCGCAAAAACACTACAAAAAATTAATGAACTCACCACGAGCTGGTTACCCCGAAAGGCAAACTTTCAATCGAATATAATAACGGTGCAACGTTCGGTTGACGGATCGCCTTAACGACGCAGGTACCGTTCGAATAATGAACTTCACCGGCAATTAAATGTCGATCGATACCTGACGTACAAAATTTCACGGGGGGCCGTGTCATCTCGTCGTTGACCTGCTTTCCGCCTAAAAGTGCGTACGCTTCTGCGTCCACGTGCGTGTAACTGTAAATTGTCGCGTTATCTTCTAACTGTAATACGGCCTATTGGGTTCCCACGGCGAAATTACAGGTGAATTGAGCGGGAAAACGTCGTCGATTCTTTTCGCATATCGCGTTCACCAATTTTCGAGAGCACTCCACTTACCTGAATCTCTATCGACAAGTATACTCGGTGATTACTCTCTCTGCAAACATCTCGCGCGTGAATTCTAAACATGCTTGATTACGCGCGTAAGCAAACACGTCGTAATTAGTCTCCTTCCTGAAAGCGCATTCCAATCGATGCTCGTCTTCGACAACCGGGAATAGCTATTGCGCACGCGGAATTCTTTCGAGGACTTCGTTATCTCACCTTTACGCACCGTCACGTGCATACATGTATTATATTATAATACTGGAACCGTGCATAATTACGCGCAATTGTTTTTCTTTTTTTCAGTCGCAACGAACATGAGTACGTTCATCGTACATAATCTTCGGAGAATATTCGCTGGGAAATTATTTGACACGTTTTGACAAGTATCCTTCGATTGCTGGAACGATATAAGTACTCGAAAATACTTGCCGCTCCATCGGAACTTTTCCTGCTCGAATCGTTGCTGCGAGCATTCGCGTAGGAATCTCCCGATAGGAATTTCAATGCTTCGCGCAGACCACTTGCAGATTCTAATGCACGAGCCATTCTCGACGATTTGCAAGTCTCGTTTATAAATTGTAATTCGTAACGGGTCTGCTGGTGCAACTAATGTTTCAGTACTGTTATATTGTTCACTCCCACGCATGACGTACAACACCTTACCTGTGTTAAAATCACGACGACGCTTTACAGAAATACACGATGGATAGTATGAATTAGTAACCTGTCCTCCGTCGCGGTTACAAAAATGATTGGGAAATGAAAGGACCGTATCCGGACTGGCGACGAGGAAAAGTAACAGACTAAACATAACGTTAGAATTCGTCGATGACGACCCGTGAAATGTTATTCGATGCGTTGCTCAACGCAGCATCATTTACAGCATTCCCAACGAGTGTTTCAGCAATCGACACACCTTCACGGACACCTGTACCTTTACCGTCCCGCTCGTTCGATCAGTACTCAAAACGATGATATAATATTTATTTAACGACGAGTCGCAGTGTCGTTGGAGCAAAACAGTCGATCAGCGATAAATCTGAAAACGCAAACGTCAGTGAAACCTTTCGTAAACAGGCCTCGTTAATAATGCAGCACGTAATATTTGCGTTACGTCCGATGCAGATGCGCCACCGAAAGACGGTCCTTCCTATTCGTTTCCCTTTTTTCTCTGTGTCGTTCGTTCTCTGTGACATCGGGTACGGGACGTCAGCCGTCGATTGTGGAAGCGGGATTTACGAAAACGTCACGGACAAGTTAGAATGGAAACGAAGAAGGAAAAGGACGTTCCACTTAGGCTGCCTATCAAGGCGATTTGCATTCCAGGGACGTTTGCCTCGATCGCAAAACTGCCGTATCGTCGGCTGTGGTTAACCCTGAAAAATACACGCGAGAACGGAATGTGGTCGACGACGTGCGCGCATAGGTTCGCATGCGTTCGTTTCGAGAGTGCAGCGTTCCCCGCATCGGGCGGGAAACGTTTGCTTTCGAAGCTGTCGCGATTTCGGAATGCGTCGAGGGACACCTTTGCGACACCGTGTCGCGGAGGGCAGTAACGTTCTTGCAGGCCAGCGGCCACGCGAAAAATCTTCGCTTCGTCGCACAGTGGTTATTTTTGGCCCGAAAAACCGGACAAAACTATTGTAGCGTTGTTTATAGGCTCAAGACCATAATGTAATAGGTCATTGAAATCGTCTTAACGCCAGCTACAATGTTATGAAATTAAAAATTAATTTTAGCACGTTCCGTGCCACGTGTACCACCGGTAGTACACGTTAAACTTTCCGTTCAGGCCGCGTCAGTCATCGGTGACTGACACTCAACTTTTCGTTCAGACGTCGGTGTTTCACAGTGTTAAGCTACGCCGCGGCGCGCCGTCGCGCATGTCGCGTCGTGTGGCCTAAACAGAAAGCGAGGCAAAACCGGCGTGGCACTCAACGTGTTAACTTTACTTTATAACAAAAAAACTTAATTTTTTATAAAAAAAAAATTGTTTTCCAGATTTGATATATTGAAGTTTGTGGATGTCTGAATACCATTTACCTTTTGTTTAAAATATTTTTCTTTAAAGACTGTTCAAACCCCTTGAAAAATAGGGTCAATAGTAGATTTGGTCAATTGGATGCGTATATACTCTCAGACGACCCTATTTCGATTAAATGCAGCGTAACATTAACGTCTTGAATGCCAATACAGTAATTTTTACTTTTTTGGAGGTGTTTTATGACAAGTTCAGGAAAACCTTATCATAAAAAATGTTTGCCTGATAACGAACGACGTCGATATGTTCGGTTCTTGCGACCAAACAGTTACCATATGCATATAACATAAATTAGCTATAAAACGTGAAACCGGACGAAAGCGGAACCACTTTTTGTTGCATTGTAATCACAAACCTTTATCGAATGCAATGACACCAGAACGAGCTTTGGAACAAACTAAATACCATATCTAAATCGTTAATTAAAGTTTTGTAACCGAAACGAAAAGTACTCAAATTTTGATTATTTTCAAATATTAATAACTATACAAATATATGTGCTGAAAGTGTAAAATCTGTTGGAAAGTGTAGTATATACCTACCTGAAAAGGTTTCATAACGGCAGAATTTACATAAACACCATATAGGATTCATAAATCGCTAATAAGCAACGGTGTTTTAGAGAGTGGTTAAGAAAGAAATGCGTGCCATCAAATCTGCTAACTTTCGACGAAAAATGCTGCTCCCTGAGTTCATAAATGAAACGAAAAAAATTGATGCATTGTTCCTCACATATTCAACTATCTCAGACAACAAAAACTTTCGTCTTTCGCAAAACTTTGAAAATTGAATTTCGTCCGCTTTTTGGGGTCAAATAGACCACTGTGCGTCGTCTCGCGAGAAAGAAATGCTTCATCGAGACAGTTTCGTTGGCGCTTAGTTGCATTGTTAGTTTATTATTAATTCAATTTGCATGGCAATCGACACGTAACAATATATACATAACATGCTCGCAAATCAATTCAGAGGCTGGGACTCTGACGCGTCTCGTGCACAGTTGGCAGAAACGAATTTCAACAATCTCCCTTGTGTTCAACGCGGAACGCTGTATCGTTAAGATTTACGAAGTTCTTGGAAGCTTTACCCAGGAGAAGTTTTCCAGCAACGTTACCGTCGCTGTCGCTTGAATCGTAATTGAAATTGAAAATCGACTTCCATTTAGCGTCTTGTGCGACGAATGTCAGCGTTCCGCGTGTGTACCAGAGTTGACGATCTTCGAAGGCTTACATAAGTGGACACGTGAAGCGTGTCACGGGAGGAGTTTGCACGATCCCCAGTGAAACGAAGCTACGGGAAACGGAGGCGGAAAGGAAATTACGATTTCATTACGGTACACGTACGCGAGACGAGCGCAGACCGCGATAAACAAAATAATTATCTGCGCTACGAAACATCTTCGCCGGTTCAAGTCTTCCTTTGAACACCCGTCACCCATTTATTTGCTCGCTCGATCGTCGATTTCAATTTTCCATCGTGCTTCACAAACGAAGAGTTAATACAATGAATGGTAATCCCCGCGAGAAATCCTAAGAGACTGTAACTATTATCGATGCTTAACGATTCGTAACGATCCCTTTAACGGCCACGTGCAACTATTTGCAGAGAGAAGTTTACAATTAATATTGTTATTATTATTATTACTACTACCGTTATTATTAGAATTATTATCGGGGGCTGAATTCTAATAGGAAGGATTAATGAACGGTGACTGGTCCTTTCCCTGCAAATACTTATCACGTTACGTTTCACCTGAGCAAAGGGTCGAACGGTAATAATTGTCGTGCTGAAAATAAAACGTTCGGCTGGATGAGACTTCCCATACAATCATCTGGCACATGCGATTAAATAAATAAGTTCCAGTTGCACCACTGTCCGACGTGCGATTCTGGAAACGTCCGTTTCCTTTGCACTTCGCGTAGACACGGACACGCTGTTCCACCGTCGATGAATTTATCGGCCTTGGCCTCGTTCGTGGTCGAAAAATCGGGGACAATTGGAAGACGGCCAGGTGTCTCGTGCCCTTTCACGATTCCGTTTAATACTCTCGCCGCGAAGATTCAAAATTTCGTCGCGTGTAGAAAACGAGAAAGGTCGTCGAACCGAAACGACAAATTGTGACGTCCTCTTAGAACTGACGGAATTATGTCAAATTTGTAGAGAACAGAGGTGTTAATTATTTCGTTACGAAAATGGGACAATTTTCGTCGCGTCCAATGGACGCGCACACACACGGGGGAGCACACAATTTACGTTCCAGTCTGATAACATAAAATGACGAGACACGCGGACACGAAAACTCGCGTGTCACCTCCATTAAATTACGGCTTGCGGGCAATTTCTGTCGAGCTCGCAATCACCGCGGCGATGGTATTAAACGTCACCTGAAAGGGGTAAGAAGAACGTCTGCTCGCAAGTCGGACGCTTTTATGGCGTTTGGCACTGATTCCCACGCTGGATCATCCGTAGTGGCGCGTACTAGCGTTGTCCTTTAAACTTACAGAAACACACAAACCGAAGGCACTGTCTCTCTGCTTACATTGTACGATAAAAGTAAAAGAAAGAACGAGCCGTGTTCGAGGGGAATATTTAGAGTGGACTGTCGCGCAGAAAATCGAGTGGCTAATTTTATAATCCTGCGGAGTATTCGCGCCGATTAATTAATACAATTGGAGGATCGTCTATTTCTGAAACGCGTTAATGCGTAATTGAACGTCAGCCCCGATACTGGCAACAGTACAAAGGTATTGAACTTTATGGTTCGCTCGGACGATTGGATCGTTGGCCGTTCCTCGTGAACAATGGTTTTCTAAACAGTGAAAGGAATTTACGCGGTTTCGCAAGCCAGAGTTCAATTTGCCGGTGGATAAGTGTCAGTGGGTCAGCGTTTCATAAACTCTTCCGACCACGGGCATGCTCGCGAGAACCAACAATCGGCCGACACAAACATTTCTTTCTGTGTGGTCTTGAAAATTATTAAAAATATCTCCGAATTTAACATCCACCGCAGACGTGCATGTCGCATAAATTAATAAAAAGAATTGTTTTTAAAATAATTCGACTGTATAAGTGTAGTCGCCTAAAGGGGTACATTTTTTCGGAGCATCTACATATCTATTCGTTCGTTTCGCATCGTTCGACGAATGCGTATTTCCAATTTAAAGGGACGGGCGTCAGATTACCGAACGAAACGTGAATGAAACTCGTGCGAAATAGTTCGTCAATGAAGTGATGGGGGTATGTAGCAGGTATCAAATGACAATGGTAATGCGTTACGAGGAAGTTTCGACGGGCTGGATAGACCTGACACAGCCGAGTCAATGGAAGCGCGTACAAATCGAGAAAGTTTTGCAATGTTTCTTTTTTAAACGACACAACGGCGATATTAAATATGGCGGTGCAGCTTTCAATTATTATTTTCCATCCCCGAATGGTCGCTCTACCTAAAAAATTCGACTGCAAATTTCATCAATATAATTATCAGCGGGCATAAATAATCGACTTGAATTTTTCCTTCGAGACCAGTTCAGCCACAGAAAGTGGAGGCACCGAGTGCACGTGGTACTCGATATCGAAGAATTATACAACGTTCAGCGACATAATTCGGTCCATTGCATCCGCGATACCTTGAAACGCCGCCACGCAATTCATTTCTCTTCTCGTTTATTCTTTTCTATCTGCGATATTAAAGGGTGTTACGCGTCGCGGCGACGGAGAAACTCGTTGCGAAACCGAGGCGACACTTTTCACCGCGACGATCAATGCGATCGATGAAGCGCGGACACCGACGAGAAACGTTCGCAAGGAGTGGCCGACGCGAACCGTTCATTAGCGTGCGTTCGTTCGCCGATCATTAACCGCATTTATGACTGTATTTTTCCCCCATTTCTCCTCGGGCGAAATTGCCGGGCGATCCTGGCGACCGCCAAGAAACGCGAACGATTTTTCCACCGATCGATAGACAGAGGATCGACGACTTTCACTAATGTGGAAAGAATTCTGCTTAAATACCGTCCAATTAAGAGCAGAAGAATTTCGCCGCCTAACGAGGTCGTAAACAGCGTTACCAGAAGACGGACGTTTTTGAACCCCGATTCGGGAGACTGGTTTGCCGATTTCTGAGGTGTAAAGAACAGATAACCGGGACGATAAGCACGCGGGTATCTTGCTTTTTCATCGACGCGAACGAGCTACGCGCGAAACGTGTCTGAAATAAGAAAAAGAAAGAAAAGAATCGAATATTCGCGTCTGGGGAAGTTTACGCGGCGCGTGTAACCGATCGACAGTGTCGTGAATCGATAATAATCGAGCCTAATTATGTATGCATACGTGACGACAGCAATGAATATTCGACCGTGCATACCAGATATTTGTAACCAGTTTCGAACAGCCACGCGAGACACGAACAGATACCAACTTGTCGTTTAATTGGGTCGTTAAAATTGTACACGGTTAACACAATGGGTTTCTCGAAGACGCTGATAAGTGAACATCGAATTCCACCATAAAAATTCCGCGTAACGCATAAGAATGTACTTCAATAAGGAGGATATTTAGATATTTTTGCATATTTTTAGATCAATTCCTTTTAAATGTTCTTCTGGTCAATTGTATATTTAATTTTTCTGTTCAATCGATACCCTAACTTTTTTTCTCTATAATGATTGCCAGATTAATTGTTCGAGGGAAATTTGTCAACTGCGTCACCTGGTGGTATTGTTGCATTACGGCAGAAATTGCACCTGGTGCCTTCCAGATTTCGTTCCCATGCGCGCTGCTGTACACGCGATTACGCGAATTGCGACAAAGTGTCGGGCTTAGGTAACTTCGGTGTCCCCGCGATCATTAAATAGTCGTTTACTTCCACGGTTAATATTCACGCGGAGAAACGGGTTCGTGTGTCGAAGCAGCCCACGGTATAATGTAAGCTCTTCTATATTAATGCTGATGTCGCTGCAATTTGCTTTAATTACATTCCCGGATCGTTGCGATAAAAAATAGGGGAAAAAGTCGTAATTATTCCACAATGTACGCGAGTGATTGGCACTTGCAGAAGACCAGCTGAGAATTGATCGCGCTTGCGAAACTTGATTTATTACGAAAATGTGATTACCGAAGAATTTAGCTCGACAGAATATTCATTCTCAATCATTTCTCCCCAATGTGCAAATCTCCCCATGGTTCAAATACGATTCGCGTATCAATTTCGAGGTGCATTCGGTTCTAAAATTTCGTTTCCTTCGCGAAGGAAGAATGGAAGGCGTGAATCATCGAGCACCGATTTTGCGGTCGAGCGTCTCGAAACCTCTGCTCGGCGTGTAATTTTTTCTCACGCAATTAAGATTAACGTTCGCGTTCTCACGAGCAAGTCGGCTGAAATCCGTGCGCCGGCAATTTAAATCGTCGGGGTTACCTTTCTCAACGAGAATCGCTTGGCCACCGACAGGCCTCGCTGTTAGCCCCCGAAAGGGTGGAAAATTTTCTCTCGACGAAGCATTGCCACGATTGCGAAACCTCCGAACAAGACGATCCCTCAATTGTTTCGGCCAAACGCGTTCAAGCTCGTTACATTATTTCCGCAACAACGAGTTCCCAAGGAAGCAGTCGTCTCGTTTTCCACGGGGAAATATTACTAGGTTGCGTGGCCGCGCGGCGTCTAACGAGTCTTCGGCCATTAGAACGAACTCGTCGGTCGGACGACAATCATTCGAGCCCGTCCAATTAGCATTTCCATTTCGCGACGGAGGAAGGCCGTCTGTTCGCCGCGAAACGAAGAAGCAACGCGAGGAGTCGACGTGGCGGCAACGAAAATCGATTTGCGCGGAACGGATTTCTGCACGAGTCCCATCGCAACGTTCGCCGCTCGAAGTCCTTAATTCGACAAAGGCGATCGAGGTCACAGGTAGAAACCCGCGCGACGAAGATGAGACCCGGTGTTCATCTGCTTTTTGCCACGTTCGTAATTTTCCTACACGGGCAAGACTGTTCCAAGAATCGAAAGCCAACTGAACCAGTTGCGCGCAACTCGGTCAGGCCACCCATCACGATTTTCCACGCTTAACGCGATCTTAACTCAACTCGACACCGGCGATCGAGCGTCCCCGTTAAAAATTCCCCTCAAACCTTGAAAATCGAGTCGCAACACTTTCCGTTCGATAACGATCTACATTCCACGGCTGCCGGCCTGCATGTTCACTTCGGCCCTTGACTAAGAACAGTCCGGTCCCGAAACCAAACACATTATCCACGTTTCCCCTCGATCGGTCAAACTTCGAGTGTAGCCCGGCCAATAACGTCCAATGGCCCGAGGCTTGAACGCGGCCAGTTGTGCGTCGGTAGAATGAGAAATCGAACACCGGGGAATCCTAACGAGGTCGTGGCCTGGGCAGCGGCTGAATTGGTTGCTGATGATGAGAGTAACCGCTTCTGGAGACAACAGGCGGCTGCGTTCTCTCGGGGCTGTCGTCCAGGCTCAATCCGGCGACCAACTGGGCTATCTCTCTGTCTTTCTTCTCCTCTTTTGGCAAGGCGTTTCCATTCTGCCCGTTGAAGCCCAGGGACGCCAGGCTTCCGTGGCTCCTGCTTCTGTGCTCCGCCCGAATGCTGTACGAAAAGGCCCTCTCGTTCAGGTGGCCCTTCCTTCTGTATATACCTGTACCGAAACGCGACTCATTCTCGGGACTGTCGCCTGCTCGGTTCGCCTCTGCGCTGGTCAAATCGGCATGAGAGGCGGCCAGTCTTCTGGAAGCACCCAGGGTCGAGGTGTCAGCCTCCGGATGCTGTCTTCTGCCTCTATTCCCGGCCGTGCCGTAAGTCCCCGCTGCGTAAATGGCCGCGGCCTGTGGCGGGGGCACGACCGGAAGCGGAGCGTAGACCGGGACAATTGGAGCGGCCGCTGGAATTGGTCTGAGTCCTTTGGGATGATGGTGTGCCTTTCTTGGTAACGTGGCCGCGGGTACCAATAAGACTGGCGCCGGTCTGGCCAGGGTTCCTGCCACCGATCTACTGCTGGGTGGCAGTGGGTGAGGGTAGTAATGTTGCTGTCTAACTGGGTGGCCCAGGGTATGGTGTCCATGGCCATTCGTGTACATCCCCTGGTGAATTTGAGGGTGCAGATGCGGTTGCTGCAGGGGATCCTCGTGAGACGATCTGTTTTTAAGCTTCTTCAACTTTTTGTTGGCTTTTCTACGAACAGAAGAGGAGGAGGATTCTTCTAGAAGCAAGGGTTGCGACGGCGGTGGCGGTGGCGGCGGCGGGGGCGGCGGTGCGACCAGTTGACGAGGTCTGGAACCTTTGGTGCTCCTCAGGGTTCCTTGCTCTTGGTAGACACCGTCAACCTCGTCGCGGCCCCTTGCCCACACTTTGTGATTTTCGTCCCCGTTGTACAGGCTCAGCTCGTCCGCGGAATTGTTGTCCAAACGGTTCGCTTGCGGGCTGTCCAGGGTGGTGCTGGACCCACCCAGAGTATGATACAAACTGTTGCTAGAAGGGTGACCACTGGTGACGCCGTTGGTCGTTGCGCTGGTTGGGTCTAGACCTTTTGCATAACTGCTGTCCGCGTACGCGTGGAAACAGCATCTGACCAGGGCGTTGGCCGCCATGTCGCGCTTGCATATGAACGCGTGACACTCGAGCACCTTGATGCCAGTGGTTCGGCGTAGAACAGCGGCGAACAGGGGTGGATGATTGGCACTGGGCGTCCTGGCGAACGGAGAGTCCAACGGGAGGAACCTGGTATTGCTGGAATCCCCGCTTCCACCTTTCACGTGCCTCACCGCGGCGCAATAATGAAGCGCCTCGATGGGAAAGAACCTGGTGACCTTTTTGCGATGCTCGTCCACGTTCTCCAGCAGCATGCCGTTGCTCCAGACGCTGAGCCAGGAGTCTATTCCGCGTGCCCCAAGCGCACCCTGCTCCGGGTACAGTTCCCTCAACGGTTCCTGGACGCCCAAGAGGCCCTCCTTGCTGGCATGGGGAACAGAGCTGCCCAGGTAGAGGACCCTGCAGCGACAGTACGGCGTCGCCGTGTCTTGATTCGCGCCCCTCATTGTCCTTTTCTCCAATCGACTCGCAGCGGATCAACTCGGTCCCAGGCGACCCGGGCGATCTCTCGCCGTCTAGCTGGCAATCGAAACGGGAACTTGCCTCCAAGATACGCGGCTGTCGAGCACCATTAAAGATTGATCCGGGAGGAAAATCGCCCAAGCACGCGCACCAGAGAGTCCGATACACGGAAGAACAACGTTACAGAGGACTCCGCCCGGTAACACACTGCACTCGCGATTACGCAGTCACTTTCCAAAGTACGCAGCCCGTCCGCGCTTGCAAAATACGCTCTCAGCTATTTCGCAGCAGCTGTAGCCGCTGCTCGCTCGAGATCGCGTCAGGCCATTATGGCCGCCTTCTGACGGCTTCCCCACCAAAGTGGAACCTGCTCTTTTCTCTACCTGGCTTCCCTCTGCCGCCGTCGCTCCTGTCGTTTCCCTTCTTTCTTCCGCCAGCCACCTTCGTTCGACTCTTGCCAACCTTTACCGAACCCCCACTGTTCCTCCTGCTCCTCCTTCTCCCCGTTCCGATCGTTCAAGACCTCCTGTGGTATGCGGTGTGCACCAGTGGCGTCTACGCCCTCCTGGTCGCCCCTCACCTCCACGTGTACCGATCCACGGCGACGGACAGGTATACAGGCGTGGAGAACGCTCACAGAGACTCGATGGAATTCAGCGGGCCCTCGAAGCGGTGTGTCGCCGCTGATGGAATCCAGAGGCGCGGCCACCGGGCCTCGTCAGCCATGCAGACACTCGACGTGGATGTTCCGCGGTGTCTCATCGGCACCGTGACATCCGGAATCCAGGTGTTCCCGAATCGAAGAGCACCGGTCGCGTCGATTTGACGTTACTTGCGATTGTTTCGAAACGACGTTGCGCTGTTCTGCGCCACGTAGATGGCGCTTTCCCTGTCTTATCGTTGCTTCTTCTTGATCACCGGTCGCAGAGCGATGTATATCCGATCGACTGGAAATCGTCGGAGAATAATTGTTGCCGCGCCGATGGGCAACACTGTTGCTCCCGATGCGAAGAATATATGGAACACGGTAGAACGGAGAGCTGCTCGCACCTGGACGCTCTAAGACGGACTGAGGACTGACGGAAGGCGTGAGACTGCGACCGACTGGGCCCCACTACGGCCCACCAGGCCCCTCTCTTCCCCTTGCTGTGCGAGGTCGCTTTTCTGCCACGAGAGAAGCAGGCACTCCCCGACGAACCGTACCTGCCTCGGGAACCCTTCGCTCGATGGGGTGTTTGGTATTGTGCCGGGGAAAATGGGCATTCTTTCGACTAGATTTTACGTTGGAACGCTAATGGCTCTCTTTCCTTCTCGCTCGATAGATTTTTTCTCCCCTTTTTCAATGGCTAGCGTGACGCAACCGCGGGAGGACAAAACGCGAGGCTGCTCGATGGACCACTGGGATGGAATTCTACTTTGTAGTTTGTCAATAATAGAGAAGCTGGGTGCCATAAGAAAGTACAAGTCGATGGGGCAACGAAAGATGGAACAAAAAACTGGAGAATTAAAAATTGCGATAAGAACGATGACGACCATGGTAATAGTAATTAACTTTAAAAATGGGAGAACAGTTTCGTGCAGCGGCGTGCTAAAGAAAACTGATTACCACGGCCCAAGTGGTATACAAATTTTATATTTAAAAATTGCAAATGGTTCCACTCTGGTTCAGGTGATAACTGTTAAACAAAATCGGGATCGGAGTTGGCTACAGAAGCGGACGAATTAGCTTCGACGCGAATTATCCGGATTATTAAGGATTATTAATAGATCACGGCAACATAAATTTTGGTGAGAAGGAAACGATCCGTCCGTTTTCCACGGGTTCACCCGGCGCGGCGCTCGGAAAACAATTCTCGAGCCGAAGATTTAGCGGGCACATTTACAATTTCAATCGACGCCGATTAGATCTTCGTTGAACACGCGAAAAGAAAGTGGTGTACGCGTTCGTTAGCAGCGCCTCGCGAAGAAAGTCTTCGCCACATCCTCAAAAAAATTATAAAGTACCGATGCCCGCCACGGAATGAGTATGCAGAAACGTTGAACCGGGCGGACGAAAATTGCTTGGGAAAATGGTACGCATTCTAATTTAATTCACGAAGCATAAATTGTGACCGCGAGCACTTAACGATACGGTTTCTCGTCGCAACGGTGTACCCCGTGAAAGATTTAGGTGCAGACGTCTGAACTACGAACGGGCCAGCAATGAAAACTACAGAAGGCTGGCACGGGTTCGGCAAACTTTCCTCGAAGGATTTCTACTTGAATGAAACGATGCACGAAATAAAATGTTCGACAGAATATTTGTCTTCGGCACAGATTTCAAGACGGATCGAAATAAAAATTCCTGACGAACGTGCCCCGCGGGCGAGCGTCTGAAACAAGTCACGATGAACGGACGTTGCCGCAACTTCGGGCGCTATTAAATAACACGAGCGACTAATTCATACGTTTCCCATCCGACGACTATCGCGGGACGATTTGATCGGCGCGGTTGCGCAATAAATATTCGCGATTTCTCCTTCGCGGTCACACGCCGCGATACAAAGCGGAATGAACATCCAGACAACTCGACCTGGAGACCTCGAATCGGCCTCTGTCAAAAGAGAATCGCGCACGCTCGTCCCGTTCGCCATACCAGCGCGGTCTCTGGCCTACAGGGGACAGGTAGGCGTGCGTGATCCTACGCGCACAGGTGCGAAGTCGCCCGAAAACTTCAAACTATTATACATATTCGCCATATGCGCGATACTCTCTTTCCTTCCTGGCGAAATTTGATGTACGATATTTCGAGAAAGGGTCGAAGCAAAGGAATGTCGACGTGAAAGTGATTTTCAATCGCCAAGATAAATATTAAAACAGGGGAGAGAATTATCGAGTTAGCTTCGGCAAATGCTCGGTCACCGTTGCAAAATCAGAGAGGAATTTTTTTCAATTTTTCCTCACCCTGTGAAACGGTCCGTAATTTGATTCCCAGCACACGAAAACCTTGCAGTGGGCCACGGTCAGGGTCTTCGGTAACGCGAGGCTGATTCGCGTTTTCCGGCTTCACGTGACTCGCGACTAATCAGACGGAAAACACCGTCCGGTTCTGTCGCCAGGATGCTCTTGGTCCGAGGGGAAGGCGCAGAAATCTCGGAGGAAGATGTTCTTCTATACCGGAAATTCCGAGCTCGATTGTTCGTGAACAATTGTTTTTCTCCCATCGAATCGTACCGACGATATTAAACTGGAAAATTCAATTGGACGACTTAATACTCGTGAAAAAACATCGATTTTGCACACGGAGAAGGAACTTCCATTGAACGGTATAATTGCGGAATAAAATCGTATCACGAGGCGAAACGCATCACGAGTTCCAGCGATATCGTCCCGATCTTGCCCCTGCCGTTTTCTTTGAACGCTTTTTATCGTGCAAAAGGAGCTGAACGAACGCCGAAATCGTGCGTGCAATTTCTGGCCGATCGGGAATTGGGCATTAGCATGCAAATAGTCGGATCCGGGCCCGACTCGTTCGCGTATTTATTTCAGAACGTGATCCCTCGAAGGACGAAGCGTTCCTTCGACGGTTCAAATCGCAGACTCCTTCTAGCAACGGTGTAAATCGTCCCCGCGATATGCGCACGTTTTACGATTTTCTTATGGTCCTACCTAAACCCGATCCGCGTCTTTTTCTGGTCTCCGTACGTTTTATTGGGGAAGAAAGAATCGTTAACCAGCCGACTATAATGGCTGTAATAAGCTTGAGCGTGTCAGTATGTTTTATTAAAATAAAAAAAAAGACAGGAAAAATTGTGCGTCTTTTAATATTTTGTATATGTTCCATTTATAAAAGCGGTTGCACAGTTTGGTTCAACGGTGAACAAATTTTCACCGCGCAAAGAATTGTCGAAGTGAAACGAATAAATTGCAAGGCAGGGACCAGGTTGCCACCTGACATTTCGAAGGTTCTTGAAATCGACGATCGAGTGGGTCAGTGGGTCGTTGTCACGTTAATTACAAAGATTCCAGAAGCGTGTGCACCTCGTGCAATCGCCTCCTTGCACAGAAATTCTGAATGGTTGTTCTTCGTTCACGCCATTTTCATCCACGTGGACTCTCGAACGAAATATTTCTGCGAAACTTCCTCGAGGTTAATAGTCGATGCCGCGGGGAAAATTGTGTCCGCGTGCTGTACAGATTAATTAATTATTAACGAAAGGTGGATCATCTCTGTTGAATAATTTTGCGACTTTAATGGAAGAAACAATCGTAGTTGAATAATGAATAAAAGGGGAATCACGACGGACGGGGATTATGAAGCCGCAAAGAAATCCCACTTACACTTCCGGTAAAAGAGATAATATACCTGTCCCGAGGCTAGCTGGGGAAAGCATTTAAAATACTTGACAATCTTCTTTCTCTTTTTCCGGGTTAACGATGTTAGGACGCTTGCTCGCTTCCTTTTTCCCTCGAAACTAGACGACTCCAAAGGCCACAATTGTTTTCGAGCATACGGTGTAACTGTATTGCAAATGAAGAATGCATAGACGAACGATGAAACGATTGCAATGTTTCCAAAGAACGCTGTGACACCTTTTCGAATACCGTTCGAGCTGTTCGAGATTGGCTTAGCCAGATGATAAAAAAACCTTTCGCTGACTTGAGAAGAATGTTGATGAAAAAATTCGTAGCGTCGATAGACAGTTGTTTAGTAGATACTAACAATTACAATTTGGTTCGTCTCTTTATTCTGAATTATGCATAGCTGAATTGCGAACGCGTTAACCGTGTTGAACCTGCATAATTATCAACACTTGTCAGTCTCCAGTTCTTTCGCCGCAGTGTGTCCAAAGAACAGCCAGGAGATATGCAGAGAATCCTGTCGAAAGAAAACCCGGTAATCTCTCAGTTAGCGACACGAGTCACGGTACTCTGACAAAAAGGAAAGAAAGTATACTTTTCCGCCAAGAATCGGAATACACGGCACCCGGAAATTTAAAATTCTCCAAAAATTTCCCACATTGATTTCGACGGCTGATTAAAATTGAAAAACATCGCGTAGGTATTTTATCATCCACCAGACAGCCCGCGTCACAGAGAAATTTCACGTTGATATTTGCCCACGCAGTTTTGTAATGGTGTTATCTCAACAGCCGAAGTTTCTCCGTAAACAAGCGAAGCCTTTAAACGATTCCCTTGAAAATTCAGCCACGCTGCATTCCACGGATGCCAGCAGTCGTAGATCGATCGGCCGAACGGTATGCCGACGATCTTAACTGCTTTCTACGGCAGGCTCGTGCCAAAGGTTCGAAAGTTCTATGCAAATAAACCGCGGCCTATGGGACACGCGTAAGAACCGGCCGATCCTTCAAGAGTCTGCCGTTTCATCCACGCATCTCCGACTTTCCTTCTTGTGTCATCGTTCTCCAAACGCTCTGCCGGCTATTCCCCAGCCCGGAGGTCGTCGGCCATAGGCGCGAGAAAGTTTTTCGAGCGCAAAAAATTAAGGGTCGCGTCGACGCAATGCACACGCTTCCTGGAGGATCAGCCGGACGGCCAATTACGCGGTCGACAAATTTAACCGGCGGAGAAACGAGGAAAGTGTTAATTAACAGGATTTGTTTGAGCTCGTTTCGCTAACTGGCAACCTCGCGAACGTATCTCCGTCGCAGAAAGCAATTGCGCGAATTATTCTCAATGAATTGAAAGATACAAATTCCCTCCTCAATGGGGTACAAGTTAATATTATAATGAAATGATATAATCCCATTTCACTTCATTTTATTTTATTTTATTTTACTTTACTTTACTTTATTTTATTTTATGTTATTTTATGTTATTTTATGTTATTTTATGTTATCTTATTACATTATACTTTATCTGATTGTATCTTACTTTATTTCAATTGTCTCAATTGTTATTCTTTTCTGAAATTCTGTTCTACTGTATTATTATTTTATCCTATTTCAATTGTTATTCTTCTCTGTAATTCTGTTCTTACTTTATATTGTATACGATACTATTATTCTCTATGTGACACAATCCCCTGTATACCAAAGGGTTCTCTAGCCCGTTGATTGATGAAATATATTATTATTATTATAATTCGTGCATCGCGATACGGCTGCACTGAAAATGGAACGCCTTTTCTAGCTTATTGTACGTATACGCGATCAGAGGAATCTCACGCAATCTGAGCCACGATAGACCGACGGCTGCACAGGTACGATGGCACATGCGCGCATTGAAATCTACAGTCGATTAGAGATAACGGGAGGCAGCGACGTCGAAGAAGGAGACGAGGTGCGTTGCTGGCGGTTCACTTTTACTAACGCGGCCGCCTTACGATGCTACTCTGCCCTGCCAATATAACGGGTGTATTTCACTCCAGCATTCCTATCGTTAATTAACACGCCGCATTATTATGCACGAATGCGCGCACGCCCCCGGCGAGTGGTTCAAGAACGAAGAAACGAAGTTTCATTCGAATGAAAATGTTCGATCGCCCCGAACCTTCTCCTCCGATTTTATTCGTGAGAATGCACCCGATAAATTTCCCATCGACTTTCCTCCGTTAATTGCCAGTCCAGGTCTTAATTACCTGCGCCTCGAAAGGGTTAATAACTGGTACGCGCGCCAAAGGAGAAACCAGAAGAATTCCTTCTCGCGCCAGCATGCTGCAGAATTGGGAACAACGGAACTTCCGACACGGTGTACATATCCGTTTTTCCGTCACGTAGCCGAGTGCCTTTAGATAGCCAGCGGTTCGTACCTTGCAATACATCGGCATGCCTGCCTATTGACGGCGGAGGCGGACGCATGAAACTCATGCGAAAGCAGCGGTGAATGACGTGCCCCGCAAAGCCTCGCCATTGAAATTCTTTCTTCGACCTGCCGAGACCTGTGCATCTGGCAGTGCCCGCTCGATTTCGACCCGATTCCCAGAATGGTCGACTTTTATACCTGTCCACGGCGATGCAGAAGTTCCGAAACGTTCTAAGTATAGAGCGCATCCGAACGGCATCCCCGAAGTTTCTAAACTCTAACGATATAATCTCGCGTCGAACCCAACGGGAAAAGGTTCCCCTGGGGCTGCTAAAATCGGTGGCGTCGTAAAATCTGTTCGGGCGAAAGCGCGGACGAGAATTGGACGAAGGATTGTTTGCAAGCAGAAGATGTTGCAAAGTGTTTTAGTACCGGGAGGTAAATAATATCGGCGGTTCCATAGGAGCGCGAAGGAATTGGACGAAGGATTGTTTGCAAGCAGAAGATGTTGCAAAGTGTTTTAGTACGGGAAGGTAAATAATATCGACGGTTCCATAGGAGCGCGAAGGAATTGGACGAAGGATTGTTTGCAAGCAGAAGATGTTGCAAAGTGTTTTAGTACGGGGAGGTAAATAATATCGGCGGTTCCATAGGAGCGCGAAGGAATTGGACGAAGGATTGTTTGCAAGCAGAAGATGTTGCAAAGTGTTTTAGTACGGGAAGGTAAATAATATCGGCGGTTCCATAGGAGCGCGAAGGAATTGGACGAAGGATTGTTTGCAAGCAGAAGATGTTGCAAAGTGTTTTAGTACGGGGAGGTAAATAATATCGACGGTTCCATAGGAGCGCGAAGGAATTGGACGAAGGATTGTTTGCAAGCAGAAGATGTTGCAAAGTGTTTTAGTACGGGGAGGTAAATAATATCGACGGTTCCATAGGAGCGCGAAGGAATTGGACGAAGGATTGTTTGCAAGCAGAAGATGTTGCAAAGTGTTTTAGTACGGGGAGGTAAATAATATCGACGGTTCCATAGGAGCGCGAAGGCTGACATTTAACAGAGAGACCGTATGTATAAGTGTGTACAAAGGCAGTGGGGCCCCGTGAGAGACCCCCTACAACAGGTCACTGCCGTCGAGGGAAGCGAGCAGGTTCGCAGCACCAAGTCCCTTTATGGGAGGTGGGGGATATACTTTATTTCTCGTACGTGTCCACCGACACACACTCCGTCGGGTTACTCCTATAATCCGTAAATCTGTTCCTCTCACGGCCTGGCTCGACGTGTCGTAATTTCTGACCCCAAGGTGTATTTCGACATTGCTCTTCGATCGATCTTCCCTCGCTATCGAAGGATCAGGCGTCGACCTTTCCTCCAATTTTCATTCGGAGCTTTTTTCCAGCGGCGCAAAGTGCAACTGAAATACGTACGTATGCATTGTCCTTGCGTTTTTGCGCGGCACATTTCTCTCGGCATCAAAGCTCCCCTCTTTCTGCGCGTACCTGCGGATTCGCGTTGTCCTCGGTCGTTCCCCAAGGCCAAGGTGTCACACCGCCAGGAATGCGTGCAACGTGGCCGTCCGCAACGGTAATCAAATTTCTGAATTCCATTAGACGCGGCCACGCGAATTTCATTATCGACCGCGACAACCTGGCCTGCTCCACGATACCGTTCCCCCACGTTCCTCCTGTAACGGTCGCTGGATTCTAGTCCCCGTGTCGTACGATTCGCAGTCCTTTCGCGGAGCAAACACTTGTTATCTGCGAGACAGCTTTTTTCTACTTTCTTTTTGAATTCTTCCTCGTCGTCGCTCGCCGATATTTCGTTCCTTTTTCTGGGACAGAAAGGCGCGGTTTTCTCGGGTTTTACGTAACGACAAGAAGCTTGCGAAATTCCATCGAGAAACGAGGAAAACCGCGGGCCAACTGAGAAGCATTAGAAATCAGGGGTAAATGGATCTGGCTTTTGCGGTGGGCACGACGGCTTCGACGCAAGCTGGTGGTTACTTCGAATCGCGATGATTACGTGTTCCACGGTTCGATAGAAATTCTTCGTCCATTAAAGGTGCGCCGATTTTTTCGGATAAAAGAAAACGCGTGGCGATTCTGCAGGTTTTTAAATCTCTTCTTGCGAGACGGTGCGTCGAGGCGGCAGGATCGGGGAGGGTACAGATTGAACGAGAAGGGGATTTATTCGCCCATCTGGCTCGAAAGACTTTCTATTCATTTGTTATTCGCGCAGCAACTATAGACACTGAAACAATGCAAACCGGCCACTTCCTGCTCCGTTAACCATGAAAGCAATTTAACGAGCCACTGTACGCGATCCGGCTGTGCGGACTGTGTCTCATCGGAGAAATGTTTTTCTAACGAATTAACGTGTTTACGAGTAAAAATACATATTGCTCATAGGTTTGATTCGACATTTTTTTTATTTAATTTATTTGCAAATTGATGAAATTATTTAATTGGCCAAACTAATTATCATTATTCGTTATTTAGTGTGCAAGATATTCTGTATTGAACGATTTCTTTACTAAATAGGAAATTTGTATATGAAATCATTTTCTAGGTATGTAATGAAAAGGATCTGAAAATAATTCTACTGGGGGTTGAAGGATTGGCACTGAAGGGACAACAAGAATTCGCAGTGCAGTTCGCATTATGCACTCTACGAGGCAACGCTATTCCCATGAAATATTTACTGCAACGACCCTCCGAGATTCACATAAACTGCGCATATATTTGGAAACCTTCCTGCCCCGCCTCGTGCTGTGAATTATAATCGCTACAAAATCAGCCCGTTTGCCACTCGAATCGAATACCTTCGATACCTACTTCAAAAAGGACAATTACAACAACCACCACGATATTGGAAAAAAAAGATATTTGTCTCACTTTATTATACTCTTAGGATTACACAAAAGGAATGAAGAGAAAAGCACGACAAGCGTATTGTTATTAACCGTTATTATTGTTACTGTTACTATCAGTGTTACTGCTTGTTACTGTTGCTATCGTTATCGTTAGTCTGGCGTCCGGCACGTATAACAATATCGTTCCGAGTGTCGCGAATTCGAAGTCAACGACTCGAGAATTTTGGTCCACAGTGGGACGAGCTGCTCCGATGCACAAGGAGATAAGAATATATGATTGAATGTCCTTTTTTCGACGTATAGAATCCGCGATTCCTCCTTTATTTACAACGCCGCGCAAACGAAACCATTAAAATTGAAATGAACGAGTAATAACAAAGGCTACGTGATCCCTGGAGAATGGCGAAGTGAAGAGTGGTCGCCGCTTTTTGTTCTGTGAGCTTTGATGGACGACGATAGGCAGATGACTATGGCGGTGTGTTATCACAGTAACAAGTACATTAAAAACGAATTTGAATGCGACGTTGAGTGGAGGAACATGGACAGGATTATAAATGCTACAGAGTAACAATAGGTTGGAAGAAAGCTTCGCAGTAAAAAGAAAGGGGGACACTACAAATTGGACACCATTCGTTCATAAATTGTACAGAGTGTTTCGTAACAGGTGGGAAATACTTCAGCGGGGGAAATGAATGGAGTTCGTATTATTATATTCACGTAGCCTGCTTCTAGACCTCTATTGTGATACAGAATTCGAAGTATTCTTTCTCGCGACGCATACTAAATATCAATGTTTAACGTCCCATCAATTCCAAACAATTCTATTACTAAAAGTCTCACTCGAGATCAACGTAAGACAGAGCGCACGCGTTGACAAATAACTTGATTTACTTCCTACACCTTTCGTTCGCAACTGAAACGACTCTCGGCGTATTGCGAAACGTCCTGCGCAAAGAAATAATCCACAAATAGACCAACATCGTCGTCTTCGTCGGGTTTCCATCTGCACTACCCTCTCTCGCGCGAAACAAATCCATCGGACCTCGTCGAAGACAATCGTTCAGAGACACGCGAATGCCACGATAACGATACGGTCGATTAACTAAATAATTTATTAATTAACAACGGGTCACCAGGCTCAGTACGGATGAAGTGCAGCCAGGCCAAGTCTTGGCGGTTCTGCGTAGCTGTGTCGATATCTGCCAGAAGTCGGCACGATTTCCAAGGGCGGCCTGGCGCTATCACGGTCCAGTCCAGGATATCTCTCGTGCTCGGAAAGTTCTTGATACGTGGTCGCCCTGGCACGCACTTTCTCGCGTATCTCTCGCACGTGTGCACGGTCACGGAAATCTCGAGCCTGTGGAAATCAATTATTATTATCCGCTCGATGGCAGCTCGGTAATTGAACCTACGGTAAAGTTCAAGAGACGTGGCAGAATCGAAATTGTTTGAAAATTGCGCGCCTCGTCTCTGGAACGCATCGTATTATTTTTTCTACTGTTAATATTTCGAGGGACACTGCCGAGGAGCGCAGCAATCTCGCTGGACAGAAGGAAGCTCGAAGAGCAGCGTGGGATAAGAGATCAGTGATCCTTACTTCTCTTGGATCGACGACGTTCCTTTGATCTCGAAAGTCTCGTCCAATCGTCGGGTTTTCGTAGAAGCTTCTTGGCCGGGGCCTTGAGACCTCTTGCTCCTGTGGGCGTTCCACCGCGTAATGATGGGTTCGTGGTCGTGGACGAGCTCTGTAAGAAATATCGTTCTCCCGTTCTGATACTTCTGAATGATTCCGTCTGATCAGGTGCTCGTGGCCAGTCGTTGAATTGTTGCTGCTTGGATGCTGGCGCAATGGTTGGTCCTCGTGGGCCTGCCTCGCCGACTCGACCCTGTTGCGAGGCAAACATTCGTAGAAAAATTTTGGGGAACACGACAATTCAATTTGTACGCTGTAGGATTTTTCGCTTCTTATTTTCGATTCGTCGCTTCTTAGAGACGATTGACTTGGAACAATTTACGGAGGATAAAAGCGCTTTCGCTTCAGGGTGCGAAAGCAGAGGTTTCCACCTTTACAACGAGTCCAGGTGGAATGTCGTGCGATTTTTTTTCACAAAGCTACAGCGGTCGACGGATCGACAATTTTCGGGTCGGAATTTAGCGATCCATTAATTTTGAGGCGGTGCGTAGTTTAACACTAGATTGCCGGGGCAAGTCAATTTGACTCATTTCAGAATTTGAAATACAAAGATTAATGAAGATCCGTGATTATTATATAATTAAATTAATTACATTACATTTCGAAATTAAGTGAATTAATTTTTTAAAGAAAACGCGCATTTTCATTGGCTATTGTTAATCGGAGGGAAGTCAGTAAAAATAAGCGTTCAAACTTGTCCGGCAATCTAGTGTTAAACGTTATTCGTAGCTATTAATGGGCTGCACGTATCTATATACGAGAGAATCGTCGACTTTTCATCAACAACATATTTGAGCAATCGTGCAGCTTGTCGGACAGCTTTTACTTGAGATTGACACTGGTGATTGCTGGCCCAAAACGAACGCCGGTCGAGAAAAAGCAAAGGCCACGCGTGGCCTTTTAAAACTAGTCTTTCTAGTCGGCCGGAGAGAAAATGAGAATCGACGCCGTCTCACAATGGAGTCGCTGTAGATTCGATTAGAAAACGAATACGACGAACTCGTTAAGGTTTCCATTAAATGGCACTGAAAGTTGATCCGAACCGATCTATCCTAATTCTTTCGTTCAGCAAGTTTCCTTTAATTCCACGATCGAGGAAATTCTTTATCATTTTATGGCACCTGTGCCACCGATCGATAAAAATACACCTGACAACGAGTGCCTGCATTTCTTGGCGTTCAATTTTCTCCACGGTTTATACGTAACCGGCGCGTCGAAGGAGCGAAACGTTGCGCGACCTTACGGTACTCGAGCCTTTTTTCAAACAACTGATAAAACAGCAGAGCACGCGAAGTATAAACCGAACGTTGCGAAGAAAACTGTGAAACCTACCTGTGAACGGGATGACTTTCAACTTCTCTCTGCCTGGAAAGGACAGGTCTGGCGATTGCCTCTCTCTCCATTGCTCGGAACATCTCCTTGGCATCCTGGAATCTCTCCCTGGGGCTCGTTATCTCGCCAGGATTCACCCTGGGCTGATACTGAGGGCTGGGCGATCGTTGCCTGAATTCCGGCGCCCTGCGGCTTTTGTTGCAACTCGGCGATACACCTCTGTTTACCTGGCTTGGCAATCTTTCGGGGCTTCTGGGTAATCTGGGCAGCGTTAGGCTTGTCCCGGTTGTCTCTGTCTCTGGCAGGTAATCGTTTTCTTCTGTTGGCGCGCCCCAGTCGTCGTCTGAAACGAATCATCGATACCATTAATATTATTATTACTATCAATAGAGAAGAAGAATAATCAAGAGGGTCCAAAGTGAACTCTGCAATTTCAACTGGAAGAGTGATAGAGTATCTCCTTCTTCCTCCGAGGAGGTCAGGAAGGTTTGGAATTCTTTTCTGGAAAAGACACGAAGCAACACGCGTGAGAGGAGGCCGAAAGAGGAGGCAGGCTAACAGCAGCCTCAGGCTGTGGGCCGAGAATGCGGAACTTTATTCCCTGTTGTATATATGTGACCTCCCACGAGGTTGATCTGCACGTGAATTCATCAGCAACCGGACGACCCGTACGTCGATCGTCCCCGTCGTTATCGCCGTCGCGCGGGATTCCTGCGACGATTGTTAAGGAGAGGCGCGAGCAAGAGAGAACCGAACGTTCCCGCATGGAAATAAGCCTTTCGAGAGCTACACCGCTTGCTGCTTTGCGCAACCAGAATGCCGTGCTCGGTAAAAGTTGAAAGGCAAAGAGCCTGGGATTCTTCTTAATATCATCGCCGATCCGTGGGCTCCTTGTCGAGCGATAGGCTCGTCGCTCGGTGCATTACAGGATCGATTGATTTTTCCCGATCGTTTGCAACGAGGGTGCGAGACTGTGGCAGAGGCGAGAAAGTGGATTCCATCTGTGGCGTGGAAGAAGAAGGTGGCTCGTATTCGCGTAGATTTTCCCAAGGTGCTCGTTCCCATTAAATGCGACCAGCATCTGATTACTATATAGTCGAATCTTGATCACCGTTTGCACGGCGCACAGTGGGCTGGATCGGGAAATTTGGTGACATTTTAGTATAACTCTTGAAGCATAAGAGATATCGGAATGAAATTTGCACTAAAATTCGTTAAAAACTTATTCTTATCTACTGATGATTATTGTAATATATATTTGTTTTTATTTTTTAATTAATTGTTTAAATTTTGGTTTAAAATAATTTTTAAAATTGTTTATTTCTTCCCTTATTTAGTACTTTTTTATATATTTCATAGCGCACATGTTTTTTTTATGAATTTCTTTGTATTTCTTCACATATTCATAGTATGAAAAATAGATGTTTTTTTCAACGAAAATTTCCCGATATAGGTAATTCATTTTTTAGTAGTCAAGAACTGTTGAATACTATAGAAAACTAGGATATAACATTAAATATGTAAGAAATGTACGAAATATATTTCCCAAATGCTCTGCTCTCTCCAATGGTACTGTTGCGACAGATAGAGCATCAAACCGAAGGGATAAATACTTATAAACACTTCGGTCCTATAATCTAAAATTTAAACAGTTCAATACGCGAATTTCTAAACACTTGCCGATGTTTCAATGATAGGATTAAATACAGTGAGACTAAAACAAAGAAACTCCTAGTCCGTTCCTCATTTTTGTTAAATAAATGTTATTATCTAAATTATTTATATACATATTTACTCTAATCATCTCTTTAAATATTATTGCAAACACGCATATATGAAAAGTAAAACATATATTCGAAGGACAATCGGTCATACGGTCTACTATATGCAGAATTGCCGCGGCGGTAGATCTTGAAATTAAATGCACGCCCGTGGATTCGTTTCAATTACTGCCGCGGATAATTAACATTTTTATAGCGGCGCGATTTATTAGGCGATTCGTAAGGCGATTCGAAATATCATTTCATCCGTGCCGCTGCTTTCAATCAAATCGAACTATCCACGGACCGTCGACAAAAGTACATAATCGAAACGGAGTAAAGCGACGAGGTCGAAGCGGCTACCGAACGTAGGCGATAAATTAATCGACCTAATCGCCGGCCGGAATCTGGCAAAGTCAGGATAGTTTCACGCGGTACATCAGCTCGCTCGGATCGTGAGCAAAGTGTGCCAGATCGGGCTCACCAGAAGCGCCGCTTATATGGAGATACGAACGTGGAAATCGTGATCGGCCCGAGCGCCGTGTCGTCGAGACACCTGTTGCAAAACGGGTTCTTCCGTGGCCCGTAAAAGACCAATGATATAACGAGCCAAACGATTCTGTCGGCGATACTTTGACCCCGTCAGCTTCGACGTTTTCTCTTGGATCATAGAATTCGAAATATGAACACACACACACACATATGTATATAGAAACGTCGTTTTAAATTTTGGTTTATCTCGCTCCTATTGAACCTCGAATTTTTTACTAGAATTTACTTCAGCCAAGTTGCGTTAAAATTAGGGAATGTGGAAATTGGCAACCGTAAGTGGTAAAATTGAAAAGCTTTGCATTCTCATCGACAAATGTTCTTTCGGATAACAAATCTGAGATTTTAGTTTGATTACGAATATTTTTAGTTGCCCGTTTTAATTGTTTGTTTCAGATTTATTGGAAGATATGTGAATTTGTCGGCAATTCAGCAGAAGTAGAGAACCGTGATCTATTAAGGTCGTCACAGGAGGACGATAGTAGAAAGATTAGATCTGGCCGAAAATCCAGGAAAGATTAAATTAATGGCAATTGCCGGTAAAAACTGGCGTTGGTGAAAAGTGGCTTTAGTCGGTCAGTGGCACGTACGGCTAGGAAATATCTCCGGCAGATGAAAAATCGCATAATTATCTAAGCAGCTGATGTATGTTCGCGTTAATGTCGTAAATCAGACGAATGACTCTCGATCCATTCACGATTTAATTGCGACGAATAAAAAGACAGCTTCGCGATAGCTGCGAGAATTTTCGCTCATTAAATTGCACACAAATAAATCAAGCATTTCATAGGTGCATGCGAATTGGATAGAGATAGCAACGAAAGAAATACTGTCGGTTTGCAATTAAATTCACGCGAGGCGTGAATAGCTGATAATTAAATAAATTACATTAAACATGCAATTCACTCTCGTACATCAATATGACTTGAAAATTCTTAAAGCTAATTGACACAGCAAATCAAGTACCGTGCCTCCACTACTCTCCGCAAGAATCGCAAACGTTAAAGAATCTCAAAGGAAATTCTAAAAAAAATTAATCCAACAAATCCACTCCAATTCCATAGATCGTAAAAAAGTTCCCCGCAACTCTCGAAACGATCCATCAACGAATCGAACCGCCTCAATCGCCCAATGGACGCCCTTATCAAATTCCAGTCGCAGAATGAAACGAGCATGTTTCGCCGGCTTTTAACCGCCCAAAGCGATTCCAGTAGCCGTGACATTACATCCAGGCCCGGTGTCGAAGCAACTCGATTTTCGCCGAGTCCCGGCTACCTAGAGAACCTGCGAAAGATGTACGCGTGTACCCGTAGGCTGGTACCTGTCGCAGACACGACGTCCTAACGGTATACACCTTCCACTGTGACAGGTGCCCAATACCAACGTCCCCCTGTGCGCGTGGTTAATAAAACACGAAGCCAGATCGGCGTGGATACATACGACCGCGCGGATACCCGCCGCATTTTTTTTTCTCCTTCGTCGCGAAATTTATTCGTTTATCCGCCATATGGGTCAGTCGCCCGTTAAAAACGTGTTTCCACCGCGACGCGAGGGACGGGACCGGGCACCGAGAAACGCGTTGACTTTGAAGTTTCAATCCGGGGTAACACGACTCTCTTTAATCCCGTCCGATTTGCCGATTATCTGGCAGCCAGAATGATCGTCGAGGCACATTACGACTGTGGGGCGTTGACTTTCTTCGAAGTAGAAGAAATAAATTGAAAAAGACAAAAGAATGCCTCATTTTGATTGCACTCCGCGGTCGATGGTTCTCTTACAGCTCCAGGTGAACGATACCAGTGATACCACGGTCAGCCGTCGATCTGTCGCTCCTCTGGCAATCATCGGGGCGTATTTATTTACCGGCGAATCGTTGAGCCATTGACAGCGGGCATTTAAGCAATCGTACGACGTGTCACGCGGAATGGCATCCGAAATGCCAACTTTCACCGGCCGCCAGGACTTTTAAACAATTCGTCGGCGAAATTCCAAAGAGGACTCGTCGTCTTCGGGCCGATCGGAGTGAAAGCGGACGGGGGAATCGGCGATGTTAGAGGCGCGTTTGCATTCAGCGCGTGGAGGCAGGGACAAAATCGTGAGGACACGGGACGACGACGATGACGACGACGGAACGAACCAGGGAACGATTTTTCGTAGCTCGTGGAGAAACTGGGTTAGCGGGTCGCCTTCCGCCCGGTTTTCTACGAGCGTCGATAAGATTCGAGGCGGAACACGCGCTCGGCCACCTGTCCGCCCGGTAGAAAGCGTCCAAATTTTTGTCATCGACGTGGCCACGGCATCCTCCATTTCTTTTCCTCTTCGCCCCGAGTTTTCGACCGGCACGAAATTCCAGAGAAAGTTCAGTCTTTGTCCCCCTATTTTTTTATCTTTTTTTTTGCCAAGCTAGAATTTCGATAGCCTCGCCATTTTTTGCTCGATATCGTTCGTCTGCTTTCACTTCCATCCCGCGTTGCACACTTTGTTGCCCGATGTCTCGCGTCGTGTTTTTTTAAATTCCCCGCCGCGGGGGCAAATGATGATTGCCCGGTGTTACGATGAACTTCCGCCGTGATTAAGTCCGCGGAAGCGTCACGGTTCATCGGTTTTCAACGGGGAGAAGGATCGGGGATCGTTTCCTGAGATGGATCGGGAAAAGAAGAGGCAGGTACTTTCACTTTCGTGCAGCATCGGCCGAGCACCGCGCGAGATCGGTTTAGCGAGCGTAATGACGCGTTCAGCCGGATCTCCTAATTTCCTAGGAAAAGCATAAGAACGCTCTCCACTGTGCAATTAGACGGCGACCGCGTGACAATCCTCCTTCTGCGACCATTTAGCTACCAAGTGCAATTATTTCGACATCCTATCCGACGCTTTGGATGCCAAGGGGTAAATGCACGGTAAAGGAGAAATTCAAATAATGATTGTCACGTTCTCTAATATATCTGTTCGTTTTTTCGATCTGTTCGAAATTATGTCGAACGGACTTGGGCTCTTTCGTTAACTTTTAAAGTGGCTTAAGTCCATTTTTGGTAAGAAAACACATATTATTCACTTAATAATTGTTATTAGTTTAATAGGAATTGTAAATTTAACTCTTTTAGATACACTTAAGCAGTATGACACATTGGTATCCTATACGTATATTTTTCATTTTATTGAAACGCAAACTCTTAAATATCTCAATTCAAGTATAAATGGACTTAGGCCACTTTCAAAATAAACGGCTCATATAGAGACTTTACTGTAGTCACATTTATAGAAGCGTCCCAGCCTGAAACTATGCAGAACTCCGAAGACGTTCGCGTAAAGATTCCTGCTGCGTCGCATTTCTGCATGAGAAATTGCGAAACGCGAAGAGACGTAGGAGGAATAACGATATATCGGCGATTCGCGTCCTGAATATAATTGATCCTTATGAAACGACGAATACAAATTAACCCGCCCTTCCTCTAATCGCGTCCAACAATTTGACGAGGTGTTGCTCGTTACGCTAAATGTAACGCAACTTTGACGACGGTATGCAACCGCGTGTGACGTATGTAATCACGGTGTACGCACCGTTCACTCGCGCTTTTCATTCACAATAAATTTCACACTTGCACAGCGTGACTATCGAACGTTACGCGTACACCTGCGTGCTATTTAACGCGGCGTTTCGTTGCGGAATCCGTTTCGATGCGCGATAAATCCGTCGATAACGCGGCAACGAATTCGAACGTTAATTTCCTGGGCAGCTGTGGCGTGAATGGAACGAGTCGTGAATGGGGAACAATTTTCTTCTTTTTCCTCTTTTTTTATTGGAGACTTTCATGAACGTGCTTGACAGGCGAGACAAAAATTTGGCAAAATCTTACGCCGTGACTCATCGCCGAGATTAAACTGATACGAATCTTTGGCGGCCTGGTAGCGTTTAAGACACCTCTGTCGAGGTAATTAGGCGAGAAGATTAAATGCTTAGATGCGGCATGCGATGCCAGTAAATCGGGCAATGACCTCAATTATGTTTTAATTGCGCCGCGGCAAAGACTGATTCACTAACTAAATCAGATTAATTCTGCTCGGCGTCGGGTTGTAAGAAAGGAGTTCAGATGAATTTGAGGAAAGAATCGTTCGGGACGCAAGTCTCGAAAAAATAAATCAGAAAATGGAATTTGTACAAGAGGGGATGCAAAATATAGGAACATCGTGACAAATTAAAATTGTAGGACAATTATACGCAAATGGGTCCACCCGATAAAAATTCCCAGGGCAAGGATATTTGTTAAATAAAAAACGAAATAAGCGAATGAACAAGCTGCTCACCAGAAGATGAATCTCTGGAAGGTCTCGACGGTCTCGGACCAAGTGGATGATGGCTCTGGTAAGGCGGTGGCGTGGCTGCGCTGTCCGAGCCTATTCCACTGCTGGCTGCACTTCTCGTGCCGCCTCTGTCAATCGTAGTACTACCGCCTACGATCGTTTGATTCAGACAACGCCTGAACTCGATCCCTGCCAGATTACCACGATGTCTGTGCACCGTATCGTAATCCCGCGGAGGCAGAAGAATCGGCCCCACGTCGTTGTCCCCCGAGTTGCCTCTACCTGAAACGGTATAAGCCTCGTCTGGCACTCATCCACCTTAAACATCATATTCTATCCGGATTGATGCTTGCGCCTGTCTTCGCGTCAATAATTATCTCTTTTCATTAATCAATTACAGCCGCGTTTGCGGTGACCGACTTGCAATCAACGCCAGCCACTATTTATTTATTTATTATCGTTTGTACGAGGCTGCATACGATTTCGATGGAATTGCAGTTGCGTTCAGACGTGGACGCGGCTGCAATTCCCCACCTGCGCTCGTGTGCATGCAATTGTATTCTGGGTACGGAGAAAATAGCGATTGCAATGTACGAACGTCGCACAGTGGTGCAAAATACCCAAAACGTGGCAAAAATCCGTTTTTCATGGAAACATTTTAAAAAATTTGTACGGCAATATTAAATTACATCGATCGTAGATCATAATATAACTTAAAACGAGAAACTAACATTGAAAACAACTGTGATATATGTTATTTAAGAAAATTTGATTTTCCATTTTTTGGTGTTTTTGAGTATAATCCTTGATCTTTTAAACTTTTATCATATAGATATTTTTTAACGCGATAAGTACTTTACTTTAAATTAAAAAATTAAAGCAAAATATAAAGTTGAAAACCAATTATTAATATTTTTGTTCATAACTAATGCCCTTCGAGTCCCACGAAATTTTTTTTTATTGTTTAAAACTAGACGTAATTGCGAACATTCTAGTCTAAAAAACTTCTGCAACTTTTTGCAACTTCGCTAGAAAGAAGGACACAAAGATGATGAAAAACGTGATTCTATTCAAATAAGCAGCAAATCATCATCACCTTTGTGACCTCATTTCTAGTAAAGTTGCAAAAAGTTGCAGAAGTTTTTAACAGTAGAATGTTCGCAATTACGTCTACTTTTAAACAAAAATATAATTTTTTGATGGGACTCGAAGGGCATTAGTTATAAACAAAAAAATTAATAATTGGCTTTCAACTTTATATCTTGCTTTAATTCTTTAATTTAAAGTGAAGTACTTATCGCGTTAACAAATATCTAAATGATAAAAGTTTAAAAAAATGTCGTTTCCAGAAAAAACGAATTTTAGCCACGTTTTGGGGATTTTGCACCACCGTGCGTCGTTGGAATCGTATTGGAAGGAACATTTACCCAGCTTCGCGCGCAGTTCTGCAGCAAGGGATTCGTATATGGTGGTAGTTTGGACGGAATCGTGCCTGAGCTCGCCACTGCCTTCAGACGATTCTGACTCCCTCGTGCTTCGTCCATCGCTGCCTAAATTGCTGCGAGCCCTGCCGTCCAGAGAATTCACCCTGGCCAAATTGTCGGTGTGCGACGCAAGTGCCTTTAACTGGCCGCCCAGCAATTCGGCCGTCTCGACCGAGTCGCATCTAAAGTCAGGTAAATAAAATATTTGACTTCCTAGAAAATTCTGTCGGTAAATGAATAAATGTTACCTATAACCCGTTCAATTTCGTCGGGTTCAAGTTTACAAATTAAAAGATCGCAAGGGCGAAGCTCGTAGCCCAGAGCAAATTTAATGTGCCGTTCCGTATAATTGAGCCAGCGGTTTTTAATCTCTAATCGGCGGGGTACCATTGAATCGTCGGCGCGCAACCATTCACGACCTTTATTATTTTCCGTGAACTCAGCAAGAAATCGCGGCCAGCGAACTATCGCATGCCACGGAAAGCCGCATTCCCGAATGAACCATTTACCTGGTTCCGATCGAAACCGCCGATTCATGAATTAAATTGAGAGGCTTGTTGTATAACCCGCGGCTCCGTTACAGCGTCGGGAAATTATTACAGCGAATGTATTGCGGATAAAATGGAAAAGGGGGGAAAAAAGGAGCACAAGAAACGAGCTCTTCTCACGGGATGAAAAATACGGTAATCTTATTTCCAATGCCAAGGCTGTTCCGCACAACGATGGCATTAGCTTGTGTGAAAGCAGACTTGCGAACGTTATTAGCTGCTCGCTAGAATCGTGCAACGCGTTAATTAGCGAACGGGGCAAGTTATGTGGCAACTGAGATTTAGTCGCCAAACGGAGTAACGACCACAGGGTTATTTTTCATCTGTTCCACGATGTTCGTGAGATTATCGTATCGCTGCCGGACCCATCTGGCTGATACTTAATAGCAACGATCCAACGGGGAAACGGAACAGAATATTAACACATTTCCAGCGATCTGAGAAATCAGTGACGTACTCTGTACGAGGCGAGTAATTACCCATTAATTGGCGTTAACGCAGCTGATATTAATGTGCGAGCTGGTTGCACCGCAGGCCTCTGTTTAATTAGATCGCCGTGTTAATTTACGACGATAAATATTCCAGATCTTAACACCGGGCGAAAAGGAAAACTGGCCGAAAGACGTTACGGCCAAGCAAGGTCGTTAATGATCTCGGCGAATCAGTGCTTTATTATCACTCTGTGCCGTTTCTTTTTTGCGACACGCGAGAAACGACGACGTAATATCCCATTAATAATGGGGATGGTGACCTTGGGCGGGTAAAATCTTCGCTATAAAATTGAAGCTTATCGCTAACCTGTATGCGTGCACGTGGACAGGATTATTGGTGGCCGGATTTGGAAGCAGAAGAGTCGCGGCGACGACGTCCTCTCGTTGCACGGCTGCGAGCACAGCGTGTCCTGGCACCAAATGCTTCACTGCTGACCTCGTCGAGCCGCCTGGATGGACCGTCTGTATAATTTTCAGCCCCTTGTTGCTCACCTGGTGAACGTAAAACACGAGCGTTCAGCCGGTCGCCGCTTTAATAAGGACACCGTTTTAACGCCGACTTGGTCGGGCTCGTATAATCGCGAGGACAAGTTCGCGAAAAATTCTCTCGAGCATCGATGTACAAATCGATCGATGAAATTTTACAAGCGGCAAGGGTGCATCGGTAAGCGATCATTGGCCGCGATCGATTTCGATCAGAATTGCGGAAATTGTTGATTGAAGAACACGTTACTTCTAACGTGTAACTATGTGATTCATTTCCAATTATCGTACGGCTCGAAATTGAATCTTGATGGAAGTACTTAACGCCTTCGGTCGCACTTCGCTCGTGCAAATATGCGCCGCGAATGCATGGCTATGGTTACAGCTGCGATTAACATAGTTCAATTTTAATGAAGCCCCCGCGAAATTGCACATGCGGCATGGTTCAATGAGCAGCCTTATCATTGAGAAGAAAACGTTCTGCCGGTAACAATAGCGCAAGTTTTACATGCGTAAAACTATAATACAATTTCCATTTGGAAAGCAAATAATAACAGCGCCGCGATGAAAGTGAACATGATATTGTAAGAAAGAAAAAAAAATGGGAAAAAATGAGACTTTCTCTATTTTACGATCACGTTTTTAAGAGCATGCCTATGAGCATATCGATAGCTGTAGCATTGCTCGCCCCGAGGCGGTGGAAATTACTCGAGCGCAGTTCCATTAACAGCCGTGAGGATTCATTTACGAAGTGTACGAGTAATCGACTGATTTTCGACGTGCGTCGATCTTAAAAGTAATATGCCATTCGTTAAACGCAACACCCTTCCATGGGATCCAAAAGAATATAAGAAATGAAAATACCAATTCCATTCCTCTTAAAGAATAGCTAGGTAGAACAATATTGCCTAGTACGACGATATTAAGATGCACATATAATATACTCCTTTGCAGCCGAGCTGTTCCGCCCACACCCCGAAGACGCATGCACAGGATTGCAAGAAAATTGCAAAATCCTTGTGCTCGAATAATAATCAGTTCTGTCCCCGCGTCTGCGGTTTCGACGAAATCGGTCACAGAAAATGACACGGGGCAATTCTCGTCCGCCACTGTTCCTTGGCGACTGTTTATTAAAGCTGTCGCGATTGTTCCCTCGCGAAAATTCGGCTAAAATATTCCCAGAGCGAGCAGCCTCTCGCAACTGCCTGGCAATTACACTTGCACAACAATTAGGCGGCCCTCGGGGTGTTTCGAAATCGGTTTTTTTTTCTTCTTCTTCTTCTTACACCTTTTTGTCAGGTACACGTGCCTGCGGCGAATTAACACGTCCGCTAAAATACGCGCGGAACGATGTCCATTAAGATTGAACGGGTCGATAAAGTGTGCCTTTGTTTTCCAGGCGATAAAGTTTCGAGAAGTAAACGTGCGAAAAATTGCTGCCAGGTGTTCCTTAGGAATGTGAAATACATATTTTACAAGTTCAACATCTATCAGATAGAGGATTCGTTATTTCGGGCAGACCTTTAATGCAGCTGTCCTTGTGTAATGTATTCGCTCCTAAATATCTATATTAGTCTTACGATATACATATATTTCTCTATTATTCCTTATCTCCTTATTTCTGTATTATTCTCTATCTCTTTACCTCTGTATTACTCATTATCTACTAGTCACTTAAGGATTCATACGTACAAATATTTTTAAGTTCCGACATCACAAATACTCATCATGGAACCTTGTCACATCACCGCTTCCAAAATAACTAGTCATACTGCCTACAATTCGCCCTCACCATCCCTACTACATCCTTTCCAACACCCTATAAAAACCCAAGGTTCCCCGACTCCTCGCTAATTATTATCATACTCTAAGCCCAAGCTCACATCATACAAGTCCAAGCTCGTTCATTATTATCATACTCTAAGTCCAAGCTCACATCATACAAGTCCAAGCGCATTCATTATCATTCTTACAAGCCTAAGTGTTAATAAAATCTCTTAAAAACCGAAGTTGGAAGTTCATATTTTCTCTGTGTCCATTACATAACGATCTTTAAATGCTCTAGATTAGAATGAATGATTTGTCACGCTTTTGCCGGAAGCAAGTGTAAGACGAAAGAACGAATATTTGAATGGAAATTATTGGACATCGGATTTCGTGCGCAACGGGTACGTTGACGGCAATTTACTCGGTAATCACGGAATAACGAGGCACTTTTTAGCAAATTTCAATTGACATGCAACGGGAATGTCGAGCAACACGCCAGCTTAACGGTTGCAGGACAATTTCGGTGTCGTACGTTTATTTTCTCTTTCCCATATCGAACGCACCGGATGTATTAGCGTCGTGCTCGTTTCACCTAACATTCGGGTCAATGAATCTTTTATTACGCTTATCTAATTAACCTCGCCGCATCGGGTCTCTTATTAAAGCGAGTTGAAGAAAAGAAATGTAACATCGATTCAGCGAAATCGATCAAAACCTCCCGCGAAATCCTTCGCAATTATTATCGCCGAGAATTCAATCGAGAGACGTAAATAAAAAGGAAAATCGAAGGAAGCTAAAAGTTCATCGAAAGTTCGCTCGATTAACGAGCAGATTTATGGCGGAAGAAGATGTACGACGAAGATGAATCGCTTGACATCGTTCCAGGAACTTTTCCAACTTTCTGATGCAACAATTGGCTCGTGGCACGTTTTCGAAACAACAAAATCTAGGTTTCGAGGGGATCTCGACGCGCGAAGCTTTCCTAGAAGCAACACGGAACGAATTTTAAAACGCCATTATCCAATCCACGTTATTTCCTTGGCGTTCCAAATGGGACGACTGAAACGTATTAAGGATATAATAATAATAATAATATATTTCATTAATCAACGGGCTAGAGAACCCTTTAGTATACAGGGGATTGTGTCACGTAGAGAATAATAGTATCATATACAATATAAAGTAAAAACAGAATTACAGAGAAGAATAACAAATGAAATTGGATAAAATAATAATAAAGTAAAATAATAATAGAGTAGAACAGAATTTCAGAAAAAAATAACAATTGAGACAATTTGAAATAAAGTAAGATGCAATCAGATAAAGTGTAATGTAATAAGATAACATAAAATAAAATAAAATGAAGTGAAATGGGATACAGTGAGAAGATAGTTCTTGATTCCTAAAGACGGAAAAATTAATAACTGTTTACGATACAATTTACCGCGATTAAAACGGATTGCTTGAACGATATGAAGGAAGTCCCGAAAAAATTGAGGCAATTGCAAAATTTGTTCGCGTTGGTGCATAAGCGATTGAAGCAATTAAATTTCCCATAGAGAGTCCGGTGGGTGTTCGTGTAGAATAAAGTATGCTTCCTAGATTGAAAGGTGGGAACGTGGAATTGTAGTTCAGGAAGAATGTCGGAAAAAAGGATACTTCCACTATCGATATTTTTGCTGTTTTTCTGCATTCCAAATGTCCCCTCGAAGCAAACAAACAACGGCAGCCGAAACAAATCTGCGATGAAAGAAGCTAGAAGCGCGAATCGGCCAATAAACCGGTACCCTCGTTCAATTCCACAGGCATCCGGGGCCGCGAATTTGAAAAACAAGGGTTCCCGTAAGAATGCGCCCATGAGAAAATTCGACCATCGAGCTGATTTACATATCACGCCGGTTGTTTTCGTCTCGGCGAGACCCCGAAGGTCCAACGGGAGCCATTAATCCGAGGTCCAGCCGCAGCTCTTTTATTCGCATTATTCTCTGATCCGCGGAGAATTTCTCGGAAAAATACGAGCGCTCTCGAGGAAGCTGATAATCGCCGCAGACAGGTCGAGGCCTGGCGATTCTGGTATGTAGGCTGAGGTCATAAATTGGTGATTTTTATTCGACCTGCAGGCCTGCTCGCTTTCACTGCCGGCCGATGGACACGCGCGTTTCAAACGAAACGAAGCGAAGAAGCGTGGCCGCGCCTCCCCCCTTTCTGACCCCGACAATTAGTTCTCGTTTTCGCGATATTTTCGACCACGAAACCGGATCTTCGAAATGGTACCACTCACCTGCAGCGTGACCTTGAAAGGCTCCTGAAGCCGTTCCCGCTCGAGCAGGTAAGCTATGGCACCGGGCATCGCGTCCACCCCCTTGGCCTCCCTCGCTCCCAGGTACCAAACGTAGTACGAACTCTTCTTGACATCCTTGCCGCTCCTCAGACGCAGGGCCATCACTCACTGTGAAAGACGAAGGAAAGGGATATCGTTCGTTAATATCGACTCGATGCTTTTCACCACTCAAAAGTTTCGGGATCGATATTTTAGGGCGTTGCTTAAAGGGCAAAGGTAGGTACCGTTGCGGCATAGGTACATGTGGAAATACCGCGCCAAAGTAGGAGGTATTACTGTACGAATAAAATCGTTGGAGGCATTTTAGTGTGGTATTTGAATTTTAAGAGAATACGGTGGTGTTAAGTAGTTTAGAGTGATGTCAGGAAATTGCAAATGCTATACCGTGGTGTAGGACTATAAAATTGCCGTGGTAAAAAGTAGGAGGACTGATTTTAAGTACTTTGAAATAGCCTTCATTGGAGAAAGGCTACCTTGCACGGGGAAAATATGAACGGTATCTATTTTCATCGACTTCCAAAACAACAAGGGATTTAATTAAATATTCACAGGATACTGGTTTCACGACAGAGAAAAGAGTATCGGTGCCTTTATTGGACACGTGTAACCTTTGCGTATAGCACGAATAATCTCAAGGTTCTCGGTAGTTAATCGAATGCATTGCTCAAGTATCGTGGTCGTACATTATCTTTCACCGTGACACGGTAATTACTGAAACTCTTGTTACCAAAGTCTCGTCTTATTGGAAACGCAGCCTGTCTATAACGTTTCCCCGGTGCAAAAAACGACGATTTTCCACGGGGCGAGCTTCGCCTCCGTGGCTGACTGGCGAAGAACACGAACGGGTTGTCTGTTCATCCGCTTCCTCAATTACTTTCACGCTTAAACCCGTTTTCTACGTTAACTGTCTCGCGAAGAATCGCTTCCCACCGATCTGCATCGCGTCGATAGCGTAGCTGTGGCGAACGATATCCCAGGAACCGGAACAGAACGGTGTTCAGGATCAATGTCGAGATTATCGATTACTTTTTTCCCCAGGATAAACGTGTATCGAACAAGATTTCCAATCTGTAGCCACTGAAACTTAAATGTGGAATACCTTTCTCTGCTTTCCGATAACAAATTGACGTCGATACCTCGCGCAACGTGTTTGGACAACGCGTGTTCGAATGAACGCGATTTCAGAAAGTAATGAACTTTTGCCTCTCAGGATGGACGAACTTGAACCGTCCGATATGCACGCGATCGAAGCATGCGAAATTGCGCACGATACCGCCGCGGCACGGTACACATTTCTTCCCCCTATTTATGTATTACACGCGTTTCGAAATCTTATACGCCGGCGTGTAGCCGTAAATATGTAATAGGTACGCTTTACTTACGGGCACAGCACCGTTTACAACGAGAGTTATGTTTCTGTTAACGATAAATTGCATTCGGTTATCTGGCCACGTAGCATCGAGCGTGCGACTCCTGATTTAATAGTCCCGTCGACGTTTCCATGAAACTCCATTGCAATTATTATCGGTGCTGTTCGAAATTTCGTGCACGTCCCAGGATCGAGACTTTCGAAGCCGCGACAGATTCAGTATTATATTCAGGAAACCCGTGAACCCATTTTCATGTCTTCTTTGCACCAGGTCTGTTCAAATTCAATGACAACCACGTTATCTCAGTTACGCGTCACGCAGACAATTGAAACTCGACTCTTGTACAATTGTTACAGGCGAACGTGTGTTCGCCTCCTCGAGCCGTGCATAGGATTATCGAAAGTTGAACGAAATGAATATTGAAGAGGCACAAAAACTGACCAGCGGCGAACGGGTCCGGGATGCTTCGAGCTCGCGGCGATTTTCGCTGGAATTAAGCAACACAGCGCGACGAAGGCAACGGGTCTTCTGTAAGCGGACGGCGACGGCGGGTTTCGGTGAGCAGAGGAACAAGTTGTACGGTACGTACGGCCCACGTACGTATTCGCAGCATGCACACCGTATCTATATATGTATGTACACGAATCCTGGCCAGCACACCACCGACAAGAAAGAAGAGACGCCTCTCTCGACCGATCTGACAGCTGCTCGCCAAATCGCCAACACTTTTCTCCAAGCTGTCGCAAACGTCCACGCGAAACACGATGCCCGTGTGCAACCGCGGCTGCGTTTCGTATCGCGTTCAGCAGTGGATCAACGGAACGATGCCGGGGTCCGCACGAGTTTGGTTGCACCCTGGGACCAGCAGAAATGAACCCCCCAAGAAGCAGAAGAAATCCAGACAATCTCCTGTATCCTGTGCGTAGTACGAAGGCGTCGCTCGCTCGAATTCTTCACTTGCCAACGACGCGGCGCGAGTTGTTTCGCGCGTACCTAACCATCACGGGATACTGACTCCACGGCGGAGATCCTCCACGAAGAGCTCGAGTGAAATGCGGACGAAGGGAGAGTGAGCGAGAGAGAAAGGCTGAACGAGCTGGCGAGCGTGGAAAAGAGAGAAAGGCGACTCGAGTCGAGCCTTATGCCTGGTCCCTCGCTGAGGCCCCTCTCGTTCCTTTCGAATGCCCGTTTCGACGGGTCTTGATCTTCTCTACGTCTCTCTTTTTCCCTCTCCTATCTCTCTTCTATATCTCTTTCAGACGAACCGCCACACCTTGTGTCGAGATCGGCTCGCGATCGCCGGTAACGCGTTCTCTGCCAGCAGCCTCGAACTAACCGGACGGTTTTCTGTCCTGAATTTTAGTCCCGGGGCCTCTCGCGGAACGGAGACAGACCGGGAAAGGGGGGGAAGAGAGTTGCGCAGGGGACGCCGAGTGGTGGGGGAACTGGGCCCCTTCTCCTTTCCCTCTTTCTCTGTCTTTCTACCTTTCCACCGGCTTCGTGCCTGCCTGTTTTAGTCTCCTCGATGCGCATTGCCTCTGCCAGAGGATGGCAGGTTAAGAGCCAGGCAGGTAGAAAGGCTCATTGATTAGCGATGGGGAGAACACGCGGCCGGTGTCGATTGTTCTCTCTGTCTCTCTAAATGTTCTCGCGACGGGCCCAACGCTGATTAGTTGGCTGATCAGGTTTTACGTATCGGGGACTGAACTGTTCGTTCGTTGGCCACTTGAACGCTTATGTCCACGCGTGATCTAGGATGAACGATGCCGATCTTAGACGTTGAATCAGAAATTCTTCAATGAAACGATAGTCACCGGAGTGTGCAAGCCTGGTGAAGGTTTGCCGATACCACCTGATCGCTTCTTAGCTTTAGCTGGCGTCGAATTAAAGAATATTCAAATCGGTGGACGGAGCTTCCCAGTGGATGTAATATCAGATCGGTGCCATCACTACGGCGAACGTAAGCAACAGGCCCATGGCGAACGATTCCTCCTCTGCACACAACTAGCGCCATCTCAGTCCCATTGCTGCCTACCCGTTCCCTCTGATGTTCCGTATATCTGTTTCTCCTCGTCCGACGCGAAGCGGTTCCCCAATACGATTTTCTACCGTCGAGGCCTCCAACGGGGACCATGCCCCCTCCACCTACGCGCTTATATAGATACTCTTCGACTCGCTTAACCCGATGCCAGGTGCCTCTATAGGGTGTACCGATTAACGAGGGATCAACCAGATCAAAGGGTTCGGCCGATCCTCACCGCGATGGTAATCTTATTGGTGTCGGGCCCGTTTAGTAGACACCTAAAAAGCGAAGCGATTCGTGTCACTACTGCACCTTTAATAGTTCAACTTAATAAATAAAGATATCTTCGAACGATGTAACGCTTGCTTCCTGGAAAGAAGTGGAAGTATCGGGAATAACTCTGTTTTATATCTGGAATGAAATTTGCTGTCGTGTCAGATGAAATTGAAAACTCGCGGGTTTCGAGAATTTCCTGTGGCCACACTGCGGCACACGCTTATGAATAAGAATTTCATGCAATTAAACGTAGCAGAGAATTGCCAGCTTGTGTGGTCTTATTAATCGAGGGTCGAAGAAGAGGCTGCGAAGGTGGGACGCGTGAGCGTTCAGGATTGCGAGTGCACGGTTGTTCGAATAATGATATCATCCAGCCCTGGTAATCCGAACGCATATTATATTGCACGAGCAGCAGAGAATCTGCGTCGAAAAACCGGAAATTATTTTGATACTCGAAGAAATGAAATATTGCGGGCGGCGAGTCGATTAATCGTAAGCATACTGTCGTCGACAAATACAAATCCGAGTTGACGCCAACTCCAAAAATTTAAGAAAAAATAAACGACTGTTCGACAGCTGCGACTAAGGGTTCGCCTAGAGCAAAAGCAATTTCATCGTCATGTCTCGCGGCATAACGTCATCCATAATTCATAGATACCATGAACATTACACGAGCGTCGCAAAAAAGCGTATTTATAGAAAGCTCCCTCGCGGCTTTTACAATTTCTTGCGCGGCGAAGGCCGAATTCATATTCATCCGCGTCAGACGATCATTCTGTTCAGGGTCGTACGAGTTTCATCGATACTAATGACTCTATTTCTTCTGCACGATCATTCCAGTTGCGCGCACGTGCCACATGCTGATAGAAAGTTTGCAGGTGTTTTTTCTTTCCTCCTTTCGGCCTAACGTTCGTCGTCCTGTTACGCAATTGCCCACATTAATCCACGCTTAACGCCGTTCAATTCGTTCGACAGATCATCGAGGACAGATTGGTCGCGAGAAATTCTCCGGATAAGGTGAACCTTCCCCTGCACAAGGCTGGGGTTAGCCTACCTCCCTGGGTTTGCACGTGAAGCTGCATCGATATCTCTTGACCGCCGAAACCGCGAGCCATAAAAATGGTGGCACGGATCAAATAAAGAAGCAAGAACTTCTTGGTTCTCCAGTAGAGTCAGCCGTGCGTGCACAGCCCTTTGGCATCTTCAGATATTGTTGGAAGTTTGGAAATGGAAATGAATACCAATTTTATCCCTTTTTTTTTAACTTCATATGAAGAAGTTATTTAAGAAGAATTAAACCCCTTTTTTTTATATATATTTTTGCTTCTTTCAAGCCGATAGTGTCCTCTTCGGTGTCGAAGTCAGCTTTGCCACGATATACGGCTGCAGTTGGAACTTTCGCTGCCATTCGAGTCGGCGCATAGCATGGATTTTCACCCGTGCTCGCCACGGGGTGTATCATTGGCAATACGTGATACAAGGATTTCGTTTTGTACGCTGTGGTCGGTGCGTATATGGAACTATGCTGCGGTTAGCTATCAGAGAACGCATCGGCCCGATTCGTAATTACCTGGCGTTGATTTGACCCCGCGATATTTGTTAAAATATAGGAATATCATTTTTCGTTTCTTGCAATTAATCCCCATTTTAATTTTCAACTATAGTACTGCTGTATCGTTCGAGTATTGGAGTGTCCGAGTAGTTGTGGGCTTGGACAATCGAGTAGATCTCCAAAGAAAATTGTCTGAATGTCTTTTCTTTTGGTAGTCCAAAAATGTTTAATACAATATTTAATTGGTTAGCGATTAATCAATGACGAAACACCAATTCACGTTCATAGAACGTACGCGAGAAGCATCGTTAATGACGAATGGCATTAACCTGGCACGCGCAGATTAGTTAAGAATATAAATGACAGGCGAAGCTAAAACTAAACCTCGTCGTTTATCTTTATTACATATTCAGGTCAGTTCGTGTATGAGACGATTTGCAGGGACGTGCTGCACATAGACTGCATAGAAGACATTCAAATCGAATAGGGGGACACAGGAACAAATATTTCACTCTCTGTCTTTTAACACGTTGAGTGCCACGTCAGGCATCGGTGACTGACACTAAACTTTCCGTTCAGGCCGCGTCAGTCATCGGTGACTGACATTCAACTTTTCGTTCAGGCGTCGCTGTTTCACAGTGTTAAGCTACGCCACGGTGCGCCGTCGCGCGTGTCGCGTCGTGTGGCCTAAACGGAAAGCGAGGCAAAACCGGCGTGGCACTCAACGTGTTAAACAAAGTTCAACGAAACGTCGAGAAACCAACGATTCCTCCTCCACATAAATGTAACAGACCCGAATAATTAATAAATATTACGGTCGAGCTAAAAAATGCCTATCTAATTGCTGCTCCAAGATGATTCACGTCTATCAAGATTCAATTTAACTTGCAAATCGTAGAAGGGCAATTATTTTATACCGAGTGGCAGGGAGAGGGAAGGAAAGAGTGAAGTAGAGGGAAGAATGGAGATAGACAGAAGTCAATTGGAACGAAAATCTACAGTATTCACCCGCAATAAGTTGCTCAATCCGCGAGTATCGATTTGCAAACGCGATCGAGCGTATCTGATCGCGCGATGACGAAAACGGGCTGAGCAGAAATTCGAACTAGATCTTGGAACATATTGTTTATTCGGGTCACCCGATATAAGAGCACACCTCCGCCGCAAATGCTAACCAGATTCGCTAAGTAAGTATCGTCGGCGAACTTGCAGAGGCTCGGAGGAGCTTGATGTAAATCTGTGTATAAAAGTGGAGATAAATTTCAGAAATTCGGCGAGCGAAATATCATTTGTAATTTGAGTATGGTCGAGCTTTCTGTTATTCAATATCGCGTGCAAGATTTAGTCGGATTAATTGTAGAAATGAAGAGGACATGTTACGTACAATATATGATTAAAGTAATTGACCATAATAAAATAAATGACCAGATAAGATGTACACGTATAAGATGTACAATGTTTGCATAAATAATATATGTATGCTGTGCTTGGATTATGATGCACCGTCACTGGCAAGTGGTGAAAAGGATTATTCTCCTATTAGAATGGTAATCGTTGCTTTCTACCACATCTGTCGAATAATAACTGTAATGAGCCCCTAACCGACAGACCATAGTATACGTGTACAAGTATGAAAGGAAGTAGGTGCTGCGCGAGAAAAGCGGTGAACCCCCGATCCCTGTAATTTGAAAAGCTTCGTCCAATCGATTGGAAAGCAACGGGCGATAATAATAACTAGGTATTATGTTTATCTCATTAATTCGGCAGGAAAATAAAAATGGAACGGCACGATAATGATAGAAGCAAATGTAAATTAAGCTCTGAACTCTAACCGCTCTCTAAGCCGCGGATAATTTGCACCTTTGTGAATGACTAGGTGGAACAAGATCTTAACGAATGGTATGCGTGTTCTCTCCGGTTCGATGGAATGCGAAACACGTTTTCCGAGCAAAATCCAACGGGACCGACGTCGATACGCGGCGAAGAAAAGGAATACGAAAAGGGAGAAGATGCGCGGGAAAAAAACAGTTTTGCTCGCCGGTGTGGAAACGACGCGACGGGACAATTTACTTAAGTAGCCTACACGGCTGATGCCCGTTGTTCAGGCTGACATCTCATTAAATGATAGTCAAAGGAGTGCTTCCACGCTATTGTTTCCTCGCGCCCATCGTTCCGCGGTGTTTAATGCCTCGATAGTCAAGTACATTTCTATACGCGAATACTTGGACAGTTGGATATTCGTACATTTGAGTGCTCCACTGATTAAGAACTTGAGCGCTCAAATATGTATGTACTTACTCGAGTACCTGAATACGCAAGCACTTAAGCTCTCGAGTGGCCAAGTACCTGTGCGCATCGGTGTCCTGTAACACTTTAGTGCCGTAACAAGTAATGTCACAGCGAATTTCTATCGACAAACATAACGCATACCACAGTCTATATGTCTCATTTTTTCCTCAGATCTTTCTTTTTCTAAGCATATCTTAGTTACTTCTATATCAGCTTTCCGTACTCTTGGCTTCATTCACAGGGTCTCTAAGCACTTTAAGAATGTTAATACCATCAAAGTTTTGTACTGCTCCTTAGTTCGGTCTCGTTTGGAATATGGTGCGATTGTCTGGTCACCACATCATCGCTACCTCTGCCCCAAACTTGAAAGCGTGCAACATAATTTTTTGCGTTTGGCTTCCCGTAAGCTTAATTGTAGTATGTCTCGACATGATCATAACTATTCGCCTGCTATATCTAGCCTTAACATCTTATCCCTTGAAGATCGTAGAATAGTATTTGATCTTATTTTTGCCTTTAAAATATTAAATGGTCTCTCCTGCTGTCCTGATATCTTAACCAAATTTTATTTAAATACATCTCGGCCATCTCTGAGACACCACTTAATATTTCGTACCGAAGCTCATAGGACGGTTTACGGCCAGTTTAATTGTCTAAATAGAATCTTTATCAATGTCAATAGATTTTACCTTTTTCTCAATTTCTCGTCCTCACTTAGTACTTTTAGAAATAATGCTATGCGAATTCTGGCCTCTTACGACTCTTCTGTATAATCTAACTGTTGTATTTTATTGCCTTTATATTAATGTGTTCACCAAAGGGTTAAAACCCGTATACTAATAAATAAATAAATAAATAAATAAATATGATATAATGACCAACTAAGCGACAGTTCTTGTTGACGCAATTATAATCATACCGTTACATTGTGCGACCCATTTACCGCGCCAATAAAATTGTAACGAAACGGAGACTACGTTTCCGCGACGTCGACGCTTCTTTCGGCAGAGCATATAAATCGAGCGGTACAGTTACTCTTCTATGAACTATTAACCACCGATCAGGATATACGAAACGACATATTTTTTAATGGCATATACCATCCGTAAGCATCGCGCTCGACCGTCGAAGGAAGTTCAATCTCATCAAAGTAACGGCTCACGACGATTACACCGGCAGTACGCTCTGAAACTCATGGAAACGAACTTACGTAATTCCACGTAACGTTCTCTGCTGTCTAATGGCGGGTTAATGTCCAGGGGAAAGATAGGGAAAACAGGAAAAGGACACGTGTGCCCACCGTGTGCACGGTACAATGGCAGTGAGAAAGTAAATGGTCCCGGTAAAACGTACAATCAGCCGTGATAAGATGACACCCGGCATCCATCGACACAATATTTCCTAGCAAACTAATCACTGATTAAGACACTATCTTTCCGACGATACTTTTCCTCTTAAACATTCCGCCTTTCTATATCAGATCAGAACGAGCAATTTCTCTTATCTTTCATCGTATCAAAGTTTCGCCAAGTATTTGGGTGCAATATTTAAGCAGCTCGTTCGCTTTACGCGAGATCTAATAATTTGATGTTTGTCTTTTATTTTTCCACGTGCGAGAAGAACTTGATCCGTGTGGGTAAAAATATTAACTGAGTGTCCGATGGCTCGTGTAGTCCTTTCGCGTGATTAAACGTCGGGAAAATTTGTCTAACAGTACCGTGAAGAGGATGTAGAAAGTTGCGATGTGATGTAATGTTAAAGCATAGCATTAATACATCACGAGATTCATGGGACTTTTAGGAAGTGACCAGATAACAGCATCTCGTGTATGATGATTTTCTTTTACCTACATTTATCTGTGTATGGAAGTATTTATCATTGCATAATTGGCCTATTGCGAGATCTCGGCGTTGACAAGACGGATCAAACGAATTCGTAACGTTACGCGTAGGAAAAAATGTAAAAAATCGCAGCCTATTTGCTCGACGCTTTTATCATATATTTAACAATTGTATCGCAAAAGAACAAGCGATAGAATTGGTAAATGTATGATAAATAACATCGATTGCCCAGGTCTCACCACGAGGAGGTTGCTGCGAATGGAGACCCGCCCGGTCCTAATCGCGCTCCAACCACCATCTATTTAAAAAAATTATTATTTACAAATTAAGCGCTACTTCAATGCAAACGTGCAAAATAACAATGGAAGGAAGTATTAAGCCAAATGATTTTAACGCAGACTGAAAATAGAAAATCTCATAAACCTAAATCAATTAAAAAATTAGCTTATAGATTGTTTACGTGAGTAAAATGCATTAAAATAAATAATTGCAGCGAAAGCTGGAAATAAAAATTCGCTCAAACCTTTGGGGGTAAAGAATGCAAATTATAATACACATTAGCTTCTAGTCAGTTTAAGTGAATAGAATGTTTAAAAATGATTAATTATGGCGAAGGCTGAAAAGAAAAATTCTGTTAGACCTGACTTAGACTTAGTGAGACCTAAAGAATAAAGATCATAATATAAATTAGCATGCACGTAGTTCAAATAAATCATACCCATACTCAAGGTAAATTGAGCCTTAACTTAAAACATCCTACCTGACTAAAAAGCTAATTCAATTTGGAAATTGCCTGGCTATTTACAAAATGATTTAATTTACAAATATCCTACTTAATTGAAAATCTGAAGGGATATAAAGGGAGGGGCAAGGGATATTTCGTGATGAATCTTGATGTTCTTTCATGGCAGTTGTGATCATGCACCTGAAACACACGAAAGCACCTGCCTGACTAAAAATTTATCTTAACTTAAACGTTGCCTGCCTAATTAAAAAGCTAATTTCATTTGGAATTGCTTGCCTAATTATAAAGCTACTGCCTGCCTATTTAAAAAATAATTTAGTTTACTAACAGCCACCCTAAATAAAAACTTAACGTTATTTAAAAATGGCCTGCCTGATTGAAAATCTTAAAGGGATATAAAGAAGGGGAAAGGGATCTTCTTTCATTAAAATCGTGATCGTGCAACCTGAAACAGATCAAAGTTCATAAGAAGTTAGTGATATTTCTTAGGTATGACAGTGCGATTGCTTCTCTCATTTCGTGTTAAATAATCTTTCCTATTGCTTCAATTTGTAATGCTCCACTTCAACTCCGAAAGTGTTTATACTTTTCTTAGTTTATATATATCGATGATTCGATGCATTTAGCAGTCGCAGAAACTGTAACAAATTTATTTATTGAATTAATAATAATGACAAACGCACAATTAAATACCAAGCATGTTCGACGCGAATGCGCATCATTTCCTTTGGATCATATGATTTCCTTCGATTTATTTAATCCATACAACATCACTCTTGAACCTCTGATTACTTACCGATTGCAATGTATGTTATTTAGTATACTTGAGGTAATATTCTATTATATTGACATCTCCTTTAACTTAACATTTCTGTAACAAACTTATTTATGAGAGTAGCGTTTGTGAAAAAAATAATACAGTAGTAAAAAGGGAGCAGGTTCCTCCAAAATGCAAATATGCTGAATAATTATGAATTAGAAATACAAACATTTACTTAAATACTAAGATGAAACAACTCGTTTTTAGTGGTAATAAAAAAGAGAGAGGCAAAGAAGAATAATACATTAGAACATTAAACAAATTCAATAGACAGAGGGGCATTCTGCTTTTAATTATCGTCCACTTGTTATAAGCGCGATTGAAAACCGTAAGTGGATTATCTCTTTCTTTCGCAACACTAATTTACTGCATTACTTGCAAACTCAACCGCGTATGGTGCTTCATTATCTCTAATATACTATTTCGTACATATTAAAAAAATAGGAAAAGAAAAAATTGTAATTCACTGCACCCATCGTTTTTAATTCGCAACACTAATAACGGAGAAGTCATGATAGTCGCATCGAGGACTACCATCGAAGCAATCACCTTATGCGGCTTTAATAGCTGCCTTTAGTGATTCAGGAACCAATTTGGGCATTTTATTGTGGTCGCAACGCTACTTAAAAATCGCGATCATTTGTCATCGCAACACTATATGAAAATCTAAAAAAGATATTCGCGATAGGAAAATATCGCAGTACTGTAAATGCTATTTAAATACCTGTGTAGAAAAGGAACACGAAAATTATTATCGCAACGCTAGAAGCAAGTATATATCGCGAGTATAATTTAATATAAAGGCAACTCTAATGCAAACCGTATTCAATCGTACGCGACGCTAATAAAAATCGCGATTTGCCCAATACGATGATGAGTGCTGGAAAAACAATAAACTACAACTACAGCATACAAAAGCGAGCATAGTGACAAAATAGTAAGAAAGAATGGCTCTCCATCCAAAGGATGCAGTGCCATTGGTAGTTGCCCTCTTGAGCGACAGTTTGTCGGGCCTCTTCGGCATTTAGCTTCTTCTTTTCTTCGAGCGCAATGCTCGCTGAAACTTAGTCTAGGCTCGAGACTCTATTCGCAAAAAAATAAAAATAAAATAAAAATCTAAACCGCGTAGCTAAATGGAACACACGTGGACGAATCACGATCAAATACAATCGTAAAAATTGCGATTATGGAAAATCACAATGATTACGATTAAAATTGTAATCGATCTTCGCCTACACGTGCAGCCTCGAGCATAACGTAGCACGTTCGTTTCGGAGCCAAATCGCGAACGCGACCGCGAAAAATTCGAAAAATCGATGGGCAAAGCCAGGGGCGAACGCATTTTCGTTCGCGCCACAGCTTCACCGTCGACTTTTCAAATCAGATTTCCTGAAACAGGTTGAACACGCGAAATGTTGCCTACCCGACCAGAGACTGTGTCAACCTGCCCGGCCCTACCTACTTATATCTATCAGGCACACCAGAAGGTATACTACCTATCCTACCTAGACCTATATTTCAAAAATGGCAAAGCATTCACACAAACACACATCATTCCACGTTTCTCAATCAAACACTCGGGTGCAAGAGCCTACACTAGAGAGACGTCCCGGGACGCCCCCGACACCCGAGCTTGGCATACAATCATTCACACTCTAAGGGTACGTACCAATTCCTGAAATCGGCTGACAAAAGCTAGCGACCATTGCGTAAATGGGCGTAAACGTATATGCTTGTGCATTACTTTCGTATAAAATATTGATTGTTCAAATATATTGTACACTTTCTTTCAACCAAGTATACTTGGTTCGTATAGTACTCTATTCGTTGCTATATTTTCCTAACTCGTTATGGTATTCAATGTATATTTGCAATTGCAAAACATATTGCTATTCGTGAAATCGTAGTATTAATACTACTTATATAAATTCCCGAGCCGACGCAATTCCACAGCCTAACCACATACACACAAAATGTGGAAAATACGTCGTGCACGGTGCACTAGCAAATGTCAGCCGCTAAACATTGTTATAAATTTAAAAACATATGATCATCGTGCCCATTGCCTTTCACTCACCCAAGTAGCACCTGGGCACGTGAGTGAGTTCCTGGCAATGAACACGGCAGGGGTTAAACCTGAAAATCCTGATCTAAAAAGATGATTAGTACACGTAAAATTGCAATAGGTAATAGTATACTTTACTTTCAATCTCTTTAAAAATGACTCGACTTCGTAATTTATGAAATATCCATAAAGACTCGACACTTACTGATAAATAATTGATTTATTAAAGGAAATGACTGTCATTGAAACTGAATTTACTAGAATAAGTAATGCAATTATGAAACAAATGCAACTATTTACTTGAAAAATGGACAAGCTATTAAATAAGCCGCGGGTGATTCCTTAATCGAAGCAAATTGTTCAAGATAGCTACTCCGATTTGAAAATCTACCCGTATACAGAGTGCCTTCTTGTACACAATGTGTAATAAATTTCATTCGAAATGGACTCGACTATAGCATATGAAAATTAATATTAAATGCTATCATAGGCTATGCATATGCAATGCTGAGTTTAATACACGTATCGCTATACTTATTTATTTTAATACATGATTACTGTAATCATGAAAAACTTGCAGTAACGAAGTCGGAGGGTGTCCGACTTCTGCACTGCTCAACAGTGAAAACAAATTTCAATTGATTATAAATGAAATTATAAATTTAATATACAATGTCCTGAAAGTATGTGCATTTCTTCAATATATTTATTCATGTCATCATATATTTTAATCGAAATAGAACAGCCTACACGAACAATATTTATTTGAATAAGAAGTATTTCTATGATTCTTAATTTTTTTATATCAAAAAACGCGGAGTACAAGAAGGCAGATCTAACCTCGTATAAGATATAATAAACAAGAAAATACTGGCGGTCACTATGCTCGCAAAACTACTAAAAAATACAACCGGCCACCCGTGCCGCTTCGGACCAATCGTCCTACGGCATGATTGGGGACCGGAGGAACCAAAAAGCATGCGACTCACCACCTCGTTGATTGCAGAAGCAGGGGAAATGATTGTAGAAGACACCAGAAACATCACCGAGGCAGCTCAGTTGGACTCAATCGTCAGGAAGTGTGCAAACTGTAACTAAATAAAACCGCAAAGAACAATAAAATCTACTGCTAAATCTGCATAATTTAATTCTTCATAGGAAACTGAGAATTGTTTAAAAGATACTTACATTTCTCGCTTTCAGTGCCGTCTAAAGCATCCCCTTCAGTGATGCACTGACTCTACTCCGATAGCGAATATAAAAGAGAAAAAAAGAGAAAAGACTGTGTACGCGACCGCAAACTATATCGGCGAACAAATTAAGATTCTACTTTCGCGATTGCAATAATTGATAAGGGGCACCGGTGCTCCGATAATAGTATTAATAACTAGTACGTGCAAAGAACTGTCTCTACAATCGCGTGTAGCTAAGGTGTGAACGAAGATTTAAGCAGAGTCACTTGCTCTGAAAAAGTTAGAAAACTTCGGAGCAAACACTGACTCTACCGACCGCATTGCGCGCGGTCACAAAATTTTCTGAAAGAAGAAATGTTCATCCTATCCAGTGTTTGTTATCATCATTAACGAAACATTCCAATTGCAAGAAAATCTAATTGCTTTTGTATATATTTTAAGTGTTGCTGTTTCATCTTAGTACCAGTCACAGATCGTATAAAACCAATATGAAAATATAATTAAAATGCTCACATACAAAGGCCTTGGTTGCATTGAATTATTAGGCTTCATTGTAGCTATTGGCTTACTCTATTCCATATAGTTAACTCTCTCTATACTCCTGTAACAAAAATTAACAAAGAAATGAAACAAGTGCACAAAAGTAATGATAATTGTGATATACTGAAGCTACAATTAAATTATTAAACGTTACCGATTAAATAGCTAACGTTACGCACCTCACTGAGATGTCTCCCCTATGTTTTGTCAGCACGGCGTCAAGTACTAGAATGACAACCTTCGCCATCGTCCTTTGCCGTTCGGCTATGTTCGACATCCGACTAAAGCCAAACAACATTTTTGTTTACGGTCGCTTGCGTTTCCTAGAAATATTTCAACGCATACGTTACTTGTTAAGCGTTTTTTTTTGTTTCGCGATAAATTGTCGATGTTTTCCAGGAAAAGCAAGCTTCCCGACCACGGGCAGAAACAACAAAGAAATAAACAGCAAATAATGGCTTGTATTATGTTACTACTTGTCTACAACACGACTGTATATCATACAGGCGTTATACGTGGTATGAATTATAATTTAATAGAGATATATTGCTAAAATTCTACTTATTTCGACACAAAATTTGAGGAACGCTTACCTGTCAGCGAGAAGTTGATTTAACAATATGGCGCCGCGTCACTCTGCTCCGGCGCAATCCCGTTTGAAAGTGTCGCGTTCGCGCCATTCCTGATTCAAAGCAAGCGAAAGATACGACATGGAACGGAATCCAACTGAAATTAGAGACAAATGTATTAAGAATCGTCAATATTATAATAATATTGCTGGAAACTGCAGAATATATTGCAAGACAATGGAACTTGGAGCTGAAATATGTATATCTATACGTAGAAGTAGCGTTAGACACAAAAAATGAACGTTGGGCGAGTCCACTTACTACGCAATGTTTTCTCACGTTCTACTAAAATATGACTTAACATTAACAAAAAACACTACAGAACTCTCAGGAGACGGGAAATGAAAACAATTGATATAATATTATGCCTCTAGGAATATGTTAGACTATGTGACATACCTTAATTCGTCGGACACTCTGAACACGTCTAGTCACTACGAGATCCGTTGGGCGAAAGAGGCAAAATTTTGAAATGAAATGCGGTAATTGGCTGGTAACTGAGGGGGTGGCGGGGGCGGGGGGAGGTGGGGTTCTTTCTTTAAGGCCGATGTTTTTTGAATATCGTGTCGACGCCAATGGAATGAAATTGATATAGGAGATAAATGATTTACACGTGGACAAATAATAATTTAATCGAGATATATTACCAGTATTCGTGCAATTTTACTTATTTATGGCAGGAATTTGAGAAATCCTTACCTGTCAATCAGATCGTTTGACACTTCGGCATGGCTTGGCGCCATTATGCTATTGCGCATTCCCACTTGTCAGATTCTCGAAGCAAGCAAAAGGGACGCCATGGAACAGAATCGAACTGAATTTAGAGATAAATATATTAAGAATAATCAATATTATAATAATATTGCTAGGAACTGCGGAATATATTGCAAGATAATGAAATTCAGAGCTGAAATACGTATACGCATACGTAAAAGATGATACGTATATGCATACGCGAGTCGATTTGAAAATGCACGCCCCGCGATGTGATTCCGTTCACAGCACAATATTTTCTTAATTACTTGCAAAATATTCATTAATATTAACAAAGAAACTACACCAAACTTGATAGACGGGGCAATGAATACATTGTATATAATTTCCAGCCTTCAAGAATATATTAGACTATGTGACATACCTTATTTTGACAGACACTCTGAACACGTCAAATCACTACGAGATCCGTTGGGCGAAAGAGGCAGATTTTTGAAATACATTGCGCTAATTGGCTGGTAACTGGGTAGGTGGTGGGGGGTGTTGTTCTCTCTCTAAGGCGGGTGTTTTTTGAATATCCTGTCGATCTGAATATTTTTTATTACAAGTGTTACAGTATGGATGTTAGTCGAATAGTGGGATACAAATATATTTATTAGTAATAATAAACACCTCTGTGTAATAAAATGTGTGCAATGTTTGTTACACTATAGAATAAGTAAACTATTTCCGTCAAAATAATATTTGTCTTGCCTTAACTTTATTTAAATTACAATTCTTATCGTAGTGAGCATTCAGATCCATGTCTAGAATCTTTGGCACAGCATCGACGAGATATAAGAATCCATATATCTCATCTGTGGAAATTTCTTCCCTAATTCCCCCCCTAGCATTCACATATATTTATGTTACTGTTCACTTTGAAACAGAATCCGAATTGGTAACAATTTTCACATAGTTTTTAAATCGTATTGAGTTCGCATTCGAAATGCACGTTTGTTGGATTATAAATTTAATGGCTTGCTATTGACACCCTTTCTCTTTTCCTTTCTTTTTGAAAGAATAATAATGTGAGCTCGCGAATAAAATAAACGAGATTATTTAAACGCTTACCCGTTTACAGATAATATAATATTTTTAAATAAACCGAAGGATTTTGAACTGACCAAAATTTCGTTCTCTTCGTTAATCCAGGGGGCAGTACGATTCGATAATAGTTCCGCCATCTGGTGATATGCATCGTTGTTCGGCGTCAAACAGATTTTTGAATTACAACCATGGTGTTTGATCCACAACCGTTGTGAGATGCGATAAAATTGAAAAAAGATTGGCCACTAATTGTAAGTATGATGGTCAAGACAGGGAAAAAATTTGAGAAGGTGGAAGTTCCCGCAAAAGAGAGACATTAGTTCGAGAAGGAATTAAAGGCTGCAAAATGTGGTTTGGCTAATACCTATTCGAAAGAGTTTCGTTACTTACCTTCAGACTTTTATTCACGTAAAACTTGTGTTAACTAATGTGTTTACTAAGCCAGCTCTTTGGCCTCTAACCCTAACGAACGTTATACAATATAAGACTAGCATTTCTATACTTAAACCTAGTATGTACGCTTAACTGGTAGGAAATTAAATGCGTCGGATACGCAACTAAAGTGTTTAAACTAACTGTGTAAATGTTATTAACTAGTAAAACACAGATGTCACGTCCGTCTATAAAACTGGTCGCTACAGACGGATCAGAACCGGACGAACCCTTCAGAGATGCTCCAAAAGATTGCACATCCGTGCGCGAGTTCAAGTTCAAACGGCATTTGTCTCAGTTCGAAAAGTTCTCCAAGGAGAAGAGCGAAATGGAAGCGCAACTGGATAGCAATAAGAAGGGACTTCAAGAGAAACAGAGAAAGATATTTGAACTGCAAGATAAAGTTAGCGAAATGATACAGATAGAGGCTCAACTGCAGGATAAAACAAAGAGATTGGAAGCGTCCAATAAGGAAACAGATTTACTCGAAAGGGAATTGATTGCCACAAAGTCTGAGTTAACTGGAATAAAGAGAACATTAGGCAAGTTCATTTCGTTAGATATTTCGTAGTTTGCTCACTTTGACTCGAACATCTCTGCCACTACATTAATCAATAGGGTGATCGTGAAATTTTTCTGCTCGGATCGTGATTACACTATACTCAATATATATTATATTACGTACCACCACGTTATAGCATTGGGTTACTACCTATTTTTTTTAACATTATTGGTAATAAATATATGCCGCACACGTTCGTGCAGTGGAAGTTGTTGTCATCAAGTTTATATATATACATTGCGTACAATTATTATATTATTATGACAGAGTTAGAACGTCAAGAAAGGAGGGACTTAGAGACCAGAGCTCTTAGTTTGATAAAGGATGCAAAGCGCAAGTGGGAAAATGCGGAGAAAGATAAAATTGCACAGCTGAATAAGCATATCGAAAAACAAACTGTAAGAATTACAGAACTGTGTACCAGCAATAATGAGATGAGCTCCAAATTACAAAGAACAGAATGCGAACTTGAAACAGCCAATGCAGAGTTGCATAAACTTAGAGTATTTCAGGTTAGTAACATATATATATATATGTATTAATGTAAAATTGGGAATGGATTAAATGTACATGCGTTGTCTGAAAATATTATTTTTATTGTGAAACATATATATTTCATTAGATGCAATATAAAGAGTCACTAGCTAAGACAAGAGAACTCAGTCGACAAAGTGTCCATCGGGTTGAAACTAAGTTAGAGGAAATAGGTGCGCGAGCGCATAATCAGTTAGCCGAACTGAGGGTGAAGTTGGATTTGGAGGCGGCAAAAAATACAGACTTGGAGACTAAACTGAGAAATGAACAGGACTCCAATCATTGCCGTCAGTCAAGATTGAATGTCGCTTTAGAATTGGCGCAGAATGAATTAAAGGACTGTCAGGAACAGTTGCGTAGTATACAGGCCACGATACCAGCACGAGATACCGAAATAGAAGCATTAAAGAAGCAGTTGCAAGATAGATCGAAGCAATTAGATAATGCTATAGCGTCGGAACAAGTACTAACAACAACGCGTGAGCAATTGCAAATGTCGAAAATCGAAAATGAACAACTGAAACAGCAACTACAGGTATAGAAATGAATGAAAATGATTTACTTTAGTTGTTCTACAGGATTCTGTTTTTATTAATATTTAATTATCGTTCCAAGGTGATGAAGTCCGATTTGAATGAAACGATGATGAATTTGGAGCAGAGCGAAGCACTTACTCTAAACTTAGAACAAGCTACACACGACAAGGCTACATTGCAAAAGAGATTGCAGGATTCTCTTGAAAAAGAAGGTACATTTCTAAAGGCTAGCAATATTTTAATAAACGCACGATTACGATAGCAACGGTAACATACGTATTCTATCAAATTTATTATATATTTTTAGAGGAGCATCTGCGAAAGGTTGGCAATTTAGAAGAATTGCTACGTCGCTTAGAGCAGAGCGTTACCAAATTGGAAGCAGAAAATGCTACTCTTAAATTGGAAACAGTGCAGCCGAGTACAAGTACGATATCTAGAAGGACCATAGAAAAATCGGATGCGCGTTTAGAAGAACAGGCACAAAAATTGAAGCAAGAAATGGCATCGATGAAAGAGAATTTGAACGCAGAACGCCAGACTGCCAGGCAAGCGCAGATCAGTTTATGGAAAAAGGAGAAGGAATTATCGGACGTAAATTTGGATAAACGTATCGCAGTAAGGGAAAGCAAAAGGGCAGAAGAAAAAGTTAAAGCCTTGCAGGAAGACAAGCAAAAATTAACCGAAAAACTAGACAATAAGATTAAAGAAGAAGAAGAGAAATCTAAGAGGCTGCTCAAAGAATTAGAGAGCGCGAAGGCATCGTTGAACGAAGTAACAAAGGAATCTTCTAGGAACAGAATGCAGGCAGATTCAGCTCAAAGGGCTTTAACCCAGGCCAACCATCAAATAGAAGAACTCCAATCGTCGAGTGCTTTGTTACGCAGAGAATTGGATGCCGCTCGAAAAGAGGGGAGGATAAATCAAGATCGCGTCGACAGTCTGAGAGCTGAGAATAAACGTTTCTCGCAAATTATTACAAAGAACTCCGAAGAAGAAAGGGAATTGGAATCAAAAATAGAGAAGATGGAACAAGAAATTAAAGGATTTGAATTGAACACAGAGATTTTGAAAGAAACGTGCACAGTGCTAGAGGAACAACTTACAGATTTCGAAAGATTAACAAACAACCACGAGACACGGGAAAATATATTGATCCAAGACAAAATGAAGCTGCAGAAAGATTTGGAAGCAACGGAAGCAAAACTTCGCGAGGCGCGCGGCGCCCAAAACGAAGAGAGGCTGCTGAGGCTCGGTGCTGAACAGAACCTTGAGAGACTTGAATCGGAAACAAGCGATATCGAAAGCGAACGAAACGGCCTGATCGCCCAAAGAGATCAGTACAAAAAGCTCGTACAAGAATTAAGTATGCAAGTCGAAGATTTGACAACTAGATGCGGCGAATTAGAATGCGACCTTTCCGAAATTAGACGAGCCTTAGATGTAACTAAAGGTGAAACCAGAGTCGTCAAAGAGGAAAGCAGTCAACACCTGACGAGAGTTCACGAACTAAAAGAGGCGAACTTTGGGTTAATGAATGATTTACAAAATAGCGTGGATCAAGGCCAACAACTTAGGGCGAGAATATCAGAATTAGAGAGTATCCTAGAAGAAATGCGACAATTTTACCAGGAAAGGGAGGTGAAAGCCGAAAGCACCAGGCAGCAGCAAACAAAATTGATAGACTACTTGCAGTTCAAATTGGAAGAGTGCAGTAAAAAGAAGAAAACAGTATGCGACAAAATACTAGGCACCAAACAAAAAGAAAATATACCACCTAGTGGTACAGGGATGCCGGTTGGGTATCGCGAATTGGAGAACCAGCTGGCCAAAGAACGTGCTAAAGTTAAAACCCTAACCGATCAGCTATTAGCACTGAAAGCGATGCATACGTCAACCTCTGCACCTACATCTCCCACAGCGCCGGACATCAGAAGTACAAATTATACTCCCGAGCAGTTATTAACCAAACGCTTGACACCGCAGAGAATTGGGCATAATATTCCGCATCGATTTGAAGTTGGTTTACCGATGAGAGCTGGAAAATGTTCCGCGTGTTTAGATTCTATTCAATTCGGCAAACGTGCGGCGATTTGCAGCGAATGCCAGGTAATGACGCATCTGAAGTGCGCAGTTTCCATACCAGCTACTTGTGGATTGCCTGGAGGATTTGCTAAACAGTTTGGTAAAAGTTGGCGGAACAGTGATGAAAGCTTGTCATCGTTGTCTGGAAGCGTTCAGACGTTGACCATAGATCAGCCAGACAAACCCGATACGGTATGATATCCGATGATATGCCAATTGTATAATGGAGTATTTAAAAATAATTTTTCACCATTATTGCTAACAGGACGTGTACGATGTAAAGAGTAAAAACAACGAAGTATCAATGGAGAGTTGGGTGAAAATGCCAGAACGGTCGAAAGCTTGTTGGGAAAGAAAGTACCTTCGACTAGAAGGAACATGTTTATGTACTTACGACCACCAGCCATCTTCTGGAATGTCTCCTATAAATCGTCTAGATTTAATTGAGAAAGAAGGCTTTACTGTATTAGATAACGTACATCAGCCAGATATAATGGGAACAGCAAAGTCCGATATACCATTTATCTTTAGAGTAGAGTCGAATTCGGCGACCACGTGTTGGCCGACATCGCGTTCCGATATTATGGCTTTAAGTCAGACCGATAAGAAAAATTGGTTGAAAGCCTTAAAGTCCGTTACTAGTCAAAATTATTTGAGCAATGTCCATAAAAATAAGAAGTATTATATTGTATTGAAGCTAGAGAAGAATCAAGTAATTGAATCTTTTATAATCGTAAAGAGCTCAGTTATCAAATTTCGTGATTCGTTAATGCAAAGGATTTTTATCTTTCAGTTGGATTTAAATTGTGCCGTAAACTTGCCCGAAGAGAATGTACTTTTATTGGGTGCCGAGGAGGGTTTGTTTTCATATTGCGGATCTAAATCACGAACACTCACCGCGATCCGTGGTGTAAAAAGGGTACATCAATTAAGTTTACATCCACAGTTGGGAATAGCTTTAATGATAGCTGGTGAAAATAGGCAATTAGTATCTTGTAGTCTAAGACAATTAAAAAGTAACGCGGTGGCTGCCGAATGCTCGAGGCCAGCGATTAATACAAAACCTGTTTTAACTGGTACTGATAGTTGCCATTTGTACCAATTACATGGGGATATGCTTTGCGCAGCGACAGCATCCCACGTGATGTAAGTTTTATTAGTATTATGCAGTGTTTAAGTGGCCCTTAGATGTAACAGTTAATAGCCATTTTTAATATTGTCTATATAGATTGCTTAAATGGAGCACTGAAGAAGATACTGGAGAATTTATTGGAGTTCGTGAACTCGAAACTTCCGAACCATGTAGCTGTGCCATATTTACACAAAATATCCTCATTGTAGGGTGTAACAAATTTTTCCAAATGGATCTGAAAAGTTATTGTGTCGATGGTAATGAACAAATATTATTTTGCTTTTTAAAATGATTAATTCAGCAATAACACTTGGATTCGTGCAACGTTGACAGAGTTTCCAGAAGAAGATGATAGCTCGGTCAAGGCCGCGCTATTGGGAGTAGCTAGACTAGGCATTTTCCCAGTTTGCGTTCTAAATGTTTCACTTGTACCTGGAAAAGTAGAGCTGTTGCTATGTTATAACGAGTTTGGAATGTTTGTAAATGAAAACGGCCAAAGAACTCGTAGCATTGATCCAACCTGGAATCACCTACCTTTCGCTTTTGGTAATAAAAATCGTGACATAACTAAATGAATATAAAATGACAAATGAATAAAAATGTCTCGTAATTTTTGCAGCCTTCCGTAAACCGTACTTATTTATCGTTCACTTTTCATCCGTGGAAATTGTGAAACTCGATCACGATGCGTACACCTCGTCGACGAAGAATCCAGAACGAATTTTAATCGAGTTATCTAGTCCTCGTTATTTAGGAATTGCTGGATCGAAAGGGATTTATGTAGGAACTGTAAATTCCTTTTTGGAATTATTAAGGATCGAAGGCTCCTCCAACATTCCGGAAATAAACGGCAGTTTTACGAGTTTGGATACTTTGTATGTTTTTGTTCATTTTTGTACATATAAAATTTCCATATTCCAAATGGTAACGATAGATGTTTTTCTTTTCTTTTGCAGAGATCAAGATGACGAAAGTAGTTCAGAATTTAGTTTCACATCAAGCTTAATGGAGGCTTTGGACGGTCAAGGGAAAAAAGTACATTTCGCGGGCGTCACAAAATATTAAAATATTTTAATATTAGAATTAATAAATATTCTGTGCTTTATACAGTTGTAGGTGTTGCAAAAGAATTGAGATCAAGACTGTAAACATTTAGAAACAATTAAGGAGAGTAAGTTGAACGAATTCGTTTAAGTTGCATTTATACATTTAATTTAATTGGTACATTCTCATCAATACCTGACTTCTAATTAATGCATAACTAATCACAATACTAGGACTTTTTAATCGTACACCTGTTGTGTTTTTTTTGTATTTACTTTGTGTTTAGTTGTATTTTGCTTTTTATTTTTTGTATTTAGCAATTATATAGAGTCAGATCTAATATATTTGCTACAGCGAATGATTTGTACTGTGTAGTATTAGCGAACCAAATTTTCTATATTTATGCATATTACAAAAGTAATTTTTTACTTTCTACGAGCTTCAACTTCAATGACTAAGTAACTCGCATTTTTATGGAAAAATATAAAGTTGGTACTAAGTACTGGTGACTATATATAGATTTAAGAATTATATGAATTATAATAATAATATTATTATTAAAGAAATACGACTACTAAGACAATAATATATTTTTAAATTTCTATATTACAGTCAATTTTCATAATTTTGTAGTTCAAAATAAAATGCTTATTATTAACGAAATAAATATTTATACCAGGCATATGTTTGTAATGTCACCACATTAATTATGACTATTTATGCGGCTAAATATTTTCAAAAGAATTCTACAAAACATTTAACGACGTCTATGTGAAATATTTCCACGACCTTCATTAGTACCATCTTCTACATTTCAATCACTGCGAAAACTTGCATTTCATGATTACAAATGCAAAGATAATGAAGTTATGCAAATGGCTGCAACTTTTTCCTAACTCATTCATTAAATATGTGCAAACAGATTACAAGACGTCATTGTATCTTGAATTAACACAAAACAAAGATGCAACTATTGTTCTTAAGATTCACGACCTATGCATTACAGTACTTATATAGAGAGTAATGCGGCATCCGGCGACCCTTGACATTCGCAACGCCATACTAAGTAATATTCATTACGATGCCCTGATTATATACCTATCCAATATAAAAAAGTGTAACATTAAGATAAATACAACGCGAATGCTACACTTCTTATATAAGATCTTACATAAAATATCAATTATTAACTCTTACAAAATACTGCATTAGAAAAAGCCCAACTAAACCCATTCGATTATCATTTCTAGTACACATACTGTCGTTACATTAGTTATTCCTTCTCTCTTCTTGTTCCGCGCACCCCTATAAAATACATTGTCGGTGGAAGGAACAATAGGTACAGGCCATCACTTACAATATCACCTATGCAAATGATGAATATCATTTTAAACTGCTACAATCATTATTATGCAGATCAGCTTCAGGAATATTCAGAAAAGAAATTCATAGTGGCGAAAATCGTAGCTATAAAAAGCCCCGTTTGTATCGTCAGACCGCAATGATACTCAGGATCCCAGTGACGACCGTGGTAATTCTGTTCATTACCTGAATGTACTGAGTTCAAGTATCATCGTTTCATCTCGTTGAGATCAGTTCTATCTTCATCATTTCCAAACAATTATACCGAGCCAAATAAGTAATTAAGTCAAAGCAGATCGTAAAGAAAAAAATGTCTGGCAACAAGCAAGTAGATCCCAAGAAAGTGAATTTCGCCAGGGTGGAACCGGGGGAGGAAGTGGTGATTTCCGGTATCGCTGGAAAGTTTCCGGCGAGCAGTAACGTGCAGGAACTAAAGGAAAATTTATTGAACAAGGTGGACCTCATCACAAATAATGATTCACGATGGAAACTAGGTAATTGATATTTAGCACAGATCCTCGCAGAATGGAGATGAAACTTTGTACATTCGAATAGATTACCCGGATATTCCAAAAGACAGTGGAACAGTGGACAACTTGGCCAAATTCGACGCGCTTTTCTTCGGTGTCCATTACAAACAAGCCCACATTATGGACCCTATGTGCCGAATATTGTTGGAAAATGCGTACGAAGCCATCGTCGACGCTGGCATTAATCCTAGACAGCTTAAGGGAAGCAATACTGGTGTCATTATAGGATCTTGCATCAGTGAATCAGAAAAAGTTTGGTTCTACGAACAGTTGCATGTAAATATCGTTCTGAATCTTTTGTACAATCTAGGCCCAAGTGTATCTTCACTACCAATATTTTTAAGGCGGATGGCTTTGGTATCACCGGATGCAATAGGGCCATGCTGGCTAACAGGATCTCCTACTTTTTCGGCTTCCATGGACCATCGTATACAGTAGACACAGCTTGTAGTTCCAGTTTGTTTGCATTGGATCATGCTTATAGATTGATTCGAACTGGAACTTGCGACTCGGTGATCGTAGGTGGAGCAAATCTTTGTCTTCATCCTTATATGTCTCTTCAATTCGCCAGGCTTGGTAAAATCAAATAATAAACATGATTATAAAAGACAACAGCAAACTATTATCTTTAAAGGAAGCTTGAACATTCTTGCAATATTACAATAGGTGTGCTATCCACGGACTGCCGTTGCAAAACCTTTGATGCCGCAGCAAATGGCTATGTTCGTAGCGAGGCTATCTGCGTGATCCTTCTGCAGAAAGCGAAAGACGCTAAGAGAATTTATTCGCAAATCGTCTATACGAAGACCAACTGCGACGGCTACAAGGAACAGGGTATCACGTTTCCTGCCAGTAATATACAGAAGATGCTTCTAACAGATTTCTACAAGGAGTGTCAAATCTCGCCAAATTGCCTTTCCTTTCTGGAAGCTCATGGTACCGGTACCAGTGTCGGCGACCCGGAAGAATTGACTGCCATCGATCAAGTCTTCTGTCAGGGTAGAGAGACTCCTCTGAAAATTGGTTCGGTTAAGTCGAACTTGGGGCACACCGAACCTTCTAGTGGCCTCTGTTCAATAGCCAAGGTGTATAATTAATAGATATCGATGTTCTATTATTGGACAGCACATTAAGGTTCACTGATTACTGGAAAATATGTTTGAAGGTGATCATCGGTATGGAGTCAGGATATATTCCACCAAACTTACACTTTAAGACGCCTATGAAAGGAATGCGATGCCTGGAAGAGGGAAGGGCTCAAGTGGTGACAGAACCAACCCCATGGGAGGGTGGTTACGTAGGAATAAACTCTTTCGGTTTTGGTGGCGTGAATGTTCACGTGTTGCTAAAATCGTACACGAAAGAAAAAGTTAACAATGGAGCTCCATCGGACGATCTTCCTAGATTAGTAGCTGCATCAGGACGAACACAGGAGGCTTTGGATATACTTCTGGGCTACGTGAGTGAACTGCAGTTGAATAAAATCGTGCAGGAAGATAACGATTAATTTCGTAGGTGGAAAGCATCCCAGTGGACGTCGAGTACGTTCGACTGTTGCATAATATTTACGCAGAAAACATAGGTGGACATTTATTCAGAGGATACAGCCTAGTCGGATCTAAAATATCTGAGACGCCACCGAGGGAAATTCAAGTATATTCAGGAATGAAACGGCCTGTTTGGTTCGTTTTCTCTGGAATGGGATCGCAGTGGGCTGGGATGGGTATGCCTAACTTTTAATGTGAACTTTTCTTAAAACTTCTCGAGTTCAGATCTTTATTCCACAATCCATCAGGCGAGGCGCTCATGAAGTTCCCCATTTTCGCGCAAGCTATCGAGAAATGTAAGACAGCTCTGAAACCGCACGGTATCGATATCGTGGATATCATCACAAACAAGAACAAACAAACCTTTGACAATATTCTGAATTCTTTCGTCGGAATTGCTGCCATTCAGGTACGCAAAATATTAATTGACCTAGAGCGATTATTAAGACTTGTGTGATAGTAAATAGAGGTATTGGCATAGATCGGTCTCGTGGATCTGTTAACATCCGTGGGTATAGAGCCAGACTATATAATTGGTCATTCCGTCGGAGAACTCGGCTGTGCTTATGCCGATGGATCCTTTACAGCTGAACAGATGATTCTCGCAGCGTATTATAGAGGCTTGGCTTCTATAACTACCAAACTTATCCGAGGATCCGTGGCCGCAGTTGGTCTCGGGTACGAAGAGATCAAAAATTTGTGTCCACCAGATATCGAAGTAGCTTGTCACAATGGTCCAGATAGCTCCACCATTAGTGGTCCTGCGGAGTCTATGAAGGAGTTCGTTGCTAAGTTGCAGGTTCGTTTTTACCGTGCAATAGTTGCCAACTTGTTGTGTTATTTATTTTCTTTTAAAATCTCTTTTGTCATTCGTTAACCATTTTAGGGGAACAAAATCTTCGCAAAAGAAGTGCCCTGTAGCAATATAGCTTACCACAGCCGCTACATCGCTGTTGCCGGTCCAACATTGTTAGCGCACTTGAAGAAAGTAATACCAGAGCCGAAACCACGCGGTTCCAAGTGGTTGAGCACTTCTGTACCCCGCGATCAATGGTCCACACCAGCAGCCAAATACTCTTCCGCCGAATATCATACCAACAATTTTTTGAACTCTGTGCTGTTCGCTGAAACGTCGACTCTGATTCCAAATAATGCAATCACCATAGAAATTGCTCCCCATGGTCTCCTCCAACCAATCCTCAAGAGATCTTTGGGGCAGGAAGTGACGAATGTAGCATTGACCCAACGAGGCCATAAAGACAATACCGAGTACCTCTTGCAGAGACTCGGAAAATTGTACTATGTCGGGTTGCAACCTCAGCTAGCGAATCTCTATCCCGATGTGGAATTCCCTGTTAGCCGTGGTACCCCCATGATCTCGCCTTATGTAAGGTGAGTACAAGAATTAATACGCCAATAATTGAGAATATTAAACCGAGATGTTAAATTTTAGATGGGAACACTCCGAAGATTGGTTTGTGTCATACTACACCCGGCAAAAGAAAATCGCCACGGCAGAGAGAACGGTACAGATAGAACTTAGGGATGAGAGTTACGAGTACATGGTCCACCACGTAATAGATGGAAGAAACCTGGTACCAGCAACGGGATATCTTCTTTTGGTTTGGGAGATCGTGGGTTTAGCGCAGGGACTACTGTACGATGACCTGTCGGTAGTGTTTGAAAATATTAAATTCCAGCGAGCAACCCCCATTCCCGCGGAGGGTTTTGTTCCACTGACAATCATGATTCATAGAGGTCAGTTGCTACATCAAAGTTTTATTAACTATGGAAATGGTAGCAATGATATCTCGTGATGCGATATGTTTTTAGGATCTGGAGAATTCGAGATATCAGAGGGATCCACAACAGTGGTAACAGGAACAGTCCGAATTACGGAAACTCCAGAGCAAGATATGATTTCTTCGAAGCTCCTAACAGAGATGAAGGACGAGGAAGTCCTGTCGACCAAAGATATCTACAAGGAGCTGAAACTCCGTGGGTACGAATACACCGGACTGTTCCGGGCGTTGAAGAGTGCTTCGATCGGAGGAACGAGGGGCCATATTGCCTGGAAGAAAAATTGGGCAGCATTTATGGATAATATGCTGCAAATGAAGATATTGGGCATCACTACCAGAGCCCTGTATGTTCCAACTGCTATACGGAAACTGGTGATAAATGTGAAAGCTCATAATAAGATTATTCAAACTTTTACTGGAGACAATATTGGTACGTGGAATGAATTCTATAAACTTTTATACGCATTAGAAACAGTTTTAGACAATTCTTCCGCGAAATACTTTTTCATCGTAATAAAATAATTTATTTTACAGATATTCCAGTTTGCGTCTGCCCAGAATACGACACAATAGTGGCTGGAGGAATTGAAATTCGTGGGATGAAGGCCAATGCTATTCCGCGTCGGAAGCTAAATGCTGATCCCATTCTAGAAGAGTACAAATTCGTTCCTCACCGCGACAGGGTGCAAATATCAATAGAAGAAATGATCGTACTATCTGCACAGCTTGCATTAGAGAGTAACATGATGACCACCCCCAAGGTTCTCGAGCTAGTCAACGACGATGACAATCTAACCACCGAAGAAATCCTCACCCCGATATTGCACAAAGTACTAGGCGATTTACCAGTGATTCGAGCCAACATTACTCTCGCCGTAGATGCAGAAAAATCCAAGAACTTGTCGCTTCCCGAGACCGTTACTATAATAGAACCGAGCAAAATACCAGAAGATGGTAGTGTCTTCATGGCAACCGGTTATGACATTTTGTCGAGGAAGAAACGACATATTTTGGACCAGCTCCTGCTGGCTACAAACAACCATGGTTTCATTCTTCTGCGAGAATCCAACGTCAACGATGCCACATTATCCTATCTCGAAGCTTGTGGTCTGAATATTGTGCTGGAGAAGACTTTCCAAAACCAGACGCTGTTGCTTTTGAAAAAAGAGGAGAAGCCTCCTCAAAGAACAGAAATCGTTTACGTAAATAACAATGAGTTCAGCTGGGTGGAGAGGGTGAAGGAAATATTGTTAAATGAAGGGGAGAAGAAAACTGAAGAGACAGTTAGATTGGTCCTAGTCGCGCAAGGGGATACACACAATGGCCTTCTAGGTTTGGTTAAATGTTTAAGACTAGAACCCAATGGAAAAATTGTGAAGGCTATGATAATTCAAGACGGAAATGCTCCTCTATTCTCACTGAAGGATCCATACTACGCTGCGATTCTTGACATAGATATTGGATACAACGTGATCAGACCAGGAAGAGTTTGGGGAACTTACAGACACGTGCCCTTACCTCCACCGGCGGCAACTTTAGTCCCCCATGCCTACGCTAATATAACGGTACGCAAATATTCGTAGCTACTCGAAAGACTCGAGTCTTTGAAAGTCAAGAAAAATTATTTTACAGGTAAGAGGAAAGTTGAGCTCTATTCGATGGATCGAAGGACAACTCAAGCCGGATACGAAAGACAGTAATATTGTAAAAGTGGTATACTCCTCTCTGAACTTCAGAGATGTCATGATAGCTACTGGAAAACTGATGCCAGAGGCTATTGCGAAGGACGCAGCAGAAGCTGAATGTTTAATTGGGTTCGAGTTCAGTGGTATCGATTCCAATGGACGACGAGTGATGGGATTCAGCCAGAGCAAGTAAGAAATTACTTAATCCTTACAATATTATACCGTGAGCGACATAGTTGCCCTCATATGGTTGATTAATTATTTCAGAGCTATATCGAACTTCGTCAATCCTCACCACTTCAATGTTTGGCCGGTGCCAGACAAATGGTCCCTCGAAGATGCTGCGACCGTTCCCTCTGCCTACTGCACCGTTTTCTACGCATTCTTCTACGTTGGAAAATTAAAGAAAGGCGAGAAAGTGTTGATCCATTGCGGAAGTGGGGCCGTAGGCCAAGCTGCCATCAATATAGCCCTTGCTGAAGGGTGCGAAGTATTCACCACCGTAGGAACTCCAGAAAAGCAAAAGTTTATCAAGGAGACTTTCCCTAGCATAGGCGACGATCATATCGGAAACTCTCGAGACACGAGTTTCGAGCAGATGGTAATGAAACAGACACACGGGAAAGGAGTAAATGTAGTTTTAAATTCCTTGGCTGAGGACAAGCTCCAAGCATCTGTTCGTTGTCTGGCCGCCCGTGGTCGATTCTTGGAAATTGGTAAATTTGATCTGGTTGCCAATAGTCAATTGGGAATGGATATATTTTTGAAGGAAGCCTCCTTTCATGGAGTTATGTTGGATAATTTGATTTCCGGTGTGATACCTAGCTTACACGAAGAGTTACATTACTTCTTCGCTGATCGGCTGAACTCTGACGCCGTGAAACCTTTAGTTAGGAAATGTTTCGCGAAAGACCGAGTGGAGGAAGCGTTTAGGTATATGGCGGCAGGACAACATATTGGAAAGGTAATTTTATATATTTTATTTCTATCTAGTCTTTGAGATTGATACTTTAGTCTTGCTCTACTTGCGATTAGTCCTTTAAGAATTTGGGGACACGAATATTTGGAATATAGATAAGCCTTGAATTTTATCATCTTCGCTACAGATTCTAATCAAAGTAGGAGACCAAAAGGAGCCGTTCGCCATGCCGATTCTCGCCTATCCTCGTTTCCACGCCGCGGGAAACAAAACCTACGTTCTTATAGGAGGTTTGGGAGGTTTGGGTTTGGAACTTGCAGATTGGTTGATTTTACGTGGTGCCAGAAGTCTCGTCATCGTTTCTCGAAATGGCATCAAAGACGGTTACCAGCGGTTGAGAACAGAAGTATGGAAAGCCGACGGCGTGAAAGTTTTAGTCATATCCGGCGTAGACGCTTCTAGAACGGAAGACTGCGAGTTCATCTTGAAATCAGCAGAGAAGCAGTCACCTGTCGATGGTATCTTCAACCTGGCAGCTGTGTTAAAGGATTGTCTAATGGTGAACCAAACTGAAATGTCGTTCGAAGAAAGTATAACGCCGAAAGCCAAAATCACGAAGAAACTAGACGAACTGTCTAGACAGATTTGTCCCAAACTCCGTTACTTCGTTGTGTTCTCCTCCCTTTCTTGTGGCAGGGGAACACCTGGACAAAGTAATTACGGCATGGCTAATGCAGTGTTGGAGAGGATTTGCGAAAAAAGAGTGGAGGAAGGTCTTCCAGGCATGGCTATTCAATGGGGAGCTGTTGGAGACGTTGGCCTTGCCGCAGAAATGTTGGAGAACAAGCAACAGCTGGCAATCGGTGGTACATTGCCACAAAGAATATCTTCGTGCTTGAAAGAAATGGATAAATTCTTGTGTCAGTGCAGACCAATTGTGGCTAGCATGGTGGTAGCAGAGAAACGTCCCAGCGCTAGTGAAGCTAGCACTGTTCTCGAGGCAGTATTGAATATAATGAGTAAGTTTGATAAATCGTTGGATCAACAAAGAGTGTGGATATATTTTATTTAAAAAATTGGTGTTCTGTTTTAGACATCAAGGATCTTAAAAGTGTTGGTCAGAATTCATCTTTGGCTGAACTTGGCATGGACTCTATGATGGCTGTGGAAATAAAACAGACTCTAGAGAGGGACTACGAAGTGCTATTGACTCCTCAGGATATTAGAGTATTATCCGTAGCAAAATTGGTGGATATGTCTGCTAAGGACACCAAGAAACCAACGAAACGGGTTAAACACGTGGATATCACGGCGAAGAATTGGACTGATCTAGCATTTCTGATAAGGTCTCTGGACGTTCCAGTAGTGAAGAATGTATACTGTGTGGAAGTTCCGGTCAAGTGTGAAGAAAAGAAGAACGAAATTTTTCTTGTACCGGGCATCGATGGATCTGCCACGATTTACGCTCCGTTAGCGTCGAAATTAAAAGTCCCAGCTACCTGTTTACAATTGGGAATACATGATATACATGACACAGTGGAAGAAATGGCAGAGTGTCTTTTGCCTGTATGCTTTTTAATTCCTATCGTATTTATATTTTCAGAGTCAACAGAATATAATTTTCTTTCTCCTTTCAGAAAATTTTAGCGAGAAGTAAAGATCGTAGAGACTTTACAATCGTTGGTTATTCGCACGGAACGTTGCTAGCCATAGAACTCGTAAGGAGATTAGAAGCTCATTCGCTAATAGGCCGGCTTATTTTAATAGACGGATCTCCCGATTATATGAAAGCACTCAAGGCAGAATGCTTCAGGGCAGATACGATGGAAGAATATGAAAGGAAGTTCTTGACCGGCATGCTGAGTGTCTTTAAATCAGCCACCATAGAAGAGGTAAATTATATTTTTGAGATATTATGTACTGAATGTATTCGCCATAGAGGTAAGCAGATTAATTTTGTTACCTGACAGTGCATGTTGGAGTTAAACGGGTGCGGCAATTGGGGCGAAAAAATGAATACTGTAATAAAACACGTACCCGATGAAGTGTACGAGGTCTACCCGGCGGAAACTCAGAAAATGATTATATCGTTCATCTTCAACCAGTTGTGCCTGATGGACAAATACAACCCTTCTACCTTGCCACCTCTTAAAACCCCTATCACGTTACTAGTGCCAACGGTAAAAGCCGTGCAACTATCAGACTCGACTTATGGCTTAAACAAGGTAACAGATAGAAGTATGGATTATTACTTTAATGTATTTGAATTAGTACTGTAATTCAATCGTTTTCCCTTGTAGCTAACTCATGGAGCGGTAACAGTGCATGAAATTGAAGGAAATCACATAACTATGATGGATAATAACAAAATAGCGTTGGCACTTAATGGTGAACCTTTTGAAGATCAGTTACATATTCCTAATATTCTCTACTAATGAAGACGAAGTTAATACCTTCAGTGGAAGATTCCAGGAAGAAAGTATAAATTCATAAGTGCCCAACAAAGAAAATATACATGCATATGTGTGTATATTAAATGAATATTATATCCACAATTTACATCAAAGTGAGTTTGGAAGAATGGGTTCTTTTTAGAGTCGCTTCAGTTGCTCTGAAAGAAGTAATCTAGGACCAGATTCTACTTGATCTGCATCTAGCGGATTAGCTGTATAGATATTGGCGGATGAGGGAGCAATAATGTCCCCAGTCTCAAAGAAAAAACTATTTGTCCCAATTGTCAGCATTATATGTCGAATGGAAGGGTAGTAAAGAAAAATATTAAATATCAAGTTTTTGCTCAATATTTCGCATTTTAACCCATGAAAAATGTTGAATAAAATCTGCGACTCTTCAGTTAGGCAGGCATACATTATAGAACATACTAAGATTTTTAAATTGAAAATCCACGCAGTAAGGAATGCCGATTTTGTAGTTATGGTGAAAACTTTCATTTCCTTATTACAAGTGCAAAGACAGTGAAGTTAAACAAATGGCTAAAACTTATTCCTAACGTAGCTTCCTCTACAAAGGCCATGGATATTGCCCAGATAGTGATTGAACTTTATGCAAACTTCACTGGTAACGTAATTTACTAAATCTCATTTTATTATAGTTTTCTTCATAAATATATGTAACTTACAATACTAATATTATACTTATATTTACTTTGTAAAATAAATGTAAGGGTCATTCATTAAATATATACAAACATATTCCAAGATGTATTTGTATCTAAAATTATCAGAATAAAAAGATGAATCTATTGTTCTTACGATTCAAGAATGTGTGGACGAACCTGTGAATTAGTGTATTTATGTAGAGTAATGCGGCATCCGGCAAACCTTGACATTTGCAACGTTAAACTAACGAATATTCATTGAACAGCGGTGACTGCGATTTAACATACTCATTACGATGCAATGATTTTAACTTAAGCAAGGTAGCACAATAACGCTAAAAGGTATACAATTGTATTTTTGTAAACTGCATAATTATAATAATTTCTCTAATACAGTTGTGTGCTATCTATATCATACTTCAGAACGAGAAGTGTACATATAGCAAGATGAATATAGAACTCCCTTTAGAACTTTCAAAAAACAGCGAGATGAATATAGAACTCCCTTTAGAACTTTCAAAAAACGCATAATTTGTTTGCCATAGAATGCCAGAACAGCATAAGAATATGCTCCAAAAGTTTAAAAATGATATTTAAGGTCCTTCTGATGATATAGCCGGCGATCGTATCTCATCCCCGCCCGGCGCAGTACAGTGGAACAACTCTTTAAGTGCGTTTTTCTCAAAACTACATTTTCGGAATTAGCGGGATCGATAATTCGAAAACTATTAGATCAAACTTGTTGAAATTATGCACACATATGTATAACAGTATTACCTTATTCATATACCTAAAAGTATGAAATAAATTGATGATAAAAGTACTTTTTTATTGCAAAATATACCTGAAATTTCGTATAAAATTCGAAATTTTTGTTTAAAGGCGTGCCATTTCAACAATTTTTAATATTTTTCGCTTTTTCGAGGTTCACCGACAAATTGTGAATTTGACTGTGGAAATATTTTTTACTAGTTTGTTGTCTCTGACCAATACAGCCAAATCTAGAGCTTCCGCCGTTTTACAAGACGCGCTACACCCTTCACGGAAGGCCTTACGATAGGTTCGCCATTTTTAAATATTTTGAAAAAAAAAATACGTTACAATAGGCAGGAGTTATAATAAATGATATCGGAAGTTTCAAAAATGTGAAACAAACCTTTCCCTTTCAGAAAAAAATGCAAGAAAATCAGCTCATTTTCACCCGCCTAAAGGTATTTCCCCCTTAAATGAAAAACACTAACCTTGTGCGCTATATTGAATAATTTCTATCGATGAACAACAATCATATTGGATCAATCAATAAATTCTCAATTATTTACAAAAAGCCTAACTAAACCTATTCTATTATAATTTCTAACAGACAGACTGTCGTTACATTATTTAGATATTCCTTCTCTCTTCTTGTTCCGCGCAGCCCTAAAAGATCATTGTCGGTGGAAGGAACAAGGCACAGGCCATCAGACTTTACATCACTTGTAATACCACCTATACAAATGATGAATATCATTTTAAATTGATACAATCATTATTATGCTGATCAGCTTTAGGAATATTCAGAAAATAAATTTGATGGGTCACATAGTGGCGAAAATCGTAGATATAAAGGGCCTCCTTTCTATCCCCAGACCGCAATGGTACTCAGGATCCCAGCGACGACCGCGGTAATTCTGTTCATTACCTGAAAGTGATGAGTTCAAGCATCATCGTTTCATCTCATTGAGATCAGTTCTCTTTTCATCGCTTCCAAACAATTGCAACCAGGTAAATAAATCATTAAATCGAAGAAGTTCGTAAAGCAAGCAAGAATGTCTGGCGACGAGCAAGTGGATCCCATGAAAGTGAATTCCGCCATTGTGGAACCGGGGGAGGAAGTGGTAATTTCCGGTATCGCTGGAAAGTTTCCGGCGAGCAGAACCGTGAAGGAACTAAACGAAAATTTATTGAACAAGGTGGACCTCATCACAAATAATCATTCATGATGGAAACTAGGTAATTGATATTTAACACAGATCTATGCAGAATGGAGATGAAACTTTGTACATTCGAATAGATTACCCGGATATTCCACAAGACGGTGGGAACAGTGGACAACTTGGCCAAATTCGACGCGCTTTTCTTCGGTGTCTTTACAAACAAACCCACACTATGGATCCCATGTGCCGAATATTATTGGAAAATACGTACGAAGCCATCATCGATGCCGAAATTAATCCTGGACAACTTAGGGGAAGCAATACTGACGTTATTATAGGATCTTGCATCAGTGAATCAGAAAAAGTTTGGTTCGATGAAAAGTTGCATGTAAATATCGTTCTGAATCTTTTGTACAATCTAGCCACAATTCTATCTTTTGAAGGTGGATGGCTTTGGTGTCACTGGATGCAGTAGGCCCGTGCTGGCTAACAGGATCTCCTATTTTTCGGCTTCCGTGGACCATCGTATACAGTAGACACAGCTTGTAGTTCCAGTTTGTTTGCATTGGATCATGCTTATAGATTGAATACATGATATATATGACACAGTGGAAAAAATGGCAGAGTGTCTTTTGCCTGTATGCTTTTTAATTCCTATCGCATTTATATTTTCTATGCCTACAGAATATAATTTTCATTCCATTTTTAGCACGTTTTAGCGTGAAGTGAGGATCGTCAAGACCTTACAATCGTTGATGGTTATTCGCACGGAACGTTGTTAGCTATAGAACCCGTAAGTAGATTAGAAGCTCATTCGCTAATAGGCCGGCTTATTTTAATAGACGGATCCCCCGATTGTGAAAGCACTAAAGACAGAATGCTTCAGGGCAGATACGATGGAAGAATATGAAAGGAAGCTCTTGACCGGCATACTGAGTGTCTTTAAATCAGCCACCATAGCAGAGGTACATTATATTCATCATGTACATATTATACACTGTTCGCCATAGAGGTATCAACATTACTTTTATTAACTGACAGTGCATGTTGGAGTTGAAAAAGTGCAGCAATTGGGACGAAAAAATGATTACAGTAATAAAACACGTAACCGATGAAGTGTACGATATCTACCCAGCGGAAACTCAGAAAATGATTATATCGTTCGTCTTCAACCAGTTGTGCCTGGTAGACAAATACAACCCTTCTACCTTGCCACCTCTTAAAACCCCTATCACGTTATTAGTGCCAATGGTAAAAGCCGTGCAACTATCAGACTCGACTTATGGCTTAAAGAAGGTAACAGATAGAAGTATGGATTATTACTTTAATGTATTTGAATTAGTACTGTAATTCAATTGTTTTCCCTTGTAGCTAACTCATGGAACGGTAACAGTACATGAACCTCAAGGAAATCACATATATAACTATGTTGGATAATAACAAAATAGCATTGGCAATTACTGGTGAACCTTTTGAAGATCAGGGAACATTCTAGCAAAAGTTACGTATTACTAATATTCTCTACTAATAAAGACGAAGTTGATATCTTCAGTGGAAGATTCGAGGAAGAAAGTATAAATTCATAAATGCCCAACAAAGAAAATATACATGCGTATGTGTGTATATCAAATGAATATTATGCCCACAATTTACATCAAAGTGAGTTTGGAAGAATGGGTTCTTTTTAGAGTCGCTTCAGTTGCTCTGAAAGAAGTAATCTAGGACCAGATTCTACTTGATCTGCATCTAGCGGATTAGCTGTATAGATATTGGCGGATGAGGGAGCAATAATGTCCCCAGTCTCAAAGAAAAAACTATTTGTCCCAATTTTCAGCATTATATGTCGAATGGGAGGATAGTAAAGAATAATATTAAATATCGAGTTTTTGCTCAATATCTCGCATTTTAACGCATGAAAAATGTTAAACATAATCTGCGGTTGTTCAGTTAATTAGGCATACATTACTCAGATCTTTAAATTGAAAATCCAAGCTGTAAGAAATGCCGATTTTGTAGCTATGGTGGAAACTTTCATTTCCTTATTACAAATGCAAAGATAGAGAAGTTAAGCAAATAGCTAACATAGCTTCCCCTACAGAGGCCATGGATGTTGACCAAGTAGGGAATGAACTTTATGCAAACTTCACTGGTAACGTAACTTATATTACTCACGTTCATTTTATGATATATCATAATGAAGAAAACTATAGTTTTCTTCATAAATATATGTATAATCATGGTTTGCATCTGAATTTCATACCAAAATATAATTCATTTTTGCAATTGCAAATAATAGCGAGATTCGTATTAGTTACTCACAAGCGTCTTATCTTGGGGTTAAATCTTTATAGTTCTGAAAATATTATCATGTTTACTTTGTCCAATAAATTCATTAAATATATGCAAGCATATTACAAGAAGTCTCTTAAGTTAACAGAATACAAAGATGAAACCATTGCTCTTAAGATTCAAGAATGTGTGAATGAACCAGTGAATATTGCAGGACTTATGTAGAATAATTCGGCATCCGGCAACCCTTGACATTTGCAACGTTAAACTAACGAATATTCATTGAACAGCGGTGACTGCGGTTTAACATACTCATTACGATGCAATGATTTTGACCTAAGCAATATAACAAAATATACCGTTAACACAAATACAACGTCAGTGTTTCATCGTTCATTGAAAGCTAAAAAGTATACAATTTTATGTTGGGAAACTCGATAATTATAACCATTTATCTAATACAGTTATGTGTTATCTATATCATACTCCAGAATGAGAAATGTACTAACTAAACTTATTGTATTATAATTTCTAACACACTTCCTGTCGTTACATTAGATATTCCTTCTCTCTTCTTGTTCCGCGCACCCCTATAAGATCATTGTCGATTGAAGGAACAGGGTATAGGCCATCACTTGTAATACCACCTATGCAAATCATGCATATCATTTTCACGCGATTATGTATTCTGTAGCTCGAGCTATTTTCCATCGAATGTAAACCAGAGATACACAAGGGGCTACGGATGACCCGATATTATCGGGCTTTTCGTACAACGAACTTAGTCAATCAGATTTCCAAAGGTCAGTTTAAAGGACAATCATTATGCAGATCAGCTTTAGGAATATTCAAAAAAGAAATTCGATAGGTCACATAGTGGGGAAAGGCATTGTTATAAGAAGCCCTCCTTTGCAACCCCAGACCTTAATGGTACTCAGGATCCCAGCGACGACCGCGGTAAATCTGTTGATTACCTGAAAGTACTGAGTTCAAGTATCATTGTTTCACTTCGTTGAAATCAGTTCTCTCTTCATCACTTCCAAACAATTGCAACCAGGTAAATAAATAATTAAATCGAAGAAGTTCGTAAAGCAAGCAAGAATGTCTGGCGACGAGCAAGTGGATCCCATGAAAGTGAATTCCGCCATTGTGGAACCGGGGGAGGAAGTGGTGATTTCCGGTATCGCTGGAAAGTTTCCGGCGAGTAGAACCGTGAAGGAACTAAAGGAAAATTTATTGAACAAGGTGGACCTCATCACAAATAATCATTCACGATGGAAACTAGGTAATTGATATTTAACACAGATCTATGCAGAATGGAGATGAAACTTTGTACATTCGAATAGATTACCCGGATATTCCAAAAGACGGTGGAACAGTGGACGGCTTGGCCAAATTCGATGCGCTGTTCTTCGGTGTCCATTACAAACAAGCCCACACTTTGGATCCTATGTGCCGAATATTGATGGAAAATACGTACGAAGCCATCATCGACGCTGGCATTAATCCTAGACAGCTTAGGGGAAGCAATACTGGTGTCATTATAGGATCTTGCATCAGTGAATCAGAAAAAGTTTGGTTCTACGAAAAGTTGCATGTAAATATCGTTCTGAATCTTTTGTACAATCTAGGCCCAAGTGTATCTTCACTACCAATATTTTTAAGGCGGATGGCTTTGGTATCACCGGATGCAGTAGGGCCATGCTGGCTAACAGGATCTCCTACTTTTTCGGCTTCCATGGACCATCGTATACAGTAGACACAGCTTGTAGTTCCAGTTTGTTTGCATTGGATCATGCTTATAGATTGATTCGAACTGGAACTTGCGACTCGGTGATCGTAGGTGGAGCAAATCTTTGTCTTCATCCGTATGTGTCCCTTCAATTCGCCAGGCTTGGTAAACACAAATAATTAACATGATTACAAAGAACAACAGCAAACTACTAGCTTTAAAAAAGAAGCTTGAACATTCTTGCAATATTACAATAGGTGTGCTATCCACGGACTGCCGTTGCAAAACCTTTGATGCCGCAGCAAATGGCTATGTTCGTAGCGAGGCTATCTGCGTGATCCTTCTGCAGAAAGCGAAAGACGCTAAGAGAATTTATTCGCAAATCGTCTATACGAAGACGAACTGCGATGGCTACAAGGAACAGGGTATCACGTTTCCTGCCAGTAATATACAGAAGATGCTTCTAACAGATTTCTACAAGGAGTGTCAAATCTCGCCAAATTGCCTTTCCTTTCTGGAAGCTCATGGTACCGGTACCAGTGTCGGCGACCCGGAAGAATTGACCGCCATCGATCAAGTCTTCTGTCAGGGTAGAGAGACTCCTCTGAAAATTGGTTCGGTTAAGTCGAACTTGGGGCACACCGAACCTTCTAGTGGCCTCTGTTCAATAGCCAAGGTGTGTAATTAATAGATATCGATGTTCTATTATTGGACAGCACATTAAGATTCACTGATTACTGGAAAATATGTTTGAAGGTGATCATCGGTATGGAGTCAGGATATATTCCACCAAACTTACACTTTAATACGCCTATGAAAGGAATGCGATGCCTGGAAGAGGGAAGGGTTCAAGTGGTAACAGAACCAACCCCGTGGGAGGGTGGTTACGTAGGAATAAACTCTTTCGGTTTTGGTGGCGTGAATGTTCACGTGCTGCTAAAATCGTACACGAAAGAAAAAGTTAACAATGGAGCTCCATCGGACGATCTTCCTAGATTAGTAGCTGCATCAGGACGAACACAGGAAGCTTTGGATGTACTTCTGGGCTACGTGAGTGAACTGCAGTTGAATAAGATCGTGCAGGAAGATAACGATTAATTCCGTAGGTGGAAAGCATCCCAGTGGACGTCGAGTACGTTCGACTCCTGCATAATATTTACGCAGAAAACATAGGTGGACATTTATTCAGAGGATACAGCCTAGTCGGATCTAAAATATCTGAGACGCCACCGAGGGAAATTCAAGCATATTCAGGAATGAAACGGCCTGTTTGGTTCGTTTTCTCTGGAATGGGATCGCAGTGGGCTGGGATGGGTATGCCTAACTTTTAATCTGAACTTTTCTTAAAACTTCTCGGGTTCATATCTTTATTCCACAATCCATCAGGCGAGGCGCTCATGAAGTTCCCCATTTTCGCGCAAGCTATCGAGAAATGTGATACAGCTCTGAAACCGCACGGTATCGATATCGTGGATATCATCACAAACAAGGACAAACAAACCTTTGACAATATTCTGAATTCTTTCGTCGGAATTGCTGCCATTCAGGTAGACAAAATATTAATTGACATAGTGCGATTATTAATACTTGTGTGATAGTAAATAGAGGTATTGGTATAGATCGGTCTCGTGGATATGTTAACATCCGTGGGTATCGAGCCAGACTATATAATTGGTCACTCTGTGGGAGAACTCGGCTGTGCTTATGCCGATGGATCCTTTACAGCTGAACAGATGATTCTCGCAGCGTATTATAGAGGCTTGGCGTCTATAACTACCAAACTGATCCGAGGTTCCATGGCCGCAGTTGGTCTCGGGTACGAAGAGATCAAAAATTTGTGTCCACCAGATATCGAAGTAGCTTGTCACAATGGTCCAGATAGCTCCACCATTAGTGGTCCTGCGGAGTCTATGAAGGAGTTCGTTGCTAAGTTGCAGGTTCGTTTTTACCGCGCAATCGTTGCCAATTTGTTGTGTTATTTATTTCCTTTTAAAATCTCATTTGTCATTCGTTAACCGTTTTAGGGGAACAAAATCTTCGCAAAAGAAGTGCCCTGTAGCAACATAGCTTACCACAGCCGCTACATCGCTGTTGCCGGTCCAACATTGTTAGCGCACTTGAAAAAAGTAATACCAGAGCCGAAACCACGCGGTTCCAAGTGGTTGAGCACTTCTGTACCCCGCGATCAATGGTCCACACCAGCAGCCAAATACTCTTCCGCCGAATATCATACCAACAATTTATTGAACTCTGTGCTGTTCGCTGAAACGTCGACTCTGATTCCAAATAATGCAATCACCATAGAAATTGCTCCCCATGGTCTCCTCCAAGCAATCCTCAAGAGATCTTTGGCGCAGGAAGTGACGAATGTAGCATTGACCCAACGAGGCCATAAAGACAATGCCGAGTACCTCTTGCAGGGACTCGGAAAATTGTACAATGTTGGATTGCAACCTCAGCTAGCGAATCTCTATCCCGATGTGGAATTCCCTGTTAGCCGTAGTACCCCCATGATCTCGCCTTATGTAAGGTGAGTACAAGAATTAATACGCCAGTAATTGAAAATATTAAACCGAGATGTTAAATTTTAGATGGGAACACTCCGAAGATTGGTTTGTGTCATACTACACCCGGCAAAAGAAAATCGCCACGGCAGAGAGAACGGTACAGATAGAACTTAGGGATGAGAGTTACGAGTACATGGTCCACCACGTAATAGATGGAAGAAACTTGGTACCAGCAACGGGATATCTTCTTTTGGTGTGGAAGACCGTGGGTTTAGTGCAGGGACTACTGTACGATGACCTGTCGGTAGTGTTTGAAAATATTAAATTCCAGCGAGCAACCCCCATTCCCGCGGAGGGTTTTGTTCCACTGACAATCATGATTCATAGAGGTCAGTTCCTGCATCGAAGTTTTATTAACTATGGAAATGGTAGCAATGATATCTCGTGATGCGATATGTTTTTAGGATCCGGAAAATTCGAGATATCAGAGGGATCGACAACAGTGGTAACAGGAACAGTCCGAATTACGAACACTCCAGAGCAAGATATGATTTCTCCGAAGCTCCTAACAGAGATGAAGGACGAGGAAGTCCTGTCGACCAAAGATATCTACAAGGAGCTGAAACTCCGTGGGTACGAATACACCGGGCTGTTCCGGGCGTTGAAGAGTGCTTCGATCGGAGGAACGAGGGGCCATATTGCCTGGAAAAAAAATTGGGCAGCATTTATGGATAATATGCTGCAAATGAAGATATTGGGCATCACTACCAGAGCCCTGTATGTTCCAACAGCTATACGGAAACTGGTGATAAATGTGAAAGCTCATAATAAGATTATTCAAACTTTTACTGGAGACGATATTGGTACGTGGAATGAATTCTATAAATTTTTATACGCATTAGAAACAGTTTTAGACAATTCTTCCGCGAAATACTTTTCCATCGTAATAAAATAATTTATTTTACAGATATTCCAGTTTGCGTCTGCCCAGAATACGACACAATAGTGGCTGGAGGAATTGAAATTCGTGGGATGAAGGCCAATGCTATTCCGCGTCGGAAGCTAAATGCTGATCCCATTCTAGAAGAGTACAAATTCGTTCCTCACCGTGACAGAGTGCAAATATCAATAGAAGAAATGATCATACTATCTGCACAGCTTGCATTAGAGAGTAACATGATGACCACCCCAAAGGTTCTCGAGCTAGTCAACGACGATGACAATCTAACCACCGAAGAAATCCTCACCCCGATATTGCTCAAAGTACTAGGCGATTTACCAGTGATTCGAGCCAACATTACTCTCGCCGTAGATGCAGAAAAATCCAAGAACTTGTCGCTTCCTGAGACCGTTACTATAATAGAACCGAGCAAAATACCAGAAGATGGTAGTGTCTTCATGGCAACCGGTTATGACATTTTGTCGAGGAAGAAACGACATATTTTGGACCAGCTCCTGCTGGCTACAAACAACCATGGATTCATTCTTCTTCGAGAATCCAACGTCAACGATGCCACATTATCCTATCTCGAAGCTTGTGGTCTGAATATTGTGCTGGAGAAGACTTTCCAAAACCAGACGCTGTTGCTTTTGAAAAAAGAGGAGAAGCCTCCTCAAAGAACAGAAATCGTTTACGTAAATAACAATGAGTTCAGCTGGGTGGAGAGGGTGAAGGAAATATTGCTAAATGAAGAGGAGAAGAAAACTGAAGAGACAGTTAGATTGGTCCTGGTCGCGCAAGGGGATACAGATAATGGCCTTCTAGGTTTGGTTAAATGTTTAAGACTAGAACCTAATGGAAAAATCGTGAAGGCTATGATAATTCAAGACGAAAATGCTCCTCTATTCTCACTGGAGGATCCATACTACGCTGCGATTCTTGACATAGATATTAGTTACAACGTGATCAGACCTGGAAGAGTTTGGGGAACTTACAGACACGTGCCCGTACCTCCATCTGCGGCGGCTTTAGTCCCCCATGCCTACGCTAATATAACGGTACGTAAATATTCGTTGCTACTCGAAAGACTCGAGTCTTTGAAAGTCAAGAAAAATTATTTTGCAGGTAAGAGGAAAGTTGAGCTCTATTCGATGGATCGAAGGGCAACTCAAACCGGATACGAAAGACAGTAATATTGTAAAAGTGGTATACTCCTCTCTGAACTTCAGAGATGTCATGATAGCTACTGGAAAACTGATGCCAGAGGCTATTGCGAAGGACGCAGCAGAAGCTGAATGTTTAATTGGGTTCGAGTTCAGTGGTATCGATTCCAATGGACGACGAGTGATGGGATTCAGCCAGAGCAAGTAAGAAATTACTTAATCCTTACAATATTATACCGTGAGCGACATAGTTGCCCTCATATGGTTGATTAATTATTTCAGAGCTATATCGAACGTCGTCAATCCTCACCACTTCAATGTTTGGCCGGTGCCAGACAAATGGTCCCTCGAGGATGCTGCGACCGTTCCCTCTGCCTACTGCACCGTTTTCTATGCATTCTTCTACATTGGGAAATTAAAGAAAGGCGAGAAAGTGTTGATCCATTGCGGAAGTGGGGCCGTAGGCCAGGCTGCCATCAATATAGCCCTTGCTGAAGGGTGCGAAGTATTCACTACCGTAGGAACTCCAGAAAAGCAAAAGTTTATCAAGGAGACTTTCCCTAGCATAGGCGACGATCATATCGGAAACTCTCGAGACACGAGTTTCGAGCAGATGGTAATGAAACAGACACACGGGAAAGGAGTAAATGTAGTTTTAAATTCCTTGGCTGAGGACAAGCTCCAAGCATCTGTTCGTTGTCTGGCCGCCCGTGGTCGATTCTTGGAAATTGGTAAATTTGATCTGGCTGCCAATAGTCAATTGGGAATGGATATATTTTTGAAGGAAGCCGCCTTTCATGGAGTTATGTTGGATAATTTGATTTCCGGTGTGATACCTAGCTTACACGAAGAGTTACATTACTTCCTCGCTGATCGGCTGAACTCTGACGCCGTGAAACCTTTAGTTAGGAAATGTTTCGCGAAAGACCGAGTGGAAGAAGCGTTTAGGTATATGGCGGCAGGACAACATATTGGAAAGGTAATTTTATATATTTTATTTCTATCTACTCTTTGAGATTGTTACTTTAGTCTTGCTCTACTTGCGATTAGTCCCTTAAGAATTTGGGGACACGAATATTTGGAATATTGATAAGCCTTAAATTTTATCATCTTCGCTACAGATTCTAATCAAAGTAGGAGACCAAAAGGAGCCGTTCGCCATGCCGATTCTCGCCTATCCTCGTTTCCACGCCGCGGGAAACAAAACCTACGTTCTTATAGGAGGTTTGGGAGGTTTGGGATTGGAACTTGCAGATTGGTTGATTTTACGTGGTGCCAGAAGTCTCGTCATCGTTTCTCGAAATGGCATCAAAGACGGTTACCAGCGGTTGAGGACAGAAGTATGGAAAGCCGACGGCGTGAAAGTTTTAGTCATATCCGGCGTAGACGCTTCTAGAACGAAAGACTGCGAGTTCATCTTGAAATCAGCAGAGAAGCAGGCACCTGTCGATGGTATCTTCAACCTGGCAGCTGTGTTAAAGGATTGTCTGATGGTGAACCAAACTGAAATGTCGTTCGAAGAAAGTATGACGCCGAAAGCCAAAATCACGAAGAAACTAGACGAACTGTCTAGACAGATTTGTCCCAAACTCCGTTACTTCGTTGTGTTCTCCTCCCTTTCTTGTGGCAGGGGAACACCTGGACAAAGTAATTACGGCATGGCTAATGCAGTGTTGGAGAGGATTTGCGAAAAAAGAGTGGAGGAAGGTCTTCCAGGCATGGCTATTCAATGGGGAGCTGTTGGAGACGTTGGCCTTGCCGCAGAAATGTTGGAGAACAAGCAACAGCTGGCAATCGGTGGTACATTGCCACAAAGAATATCTTCGTGCTTGGAAGAAATGGATAAATTCTTGTGTCAGTGCAGACCAATTGTGGCTAGCATGGTGGTAGCAGAGAAACGTCCCAGCGCTAGTGAAGCTAGCACTGTTCTCGAGGCAGTATTGAATATAATGAGTAAGTTTGATAAATCGTTGGATCAACAAAGAGTGTGGATATATTTTATTTAAAAATTGTTCGTCTGTTTTAGATATCAAGGATATTAAAAGTGTTGGTCAGAATTCATCTTTGGCTGAACTTGGCATGGACTCTATGATGGCTGTGGAAATAAAACAGACTCTAGAGAGGGACTTCGAAGTGCTATTGACTCCTCAGGATATTAGAGTATTATCCGTTGCAAAATTGGTAGAAATGTCTGCTAAGGATACGAAAAAACCGAAGAAACAAGTTATACAGGTAGTGACCACGGCGAAGGAATCGACTGGTCTAGCATTACTGATGAGGTCTCTGGACGTTTCGGTAGTGAAGAATCAATATTGTGTGGAACTTCCAGTCAAGTGTGCAGAAAAGAAGAATGAAATTTTCCTTGTACCAGGCTTCGAAGGATCTGCTACAATTTATGCTTCGATAGCTCCGAAATTGAATGTACCAGCCACCTGTTTGCAATTGGGAATACATGATATAGATGACACTGTGGAAAAAATGGCCGAGCGTCTTTTGCCTGTATGCCTTTTAATTCCTATCGTATTTATATTTTCAGGGCCTACAGAATATAATTTTCTTCCTGTTTGCAGCACGTTTTAGCGAGAAGTAAAGATCGTAGAGACTTTACAATCGTTGGTTATTCGCACGGAACGTTGCTAGCCATAGAACTCGTAAGGAGATTAGAAGCTCATTCGCTAATAGGCCGGCTTATTTTAATAGACGGATCCCCTGATTATATAAAAGCACTAAAGGTAGAATGCATCACTGCAGATACGCAGGAAGAATATGAAAATATATTATTCACCGACATACTGAATGCCACTAAATCGTCCACCATAGCAGAGGTAAATTATATTTTTGATGTATTATATACTGAATGTATTCGCCATAGAGGTAAACAGATTAATTTTATTAACTGACAGTGCATGTTGGAGTTGAACGGCTGCAGCAATTGGGACGAAAAAATGAATACAGTAATAAAACACGTACCCGATGAAGTGTACGAGATCTACTCGGCGGAAACTCAAAAAATGATTATATCTTTCATCTTCAATCAGTTGTCCTTGGTGGACAAATACAACCCTTCTACCTTGCCACCTCTTAGAACCCCTATCACGTTACTAGTACCAACGGTAAAAGCCGTGCAACTATCAGACTCGACGTATGGCTTAAACAAGGTAACAGATAGAATTATGGACTATTACTTTAATGTATTTGAATCATTACTGTAATTGAATTCGTGTCTCTTGCAGGTAACTTATGGAAGGGTAACAGTACACGAAATTGATGGAAATCACGTAACTATGTTGGATAATAACAAAGTAGCTTTGGCACTTAATAATGAACCTTTAGAAGATGAGGAAACATTCAAGGAAAAGTTACATGTTGTAAGCAATATAGATTTAGACAAAAAGGACACGAGTATTTCGTAAAAGCAAAGAAAATGTAATAACTGTAGATTAATGGGATATTTCATTCGTCAACGATATCTATAATTTGATGTTTGCCATTACTGATATAAAATGAAGAACACAATGCTAATGAACTTTTGTCATATTATTATGAAAAATTCTCATACATGTGGAAACATGTCGGATTCACTCGCGACGAATAATCCAAATGACACTCAATCATACAGCAAATAGAATTGTACTTCATACCACAAAAATCTTAATATACATTTGTTATATAATTTTTTTTGTCATTTCCCTTTTTTTCTTCACATTACACTATTCTCATACTAAAATATCAGACCCGAACAAACCAGACGAATCATACGGCATACACAACAAAACACAGGAAATAACGTAAGATTAATAACAATCGTTGAATTATACATACTGCATTAATTATAATTACCATAATACTGAGTTCGATTAAACTCATGAATATACTTATTAAAGAGTAGACTTCTTTTTTTCATTCTTTTATGGAAAATTTACGCACGCAATCAAATGTTTAGGACACAAAGGAAACTTGGTCGTGTTATTCTTCTTTCCGTGTTTCTTCCTTCTTTAACTTTCTATTATGACACTTAAATTTATCTCAATTGATGTTATGGTTGTAACGCAATTTCATTGAAATATTAGCTAACACGCAGAGAATACTTTCATTTCACTCAATAAAGGTTTCATACCCATTTATTTTACAATATTAAGCAAGCACGGTAATGTTGGATAGAAAATATAATGTTCATTCTAATTTACATATATGTACTTTAACACGATTCCGTCTTCTTTCTTTCCCTAACAATATACGAAAATGTAAAAACAACATGCTAATAAACTACCTTCATAATTCCATTGGCTCGAAAATTGCTGAATTACTCGATAACGTTTGATTCAAGTCCGAAATAGCTTCGTTATTATTATTATTGTTGTTGCTGTTGTTGTTATCGTCTGAGGCGCTGGGAATGGGAGACGCTGTATTCCTAGTAGGTAATACACGAAGATGTTTGCTTGGTGGTTCCCAAAGTACTAGGGCCATGGAGGGCCTCTCCCTGTAATAGAAAAACTGTAAAGCTTTATCTTCTCTACTAACAGAAAGATAAATAATATTGTGGGATCGAGGCCTCCATCGAAGAATATGAGGAACTTAAGAACAGCGAACTGAGTAAGAGCCATGGCGTAGCGCATCTGGCCGTTGCCTACAAATATGAAGAACTCGGTTTCGATCACCGATGCCTGCCCTTCCATTTTCTTCGGTCCCTACATATCTTCGGTAGAGCATTCCAGACGATATACCAGACGAAGAAAATATACATATTACATGAACACTCACAATTTAGATAAAAGTGAGTTTGGAAGAATGGGTTCCTTTTGGAGTCTCTTCAGTTCTTCCGAAAGAACTAATCTGAGACCAGATTTTAATTGACCTGCGTCTGTATCTATTTCCAGTTCCATATTTACACCCTTCCGGCTAACTGTTTGCGCCTCACTCTTCGAAGCCGATGGCACGCAAGGTTGCGATTGATAATTGGAACTAATGTCCAACTTTTTGAAGTGCGCAGCCATTTCTTCTTCTGTTATAAACTGTTTTGTTCGTCGCCTGGAATATCATAATAATCTTCTCAAATGTTATACCGTAATAGAATATAATAATAATCCTTATAGCGTAATATTATGGACGTTTGAATGACTTACATGTCCAACAGATCTGGAGTTTCAAGTTTTCTCTTCTGATGGAGAATCGGCTCCAGACTTGATCCACCAGTGAATCTAACTAGTTCTGGTTGCTGGAAGGACGGCATATCCCTCGTTATACTCCACGGTATAGACATTGGAGGCACGTGCGGCATTTGCGTCCAAGGCCCAGATTGTTGTGCACTCTGCTGGCCCATCATATGTTGAAATATTGATGGGGGTGTGTGAAGATTCGTTCCTCCCATTGCATTCTGAATTGGAGGATACATTTGATGCTGCATAGATTTTTCGGGGTAACGATCGACTATCAATTGAGAGACAAGTAATTCTTTTTTCGAAAAAATTACAATATATCACAGTTTTTCAGATTTTCAATTTTATTTTTTTATTAGAATGACAATATTCATAACGGATAGTCGTTTGTAGCGTGTCGCTATCCATATAACATATACACGAGATTCAATAAATTTTCAACAGAATTTAGAAAAGAGTATCGGTTTTACAATATCGCCTTTTAGTTAAATCGATATGAAGAATGTATAACTTTGTAAGTTGCCTACTGTCATTTGGAACCACTGAAAGCTCGTGAGAGCGTGATTCAGTCTTCAATGCGGGCGTTGAACAGACGATGCTTTCGAGGAATTTCACAAAAGCATTTGTATTGTCTAACGTATGTTTCTGGCACAAGTCCCGCGAGAAATGATGCACGATAAATACGTTTCTTGACACTTCGTCGCACAATACGAATCCTTGAACTATTTACCAGACGCTAACCTGTATTACCCACTTGTCCGGGCTTAATCGGTAAAAGCAATGCGCGTTATTTCTAACAACATGAAAATCCGTCCAAAAATAGGTAAAGAAAATCTGTTATAGTTTGTGCGATGGTATATTAATCTGTAAGCCTTCTATATGTATAATAATACGCGGTCCACCGTTCGAGAAGGATCGTGCAGTAGCAATTGTTTGTTTTCGTCTCGCACTCTGTTATCACAATCACGACAGATCAAACGAATCTACGTACGGAAGGTTACAGTGAATAAACGTACGATAAATGGTTCGCGTGAACTATTGTATGTCCCGTGTAATGCATGCAAAAGTCACTAAGAACGTATGCATACAAAAAGTACAAGATCAACCGCACCGGGATACAAAATCATTCACTTGATGCATTGATCAACCATGCATCTAAAACTCTAAAACACTGCTGTCCAGCGGAGGGGACCCAGACACACTTGCTTCCCCTACCATTCGTTTTTTGCACACAATCCCCAACGAGATATAAGAATGGATCAATCATGCAACGTCCATTTTGGCCCTAAATACTGGGGTTCTAATTATCATTATCATTTCCCAGTTACTTACAACGTTACCAACAGATTACGGAAAACGATGTATCAAGTCGTAGGTGCAAGCGCACCACACGACCTATTAAACGTTTATTATTATTAGTTTGGTAAATAAGAAGAAAGGAGATTGTTCCTTGAATCAAGAGCTTTAGTTTAAGACGTTGATTAAAATCGGCAGAGTAGAACGAGAGATAATTGAATTTGTTTAACGAAATTATAAACAAATGCCATTATTTCGAATTGCAAGCGAGCTACACCAATGTTCAGAGGAAATAAATTAAAGCTAGCAGCATAAGCTAACATCTCCAATAGATGAGAACATCATTCCATCTGCGGTTCATTTGTTATAAACAATTAAACAATTAAAATTGTTATTACGGCCAACTGCATATAGTTACAGCAACGTAGTATGTTTTATCGAGTAGCTTATTCATTTCCCTTTCATTTGACATCCCATTTATTAAAAAACAACCACCACGAGCCGGAATAATAATTTTTTAAAGTTTCGTCGGTAACGATATGTCGATAACCGGACATGTGGCGCCATCTCGCGTTTGGGGGCTTTTTCGCAGTTTTCCGCACCGCCAAAACCGAATTCCTGGATTATATCGTTAATTTAAACAATTTCTTTTTTTTCGGCTTCTAGTGCGTATTTTTTAATCGGATTTGTTTTAAATTAAAGCTAAGATCCATAGCTATCCCCTCCAACAGTTTAAACAATATGGAATTTGTGGTTTAAAAGTTATTAACAATTGAAAAATCGGCAAAAATGCACACCGGGTCACTGCAGTTATCTCGGCTTCTGGAGGAGCTAGATTAATGATCAGGTGCTTAAAATAAAGGTAAAGGATGCCGCTACACGACAATAATCGATTCACAAAGGCTGCATGCGCTGTTTATTTTTGATAAACAATTTAATAATTCACTTGACAATTACACCGAAACTATACACGAGGGCCGATCTAATGGTGAATCATATTATTTCTTGAACCAAGAGCTTCAATTTGAGATGTCGTTGATTAAAATCGGTCCAGCAGAAACCGAGATAATTGAATTTGTTTAAAGAAATTATAAACAAATGCGATTACTGCCACTTCCCGACGAGCTACATTAATGACCAGAGGACATAAATTAAAGCTAGAACTATAAGCTACCATCTCCAATAAGTTTTATCATCATTGTATGTGAAGTTAATTTGTTATAAACAATTAAACAATTAAAATTGTTATTACGGCCAACTGCATATAGGTACAGCAACGGGGTATTTTTTATCCTGTAGCTTATTCGTTTCCCTTTAATTTGAGATGTCGTTGATTAAAATCGGCCCGGCACAACGCGATATAATAAAATTTGTTTATAATTTCTTTAAACAAATTGAATTATCTCGGCTTCTGCTGTGTCGATTTTAATCAACAACATCTCAAATTGAAGCTCCTGATACCAGGAACAATTTCCATCTAGTTTAGAGTAACCTCCGTGTATTGTTACCGTGTAAATTTCAAACCAATTTTTAAATTGTTTATAACAACTAAACAGCGCATGTAGCATTTGTAAATCATATATTGACGTGTAGCTGCATCCTTTACCTTCATTTTAAGCACTCGATCATTAATCTAGCGCCTCCAGAACTCGAGATAATTGCAGTGACCCGGAGTGCATTTTTGCCGATTTTTCAAATGTTTATAACTTTTAAACAACAAATGTTATATTGTTCCAACTATCGGAGGAGATAGCGATGGTCCATAGCTTTCATTTAAGACAAGTTCGGTCAAGAAATACGCATTAGAAGCCGAGAAAAACGCAATTGTTTAAATTAACGATGTAATCCAGCAATTCGGTTTTGGCGGTGCGGAAAACTGCGAAAAAGGCCGCAAACGCGAGATGGCGCCACATGTCTGATTATCGACTGTCTGTGGTGAAAATTATCGACTGTCTGTGGTGAAAATTATCGACTATCTGTGTTGCAAATTGTCGACTTCTGTCTCGGCTGCTTGTGGTTATTTTTTTATAAATGAGGTGTCAAATGAAAGGGAAAGAAATAAGCTATTCACCTGTAATAGTCTTGTTGCTGTAACTATATCCAGTTACCCGTAATAATTGCTTTAATTGTTTACAACAAACCGACATCGCGTGAAATATTTTTGAAAGGCATCTTAACAAAGGTACTTACATCTCTGAATGTTCTTTCAATAATTTTTCCTGTGTGTAATACTACGTTCATACTAACATACTAATAGTATCCTTTATTTCGGCCTCGCTGCCATGAAATTTGGACTTAGCGTACGTATAACCTAACTTTAGATTACCATCTTACAAGGGGATGCCGAGGATGACGGGAAACGGATTTTGCTGAAACTTGCAGTATTTGAAGATGTCGTATCCAAAGTTAATTTGGCAAAGCAGTAGCGCGCAACTCTCAAGATTTTCCGAGAAAATTGCATTTGAAAATCGCTGTACTCGGTTATAAGGAGTTCGTGCTAACTATTGAACAAGAAGGTGAGTAGCCGAGAGCGCAGCGAGAATTTCTGTTAACAGGAGGTTGCTGGTTCGATTCCTCGCTACCGATACTGTTTTTTTTTCCCTTAAATGTATGAAATCTGCGCCAATGAACAGTTACTTTTATTCTTTTAAATAGAAAATGCATGTTTTTTGTTTGTGTGAATTGGGAACGAAATGGAACAAAAATAATGCAGGATGTTAGGTTTGCTTTATTAATTACGTGCTAGTATGACACGAGCCAGGATGATATGCATCGTAAAAGCATACGAAACAATAATTTTTTGGGTAAAAACGGCAAGGTATAAACGACAGGCAAATGTGCTTGTACTATCCAGGTAGACTCGGTTATTCCAGGTATAGATCAAGCGGAAAAGCCCACGATGCCATAAAACCCAACGATGCCATAAAACCCAACGATGCCACAAACAAAAAACATGCATTTTCTATTTAAAAGAATAAAAGTAACTGTTCATTGGCCCAGATTTCATACATTTTAGGGAAAAAAAAAATTATCGGTAACGAGGAATCGAACCAGCAACCTCCTGTTAATAGTAATTCTCGCTGCGCTCTCGGCTACTCACCTTCTTGTTCAATAGTTAACACGAACTCATATAACCGAGTACAGCGATTTTCAAATGCAATTTTCTCGGAAAATCTTGAGAGTTGCGCGCTACTGCTTTGCCAAATTAACTTTGGATACGACATCTTCAAATACTGCAAGTTTCAGCAAAATCCGTTTCCCGTCATCCTCGGCATCCCCTTGTTAGCTTACGCATTCTTCCCTTCCACTCCTTCTTTCATACCTTCTCTACCTTACATACTGCCCTATTTCTTTTTGGCCGTCTCTTCACTGCACATCTATTCATAATTCCCTTCACAATTTTTCTCTCCTGTTACGTACTTACTAATATATTTTTTGTGTGTGCAGGTTTCGCTGGCAAAGAGACGAAGAACATTGATGGGCACTTCTTCTACTTCATTGTCCATAAGAGCAAGGAAGAAGATGGAAGATGTTTGACCACATATTTTAGATATCCTTTAGTTATAGTAAATTGACTTATAAAAATAGTTTGTAACTATTACCGCACTACATTAATTCAGACCAATTGTGTAATTAACTGTTATGTATATCCATTATATCTTTTATTTTATATTCAGTAAATTCAGTACATCTTTGTAGATCATTAATAGTACTTTTACTACAAGTTCTACTGAATTTGCTAAATGTAGAATGAAAGATATAATAAATACTTTACATATGCACAAGTTACACAATTGCTGTACTTTAAAGTTATAAGCATCTGCATATGAAGCTGCATAGTATAAGTTTTATCTATAAGATATATTGTAAATTAACTTCATAGAATAGTTTATAAGTATTAGATTATTTATGTTTATAGTATTTTTTATATTACACAAATGTTAGTTTAGAATTAATAGCAGATTTAGTTGTACGATGTATTGTAAATAGATATAAAAGAATAGTTCATAAGTATATTAGCTTGTAGATTTGAAGTGCAACATGTTTGTAACTTGTATCTTCATTAATTAATTTAAATAAATCATTAATGAAAAGAATTCTACTGCTCTTTTTATTTTCACACCTGAACAATCCTCGAAAATACCTAATTCCAAATCCTTAAACAAGTTCTGCCGCGCAGGAACTTTAAATGCAAAGTTCACAACCGGAGAACTTGTAAAAATAGCCCTATACGTTATTAAACATCATTTTCAAAGTCTTCATTTCTTGCAAACTGTGTTGGCAGAAGTCCAAAAAATTAGGCGCTCAGAAATTCCTGGAATATGACGTCATTTCTTAGAATGGCTAAGGTTCGAATACCTCCTCGCACATCATATTCTCCTGATACAAATCCACGATTTTCAGCAGATATTTTTGCCAGAAACTCGAAAATTTAAGAGCTCGAAAATTCCTGGAACGTGACGTCATTTCCAAGAATTGCTGCGATGAAAGACCTCCTCGCATATCATATTCTCCTGATACAAATCCACGATTTTCAGCGAGATATTTTTGCCAGAAACTCGAAAATTTAAGAGCTCGGAAATTCCTGGAACGTGACGTCATTTCCAAGAATTGCTGCGATGAAAGACCTCCTCGCATATCATATTCTCCTGATACAAATCCACGATTTTCAGCGAGATATTTTTGCCAGAAACTCAGAAATTTTGGGCTCGGAAATTCCTGGAACGTGACGTCATTTCCAAGAACTGCCGAGGTTCAGGTACCTCCTCGCACATCATATTCTCCTGATACAAATCCACTATTTTCAGCGAGATATTTTTAGCAAAAATTTCGAAATTTAAGCGCTCGGAAATTCCTGGAACATGACGTCATTTCCCAGAATTCTCTAAAGTTCAAGTACTTTAATTATTTGTGACGTAGGTTTATTTTTACAAGGTTCCCGCTCCAGAACTTTCAAGTCCTGTCACGGTACAGCTTGTTTAGGGAATAGGAACTGGACACTGTATCAAAGGAATCGTTAATAACAAAAGCAGTTGATTTCCTTCATTAAATATTTATTCAAACTATAATTCACGCAGTACAAATTATACATAATTGTTTAGTCATTATAAATTATTTATTGCAATCTTGATTTTACGTTTAGTGCGCACTTAGCAAAACTTCTTAAAATTAATATTAAACTTAATGATAGAAATATTAAAATTTATATGATATCAACTTAACAACTAAAATAAAATATATAACAGATATACATAACAATTGTTAGTTAACAATTCTATAGTTAATTAATTAACTATAGACTTACTCTGAATTAAACTTACGCACTAACAATTACAAACTAACTAATTAAAGTCAGAATGAACCCATAGAAGTTCATAGGCACGACCCTACAGTCGTAGGTTCAACTAAAAGTTGGTCAGAAAACGTAAAAGTGCAATAGCTACGACCCAAGGATCGTAGGTTCAACGTTTGGTTCAGTATTCGTAAGGTTCGTAAGGTTCAATATTGTTAACACAAGTTTCAATAGCGCGCATCGAGGCAGTCGCATCGCGCCCTGGAGGATACTACAAACTGCCTCCGCACCGTAGAAAATAGTCCAAACTTTGATCATATTTCTAATATACTTGTGGTCCGCAGTGGACGGAAATATTGTACACACTCTGCATTGATGCCTGCATTGATAAATTATGCACTGTCAAAAGATCAGGGCACCTTGAGCCCTGCCAGGTTTTGGCACTTTTCTTTTGAGTTTCCACACGGCCATTTTTCCCTGCCTCTGGGAACGATTGCCACTAATTGTTAGTGTTTGAGATTTCTTATTTTTATATTTCTAACGGAGATCGTAATCCGTCGTAGCGTCACCCGTTTCCGTGACAACGCAATCAAGAGTACAGGAGAACCTAAATCGGCTCGCCGAGTCATCCTAGGACCGCACTGTTCTGAATGCTTTGACAGTTCTTTCATACATTCTCTTATAAGACTTGATTAAAATGCAAACTTCAGTTACGTATTAAAAATCATAGATCATACAATTGATGCTAGAAATAATTTTTACTACCAAATAGTCGATAATTATCTATTCGCAATTCAATAATTGAATAGGACGTATCATCGTTGGAATTGTAATTAACTTATATGTTGGACGAATTTTTTGTAGAAACCTGAATATTTAAATAACAAGCATTTTAATTTAAAGAATGTACAAAAATTGAGTATGGGCATTAGAATGTGGTCAATATATTTGGACATTTTCGAATTTCACATCGCAAGTGCCAACGTTCACAACATTGAATCATACGCTTAAAATTTTGATGTGTATCATGTTACATATTATACATATATATATATATATATAAATATATGTAATGTATAATAATCTTTTCTGAAATACTTTATAATTAAATTTACATTTAGCCGTCTAACGTAAACGTCTACCAAAATATATTTAGTACAAATAACGAAGCGAGTATGCACTTTATATTCGTTATACGTATAATTACAATAATAAGCTAAGGAAAATAGAACTAATAGACATCTAATTGGATTTCACCTTTTGCACTGCATTTCTTTTATCTATCAATTACAAAAGCATTCCACGTTTAGAGCTTTAAGATTGCCACGTTACGGCTTATCGCTCCAATAAGTAGTATGATTGTGCCATTAATGTTGCACTAGTGTATCATACTCCACAGTTATGGTGCATTAATTTGTATCTACGGCACAATGCAATAGACGGTAACGCGTAAAACGCGTTGCAATAAATTGTGTGCCAGAGAAATCCTCGTGAAATTTATTTTATTCTGCGTTATCCATATAGTACGCGAAAGAAACGTACTATAAAGGTTAGATATATCGGAATAGAACGTTCAGTTGCGGAACCAATGCAAGTGCGGTAAAATAGCTATCTAGATTTACTTGCAGGCAGTTGAGGCCGAACGCAGAATGGATAATAGTAAAGTGGATGAAGAGAATCAACGTAATATTAATGACGGGGACTGGATTTGCCCCGATTCCCAGTACGTAACTCTTATAGAAACAACGTTGGCTTATATGAAATTAGCTTTACGCTTTGTAATCGAATTTCATACACAATCGTAACATTTATTGTCCACCGAGCTTAGTATTATTTCTGCTGCCGCTACGATATCGAATGATATTTATTTTAACTGGCAGCGCAATTGACTGGCAGCATTGGCTGTATAATAAATAAATGCAATATGTAGCAGTATTATTTGTTGGTGTAAAAATGTTAATTGCGATCAGGACAAATTGGCCAGTATTGCATTCGTCTGGATGTTAATAATACTGTATCCACGGTGGACTGTAAAATGATGAGAGAATTCTACATTATTCTTTTACTGTACAATACAATGTAATTATTTAGCTTTTAAGATAGTCTGTATCGGTTCGCTAAACTTTGCTGTCTCAATTATTGTCATTACATGAGTCGAAATTGTTTAGAATGAATTAATCTTTCAGATGTGGCAATGTAAATTTTGCAAGAAGAAATTCTTGTAATCGATGCGGGAAAGGTAATTAGCAATACACATGGTAACGTATAAAATGATTTTTCTGTAACTCTGCCGATAATAATATTTCACTCGTCGAACATTCCTTAACGAAACATATGTCCGTACAGATAGAGGAGAATGCTCTAAGAAAAAGAAGCTGGGACAAGAAATTGGCAAAGCGGCAGCAGAAAAAAGTAGAGGATTATTCAGGTAGATGGTTGGATCGGAGCTGAATATAAGTACAACGCAAAAAAAAGAAACATTCTAAAGAAAAAGATATAGTACTTGATATTACTATTACAATTGTAATTTTACGAATACTTTTATTTATACGAGTAGTATTATAATTCTCATAGTATACAGAGTTGTACAATGCATCTATGCGTGTATCATCTATCGACTTTCTATGAGCTTATTTTTTGTCAAATATTTACAAGAAAGAAATACTATAGATAGATGAACAAGGGGACAAGTAAACGACCATGTACTATGGATATTTCTATGTTTTAGCGCCGACGATTGGCAGTGTAGTAAGTGTGGAAACGTGAACTGGGCCCGTAGACAACAGTGCAACATGTGTAACGCGCCAAAGTTTGGAGAAATCGAGGAACGTACAGGATACGGTGGAGGATACAACGACCGAGGGGTGGTCGAATACAAAGAAAGGAGAGACGACGATGACGAGTACGACGAATTCGGCCGTCGCAAAAAGAAACGAAAGATGGAGAATCGTTCAGACGATGATTCCAAAGACTCTAGGTATAGCAGTCCACCGCGTAACAAGTCGAAAGATGAAGAAAGAGATGCAATAGCGGCTGAAGTAGAACAGAATGTAATTTAAGCGTATTCTATTCCACTGGCGATGTGTACGGTGCTATCGATTGTAAATGTTTGAACGCGCTCGAAATTTTAGGACGGAGACGAAGATGAGGAAGACGATGAAGAGGACGGTGACCTATCCAAATACGATCTTAGCGAGTGGGACGATTTCGCAGTTAAGAAAAAGTAAATTTTCACACGAATACTTCTTCTCTGACGAGTATTTCACGCGTCACTAATTTTCAGTACAAATGGGAGCACTGCGTCTTCGGAAGAGCAACAATCAAGGTAATGGATCGTTGGTGAAACCTTCTACGTGAATGTCAATAATAATTTTATTATTCTTAAATAATTTGAGGAAATATAATTATGTTTAGTTAGAAATGTTAACAAGCTTTTCCTTTACAAATGGGTAACATTTTTTGTATTCTTTGCAGAGACAAAGACGACTGGCGTGATTCGGGAACATCCAGTCAATGAGAAGCTGCGCAGAAGGAAAGGTTTGACTTGGGTTTCGGGTATAGAATTGAGATTGCGTCAATGAATGTTGATCGATGAAATTGCTAAACGACACTTTTGCCTAATGTCTTTGGAAACAGTATCATAGTATCCGCATCATGATTGTGAACAAGTGATGTCAAATTATAATGGCATGGACAAAAGGATAATTTAGATTTAGCAAATCTGAAGTAATCAGAACGCAATACTCGTTAATTAAATGATTTTTTACAGGTTGAAAGGAAAATCCCAAGAGCGAACAATTGCTCGAAAACTAAGAGATATACACAGCGCAACAAATTTAGTGATTAGTGAGCACCTTTGGATAAAGTGATGAACAATATACGACTTATTGCAAAGGGAATCGATTAACAATAAGCTTTACATTTTGTGACTGAACTCATAGCTTCGTTGATTCTGGATGGAGAGTGAAATGTAGGTTACCTATTTGCGCAATATTTGTATTAAATATTGCATAGTAATTGCGAACACACTTGGCGCAGGTAGAATATTTCGCTAGTAAACGAAAATCACCTACGTTAAAACAAAAAGGAAAACAAAATGATACCTGCTATTCTGATACAATTTTATAGATGGTGTATGTTACGCGATTCGTTGTAAAAGTTCTGAATTGGGAATCTCGTAGATGAAATCTTATTTATTAACTCAAAGTATTAAGCCCTCGAGAATGCTTTGCAGCATCGTGTCGCAGTTAAAAAGTTCTCTATTTACGTTATCACAATGTCCACGTAGCTACGCCACGATACGCTTAAATGGTTTTCAAGCTGCTTCGAAAAATTTTTGTTCAGTTTTGTTTTCTCTTTTTTTCTCGCCACACTCTTTAAATCTCTCGCTCTGACTTTCACTCTCCTTCTTTCTCTCTTTTTCTCTTTTACACGCATAACACCTAACGATTAAATAAACGTAATGTAGTATTAAAGAATCATTCCCTAATGAATATAGTATGTATTGATGTCTTCGTAACGAAGAGAAAAAGGATACATTTTCTTGCTTTGACTATCACAGATCCGTATAAGCTGGAAGCAGCCTGCTTTTTAAATCGAAATAAAAATCATGACACGAGGCCGACATATCCGAAAATCCCCGTTCTCGTTGTCGATAGGCGAAAGAAAAAGTAAAATCATCGAAACAAAAACTCTAATGCCTGCTGTCAGATAACTATAAAACTCATTATCGATCAATTCTGATACTGACTTCTTGTAAATATCTTTATTTTTCATTTATAATAAAAATCATTCATCAACAACATAATTGTTCTTAGTCAATTATTCTTTTTTTCTTATATCATTAAACTACGTGGGGTCATGATTATGCACAGTGTTGGTCACGGGGGGAGGGGAGGGGAAATTGGTGAAGGGAATAAAAGGGACGGGCGATACTGTTTTAAGGAGTATGTTGCAACAGGTATATATATCGTATATGTACAATTATGAATTTGAGCTTGCTTGACTGCGTTTTTTTTTTTTAAGTATTTAGTGATAAAAAGGAAGGATGAATAGTTCACCGGCGTATCTTCTTGTTGTTTCGTTCGAATACTCCGTTTGCTCTCGGACAATTACTTTATCACGAGCAATTGTTCGAATACAGGAAGAGGAGACGCATTTGCATATATCCATCTTTGCCATCTCATTCGTTTCACGGTTCTTTCATTCATTATTATTTTTTTTGTTCCTGCTCCACGCGAAAACTCTAGCAACGATCATCGTGTATTCCGATCGACGAAATAACGATTACTACGAAGAAATCCGATTTTACATTATTATTTACATGACCGCGTAACGCTACGCGACGTTCGTAATATGTTTCCAATTTACAAAGAGAGAATTCTGTTGCGAAAACGATATTTTTCTAAGACTGATGGAACAGATTTTCGGAGACGCGAAAGACATTAAAATACATTAATGTCGTGATTTTAAGAATAAAACGCTTATCGATATAACACATACATAAACAACACCGTAAATAAAGAATTGAACGAGAAGTCTCGTTGCACGCCAGTCGTGATAAACCATTTCGCGCAAATGGTATACCATTTTAATTATTCTGGATAATTATTCATCACATCAACATTAGAACCTTAACAAATTTGACTTCTTTGTCCTTTACAAGATAGCGCGATAATTTATAAAGTTTTACATTCTCTCAGAAAACGTGTGAGTGAGTGAGTTTGTGTGCATGTATGTGTGTGTATGTATGTTTGCATATGCATGAGTGTCCGTGTCTGCATTCGTATTCCCGGACAATCAGGATTGTCCCCCGGTTTAATAAACGCAATTATCGAAAAGGACACAGAAAGGCCACCACGATCGTAAAACATCGCCGCCACGACGTCTCGATCATACAGACAGATTTTATTTCGGCATGAAAAACTGCTGATGTGAATGCGAGTTCGGCGGAGGATGTAAGTTAGGATGTGGTGGCCCACTACCCCTTGTCCCAGTGGCGTACAATTGTTGCTGGAAGTTATGGAATTGTTGAGCATAATTCGGATCCGACATACTAGGTCCACTACCAACGAACGGGCTGTTTTTGAAATTACTAGTAGCACCACCCATACTCGGAGGTAATGGTTGTGTCGCATCAGGTGGAGGCCCTAATCCCATCGGGCTACCTTTGCTGCCAGATACGTACATGCCAGGATTGGGTTGATTGGGAACTTGTGATACCATGTCAGGTGGGAAGACTTTATCCGGATCCATTGAACCGCCTGGAAAGACGCCACCACCAACCATGTGTTGCATACGCATTAGATTAGGCTGAGGTCTCATATTCGCGACAGGTCTCATGGAAGGATGTACACCAACTGATGTGTTCATCGATTGTCCATCCATTCTCGGAGAGCCACCCATGCCAGGAAGTCCACCACTCATGGTCGACGGCATACCGCCATGCGGGCCCATACTGTTTGGTACACAACCGTTCGGGAAGTACTGTAGATTTACAGACGGTGTACCCATCTTTGATTCTAAATTAGATAAGGGATTTGTGAATCGTTGAAGGAAGTCCAAGCTTGGCGGCCCTCTAGGCGTGTGACCAACATTGGGCCTTGCCGGTAAATATTGTATCGTATTAGGAGCACTAGGTTTCACTTGAACGTTCGCTCCGTTGTAAGGGCTGGGGCCAGTTACGTGGCCTGTCATTAATCTTGGCGGCGGTGCATGAGGATCGCCACCAGGATACCCGCTACCTGCGTTAACCGAATGGCTGCTCATCATCCCGTGGCCCATAATAGGGTGCACCATTTTGCTAGGTACACCAGGACTTCCTGTGTGCGAAGTTGTTGGACTATAACTTGTCGGTGGTCCCGCAAGACCCATACACATTCCTCCTACATCGCCTGGTTCACTGGTGGGCCCACCCATGTGACAACTGCCGTTCATTTCACCGCCCATTTGCATCATATGCATACCGTGTGGATTACCGAACTGCATCATTCCAGTATTACCGGTGTGGATAGGTCCTTCGTTACCCAATGTATTACTAGCTGCCGTATTAGTAAGTTGCTGGCTCATCTGAGCCAAGGAAGTTATGGGATCGAAGTGATTTGTACTCATAGCGGTTAGACTACCGAGTCGACCTCCGATATTGTTTGGATTAAGAGGCACATTGTCTGAAGGTTGACTCACATTTATAGACGGTCTTCCGCAAGGGAAGGGAGCCCCTGGGCCACCTAAGGGAGGTCCAACTGTATTGTTTCCAACATTACTTTGATTTACAACTGTAGGCTGTTGTTGTTGCGGTGGCTGTTGTGATTGCTGCTGCTGTTGTTGTTGTTGCTGCTGCTGCTGCTGTTGTTGCTGCTGCTGCTGCTGCTGCTGCTGCTGTTGTTGTTGTTGCTGCTGCTGATGTTGTTGTTGCTGCTGCTGCTGTTGTTGTTGCTGCTGCTGCTGTTGTTGTTGCTGCTGCTGCTGTTGTTGCTGCTGCTGTTGTGACTGAGTATCTTTCGTTGATGGCGGAGATGTATCAGGTTTTGTAGTAGGTGACGCCGGTACTGTTCTTGGAGGACCCATACCCATACTGTCTGGTATATTTGTATTGTGCGGCGCTGGACTACTTTGTGCACTTGCGCTTGATTTGTTTCCAGCTTTTCCAGGATCAACTGGAGTATGTGGGGCACCATTACCTGGCGTGTGCGGAGTATGTGGAGTATGTGGACTGTGTAAGGAGCCTGCAAAGCCGCGGTTCATGCTGTCCATCTGGACTGGACTTGCACCCTCGGATCTGGCAGGAAACTGACTACTGCTGTCCAAACTTCCTGGCAAAATTCTGTTCGACATCTCTGAATTGCTGACCGTGTTTCTAAAGACAAAAAATCAGAAAATTTATATATTTGTGTATATGTTTGATAATTGGAAACGGCAGAATAATTACTAGCAAACAGGAAACTTTACTCAAATGATAATCATTTGTAAACTGGAATTATTAAAATTACTGAGTACACTTACGTATTTAAATTGCCATCCTTCAGACTTGTATTTGGTTGTTTCTGTATAGTCAACTCCTGTCCCTCGAATGTGTTAAGGTACTGAATCTGTTGAGGGCTCGGCACCGGCATCAGATTCGCTTCCTTAACACCCGCAGCATTCACCGTTCCTGCGTGTTGCTGCTTTTGCTGGGCTAAGGATTGCAGCGTGCGGCAAAACATACCATCCACTATGTTGTAACACATAACATAATCAACCCACCGCGTAATATTCGAGCAGTGAACTTTTTAAATATTTTACGTAATAATAATTAGAGTGATCATTGTTACTCGGTTGTTGCATTAAGATCCTTCGAATGCGATTTAATGTAAAATATTATATAAGATATGAAACAACATGTACGGGCATGTAAACGAATATAAAAATAAAATAGATTACTTTATTTGCGGCCTTACCATTCGGAGGCTGACTGGTTGGGAAGTCCAAAGACGAATCTTTCTGGGCGGTCGTCCCACTAGGACTAAGCGTCGAGATATGTGAATGAGAAACGGGCGTTCCTGGATTGCTGTGATTAAGTCTCGTTGTTGATACGGCTGTTGCATTTCCAACCGATGGATTTGGAGAATCTTGACTGGTCGGACTTTGTCCTGGGAGATGGCTCGTCCTTTGATTGCTAAGTTGGAACTGTCTGTTGCAGTCGGCCGGTGAATTTAGAGCCGAACTCGCACGAGGTGGTAGCGATAAATTACTGGTCGGATTGTTAGGCGACGAAGGATTTGGACTTTGTATCGCAATTGGCACACTCGCGGATCGTGTTGTTTGATGATACGGAGGTGGTGGCCCTTGGCTGCGCGGCACACCTACCATATTAGCACCACGTAGTGGAACTCCAGTTCCAGGACTTCCAACACTGGCCTATAAAATAAACCGGCATATTATAACATAGTTCCACATTGCGTCCAAAATATATCCTTTCGATTCTTCGCGCTGTTCTACCTTATTTTTCCCATCGAGAAACTGATGCTGCAGCTTATGCCAGTCCATTGTAGGGGGGCATTGGGTCGGTACAACCGAAGGAACGTTTGTTGGAGGACACGTCGATACCGCTGTTGCTTGTGCCCCGTCTAGAGTATTAGCAGGTTCGTCTTTATGTTCAGGAAACAACATCATTTGCATTTTCCTTAAAGCAGCTAATTGAACTTCCCGATGCTGCCTTTGTTGCGGGGTTAAATTTGCGTCTGGAACTTTCACACCCTGCAGTGATGGCTGTAAACCGCCTGGACCTGGACTGGTTGTACCTCCTAATAAATTGGGACTATGGCCCATTGTAGTACTATTAGGAGGTTGCGGATTTGCTGTAATAAAAGGTATGCTTCTAATGGCATAAAGTGTACACAAGAGGGTACTTGTGAAAAGGAGAAAAAAAGGAAAAAAAAAAGAAAAAGAAAATTCGAAACGTTTTCGACTACAGTATTAACCCGTTGCCGCAAACGACGGCTATGCCCGTCCAACTAAAAGTGTGCGGCAATGAGTTAGATACAGATGAAACTACATATTACCTGAATTACCGGGCGAGTTTGGTACAAGGCAAGGCACGTCTATATTTGCATCGTCCAATGATGGCTCTGAATTACCAAGCGTATTACCACCATTCAAGTTCCTTAGATTAGGTTGTTCATTCCAAAATGGAGGAGCATTAGGGTCGAGAGCCGGAAGGTCGGGAGGTTGTTCAGTTTGAAACGCATTGTTCGCACCTCCCTGATGACCTTTCTGTTTCATCATTGCAAGATTGTTTAACCATTGCGCAGGGTTTTGACGAAACTGGTTTACCTTGTTCGGATGCTTCTGAAATAACAGTGTTTCAATTAGCAAATAATAATTTAACATTCCCCTATTGCAAACAGTAATACATACCTCTAAATACTTTTTAGTACCGGGCTGCGCGCAATGGTAAGCAATAATCGATGGATATTGCCCCTGTAAAACGGCGTCTGCGCCTTTATTTGCTAATATTGTAGAAAATACAAAAATTTGACTCTGTTGTTGCATATACTGAGCTTCACCGCTTCCTGTACTAGTTCCCATTTGCTTTCCAAGAACATTACTAACTAATGGTTGTATACCGTCCGCAGTAATCACATTACCACTGCAATCTATAAGGAAATAAGTGAAACAAGTACAATATACACGCGAGAAGGATTGAAAATACAAAGAATGTACGCATTAATCACGGGTGCACGAAACAAAATATATGTTTACCAGGTATATCATCCGCTGGATTGTTATGATCACCCTCTTGCTTCACTGAGTTTAAAATTGGCTGATTTGCACTACTATTTTGATTCTCTCCTGATAGTGTACCCTCCCCGTTAGACGGGTCCAAACAAGAATCCCTGGGACACTCGGCCGTGTCCTCGCCAGTTGTATCATCGTTGTTAGCTCCGGTACCTTCCTCCTTAATCTTCACAGGATCCGTGTCGGGTTCCTCCTTCACAACAGTGGTTGGTACGCAACTTGGTTCGCTGGGCTTCTTTTCTGTTTTCATGTTTGACGCGTTGCTTGCCGGAGTAATTATCCTGTCAGACCTTGGTCAGTCGAATAAAAATCAAACACATGGCCACAATCGTCCGCAACGTGCGGGGTAACGATGCATTTGGATCCGTAGTAGAGGTTAACAACGATATATCGTTGATCCGGAACCGTGCGAACGTGCCCTTAAAAAGCGATGTACAACATCACTCTCGAGGAAGGCATGTTCCGTAGATCTGTTATTTTCCCCGATGATAAATGTTCTGGTGACCGTCGGTTCAGCGCGTTTCCAGTCATTTAATTAGCTAACCGCAGAATCGGATTCCTACGCATGGAGGAATCTCGGTTGTCAGCGGCCGACTGAATGCAGGAATACGAAAGTAAGAGACCAATACCACGAAGGTATCGGGACGAAGAAAATATCTAAATGTCACCCTCGTCTCCGCAGCGAGTACATAGCGTACCTCCGTCCCTAATGTCGCACGGAACACCACGTTGCAACCGCGATAGACGTATCCAAAACATAGAATGGGGGCCAATGCACGCTGCACTCAAATTTCCTTGCCATTCGCGAGCATTGTTCTCCAACTTTATTTGTCACTTCATGGTCGCTTTGATTATTTATTTCTTTTACGCACGGCTGCCAACTGCCCGTCGAAAGTTAGACATCGTTTTAACGCGCCTCTGAGAAGGAAGCGTTCATGCCTTTCCGATAAATAGAAAAAGATGGCAAGAGCGCACCAGGCGTACTTGACTCGTTCCTTACACTTGATCGCCTGCAGGGTTACTATTTTGGTCTTTCTTTGCTTGTATTTTCACCATTCTTTCGCTGCCTTAGCGTGAGTATTCGTACTCGACCGCGTACCTTTATCTATTCTTTTGGCCGAAAGCGTACTTTTATTCCGGAGGGTATCTCCCTAGACAGAGAGAGAGAGTGTGCTGCATTTATTTAACGCAGAATCAAAACTCTGTAAAATTAAATTTGGAATATGCGAGAGATCAGGGACGGGTCGAGTGTTTGTGGTGCCTGTAGTCTTTAACTTTCCTTAATTTTTTTTACTGCATGCATAACGTACAGTTCCCATATAAGGATATTCTTTCCGTGGCGGTATTTTTCAAATGCAAAAGAACGCTGGGAAAAAATGGGCTAGTAGGGGCGTATACGTTTACCTGTACGAATTGAATCATGTACAAATTACGGACGAATTGTGTAATCATTGGTTAAAATGTAACGCGGAGCAAAAGGTTTCAAGTCCCGTGTTGTTTTGTATTTATACGATTCATTTAGCATATAAATCAAATGTAACTGCTTTATTCATGTATTCGTATGTGCGATGTTATGTATTATTTAATGATTAACTAACTGTTTACGTATGCCTTAATGGGGCATCATTCATTTTCTTTAATTATTGCTTAATTGTTTTACGGCAACTTGTTTTTAAGTTATAACCACTACAGCTTAAACCGTAACACATTCGTACCGTTGAAAAGATTAAGGGAAACAACTATAACCTAAGATTTGTTATTTTAATCTTTTATTCTCGTCGCATCGATTAATTATTATCCAAATATTGCGTGTGTCATTCGAATAAATAATATTCAACACCCGGGGACTATGTTTTAAATGTTTATAAAGAAAAAATCCATGTACAACTACTTTCTACTTTGCAGATTGAAATAAATTGGAAAGAACAATGTCGCAATTGGAGCTAGATCCTCAATTTACGCAAGGTTTACACCTTCTCCACTCTGCCAATAAAGATTCCGCGGAGCAATTGCGAGCACTTCTAGATGAAGCGATCAAACAAAAGTACGGGCCGTCAAAGATGTTATCGAATGTGTTACACAAAAAGGTAATTAGACGGCGATTAGTTTGCAGTGAACATTTTAAGGGGATACCGTGAAATACCATTTGAATCAATGTAATCCTTATTAATTAAGATATTATACTTACAGAGTTAGTTCTGATATCAGGGCGCTCGTGAAGCATAGGAGATTTCATTCACGTAAAAAGATATCCAATATTTGGTCCCTCTGTACGCAACCATCATTGTTATTCACTTTCTGAACATGTATTCCCTGGACTTTCTGTTTTTAGTACATGACGGAGGAACCAGTTCTGAGCGACCATAGCAGCAGCAGCAGTAGCAAAAAGAGTAAAAGCTCTTCTTCGTCTTCTTCGAAGCATTCAAGCAAATCGAGCAAAAACAGCTCGCCCGTGAATTTACCAACGCGCGACACACCGCCCGATATCATTCAGACCGATAATACTCTAGCGCTAGAAATATTGGAGGACGATTTAACTTGTGTTACTTGCAAAGGAATGGACGTCGGGGCGAGAAACAGGCTCGTCGAATGTTTAGAGTGCCACTCCTTGTACCATCAGGAGTGCCATGTTCCGCATATCTTGGACTCCCAAATAGATGTTCCAGGGTTGGTGTGGTACTGCTCCAATTGTTCAAAATCTCAGGTGTGTGTATTCACTCGCATTATACTTTCATGTAATTGCCTTTCCTTCAAAGTATTTTTATAATTCGTGCTGAAAAATCGCAGTACTATAGAAACTATAAGGCAATAATAAATTATCCATTTAATACAGGCCTCAAAAGAAAGGAGCTCACCAAAAACAGTGATAGAAAACAAGTCGAAGGAACAGAAAAAATCTAACTCAAGTAAGTTGTATCCAATCTTTAGCAGATAAACCTGCTCGAGCAAAATGTTTGGAATCATTTGCCACTTGTTTGTGTAGGTGGTGGAAGTAAAGTAACGCCAAATATTCACATTATAAGCGCAGATAGACGATTAAAGGATATGATGAAGAAGGCTAAGCAAGACAAGCGAAGCACAAACACCACTCAAAATTCAAAGAATTCTTCGTCCGGTGCACCAGCATTGTCTTCAACAAAGTCTCAGGAAAAATCATTAACGTACAAAATAAAATCAGGCGTAGAATGAAGGTTCCCGCGTATAAATATTGCGAAAATATTTTATAACACAGAAAGGACTCGAACAAATTTTATAATTGCGACTCCACGACACCGTTGGCCACTCGAATAATAGTCACGATTAATGTTGATGACTTCTGATAGTAAAAAACAATGTGTGTCTTTTTCCAAACAGAACATCATATTTGTATACCAACGGAAGAGAAGCGCAATTTTTCGCTGAACGTAAAATTTTTACTTTTTACATTGTTATACTTTTATCAGATAGTCAGAGAATTTTTTAATTCAATTTGTTACGAATATTGTGTAATGTAATTTCATATTGTAATGTTTAACTGGGAAGAAAGGGGGATCATTTTTTGTACATATGTAAACTGATCTAAATATACAGATATAAATGTGAGAATTAATCGTTTGATATGCCTCAACCGAAAAAAAAAAATCGAACCGAGACGAGTACTTTAAAAATTGCGATACCAATCACGGGCGTGCCGAAAGAAATCTTACGAATATCGATATCATTTATAATACCAATATATTTTTGCAATTTTTCAAATGCTTATTTGTTTGTCCCTACGTCCCATTGAAAATTTGGCAAGAGTCATTTCGTTCTCATGTGTTACTTAAAACCTACTTATATGCGAGATGGGGGGTTGAATCCTATTTACATAGGGCTTGTCGGGGTTGCATCTACAGGCGTACGTCGATAGATACACACTCCCATATCCAAAAGAGACACACGCGGTAAAGCAATACCATTCATACACGCTGCACCCGTCGTTTAAGTTATACACGCGTTACGTGCATATACGCCATACAACGAGGAAAGTAACATTCATAAATTCATGCGAATGAAAACGAGTCCGTTTTACATTTTTCTTTTTTTTGTTTCATACAACTTTCCCGAGGTCGAATACATTTAAGTTATTCTTACAGGGAACAATCATCCCCCCCATCCTTTTTCCGAAGCTTAACAAAGAATAATCTTAAACTCGACATGACGTTTGGATTTGTCTATTCTACGAAGCATGACATTACTAATCGACTCGTAAACCGCTGAACATTTCTCAATTAATTACAATACAGTACATACGTTGAATGCAAAATTGACAAGCTTTTCAGATGGATGGAGTCAACTGTCGATCGTCCAAATTATCGAGAAATTCTGCTGTACCACAAACATTCCTCGGCATCATTTCTAAATGACAATATACTTTTTCAAGTATTGAATTAGCCATTCAATTTCCTCTTCCCATATCCATTTTAACTATTAACAAACAACGAAATATCTGAAATACTAATTACTAAGTAAGCATCCTGTATCAATTGTATCACAAGCGTCTAAGTTTTAAACATCTGCTTAAATGATTCGTGTAGTTGCCAATGGTATTTCCGATGTCTTTCGAAATGATTCCTCCTTTTTAAATGTAATTCCTCACGGGCATCTGCACGTGATTGCATAATGTTTAGCGATACAGCGAAATTTCATTGAAATTTGCATGTGCGCAATATACATTAATGTGTAGCATATTACACGGCCTTCCATCGAATTGCGCCCGAACGTATGGTGTATCTCCCGTACCGTACAAGATATTCTATGTATATGCACTTCTGAAAATGAACGACCATTAAAGATGTACCACATACTTGTCAGGAATCCTTTAGCTTCAGATAATAGAGACCAGACGTATGTATATTACGAATATGCGTGCAAGTTATGTTAGCTACGTTAATCTGTCCTATGTGAAATGATACAAATTTTAATATTCCGTGTGTCCTTATATAAGACACAGATCCTCACATTGTGGACATTACATAACATTATCGAATTATGAACGAATCTCTCTAAGCTTGTAAAAAGTTCAAGTTAATTTTACAATTCCAACAGCTCCGTTACTATACTTTGTTTTTTGTTTTTTTTTTACTAACATTTACGTGGTTTAATAATATAAAAATATCGATATTGGTAATAATATTAATATAAATAATACCTTATGGAATATGTACAATTAGAAACGTATCATCCACAATTCAAGGATTGGACATATATCTGTACAATTATACGCACACCTTTAACAACTTATTTGACTAAAATTCAAGCTATCGTCCATTGTCGCTCTCTATAACATAACATTAATTTAATGTGGGATTACTTTAAGGACATGTAACTAATCTCTGGATTAAATAGCATTCATACAAAAAGGGAACAATGCTTTCATTACACGTAGCTATGTTTATACAATATAACAATTGGCAAAATAAATTTTCACCGTAATTTCGAAGAAGACTTCATAGTGAGTCATTAATTTTACTTGGACAATTGATTTAACAATTTTACAATTTCTAGCGCATTAGTGTATGGATACTATTATTCTGTCCAAAGTTTCGAGAGAAAACACTTAACATTTATGTAATAAAATTAAGCTTTGCATGTAGTGTTACGAACAGCAAGTTTCAATCTATTGTATTTCATTGTAAATAGTTTGTTCAGTAGTGACAGTAGTGACTTAGTTATGGAATTCCAAAGAATGTTTGATATCGTTACAATTAAATATATATAACACAGAGCTTGCTCAATATTTCAATATAACATAATTATCTGTGCTAAAAGAGTTAGCTTATTCAATAATTCAATTGAATATTATAATAAATCATGTTTGATTTCAATCTCAAATTAATTTTACAATTTCATTTTGGAAGACTACATCCAATATTTCGATATATGGAAAATGAATACAAATACTATTCACAAATTTATTGGAAAATATCATTGTTTGCATAAACAAGGCTTCGTAATTGTTGGAAAGACATGTACGTTCTGAATTTGCCTATGTAATTGAGCATGCATTTGCCTTACATAGAAAATAGTGGAATTACACGTATGGCTAATATATTTGTAAATACGTTTAGTATTTTCATTTCTTTTTTTACACATTGATACTTTTTTTTTTATACAAGAACGAGTATTTTATTTCAAGTATGGCTGGATAGAGCATAATATCTTGGTATGAAAAAACTCCCCTTTTGTTGGAACATTTATAAAATCATTTGGATTAAAAAAAGTTCAATACTACGAAACAAAATGATCGCTATATTCTTCGCTACAAATTCAGTACACGAATAAAATATTTTCAACAAAGTAATTGGCAAAGTAATCCCCCTGGACTTACAGTACGCGAATCATTGATTCAATATACAAGAAAATTGGTCTTAACCCCTTAAGAGATGGCAATTTAAATACATATAAAATTGTGTGTCTAGAACGATACGAAAAAAAAGAAACTGACAACAGAAAAAATTTACAAATAATTAAAGTTACTCGATACTTTAAATTTCATTGTCCATTCCGTTATCATTTATCCCATGTCTCCAATGACCATATTGCATAGAATGCTCATTGGAAAGATGCGATCTACACTAAACTAAATTATTACGCAGTTTCAATGCGTAACATTTGCACAATTCTTAAATGTTCTGCCTCTTGTTTTACATGGACGAGAAACTTCAGAAATCGGCCTAATATTTTAAGAAGTATGTGGCACGCGTGTTAACATATATTAAAAAAAAAATTATATTAATCATCTCATCACGCATGCACATGACGAATGATGATACGTTAAATCGCATAGGACAGATTGACGTATCATTTTCTGTATAGATAATTCGTTCGTCAGAATATAAATAAATACAATACATATAATAGAGAGATACATAGGTTTGTGGTCATCGATAGGAAAGCTGGGGGCCTGTAGAATGGATGAAATACACGAGAGTGTTAATTAAGTACAAGAGTGAGCTTGAACCCCAGTTTTCCATGACCTACCATTGACGAAATTGTCAAATAATCATCTTCGCGGTTCAATTGAACATTAAGTAGGTCTGTACCTGTGTGTAACAGTTTGTAAAAGCGCATGGAGAAAAATGTGCAGTGCGCTGTGGGCAGTGAATTTAATTGTTAGATACATACATGTCGGAATAATCAATAGAAACAAGGACAATTAAATGCTTCCTTAAAAAAAAAATGCAATTGTCAAACTGAGACAGTCTTATGTGAACTAAAATGGCGATGTAAATCCCAGAGAAAATATTGTTCATCGTGTGTGTTTTGTCCAATTTTTCGTTTTCCATTTGTTTAACCGCGATATTATTGACGAATTTGCGATAAACCTCAAACACCTAACGGGCCGGCAAAAATGCAACCAGAAATGTACAAAACTTTGTTCCTATCGCTTTTTCTTCTTTTACCCCCTTGTGTTTCTTTTAACTCCCTCGCGAAAAGTCTACAAGTTTCCTCTCCATTATGGAGTATAAAAGATCCTTCCTTACTTCTTTCACCTCTTACGGGTTTTACGTTTAACAATATACGACGATAACTATTGTTGAATGGACAATTAATCGATAATCGTACCTATATATATCTATATAGATAATAATACAACTTAATCGTAGTAAGAGCAATATAATACGTGTAATATAGCTCCTGTAATAGTCGTAAAATCATTATAGTATGATCCACATAATGGCCTTATAGATCATAGCAACAGTCATACTTATATACGCGCAATTGTATAAAGCAAATAAAAAATGGACTCCAAAATAAAAAGAAGAAAAAATATCTAGAAAAAAAGTACCGGAAAAATTTCTTTTTTTTTTACGTACAGAGTATACGTAGATAGGCCTAGAGTAGTCCGAGCTGCTCTCGTAATCCTTAATTTTTCAATTAATTTCTTTTTTAACATTATTTTAATTGCCTTAATTTAATATCGTTTCTTGCTCTCTTTTTCACTCCCTCTCATTCATTTTTTCTCGCTCTCTCTCCTTTTTTCAAAGGGCTCCTCACCCACAACTTATAATACATATATAGACCCTCTCTAACTAGCTCACTACAATCCGTGGAGGTGTATGTTGTGTGACCTTTGCTTTATATATTTTTTCATGTATATATATATAATATATAACATATTAATAATTATATATCGTAATGAAGATAGTAGGCATAGCCACTCGTGCTCGGATCACAGACTACTTGCTGCCGTACTGTCTCTGTACAGACAGTCTGGTGGACACTATGGCTTCGTTACTCACTTAACTTTTACACACATTATCCCTCTCGTATTATGTATGTGTTTTCCGTACTTACGTATACACGTATAGACACTCGGCCAACAATGAAATTGAAATTATTTACCTTTGTTAAGAAGTCATTTTGCACGAATTCCATACCTTCAAATCCTTAAACGCGTACGCGGCTCAATATTAAACTACATCACCGAAGTATATACCTCTCCGATCGTGCGATAAATAATTATATATCTTACTAACTGAAGATTCCACCGATTGCATTGAGATTCGAACAAGTATTTCCTTTCCGTCGTTTTCTTATCATTTCTTACAAATATATATATACATATACAATATATAAATATTTATATATATTGTATACTGTATGTATATATATATATATATATATATTTATAGATGTATATACGTATAGTAAAATAAAAGAAATATACAGTATTAATAAAAACAGATCAGCTTTACGAGTTAAAACCGCCGTTATCCTTTTCCCACTTTTTTGCTAATATCTGTACGTGTGCACGAGCGTATTTCGATACGGCCATGACATAGAGACGCAAATACTACAACCAGGATTAAGTAATCCTGAAAAACTATCGCCTGACTAGCCTTAACGAAATCGCACGCATTTACGGCATTGTTATTCACACGGTGTGTAGATTTGTACATATGTAACGAGGTCTATCTGATGCATGAAATGGAGGCACTAGTCAGTGTTTCTGGAGAGATTGACGGGTCCTGGGATGGCAATGAGGAGGTTGTGTCAGCAGGCACTGGTTTCCTCTCCTTCGAGCGTGCACGCAACATTTTCTAGCCTGTGTGCTAGGTGTAATTTGCGACAGCCCGCGTCTGTCTCCAAGGCCTCTAGGATCTATTACAATATCGCATTAATTAGTTAATCAATAAAACAAAATTTCGTAACTAGAATCTCTACCTCAATACGAAACAAAACAAAAATAGTAACAAAGTAGATACTACCGAGAAGCTACTTACTTGTTCATAATACTTGCTGACATAGATGTAAAGTTCTTTCAGTGCTGCAATTACATCAAATTCATTCGCATGTGATGCACTTAGCTGTTGCATGGCACTAGACATTTCTTGATCGGTGATTTGCGGCAGTCTTTGTACATCAGTGTAAAAACGACCAACTTTCTCTCGGTAGTGCGGTATATCCTTGGCAAAGAGCAACTTGTTCGAGGGTGAATCCTTCCCTAGCCTGTGCTCCGTCATCGAACAGGAGTCCATAAACGTTTGAGCTATCACGGACAGGCTCGAGTCTACGGTCGTGGATTTATTAATATCGAACATGAAGTCTGGATTCTTAATAAAGTTCACCCAAAATCTAAGCGGCAAGCTGTTCGACTTCCATGCATGCGCCACTTCCGGATCGAGAATTCCGTGCTGCTTGGACGCCTCATCCAAGAGATCGAACAGCCATTTTACAGCACTGGGCAATGTTTCGTTCGCGGTTAATATCGTGTTCAAGAAATCGTCGACAAATTTTTGTACCGTACCCTTCGTCGACAATAATCTCGTTAAAAATATCTCGGGGATGGCTTTGTGTGTTCGTTCAGGATGATGATGCTTGCTCCCGGTGAAACTCATACCCGGTGGATAATGGCTATCCTCTATAGGCCTCACCAAGTGATATAATCGTTGATTACCTCCGTGACCACTTTCTACATCCCCGTTGGCGGTTATAATCGGTGGGGAGTGCTGTGATTCATAGTATAAACCGCTTACGGGATGATTGTACATTACAGGGCTGATTAAATTGTGATTAGGTGTGGATGGAAGATGCGTGGACGAACAGTGATTCGCGTGTCGGTGCAGATGATGATGATGAGCGTGATGATGTATGGACTGTTGTTGATGATGATAATGCGACGGTTTGCAGTTGTGACACGGTGGTTTACACGCGATAGAGAAACCATCGTTCTGTCTAGGAATCAAGGACATCACCGCTGACTCTTTCACACCGTAATGTGCCAGCGTATTTATCTTTTTCCATTCGCCGCTACACTTTGTCGTGAGATCCTCGTCCTGGAGTGTCAAATGACCGCCCCTACCGTGCCTCCATTCCAAATCTACGTCGTGAACGGACGGCCTCAGTGAAAAAGGAGTATTCTTGTAGAGAGCATCTAGGATCTTCGATTTCACTTGATTTATAGTATCACAATCTAGCACCTTGCACTGGATCTTCTCATCGAGATCATCCTGGACGACGTGCAAGGTGACGACGCTGTGCTCGATTTGCTCACGGAGCAGCCTTTCCTCCGACAACGAGTATCTGGCATCATGCGTGATTACGTCCACAGGACCTTTTTCTATCTGATGTTTTATTGCTTTGAACAATAAAAATAGAGAGGAACCTGCGTAGTCTTTAAGATAATTGTACATACAAAGCGCCATCCAGTTCGTTAACATTTTTTCAACCACGGATTCGGTTCGCCTCAGCATCAGCTGCGGGTGTTTCGTGTTTACAGCCTTTTCAATGAGTCTTAGTAATAAATTCATGAGTATATCAGTCGCGTACTCCATCTTACCCATCAGCACCACCATGAGTAACGATGCAACGTTCACCTTATCTCTAATGTTAAAGTCTTTCTGAGCCTCTAAAGTATCGATGAACGTTAGTACAAAGTATTTATTGTTGATGAGCTGTTCGAACTGGATCATGGCAGCGTCGTAATTCGTGCGAGACACGTTGCTACGCGATCTAGGATCGTTTAATATAGGATGATGGGTGACACCAGGAAAAAATACTTTCATGATGTAATTCTTGTGATCTAGAGTAGGTATGCCGGACGATTCTAAGTCTGCGGTTAAGTCAGTCATATCGGTCTGCAGTTCAGCGAACGCCTGTTTGCATTCCATTCTAACGTTGCTTTCGAGCGTGTCCATTTGTATTTGTATTCGTTTATATTCCCTCTCCGCCTGCGTGCTCTTCCGTCGGTATATTATTAAAACCAGGATAAATAAAAATACGAGGCCAAACGTGCCCGCGGCTATTCCAGCGATGGCCTCGGGCGGAATCGGGTAAGATTTAATTACCTCGTAGCGGAGAAAACCGATGGGGAATCTCAGACTTCGACCTACACGTACCACCACTAAAGGCAGGCCATTCTCTGTTTTAATTCCAAGTTCGTCGGTATCGGCCGGTTGCTGGTCAGGCGGAATACAGACTAACTGCGTCAAAGCGAGGGAAGTTACGTTGCACGGTAATGTGCCAACGGTAACATTCACGTCTGACTCGTCGCTGGCGAATATTAAATTCTCACCCTCGATCACCAACGTGTCGCCTTTGTATAATTTAATGTTCCGCGGAAAGGCGAGGAATTTTGGATCCTCAACGTAAAGCAAACGATTTCTGAGACTCTTGAAGTGTTTCTCCAAGTCTCGAACGCTTTCAACATTGTCCATGATGAACGCTATCTTCAATGACAATTGCGACTCCTTTACCTTCAATGACTGGGGTGGTGTACTCTGGCCGTTAACAGCCGCGCGCACGTTGCGTCGCAGAGACAGGAAACGTTTGGCTACGCTGGGACTAGGGCATTCCATCTGCGTCGGGTTTAACACAGCGCACACAGTCCTATTTACTGGCAATGGCTCGTTATCGAAGTGAACCTCCATCTCGGGTTTCTGTATGGTGTCCAGGTTCGTGCCGTGGACGGTGATCATGCGACCACCCGACGCGAAGCTCGTCAGTGGTTTAATTTCCATTATGGTGGGATCGTGAGTGTAGTTATAAGGATTACCAACTAGAGTGCGATTCGCGCCGTCTATTGTCAGAGTTAGTCTCTGGGTTCTCCTCACTCTGTCTGATTTACTGGTTACACAAGTAAGCCTGGTGCTGCTAGCTTGGGTGGCGTTAACGTTACACGGTAGCTCGTCCAGATAGGCCGAGATAGTACTACCAATGTTCAAGTACATTCCAGTGATGGCGAGCTGGGTGCCGCCGCTTTGTGGGCCAACTGATGGATAAACACCTGACAAGCGAATGTCCTTGTAATTGAACAGTACTGCACTCTCTGTGTAACCAGCGTCGTTACCAACTACCACAGAGGCGGCATCCGTTGCTTCGTGTCGACCAGTACGACATACGATGCGAACAGATACTTCGTAATCCACTAGGGTGCACGGTGTATTACCAATATGTATTTTTCCCTCCACGTCGCTTTCCTTCAACCCTAAATTGCTCCCCTCGATGGTGACCAACGTACCACCCTCGATTGGTCCGCTGAGAGGTTTGATCATATCTATCCTCGGCTTTGGGCACTCGGTGAACGGTGAGTGCAAGCAGGAATGCCGGTACACGCAACTATTACCGCACCAGGTACATTCGAAGCGCACATCTCTGGTTACGCAGAGGGAACAGTCGGCGTGTTCGCGATGCGAACCCAACACTTCACACTTGTACAGGACAATGGTAGTCTTGTCCACGTGATGATTGATGTTCCAGACGACAGTCACTTCCGCCTCGTATTCACCGATGATCGCCTCGTACGAATAAACAGTCTTATCACAAACTATAAATCGGCTACTGTCGACACGGGCTTGGACTTTTAGATTGGCACCCTCGATCGACACGATGCATTGGAAACCGCTGTGCCCGACCTGAGGATGCGGTAGATTCTCGACCTCCAGCACTATCTCTTTGGGTACACTGTTGGGTAGCATCAACGGTTCCTTGCGTTTGACGAACCTTGGACAGTACTGTGCTCCGTGTGCGGCAAGGGTCGCCTGGTTCTGTGGATCAACATATTTTTGTTTTGTTTTATATTAAACTAGTAATATATTTAAAAAAAATTGCGGACTGATGTACATACATTTTCACCTGAAATTATACCCTGGCAGCTAGCGTTATGTGTACACTTATTGTCGTATACACACCAGCTGCACGCCCACTGCGACTTAACGCATTCCGTGCAAACGGTATGCGTGGAACAATCGAAAAACGCAAAGTTTCGTGAAACAAAGTCTTTGTTCGTTTCACTGGAGCGAACAGATAGTGGCACTAGAACGTGATCCGCTCCATCTGGTATATTTAGTCTTTCGAGAACGGGTGGCGTGGGACACGACAATCCAAACCCGGTCATCAATGCGTCTATGGGCTCTGCGTTACCGAAAACGCATTTATAGTTTGCGCCCGCTGGCAATTCGGGTAAAGTTCGGATGGTTAAGTGAACCGTGGTCATCTGATTTATAGGCATACGATCTGGAAGAACTTGCTCGAAGTCGATACATTGCTGCCCGGTACCCAATGACAACCAACGTGGGCTACTGTGACTTGCCTTTTGGCAATCTCCTCTAACAGTGCATCTGAAGGGACACGTCGAAATGGTATAATACAGAATATAGCGTGACAGATCAAAAATATATAATTTACACTCACCTCTTTTCCAACGAACACCATCCACAATAAGGATCCTTCGCGTCGAGACAACTGCTGCAATTAGTATAACTGCTGCAATGTTCGACTTGTACTTTGGATATTTTAGAACTGGATAGAACGTAAATATGTTCCCCGTCTGGCGAGATCAGTGTATCGGGCATTAATCTGCTTCCCTTATCAATCGGTATGCTTTCGTAGACGAACGCTTCGGTTCCAGAGAGCAAAACTTTCTTTAGAACGCCTTCATTAGTGCCTAGAAATGCAACAGTGTGGCTTTCTGTGTTCGCTACGGTTACAGAGGAGATGAATTCGTTGGGGAAATGTAGAACTGCCTGCCCTACGATCGGTGACATCCCGGAGATCTTTAAACCCACTTCACAGAAGTTCAAAATATTGCCCGTTGTCTGAATAGAAAAATGGGGACAACAATTGATTAGAGCGAACAATAAAAATATACCAACGATGTCGAATGTGAAAAATCTAATAACTCACTCCGGCTGTAGGACATTTCCCATCTTGTATAGGACCACTAACATAGCCCATGTTTCTGTACTTGGTGCTACCATTGAAACACATATGAATATTTTCGTCAAACTTTGTTTGGATGTCTTGCAAACTGTATATGCAAAGCGCTGATTGATTTTGCGGCTCATTCGCGATCCCCCTACTCGGTGAGAACACAGAGACAAAAACCGGATCTCCAACAGATATACCCAGTTGCGTAGCCAAGTCACTTCCAGCCGGGGCTACCTTTGCGTCCTGTATTAAATTATACGATTGCGATTTCCCATCTCCCAAATCGACGATACACTGTAGCGTAACTTCCGTGTAACTGTCGTAGTTCGGATCAGTTATACAACTTCTAGCTAGTCTAGAGATGTAACCCTTCTCCTCTTCTTCGGGAAGATGCGACTGCTTTTGGACCAACACGAAGTACGCATAGGCGCTGGCGTTGAAACCATATACATACTTAACAAGAAAGTGATCTCTATATTTTACGTCGATGTATACGATTGATTGTTTATTGAACGTGTATTCCACGAATTCAAGATTGTGAAGGTTCCTACTGGAGATCGCAGGAACGTCGTGTCTATAATCTCCTCTGTTAGTGAATGTGGTGCCCACGTAGAGTATATTCGTTTGCCCCCATGCATTGTATCTTTCGGGTCCAATAAATGCATAGGTAGAAGAATTTTCGTCGTTAGCTGCTACGCTATGGGGGATGAATTCTGGCTTGACAGATATGTTTGACATTTTGTACTTCTCGCAAGCGCCTTGCAGAAGGGAGCCGCACGCGATCAATGTTTGCGATTCAAGATCTGCGATCAATAGTTTGTTTACATTGTCCATGACAGACGTTGTTATGTCTCTGGATGGGCATCCTGTGGCATGGCATTGAGGATTATCCAATCTTGGTCCTGAAAAACGGCAACAAACAACGGGAAGTATTTACTAGAATGATATAAATGAACCGTAAAGGTGTACAACGCGTGACGAAGAACAATAGCTAACCTGTGGAAACGTATTCCTCCAGCCTGAGACTAGAATCTAATTGTAAGAGTCTATTGACGGCGCCTGCGTATAACCGTCCGGTGGTCGGATCTATGGTAAGATGGTTAAATCGAAGGGCACCCTCTCTCGTTGTATTCGGATCTAGAGGATAGAATCCATATCTTTGACCGTCTCCCATAGGAAACTGCGATACAATGTGTGGAGATCTGTTTTCTTGCACAGGTGGAACAGTACTAGCAGGTGTATCGATGGCTGCAGTTACCAGTACCACCAGAAACCATGTGGCAACAGACATGGATGAAAGGGATAATCGATGAAGCGGTAGTAGCAGCTTAAGTGATGTGGGAAATGATAAAAATCCCAAGAATCTCATGATGTGTAGACGATAGTTGACAAAGCACATGCGCACACGCTATGCGTGCGCGTTTGTGCATGTACAAGTCTAGGGTAGGAAGCGTAGAAGGTATAACAAGGGTATATGTCCCACTGGTAGAAGGTCAGTATTGATATAGTACTACCAGCTACTCGTGTATCCAGGCACCGACATGATGCGCATTGCCTGGCACCTCTGAAACAGGTACACAACCAAATTATCTTCAATTAGTTTCTTGCCAATGGTTCAAGGAATGTTGTACTATGTTCATGAACCAAACACTATATCGAACTAGTTGTTGTATTCTTAACTAGAATTAATACTAGTCGGTGCATTCTCAGCAATATTCTGGCAATTTTTCTAACATTTATCAATCCGTAAAATAAAACGCTTTGTATGAAAAATAAATGATACTTTTACACCCCCGAAAATATTGCCCATGCGAAGAAAAAAAAATTTGCAGGATAAAATAATATTTAAAAGACAAAGCGGAAATGCCGGAATGCACATCAGGATGCATCATTAAGCTGCCTCCAACGTTTCTACTTTAACGAATCCACATTGTTTTGCGATAAAAACTGAACACGCGTGATTAATAACAGGTAGTTCTAATAATGCAAAAGCGAATACTGTCAGGAAGTAAATAATGTATCACTGACCGATTGCGACACTAAAACATTTCGACGACGATGTCAGGCTAGGGCAGATGGCTCCACACTTTTTCAGTAACACCGTTGCACGCACCGCCCTTCATTAGTGTGAGCAGCATAGCTGCACTTGACAGCTAAGGCCAATGTCTTCGCACAAAGGCAAGGATATTTTGCTCCTTGTCAATAATCGCCTAACAAAACACATTGTGAGCGTATTAGCAGGGTCGCAATAATGAAATATTTCGTAAATCCATCGATAATGTTAATGCGATAGCGATATGACCAGCGCATCTCCGAATAATTACACGAAAAGAAAAAGTATTACCTCCAGGATGAAAAAAGCTCGCAGCTACACGACTCGCTCGATCTGATACGATCATCAGAGTCAGCTCGTACAACTTTCGTTCCTTTTCACAACCGATACACACGCATCGGTGCATATATTAAACTAAAATAAAATAGAAACACTCGCAATTTCTCGCGTACAATCGCCCTGCTCACGAAAAAGCCAAAGCGTACAACACGACTGCACGATGGAATGTTCGTACGCGAGAGTCGCTACGACACATCGCGGATATGCACTTGTATGTCGTTGATACGAGTCCTCCAATATCGTCTTTAAGCGACGGGAACACCGATTCGTGCACCTAAGATACACTGGAATTCCTTATTGAACCCTACTGATAAAATATAAAGGATGCAAATATCGTCCGTCACTTGGTAATAACACTAAACAGGGAATCGGAATGAGCCGCCATTAAAATTCGACCGACAGCGACAGGCTGCACGAGTTTAGAGCAAGTTGGGGGCCGTGGCTACGGCATGCGCCCGCTTGTTCATTATCTTTCTCTCTCCCTTTCGCCCTCGTCGTGCTTTTCCCACGGTTCAGTGTCTCTTCTTGACTAGTTCTATCACTCTCTTCCCCCAAACTGCCTTTTCTCTCCTTCGGGTGTGCGCTGCCACCTATCGGAACATCCACGAAGCGTCCTCCTCTTGCGGCCGATCGAGCCGCGTTTTTTTCCTCAATGGTAAAACGAATCCTACCTCCGCAGAGTTTTGAATATATCGAAACTACTATGTTGCCTACTATAGTGAGTCCAGAAGGGCGCTCGATTCGAAAGAAGAGATGATGATACATTGTATTTGCCAGATAGTTGTATACGAATGTAAAGAACGAGATATTTCATATGGTCACTTTCAAGCACAATACATTCGGTATAATTTTAATAACAACAAAATGTTTACAATGAAATTTGACTCATAACTTTATTGGGTACAGCACCTCTCATATTTTCTTTCTATTTTTAATAGTTCTCAGTGACGCCCAATTTTTCGTTTCGCCCTCTGACAAAGGCTTCGATGTAAGATGGTACACATTTTTTTTTCTTTTTTTATTTTGTCTCATCTCTTTTGTACTCACATTCTTCACATACTGCACAAATAAAAACCCTTTTCTAGTATATCTCTTCGTAAGTCGACTGGTTAAGTAGTCAAGTCCAAAGTGACGAATGTGTCACGATTTATTATTGTAAATATCATGTTATTTACACATATACCTAAGCTTCAAACAGCTTTATAACGTTTTTTTTCTTTTTTTTCGCATTTATGGGGAGGGTTCGGATTTTTTTGGCTGTTGTATCTTCCATTTTACATGTAACAAATACAATAGATAACTAATATAGCGGGTCATAATTAAGAACATGATGATCGACGTACAACGTAACTATATAAGACTGGACTCATCCTATATTCCCTCTCAACGTATCTCGACCGTTTTCTTAAACTCGTTATACAATATATATGTAAAGCTGTGTATCAGTGTGTGTCTAATATTTACTTAAATGTTAACTTCTTACAGACCGGTTACATCTTTGAAAAGGAAAATCTCTATATATTTCTATATAAGCCAAACTTAGCATACCTAAGTAGACACTTTAATATAAGAGAATGTTTTCTCAGACAGAAATACACTTTTCTTTAAAAAGTCTCTTATGTTTTATGCACGACAAGCAACCAACTTGTCAATTACAAGGAAGGCTTCTCCAAACACCGTATAAAAATTATAAAACAGAAAGAATGTTTAAAATTTACCGCCTAACAAGTTATTATACACGTGATTATAAGAGTCGGTGCTATGGCCAGCCTCCTTAGGCCTTCAATATACGACATCGAAATTAAAAATTCAGGCGAATATTGCCTCTCTTTTTTACTTTTTCTTTCTTTTTGCGTACGGGTGAAATTTTTCTTTCTTTTTTATTCATTTCCATTTAGAACCTTGTTTTGCTCAGATTTAAGCAGCTTCGAAGTACTAATTGTGTACAATTAATCTTATGCTTTTGATATATTCCTGCTGGTCCGCTTAAAGTCTTTCAGCCATATTTTTGTTTATTCTCAATACTATTTAATCAAGTGTTCACGATCATTTAGCAAGTCCATGAATATCCAGCCTCGGGTCTTAATACCGTTCATCTGTGAACTAGCATGCAAAACTAGTTACGGACAAACGTGAGTTATTACAAGTACAAAAAAAAAAGGATTGTGATCTACATTGTTCATATCATGCGACTTCTTATGTGTACGTTAACGTGCCAATATGTAGGAGCGCATTAAAAGCGCTACGTTTTATTTAGGTAAATTACGTATCTCATTTTGCAAGGGTGTACTGTATTATGCATTAATAACGTTGTCACTGACGCAAAAATGTTGATAGTAATAGCTTTAGTATTAGTGGTAATTTTATCTGTGGTAGTAGTACTGATGATGGTGTGGTAGTGGTGGGATACTGTGTTTGAGACGACAAATGAAACCACCTATCCCAATGATGGGAAGTCATTCTCGTCATCTACTTTTGGAGCGTTTTGACGACCTCGGGGCGACCTTTGTTCAGTTTGTATGGGCTGAAATACGAAGAGCATGTTGATTAAATTTTACTTCCCTTTCACGCCTATCTGAAACAGCTATCTGGAAAAAAGAACAAAATACGTGTACAGTATCAAGTACTTACAGGACCACGTGGTTCTCCATCTCTTGGAGCACCACCACCGCCACCACCACCACGATTACCAAATCCACGACCGTTTGCGCGTTCTCCACCGCGACCTCGTCCTCGACCACGTCCACCGGAACCACGTCGTGAATCACTGAACTGTATCTCGATGCCCAGCACGCGCTTTTGCCTTCCAACACGTTGAGGATACTCAGCTGCGGCATCGTAATCTTCTTCGTCATCGTCCTCATCATCGACGCCCTCCTTCTTCTTCTCGAGAGCATACATCTTTTTCCAGCGAGTCAAGTCTTCACCTTCGCCGGCCTTACGCAAATTGTATTGCGGCTTCGCTCTAGTGTTGCGCAAAGCTTTCCATTCGTCTAATGTAAGTTCGCGTGATTCTTCCTCGGCGGGCTTTTCCTCCACAGCATCTGTAGCTGCTTCTCCTTCTTTTACCTCTGTGGCTGTCTGGTTGGCCTCGGCCTCCGGTTTCTCGTTAGTCCAATCCTGATTCTCCTGATTCAAACTTTCCCTGAAAATAGAATGGTAGAATTGTTAAGAACAAAAGGAACACCTCTTTGAAAAACTTATACCCACTCGATTTCATCGTTATGGGTACCCCAGTTATGGCTACCAGCACCATCCTTCTTATCTACTGGCTTGACCCCACTGCTTAAATATTTAAAAACAGATTATTTATAATGTTAGCAATACAGCTTCTATGATAAATATTAATCGGGACTTACGTTTTATCAGAGCCGGACTGACGATCGAATTCGCGCTTTCCACGGTAATCGTATCCTCCGCGACCACGTGGTCCACCACGTCCACCGCGGACCATACCGCGCATACCACCACCACCGCGTCCTCTACGTTCACCATAGTCTCCGCGTTGATTATCGTTCGAATTTCGGAACTCCCGAGTTTCACGCCCCTCGCTACAAACAAAATAATTAGTCAGCAGAGCGTATTGAAATTTTCATTTTTTTTTATTTTTTTGTTATGGCAAAAAAGATGGGTTTTTTTTACTAACCCAGGAGGGCCACGTCTTACTTCTCCTGGGCCACGGGGTGTCTTTTCACCATCCTCACGGTTACGCCTGTTGTTACGCTCTTCCCTACTTTCACCGGAGAATTTCACATTGCGATCTCCACCGCCAGTTCTTGGTTGGGGTGGCTTTTTATCTGGAGCCACTTGAATGGAATTTATGAAGTCTAAATTAAATAAACTCTGACCGCAGTTGTAAAAGTTTTTTTAAATGTCTCTTGCACCAAAAAAAAAAAACAAGGAGAAGAAAATATTTTTTTAAGAAATACAATTTGCAAAAAAATTAGGTCATGCTTTATTTCAATTTAATAATGCTACGATTGGTGCAGATCACGAGCACTAATAATTAGATATTATTAGCGAAAGCTTCAATCTTATTAATAATTTTATATTATAATATACACAATGCGTATATGCTGTGGATATAATTTTAATACAACATCATATCGATTATTCCATAGTAAAAATAATAATACGATTTTGTGCAAACCGTTAAACAGTAAAACACAGCAATCGACTATTACCCAATAAATTATTCCCAAATTGCGGCAAATCGTCCGTCCTTACGACTGTATATATTTTTGCCCCATAAGTTGTACAATCTTATCGTAATTATTTGTTGAAATGACACGTGGGGTCACCATCGGTAAATTCTATTTTTACGATACGAAAAGGAGCGCACACTATGCGGCATGCAAAAAAAATGGTCAAAAACCACGAGGAAATATGATCTTTAGGAAAATAATTTCATCGCGGCCAGTTTGCCGCAGCGGAGCAGCATCAATTGAATGAAATAAATGCAAAGGATTGAATGTCGTTTCGCGGAAAACCTCGTGAAAAGTGCGGCAAAATATCAAAACCACATGGACCCACGAGGGACCCAGAGCGACGGCCATAATACCGCGCACGAGGCAAGATAGTATAATGAAAATTGACTAACCTTGTTCTTTCTTTGGATCTTGCACCTTAGACGGTTGTTGCTGAACATCTTTTATCACGCGGGCTTTTGGCGTTTTGTTACCGGTTCCCTTTTGCGCATCCGGCTGCTTACTCTTATTCTCCTTCTCCGAAAGCTTCTCCTTTTTCCTAGCTTCTTTCTTTAGTTCCTCTTCTCTAAGCTTCTCATGTGGATCTTCGTCATCACCCAACGCTAACGAGAATTTGTTGGTAACGGCAATGCTGTACATACTTTCCATGATGTCCCTTATCCTCTCTTCGTCGAGGATCACGCGAAAATTTCACGGCTACTCTTGAGCCCTTGTGTAACAGAGACATTCAATATTTCAATATGGCTGAGTCGGAGATAGTTCACCACGAGGTCTGTGCTCAGGGAGGGACCGCATAATTGTCTTGCACCCAGCGCGCCACCTCCCCACCAATATTATTTATATCGCTAATTTTATATGATTTCAGGCTGCTAAATGTCGCCTAAAATCAAATATTTAATTTTAATGGCATTCCATTTTTAAAATAAGTGGCATTCAGCAATAAAGAGCTTATACTTTCATCGCTCTCGTTCTCAAAGAAACCGGCATTATTTCCATGAATTACTTAACGCCGACTGAATAGATTTTCTTATCTTTTATGTTTTATCTTATTGCCATACAATAATATTTATATACCGATCACACGCTATTTCGGTCTTATATCGTATTTCATTGTATCCGAATGCAAATAAAAAAAACACCGGCATAATGCTCCACTTCCAATAGTTTCGAGTTATCCAGCGGTTCAAAAGTTATGCAGCGTTCGTGTTACGCAAAGTTATATTTTAAATTTTTCTTGGAGAACTTTACTTGCGAGTGTGATTTTCTTCGAGCTATTTCAATACGCGTGCATTTATAATAAAACTGAAAGTAAATCTAATAAAAATGTACATTTAATGCGCGTACATAGATATCCCCCAACGTAAAAATAAAAATACATGATTAGCATTTCGGTTTACCGTCCTTTTACTTTTGACCCATCAAAAATGCATAATTTAAGTACATGTAATAAATTATTACCTTATAAAATGATGTTGCTACTGTGTATTCATTATCCTTCTTTTATTCATAAAATTTAAATACCAAATCTAAATATTATTGATGGTTTGGACGCAATAGATAACAGGATGGATCTGAAAATTTGCGAAGTACTATTTAGTCAAGCTTTACAACAGTAAATACAGATGCATGAAAGAAATTGTTTAAATAACTTATTTTTCCCTCAGGGCAAGTAAAATACAAGGAAATGGTATCAATAATATCCCTCCGTTAGCAGTATAGTATATGCATTTTTAATTTGCGTATTACATACACGTTGTTGTGAAGCAGACCATTCGCGAGACTATTATGCCGCATTCGCATGTAAGATATAGCGAGGCGATAAAGTAGTTCTCCAACACAAAGTGGAACATTAAAACGTGATAATTTTATAGCGGAGAAAGAAATTATGCGTATACATTCTTTACAACGATTCCTCGTACATAAATATACACGTTCGACGTCATACATTCGATGTTCAAGATATATTTCATAGAAATGTACATTGATTGGACAAGCGTTTCATTGCAACAGGGTCATACACAATTTTTTTAATAATATTTAATTACATTTTCCCTTCGCTGATTAAAGAATACTCAATACACCATGTAATACACCCACGTCAATGTCCATCCGGAGCGACTTGGAGCCGCTCGAAAAAGCACTATTCCTAACTCAAAAAATTCCTAACGCAACGATACTTAAAACAAAAAAGAATTAAATTACATTAACATAATTAATTTGCGCATAAAGCAGGAAAAAAACGCTATTAACAAGCTAAGTTTGTACTACGCGTTTCTTGTTCATCGAAGCTCTGATTGGACGCGCCGCAACGGAGAAAAGGGTGCGCGCGCATAAGAACGAAGCCGCGTGTAGAAACAGTCGGTAAGACGATGCCAACAATACGAGAAGTAGGGGAAAGCAAAATTGTGTGTCCAGTGTTGTGACCGTAAAAGAAACGTAATTTTTTAATCGGTTATTTCCAAGCTCGTCAATTAAACGTAACTTTCCACAGGCCTTCCGTACACGCGCCACACATACTTACCGCGAACGTACACATATTCGCGTCGCACCGGGTACACTCATTTTGGCGGTTTACTAGTTGCACGCGGGCACACACGGAGGGTGGCAGAGAGAGAGAGTAGGTGGTCGTGCTCACGGTGGATTTAAAAGTGGCCGCCGGCAAGGTGCAAAGTGAGGTGATCAAAACGTGAAATGGAATTGCACACTCCGAAGCGTGAAACGCGTCCTTTGACGGAAGCGTTGCCATGCAGCCCGCCGATGTGCGATACGATGCTTTATCCATGGAACTGGGGGGAGGAGACGAGAAATGTGAATCTTAGCCCAGGTAGTTCGTGCTCCTCGCCCGAATACAGGGAGCATAGCGTGGTCCCTACACGAAATGGGCCCCGTTCACGTTCCGGTGGCTCCGAAAGTCACCGTCGTGGCCGACCAAGGGCCGATGCACTTTCCAATCTTATGATGCAAGGAAGCACCTCGCCGAGCAGTATAAAATGTACCTATTGCAGCCGTGTATTTCCACGGGAGAAAAGCCTCCAAGCACATTTGCGTACCCACACAGGTAATGCTTTGTTTCTAGTCTTCCGTACTGATACGTTCAGTTCTTTCGCTTCTCCCGCAAATACAACCAATTTCGATGAAAGTTTCTGTGAGAAAATATTGTTTTGCGTTTTCACTTGCTAACGATCAGAGCCATATGATTTCAACGGTTTATGCTATTGCGTGCGGTCACGCGTCCCGCCAATCGCCATCATGCGTACTTTAAATAGTTAAATGGCTTATTTGCCGAGATATCTTCGTGTGAATGGATGCGACGCTACACTATCGAATAATAAATATTTAAATTTTTTTTTTAATTCGCTTAAATATATGAAGAGGAGAGTATTTGTAATAAAGCGGAATAAAAAATATATACGTCGATTTTTCTGGAATAAGATCGGAAATGTTCTTTGTTTGATATGAAAAACGACGCATGCTTCGTCGTTTGAATTATTTTATTACGAGGAAAGTGGTCTATGCGCCCCGAAATAATTATTTGCGTGTTAAAAAAATAGTTCTTTGTCATAGTTATTCATTTTCGTAAATATCATTAAAAAAAAATTATTCCGTCACAATTATATTATTCATTGCTAACCGATTCTACAGAATAATAAAATATTTCGGAACGTAAGTCTACTTGCATACCTGTTTGAATCTATTTTCCGAGAAATAATTTTTGTCATTTTATTCTGAAACATCATTTTCATTTTAGGGGAACGTCCATACCCGTGCGATTATCCTGGATGTACAAAAGCTTTTACGCAATCGGGACAATTGAAAACCCATCAACGACTACACACAGGGGAGAAACCTTTTTTATGTACAGAACCCGGCTGTGAAATGAGATTTACGCACGCCAATAGGCACTGCCCCGATCATCCGTATGCCACTCTGACAAGATCCGACGACTTTGTACTGAAGCCAGTATCAGAGAACACTGAATTACCTCATGACGTTACTAGATGGCTAGAGCGTTACAAAATGTCCAGAGAAAGAGAAGATAGAACACCGACCGGGAAGAATGAAAGAAAAAAGAAAACGTGGAAGAGTAGCTCCGAGAATCACAAGAGAGTGAAATCTAGAAAGGGTCTAATGATGGACGCAACAGGGGAGCAAGAGAACTTAGATTGTAAACCGCCTCCAAATCAAAGATTGTATTGCGGAGAGAGTCAGGACAGTCAAGAGGAGAGTCAAGATGAAGATCCAGCAGTATTACAAACCTCAGAAGACGAAGAAATAGCGAACAAGTTAGCGGTTACACCCTTGAGAAGACCCTTAGATAGACTTCAGCCAAAGAAAAGATGGTTACGCGAAGCTTGTTTGGAGCAACAATTAGCTAAGCCATTGAATTGGGATGCCAAACCTGTTAATATACCTGCAGCCCCTGCATTTAAAATTAATAGTAACCAAATGCAGTGGAGCTCGCCTGTTGATAATTCGTCTGTCGCGTTAGATAATACGTCCGCCGCTACAGATAATCCTTGTTTAAATGCGTGTAAAGAAATCGAGTTTACAAAGTCAGAGGCGGATTCCCCTTACGCGTCAACTCAAATATCTTGGGATGCAACAACCGACAATGAATCTCTAGAACCCCCGGTAAAGGAGGAACAAAAATACGCGTTCGAATCGTCAAATACATTGTCCCAAAATATTTGGAATTCTTCGCAAAACAATGCCAACGAATTTTCGAATAATACGAACCAAATTCCGCTCAATATCGATCGTTCGATTTCAAAACTTAAATCTCCCAAAAGTTCAAATCGTGCTTATTGGGATGATGATAATTTGGAAAATGAAATATCTAAATCTTCGTTGAATCAATCTCATGTAAAGACGAAGGGGTTTACACGGAAAGAGATGTCCAAGCAAAATACGTTCTTGAGCAATAATGTTAGCGAAAATATAACAAGGCCAACTGTTTTAATGTTAGCTGGAAGTTTTCATAATAATAATAATAACAACAACAACAATAACAACAACAAGGATAATGCGAAAATACTACCAATGGAATCTGAAACGGGATTAAAAGTGGTTGTTGTTAAACAGGAGGATAATCTTATTAAGTTACCAATACCAGAGGACAGTCAAAAATGGCTAGGGGCTTTAGCTTTGATGGAATTAGCTAAGAATCAAGAAGAGACAGGGAGGGGTTTGAGCCTTAGGCAAAACAAAGATGAATGCTCAGTTAATTCTCAATTGAATTACACCCATTTTTAGACTGTGATTACCAGCTACCGTAGGTTCATGTTATTTTTGTATGGCTGGAAAAAATGAAAGTGCATTTATTGCTATAATGCAGTCCACCTTTAAGACACATAAATAACAAAAATTTGAATCTGCTTTTCTTGGTTCTTGATCAAGTAGCATTTTCTATGATTTTCTTTTTATATTTTTCTAGTTACGTTACGATTTTGCAGTTCATTATGTTGACCATTCAATAACATTTCGCGAGAAAACAATGTACTATAATTTGTTCATTTGGAATATTAACAGTAGTGGAAACAGTAGTATTATTTTTTCGCGATTCTTTTATCCGTTATGTTTTCTCCTGTTTCATTTCATGCTTAAACCTAAATTAGTGCGTAAAAAATTATTTTCTGTTTGTACCATTTTATCTATATTTTTTTTACGACTGCATCAATGTAAAATTTTAGAACTTCCACTACACTTAATATTTTGCAGGACGCCTTTAGTACAGGGATATAAAGCTGTCGTGCATTTTTTTCGCGTGGCGATTTCTCATTACGAGTCCCATATATTTGTATATTTCATCAACATTTTCATTTAAGCAAAGCATGAAAATACATGGCGGTATTTCATACTTGTTTTCAAATTTTTATCGTCCGCGTTACGAAGAGTGACAAAATTATTGCATTACCTGAAAAATCAAGCTTTTTACTGTGTATAGGTAAAGTACAAATTATAAATGTTATTTGTGCTTCTGCGATTTTATATTTGTTCGTGTCGCGAAAAGTATTGTGGTTGTTGCATATCTGCAACAATATAATACTTCGTATATTCCATAAAAGAATATATTTCTATCAGTACGAATAATATTTATAATGATAATAATTTTTGTTTTCATCCCTGATATGCCTCTTCATATTTGGTGACATCAAAAGTTCAAGCTTTGATATAAACTTTAGTTTATAATTTTAATTTCGAGCATATAAAAAGTATAACACGAACAAATTTATAACTGAAAGTATCATTACCTTGTTTATTCTTTCTAGTTGACAGAAATCTGGAGTATTATTCTCTGTTCATTAATTATTGTTAGATTCCTGTCATATTCAAATGAGAGGGTTTCATGTAATTCTCAATTCTGCAGCTGTTTGATCGTTTTCGTTCTTATTCATGATGCTTTATAAGATTTAAAAGAAAAATGATCTTTTACAATTGAGATTTTTAATTGATTTTTCTATCTCTGATTTTTCATGCTGAAGAAGTTATAAAATATATTACATTTTCATTCTAGTTAATAATGCAAAAATTTATTTATTATTGTCGGCCATACTATATAACGATAAAAATTTGTGTGATACTTAGAATATTAAAAAAATTACGGAGAAAACTTTTTTTTTCGAAAATATTGAATGAAGTCTGTAAAGTATTTAATTGGAACAAATAAAATGATTATTTATAAAGTGTTATAAAGTAAAAGTAATGGGTAGTGATAAGGTAAAAATCTTCACTCGTAATATCATTAAGTAATTTTAACTCCTACTATTTTTTACTAGATGTGTACATATGTGAAATATTTTAATAAATATTTTCTAAAATTTTACAAATCGGCCTCAATGCACAACCCCCACCTCCAATGTGTGATACGCCTTGATTAATAGATGAAAAAAAATTTTATCAAAAATTATCTTTAATTCTTTATAAAATACATAGTACTGATCTCTTTAATTGAACTTAATATTTAATACGAAATATTAACAGTGTCGAACTTAGCTTTATGTTGACTTCTCTTTTGATTTCCTAGTTTTTATATTATGAGATTCTTTATTTATAACACCATGCTTCGTAGAGCTCCTTGTAATTCTCAATCTTGTGCTTTCACCCGAACATGCTTTCCTTAAATTATCCAGTTTATCGCACTGGTTGATAGGCAAACTATTTGACTCAAATGTTTCTATATCGCTCTCACCGCTAATTCTACTTCGTTGTTGACACAATAAAGAATCCTTTTTAAGGGAAGACATAGATTCTTCCTTGCGTTCAGATCTTGCATCATTTCTACTCGACATTTCGCTATTATCTTTCTTTTCATTGACACCAAAGTCTTTAAATAATGCAATTACATCGTTAATATTATTATAGTCGCTCGAAGTTACGTGCTTCGAATGTCGTGTTTTTCTAATATTTTTTTGCGAAGCTGCATTAACTTTCATGCTTTTTATCGTATCAAATAGCTTCTGTACATTTTTGGTTGTCGCTGGTTCATTCAACTTATCTACTGTATTACACAAATGCTCTGAAATATCCGGCGCTAAAGACGCAATCCTTTTAATTATATCTTTCATAGAAATGTTCTTCAAATTTTCTTCCTTGATTTCGATTAAGTTATCGAATAACAATGTGTCTTTAGATTTATTTGTTTCTTCATTTATATGACTATCGGTATACTCTTCGCTTAAAATTTTCCTCCTGGTCAATCTGTTGCGGGAACTTGTTCTTTTGTATTCAATGGGCGGCGACGAAGTATTATCTTCATCGTCACTGAAATTCATGCTAACTTTGGTTAATTTTAATAGCGGAGGAGTTCGATTCCGTCGTAGAGTAATAGGCTTCTTCGTTCGAGTATGAAGAATAGTTGGTGTCACGCAAATAGTTTCTTCAACCTTCGATTCTTGCACGTATTTACGTACATTAATGTCAGAAGAATCGGGGACTGTGAATACTGTAATAAAAAAATATATATATAATTAGCTGTTCAGATTATAATAAAAAGGATATTCTTCCACAATACTTGAATATCCACTTACTTGAATAATCGGAAACGTCGTATAATTGTTGAAAATTATAATCTAGCAGTAGTTCATTAACAGCCATATGAATCGGATGTCCCTTCAATTTGTACATATCACATACCCGAATGGCCAGCAGAATGATGCTAAGTATTTTTTCTTGTCTCGTGTTTAAATAACTTTTCATAAAGTACGAAAAGTTGATTAACAGTAGTATATAGTCTATGGTATAAAAACGTTCCTGCCAGGAGATGTATTCGTTGCCGTACTTTGGTATACTTTTTTCACTTCTTATCAGACTTTCTTTTATTCTAAACGCACCGTGGAAGTGCTGTAACGAGGCCGTGACATTTCTTTGCAAGGCGTACAATTGCGCTCTAATATGTGTACTTGTAAATATCAAATAATGATAAGATACATTCTGACACATGTAACATACACAATTTTTGTGACACATATATTCAGGGAGATCAAATACTTTGTTTCTTAGAACTGGTGAAGTATCATTTTGGGGAATATCTCTGATAGGGTCCACGGCCCTGGTAGGCGTTATTAAAACATCTTCCGAACATATTTTTGACATAGTGTTCATCATCGATGCCTTAAACGTTTCGATATTCAAGATATGTTCCAGCCCTTGAAGTTTTACTTCGCAGTCATTTAGTTGGGTGCGCGATAGGTCGATGTAGCACAGCGATTTTAATATTTCTGCAACTCTTATGGTTGCACCCAAAGTTTGTGCGGTTCTTAGTCGTCGTACCAAATGCGCGCCAATCTCTCGGAAAGATAACAGACTATTCATCCTTAGGGATAGATTTACGGTTGCCGACAATAGGATGTCGAAACCAAAGAGATGCTTATCTTGTGGTTTCCCTAGAAATGATGTTCCAATAAAATCTCACGTGCAAAGTTATTATTGATTATAAAAATATTATATGTAGATTGAAATTACATTTTCGCGCCGAAAGCTCCTCGTTCAAATTGACCATAGTGTACAAAGTTTCAACAATATATCTGGTGTACTCCTCGTGCGTAATCGTTTCTTTGTACGAATGACAATTGTACAAAATTCTGTCCAGACTGTACAAATATACGGCTATATTGCTGAAGAAAGATATTCCTGGCAGTTCCCTGGCTTTATCAAGTAACTTTCTAGCTTCATCTTGCTAAGAACAGAATATACTTATATGAATTATTTGTAACAGTTAATGATTCTTATTTCGTAAACGTACCATATTACACTCGAAGTAAAAATCTGACAAACTTATCCAAAAAACAGCTATTGCATAAATGGTATCTTTGTCACTTGTGTCTTTGTGTTTGATTGCGAGTTCCTTAGCAATGTTGATCCATTCATGATTAATATGCCTCGATGCTATGCTTCGTCCAATAGCTAACGATAAAAAACTGAATTAATATCCTTGAGTGATATACGTAAGTTTAAAAAATAAATATTTAATAATTATACCATAAATAATTGCAGAATTATCATGCAGTTCAGATGCCAACGCGTATACAAGTTCCCATATATTAATTTCACATTCTTGGTATCTATAGAAATGAGCATATTCGCCAGCTATTATTAATGTGTGTAGCGTTATCATGGGTTCATATTCCCGTGCAATTTCCTTCTACAAACAAACAAAAGATACTTGCTCATTATTTTTAAATAAAGATGCATCAAAATTAAATTTACGACACTTACAATATTGTGCTTGAAGCATTTGCTCCACCTTTTCAATAGTACCTGCAAATACTTCATAAGTCTAGAATCTTCCTTAATATTTATCATAGTATAAGCCGGTACCACATCACGAGATTCACTTTCTCCGATCTCGTTTACTTTTGGTGCATAAAGCGCAAATTTCGTGTTCTCCATTTCAGTTTCCGTCTTTCTATTTATAGCGTGCAATTGACATACAAAAATGTGAAATTCTAAATTCGCTTGCAAACAGATAACGGAGCCACTCGGTTTAACTTGTTTCAAATTGATAATAGCTTTCTTCAGATATTCTGCATTGTCCTCGTCGTTATCGAAATTTAATAAATGGTATGCCAACAACTGGACAGCCCGAGCGTATTGTACAGGGGTTGCTTTTAACGCTTTTATATCGTCAAGAACTTTATGAATGGCGCTCGAAAGATTAACTTTCGCTTCCTGCAAGCCCTTTGCTTCCCTTAAACATATTTCGACAAGATCGTAATTAGCTAATTCGATAGATATTCCCAATTCTTCTATCTTTCGTTTGTCCTTCTTCAAGCAATCTAATATGGTCATTTCCATTATCTCTTTAGAGTAGCTGCATTTGTGCTTTATGTTTGCCCACATTCGAAATGCCTTCGACTCTGAATCATTGTAACTTAATAGAGCATTTAAAGCAGTGGAGGTCATTGCTTCTCTGTACAAGCCTCGATTGTAATGAAGGGAACTTATTCTATGTAATGCGAAGCATATGGGATTCTGTAGATTAACGTACCGAGATCTCGATTGAATGCCTTCAAACTGTATGGTTGAAGTAAATAGCAGAGAAAACAGAGATACACTTTCCTCGTAAAAACTATCGGACATTATGCCCAAGTTGTAAATCAAGGCGCTGCTGGTACACCACAACTGTGTCCAACATTTGCAATTACATTCTTTCATTTCGTAAATAAATGCCACCGTTCTTTCCAAAAATTTCCTCGCGAGTATAAAGATATTCTGCGACAAATGGTCATTAGAAAATTTGCTAATTAAATTGATGCATCTGGTTTTTATAACTACCGCATTGTATATATCCTTTCTGATTACGCAATCATCGCTGTGGCAAGATTTACATTTAACCGATGTCTGTTTTACAAAACATTTACTTATACGTCCAATTAGATTCAGGATTTCGAATAACACATCGCTGGTTACATATATGCCTCTTTCCATTTTTATACATGTCTCCCAATACAGGAACAAAGACTCCAAGATTTGAACGATACTGAAGGTGGTCCATTTGATGGATCCCTTGTATCCGTATCTCTTTGCAAGCACCGCATAGCCGTCGTTTATATCTTGAATGCTCTTAACGTTATTTTCTGCCTCGCATTCGAACGGTCTCGCGAATGTAAGGCACATACGTTCAAGTAGTACAAAACATTGATAACATTCTTCGTCCTCTACCAGAACCTTTTTAAAATATGTGCTGATACTATTTAAAATATTCACGGAGGATTTTAACGAATTTCGATTAATATTTACGGACATGATTTTACTTGTTATATGAAGCATATGACGGCACACGATGTACTTTTCATCTTTGTTTACAATCATCTCCATCTGGCCCAAATATTCAATTACAAATGCGGAGAAATCGGCGAAACAGTTCGGCTCTTTATTAATCAGTGCGATTTTATCCAAATACCCACATATTTTCATAAGCAACTGCTTTGTATAATTTTTATACGTTCCTTTGATCATTTCAAATTCGTATCTTATAATATTTTTCAACTGATAATAATCTTTGGTGGCCGATGGATCTTTTTGTAGAACAAGAAATTCATCATTAATCGCATTATACCATAAATAAGTTATCTTTACTAATATATCACTCACATTGTCATGAGAACTACATAGCGCTTCTGTTTTTAAATAAAGGCATACTTTGTATGCCTCGTTATACATATGCATGGCCAATAAACAACGTATTATATGAAATAAACTTGAAACAAACTTGACGGTATCTGGTATTTCGGTGAGAATTGAACACAGTAGACAAGTCAGTTTGTAAATTTCATTTCCCGTGGCATGATTTTGTTTGTTACATTTGTCCGCAGTGTGTGATAAATATAACAACAGCTTAAAAATATGTTTATTCAGTTTTTCATTTGGAGCATCGACGTTGGCCTAGAAAAATTACATACGATTAGTTTGGTAATGAATATTACGAAGTCCATCGACACTTGCTCCACCGTTTGAATATCGAAGTGAATGTAAATAAGAGAGTGAAAATTTTATTAAAGAAATCCTGCTCACCTGAACATCGTTTGTGACATCGGCCAATTTCTCTGTCTGGATTAGTTCGATCCATTTCTTTATTTTTCCTTCCATGTTATTCATTATTCGTGTAGGTATTTAACTTTTTAACGGATTGTATACAAGGTAATTATCTTATAAAGGTTACAGATCATTTCACATTTACGCGGCGCATATACATGGCGTATGCACGGCGTATGTCACGAAATAAATTACACATCAGAGTACGGAACCTACATCGAAACAGTAGCTTAGATATTTACAATTTATTCTTCTTATTATTATTAATATGCAAAACAAATTTTAGATTCAACAAATAAATATTACCGATAAAACAATCAATATTTCAAGTTGCAGAAAAATATCAAACAATATTAAAACAATATTAAATCACGGCTGGTGTCGTCTCTGCTTTTCGTTGACCTATGCTCTACTTGATTCCACTGTAGGCGGCGTAAGGTTCTTCCGAACTTAACCTGGCTTGACAGGAGTACTACCGAGAGCGTATGTTAAATAACTATATTAAACCAGTATTAATTCGCAATTAAAAAAAATGAATACGAGAACGCAAAGTAGAAGAATACCCGAGGCGGAGCCGCGAATAGATTACGTGCAATGCGACGGGCTGGTCGTGATGAAAATGGTAAAACATTGTCACGAAGAGTCGATGAGTAACATGGATGTTGCTCAAGGCGCTCTACTTGGTTTAGTCGTGCAAAATCGCCTGGAAATTACCAACTGCTTTCCATTTCCAAAAAATGACGAGATCATGGACGAGGAGGAGTATCAACTCGCTATGATGCGTCGCCTCCGATGGTAAATGTCCAGCGGCCAGCAGTTACTCGTGTGTAAGAAATATTTAACAAATTACAATGGAACTTATCGTAATCTATTTTATAGGGTGAACGTTGATCATTTTCACGTTGGATGGTATCAGAGCGCGGACGTCGGTAATTTCTTAAATGTCTCGCTATTGGAGTCGCAGTATCATTATCAGACTTCCATCGAGGAGTCCGTAGTACTTATATACGATACGGCTAAGTCCGCCAGAGGTTTCCTGACTCTAAAAGCTTACAGACTTACTCCACAAGCTATACAGATGTACAAGGAAGGTGAATTCACGCCGGAGGCGTTGCGCACATTGAAGATCGGTTACGAGAATTTATTTATCGAGATCCCAGTTGTAATAAAGAATAGCAATTTGACTAACATAATGATGTCCGAATTGGAGGAGATGGTTCCCGAAGAAGAGGGCACCAAATATTTGGATCTCGGTACAGCTACGGTCTTGGAGAATCAATTGCGTTGCTTAATGGATCGGGTGGACGAATTGAATCAGGAAGCTATGAAGTTCAATAGATATCAGCAATTGGTTGTTCGCCAACAGCAAGAGAAGAATAGACTTTTGGCCAAGAGAGCCCAAGAAAATGCAGCCAGGGCCGCGAAGGACGAACCTCCGCTACCGGACGACGATATCAACAAACTAATGAGACCGCTGCCCGTTCCACCTAGGCTGAACCCAATGATCGTGGCCGGACAGATTAACACGTACAGCGAGCACATTTCGCAGTTCTGTGCCCAGAGCTTGGCAAAATTGTACATTACCCAAAGTCTTCAGAACGCAAAGGAATCAAAGTCCTCGCATTGAGATGTACCTATGCATTGTTTCGAAGTTTGTAATATTAGGAACTGAAAAATGACATTTAAAAAATAATACGATTTTATAAAGAATTAGATGTTCATCTTCGTTTCCTTGAAACAGAATGGTTCGTCTTCGTCGATCGTCAACGTGAGATTCATTTTGATATTCGATTAAATCTGTACAACAGAACGCTCCTGCTTTTCATTATTGTACCGATAAGTAGTCATTCAATTTCGGCCGATACTTTACAGTACAGTGCAAACATTTTTTTTGCCAACTTTGGATTTGCAATTTTCCTGCAAACGACACTTTAAGCGCCCGAAGTTGTACAGTCTCGTACGAAAGTTTAATCAGCGGCAAAGTTAATTCATAGAGGCGGATCCGAAGATAGTGCCGGATCATAATTTTACGTACCCCCGCCCGTTATGCTACGTCTAACCTCCAATTACAAATTAGCTTCGCTTTTTTTTTCGCATTACCGTGTGTTACATTTTGTTGACCCGTTTATTACCCGCGTATAGAATTTCGCCGTGTACGCGATATCGACATGTTTCGCGTTGCAGGGCGTATAACATTTGCGAAGTCATGAAAGCGTGTTACGTTCCGCGAACGCTGTTGGTACAGTCGTTTAAATTTTCCATTTATGTGGCACGGAATCGCACACACATCAAAGTGCAAATACGTAAATGTCAGTCATACGGCTAAGCAGATAGGTGTAGGTATGTGACCGGGTGCAATCAAATAATTTGAAACAGATACACGAAAGCTTGCCGCACTTAGTAATTGGAACGCGAAAGATTGCGATTAGTGCATGCAAGTACATACATGTGCTTGCAAATGGAAGGCCACCAGGTATGTAAACCTACAAGTGAAAATAAAAGCGAACGGTGGTATCGTCGCTAAATTCGATCAAGTCTTTTCGCACTATGACTCATTCTTTTGTGCACCACTCAAAGATAATTTTGTGACACGTCGAGCGCGGTTTATTGGTAGACTTACGTTCAACATATTTTCCCCAAGGTAAGAGCTCTATATGACTTCAACGGGGAGCCAGGAACAGCAGAGCTGTCCATCACAGCGGGAGAACTACTGTCCGTCATGAGAGATAATGTGGGCGTTGGATGGTGCGAGGGTTTTAACCAGAGCGGCAAATCTGGATTGTTTCCAGCTGCGTACGTCCAAATTGTTGAAACTACAGCGTCTGCTCCAAGTATATTTCTCGCCGAATTATCTGAAAAAATTATATTTCCTGCGTTAGTAAAAGATCGAGCAAGTATTGTATAGATATTTTCTTGTACGTTAGATCCTATGACATCATCCCAACAAAGTTCGGGAGATTTCTGGGACGATGATTGGGATGATGATTCGGAAGTTGGTCAGACACAGGCTTACGTACCTCAACAGCAGCAACAACAACAACAACAGACCATACAATTACCGCAGCACCATAGTGTCGATTACGGGGACTCTACTTCGATGCAAGCTATACATTCTGTGATACCCGAAAGACCTATACCCAATATACCAAAGAAAAACAATAAATTTTCTACGCTAATTAAGTCCGGCGAGGATAGCTTTTTATTAGGAATGAAAGTGGCAAATGTTCCTGAAAATGAGAAGATATACGTAGAGGAGATTGACGGTGGACGCTGTAGGTGGGTTCCAACGGGGGAATCTTACAATTGTTTGGTCACATCCCCTAAAAAAGAATCTAAATTGAAAGGTCTCAAAAGCTTTATACTTTATCAACTTACACCAACGGTAACATTTCATTCTGTTTACATTGTTCGGATAATATTGGGTATACAAATGACGCTCGTTTTATTTTATAGTTTAACAACATTCAAGTTTCAAGAAGATACAAACATTTCGATTGGCTACACGAACGTTTGGAAGAGAAATATTGCTTTATTCCCATTCCGCCATTGCCAGATAAACAAATATCTGGGAGATACGAGGAACAATTTATCGAACATCGACGCACACAATTGCAAGAATTCGTTGATTATGTTTGTAGACATCCCGTGTTAGCGCGTAGTCGGGTCTGGGAACATTTTATCACTTGCACAGATGAGAAAAGGTGGAAAGCCGGCAAGAGGCAAGCCGAGAAAGACGAACTGCTAAGTGTAAATTATTTTACCGCTGTCCAATGCCCTGAAACAGTTTTGGATGTGATGAAAGTAGAAATTCAAACGGATACGTTCAGCAGATTTATAAACGGACTAGATCCGGTTGTTAAAAATTTTATGGCCATGGCTGTCGATCAAACAAAGAAAAGTCAAGTTCTCTATAAAAGAGAATTCCAAAAAATTAGTCAGAGTTTTAGCGCGTTAAGTCACGCGTTAGAAGGTGACGACAGTAGTCGAGGAAGATTGACTTATGCATTAAAGGTAACGGGGGATGCTTATAACGATATAGGCAAATTGTACGAGGAGCAACCAAAGTTTGATTGGGAACCTCTTGCCGATAAATTCCATATATATAGAGGAATTATCAGTAATTTTCCGGAAGTAATAAATATACACAAGGTAATTAATAAAGGGCAGTTAATTTTTTGTTCTTGATGCTTCCTATAAATTTTCTACAAATTAAGTATGTTTAATAAATTTATTAAACGCTTTTTTTCTTGTTTGCAAATATATTTAGACCGCTGTGCTAAAGCGAAAAGATTGCGAAAGGCTAGTAAGCGAACATAAAATGGAGCCACAGCAATTGAGAGATCTCTCTCATCGGACAGACATAATTGCGCGAGCCCTTCTTGCTGAAGAAACACATTTTCAGACAGAACAGGAGATCCATTTAACTCATACAATGAAAACGCATCTCACGGAGCAAATCACGTTTTATCAAAAAATTGTAGATAAATTGAGGGAAGCGCTAAATGCGTACGAAGGCTAACAGAAGTATTTAACGTAAATTAATATTGCTCTGTTCATAGTATAGTTCGATACAATGCATTGCATTGAAATTCATATGGTGTTTAGTGTAGGAGCTACATGGAATGGCCGACAAAAATTCTAAAGACACGCGAAATGTATTCGTGTTTAACTCATGACTGTAATAACATATTTCCAAGAACATTATGTTTAATTATTGATAAGCGTTCGTTGCAGGGAAATTATGCGATTTACACAGAAGGGGCCAATAGTTTATTTTCCAGATGTTACTACCAAAAACCACGCGTACACGTAATAAGTATACAAGTATATTTTCTATTTATAATATTTTTTCATACCTATTTCGATTGTACAATTTACTTGTATCGAAACAATTAATCGAACGGAAGGAAATGATATTGAGCTGAATTGTAAAAGACAACGGAATACAATTTTCGAACGGCAGATAAATTAAAATCATACGGTATTATTAACGATGCATAGTAATATATTGATGTCAATATTAATGTTAATCTTCCGTGGCTGCTAATTTGGAGAATTTGGAAACTCATTGTATAATTTATTTTTCATATACTTTAATTACGTATGTAAGTTTAGCTTTTTTTACTAAGTGTAGCTATATACAAATATATCATTTACATATGCCGTTACGTAATATTAACACGTGCTTGAAGTATAAGCTAAACTTTAATTATATCAATTAATCAGCGCGTATTAGAAACTAGGTCGTAATGAAGTACAGTTGAGCATAAAAGTTTACATTACATACTGTAAAAGAACGTAAAGTCTATTTTCTTTAACAAACTTTTGTACATGACCATTAATAAATATTAATTGCTGTTTGTTAATATGTATCTGTGAATCGTGGAATTACATATTACTGTATCATAAGTAGACTTTATAAATACATTGCCATGAATTAAGTAAATAGGAGAGAAATTGTATCGCTATAGATAAGAATCAAATGACATATAGATACATGTAAAAGAAAAAATGGGAACGATTCAATTATTGTATAATGTAATGTAAACTTTTCCCTGGTAGTTTATTATCTTTTAATCTGTTAAAACTTAATAAATTATTTTCTTTACTTCCGCTAATAGATTTTTAGAATTGTTTAGAAACAAACAAATTATTTTACATGATTCATGTATTGTTTATACATAATTTTACCTTTTATAAAGGCAGGCACTGTATGTTGATAAATCAGTAGTGTAAAATGTAATAATCATGTAAATTTCCTATTTAATCTACTTTATGCAACGTGAAAATGTTACACACTTATTAGCTAACAAACTATAAATTAAACCACATCATTCTTAATTCATTCGAAAGAATTTGTATAAAAAAAAAATAGCTTAACCAGAAGCACAAGCATACGCAATATTGTAAATGTTATTATTGTGGTAATCATTATTATTGTTATCATTTTGCATCGATCATATTTTCCTTTTCATGCTCGAAAGGGAACTTTTAATAAATGTGTATTAAATTAAAGTGCAATTAGTTTGCTTTATTCCATACGTCTTAAGCGTTCCGAGACCTCCATTTTATTTTTAACATTATTATAGCTTAAGATAACGATTTAAAAAAAGTATGTAATTGCATTAATGTGATAAACATATAACTTAAATCAGCTAAACGCGTATGTATGGATATATATATATTTTTTTATTCATCAACATTTCACGAAATAGTAATATCGAACATGTGTTGTGTAGCACCGCACTCAACAAATTGAAAAAATCTGTGAAGTCCTAAAGTTGTTTGATATCCGCTTTCGATAATTCCATAGTTACAAGCCGGTTCCTGTACAAAATAAATTACTTTCACGTAAAACAATGCGCACTACAAACGTGGTCTGCCTATTTCTGAAAATATCGGCCATGCAGTTATACATAATTTACAGAAATTCTTATGTATCAGAACATCTTATGTATCTTAAAAAAAAAGAAATTAGCATTCTGTAACCGGTTCTTTTAAGGAGTGTGGAATACATTGGCACTGTATACTAGGTTTTAATACATTCTGAATGCTAACATCCTTTGCATAAAATTGATAAACTCGTGTTATTAATTGTTAACTGCGCAGATTTTCAATTTATCGCCTTATTTAATTTAACAATGAAACGTTTTATAATCGTCCCCGCATGCACATAGTCAAGCATAACAATTGCAAGGCTTGTGCAATGAGAATTAATACAATAGGAAGAAGTTGTTCCTGTAATCGGTCGATATATATATATATTATATATGTATATAGGAGAGCTGTTACGCTTAATTTATAGGCATTAATTAAAGTATTTTAATCAGCAGTGCATTCTCCCTCCCTCGCTCGCTCTCTCTCCTTCTTTCACTCTCTTCCTTTCGCTCCATACACACGCTATCAGTCTGGCGTTATATTGTTCCTATTTTTTTTTTTATCGAATAAAACTGCAATAACAAGTGGTTTTTCATTGCTATTTAAAATCAGCTTATTTTTACAATCACATTTTGCAACGTTCCTGCCGATATGTTTAATTATGTGGCACGGTTTTTTCGTTTCTTACTTCTTTTTTTCTTCTTCGTTTCTAAACACAAGCTAAGATTCGCTTTTTCACTTCCATCTACAATTTTAAGTTACAAGCTCATCAATAATGCATAAATATTTAGCATAAAAAAATGCTCCTTAACGAACCTTTCTTATTAGATGACACAATGATGGTTTCTTAATGGATTGTATGAATTAACTGCGTGTAGGAATTCATGTATAGATAATTGGAAAGTATACGTTATACGTAAATGAAAATAAGTACATTCAAGAATTAAAAGATAAATTATTACTATTATTTACACGTAATCATTAATATAAAGTGTATATTTAATTTTGTCTATTTCATACGCCATCATCGTGTCATCCAAGGCACTTTAGAATGGTACGTTATTTTGCGCAATGAATGATTTTATCCTTTTATCAATTGAAATTTTGACACTACAATCTTCACAAGAGTAAATAATGATAATTACATGTATCGTAACTTCCATCGTATAGGCGCCGTTTCATTCTAAATCAATTTATACATATTCTTCTCTCGCCAGTTGTATGTTGGAACAATAATATCTACCTTACAATTAATAAAATTATTCGGAACTTTTAAATTATTTCGTAACGTTATATGAATCCCTTAATAATCTTTATCATATAATATCCACTACACGAATAGTGCCCGGTACACGGACGGATGTCTAATATGATAGTTCAAAGTGAATATCATGTTTCTAGTTTAAAGTTTAAAAGAGAAAGAGATAGTCGTTTATGATAACAGGAGTGAGTGCCCGCTCGATAAACAGCAATAATGTTCTCTATCCGAGTATATAACACAGAATTTTGTAGATTCATTGAATTTAGATTTATTTCAGAACACGTTCAAAAAGACACGAAAAAACATTGAATTTTGTCGATACAATTTTGCACATTAACACGTAACTAATTCTTTTCGTCTACATAATAAAACTTGGTAATTTAAGGAATAAACACTCGGTAACACTGAAAATCATTCTGTACCTTCCAATTGAGAGAATTTTGTATATCGTTTCAATTCAAATTCTCAACGTTCCTAATTAATATTTGTTTTGTTCATTTATGTTGAAGCATCAGTGAGTGAGAAACCACAGCAACATTATCACAAGATCACGGTATTATTGCACTTATCTGCGAATATATGTAAAAAGTAAAGTAATACCATCGAATGCTAACAAACATTTTCGAACATTTCGTTGAAGTACCAGTTACAGTTCTAACCCATTCTAACTTATAATAAGATACAAATATAAATAGCTACATTATATTTCAACCTTTTGGAACTTACACAATGATTTGTAGTAGCCATACTTTACGAAATAAAAAGAAATATCAGATGCAAAAATATGTGCATCGAACTGCTCGTAGCGCATCGATAGTACTTACATTTACACGAAGGAACATAATTATACATAAATAATGTGTACATTAATTTATAAAACATAGTACGATATAAGGAATCTTAACTAACCGAATATCAAATTTGTGCTTTTCAATTCTTTAAAAACAAGACAATTTTATGCGAAGTGTTGCTTAAAAAAAATGTCTAATTAACTTCTAGCCGAGTAATTATGTAGTAATAAAAAAGATAGGATACGTTCGAAAGTAAATTACACTGTGTATAAAATATAGATACCCTTAAAAAAAAGCGATATAAAAAAATAATAATTCATCCCTATATAATTTGCTTTTTATATTTGCATCTTGCAACAAGACATCGTGAAAAATCGTGGAAAATCGTGTATGAATTATGTACATTTCCCACTAAACTTCGGTGCAACATATCGATAAAAAAATATCAGTAGAGCAATATACACGTATGTATACATATATTAAGTCTAGTTAGTAGATCTCAGATTTGGAGTTCTTAGACTGCACTAATATCACTATGTAACAGAAGGAGTATCTGTATACACAATGTACATATTTTGCGATAGAGTGCACTGTACATGACTCGTAAAAACGTTTGTTCATGCCATAAAGTAACATATATTTTAGTTATCAGTGAAATAAAAACAAATATCAATAAAAATCAGATCTTACATAGTCTCACAACACGATCCCGTATGGCAAGATTCTTTCTCCTCATTTTTCATCGATCTGTCTTACAAAAGCTTCCTACGAAGTTTGTCTTCCTCTCCCTTTCGTGTTTCGTCAGATTAAAAGGCGCTATTTCAAAAGATATAGTACGTTAGCGTATAGTTCATTTAGAAGTACCGGGCAAAAAGCTGCATATATTGATTCACAGAATTTCAAACATATCTGCCAAGATACAATAAGACCCTTGGGGTCGCAAAAAATTATCTAAACAACCACTATTTTTTTTTACACCAATATTTTATAAAAGATAAAAACTTGTCGTTGTACTGTTCACATTTTTTTTTTGTCTTCCTCTTTACACATTTAATAGATTTGGTCTAGCAAGATCATTTTAGTTGTCGTTAAGTTTATCTAAGTATACCAACTACATCTTTGCTTAATCAAATCAATGCCGTAAACGTATCGTTATTTGAAAACCTCTATCGACGGCCATAGATTCGATTCTATTGTGAATATGTACCAACATAGTGAAATATCTATTCATAACTGTTCTGAACAAAAGCCTGCAAACGGAGGGGGGCGATGAAACGAAAGTATTCGGAAACTCGCCTTATATCGCGCGGGCTGTATATATATATATATGTATGTATATATATATATGTATATATAGTCTTGTAATGTACATAATCGGTGGCAACCGTGTCACAGGTGACCACAATAAAGCGGAATAGATGTAATTCTATACAAACTCTTACCAGATTCAACATTAATCGATAAGAGTATAATGCCATCCGGCGGCACCGACAGTTTCTCATAGAAGAAAGTTAGCAGCGTTATTCAGCTTTTCTTATACTTCCTTTGCTTTCTAATGTACGATACATTCGTTTGAAAGAGAGTAGACAGAGCAGTGCGTGTGCTATGCCACAGCTTGAAGCGTTTGTTGCGTACGTATAACGGTGAGTTTAGAGTGTTCGGAATGGGAATAGGATTCGTGGCCACCAAGCTTGACACGGGCAACGGTGGCTCGCGTATTTGCTTCAATTGAGGTTGGTCTGAGGCTCCACTGATCTGGGTTGGTGACTGGGGTTGGATTGCGATTGATCGGGGTATGGCGTGAGGTTGCCGCTGGAGAGGCCTGTTGATCCTGGGCCCTGCTGCTGTTGCTGCTGTTGCCCGCTGTTGAGTGCCAGCCGTTGCATTTGACGTATGACCGTGGCTGCGTGGTAGGCTTGCTGCAACCATGAGAGAAGAGGAAGACTTTCCAACGGAGCCTGGCGAGCAAACACATCCAATCAGCAGCTTGATAACTCATCTAATGATACTAACCTTCCACTTTGTTTTGGCGAAATTTTTTCTAAGTTGTTCCGATACAGTACCATGGATATTTTTATTGCTAGCCGCGTTGCCGGAGATCCTGGAAAAGAAATCAGTTGCACGATGCTAACGTTCCAGTATGCAACGGAGATTCATGGTGGTTGGTATATTTATTAATGTTGTATCACGTTACGGAAATGTGTTATTATATCTGCAGGTATTGTTGAATGTTTTAATGGCAAGAATAGTGCTATTCTCTTATGTTGCACACGTTTGGAAATTCTTTTTTTTTTTAATAAACATAATTCTTCTACTTACTTAATCCATATCTATTTTATCTATTAAAGGGGAATTCTGTTCCTGTAATATTTTTTATCGCTAGAAATTTAAAACGCGAGTACTCGAAAGCATAGACACAAAATACAATACGGAACAATGTATGTAACAGTCCTAATGCTTGAATGTGACTTCATTATTGAATAAAAACATTGCATATAGAATAGCCGAGCGCAAATAATGATCTTACCAAGGATGAGCGAGGGCTTGCTTGCATGTATAACGCTCTTCAACATTGACGCACATCAACTTGTGAATGAAATCCTTTGCAGAGTCGCTGATATCGTCCCAGTACGGCGAATCAAATTCAAATTCACCTATAACAGTCTGGTTAGCTTCTTGCTATAGAGTAGACGACTTTATTTACGAATTACTTCATTTAAATCAAATATTTTATTTGGAAGAAGTACTGTTAGGTTCACACTTTATGTAATTGCCTCTCGTAATTCATTATGAAAACCCCGTTTAATTAGGAAATCGTAACATTACGAACGATATTTTCATTGCTAATTTGTAGCAATTAGCAACTAACAATCCCACCCAGCCCAACAAAAAAAAAACGCGAACGCACACAAAACCATTTACTTACTACACTAGCATGTATATAGCAGCGTACAAAAACTAGAATAGTACCTTAAAAATGAAAATTTCAAGTTAAAGTACAGCTGCATGTGCTTGTAGATCCTAAAAGTAGTACCTAAATTGAAGTGATAGTATAGTCCCCTTCCAAATGCCCAAAAACTTGTGCCCCAAAAAGTTGGTTTCATTACCTTTCAAGATCTGCGCGAACAGGTTGGCATCATTTTCGTCGTAAAACGGAGGATAGCCGCACAACAAAATGTAGGAAATGACCCCTATGCTCCACACATCCACAGCTTTCCCATATGGTTTTTGCGCCAAGACCTCCGGGGCTGTGCACGGAAGCAATTACAGAGCATTTCTTAGCAGTGCGGGCAATCGGACTGGTAAAAAATAAACGATCCGAATTCAAAACCAACCAACGTATCCCGGTGTACCACAAGCAGTGGCCATAATACCAGAGTCCTCCATCTTCGATAGGCCGAAATCGCTAATCATGATCTTACTATCTTCGTCTGGGCTATAATATAAAAGGTTCTCCGGTTTCAGGTCCCTGTGCACGACGCCCTGGTCGTGCATATAATCCACAGCCTCTAAGACTTGTCTTATTAAACCGGACGCATCTTTCTCTGTGTAGGAACCTTTCTCGACGATTCTATCGAAGAGTTCCCCGCCGGTAACCCTAATATAAACGAAGAAATCATCGTAAAGCTGTTTATCTTCGATCGGGTACTTGGCCGCATCGAATAAGGGGAGATACTCACAATTCCATAACTAAGTGAACCTTATGCTTGTCTTCAAATGTTTCCAGGAGCTGAACAATATTCGGATGCGTTAACCTGGACAGATAATGGTATCATTTATAAATGAATCGTGGAACCATTGACATTCAGATGACGATAAGCTAATCAGCGCTATACCTTCTCAATACCCTGATTTCATTTTCCAAGGAGTCCTCTTTGCCTTTCAAAGCTTTTTTGTCAATAATTTTCACGGCGTACATATGACCGGGCTTCTCCTTGCTTTCAGCCAGACGTACCTCTGAGAAAGCTCCTCTAAAGAAAAAAAAGAAAAATTATGAAACGATTGTAGGAGGAAAAATATCGACAACAAAGGACCGGCATGTTTTATTATGATGTATACACGTAATACAATAAGGTTTAGACAGTTGGTCGTTAAGTGCAACATGTTGGAACATTCATTGCACATACTTTCGTTACAACGACGGACTGTAATTGACTTTGCATATTTCTACTGCAAGTGTTCATGCATAATGGAATTTTTAATGGGCAAGCTACGGTGCTCCACATTGGGCAATATTGGACAATATCTTAGATAAAAGAATGTTGCAGATAATTTAAGCAGAAGTGAAACCATTGCGTTTAAAAGTTAGAATAGTTATACAATATCTGTTACCAACAGGAAGCACTTTCTCTTTCTTAAACCATTGCATTTATCTTAAAACTTGTTTAATGGGTATATTGTATTTATTGGACAGTTTACTGAACAAAAACTTGCGCTATTTCTATAATATTGTTTATGAACATAACGAAAAAATATTGCAACTTTATTTAAATAACAATATTAAACATTGCAATAATATAGGTTTTTTTCTCCACTTTCAGTAGGAGACAACAAAAATTGTTGAAAGTTCCATTTTCTTATGCATTTCGTTACTCAGGTTGCTAATTTAAACACGTTAATAATAATATGCAGATAAGCCGAGTCCGGGCACCAATGTACTTATCTATATATGTATACATGAATAAGTTAATCAGTGCCAATTAGTAATTTTCGGATCTGGCAAAACGAAATGTATGTACATATATGCTATACGAAATAAATGAAATAAAAATAGATTATTTATATATTTCTGAAGCATACGGATAGCCGTGACAAAATTTTCCGACGGTAACGCAAGCAATTATCATTATAAATAAAAACGATCCTTTACATAAAACTGATGACTAGAAGTAGTGATCATTTCATTAATCCAACAAAACGTTTTCATAGAATTCGCGATATGAGAAGCATCTACGTATACGAGAATCGCGAAGCAAACGTATTCTATGTATATACTTTCTCCGATACGCAGCCCGTAGCAAATATATAGTACATACGTTCCAAGCAACTCCTTCAGCACGTATTTGTCCTCGACGGACGGCGATTTATCGTCTTTCCCATCTTTCTTCATCTTCTTGCTCGAGTCCTTTTTACCGAAGAGCGGCATCTTCGGGGCTTATTTCTTTACAGGTATTAATCGCGAACTAATCCTCCGCACCGAAACAACAGAATCGAAATCTCTGATACCTCGTACAAGCGTATACGATCCTGACAGGTTATGCGCCTTATCGAGGGGGAGTTCGGCCGCAAGACAGTTGAGAAAAAAAAGTTTCGTCGTTTCGCCTACTTCAGCAGCTTTTGATCGTTCGGCAGTGATAATGAAGAGAACAGATCGTCGTCAAACGTTTCGTAAAATCATCGCTTCGAAGCAGTCGATGATCATGAACTCTCGACCTTCCGCACGTAAACGATAGCAGATACCCGTGCACTACGACGCTCCGCTCTGCGCTTATCCGTGGACCGAGTTTGACACGTATTCGTTCCGCGCACTATTCCGCTACCGAAACGTTCTACTCCGCGTATCGGGCTCAGGGTCGCGGCCTTGCGCCCTCGCGATACAGCTTGCACTATGCGGCAGATAGTTCTGATTGTGTACGTTATTGGTCCTTCTGCTATTGCTCTACCCCACTTTTATCGCGTCGCGATATTTCCTTTTATCGTTTCTGATAAACTTGCGCTAATATTCGGATAGATCATAATGTTCGGGCCCCAATTCGCCGTCCCTCATCTGTTGCCTTTTTCTCGTGATACTGCAGCGCTCCAACTGACCATAATCACAGACAAGATATAGAGTAGACCTATCGCGTCGTGAACTTTTGCCTCACACTCGGCTGCCATACCGATCTAGAAAAATGAGGCTGATTTCAGAGTCCTCTGTCTATAAATAAGGGCCAGTGGAAAAACTATTATTTACTCAAGTAGTATTGTAGTTCAAGAGAGACGCGAGGAGGAATAGCAATTTTTGTTATCGTTTTTTTGTTTTGTACTAAAATTTAAAAAAAAAATGGTTTATAGCATTAAACACAAAATAGTTTTACAAACATTGATGAACGAGGGTTTTTTAATTGAAAATAAAGCGCGAGATTTAATAATTAAGCTATTTGGTAAGTAAGTTCTCGATTTGTCATCTTTATTTTACGTATCCTTTATCTACGCGATAAATGAAATTGTATATTTTAGATGACGACAGAATATCGATAGTAATAAATCAAATAAATGAGAAATTGCAGCCTTTAAACATGTTAATAAAAAAGGCGCAGTGCGAAATTACAGGTCAAATATATTGGGTATTTATGAGCACTGTACTTGACGAAGTAACTAGGTAAATATTTTTTTTTTTTTTTGCGATTATTAAACATAATGTTTATTTTAATGCAACTGTTCCAAAAATTGTTTAAAAATCGCCATTACATTGTAGATTTCAAACAGAATTTTCAAAAAATCAATTGGCTTTGCTGAGAATCATATTTTCTGAAATCATAACATCAAGTAACGGATGCATCAAGAGTACAATATGCTTAAATTTGTGCTCCTCTGTAGACGTGAAATTATCCAAAGCGGAAGTAGAAGAATTTTTAAATGATATGTATATGAGAAAATGGTTAACTTACAAGGTAGAAACTAAAATGTCATTAGAGCTACAGTCACTATAAATACTTTTTATAATTTGATTAATATTGTATTCTATATATTAATTGTAGGATGGTTACTGCTATATGGGTGTGAGAAGTATAACTGAATTAATGCCATATTTTAGAGCTACTTACGAGGGCAATTTAAATACCTGCTGCCTTTGCAAACAAGTCATTTTCCATGTATGTTTCTGTATAGAAAATATCTAATTGTAAAATTAAATTGGCAAATAATATTCTTTGTTATTTAGGGTGAAAAGTGTACGGGCTGCGAAACCTCTTTCCATTTATACTGTTTGAAAAGGTACATTATGATTCACAATCCCATGAAGTGTCCTAATTGCAATACAGTCATTTCTGACATCGATTTATCAGGTAATATTTCCTTTTCAGTTTTCGATTTATATACTATCTTAAAATTCAATATCTTATACAGGTATATCAGATGTTTCTACAACAGCAAATAATGACACAACGAATATACAAGCATCTATCAAAAAGGAATTAAGAAATAGACATAGCTAAAGTATAAAACATATTTTTTCTATTTTTATACATAACTCCGATTATTACAAATACGCATATTTACTATCCTATTATTTATATACAGTACAGTATAATTACAAATATATACAGCAAGATACAACTATTCTGCCAATTACTTCACGTATTCTGAGTTTCTTCAAACCTTTCTCTCAAATACTTCAGACCTGCTGCTATGGTTGCTTCGTCTATACTTCTTGTTGGTTTCATCTGATTTAGCATTGCATCACTGGACGTGTATTGAACATTTTCAGTTGCTTCGTTAAGGCTACTCTGAGGGCTACTTTCTTCGGTTAAATTAGAATTGCTTGTTGGCAAAGTAGGAGGAAGTGGTATATCATAAGAATCTATATCAATTTCATTACTATTTGCAGTATCATTTCGAGTATTGGTTTCATTCGAATCAATCTCCTCATTATTTTGATTATTCGGGGATGCAGTATTATCATTTTCAGTTGTGAGATAACCAGCACTCTCGAAATTCTCGTATGCTGGACCAAATTCTTTATCTCTAATTTTTCGACACTTATGAACCCATTCTTCTTGGGACATTTCGTACCAATGAGTTCTTTTACCTAGAAGTTCTCCCAGTGCTTTTATTTTATTCTCTTTCTCCAATTCTTTATCTTTTTCAGTGTTTTCCGTTTCCTTCTCAACTTCGGCCGCAATCTCTGTATTGGGTACATTTGCAGATGCATTATCATTAATTTCTTCCGTATCTTTTGGCTTGAACTCCTCTTCTATCGAGTCTACGGGCAACCCTGCCCTAATACGTTGTCTGATTCTAGCCGCTTTCAGTCTGTTATATTCCATTTTATCCCTCAATTCCTTCAACTCTTTTATCTCCGTCTGTTTCCTCTCTGTTTCCTTTCTTAAATTGACCAAATTTTCCTGCTGCTTTATTCTCTCCTCTTCATCTTGGGAAAATGCAAAGTAACCAACGCCATGGGCTCTTGCTTCGTCGAACAGAACATCTTGGTAATGTATATTCGCTTTGTCTGTCAATTTTTTCGTCTGTTCCTCCCATTTCCGCCGCATAATTTCTATTTCAGGTTCCTTCTCCTCTACGACGTAGCTTTGTTCGACGCTGTCTCTGATTCTTGGATCGACCCCTTTCTTATTTACAATTTGGAGCTTTATCAAATCATCTTTCTCCTGCATAAGGGGCAAATCCTCGCGTAAACATTTCCTCGTACGTCCAAAGCAATCTTCGTATTCCACCCAATCATCCTCGTTTGCCAATGGCGCATCATTTTCGCTCTCCTCATCTTTTTCTAACGGTTCGTCCTCAGACTCGTCTGATTTACTCGTAAAATCAACAAGGAAATTGTCATTGGTGCATCTGGACTTCTTTAATCGTTCGTACAATCGCGCTTTTGCCTCCAACATCAATTTGGATTTTTTGTGAGTGTTAACATCCTCTATGTACTCCGGCTTTTTCGTATTCTCGTTTGAACCCTCTACCTTAGTTTTCTTGGGTCTCCGCTTTTGTATTTTTGGCACAGTGCGAATAACCTCCGACTTCAATTTTGCCTCGTTTACTTCGTGCTGTTTTTTCAGAAGTTCTGCTTTCAAGCCGACGAGGGATGAAAAATTCACGTTGATTTTTTTTGTATTATTCATTATTAATAAAAGTATGTTATTATGTTTCAATATTACGAAATCCGATTGCTGTACATAAAACAGATCCCGTCTCTTTTTGATACCTGAATAATTCGTAATATTTCCTGTGCTTTGCGTTTTTATTCTGCCTGTTGCAAAAAAAGAATAATGGAACATTTTACTATTAACTGTTTAGTCAAACGACAATGTGAGACATTAAGCATAGGTTATAAACTTACAATATACTATATTTACCTTTAAAATATAATTACTACACATAATTTGGTAGATGCAACTTACAATACGCGTTGAAATAAATTCCTTTAGCTTTGTTTCAAATGATCGTAAGTTTTCGTGACATTTTTAATGATTCGTAAGTGCAATGTTTATATGCAAACTGACACGAATGATTCCATCAAAGAACTTCATGCCAATACGTCAAATCTTGAAATGCTTGATCGTTTCTCGTACGAAAGAAAACGAAAGCTGCGTGAAAACAAAAATTAATTCACGCCGTGCATATACCGTGCACATTACTAAAATTGATGGTTTTAATAAAAAATTTATATTAGAAAAAGTTCAACTTTAATTCATAGAAAGCAATATATAAAAAGGAAAGGATTACAAGGATTACTTTTCCTGATACTTTATTGTTACGAAAAATACTATTACACATAAATAAAGTTTACATGCACGAATGCAAAGTGTAATTTTGTTATTTCTTTTAGCAACAAAAATTACGTGATTTGCGTGTCATCTTTATACACGATCAAGGAAGACAATCTTACCTATAAGTACGACCGATAGCTATATCTCTTATCTTTTCAATCTTTTGTACCTTTGTATTATTTAATTCGATAAAACAATCACCGTAGAAATGTTTCGCAATAGATTGAGAAGAAGTGTCCTATACTAAATGACATCATCCACAAAATCATGTCTACCGAATTTTACTTGATTATACATAATTCCCATTAAAATAATACCGACTACATTTAGTTCTTGTTGCAGAATTTATCGAGGAAATGGATTTTCCCTCTGGTATTATATTAATATACGAGGTGAACGATTAATTACTAATTAAAAATTAACGAGATTAAGGGTGATGTCGACATCTCAATTTCTTTTGTATCATATTTAGGGTTTCGCTTAATTTATGATCATTTTGTTAAACTTTATTCAATTTAATACTGAACTATAAAATCAGACTGCAATGCTGGAGGCATAAATGCTAATAAACGATTTATTGATATATATATCCCGCTTTTTTTCGTAAGTTTGCACGATCTGCGCACTGTGTGCCAGCATCAAATTATTAATTAATTATGCAAAGAACGTGTAAATTTTTAATTTTTTATTTGAATAAACGAGTTCGATGAAATTCATTAATTATTTAATTTAGCTTTAGTATTAAACTAAGGGATTGCTAGAGCTACGAATCAATTACAAAGGGTGCAAAATTGTACGAGCCTTAGGCTCGATTCTTAAGTGATGTAAAAAAATTTGGTAAAAAAGTTCGGTTACTTAGTTGCGAAGTTGCGGAACGTATAACCACGTGTTATTTAAGGAATACGGTTATTAGAAGATTTGATCGGTTGATATCGCAGCACCATTAGTCAATCCAAAAATCGATTATCGATTATCAAACCAATTCGAAACCTGAAGCTGCCGATCTGCTACTATGTTAGTCATGTAACTTGCGAACACCAGTTAATGCAGCGGATACGTTAATGCACGTTGGACACCGGTAAGTAATCGTGCGGCGTAGTGACTGATTTGTTGTTTTCGTGGCTCGTTATATCGATACATATATATAGGAAACGGAATTATCGAACTGCGTAAAATCTGTTGCAGATAATTCTCGGTAATTCTAAAAACGAAATGGCACCCAGAAAGGCTGCAAAACATTCAGACACGGAGGTTGTAGACAGAGCCGAGGAAGCCGGCGATGTATCGCCGCCGAAGAGAAAAAAAACCGTGGCGAAAGCTACGAATAAAAGTGAGGAGGAGAGGCAAATTAGATTGCCGAGAGCTGCGAAATCGGCAAAAGCCGAACAGACCGAGGCAACGGACACGAGTTTGCCTGTGAGCAAGAACGCAAAAGCAAAGAGTAAGACGTTGCCCCCTAAAAATGCTTCTGCGCCCGCCAAAACCAACTCTAGAGCCAAGGCAACCGCGAAAAAGAATAAAGATATCGAGGAGAAGGCCGATGCGGCATCCACTAATTCGAAAGCTCTAAAAAACGACGAGGAAACAGAACCAAAAAAAACACGCACCAAAGCTGCAACAAAAAAGGCGGGAATCGATGCGGACGAAGAACGTACGTTCCTTCAAATTACTTTTTTCCACTTACGATATCGTAGCTTGTTTTCCAGAGGATGATAATTCGTGTCGAATAACACATTTAGTATACGTAATCGTTAACATTTCGATGTTTCTTCAACTTTAATATAACGTGCTAATTCACGGGCGAATAAGTTTGGATCGCGTTCGGTAAACGTGCACAGTTATATAAAAAGATATTTATTCGGTTTTCGTTCGAGGTGTAGTGCTTGATTGCATCTATTGTCATTGATAAAGAACGATTACAACTCGGTGGTGTATACATTATTCTGGATATGTGGTTCGTCAAGAGTTTTCTTTAGCAATTCCATTGTCCATTCATCTAATTTAATCGTAGCTGCCTGTTATAAATTTCATTTCAATTTTAGCAAAAGGTAGGACGAAGGGTAAGGCCAAGAAAGTAGCAGCCAGTGAAAGCACGGAAGAAGCGCCGGCCACAAAGAAGAGGAAACCTGCGAGTCCCGAGGTAGCGTCGAAGGAGAATAAACCAAAAGGAAGAGCGGCGAAGAAGAAAAATGAATCGGATACCGATTCAAAGAGTAAAGCTGCCGGTAGCAAGGCAAAGTCTGCCGTTAATGATGAGGTTGTAAATGATAACGCGGAGGAACACCCAGCGACTACGAAAACCAGTAAAAAAGCAAACAGCGATAAAGCTGCAAAACCTGCAGTGGCCAGAAAAACGAGGGGTCGTAAGAATGAAGCTAGTCCGGAGGATAAGTCAAAGAACGACGAGGAGTTAAAGGCAATAGAGGAGGAGATGTCGGAGCCAGGGCAAGCTAGCGATACGGAAAGCCAAGAAGGTCATTATAATCAATTGGAGGCGGAGGAATCAACGCAATTACAAAAAAAAGGTAAACAGATAAAGAAAAAGGACATAGCTGCGCCACAAAAGAAGGTTCCTAAAACTCGCGGCAAAGCAGCGAATCGCAATGCTGAAGTAGCTTCTAACGAAGATGATACCGAGGTAATAAAAATAGCTAAAGATGTACAAAAGAAGACTGGCAAGGAAACTGTTGCCGTGTCCGCTGCTGCGAAGAAAGGCAGAGCGAGGAAGGGTGCTGCTACAGTGACAGCGAAAGATGAAAATGGTGAAAAATCTTTGGAAAATGTAACGGAGGATAAAAAAGTGTTCAATTCGTCGGAAACGTCGAATAGTAATAACGACGAACATAAATCGTCGGACGAAGATAACGATCAACAAGATTCGGGGAAAGAGGATGAGAAGCACACTAAAACTTTTGGAATGCTCAAAAAAACAGAAGAAACGGTTACAATCAAGAATGAAGTAGATGAAATTAATGTAATGAGTACATCGGTACGCGAGGAAGAAAATTAACGGTGAATGTTCTATTTTTATCTTGACATGTTTTTTGAAACACAAAAAGAAGCATATATATCATTAACATTTTAATATTTTAATATATTTGATAAAGGTAAAAATAAAAATATCTACGAGTGTTTCCATACCTAGAGATACTCAAAAATACATGTGTTGTAAAACTTTAGTAATACATTTTGGTTATAATATTGCTTCAAAGATGGTTATTTGTATTTTCTATAAAGTGTTTTACATAATCTAGTTTTGAAATCCACTTGTTAATATAGGATCTTATAATTAAGAAGACAAAGTTATTATAAATTATAAATGTACACATTTCTCTATGCATATTTAATTGTCCATTGTATCTAAAGCAGATTACGTGTCTTCAATTTCAGGTAAAAGAACATGGATAGTGTAGGGTGAAGAACATTGAGCATTCCATCAGTCTGCAACAGTTAAAAGTCATTTTTTTTAATACTAGAATGTCAGTGTTTCTCAATAATACATTGGAAAAGTATATTTCTTAACTTTATTTTTCATTTAAGGATCGAAGTTACAATGTTATAATGTCTTTAGATATAAGGAAATGCCAAGGAAACATACTTTTTAATGTTGCATGATGTTTAATTGATGTACACTGTCATTCTAGAATAACGCTAAAATGTTGTTTGTAACATTTCATTACATTCGTGTAATTATTTGGTGAGTATTGTCAAGCGAAATTCTTAAACTATTAGAGGAAAATAAAAATGAGTGATTCCATTTTATATTGGATTATTTTGAGTTCAATAAATATTTACATTCGTATCAATACTTTGTAACATTTGTTTTGTTTTTTACATGTTTGATTGCGTTTTTATAATAAAACGATTCTTAAAGATTGACGAGAAAAATGTTGTTTTGCGTACATTTTATTTCGTTGAATATTTTTTTTTTTGCGCTGCAGGTATAATTGTAAGTAATTTTTGATAACTCTGAAATGTTCGGTAATCAAATTTAAAATTGTGATATGAAATACAAATATATTGGCATGTACATATATGCTTCTATATTAATATGTGTATTTATTGTAAATCAAGCGCGGCATAAAAATTTGTATATCATAGATTTACAGAACATAAACTACCATTAAGCGGTAAAGTGCTTAATATTTAGTACAGTTTGAAATGCTGTTTTTAAATAATCAATATTATAATATTTACTACAATAATTTAGTAGAAATATAATATTGTCAATGAACGAAATTATTTTGCTACAATGTTTAACCACTTTTTAGTGAGCGAAACATTACCCCAGCGATAATTATGTATAAATTAACGTAACCTATAATATTATCCTCAGCCAAAGTAATAATATTATATTTCTAAACAAATCTTTTTTTATATTCTTGCATAGGTACTACCAAAATTAAATACTTCTTTAATTCTTAAGTCTTTTATTTTGAGAACTACAGATACAGGATGTATGCACGCGTAGATAATATAAGGATGTGTAAGTCTACTTCAGTGTATATTTAATGCTCTTTTGTAATAAACAGAAGAACAGTTTGCTAAAAAATGTAACTTTACATTGAATACATTGAATAAAAATGCATCAAAATAATACAAAAATTGTGCCCACATTTAGGACAATTTCGCGATTGCCGAACATTTCAATGTTCGCGCCAAAAATCTTCATTTCTCATTTCATACTACATATTTGTACAATACACCTGTACTCTATATTAATTACTCATAATACTCTTTGTTTGAAAATATAATTTACTTTTCATCTACATATCATCGTAACATAGTAGAAGGAATATATTTGTTAGATAAAAAGGTGCCAGAATATTATTACTAAAGTTCATGATTTGGCGTTAGCTTGACGGTTCTTGTCCCGATTTTATTGCCATTTATTCAAACATAATTTTACATAAAGTGTAATGTATTTCTAATTCTAAAAATTTCGAATATTGGCATTAGTTCAGTTCCAATATTGTTATTCGCGAAATTTTGCGAACGCTGCTTTACGAAAAATTGTTAAAAAGATGGCGCTCGATTAATTCAATGCTCGTGCATACAGATGACGTATACTATCTATAAGATTGTTAGCAAGCTAGAACGCTCTTCGTTGTGGATCAAGGAAGCAGTGAGAAACAACGGCGGAAGTGGGGATCGTGCGCCATTTTCTATTTTTGCATAGCAGTGAACTAGTGTTGTGTGTGTACATTTTGTGTGATAAATCGATGGATTACTAATAATTGGAAGTGGACGTGTCGATGCAAAGAAATGATTTTTTGGCACACGTGTTTACGAATCTCACGCGATTAATTTCCTTCCCGTTTGTCTTTTGTATTGTCGTGTGCGTAAACCCATAGCTCGTAGCACGTAAACACTTTTTCTTCATTTCTCTTTTGAACGAGTGAGAGTGGGCCGCGAGCTGTCGGTATTAGAACTATTACGGGCAATCGATGCTACGATCGTCTGTCCGATTCGAATTCTTTCCTCGCTTAAAGATAAACTGAGAGAGATATAAGAAGGGAAAATCAGTCTGTGATACTAAACAGTACTAAGGTATATAGCTAGATATAAACTCTACAATTAGATATACGTATATGTATGGCGTATGAGACGTAGATAGATCACATAAAAGATTTAGAAAAAATTAAGTCTGTATAGTGTGTGCTGTGAATTTACCATACACGACGGAATAAAGAGTGGTAAAGAGCAGAATGTCTCAGGAATCTGTGACAATTGACAAGCAACTGCCAACTCCTAAAGATGAAGGTATGAGATTCAACAACTTTACTTTATACTTATATTAATTATATATATATACATACATATGCAATGTTCTACATTGTATGATCGCTTTTTAACTATATACCTATATGTGCATATATCTATATATATAAATACATGCAAAAATTCGACGTCGATCTGTTTAACTCTATGTATTAAAATAACCTCTGTCCTTTGCTTATTTCTTAATGTCTTAACAAGGTCTTTGGGCATCGCATCATGCATGTTAATTATTACCAGGGGTTCATCATAAACTACCTTCATACGCCACGAAAAATCAGATAGAATAGAAAGATACTTAAGTTTGCAGTTAAGATAGATACAATTTAAGAGTCTTACTTTTCATAATATTTATGATAAACACTTTACGCTCAGTTATACTTTCTCGCTGTTCTCTCGAGAAGAATTCATTTAATGCGTTTACAAATATACTTCTACGCGCTCCTATAATCTATCGATGAATTGTAATAAATTTGTCGCTGTTAGATTTCGTTGTAAATCAAGTGTCCATCAAATTTTTGTTCATTTACGTTATTTCTTTTGTACTTTTGGATGTACATACGATGCATACATATCGTGCGTCTATTTTGGCGCTGATTCCGACTTACTAGTAATACTTTATGTTTGGTAATATCCGACATTAAAAGGAGACGTAACTTAGGATCTTTTAACTTTCGTACAACAACATTACTCGTTGCGTATATATTATTTAATTTGTCCGGGATTACGTTTGTAAATAAGAATGAAAGGAAGAATTCAGTTCTCCTTATCGACCGTCTAGGTTCTGTTTCAATTATCCAACATAGATTGTATAACAATGTCCATTATCAAAGGGGACAAAATACTTAGTGATGATACCGATGTTTATTTTAAGTCACCGCTTTTAAGCCCAAGTTATTTATATACCATTCAAATAAGTCAAGAAATATGTCACCCGTATGTCACAACAATTACGAACAATAATTATAAAGATTGGAATACGCGGAACAAATTGAATGAAAAAAAAGCAGATAGAATTTTTTCTTTCGTATCAAACATTTCCGATGTTTCAAAGATATGTACCCTAGGATTATTATTTTTTTGTAATTTTTCTTCCTCGTATTATATCGTACACCAAATTGAACGTATGCAATTTGTTTTATTACAATATTCAAATGTTTAGGACATTATGCATCGCGCCAAAGTGTTTATAAATATTAGAATTTTATCATCCTATCTAATCATCGCTGTGAAAAATCAATTCGTAGGGCAAAATATATATTTGTTTGTTTGTTTATTTATTTGCTGTTCATCAATGTGTTCAAATGTTTGTTGATCGCCTGCTCGAGGGATATCAGTTAGAAATCACTAATTCAAATGTGCCACAAACAGAACCAATGAGACACAAAGTTGACAATAACGTTCTCAGGGACGTACTTGATTGGTTTGTAGACAAACCCTGTTATGCCCATCTAAAAACCTGCCGGCGTTTAGGCAGTTTGTATCGTGCTGTACAACGTGTAGTATCTATTAAAATTAAGAATACCATATTCTTAGGCGCGTTAGATGGACGTAAACACGACCGAGAAAATTATCACGGTTGAAACGAGTACATTTCACAGTGCGAACGTACACGAATCGTTAAATCGAATTCACGAAATTAATTTACACGAGTATCGTGTGTCTCCGACATTTTTTTTTTATAGAGATATATAATATATAACATTTATTATTCATTATCACGAATATCAGAATTCTCCACGAAGTGGATAATAATATTCCGAAAATTAAGTATACACGTAATTTATCGTCTATACATTTATTGAACCAGCTCGGGACGGTAATTCTTTGTCCGTCTCGTCCTTCGTTGATAAATATTTGTTCGAGTGCTCGGTTCTATCCTGCTTCGAAGGCGGCAAACCGGAAGCGTCTGTAAAAGCGTGTTACAATAAATTCGCAAGAAGCTTATTAAAAATGAAGCTAGAAGCGAATAGTGTTAGTGGCTCGAATTGGTATCGACGACCGCGAAAACGTCCTCTGGTAGGACCAACAGGGTCTCCCCTTCTGGACGCGACCCTCGTTGTGCAAACCAAAGCTTGCCGATGGTTTCGAAAAGATAAATCTGTCAACGCTATAAAGCGAATCACTTTTCGTAAGTACATACGTAATATACGTACAGAAGTATTCCGCCTTTCGGCGTTTCGAATGGAAAGGAACTTATCCACCACGCGTTTGAATCTTTCCTTAGTTCTACGCCAATGGTGGTAAGTTCGTTATTCTATATACACCGGTTTGTATACAAATCGAAGTATGTAATTCGATGTTCTGCAATGGCGATTACTTAATTTGAATATTTTTAAGCGATGTACAATTAAATCAATACATGATGCTGGCAAAATTATAAACGAAGGGCTTTGTAAGGGTAAACGGAGATCAACAAGTGTTTTTTTTGTTGTATTATCATCCCATTCATATATGTACTAAGAATTGATGGGACATCCTTCATATTATATTTGAAATATTTCACAGGAGAATATATATCAATTGTGCTGAAACACTAATGCATGATTATGAATTCGTGGTTTGATTGAACTATTTTTCAGGAGATGAAGCAATTATATCTATGTCGGTGGCTGGGGAGGTAACCGACTCTTCAATTATGGAAGTAGGCCGGTCAAGACCTCAATTCCAATATTCCCGGGTATAATATATATATATTTCGATTGTTTATTTAAGAAATATATTGTACCGAATTATGATTCAAAAGCTAAATTAAAGGAAGGAAAAAAACCTATTTAACGCCAAGAAGTATATGGCAGAGTAGTAACTTGAGAATTCAATTCCAGGAGGAGTTAATGCTGATAAAGAGTTTGCCATTATCTAAGCGGAGACCTGATTTCTTAGATACCTCATATAATAAGTACGTTTTACACTGCATGATTTTGCTATTTATACCATTGTTCGCATCACTTTAATTATTTTCATATATTTTTTGAGCCATTTATCGTGGCTCCTTACGATTTGTATTCATTTATTTATTTATTTATATACTTTTTTTTACTATTAAGTTCGCGTGGTGTATGGGATCCTGAACGTTGGCATTCGGGTAGGAAGCGGAGCGATACACCTCCGAAAGATGAAAAGACTGGACGTGGTGATCAAGTTACTGAAAGTCATAATAAACGTCGCAGTGGTGATCCACGGGAACGAATTCGTAAGGAACAAGACGGCATCGTTTTGAGTCCCCAACGTAGAAGTTTTAATTCAGGTTGTTTTGTCAACGTGAATCAACCATCAAATCGACGCCCCGAGAGTCCAATAGGGAAAACGGAGGTACCCATTGATTTATTTAACAAAAAAAAGATCAAATAAATAAATCATCATAGATACTCCCGTAGACAGTGGAATGAAAAGAAACGATGGAAATAAGTACGAGTAAAAAGAAACACCAAATTTTTTCCAGGTCAACCATAGAGAATCTGTTCGACGTATCGGTAGCGGCAGAATTTTAACTCGCGATATATGGGACTTTCGACCGGAGAATGAGAAATTGGAACCTGCCTTTCGATCCGGCGCGACCGGCGGTACTTCCATGCGTGATCGCGACAACAGGGATACCCGCGAAGGAAAGGACCGAGAGAATCCTAGGGAGAGAGATCGCGAGCGTGATAATTTGCGCGAACGGGACGATAGAAGCGAACGGTTCGATCGGAGATCCTATGGCCGCGACTATGGTGATAGAGATAGGGACAGGGCATCTGAACGGAACGATCGTAATCATCAATCGGATCGCGGACGGGACCGGAGATTTAGTAATGATCGCAGGCGAACATACAGCGATAATCGTATCGAAGCGGACGAGCCCGAGTGGTTTAGCTCTGGGCCAACGTCTCAGCACGACACCATCGAGCTGAGAGGTTTCGAGGATATCCCGGAAGAGAAGGCAGTTAATAATAATAGCAATACTAAGAGTAAGAAGCAAACACCGGTTCAGAAGAAACGTGGAAAGAAGAATTCGTTGGAGAAGGATGAGAAACAGGTTGAGAATACGGCGGGTCCTAAAGGACGTAGCACGCCGACAGCGATGGATCAACCTATGAGCATTGTGGCTGCCCCGCATTCGCCGATTTCTGAACAAAACGAGTCGACGTCCCTTGTACCGAAGGTGAATCATGATTCAATCACGAGCGCTGTAACCGAGCCAAGCTGCGAAACAATTAACACATCTAGCACCGCGAATCAAAATCAAGAAGATAGCCATCCCGATTTCAATCTCGATGAATTCTTGAAGTCCGACACGTTCCCTGGGGTTCCTGGTCTTTTAACTGTAAGATTTTCTTTCCCCCCTTTTATTTATATAAAAGCAATGAATACTTCCCCCCCACTGAGCTGTATGTTGTTTTTATAGAATGGAGTTGGTTCAAACGGCGGCTCTTGTTCGCGATTTAGTCAGTGGTTTAAAAGGGAGAGTCCGGTCCAACAAGTGGACAGTCGTAGAACATCTATACAGGATGACATATTGAACAATCTATTGAACGATATCACTGAGCCAAATATTCAGATTCCGTCAGTGACAGAGTCAAACACGTATTTTGCACCCATTTCTCCCGCGAACACGACGTCGACGAACAATACCACATCCACTATTGGGGTGAAACTGTTGGAAATGCTGCAGCGAGGAAATAAACCGAGTCAGAATGGACAAGGGGATGCAACTAGCTCCGTTGTACCGATGATTAAAAATTCATCGATCAAAGACATGGGTGAGAATTCGCGTTATACACCCTATTTGAATATCGAGGAGCATTACAACGGGGCAAAGAATTATATTGAAAATTTCTTATAGAAGTTGGTGGAAAAGTTGTGCATAGTCTCGAAGAATTGGAAGCACGTATGCGAGGTGGTGCTCCTCCACCTACATCTTCGACTGATCAACCTCGTGTAAATAAGACTGAAGAAGATCTCTCTGCTTTTAAAAAATTGGTAACAGCCTGTCTATAATGTTCGCGTATAATGTAGTGCTCGGTCCATATTATTATGCATCCGGAGAAATTAAATTTTTATTCTATTATATATATGTATATTTTAACAGCTTGCTCAAGTGACTGGGGGACAAGCTATACCAGCAGCAAACGGTCCTATTTCTCAGAAACAGCCCGTAACATTAATACAAGTACGATCATAGCGTTTTCCTCTGCCTGTTTGATACGTGATATATATATAATGTATATAATATATAATAATGCGCAATTTTTTTTACAGCTGCTTAACTCACAGCTGAAGGCGCAACCGATTGCTCCGCAGCAATCTGTACCGGAACCAATGCATGCTCCGACGTTTAATCATGTTGGTTCGATTGGCCCAACGCAGCATCCGCATCAGGCACAAATGCAGCACGAAAATCTGATGAAAGTATTGCAAATACAGCAGGTAAGTAAGGGGGAATTGGTTTTGTAAAATAAATATGCGGAGTAAACTCAAGTGACGCGCATTGTTCTATTAGCAGCAACAGAAACAGCAGCAGCAACAGCAACAGCATTCCGATATGTTGTCCATGATGATGGGTGGTCAACGAATGTTAGGTATGAGTCCAGTTCCTCCAGAAATGCAAATGATGCTGAACAATGCTCCAACGAGTCAGGAGCTCCTCCAGAGACCAGAAGCTCAAGCTCTTATTCAAGGTCTTCAGCAGGGAGAAATAACTAGGCAACACCTAATACAACAACTGCAGGTTTGCTTGTTTAACCGAAATATACATCCTAATTCGATGCGTTCGACACGAAATATATATATTTTTGAATAATTAATTTTTTATTGTTTGTGATAACATGTGTAATAGAATCCAGCCATGCAACATCGCCACAGAGAAGTTCTAGTGAATATATTAAAAATGTATGGTGGCACCACTCCGCGTACGATAAGTCCGCATCCGAGTGCACCCACACCGCAAGATCATATCTTGCAGCAGATGTTGTATCAACAGCAACAACAGAGGATTCCATCTCCTATGAACAATGGTGAGTTATATCTCGTGCTTGTATTATTTTATTGAATAGAACTGGTAGAGAGAGAAAAAGGTTTACTTCTATCGTTTTCATATCTATTCTGGCTTTCCGCTCGCGGTTGAATCATTTTCGTTTATGAAGAAGTGTTCAACTCTTTTATTTTCTGACATTAATTTTTATTTATTTATTTCTCTTTTTATTTTAATCAGTACAAAAGATCTGTGTGCTCTATCCTGAAACTATTCGAAGTATTACACATATATATTTCTTCTGAAAAATATTGTAGAAGTATAGTATGAATATATATGGTGATGTTTGGAATGCAGCTTATTGTCCACCTTCAATAATATCTCCAAATTTGACTGCTAGTCCCAGTACTTTAACAGTTCAGCATCCAGGTAGAATATTAAAACTAATAACCGTTCTTTTCCGTTGCGGCTTTTTTTTTTAATTCCTTTACCAGTATTCAGCATTATGAAAAGAGTGAAGCACAGAAGTGGCAAAATAATCGTGCAACAAAAAATATGTAACATTCGAATGCGATAATAAGTTGCTGTTTTTGCTTCTTACGGAAATTCTCTAAAGAGGATGTGATAATGTTTATTGCGATAACGATTTACCCTTTTAAAACATGCTTGATTTTTTATTATTTTAACAGTGATGCAGCATAGAGTTCCCTCACCGCGGGAGATTGTTATGCATGCTCAGTCTATAATGCAAAGTGCTTTAATTAAGAAAAAGTTGGAGGAACAACGTGAAAACTTCCGTAAGCGACAGGATCAACAACAGCAACAACAGCAAGCTCAGCACAGAGCTTCGAGTCCTGTTAATTCACCAGCGAAGCAGACCATGAGCCCAACGCCACTCGCTTTTACCCCAACATCAGTGTTACGTAAAATGACTGCCGATAAGGAACCCGAGGGTGCGAATCAGTCTAATCATCAATTTGAATCGAACTTCTTATTTTCTTCTACAATTAACGAGAATCGTAATAACAAGTACCGTAACGCATTTAATTTCAAGAAAAGCACTGACACGCAGAAATTCGCTTCTTATGATAACGCAATTCAGCTTACTAATCATAATGTTAAAAAGCATGGTAATATATCTGGGATTGACGCTTCGAAAAATTTACACGAGCTGAATAATAACAGCAACGTAGGGATAGAAGAATCCGCGTTAAAAGACAAGTATTCCTCTCCTTTGCAGCAAGAAAAAGATACGAATAATAATTCGAGCCAGAACATGACAGAAGAAAACAAACATACTTACGAAACTAAAGAATCCTTAAACGAGAATACTCGTAGTAGAGAATCAAACGCAATGGATCGAAGTGATAGCAATAATAACAGTCCTCTTATTCTTGACAGACTATTCAATGAACAGTTTGAGATCGATACTATAATAGTCGACAATAATCAAATGCTAGGGAAAACAGAGGAAAACAAGATATTAAATTCACAAAATGATGAAGTTGTTACTTAAAGTACTCACTATTTTCGTGAATTTCACATACGAAACAAATTCATAAATTTGTGACTATTATCTCATGTAACATTATTTTTTTATTTCTGTATTAAAATGAGGAATGATAATTTTGTTTTCTTTCCTTTCTTTTTGCTTGACACCTTTAATGTGTTTGAAAGTTGATTTGTCTGCAACCATTTTGCAAGTTATACACGAGAATGAGTCTTTTCATTTCAAATACAAATATTAATCCTATAAAAAAAAAAAAAATGAAGACTAAATATTATAAATTACATTTTAAGAGAAAAGTATGTTGGAATAGTTTTAAAATAAAACGCTTTATAATAAATCCATTTCATGCTTTAAGTTTTCCTTTACACATTTTCCTTTAATGGAATGGCTTGAGATGATTTGTTCTCTAATGCATGCGCTTGTGTTTTCTGAAGCTTTCATAATTTCTTCTGGCCGGGGCAGTTGCATGCGCTATAAGTTGAATAATATTAATATTAACGATGTCAACAAATTACAAGGTATATAAATGTTCTGTTTTTTTTCTTGCACGTACAAATCGAATGAAATGAGAAATACTAATAATGTTAATTTTAATTTAATCCGTACTTCCCGTTTCATTCCATTTGTTGATATACCTTCAGCTTTATTTAATTTAACTTTACAATGTAATATTTTATACGTTATGTACTACTAATGAATCATATTGTTTTATTAGTTTGCATACGTTATATCGTGGTGTACACAATTAGAAATTAGGAACTTAAGTTGTTTGTGACTCCTTCTAATGTTTTTTCTATTTTGATATAGGCAATAGTAATGATCCATCGAAGTTGTCAGCACAATCTCAGACGTCGCAAATGCAGCAAATGCAGTCTGCGGTTCAGTTACTGACGCAAGGTGTTCTTTCCCGACATAATACATTACGACCACAGTCTGTTCAATCCACATGGCCAACTCCAACTATTAAACAACATCCAGGTTTGTTGGAGGCTTTACACAACGAAGTAAATTAAACGCTTTGCATTATAGTTTAATGACATTTTGCGTTTCTATCAACTTTTGTAGGACGACCAATAGTGAAAGGTGGCGGTGGTGCGAACGGCGGTAATCAATTCCAATACAGTGGAAACACAGATTTCCAACAGCAACAGCAGCAACAACATAGAACGGTATCGAGCGTGTACGGTAATCCTGCACGCTCCAAACATACAATGACTAGTTCTATGCCACATCACAGCGTTCCACAGTACAATGTTGCTCAGAATTCAATGATAAACCAGAGGTCGAATACTATGAATAATCAAATGAAGGTGCAGCAGGCCCCGTCGCATTTAGCTAACATGCAACATCAAACGTCGCAGCAGCAACAACAGCGAACACTTAATTCACAGATGCAGATGGTTCTAAATCAAAACTACAACTCCAACCGCACAGGTAATTATTGTCGCAAATGAAGATGAGATCGACGGTTTCAAAGTTTACTAATATCATTTTTTTTTTTGTTTTCCTTTTTTCTTTCTCACGTTCAGGTTCGCCCTTTCATGTCGAAACCGATAGTTCGCATACCATTTCGTTATATACTGTATATTCACTCCATCTATCGCATTAATTTTCTCATTCTAAAATATTTTCAGGTGCCTTCGTCTTGCCTAATCAAATTGCATGCAACGGTGTTCAGAAATTGGAATAATTAGATCGCACATTTTAGCTGTTCCTCTTATTTAAACCAGTCTAGACAGCATTTATCTTTGGATCGAATTTAAAGTAATGAACCAACTCCTATTTTAGGTTTTCCTTTACTCTTATCCCCATTCTTACATGTCGTACTAATCACTACCACTATTTATTTACTGGAAACGAAAACAACGTCGCCACATCGTGGTTTTTTTTAACACGCATCATTTACGTTTTTGCGAATAATGTTATAAAGAAATTTGACAAATTATTTTCACAGATGGACGAGTCATGCGGTCACAACAGTTGAACATGCCCGTAGGTCGTCAAACATCGCCCGGTTTAGGATATGTGGGTAGCAATGGCGGAGATCTTTCACCAACTTCGAATCAGTTGGCTCGATGGTTTAGTCCGGAGCTTCTCGCTCAAGCTCGGGCTGGTAAGCTCCCAGAGCTTGTCCAGACAAATGTTTTATCGTTGGAAGAGCTAGAAAGACTTCAACATGCATCGACTACAGTGCATAATTAGATTAATATTTTACCTTCTTATATGTTCGATTGCAAGCACAGGATCCCATTGGCGCAGTCGTTGCTCTAACCAGTTATATCTTTTAAATTAGATGGCTTTTCATATTAAACGGTCGGTATGAAGATTCATTCCAATTAAAAAGAAATCTGCCTAAGTAAAGTGTAACAAAAAGAAATATCCTGCTTGCATATATAAAGAACCTTGACCGGAAGTAAGGTTTAGCGAGGTAATATTCACTTTGGTCGGAGACATTTTTTTGGGTACGATACAGATAAGTTGCGCAGTATTTCCTTTGTATGTAATTCTTCTTTTTCTTTTTTTTTTCGAGTACCTTACGAATTATTTGTAACAAATTTTACAAAATGCGTCAACTAAAAACAAGCTACAAATGTACAGAGGTAATATGGGGTAACGATATTCAATTGGAGATAATTCGAACAGAATGAGCCACCTAAAAACAAGTATAAATGAACAGCTTTCTATGAAAAGAAGATTTATTGCTTATATAAGACTGAGAAAAATATGAAAATTCTTACTATTGACTATGAGGAAGCAGAATGCTATTTCAATGTGCATAGTTTCTAAATGGCAATGAAGGGAAAATTATTTGCCTAATCATGGACAGCAAGTTTTTATTTATAAATTACAGCGTTGTTATGGTTTTGCTTGTAGAACCGCAGCCATTTAATTTTTACCGTACAACTTGCTGTATATTAATGAATAGTGATATTATTCGTCCGGTAATATTTTCCGACCTCCTATTTTCTTATTATGAAACTTGCAAGGTCCTTTAGGTAAATAATATAGTTAAAACCTTAAGAAAGCTGCAAATTGCAGCACGCACGAGTACAGTTACATATACAGAGAAAAAAAGTGTCATATATTATATTCTACTTATATTATTACGGACAGTGCGGTCGTATGAGCAGAACGTAACATACGAGATGAAAAGAAAGCGAGTACTCATCAAATCTTGCATATACTAAGGAAATAAATATATAATATATACTTTGTAGAAGCGTGAGGGTACAGTGTTATTATCATGTTCGAAAATGAAAGTTAGAGCAAAACAATTCCAATGCAACCTTGGCAGATAGATAGAAAAAGCGTATGCAGACTTTATTAAAACGGAAGGGAAAAAATTAATTACTCACGAAATAAGAGAAAGAGAACATTCCACCGATTATAGAGGGACAAAATAAATGAATAACATTTACAAACTGAAAAGATTTAATGTCAAATTTGCTGCCAACATGTGTTTGCTTTATAATTGACTTGTTATTTTTGTGATTACATTTTTCGTACAATCATAATGATTATAATTGACGTACAGCATCAATAATAATAATATAGAAACTTGATTTCTTCTTTTTTTTTTTACATTTTTGATCCAATTTGTTACTTGGTTGATAATTAATCTATACTGAAGTCTCGTATCAGTTATATGAAATTTCATTTTCTCCTGATTTAAAGAAGCTTGCAGTTACTTGTATACTTCAGCGTATTTTTTAACCCCGTAAATATAATTAAAGAAAGAATTCAGCATAATATTGAGAAAGGATAACAAATATTTTCTACTATTGTCTTTTGTTAATAAGCATGAAATGACATTCAGATGGTTTCATTGAATTAAATTTCATTGATTCCTGTTAAATCTACACCTTGTCTTACTATACTCTATTTAATAAATTTAATTTCGATAATTCGATGTATTTATTACGTCTGCTTTACTTGTCTAAATTCTTCTTGGCAATTTTAAAGAGAACTATGGTAATGTGTATTCTTCAGGCAATCGCAAAATCATAACTTAAAATGTCTCACAATAATCACGAATATACATATTAAAATTTGTCGTGCAATTAAGTAATTGTACATTAAATGTTGATTACAAAAATAATTGGCTGGCGCAAAATGTTTTATGTATTTATTTTCTTGAACGGAAATCCTAGAACATGCAAATTTCAAAGAATAACACCAGCTCGAGTCTAATAAACCATACTGCAGCTGTGCTGCGGGCTCAATTATATGACCTGTGGGAAAAGCGATAAAACTTCAGGGCATTTCAAGCATACAATACAATATTCATTGAAAAGGGAAAAAAATTTGCGTATCATGTAATATATATTGTCTTATCCAGTATAGTTAGAGATCTCGTTTTTAGTATTTTCATTGTTCCAATGTTCTCGATACGTCGATGGTGTAATGTCCAGATCTAATTTTTAATTGTCCGATCGATATCTGTTCACTTTTAGACTTACACTACACGTCCTTAACTATGCAAACTGTGCTACATAAAGGACAAAACCGTTGGAAGTTATTTGCCAGGAATGTAATTATTACAAGTACTGCCAGCAACAAATGTATTAGTGTTATTAAGTACCAAAAAAGAGAAAAAGATAGACAGTGACATTTGTTTTCAAATATCATTATCAGACAACATTGTTGCCTTAGGAGAGGCTATTACAATTGAACTCTATGTGGAAAAAAGAGGAAGGAATATAACGAGAACAATTTAAACGAGATGTTCTTCATGAAGCAAATTGCATTTACGTTAGACTCGTTTCTAAGAATAGTAACGCTTGACCAATATTTGGTGGGAAATATTTCTTACAAAATTGTAAAGAACTTTTAATTCACTTTTTTAAAAATAAAAGAAGGTAATAGTGTTTTGCGCTTTATTGATTATAGAACCGCGAGAAATTCTGTCCCGTGAATTTGCGAACTCGAAGGTTGTTTCGTAATTCGAAAATTTTTGTAAATAATTCAAATCCTAAGCAAACTAAAGCTTATTAGTCCATATATTGGGCTGATAATTTGTACATAAAGTTACTAAATATTACATTATGTGAAATCGAGGAAAACGTCACAAATAAATACAAAGAACTGTAATTGTAATTTTAGTCATTTCACTAATTTATTGAAATGGATTAAAATTAATATAGTAATAACTAAAAACACAAGATATGCTTGGTGTATTTTATTGTGAAGTATCAACAGAAACCTTATTATTTTAATTGTGATCATAGCATACTACGTAGCATTTATATATTAAATTTAAGTTTAAGTAGCAACCTTTTGAATGGAAAGTAAAATGTATTTTTTTACAATTTTTTATTGTTGTTTATTATTTTTTATAATATCATTTTCATCGCGAAGGGTTACAAATCTAGAAGTGCTTTTGCATTTCTTCACTAACATGTATGGTTTTTTTATGAAAATAAGTTTTGCTTATTTTTTATCTAACATGATCTTTCGTATTCTAAAAATAATTGGAAGTATGCTTTTGAAGAAAAAAAATCGACACAATCGAATCTGATATATGAGCTTCGGCTGTTTCCGACTAAACTCGTTTCTCGCCACCGAGAGTTCTCGAACTTACTCAGCAGATATTAAGAAGAACGTGCGAGTCGTAAATGGCGGACATCCATAGTTGAAGGTGCATTTCTCTCGTCCTTCGGGATAGACAGTAATCGGCTACGTAAATTAATATCGAATCATACAAGACTTGGATTAACTGATACCTTCAATTATTTCTGGAACATTAGTTTTTAGTGAAAACCTTAATAGGAGTTAATAGGAGTAATTGATCCAGTTGGCAGATTTTGATACAACTGAAAAAACGAAGTTTCAGGCGTATTCCTGTTTTTACAAATCCTACTTGAAAGACAATTTTTACACAATAAATCTCGTGCATGTATTTTTTAGTTTTGGTTTTCGATTACTCGTTTAGGTAATATCCATCATTGTTAATGAGTGTATTGTTGAGAGAATTAACGAAGCCACTTTGCATTTTGTGCAGCATTCGTCTATTTTTGGATTCCTACGATGTACATACATATTATTAGCAATGAAAAGCATTGATGGTCTGAAAGACATTTAATCGATATTGTGTTGTGCCCCACTTGAGATTACCTCGGTAAAACAATAAAAATTACTTTGTTCCACTGTTACAACTATTCCATGTAGTTTCATTAGCGCAAGTAATTTCCATAGACAAAAGGGAAAGAAAGAAACCGTAGAAATTCATTCCGTTCGTATGCGGACGTGATAAAAGGTAAGTACCATATGGCGGAAGGCGTATCGGCAGATCCACGTGAAATCATTTAGCCTATCGGCCATTAATGGCAGCCATTGTATATTGTGCGCCCTTCAGGGTTGCCATTTTGTTCGTTTCTTCGTAAACAGTGCAATTGTAATTAAAGAAGGTATGCCTTGTAAAGAAGGGTAATCCGTTCTGCAGTACCTCCGCAAGATTACTTTTGCGTGATTTCGAAGGGAGTTAATTACCTTCGTAGAATCGCATCGCTTGTCTGTGATATGTAGGAAAATATAGTTACGTGTTCATATGTATTCGGTCATCCTTGCGATGTGTTTGTACGTTCGGAAATGAATGATGAGCCACCGCAACGAATTATTGTGGACCGAAAGGCAGCTCGTCCGAAGTCTCGTAGGATAAGGCTTCGAAGTGCATCAGAACTGTAAACGTAGCGTGCATATCGTGTTGGCGAAATTTCTTCGACAAATAAATCGAATCTTGTATAGTTGAACTGTACTAATCCCGATAAAACTCGAATGCCGAGAAGGAATAGTCTTGATTATGAGTTAGATGACAATTCTGTCGAGACATCGGGAACGTCGCGAGAGTGTAGACGGTTCCGAGGTACCTGTACATATGCGATTCTGAAAGCTCACTCGGATACACCTTTACGGACCGATCAAGCAGTTATGGAATAAACGTGTACTTGTGCGTGCGTTATATAGGAAGTGACGTTTTATCGAATAATTAAGCTGCTGGTACGCCGAATCAGTACTTTTGATGCTCAAATATTCATCGCGATGGTCTAGTTCTCTAGCTGGTGATGCAGAATTATAGAGCGCGCTGCAGAACTTCAAAAAAAAGTGTCAGTTCCAACGTAACTGCGACATTGTGAGAGAGTTAAGAGATTTCTATGCAGTGCGTGCATTAACGTCGGTAATTCGGGATTTCGCACTTTCGTTCGGTCGGGTCGCTGTGCCGACGTCTCGGGACGCAGGATCGAAACGCAAACGGCGAGAGAAGATCAATGCATACGGCGATATACTGCTGTGTAATGTTTTATCAGGTGTGTCGTCGCAGACAAAGAATCTATTCTTTGGTAAGGAATAGGATACGCAACTTTTATTGCTTCAATTAATTCCCCCATTGCAGTCATAGTGTAATGGAAAATCTTATCAGCGTAACGTCGCTGCATTTTTCAGGACGCTCATGATTATTGCAAATGCCGTAGTGCAAAAATTTCTTCGTACAAGATGTTCGGTTCATAATTAGATCGTAAAATTTACAACATTTGTTCCGTATAATGATCTGGACGTGAAATATGGTAATACTAAAAGGAAAGGGTAGTTGAATGTGTTATGCGCTGCATCACTTGTTCTTTATCGTGGAAACAATACATATTGTCGAAAAACGAGGCAAGGATGGAAGAAATGGAGACGTAGATAGGGAAACAATTAGAAAGAGAAAGGACGTGACAGTGTGCAAACGAGTATTGTAATCCATACTGTTTGCACACGAGAACATTCCAGAGTTGCATTCGACATAGTTTTCTTTTCTTGCAGTATTCAATTCAGTTACATTCGTTTCACTCTTGGTACTTAACTCTTTCCTTTCTTCCAATAATTTTTCAACCCGTAGTGTGCTGTTCTTTCTCGATGGGCGCCATCATGCTTAATAGCTGTTTAATGTGCTATAATTACTGCGGAATATAGCGTCATTGAAGTTAGTTACATATCATTGCATATCAAAAGAAATGACATGTTCGTTACTGCAAATTCTTCTCAGTTCGAAATAAATATTGCAGTTGTTATTAATATTACTGTAATAGAGCAATAGCTATCCTTCCTTAGTAATGCTCCTCAGAGTGTAGCTAATTAAGGATGCCACTTTCGACGTTATCATATTAATGGAATATACAATTTTCACTTCTTTTTCATTAAAACATAATAATAATTTAGTTTAGTTTCTATTAGTTACATTTAAATATTAAAGCAAAAAATTATCATCCACATACAAATGCCTGCAGAACCGGACATTTCCGGAAACCATTCCTACAGAATCTGTAGGAATGGGAGTACAGATGCAATCTTAGGATACATTACAATAACTTGCCGATACAATGAAAATCGTTGTAGTTGGATCAAATTATGATAATTGTATAAAATTATACCAACTGAATATTATTCCGAGCATCTTTTGATCATTAAACATCGTTACATTATTCAGTAATTTGTGTTCAAAAAGCTTAGGTGAGAGTGGAATTATGCCGGACAATATCGTGCAATGTCGTTCGGTCGCCATCTTTGCTACCGCGCTGCTATCTGTCGATGATTTCGAATCTTTTCGATCGTGTCTCCATCTACTTCCTCTCTCCCGAGATCATGAAACCACGCATGTTGTGTACGCAGTAAAATGTGTCTTGGAGATGTTTCTTACCGTTTTATATTAAATTCGACATAAATATACGTTCAACATTGCTATAGGAAACATTCATGGAATTCGGTACGTACGAATAACATGTTCAATAATCATTTGAAATATGATGCATCGTGCAACTATCGCAGAAGAATAATGCAACGAAAGGAACCTGACCTGGCGATTTCAGCATTATTTTCCACAAACCAACGGTACATTCGTACTTATACCTGCGGGCCTTTAAAAACTAGTGAAACCTGGACTTAACAATAGATGCCCCTATTTGCTCATCGGCTGCATTTTACCTGTGATTCCCGGGTTGGTTTTCCCGAATATTTTTCGGTCAGTGTACGCGAGTGCGTTAATCGTCGTCTACTTCAATGTCGTTTTTACATTTGCAAGGCGAACATGACTTAACATAACGCTGTTGAGTTTCAGTGGAAATCGGTTTCCTTTTGCTTGATAGTTAAAATGTAACTGGAACTTTGATACGTATGTGCATTACAATTTATAAGCATAGACATCGTATAATTTACCAAGCAACGTTCGCTTGAATTAATCGTCAACGAAATTCGTCCGACGTAAAGAATGTATTTTTTCTCTATGTCGGTTAAAACGTTTTCTGGTTACGACAATTGATCACGTGTTATTTTATTGTTAATGGTGTTATGAAATACGTGAAGAGGAGATGAAGAAGTGCCGAAGATGTGAAACTCGTCAATGTGATAAATAATTTCCACGACGTGTATTATATTACGAAGGTATACTATATGCAAAGTTACTATATTCCACTCGTGTTTGATGAACCTATGGTTATACGGTTAACCAGGCCTAATTACTTAAGTTCGAAGATTGGTTAATTAATGTATCTTAAATTGTATCGTGTATATTATAATGTATGTACAAGTATAATGTTTCGTAGTGTACGAGAATAAATTGAAACATATAAATTGTCATATTTCTTTCTTTTGTGCATACGCAAATGTGTCGTTCATTATTCCGTTATCGATTACCTGTGAGTGTCCATGGGTACATGCTAACGAGTTAAGACGAATATAATTTGTGAACAACATTCGGAAACAAAAACCAATAAAAGAAGACTACGTTTGCTATAGAATAATAAAGTGGAAGCATTAAGTGAGACATGCTTATTACGTTTCACGAAACTTAGAAATTTTTATGTTAGAATTAAAACATGGATAAAATAAGAAGAATATGCACGGAATATATTATGAGTGTCAAGTACCGCATTTTGGCTTACACAACGTATCAGACTACAGCATTGAAACTGCTATAGAAACTAGCAGAACGTAGACATATGAAGATGAACGGTTGAGCTAATAAAAGAAAACTTTCATTTATTAAATGCAAACACATAGAGGAACGTATATATTTAGAATTCCTTAGTGTTTAAAAATTATTTCTTCGATAATTTACTGAATTAGCAAATAGGCAGATGAGCAGCCAAATACCTGTAAACAGAAAAAAAGCATAAGTAACGCTGTATGTGAAAATAAATTGATGTTCACATTCACCTTCATACGCCAAGAATTATGTCAGATCCCCGTATTGTCTTTCGAATCATTAGTGAAAGTGTTTTTCGAAAGCGAAACAGATTAATACCCTTATAAATTTAGACAATATTGATTATTGGAATAGACATATACATACAGTGAAACTTAAACGAAGAATAAGCTATGATGTACCGAAGCAGTGTTACCAAAATTGTCGAAGAAAATCGAACAATTCCTGACGGCGATATGAACACCGAGTTAATATCATGGAAAGGACAATATTTGTACGCTTATCACTAAAAATGTACCCGTATAGTCTCTTGAGTTTTTGTGCATTTAAATGGGACGGATATAGATAAACCTGGAGCAATAAATCATAATATGCTAACGGGCAACAGTCTAGACTACTCTCTGGTATAAATTAACATTAAGTAATTACTCGGTTGGATTGCAAATAAGCAAACACGAAGAGAATATTGTAGACAAATAAATGACAAAAATAAGTAAAATTTCTAAGAAGTTTCTGTAAGTATAAAGATATTCTTTTGCCGGTACAGGTGAACGATATACAACGAGCGAAATGGACGAGTACGACAAGAAATTCGCTGAGATGCAAAAGTACATTCCGTTTTTGGAAGCGATGATAGAACGATTGCAAAACGTTAAGGACAAATCGCGGGAAGTACAGCTCCAGAAAATGCAAAGCCTACACGGGATCCTTTCAAACAGCAAAAGAAAGTACGTTTCGCAGGTGTTTAGACATGCATGAAATAATACACTTGCGTTCATTCATCGCTATGTTCGATGAAACTTATTTTATACTAGTGCATTTGTATTGGCAATGCATGATGTTGAACTGAAACGATGTTCGCAAGGATGATCAATTTTAACAATGTCATTTAAATTTAGGAATTGAAAAAAATGTGTAACTGTTTGAAAACTTGGAAACATAAAATTTTTTAGTTAGAAAATGATTGAACTTTAATTATAGTATTTCGTAATATAATTATTATTGTAAAAGCATCTTCAAGTACGTAAATAGTACTCGCAACGTATGAATAAGAACCGAAGATAATCTAAAGTATAATTAATCACATTGTTATCGATAAAATAGGCTGAAGATCGAGACGTTGCAACGATGCGAAGATGTACTGCAGAAGTTGCATAACAAAGTCGAAAAGGTAGGTATATTAATAGATTTACAATCCCCTGTTTTTTGGAACACTGAATTTTTGTAAGTAAAATATATTTCAATAATTTCAACCTCTGAAACGTAATGAAAAATATAAATTAGCCCTGGATAAAATTTTAATTCAACATGCAAATTCAGTGAACCAAAATTAGTATTTGGCTGTATGCTCTGTATAATTTTAGTGTGCACTGTGTTCACAGATGAAAGATATAAACGAGAATGTTTATTAATTTTTATTTGTTGTCATAAAATTGATATTCTACTGATCATAGGTATGTGTACTACACGAAAGATTTGTTTCTATTTCAATATCTAACTGTTCAGTCGACTGTTTTAAAGTTAAGAAAAAATAACAAGAAACAGCTCTTTTATATCGTTTCACGAAAAGTAGCGGATCACCGTGCTTGGATAGAGCAAATTGTAGCTGTTGCATTATTCACAGTATCTTTTACTTTTTATCAGTAGACACTTTTTAGTTCACGTCTTTTACTAAATACTTCTATGTTGCATTGGATTGCACTTGCGGAAAAAGACCGAAATAATTGCACTGCGATAGATTTTAAATCGCTGCTGCAAAGATCTTAAACAATTGTCACATTAGGTTTAGCACTGTTTATAATCACCAATTTTTAGTTTGGTTTTAATATAAAATAGATCAAAGTGTAACGTCACTATACGCTTGTAAATCAAGTAGGCAAGGAATATTTCCTTTTTTTATTATACAATCGTTATGTTCTTTTTATTGTTCCCTTTAAATAAACGTAGTCGCTTTGGATTCCTTCTTATTTTCTGTTTCTGATATTTTTGGATGTTTTCAGGCTTCCGTAGTGCATGTATTGTTTTGTTATTTTAATTATTCTAATCTGATACGAGTTTCAGGGAAATACACCTGGATTGCATTTTCCAAAGAAGAACGATGCTGGTTCTACACCACTCTCGTCGTAAGTATCACATTCCTTGCAGATACATTTACTTCTAGAAGAACCACTTAAGTTGCAATAATGCTCAAGAAATATGCTTCTAATACAAAAAGGGGTGCAACCTCGTATAAAACGTCGACTGAATCCATTTCAGTGCACTAGAAGACGGAAAGTCTCAGCAGACGATAGAAGACACGAAGTCTCAGCAGACGAAAGAAGACACGAAGTCTCAGCAGACGAAAGAAGACACGATCGGGGACCATAAGATTCACGAGACACCAGCCAGCCCGAGCCCTCCAGTTAGCCCAGATTCAGGTTCTCAAGTGGCGCCGATAATAATTCCCACTGAGCGTAGCGTAGACTTCGACAACAATGCAGACAGCAAGCCAGCTTCTCCAGATCCAACAGAAACCCTGCCGACGAAAGCTCCTATCATTATACCCACAGAGAGGACGACGAATGATCCAAATCTCCCCCCGACGTCGCAACGTAGCTCGTGTAAAACCACGGACGATGTGTCGTTCACGGAATGGGATATGCTGGAGGAAAACGAGAACCAGATATCGAGGGGCAAGAACTGGCAGACGATCATTACGTCTACCCATGATACGGTTAAAATGGTTGGAGGTAGTCTGCCACAAAAGGTGACAGAGGTGAGGGCACATTTGCCCATTTCGCCGCACTGTTCTCGACAAATGTCTACGGTACCTATCACCTCCATGGGTGGATCTAGACGGATACCGTTGATTCTGGACAAGAATCGTTTGATGGGTGTCAATTTGGATCAACTTTCAACGGATTCAAGGCCAGAATCACCAGGAAATGTCGCAGATACAAGGTTAAAGTCACCAGACACGGATATGCTCTTCACAAAACACAGTAAGAACACATCGCCAAAGGTGAAGGATCCAATCGCGCGGCCAAAGCCTAAACCCTCGGCGCCATTGCTGCTCTCACCTCCACCAGTATCCACTGAGCCACCGCTCTCTATGGAAGACCTGGCGGAGCTGTTGAACGAAGAGGGCGACAGCAAGTCGGAGAAAAAGGGTGATGGGTCAAGAGAGGAAGTGGCTAAGATGAAGAAAGATAAACAGGAATCAAATGCATTAGGTAGCAAGGACTTAAAGGCGGCCAAGCCGTTCTTGTTAACACAGGAGGACATCGATAGTGAGAACGAAAGACGTTGGGAGGAAGTGGACAAGCATATAGTTAAGTTAACTAGTAGGAAGTGTTTACCTAGTGGTCCTAGTGCCACGTTGCCGCCAAAAGTGGAGACTACGAAATCTAGTGAAACCAAGGGACCACCACAGAACAGTTTAGCCCATGGCTCGTGCTCGTTTTCAGCAAGCACGTCGATTGATAATAGAAATCGACCGCCGTCGCCTAGTTCCAAGGCGGAGCCTCGATTCGCGGATAACTATGAAAGGCATCCTCGTCAGTTGCGTGATAATCATAGTCAAGATAAGGATAAAGCAAATATACATAACATGCACTGTCGACCCGATGATGACATGCCCAATCAGAGCTCTATTCATCATGGCGGTCATCAGAGGCGACAGGGGAACACTGGTCCCGATATGGTACCACCTAGAGTAGATACAGAGTTCAGAATGGAGGGCCCGGAGTATTTCAATAGACAGGTACCATCAAACCAAGGACATTGGTCCAACATCCATGGCCCTTCAGTGAACACAAATGATTTCTGTAACAATCAGTGGCCGCCTAATTCAAATTTCAGCGGTGTGCCCAATTCTCCTGCCCAGCCTTACCAACAACATCCAATGGGGATGCATCAGGATATGTGGAACGTAGGCTCGAGCAGAGAACCAATTCATATGGACCCTCACCAAATGAACGATGGACAGCTCAGACCTAATCAGTTCCCTGCAAATATGAACACTGGCATACGGCCACTGATGAGTCCAAACGCGCGACCTCAGGAAATGAACCTTATTCCACGAGTAGACGAAATCCCTAATGTAGAAGTCCCCAATGTACCAACCATACAGCCTTTGATATCGCCCACGAGATTTCCTGTGGGACCACAGTATCGAAATTTTCAGGGTGAAAATAGGCCTTACGACCCCTCCTTTGACAGAGGAATGGAGTATTCCCATAAGAGGCCGTCTTGGGATTCGTCTGCTAGTCGGCCAAGTGACGTACCGTATAGACCAGAAAATGATGTACCTTGTGGTGTTTTGGGTCCTACGGAAGGCCCGTCAGGGTCCTATCCAAGGGCCAGCACACCCTGTTCTTGGAATAGAGACAGAGATCGAAACGCAGGCAGGGGTCGTGGCACTTACTACAATGATAGAAGTAGAGGCGATCCCAGGAATAGTTTTAATCGAGACACTCGAAGGACTGACCGGCCCAGGGACGGTCATAACGATTGGGACAATTGTAATCGATTTAATAGAGACGGTAGAAACATATCTGACCGCGATCCACGGGTTCGCAGCGAACATAATGTAATAAACCAGAGTTCAGGTCTGTCGAGGGATACCAGTACCTCAGTGAGAGATCCCAGGTTGGCAAAGGACAAGCATTTTCCCGCTAGCAAAAGTAAGGATACTAGTTTTAGTGAAAGGGATCCCAGGAAACGGGCGGCAGGACCACCATTTTCAGCAACGCCGCCGTTTAGGAAGGCTAAGGATAAACCAAAGTCTCCTCCTAAGCCCACGGACAGCCACAGACGCGTGGAGGCAGAGAGTAATATTAAGCAGCCACAGGAAAAGACGGCAAAGGATAAAATGCAATCACCTCTGGAGAGTTTGTACGGTGTCATCGATACGAAGGCGAAGTCTGCACAGGGGTACTGTCTGCAGAAGTTCAAGATTCCTAAGATTAAACGAAACGAATCCTCCGAGTCGCCTTCCTCGAGTCATATTCCTGAGGAGGTCAAGGATGGTCCGACGGATAACAAGAAAGAAAAGGAGGATGCTACGGCAGAAGTGAGCAGTAGTAGCGATGGAAATGGTATTTTGGAGAATTGGAACGAAGGTAACGCCGTCTGCGAGAAAAAAGAAGAGCTTAAAGAAGAGACCACACCTGCAGAGTCTGAAGAAGATAAAACTGACCTAACTATTGGGGAATCCGATTCTATTAGCACTACTTCAAAAATACCAGGAAACGCTGGGAAATCTAAAAAGGATGAAATTGAGCCCGAGGGATCTAAGTCGAAGGATGAGGTGACCCAGGAATGGATAGAGGCTTTGATAAGAAAATCTTTTGAGTTTGGTGAAGGGAAGAAGTTCGTGGAACAGGCAAAGTTCATGCAGAAATTGGGCGAAGTACTGCAGGCGAAGAAGTTGAAGAAGATTAAAAAGATTATCGAGTCTGAATCGGAGAGCAGCAGCTCGGATAAGGATGGTATTACAGGGACGAAAAAGGTTCAGATGAGAAAGAAGCGGCGTGTAATTGTTTCTGACAGTTCTGACGAAGAGTCCCTTGCGGAAAGATTGGGCATTTTGAATACGATGAAGAAGGAATCTTCTCGAGACATACCTGCGGATGATCAAAAAGAAGTATTTAAGAAAATTGTTGAAGAGAAGGCTACTAAACTGGAGTCTTCTGAACTGCAGGAAAAAGATTTCACCCCGAAACAAAAAACTAGTAATAGCCGAGAGGATCTTACATCTTCAGCAACAGGAAGCTCTGTTCCTAAAGAGGAAGAATCAATTAGTAATAAAACAGATGCGCAGATGAAGGGAAATATTTCAGAGCAGTCTAAGGAAGAGTCCAAAGAAGAATTGACTGAAGAAAAGGAGGTTGCTTCGAAAACACCGAAAGTGAAGGCGAAGAGAAGAAATTCATTGGAAATGTTGCAAGAAGATATTAGGGAGATGTTCATAAGCGACGATGTCGTAGCAGCAACTGGTCATCGACAGTGTCGAACGCAAAAGGAAAATCAGAATAACTCCGGTGCAAATGTTTCATATTCAAGTATACCAACAGCAAAGAAAGATGAAGCAAGTAAACGCAACATGGACGTAGATTCTGATACCGAAGACGCTTTAGCCATTTCGTCCAAACAAAAGAAACCGGCGAAGTCTCGTAGTTCCGAGGAGTCAAGTAAATTGAGAGGGAAGGCTAAACGGGAGGCACAACGAGTAACTCGACAGCGTTTAAAGCAATGCAATCAGAGTTCAGATAGCGAAGAAGACCAACCACTGGCACTACGAACTGAACTAGCTCAGAATCCCAGTTTATTGTTTAATCAAGAACCATCTAATGAAGACTCTGAAATACTGAGGAGAAGTAAACGAATCTTCAACAAGGAAACAATAAAAGAACCGCGCGTAGTTGTAGAGAAGACAGATATTTCTAAATTAGATTGCTCTAAAGTGATGTTCGATAGCTCTTCCGACGAGAGTTTTGGAATAGATGTATCTGAGCTGGCTGCAGCTGTCGACATTTCGTTGCATCCTGATAAACAGCCAGATCCTGAGGCAGCAGAACCAACAGAGAAGAAGAAATGTAGTCAAACCTCTTCTAAAAAGCTCCCGAGGAAGAAGGGTAGCGAATTGATGAATGAAAGTAAAGATGAACAACTTACAGATGAGGAAAGTATTACTTCTGACCTTTCTATGTCGAGCAGCGTTGCGTCCGCAAAGAAGACAGGTACGAGCTCGAGCAGACTGGAAACTAGTGCCAACGAAGAGTTACTAAGTAATATTTTAGTAGGACTAGTGCAATCGAAGAGCGACGTTGATAAAGATTCGTCTATGGCGGACAAAGGAAGCGATGCTGACGTTGACGACGATATCAACGACCAGCTACCTGCAGAAGCGAACGCAAGGAAGTCTTCAACAAAGAAGAAGAAGAAGAAATTCATTTGGCAGATGGGAATATTGTCGAGGAAGAAGAGGAAGAAGACTGGAATAGTTTCTTCTCCCAAAGGCGATTCTGACAGCCTCAACACTAGCTCTGAAATGGACACTTCGACTAAGATGAACAGCACTTCGGTTTCTGAAGATACGTCCGTCGCTGAGAAGATCGAGGATAGTGTTAAAGAAAATCCAGTTCCCGATGATACTTCGAAAGACCAAAAAATAGTAGAATCGTCCGATTCTACGAGCAGGAAAGAATCTTTAAGTAAAGGTTCCGTCAGCGAAGAAGTATCAGATATAAAAAGTGAGAAAAGCAAAGAGAAAATGAATAGTAACGTTGAAAAAGTTGCAAATAGAAACAAGGAGGAGGTAGATAAAGCATTCTACGACTTAGACATAAAACAGTTAATCGATTATGCGTGGACGGGCCAAGAAAGATATAAATGTTTGCTCTGCTTCTTTACTGGTAAGAGTATCGTTCATCATTATAAATTAAGTCATCCTGGAAAGGAGATTCTGATATCCAGATTGAAAGTTTCGGACGCTCAGTTAGCTGTAAAAGACGCCAAGCAGAAGGACGTGGAGAATACATCCTTGAAGCCTCTTGCAGAGGGAATTTGTGAATTTCACTGTAGATTCTGTACTTTCTTCACCGAAGGCGATGCAAAAGTCGCGATGGAAGCATTTTACGAACATTGTACTACGCATACAGGTGAATATAGATTTAGGTGTAACAGTTGTCCCTATCAGGCTGTAGCTAAGTCCTCCATGAGGACGCATTATTACAAAGTATGTCGCAAATTTAAAGATACATTCGCTGAGGCCATAACCGAGGATGAAATATCCGATGAAAGTGGTATTTACGGCTACTTGTGTTCCAATTGTAATTACGTTCAATTAAAGAGAAACAACGTAGAGGATCATGTTCAATTGTGGCATGAAGACGATTCAAGCGTTAAAATTATTAAAATAAATATGTCTCTGGATCCAGCCGAAGAGGAATCCGACGAGGAGTTTAATGCACCGGAGGAAAAATTGGAAGAGGAAGTTGTAGACGTAAAGACAGCAAATGCAGAGACAGTGAACGACAGGATCACTTCTACAGAGCAGACCGACGACAATGTGACAGAAATAGAAGTCGTAAAAAATAGCAAACCCTCCAATAATGAAGATAAGAAAATAGTAAATGCAGCCAAGGCAAAACCACAAAAACAAGATCTTCCTAAGCCAGAAATGGATAGTAATGAAAAGAAGAAATCACCGCAGACGGATACAGATTCCAGTCCACTATCCGGAAACCTCAGCGCGTTTGTTTGTCCACCGGAGCTAGAAAAGAAGGAAGTAGAAATTCAATTAGAACGAAAGCGAAAAATGCAAGAAATCATTCAGAATATTGGTATCAAGTTGCAGAAGGATGCATCTAAAAAAGGTCTATCGATTACTGATAAATTGAAGGATAAAATGAAAACCAATATAGAGGCGGTAAGTAATGAAACCGACTCCAACGCTATGTCAAATCCTCTCGGCGAAATTGATAATGATTCTACAAATGACTCACCGAATTTGATACCCTCTCAAGTCAATATCACCGAGTTGCCTTCTACGTCCACTGCTCCCCCCGTTGAATGTTCAGAAATGATACCATTACCGATCCAAGAAACCTCGGATGATAAACATTCTCAGGACTCCATCGCCAAATCGCAATCATCCACTATTGAAAGCGATTCTCAGTCCACCACTGAAGAAAATAAAATGGACGCAAAAGTTAAAGATCCGTTGTCCACTTTGGGTCAAAACAAAAATGATGAAAGCGATGTAGAAGTCAGTGACAATGAGAACTTGCGTAATACAGCTCCCGTTTATGATTCTGATTCAAGTAGTGAACAATCGGACGGTGAATTATCTACAGATGTAAACATGATTTTGAAAGAGACTTCAAACATCAATGCTACTTCTAAGAACCCAATGCTCACCACTATTCAGAGACTTGCTGCTCAGCTACAAGCCACAAAACCGCTTGATACTTGCAAGGATGTCCCCCCTAAGCCCGAAAAATTGAAAAGGGCATTTCCGCTTGGTCCTATTCCAAAACCGCCAGATGTTGTACCCATTACTAGTATTAAAAGATTTATTGGAAAAATGGAAAATAAATTCCTTGAAATATCTCAAGACGGACTCGACGATGGCAATCAACCTAAGAATTTCATTAGATTGAGACGCCTTAGTGGAGATATGTTATCGGTACCTATGAACGAAGAAATTACAACATCAAAGAGCAGTATGTATAAAACCCACGATTGTTCATGTTTTTAAATTAATTATTCTGAATGACGCAAACGAGAGTGTATTGTTCAGTAGATGCAAGTCAGCTCAGCAGTTCAGATAAAATGGATAGTGTACTAAAAGCAGGCGAGGAGGAAGGGTGTTCCTTTCTGAAAATTGAAAATGTTGTTAGCCTCGCTCCATCTCCTGATAACGATGGCACTGAAAGTCCCATTGTAAGTTACAGGAACTGTGTAATCGTTGTACATTTTTTTTTTCATTTATTTTTTCAACTACAAACGAAGATACTTTCTCTTCTTTACAGATAACCGACATAAGAAAAGCTGTCGAAATCCCTCCGATAAAGGGTAGAGGTGTATCTGTATTGAAGAAGTCTCATTCACCACTCATTTTGAAGAGGCCTAATTCTATGAAAAATGTTCAGACAATACAGCCCGCCACGGAAACCGTAAAACTAATCCCAGTGAAAAGTCTATCCCCTGTTCCCGTGTCTGTAACAACTACACAGATCGGAACGAATTTTATCCCAATCGCTCCAAAGTCGAAGATCATCCAAATAGAGAACAAATTGTCATTTCCCCTATCCACGAGCAAAAGTGCAGTAATGACGCCATTGAATACACGAACTGTTGCTGTTACTGCATCGTCGCCACCGACAAATTTGAATTACAAAATCCTGAAAGTTGTTCGAACACCCACTATCTTGAAACCAAAGGAACCAGCAAGCCCACCGGCGGCTGTTAAATTCAAATCTGCAGATGCTTACAGCGCAATGTTGAAGGCTTCAAGATTGATTCATTTATACAAATGCATGGTGCGTGATTGTCGTTACACGACCGATGTACTGAACCAGTATCATCAGCATTATCTTCAGCATGTGAGCGAAGCTGAGAAGAAGAAGTTGACGCCGCCATTTGATTGCCAGAATTGTGCATATTGTTACACAGTGCTCGATGATTGGAATCAGATGAAATTACATATTGAAGAGAAACACGCTCATTGTCGTTATCAATGTATTTACTGTTTTTACAGAGCAGTTGCACCTTCATACGTGCAAATTCATCAGGTCTGGAGGAGATTCAATTATTTCCCGACAACTCAATTTCTTTCTTAATCCTTTTTACTTCTGTATTACGCATTTTTCTCTTTCATTTGTAGACAATAAATCATCCTAATCACTACGGTATTTTGCTTGGGAAGTTAGTGAAAGATGTGCCATTGAATGAAGATATTGATCGACGCGATTGCGTGCATCCTTATGTATGCCAACATGGTACGTTCCCGTTAACATTACTTGTCCTTGTATCCGAATGAGTGTATAAGTTTATGGAAATATTTTTTATAGATTGTGGCAAGTTCTTTTACGTCCCCGAATCTTTCATTGCGCACTTGAAAAGCAAGCACAAATCATGCTTGTCTGCCTACAAATGCCACGTGTGTCGTACTACTTATCCAAAAATAGAGCAATTGCTTACGGTGATTAATATTTTGATTAGAATTTATTGCTGATTATTGCGTATTTTTTTCCGCCATTTTTATGACATTTAATTTTCTTGCAGCATTATAAAACGCACGGATTTTACAAATACCAATGTCTCTATTGTATAAACGGTTCGGACACATTCACCGATATGCATAATCATTTAAGCACGTTTCATTGTAACCGATTGCCGCAGGTTCTTGAACGTACTCTTCCTCCTCAGGTAGTAATTAATTTATACTATTGTCTCGCCACTAAATTTATGATTACTTGTAAACGTAATGTAAATTTGCATTGCATTACAGCCGGTACGAAATAAGGATGTGATAGATCAGTTGCTCTTAAGAACGCTGGATGACTCTGTCAAAACCGCAGAGGAAATAATTGATGTAGAGAATGATGGAAAGGACCAAGAAATTTTGATAGACGTTGTTAGCCCGTCGAATGTTCAAAAGATACTTCATCCACAATTGCCTAAAGAAGCGATCATGGTGAACAAAGAGGACATCGAGACGTTGAATAAATCTATATCTACTTTGTTTGGAACGAATAATACTTCCAACAGTTCTTTGTCCGTTAATTTGCAAAGCGAGAAATCATTAAATGAAAGTTGTAACGATAATGCAACGGATAAAATATTTAGAGACCTGAATGATTCCGAGATTTCTGTCACGTCGGCCTCGAACAAGGAATCTCCAGAGAGAAGCATATTGGATATATCAAAGGGGACCAGCATTCTCGCTGATAGGAGTTCCTCAGAACCATTCGGACAATTGGAAGGATCCTTCGACTGTTCCGACGAATTTATTAATATAAATATACTGGACAATCCTGATTTTCTGAAGAAAGTCAGCAACCGTATCGTCGACGTATCTGTCCTCGATAATTCAACAGGGAAAAACGAAAATAAAACAGAGGACAGTGATATTGAAATCGTGGACATCGATGATACGGAGATCATTCCATCAAAAAATATAAAATCTGAGATTAATAGGAAAGATAGCATCGATGGGAATGAAAAGATAAAAGCAGATCAAGAAAGTGATTCGAAGGGAGAACACACGTTTAATGATGATGAAAATTCAAGCACCTCAACAGATAGCAAGAAGACTTGCAACAGCTCTACAAAAATTGATAAACCTATGACCCTGGAGGATATTAAAGATACTGGCTTCGCAGGTACGAAATTATACAAATGCGGTAACGAAAAGTGTGACTACCGGGGGCAAAACGCTGTCCTTTTAAGGATTCATTTAAAAGACTGTACTCTACGCGGCGACGACACTCATTTCACTTGTGCACACTGTAACAAACGTTTCATGAAGATTGGATTTTTGTTGGAGCATTTAAAGTCGCATGGATTGAAACGTTTCGGTTGTTCAATGTGTAAAATGAGATGCACCGTTGGCTACCAAGCAATGGCACACATGAAAGCGAAGCATAGATACGCGTACAGCAAATTGGTTCCAGCTGATCCAAAGAATCCATCCGTGGATGGTTTATTTATTGTACAACCTGTCGTAAGTATTTTACAACTACCAGTTGATTCAATGTGTAAAGCTTGAAACGTATATGAAACTGTCTAGTTTTTCGTGCAGCGCCAAAATGTTGACCGGAAAGGGAGGAAACGTAAAAGCGGCGCAAAAGCAAGCGAAAGAGATGGCGAGAAGATGGCAGTCGACATAGAGAAGTTCAATTTCAGCCCCGACGAAATAGATTCTCTGCCGCGACAAGCGATATATAATCGCGAGGTTCAATGCGCGGTCTGCCCGTATACAACCAAAGTTCGAATGAATATCATTCGCCATTTACAAATGCACGCGAAAGACGAGAGTGTGCCAGAGAGTGGCCCGGTTAATCCAGTGCCCTGCTTGGATAAAAAGGAACGGATGTTTGATAAAATGGTGAACTTGGCGAGTAGCTCGCATCAAAATGGACGAATGGGTGGAAAACCGAAGGAGATTAGTAAAGAGAACGACGATGAATTTATTCCAAAATTTGTACCAGAGCACAAGCGGTAAGTAATAATTGTTACGAGAACTGGAAGGTTCAACAATCTGTTTGTATTGGCAAGAGTGAGAGTAATTTTTGTCACACGCAAGAACGTTAAATAGTTTTTATTTCATTTCGCTGATTTTTTTATTTGGAGTGCTTTGGGGGATGTAAAATTGGTAATATTTTCCAAAAATAGATACGTGTGCGGTGTGGCCGAATGCAATTATTTAACGGTGGACGAGGCGATGTTAAGATGCCATTTAAAGGCTTTGCATTCCGAGGAACAATATTTCCGGTGTCCCCATTGCCCACAACCACCACCAGGCCAAGAAGGATTAAACATAGCGATCGATAAAATGGGCGTTCATTTAAAAATGCATGACACGAGACTTTATAAATGTTCTCACTGCAATCACCATCATTATCATAGGTACACGATGTTTATACCTGGCGCTTGATTAGTAATGCACCGTTTGGATCACAGTTACTGAGAGAATATATTTTATAGTGTCCACCTGATATATGAATATATTTTTTAAACATTTGACAAGCATGCGAATTAAAAATCGATGACGTGTATCGGACGTGTGCTTGTCAGATGTTTAAAAACGTTTAATTCGTCGCAGTTCATTTTCTATGCCTTTTAATAGTAACAAATCGTTGTCTAGGCACGTTGTGGAGAGGCACCTTTCCGATAAACACGCAGAGAAAAGACCTTTCGTTAAAGTAATTCGGGAATTAGAAAATACTGAAAACAATCAACAACCCGTGCAAGAAGAAATCGAAGAGGAAGTACCGGACCCTGATGGAAATCATTGGAAATGTAATATTTGCGATTATAAATGCGTGTACAAAGCAGAAATGGTTAATCATACAACAGTAACACACGGTGAGAAATGCCAATACAAATGTACCTCGTGTTCCTTCAAGACCAGTGGCAAAATTATGTTTGAACAGCATATGAATAGCAAACACCCTAACGATCCAACGGTCGATTATATTTTAATATATCAACGAATAAAGGGTGTTAATAAAAGGCCTACAGAGAACGTGGAACAAGGTGTTCAGGAAGAACCTTTTGATACTACTCCTCTTTGGAGAAGAGATATGCCTCGAATCAGACACATTCGTGGAATTCTTCTTGAGGAAGAAGACGAAGTATCATCAGAATCTTCTTTAAAAACGGGAAAACGGAAAAGCGATCTGGAGTTGCAATCTTCTAAACCGGCAAAAATAAAACCCGGAAAATCAGGTTCACTTGACGATTCGAAGCAAATAAAGGACAAATCGAAGCGATCGTTGTCCTGTGACAAAGCATCGACAGAGGTATCAAATGTAAACGATACTGTACCTAATACAGAAGGTAAGCCAACCGAAATTAAGTCCAAAGAAACTAAAGGTAAACCAGTGGAGGATGTCGATTTCAATGAATCAGATGTTGGAAGATTTGGCCAGTATGGAAAGCCGGACGGCAATATGTACGTCTGCACGTTGTGCAGCCAATTTAAAACAAAGTACAAGCACGATATGAGAGATCATCTTTACAGAGAATTAAATTACGCTAGGTAAACATTTGTATCATTTATTTCATTTCATTTTCGAACAAGAGATTTCTGATTATTTAATCGTTTGTATAATACCGCAGATGGCATTGCAAAGAATGTGGGTACTTGTCTGTAAATCGTAATGGTTTGTTGAAACACTTTAACAAGCATCATAATGGAGAACGCCCCAATCATGAACCATTGTCTCCGGACAATGATATCGAAGAATGGGTAATTCAATATTTAATAGGAAACAAAAATTTGATTTTTCGAATCTATTTCTTCATATATTATATTTGTATTCAGGTCGGTACGTTACTGAAAAGACAAACGCTTATGATAAAAGGTCTATTGGCTAAACAAAATGTAACCAACGCAGAGAGCTCTAAGACTGCAAGCGCAAGCCGAACTGATGCCAAACCATCTCCTAATAAAGTGACCCAAAACGCGTCCAGCAAAACAACAAAGGCTACAAACGTCACCGATAAAACTTCTAGCGCAAAGGACGATAAATCTGAAAATGTGAGAATTGTTGCGGCAACGCGTGAAGAGAGTATTAAAGGCAATGAAACGCAAACTGCTGATGCGAAGGATAGCAAAGCTGTAACGATAGAAAATCCCGTAAAATTCGGGGATGCCGGCAAAGGTAAGTACCTGCATCAATTAAAAATAAGAAAGAAAGGGTAGCGGATTAAATCGCAATTTCTGATATAGCTGGACCGGATGAGGATCCAGACAAACCATTTGTCTGCAAACACTGCAAAATGACATTTACCAGATGGCGCGGATTTAAATTGCATATACAATTAACCCATTTGAAACGCCTCGGATTTATCTGCCCTTACTGCGATCGTAGTACGAATTCCGAGGGTTTAATGCGCCAACACATCCGATCGAAGCATTCCGGTTGTGCCGAGAAAATTGTTGAAAATCCAGCCGCCGGCGGACCAGAACTACCAGAAGAGTTTTGGCAACAGGAATACGGCATTGTGTTTCCAAAAAGATCCAGGAAACGCAAGAGGAAGACCAGCGGCGAAGACATTGGCGAAAAAGATCAGTTTCAGATCGAACCACAAGAAAAATGTAACATGTGCAACTTCACCGCCATGAATACGACGGGCCTGAAAATACACATGAGGATACATGCATCGAAAACCGCGTTTAAATGCTACCATTGTTCGTTCACCGCACCGACAAACACAGAAGTATGGGAGCACTGGGAACTCACGCATCCATTGGCGCCTTTCAAAGTCGAAGAAATATCGATGCCTGAATCGTCCGGGGAGTCAGCAGATGTTCAAATAGAAGAGCAGCAAGATAAGACTATTACTGACGATTACAGCAATGATATAGAAGAAGAACGCGTCGCAGAAGTGAAAGAAAAGGAATCCATTTATTATTGCTTCTATTGTTCGTTCCGCAGCAAGTCTGTAGACGCTGTGCAGGATCATTGGAGCGTAGTGCACAGTGAGTCGTCGTCGATGGACGATTCTATTAAAGTAAAGTTGAATTATCCGTTCAAGTACAAGGAAATACAGGTCTCGGCGGAAAATTCGCTGCTGAAGCCGCAGTGCTCGAACGCGGAAGCAGAAAGTTCTTATGAATTTTACTTGCAACAGTCGCACAGCGATGCCCAGGAGATGGAAATAGCTGGTTCGGGGCAGGAGGGTTGGATCTGTCAATGGTGTAACGAGCTGTGCGACACGGAAGTTAAAATGAAAACGCATCACAGTATGTTCCATTCGCATTTACCATTGAACTTCAAGAAACAGGATAAGAATAAAATGTCTAAGGGATACATTTGTCCTGACTGTTCGTTCACTACAACGTTCATTAATGTAATGAAGAACCATGTATTGAAACATATAAACCTATTTAAATGTAAATACTGCGAGAAAACCTTCAGCTGCCCAGCGAATGTGTCCTCGCACAATGTGGAGGAACATCCTGGCATGGAATTGAAGATCGAAAGTATACAGAATTATGAGGCGTTACTAGAAAAGATCATGGCTAAAGTAAGATGGCAAAAATCCGGGCAGAGTACCGATACGAATGAAGTTCCACCTGAGCCACCGATAAAAGTTAATGCGGTAGCTAAGAAATCCACGGCGAAAAATGCATTTCGTCCAAACATTATCCCTTATAGAGTTAAAGCGGTAGCTAGGAAATCTACCAACCCACACTCAAGATATCTTACCAGCACCAAACCTAGCGATATACAGGTAACGAAGAGCAATGGGTTTTCTTATTACGGTATACCCAGAGGTCCTGTTAATTTAGCCAAGTTAAACACATACATGGTTGTCGGTGGCCATCGAATGAAAGTGAACTGCACAACCCTTGCACAGTTGATCAATATTAATCCGACGATAGTATTGAAAGATCTCAAGCATGATATCAAAAGTTTGGCAACGCTTCAGAAGTTGAAATAACGAATGGAAATATAAAGGGAGACATTTCTGAATATGTTTCCCGACACGTTTGAAATATTTATTACCTGATCATTGTCGACTTAATGGTCAGCAATAACCAAAGTAATTTACGGTATTATATGCTTTTTGTGACGATATACTTAGCTGACCCTACGGTAATGAGTTTTTATAAAATTCATTATTTCTTCGTTGTATTGTAATAATACGAAATACGTGTATATACAGATATCGCGGTTGATCGTCTGATAATTATACTTCGTGCCTACATTCGCTGTTCATAGATAGGTATCTCGAAATATAAAGGATCGTAAATTTTCACTCGTATAATTCTCTGGTCCTCTTGTAGAACGATCTCGGGGATAATTGAAGTTAGTTAAATAATTATGTTTCATAGTTCTCTCGTCTACAAGAACGATCAATAAAGTATTTCATTAATATAATGTGAACTTACCACTCTCGTTATATCAGAGATGTATATATTATGCACATACACTTCTGATTAAAAGTTCTAGAATGTTGTTGACTAGCAGGGAGAACATTGTGCCATGCTATGTACTGATAAGGAATAATTCCATAAAATCAGAACCCGGTATTATAGCATGGAATTTGTAAATATAAATTTGGCGATATTTTTTAATCAGACACTTCGGAAAAGTGAATATTATATTTATTTATTTTGTAATAAATATGTAAACATCCCTTCGTATAAACACGTTCTTATTTTACGAATAATGACATGTAACAATGTTACTTTTAAGTTTGTACTTATACTTAATGCGGAACAGTTTTCGAGTTTCATTAGTTTGAAAGGTTTCTAGAGGTATCGTGAAGAAACATTACTTATGTCGACTCAGGTGTAATATAGAAGAAAATGAAACTTGTATTATGTCCTGAATATCAATCTTTTTTTTTTTTTAAGGAATACCGATGCATCAAGTTTTATGTTTATCAATGCTAAAATGTTATTATTGTTGTATGATTAATCTAAGAAAAAAAAACTTTACTTTACAGATTTGTTTTATTATATAATGAAAATTTATTTTTACAAAAGTAACGATAATTATGAATCTTACGTTTTAGTGTTTATGTCGTACATAATATGTATTGTCACGTATGTACGTCGATCGCATATTATAAGATATATATTTTTGCATAGTGTTCCTTCTTTGCACGATATTCTTAAATTGAACCCTTTAACATCGAACTTAAGAGGGTAAAAAATATAATTCACATGAAAAGACAAGACTGAGTGTCCTGTAAGTAATATACTTTACAATAAAATTGTAAATGATATGTAATATAAAATTTCACATAAATATTTTTGATTTTTATAATAACAATGGTCGTCATTTCTAATACAAATCCTTTATGGCAATAATATAATTCAGTATTTCATTGTATGCAATTGCGAAAGAATTATCTATACAAATTGTTTTGTTTTATTGTTTTATTCAAATTTTTAATTGTACAAAGAATGTTCTATGTAATTGTATTGTTGGTGAATTAGGAATCATATATTCTAACGAGAAATGAAAAGCTGATAAAAAAACAAGTGTTCATCAATTTATATTTTTTTTTTATTTAAAAGCAGCACTTTAGACGTCACACCCTGCAGTTCTTTTGTTACTTGAAAGCGTATAAAAACAGAAACTATGCGAAAAGTTCGATAGAGATAGTGCGAATGTAAGAATTAAATTAGATGAAAGGATTTTGAAGCCATTAAGCATTAGGTTCACGGTTTAACCTTTCAGGGACGATAATCCTGCTCTCATTATTTCATCGACCAGAAGTAAATTGCTAGCGATAATTGTGCTGTAAAACAAACGAAAATCGAATACATATTTTAAGAAAATATAATGCCATAGAATTTAATTTTCAGACAGGGACATATAAATACACTTACCACGAATTAATGATTTGCTTCTTCACATTATAATTATCATATATACCCGCATCCTTGGGTTTCAATGCTTCACCTGTAGAAATATCTAATCCTACTGCTTCACCTAGCGTAGTTCCTTCTTCAAATAATTTAACGATCGTGTCTTGTGCATCAAATCCACTATTTACAGCTAGATGAAGAGAAACGAAATTATTGTAAAATCTAAGCGAGGAAGTTACCGAGAATTATTAGCTCGAAAAACCTTAAGTACCGAGTGTCTTCGGAACGACAAGTAATGCTTCAGCGTAAGCTTGCACACCCAAACGCTGTTTGCCTTTTACTTTTTCCTTGTATTGCTGAAGCGCTTTACTAGCAGCTATTTCGAATGCACCAGCACCGGGGATAACAGCACGATCATCGATAGCATTTTTAATAGCTCTCAGACCATCTCTTACTGCGTCTTTCAATTGCTCCAAAGTGTATTTGTTTGGTCCCTGCAAATTATTTTCACGTCAGAAGAATTTCTAACGAAAAAAGTGGCCACAATTTTTATACAATTGTACCTTCAACAAAATCGTTACAGAATTCGGTTTCTTGCAGTCTTCTATGAACGTATACTTCGTCTCTCCCTGTAGTAGAATTGTATATGTATTATTTTATGCACGATGTACTTAGATGCTTGTACGCTACTGCGTTTGAAAATTGTTTACCAATACGTGTTCGTACACGAGACCAGCCCATCCTAAGTGTTCTTCTTGTAAATCATCGAAGGAATTCATGGCTAATCCACCGCACGCAAGCGCCAAACGTTCCATATTCCTGCGTTTCGCTCTACGCAGAGCCAGAATATTTTCTTTAGCGAGCATATCGAGCGACGGTGGATCGATACCCTTTTGATTTATAACTACGAAAGATTTGTCTGTGCCGTCGCATAATTTCTTCTTCAGTTCGATGATTTTCTTAACTCGTTTGTCAATAAATTCGCGTTCGGCTGCCACCAACTTCTCACGCTCCTCAGCGGTTTTATAGAAGAATCCACTGTTCACCTGTTGCGATTAATAAAATATAGTCTCCTATCATTTATACCGTATGTACGAACAATTAACTTTTGCCGTTAGTTAATCCGTTTACCTCGCTTTTCTCGTATTCCAAGCTGACGTTGCAAGTCAAGATGTAAGCATTCTCCACTCTCTTGGGCATGTCCGGATGTCTAGACCCATGATCCGTGACAATCCCGCGAATCAAGTTTGTATCCGCTGCAGTTCTGTGCTGCATCTCCATCAACTCGACCATATGCAAATCGATTTCCTGATTCTTCTGCCTGATAGTTAAAACCGCACCCACGCATATCTCCGCCATTTTGTCGGCTATAGAAGGATGTATTTTGGTTCGAAGGGACGTTTTAGCTACATCCATTAGGCTTTCCTTTGTAGGCTCGATCGGAATCTTCATAGAGTCCAATATTTCCAATGTTTTCACTCTTGCTAATTCGAAACCTTCGGTAAGCATTCTAGGATGCAGACCCTCCGATATGTAAATATCAGCTTGCTTCAGAAGCTCTCCGATGACTAATACTGTGCTGGTCGTACCGTCTCCGGTAATATCATCCTGAGCAGTGGACGCTCTTGCGATCAGAGACGCCGTAGGATGCTGAATTTGCATTTCATGCAGCAATACATTTCCGTCCTTCGTAATTTTTATATCGCCTGCCCCGGACACCAGCCTTCAAGGAAGCGAAAGAAATTATTATTAATGTCTCGTTTGATAGAATTGCGATTAGAGTAAGCTGGTTAACACGCGTGTAATTTGAATTCACGTATAGTGAATATAAAAGGAACTTGTGTCAATCGAGAATATTCCATTGCACTTCGTGTCACGTTGCCGGCACTTTGGTGAAACATCAACCTTACCTAATAAGGAGAATAATGTGCCCGTAAAATTGACTAACGTGCAACGCGACGAATCGCCGCACAAAATGCCGACAATGAATTGATTTCTATAATGCTACTTATTTCTTATGCGTTCTATCATTAATCGGGCGAATGTAATTTAATTGTTTCGAGAAATCTACACGTGAGAATAAGTATACATACATCTTCATGGTGCCCTTCGGGCCGAGATTCGTTTTCATCACATCTTGGATCCCTTTCGCCGCGGAAATATTCACAGCCAACGCGTGAGCGGCCCTGGCAAATTCAGCTTTGGGATTTAACAAACTGATCGCAGACATCTCGCAGAATGATAATTACAATTCGCCGTACAGCAACACAAATCGAATCCTCCCAAAAATTATGCTTCCTATCAATGGCTTCGACTGTTCTGAATAATCGAGATTGTCAAGTGGATGATCTTCAGACACAAAGCACTAGGGATTTTCGTTTTGCCACTTGATGAGAATTGTCAGACCGAGCACCGGCTATGAGTGGTGGAGAAATATCGATAGTCAGCACTATCGATAATTTCCGATAGTTGGACCATCGACCATCGATAGTTATCGATAGTGATGGAATGTGTTATGTATGCATGTCTAAATGTACATGTGATGTAAGGAAGAGCGCTCTCTCTGGCAGCCAAGGAAATAACGTTAGGCGCAGAGGAAGAGAGCGCTCTCGTAAAAGCGCGCAGATAAAGTTTAATCCTGTACAACGGATATAAGATTCTTTAAATTGCAGACTCTTTCGTACGCAAGATCACACAGAAAGCCAGCCTTTAATGACTAAATACTATCGGTATCGTCAGCTATAGAACAAATGCCTATCATGGAATTACCAAACATTTTTAAATTCGCGGCATTACGAATGTCAACCCACATTTTCGATGACCATCGATAGTAAACATATATTATCGATAGTTTTCGATAGTAGCAACCATCGATAATATCGATAGTGCCATCGATATTTCTCCACCACTACGGCTATGTACAGCACACAGATTTACATTTATTTTGGCATTGAAATGCATACGTACTCCTAGTGTCGAGGCAATTTTCATATTACAATGCATTTTTCACGACGAAATTGCAAATGCATACTCTCGCGATTGTGTCAGAGTAGAAACGCCCACGTGAGTTCTTGACAAGTACATAATTTGCATCAGGAGTCCAGAACAAGATGACCAATGATAAACTTAACCTTCATTAAAATTCTATAATATTTTATTTAATAATAATCCTGCGTTCATTCAATTAAAATGAACGCCACACGCGCCAAGACTTGCGAAACTGCAAGTAAAATTGGCGCATCGTTATGTGAGCTATTTTCTATTCGCGATCTTGTTCCCGCAAAAAACATCGTGAATTAATTTGATTATTGACATCATTTTACAGGTAGAACATATTCGTCAGACTTCATGTTCGTCCCGAAATGTTCACCGGTTCAGCATCCAGATCTGTTGAAGTTGAAAGACTTCATTAATGGTTACAATGATATGTGTGTATTAACGGGGGCAGGAATATCCACGGAAAGCGGAATCCCCGATTATAGATCAGAAGGCGTTGGCCTTTACGCAAGGACTAATCGTAAACCAGTCCTTTATAAGGATTTTTGCAGCAGTGAAATTATTCGGAGAAGATATTGGGCTAGAAATTATGTAGGTTGGCCAAGGTTGTAATATTTCTTGGTAAGAATGATTATAAAGTTGTAAATATTGTCTACTCTTAACTTACTAATGTTAATTAGGTTTTCCTCTGTGAGACCGAACGTCAATCATCAAATATTGAGAAAGCTGGAGCACATCAACAAAGTTAGATGCATTGTCACTCAAAATGTGGATAACTTGCATGCCAAGGCGGGTAGCACAAGGGTGATTGAATTGCACGGAACAGCGTTCAAAGTAATGTGTCTTAATTGCGATGAAAAAATCTGCAGATTTGATCTGCAAGATGTTCTCAGTAGGCTCAATCCAAATATGTTAGTAACTAGCGAAATGATCAGGCCCGATGGAGACGTTGAATTGTCTCAGGTAAATAATACAAATGAGTACGATCACTTTCTAGTCTCTTAATTTAAATAATTGCATATTATAATTAGCTAAATTTATTTTAGGAGCAAGTAGAGGGGTTTAAAGTTCCGCCATGTGAAAACTGTGGCGGTATTCTTAAACCAGACATTATCTTTTTCGGAGACAACGTTCCGCGTAAAATAGTAGAGAGTGTAAGCTACAATGTTGATCGTGCAGACTCGTTGCTGATTTTAGGTAGCACGTTAACAACGTTCTCGGCTTATCGGATAGCAGCGCAAGCTAAGAATAGTGGAAAACCGATAGCTATATTAAGTATCGGTAAAACTAGAGCCGACGATCTTGCGACCATTAAATTGGAAGGGAGATGTGGTGATGTTCTTACAAGAATTTACGAAATGATAGTTCCAGGCGAGGAAATTAGACAGTGTTAATAATTGAATAAAAATAGCGTTAATAATTTCCCTTAATATTCCGTTCAAACGCGGTTGTGATTAATTTAATTAATAAAGTAAGGCGAAAATAGAAGTTTTCTTCTGTTCGAATCCTCAATTTCATTTCCAGGCTGCATTATATCTTCCTTGCTTTATGTTTTTGTCTTGTTTTTTTAATTAAAGGTAGCAGTATAAGCTACCATCTCCGATGGGTATGAACATTATTCCATGTGCAGTTGATTTGTTATAAACAATTAAACAACTAAAATAGTTATTACGGTCAACTGCCTACAGTTACAGCAACGGGGTATTTTTTTATCGCGTAGCTTATTCGTTTCCTTTTCATTTAACATCCCATTTATTAAAAAACAACCACCAGGAGCCGAGATAACAATTTTTAAAAGTATTGTCGGTAACGATATGTCGATAACCGGACATGTGGCGCCATCTCGCGTTTGCGGGCTTTTTCGCACCGCCAAAACCGAATTTCTAGATTACATCGTTAATTTAAACAATTGCTTTTTTCTCGGCTTCTAGTGCGTATTTTTTAACCGGACTTGTTTTAAATTAAAGCTACGAACCATAGCTATTCCCTCCAACAGTTGGAACAATATGGCATTTGTTGGTTAAAAGTTATAAACAATTGAAAAATCGGCAAAAATGCACTCCGGTTCACTGCAGTTATCTCGACTTCTGGAGGCGCTAGATTAATGATCGGGTGCTTAAAATGAAGGTAAAGGATGCTGCTACACGGTAGTAAACAATTTACAAATTCTGCTTGCGCCGTTTATTTTTTATAAACAATTCAATAATTCGTTTGAAAATTGCATCGAAACTATACACGAAGCCCTTTCCAAAAGTGCATCAGATTGTTCCTTGAACCGAGAGCTTCAATTTGAGACGTCGTTGTTATAATTATAAGTATTAGATTATTTATGTTTATAGTGTTAGTTATATTACATAAATGTTGGTTTAGAATTGATTCAAGATTTAGTTGTACGATGTATTGTAAATAAATATAAAAGAATTATTCATAAGTATTAGTTTGTAAATTTGAATTACAATATCCTTGTAACTTGTATCTTGATTGATTAGTTTAAATAAACTTTAAATGAAAAGAATTCCACTGCTCTTTTTATTTTTATACCTTACCAATCCTTGAAAAAACCTAATTCCAATTCCTTACACAAGAAGTACCGTTGGCGAACTTTAAATGCAAAGTTCTGAAGCGAGAAACTTGTAAAAATTGCCCTATACGTTATTAAACTTGGCTGCAACAAATTCGTAGAAATAACATCATTTTTAAAGTCTTCATTGCGAAATATCTTGGTAGAAGTCTAGAAAATTAAACGCTTAGAAATTCCTGGAACGTGACGTCATTTCCAAGAATTGCTGCGATGAAAGACCTCCTTGCACATCATATTCTCCTGATACAAATCCTCGATTTTCAGCCAGAAATTTTTGCCAGAAACTCGAAAATTTAAGACCTCGGAAATTCCTGGAACGTGACGTCATTTCCAAGAATTGCTACGATGGAAGACCTCCTCGCATATCATATTCTCCTAATACAAATCCACGATTTTCAACCAGAAATTTTTGCCAGAAACTCAGAAATTTAAGTGCCGAAAAATCGTGGATTTGTATTAGGAGAATATGATATGCGAGGAGGTCTTTCATCGCAGCAATTCTTGGAAATGACGTCACGTTCCAGGAATTTCCGAGCGCAAAATTTCTGAGTTTCTGGCAAAAATTTCTGGCTGAAAATCGAGGATTTGTATCAGGAGAATATGATGTGCAAGGAGGTCTTTCATCGCAGCAATTCTTGGAAATGACGTCACGTTCCAAGAATTTCCGATCGCAAAATTTCTGAGTTTCTGGCAAAAATTTCTGGCTGAAAATCGGGGATTTGTATCAGGAGAATATGATGTGCAAGGAGGTCTTTCATCGCAGCAATTCTTGGAAATGACGTCACGTTCCAGGAATTTCCAAGCACTTAAATTTCGACGACGTTGTATTAATACTTGGATAATTAGCGCTAAATTTAATAATGTTCAGGTCTATTTTTACAAGTTCTCCGCTTGCGAACTTTGCATTTAAAGTTCCTGCACGGAAGTACTTGCTTAAGGAATTGGAATAAGGTCTTTTTAAGGATTGTTAAGGCGTGAAAATAAAAAGAGCAGTACAATTCCTTTCATCGAAGATTTATTGAAATTAATTAATGAGGATACAAGTTACAAACATGTTGTAATTAAATTTACAAGCACATTCTTATAAACTATTCTTTTGTATCTACTTAAAATACATCGTACAACTAAATCTTGTATCAATACTAAACTAACATTTACGTAATACAAAAAATACTATAAACATAAATAATCTAATACTTATAAACTATATTCTCTAAAGTTAATTTACAATATATCTTATAGATAAAACTTATACTAAAATTTGTGTACTTTATTATGCAGAAGCTTATTTTAAATTACAGCAACTGTGTAACTTGTGCATACGTAAAGTATTTATTCTATCTTTCATTTTACATTTAGCACATTCAGTAGTAGAACTTGTAGTAAATGTACTATTAATGATCTACAAAGATCTACTGAATAAACTGAATATAAAATAAAATATATAATAGTTAATTACTCAATTATTCTAAATTAAAATTATTACCCCGTTATATATTATAACTATAGTTATAAACTATTTTACAAACCAATTTACAATAACTAAAGTATAACTAAGGTATGTGGGGAAATTTCTTCTTTCTTCTTTCTTCTTTCTCGTGCTTATGCAGGACGAGAAGTGCCAGCCAATGCTCTTCTGACTTTTCCCAAGGAACCTGTACACACAAAAATATATATTAGTAAGTATGTAATAGGACAGGGAAAAATTGTTATATGATGTTTAAAGTAATAAGAAAGAGGGGAAGTCCAAGCCAAAAGCATAAGAGAAATACAGGATTATTTAAAAAGGAATGGAATGGCTCTCGTAAGAATGAATTTGATGAGAGCGGAAGTAAAGGAGAGCCTTGAAAGAAGAGACTATGGAATACAAAAGCTGGAACGAGACAGAAAAATAGAAGGAGCAAAATATAATGAAACGTTTAAATATATTAGAACAGCAACACTACTAAAGTAACTAAGTAAGAACGGAAGACGGCAATTAATAGTGCAGGCGGCAGATGCGACAGCATCTTAATTTTATAAATGAAGACATAAATACCCAAATTTTACGAAGTTTATCGTACCGCTATTCATGAAGAAGTGCTTGAATTGTCGTACCACTCGTATCCCTGTCTTATCTACACAGGTAGTGGGCGTTTGTTCCGCCATCTATACAGATGTAAATGAAACTACTCGGGCCTCTGCCATATCTACACTTAAGGTAAGTAAGAGTCGCGAGTTGTTTCAAGGACTTCTGTATAGATGGCGAAACAATAGCAGCCGCGAGTAGTTCACGTCCTTCTGTATAGATGGCGATACCATAGCCGCCGCGAGTAGTTTCAAGGAGTTGTGTATAGATGGCAGGAACGCTCAGCTAATTTTTGGGTGAAGGTAAAACAGGGGCACGATAGATGAGAATTGTTATAGAGTTGTTTTGAAACCCTTGTGATTGTTTTGGAGGTTAATATACATATGATCTTAAAAAGAAGTAAAATACTGAGTGTCGAATAATACAACGAAAAGGGGAATTGGAAAACATTTGGCAATAAAAACATGCCCCTTCCAGCTGCATTAGCCGCAAGGCTCGCTAAAAGAGGTTTAATTTCTGGTGCAGAGAAACACGGTATATTAACTTACCATTTACATATCATATATATTTTAACTAATTACGATCCATTTTTCCCTATTTGCGACAATGTTATATACGTGTACTATTTGTATATTCATTGTATGTGATGAATTAAGATCGCCTAACCTTATTATTTTTTAATGTCTAACCTAACCTAAAGCGATAATACATAAAGCAGCATTAATTATTACAATGGCTTTTCCAAAACATTAAATAAAGTACATTTAAAGTCTATGATATTTGTAGAATCCACAAAGAAGGAAGCTAAAAGGAAGATTCATGAAGAAGTAATTGCTGAAGACTACGATAGTACAAAAGATGACATTAATCAAATTGATATTTCGCAAAAATTTATGGTAAATGTTGACCAAAGTATTATTGCACATTATTACACAGTAGAAACAATTAACATTAATTAAATAATTAAAAACATTACCCAATTATATAATTTTCTATTCTAGGGATTTAGTGGTTGTCCAAATAAGTACAACATTTACCACGAATGTACAAAGAAGTGTAAAGAATTATGGGGACTCGGTCATGTACAACCCTCCGACAAATACTTGAAGAAACAAATGAAGCTAATACAAAAATACCCATTACCAGAAACGTGGAAAGCTGTTTATGACCCAGGATCGTTAGTAGCCACGTCTTGTTTCATTTATTTTCAACATTGTCATTGTACGTCGTGCTTACGTTAAAGAATTTCTAATTTATTAACAGCGGTCAACATTATTATTGGGATTGGTCGTCTGATTTAGTATCTTGGTTACCACCGGGTCATCCAAGATGCCAAATATCTCAGCCGGCGTCCCAATTAAGAGAGGAATTACATTTGAAAGCAGCAGATCAAGACGATAACATGTCGAGCGACGATAGTGGTAGCGAGCAAGAGCCAATGGAAGTTAGTAAAGAAAGCAGAAAACTTAAAATAACAGTTACTTTACTCTCGAATTAATTAAGGTAACAAGTAACATCTAACACTTAACTTTCAGATAGAGGAACCAGAAGCTAAAAAGGATCGGAAATCGGAAACCAGATTGAGACACAAATTGGGAGATAATAAACGAAACCAAAGATTGGATAGATTGGAGAATAAGGAGAAGAAGGACAGGACACTGGATCCAATGGATCCAGCATCTTATAGCGATATTCCACGGTAATATTTTTTCGTCCACGAGAATTAGAATGTACAAAGATTCGGCTTCATATTGAAATTATTATCTATTTCGTTGCATAGAGGAAAATGGTCTGATGGTTTGGCGAGACATAACGAAGCTAAAACAGGAGCAGACACAACTGCCTCGGGACCACTTTATCAAATGAGGCCGTATCCTAGCCCAGGCGCGGTTCTGCGATCAAACAGGGCCAATAAAACAGAACCAGAATCATCGAATAAACCTAAAGTTTCCGGACCCGAAAAACCAGAATAAATACTTCAAATTTCCTGCTCATTATTGCCATTATTTATGATACGAACACCATGTAAATATAGTATAATCTGTGAAATTTTATCACCTATCTTATTACTACGTAGTCTATGTATTCGCAAAAAACGAAACGGAACAATAAAATTCTAATACGTCATAATTGTAATTTTCATTTTCCAAACACCCTCGTGAATTTCCCGCAAATTGCATTTAAACCAGTTCATTACAAATTTTGTATAAAACTATATTAAACAATCTGAAACTATAGTACCGTAGCATAATGTCTACGATAGTGAATGGAACAGCGGACAGTAGTGAATGCAAGCAAACTAAAAGAATTATCGCGTCATAATTTTTACGACAAAAAGTTTGTCTTTTTATTACGGGGAAATTATCTTCTGACGCACTAATCTATTTCGCCTTGCATTTTAATTAGGAAATAATGGCGGAAAGGTATCATGGTGATAGTAGTGAATATGAAAACAAGTGCCGATGGCGACATAGGAGAATTTCGTCTCTCTCAAAAAATGCGAGCGCTTCAATTTACGACTTGAACGTTGCCGTGGTGATACTACCGCCGATATCTTCGAGTCAATGTTAGAGTTAACCTTGTTCTTGGCCTACTTTGTCAGTATGTAACGATGCAGGGGAGTAAGCTCGATATTTTGCAAGGGATGATACGCGAATAATGGAAGGAATTCTATTTACAAGACGTTTCACCGTACATCATCATCGAATCTCGTTGATGTTCCATCACGTTCGGCGACACGATTCCGTTTAAAATAACAAACACGTCCCGCGAAAGTGTAAAAGATGAAAACACCGTGCGTGAATATCGTGTGTTTAATTTATGTGACGTAGAAAACGGAAAAGAAAAGAGGGAGGAAGGAGTTAATGAATTTGGAGGAGGTGTCGCAAGAATATAATTACGCGTGTACACGCGTCGCGTGCATTTCTCGCTGCGTGAGCGATTACTTACTTCACGCGCGATGAATACGATATTTCTCGAAAATTTCTCCCGCGGAGTTTTCAGGTACAGTATGGTACGGTGTTTCGTATTTAAATGCTTTTCCCACACGCGCGCAATAATTTCTGAACATTAATTTTCCATCGGAACGAGAGTTTTATTTATTCATATGAATGTTTGATGACGTCGAGTCGCGTTCAGGTTAACTCGCAAGCACATGACAGATCGTACATTTTCCCGCCGGTTTCAAAACTGTCATCATCGAGTTTCATTGGCATTTGCCAGTTAAATATTCCTCGATCGTTAACTTTCATTATTATTTTAATTTATGTTAACGAGCCTTGGACGATGATTGAATTAAATCGCAAACTTCGCTGGAAGCGTGTAATATTATATGATGAAATAAGATCGACTTGCCAATGGCATAAATTAATGACAATTAAATTTAGAATAAATCGAACATCGTCGATCTATTATCTTTCATATTATTTTAGGGGTAAATTTCCGTATTGAATTGTAACTTGATTTCCTTTCAGAGAAACCCGATTTATTTCTACCCGTGAAATATTTCCTGGTAATTAATTAATCGCAATCTTGATTGTCGAACTGCATATGCAACTAGTTTTATTCAGCTCAAAGTTCCCGTTCAATATCGTTCATGCAGTTCTACGTAGATATGATAGACAAGACTAAGAGTTGTCGAGTGGTGAGTGTAATTAATATATTAATTACCAAATACGCATTATCTTTGTCCCATTGCTTAATGTTATTTCAATCAGTTCTATGTAGAAGAATAGTCCACAATTTTAGTTAATATATACTTGTTGCCTTTTCTCTATTATCCCAAGTTGATAGTTGAAGTTTTATTATTAAAAGATTGGATTGCGAGGAACAAAGTGTACAAAAAACATAATTCTGCGTATAGAGTTATAAGGAAAGCACGTATGCATCCCTGGGCTTGTTGAGCGGTAAAGAATTTATGAGAATCGTGAATAATTAATGTACAACAAGATCAAATAAATGAATTACAATTGCCGGAATCAAATATTTGTATCGATTGTAATTAATCGGAAATAAGATTCGATAGAAAACACCCATTTCTTTTATTTACAGAGGGATAATAATGAAAGTTTATTTTCCTTATCTCTCTATCTTTTATCTTATCTTCATTGCACGAAAGTTTCCTTGCCCCTCTTACGTGTTTTCTTTTTTTTTTTGTAACTATTCGATACGTTCGAAGGAAATATATTTATGTAACTGTCCATTAGTACTAGCAACAGTTTCGTTTAATTTATATTAGAATGGTCGTTGATTAGTTTACATTTTTACATGTTTAATTTCCGATCGCAAGTTTCAACTGCAAGCATAATCTCACCTTGGTGAATTCACTATTATAAAATGTAGTTAAATTTCATTTAAAAAATTCGTCTTTTACTTAGATACGCTTAAAATAAACGTGTATTCTGAGCGCCAGAGTTTGAAATGAAATACCGACGTGTCGTGCAAAGTATTCTTTATTATTATGTTTGTTGATTTGCTTTTGATTTTGTTTAACGCTGTTCTTTTTAGTTAGTATATCGGTTAATGTTAAGGTGAACGCATGTACATATCAAGATGGCAATTGGAAGTATGATTTGTGGGGCCAGTGCACCCAAACTGAAGAGAAAAAAGGCAAAGGTATACCATATTTTCGTTTTGTTTTAACTTCCTTTTACATCAAAGGGGAATATTTTGTTCCAGGCTTTTGTCATTTTTTATCACATTGCATTATACAAAATTCTCAATCGCATATTTTGAAATGGATCGTAATACAATCGTTTCATAGTGGACAACTTGTTGTAGGCAACCGAACGTAGTTGGATAGAGGCAACTTTTCAAAAGAGAGAATGTTCAAAATTTATTCCAAGCGCCGAAGACGAACACAGGTACGTGCAGCTTGGTATAATTTCGATGTTTATTTGATGCGATAAACATATTCCTTAAAAAAAAATACATTTTCTGTGTTTTAAATTGTGATAAAACTTAATTCTTCTAACTGGTTAAATTGTAGCACAAGTTTACTTCAACATCGCATTATTGTTTTACTTGAAAGAAGTCTTGAACGTATCAGTCTTTTAAACGTCAATGTACACGTGTACATTATTCTTGGCAGCATTTTGTTTCCTATACGAAAGTGCATTACCATACGTTACTGTACTTCTGTATTTATTTAATATTCTGTTAAACGTAATTGTCGTGCACAGTTAAACAGCCATTATTTAATTTGTTTCGCCTAGGGGACAATATTTTTGCAGAGGCAATATAAGCAGATTATTTATGATATACTGCTATATATTGATGCAGAATGTAGACTTTAATTATCATGTTTACAGTATTTTTTTTCGTTTTAGGCATACAATATTTGCAGTCACATATACGCATATTTATATATAAATACATACTTCTTGTTGAGAACTTGTTTCTAAATTTTTCCAGGTCATTACTAACACATTTTTTTATGTTCATTTCCTTTCCATTTACTTTTCTTTCTTTCATTCCATTTATAGGTTTATGCAAGTAAAAGGAGATAAGAATGCAGAGTATGATGTGATCACCACTTCCAGGTGAGGGTTCAATTTGTGGGTCTTGTCACAATTGAAAGACTAGTATTCTTTAATAAAAAAGAATAAAAATAGGTGATTCGACAAAAGCATTTAATATTGCTTCTGCAAATATATCGAATTTACAAGCTATATTATATCGAAAAGTTTCATATGCATTTTCTTTATTTTGAATTGAGTAAATGCTTTTATCTCGATGAGAATAATTTATGTAATTTTCTCCAACGCTTTCGAGTAGTTATTAATAAAATACTGTTACGTTACATGCATTCTATACAGTTCTCAGCAATAATGGTTTGTACCAAACAAGCTGTTAAACTCTAAAATTTAATTATGAAATCAGCACAAAATTGTTGAAATGCTTCTTTTCAAAGATCTCACCGATCAAACTATTTATTTTTCGACGCACATTTTAATTTACTGCTCTTCATAAAACGCTTTATTTTCGCTTGGAACTCATACTCATTACTCCATGCAATTATTTAATTGAATCATACTTATACAAAGACCGTTATAGCAAACAATATATCTTACAATATTTCGATAATAACTACGTCGAAGAAAAAAATCACAAAAGTATGCAAAGTATTGAAATTTTTCTCCATATAGTAGCAGATAGTTTACCTGAATCACGTACGTTTAAACAAATTTCCCTGTATAACGAGAAAACATCAAATGTATATTCTACAATTATAGTCGATATTATTTTTCGTCCCCTAAAGGAATTATTGCTTATTTTAAATTATTGTAATATATTTATTGCGCATACCGAAGTGCAAGTAATAAGACCGTTATAATAAGTACGGTAATAAACGATTGATTATTATAGATGTTGTTGTGGATATTCTTATACTCATCACTGCAGAGTTGGTATAGATGTGCAAAGTTACACCGCTAGCAATACCAAAGAAAAGGACCGGGAGCAATGGTCCCCCGCAAAAAATACGCGACCACTTCCAACCGATGCGTACGGTACAATTGAGTTTCAAGGTGGTCCACATCCGACAAAAGCTCAGGTAAAAAGAAATTGACGAGGAATTACTGCTACAAATTACGAATTACTGCTCCTTACATTAATGATATAATTATTTTACTTACAGTACGTGAGGCTTGCTTACGATACAAGACCAGAACCAATAGTACAATTGCTGTGCAGAGAATGGAACCTGGGATTACCTAAACTGCTAATAACTGTTCATGGGGGTCGTTCTAACTTTGAACTTCAACCTGCGCTGAAGAAAGTACTGCGGAAGGGTTTGTTAAAGGCAGCGAAGACAACGGGAGCATGGATATTTACCGGTGGTACCAACACAGGTGGGTTTAACTCGATTCATATAATCGATCGTATTTTAATAATGTATATCATTTTATAGGTGTCACAAGACAGGTGGGAGATGCACTGTTACTAGAAAGGTCACAAAGGCAAGGTCGAGTTGTAAGCATCGGCATAGCGCCATGGGGAATTTTAGACAAAAGCCATGAACTAGTAGGTCGTGGCGGTGAAGTACCTTACGAGTATCTTTCGTCTCCATGGTGAGAGGACCAATTTCCCACTTCTCTTAATTAACACCCGCACATAACCACTGATCAATTCACGATAATTATTCAGGTCTAAATACGCTGTTCTAAACAATCGCCATGCATATTTTTTATTGGTGGACAACGGTACTGGTGGTCGATATGGCGCGGAGATCGTGTTGCGTAGGAGATTGGAAAAATACATTTCTAACTTAAAATTACAACCATGTAAATTCCATTCAATATTGTGTATTCAACGATATCGATTAATCTATTAACGGCGTTTCCGATAACTGACATGAAACATCCATTACAGATACACACAGCAGTATCCCAGTCGTGGCTCTAGTAATTGAAGGAGGCACAAATACGATTCGATCGGTTTTAGAATATGTTACAGATGTTCCCCCAGTTCCTGTAGTAGTTTGCGATGGATCTGGCCGTGCGGCTGATCTCATCGCCTTCATGCATAGGTAACTACCCCGTGTCTAATCAGCTGTTCACCATTGTTTATGATAGAACTGCGCACCAATGCTAAATAATGACGAAACAAATATTCAGGTACGCGTCTGAAGGAGACGGAGAAAACGGAGAAAATGAGGGACCATTGGAGGGTATGAGGGAACATCTTTTAGATACCATCAAACGCACTTTCAAAGTATCCGTCGAACAGGCATCTCAATTGTACTCCGAACTATTGCAGTGTACACGAAACAAAAACTTGGCAAGTATCCCGTAATATACACAACGGAGTCGCAGGACGCAAGAATGTTAAAGGAAGGGAAAATAATTATGCAAAAATTTGCACGAACTCTTCACAGATAACAGTATTCAGGATAAGTCAAGAGCGGCCACAAGAGCTGGACCAGACGATCCTAACAGCTCTGTTCAAGTCTAAGCAATTATCGCAAGCTGAACAGCTGTCCCTGTCCCTGATCTGGAATAGGGTGGACATTGCTCGAAGCGAAATATTCGTCTACGGGCAGAATTGGCCACCAGGAGCTTTGGAACAAGCAATGATGCAAGCTTTGCAGCACGATAGAATCGACTTCGTGAAACTTCTCTTAGAAAATGGCGTTTCTATGCGCAAGTTCTTGTCCATACCTCGTCTCGAAGAATTATACAATACCGTAAGATAAGACTTCACCTTTCTATTCTATACACAGGGTGTTCCTCGGCCAGTTGGAAAAGTTTTTTCAAGGGAATAGAACTCTGAATAGAAAAAGTAGACTCCCCAAGAAAATCTGTAGAAATCTTTTCCACCCTTTCTCTTGAAACATTCTGTACAAAGATAAGGAGAGTACAGCGTATCTATTTCTCTTATTTGTATCGACTATCTAGAAAGAAGGCCCGTCGAACACGCTGGGATATATTCTTCGGGACGTCCGACCAAATATTCCACGGGGTTACATGTACACCTTGCACGACATAGGCCTGGTGATAAATAAATTAATGGGAGGCGCGTATCGGTCGCAGTACACCCGCAGAAGATTCCGTGTGATCTATACCAAAGTGATGAAGAGATCCGGCGCACACGCTCAACACTTGCATCGAAATAGTTGCGCGATGGGCAGCAATACTCGTTACTACTCTGGATCCGGCAGCAAACAGGATAGTTTGACCATGAGCTTGCTCGCCGAAACTTTGCCGGCCAATCGAGACACCCCGCTTTTCGATTATCCGTTTAACGAGCTGCTAATTTGGGCTGTATTAACGAAACGCCAGCAAATGGCCCTGCTAATGTGGCAACACGGAGAGGAGGCCTTGGCAAAAGCACTCGTCGCCCTGAAATTGTACAAAGCTATGGCACACGAGGCTGCCGAGGACGATCTCGAGACGGAGGTGTACGATGAGTTGCGGAGTTACGGAAAGGAGTTCGAAAATATTGGTATTGATATATTTGGTCGAAGCAATATAGTTCTTCAGCATTATTATATATAAATGCGATGCTTCATAATGATAGATTTTTATAATTATACTTTATTAGTATCAATTGTTTCCCCACAGCTCTGGAACTGTTAGACTTTTGTTATCGTCAGGACGACGATCAGACGCAACAATTGCTCACTTCCGAACTACAAAACTGGTCTGGACAGACATGTCTCTCGTTAGCAGTTACTGCTAATCATCGACCACTTTTGGCACATCCTTGCAGTCAAATTATTTTAGCGGATTTATGGATGGGCGGTCTCCGCACGAGGAAAAATACAAATTTAAAGGTAAACGAACAGGTCGTTTCTATTGGCAGGGCATTTGTTTTGTTACGTTTGCATTATTGTGGTCATTTGTTTCCTAGGTTGTACTCGGATTGGCTTGCCCATTTTATATAACACGTTTGGAATTCAAAAGTCGCGAAGAATTGCAGCTGATGCCGCAAACGCAGGAGGAACATCTGATTGCTCTGGAAGATGAAAAGGAGGACAGTGATTCGGAGCATGGTGTACCGACAGGTCCAGACGTCGAGGTAATAATTCGTTTGTCTTATTAATAATACGGTTGAAAGCACCGACGACTTATTAATTATCGATATATCTTATAAATAATTATGAGATTCTCAGTGTTGACTAACTTTTTTGTTCCGTGCGAATCAAAAAGCTTAGGAGCAAAGGAAATCGTTGGAAAGATGTAGAAGATTGGCATTAATTATTACAGCCTATCATTGCATTTATAAGAATTCATTATTACACGTATCACGCTGCAATTATTATTTTATTTTCGAACATAGTGGCGATCACCGCTTTCTTATTTTGAAGAACGTTTTCAAAATTTCACCCGTTCATTATACAAGTTGTTCGAAATTTTGCGTCACTTCTTAATAAAATGTTCTCACAATAATAAACTGGAAACAAATGCAACTGCTTTCCACAGCTAGAATAGTGTGTTAGCGTGTTTCACTTGCAGATATAATTTTCAGTAACACGATTGGTACATCTGGTTGCTGGTTTTGAACAGTTTCGAACAGTTTCGAACAGTTCCATAAAAACGTATACGCATGTAGGTTCTACTATTAGAAAACAATGCAATATTATATCAAGCATCTACGCATCTGTGTTAAATTTTGTTGACATGCATAAAATTCGAAAGAATTATCTAGCAAAATTCTTACATATATATTTTTTTTTCTTTTTTAAATGTGTACAAGGAACATAATTTATCTTGCATAATTTTATTCTATGTTTGCCGTATTAATACGTACTACAGTTTAAGTATATCGTTTGAAAGAACACTGTATGTTTAGAGTAACTGGTCAGTATTACCACGGTATAGTGTATCGATCGCTCTTAGAGGTATTGAAATGTTTTTGTCACTCATAGACTATGTGGGTATGCGTATGAATTGTTTTTTAGAAACGTCAGCGCAGGAGCCTGAGCGTACGCAACAAATCCAGCAGCCAACAAGGCGCTAAGGTATATCTATAATGGCCTGAAATGCAATGATTCTATGAGCAATAAGTTCACACTTTCCGGTGCACTTTTCAACTATCTTTCTTATGTTATTAGTTATCATCAAGGAAAACTTCTATATATTCAATTTCGGAATCCGTACCGGTGAGGATGATAACTAACGTTTCTATTGTAAACGAGTCGTGCTGTATTATCGTAAATCCTGTTTTTAAAAAAAAATCATCCGTTTCGATGTCGAATGTGAAAAGAAAAGAAAAATGGAAAAAGTGCCGCTAAAATATCGGTATTCTTTCTCATAAAAAAAAAATTGTAAATAACGCAAGCTAATGCATTCATTAGCGTTTTTTTTAAACGTCTACACGGTATACCGATGTTTTTTATATAGCGGTGAAACAAAATCTCTGACCATTACCAGTCGTATGTTTTTAATAATCTGTTTCTCAATCATTTTGTATGTAATATCTTTGAATATCGTACTACCTTGTACTCCAAACGATTCAAGAGATTCTTTTGCTGTCCAGAGATACAGAAACGAAAGATTGTTCGATGATGTTACTTTGAACTTGCCCTGCATCACATTACACGATTGCGCTATTTATACTTTACACAAACATTATTTTCAACACCGACTGCACAACGTTTATTTTATTGTTCTCTACTCTTTTATTCGGATTTTCGTTGAATTGCCGAAATTGAATGAATTCGTTTACTCGAAATAAGTATTAAAAAAAGTACTTCTTAATCTCTTTTCTTTCTCTTTGAATCAAACGATTTGTATATCGAATTCGATTCTATTATTATTCCGGATTACTGGAGAACATTATCAAGTGTTATAGACGTTTCTTAATATGCCTATATCAATTTCTTCTTTTTTGGAAGAAATAATTAATTGTGGAAAGAATTGTAAATAATTGCACGATAATTCCAAAAATGATATTGCTGAACATAAATTTAAGAGTTCCAGAAATTGACTTAGGCTCATTAAAAAATTGAAACTCCGCTATAGAAGATGAGACTCCCTGTATCAAAATACAAATGAGTACGTTCCCCTTACACGATAGATTGCAAATTCATCCGCTTGTTACATTTCCCGCATAATCCCCACCACATCACAGGGAACAACAGATTATTAACAGCACAACAAAATTTCTGTACGTTTATCTGTCTTTCCCTATCCTCCACAATATTCTAGAGAGCTGCGAAGATGCTTTTTCGTTTTAGAGTTTGCTTCCTACCATGCTTGTGTATCAGTTTCTATCCGAATGATTTCTCTTAATTAATTCGTTAGCAACATCCGTACTGTAAATGGTTTCTGAGAATGACCAATAATTAGTAAAGACGATCTCTGATACGTGTGTCTGATTAAAATTCAAAGATTCCTGTTATCTATGTGTTAATGTCCTTGTACAAAATTATACTGACGCCCCTCTAAACATTTTTCTGTAATTCTCGTATCTTCGTTTAGGCTTTAATCAGCAACGAGCATACTACCACCGTAGTGAAGGAAACAATTGTACAGGAAAATGGTAAAGTACTGACGGATAACTACGACGTTATACACCGTGCATACGGTATCCATTCAGATTTCTACGACATGAAGAACAGCAGGCCGTTGAGGCCGCGAAAGAAATTATACGAATTTTATACGGCCCCGATTACAAAATTCTGGGCGAATGCTGTAAGTTTTATAGAGCAATCACATTCGATATATCGTTATGATTATTAAATTTACTTTACCGCGTTGCAGATAGCGTACATCATTTTTCTGGTCCTCTTCTCTTATTGTATATTGATACACATGGACGATCATCCGTCATTGGCAGAGATTTATGCGATTGCGTACATTTGCACGCTTGGATGCGAGAAAGTACGAGAGATTGCAACATCTGAACCAGCCACACTTTCGCATAAATTCAGCGTGTGGGCATGGAATATGTGGAACCCTTGCGACGCGGCCGCAATTATTTTCTTTCAAATTGGCTTGGCCCTACGATTGAGGCACTCCACCCTGGACGTTGGCCGTGTCATTTATTGCGTGGACTGCATTTATTGGTACTTGAGGATCCTAAATATTCTCGGTGTGAATAAATACTTCGGTAGGTACCAGCATCGAGGCAATTCCGTTCGAGTGTGAGAACAGCCATAGCTAATATTTATTGCTTCGTCCAGGTCCTTTGGTCACCATGATGGGAAAGATGGTGAAAAACATGACGTACTTCGTGGTACTTTTAGTAGTGGTTCTAATGAGTTTCGGGGTAACCAGGCAAGCCATATTGAACCCCAACGCTGAACCCAAATTTAAGATACTTCGTGATGTACGTGTTGAACGAAAATATAGCGGGGCTTCTCGTATCCCGATATTATTTCTGTTGCATTAATTTATCCGACACGATTCTTCGCCTGATGTAAGTTATTATTGCGCAGATATTTCTGGAGCCGTACTTCATGCTGTATGGGGAGGTATACGCGGACAACATAGATCCCGACTGCGGTGACGAGCCAGGAATGATTCCATGCCTACCAGGCCGCTGGATCACACCTGTTGTAATGTCTATTTATCTCTTAATCGCGAATATATTGCTGATAAACCTTTTGATCGCGGTATTCAATAATATTTTCAACGAGGTAAACGCGGTGGCGCACCAAGTATGGATGTTCCAACGTTTTACTGTTGTTATGGAGTACGAACAGAAACCTGTCTTACCTCCTCCGCTCATTGTAGTTTGTCACATATATCTGCTGGTGAAATATTTGCTGCGATATGTGACACAAGGGAAAGCAAATAGCGGGGAAACGTACGACAACGGGCTGAAGTTGTTCTTAGAGGCGGACGACATGGAACGCCTCTACGATTTCGAAGAGGACTGCGTCGAGGGTTACTTCCGTGAGCAAGAGTTGAAGCTGCAGATGTCCACGGAGGAACGTATCAAGGTGACTACAGAGAGGGTGGAGAATATGCATCAGAAGATCGAGGATATTGACAAGAAGGAGAACACCCAAAACGCTTCCCTTCAGGTAATCGTATCGTACTTGTTTCGCCGAGTCTAATAATATTCGCAGCGAGACAGGAGTGCAGGAAAAATGTCTGTGATGTTACAGGCGGTAGAATTCCGTATTCGCAAGCTGGAGGAATTGAATGAGGAAACCTTGGCGCATCTAGGGGTGATCCACAGATTCATGGCCACCCACATCCCTAACATGGAAGGCTTGGGAAGCTTCGACATAGAAGTTCGTCAGCGTAGAGTGTCAGAACGCTCGGAAGTTCTCTCGGAAACAGACTCTCACACACAGTTACCTACCATCGCGATGAAGCGCAAGAGGTTAATACGATCGATGACAGACGGCACGTTCTTGAACGTAGGACCGCCAATGGACGACGACCCACTGAAGCGTTCGGAAACGGTTACGTCTCGCGAGAACTTGAGTAGAAACGAGTCCTCCATAAGCGGGGACGGACACGCTGTTCAGGATGACGGGAAAACGACAACGGATCAAGAGACAGAGGCTAGCAAAGGCGACAGCGAAGGAGGCACTTTGAAGAAAGATTCGCAATCAGACAGCAGAGAGACCAGCAGAGAGGCGAGCGGAGAGGCGAGCGGAGATCCGAGCAGAGATCCGAGCAGAGATCCCAGCAGAGATCCGAGCAGGGATCCGAGCAGAGATCCGAGCAGAGATCCGAGCAGAGATCCGAGCAGGGAGGTGAGCAGAGAAACAAGCGGCGAGACGAGCAGCAAAGAACAAAGTAGACAAACCAGTAGGGACTTAAGTAGAGAAACGAGCAGAGAAGCCAGCAGCGAGGCGCCAGCTTCGGAACCTATCAGACATGACTCCGTGGAACGTCCTGTTAGACAGAACAGTAGGACACGTTCAGAGTCAGACGATGTGATGATACATCCGCGCGGAGTGACCTGGGCAGAACCGGTGTACTCAGCGAGCAGCACGCAAAGATCTCTTTTATTAGCTATGCTGAATGCTGAGTACACCAGCATAACCGACGAGCTGGAGACTTATCGCGGCCTTCTAAGTCCTCCGCGAACACCGCCGCCCATTTCTCCACCTCCGATCAGGGCCAGACACCTATCGGCTATGTCGAATGCCGAGATGGCTTGGCAGATCGAGAACGAACATCTGCGCGACGCCGAAGAGTGTGACTATCAACAGATGGAGGATTTGATTCAAAGGAGATACATCGGGGACGAAGACGAGTGTATGAATGCGCCAGACGAGGCTAGCGGTCCCCCATTCTTTATATCGAATGAACACAGACACCAACTACGAAGATCTACTGCCATCGACGAGGAGTCCCGAAGACCACCGCCAACTATTAGCGTGACCAGAGAGATAGAGCAAACGTTGTCGAGGCCACCGATCCGGGACTCTGAGAACGCGGATCCCAATGATAAGAATCTGAGCACGGTCCCTGCACCAGCGTCGGAGACCATGTGTTGAATATCAACAAATTCACCACCAGGTGGTGATTTATTTACGAGTAGATACAGTTGACTGGCACGAGACTGCGAAAGTATTTAAAGGCTATGTATAATGAAATACGTATTTTCGATTGGTTTTTAACTTTCTGATAGCACGACGAGATCGACTTTCGATTGCTTTTAACGTTGTAACATAGAGGATGAAGGGAAACAATATTTTGAACTGAGAATATTTCAATACTAGCATGAAAATGGTATTTCATTGTAGCGTATGCCTTTAATTAAGGGCACGAATGATGGCTTTTTTATATGCATAATGCAGAGCGATCGCTCGGATTGAGCTGAACGCTCGTTCAGCTCGGAATCAAAGATACGTTCTTACGGAATTTTAGTTGGAATTTTTCATTAACAATTGTCGAACATCTTTCGCCACGATCATGCGAATAGTCTAATTGCTTGTATCTTTAAGTAATTATAATTAGCATCATTGTATATATACACATGAATATGTATATACGAATTTATTGAAATTATTAGGCTTCGCTGATATCCAAATTAATTCGAGTATTCGTATGTTGTATATTATAATTAGCAATTTTTGACGTCACTTGCGATTTGCTTCTTTACATATTTTATATAAAACTTTTAAATTATTTATTAATATACTGAGCGATCGAAGTATTGAATTTTTATGATTCATACTTGAATACTCGATGAATTGCGAGCAATATTATAGTCGTTTGATATACATATTTGCTATAATTTATTAAACAATCAGCTTTTTTAAAGCTTCCAGTAGAATATTAGCCTTACAAATTTCGATAGGTGATTGCAATTACCTTTTCTGCGTATACAATCCAATCAGTAGCCAATATATAGACAGCATTTGTTATTATTGCAAATATGCCAGCAAACAAAATTTAATCAACTGCTTAAAATTCAGAATTAAGTTGCTCACATTGCTGAATGTTTTTTTTAAGGGAGTAGATCATTGTGTGTACATTGGATCATGTCTGTACACAATTAATGCCGTTAATAATATGAATAATTACCGTGTATCAAAGATAATAATATTTATGTGCATAATACAACACAATTAAGACTCGCGGTAATTAAACTAATTTATTCATCGCAATAGGTGGCACGCCATTTCGAATATTCGAATAATTACTTCTTTAAAAAGAAACGAAGAAGCAGCCACATCTAACGATTACATCAATTATATACTTGATCTTTTTAATAACGTTTTAATAACGATCGTCGAATAGAACACACGTCCGTAATTGTACTAAATATTTTATATATGTATCATATATTTCTCCAACCGTTCGAATATTCGAATAACAAATGCGAATTGTCCGCAAAGTTGATTATCGTTGTTAACACGTTGAGTGCCACGCCGGTTTTTGCCTCGCTTTCCGTTTAGGCCACGCGACGCGACGTGCGCGACGGCGCGCCGCGGTCTAACTTAACACTGTGAAACAGCGACGCCTGAACGAAAAGTTGAATGTCAGTCACCGATGACTGACGCGGCCTGAACGGAAAGTTTAGTGTCAGTCACCGATGCCTGACGTGGCACTCAACGTGTTAATCAAGTTTCACTCGGAGGTACGATTCGATGCAAGATTGATACGTGCCTATTTAAAATGTTACGAAACTTCAATGGAACGTCTATTATCAGCTTTTTTTTATACAGAGACTTGCGTTCTCGTCATTTCTGTATACCGCGTTTAATGCACTGTACATGCGTTACTCAAGTTCCTTCCAGTTCTTCTATGCGCACACTCGCACACACAATCCGTTTATTAATTGTGTACCACGAACAACGTAAAAACGTTGCTAAAAAAATGTTAATCCCTTCTCGCTCACTGCCCCATTCAATGTGGCTGTATTATTTTAGTTTCTTTGATACTTTCGTAGACTCGAAAGACATACAAGAGATTTATACATAGGATATCTTGAAGGAAAAAAACAAAAATATCGTATGAAATAATTACGAACGCCGAAAATTATTTATAAAATACAATTAGAGTTCGCATGGTTCATTGTGCGAACGAAAGATCATTGCGTATACATTTGTTCGCAGTGCTATTTAACGAGTTACTTCATTCGACTCTTACTCAGAGGCAAACCCGTGTATATATACATATATCTAAACATATTTATGAAACGATGGAATCAAAGAACTTTCAACAACGACGAAGTATAAATATCGATAATAGTTTCACCTAGTTCCGGCGAGTGTAGTACAATTTCCGTTTTCCAGAAGGCAATTTATATTTTTCCAACGAAATTTATTTTAGAACGCGGCTAGAATTTAAACGAATATCAACTAAAATATTATCTGTCGCAAATATATCAAGAAGGTAAAGAAATACAAAATATTCGATACCGATTTGTGTTCAGCGATTCGTTCGAAAACAATTAGGTGAAACTCGTTTAGCGAAATTCATCAGGAAACACACGTAATATAAATGTATCGGTGCTGATGGAAATTCTTTTTTGTAAAGAATACGTAATATCTTTATCGTTGTCGTATTCGCAAGCCGAAATGAAAGTGTTAAAAAAAAGGTATACACCGGAGGGATGCAAACCGGCGTGTGCTTAATGAAATGTTAGGTACTTATAGTTAATACAAAAGGTGCATAAATAGTCGCAAACTTAAATGAAAGGACCGTTTCGGTACCGACGACGAGGCTCACTTTCAGTGGGAATACTTAAATAATTGAATAATTTCCCGACGATTACGTGTAATTGTAACACACAGCTTTATTACCTATGTACATATTTAGACACGTGCGAATAACGTTTGCATTCGAGCAGAAATCAAGCCTTTATCGTATAAAAATTCTAAGAAAATCGTAACTCGCTATTAGCATGGCGAGGTGGTGAGCGTTAATTAATTAGGAAATATTTTGTTCGTTATCGCCCGCGGCATAATTTACGTACCTTTCGAGAGGTGTTGCTCTCGGGATTGTTTTGCTATAAGAAAAAAAGCTCTAATCCAGGAGACTTAAATGAGAGTTTAACGCGGATAGTATCGATTGCAGACGAAGGAAAGAAGAAGAACCGATTCGCACGCGTCTATATCATCGTTACTGCCGAAATGTTTGTATGAATTTTTCTCAATGTACATTTAGGGCCTTATCATCACGCACCACCCGCTGCGTCGAACACGGAATTTACGGACCACTTGAAACCACGACAAAACGAGGAATAAACGAAGCGAATCATATCACGCGGATAATTACGTTCTCCGGAACTAGAGCCAACCCGTGTTAGTACCTACGGTATATGCAATTAATTAAAATAAAGCAGGACGCGTTCGATATTTATCGTCTAAAGTAAATATAGAGGAGTAGAAGAGCCAGGAAAAACGAAACGATAAATAAACGAATATGCCTAATTGTATAAAAACTGTGTACAGTTGTAGTGAGAATTTTAAGACGAGAACACAGCGAGTGAGTTTAACAAGACTGCGTCGCAGAAAAGAAGGGTTGCTTATATTACTCTAGATTCTAGAGTCTAGAACCATGGCACAAGTCGATGCAGTGTCTTATATCGAGAAGCAGTCGTTCTGCGGCCGAAGTGAAACAGTACAACCCGGCAGAATGATAGAGAAAATTGAGTATAGTCTGAGATTGAAAGTTTAGCTTCTATAACAATGATTTGCACCCGATAGTTATTCCACGCTCTCTGTCGGTACAATTGTTGTCACTGTTGCACGTCCTTGATTTATTACTGCGACGGTCCACTTGTAGATAAATCGAACGAAATGAATTGCTCCGCATTGCCCAACGACTAGAAATTATATCGCGTAAAGTATATTAAATTTAAAAAAAGGAAGAAAAAGAGACGATGAGAACAAAAACGAAAAGGTGCTATCATTCGAAATGAGCCTTACACGAGACGATCGATAATTGGAATTATCAAGCAACGAACACGCTTGCGTTTTGTCGTCGATGAACATAATTAATTGTACGCGAACCCGTAAGATAAGTTTTGTTGTAGACTTAATCGTTCAATGAATACCGATTCGTTTGGAAAGCTTTCGAAGACAGATCTTCCCTTCCATTACAGAGACTGTGCCCGCGATGTTGACGTTAATCCCTTTTACGCATGTAATCGTTTCTCGGCAGTTTTAAGAATTTTACCAATAAGATAACGATCGACGAGTCGGTTGAATGATAATGATGTTACGATGAGATCGATACCTAGAGAACGGCAGCGTATTAGAATCGAACGTTCAGCAATGAATGCGTAGACTCTTTTTTAAGATATCACGAAGAATCAACAGAAGCGAATAATGTACATGAAATGGAAATAAGAGACGCGTTAGTTTTGCGTGCGGTTACCAAATACGCGCCCAAAGAATTCGCTGCATTTTCCTCCTCGATGAAATACACATGTCGAACGAATGGTTACCCAGCATCGAAATCACCGTCGTATAGTTTTTAACGATCGTTAGATTGTACCTGTATTCGTGAACGGTACAAAATCAAGTTTGCTCAACGTATACATCGTGCATCGTATTATTGCCGGACATGCGCAAACATTTCTTGCACCTGTGCACAATATTATTTTTCGTTGGCTTCCTAAGTAAATAGTACGCAAAGATTAACGTTGAAAACAAGTCCGCCGAAATCAAGTGATTGATATACATAGAATACACATTATGCGATGATTGTGAGAAAGAAAAACACCATGTAATATCTTATTGTCACGGTGTTTCATCTCCGTATGCATTGCTCAAAACAATTATGGATCCCTTACAGAAATTCATTGCATCGACAAAGAAACGTAAGGATAGATTTTAATATTACACCTTGCAAAACCGTACCAATCAAACGATAAACTTAATCAAAATGTTACACGTATCGAAAACATATAGAGATATTTTACTATTCACATCTAGACGCAAACTATTTTTCACGTCGGAGAGAATTTACTTAAACCCTAGTCAATTATTAACCCGACCTACTAATTGTTTTGAGCCTTGTATTATACACTATCACTTAATTTACGAAACGTTCTCCCTCGTGGCTATTGCGAGGACAAAAACTGTTCCCTGCGTCACGATCGATATAGTGTATCGTACGTGTAATACAATAATTGTTCAACATAGACAGTGCACAGATTTTATGCGAGAAAGATTAAGGAATCGCTGTATCGGGAACACGGATCTCGCGGCGAAAAGTTTTAGGTAAAGAGTAAATTTATAAGATAATTCACATCATTTAACAATGTTCCTCCGCTTCGTTACCTTATATAATAATAATAAGAAGAAGAAGAATTATAACGACGACCCCCTACAAGTATGTACAAATAGGACAAAATAACAAAAGCACGTAAGCTCAAGTGACACGAAGTTACAGATTATAATTTTTCAAAAGACGTAACATATTACAACACGGTACCGACTATACATATTAACTTTCTTCCGCCTCTAATCCTCGAGAAGCGCAAACGAACTTACTCATTGGAATGTTCAGCAAAGCGAAACAATAATCAGACAATAAAGAACAGTTCTAAAAAACAAACAAACGTCTGCAAAGGGAAACGCCGTGTTGCAAAAACATCAAAGATTTTCATCATCGTTCAACAGTGGAAATAAAAGGAAACGTGCAAATGTGCTGAGGCCCCTAATTATTGTCATGATTAATCGTAGTCGACAAGGATTCAAATCACGAGCACAACAAAGTGTTTGTTAGACTGTCCGACGTGTATATACGGTCTTTATCTATGTATATTGTAAATACACTCGTTTTTCCACTCACACGCTGACTATTGTGTACCGATGAACAGCTAATGAATAAAATGATCTCTTGGATTATTCGTTCTTCCATGGCAAAGCTGAGCGCTAGTATTTTTTATTATTATTTGCAAGATCTTTCGATCAGATGATACTTGACAAAGAAAAAATGTTGAACGATTGCAATTGATCTTGTGCATTTGTTAAAGATTCAGTGATTCCTTGGCGAACAGAAATATTTAATTGACAACGTTTTGTATTTGGAAAATAAGTGAAGTAGGATTTTTTTTAACATTTTGATTTCTTCCAAAGAACGTTGATTAAAATATCGATTACGAATATCGTTTTATACTATTTCTTCTGATTCAATGTGAATAATTTGTAATTTAAACAAGCAAACATGTTCACCTTTTGTGCTCAGCTATATAAGTATTAAATTTTTGCACAGAACATGCAGGGGACAATTGCGATCGTTCGACATCGTTGTAACATTTTTGATTGCTTATCAGGAAGCGTTCTGATTGACTATATATCATTGTATTGTCAATTACATTTTACAAGGGTCTTTGTAGCAATTTTTATGTCCCACGTGATTCAATCTATTCCGTCTTTTTACACATCCAGCACGCTTATTACAGTGTATGTATGTATGTATACCGTCGACGATTTTCAACACTGGTTAATCTAAAAATGACACCGTATCGATAGGCTGATTTGCTTACTCGCGATGTATTGCTGTAAATTCGAGTCCTAGTCTGTATCGACTGGAATGATACAAATAAAAGCAATCGATTGTAATACGAGGAATAATAATGAATAAATAAATATATATATACCATTGTAGTTTCGATATCAAAGCGAATTGATGAGAAAATAAATAATCGATCTCCACGTCTATTCAATTACGCCATTCACCTGCTCCGATGCTAAATCGAGACTTAACTAAACTTAACTAAATTTACCCGTACTGCAAAGTGACATTTTTACCACTACCTTTCAGGCCGGAAATTTTCGGTTCTTTCTATTTTCAATTATGGACAACTATTTAATAACAACAAAAATTGGAAGCTACAAACAATGAAATGTCTAATGTGGAGCGAAGCTGCTGGAAAAACTACTCGACCGTACTCTTCGGTACGATACGAAAGCCTACTTTTTAGAACTTTCCATATTTCAATTAATGACTTAATTAAATAAATATATTCGACGCTTACGAGCGTTTCTCTTTTATGGGGCAATTTTGCAAAATTCCAGCTGGCAGAATTAGAAACGGAAGAAACATTGTCTGAATTTTATGGACGAGGGAACTACAGACTGCCCGCGAAACACGCAAATTAGGGTCACGTCAAATCGCTTTGGGGAAAAGATAAAAGGATCGCTTTCATCGATTCTACCGTCTTCACTTTCACAGTTAGAGGCAAAAGTATTACTCTCGGATCGGTTGCAGCAGCAGTAATGCAGGATGGCTCGATATTAGATGGAAGGAGCTAATCAGGGAGTGGAGAATTTCAGTAGCAGTGGAAAACTCACTGGAAACGATTTGCTCGGCTTTCCTTTTAACGCGAGTAGAAAACGAAAGAAGGAAACCTTCTTTGCACGTTTCCCCTCTTGTTTCGAGTAAGATTTACATCCTCGAATCATTTCGCATCGTTTGCAGTTCAATCATGCTGCTCAATCTAGCTGGGTGGTATTGAGAGAATGATCTCGCGAAAAAGCAAACCGATGAAACGTGAAAATAATTATGTCTCGGCGACGCGCTGCATTCCTCCTCGCTTTCCTTGCATTGGAAATGGCCTCGATAAGTGCAAGTGTACAGGCTATTTCAAAGATAATTTCCATCTTCGCAGCTTCGCAGCTTCAGTACGTTCGACCGAAGCAAGAAAAATTCAAGATTTACGTTAAATGAAAACAATTAGATACCTTTTATAGAAACTGTATACTTATCTAAACAGATGACATGCTTGGAAATTCGCTGCGTCAATTCTGAAACAGTTTGTAGATGTACATATTGCTTAGCATCACTGGCATTCTCAATGCGCCAGTGAAATTAACAACCTGTATATATGAATCTATGTTTTACCATCAAGAATCTGTTGCTCACCTGCTCGCTCGAATAAGGAACGATTAATGCTTGCCTGCAATCAGAAGCTCCCTCGATGTCACGACGATTACTAAATTATGAACAAAATCGTTCGTAGCGGATTACATCTGGTTGCAGGATGAATGGACGCCCAGTAACATACAATAACTGCCAACTGAATTCTGGGTCAGTCATGAATTCCATCTAAATTCGATTCCATTTTTTGTCTCCCCTAAAGTGAGAGTGCTCGAGACGTCAGACCACAGTCGAAGAAAAAAAACAAAATTATCTCTGCCCCATATAACTGATTCGACTGTAATAACGTGGAGCCGGGTTAAAAAATGAAGGAAAAAAATCCTCGACCACGGTTTCGTTCTGTGATCGTTTACAAAAACATCACGGGCGTACGTGAATCATAATCGTAGCGTTCGGCCAAATGAACGTTTCTAATTGGCATGAAAATAAGCAAAGAAGCCGGGTACGCGTATACACTTTGTCCGGAGAGGTAACTTTCGTTAGTGAGAGCGATATTCGTCTGTTTAAGAGCTGCCAGTTTCCATTCGTTCCTCGTGGTCGCAAGTGTATTCATTCCCCCTTCCTCGATGGCGATCGTCGGCGATCACTTTCTTCGAGGGTTCCTTCGAAGGATTTACTCGTTCTAGCGTTCGATCCGGCGCGAGGATTACTCGTTCTCCACTCTATGTCTCGTGCAACGTATCAGACACTCCTTCGTTCGATTGATTGCTCGAAAATGTGCGCGTCCACCGCGTGTACTCCATGCGTGATCTGAAAATTCAAGGAAACGAATCGAAAGTTCGATAGTAGAGGATTGCGGCCCGCGTCGGTGAACGTTGAATCGACGGAACATGAAGGGCGAGAAATAAGGGAAGTGAAAACGGGGTTGTGATCCAGGATAGCCGTGTGCATGGTGCGCCTTCCTTGATGGAAATGAATCGTCCCGCTGCACTGGCGGTTCTTCTTTTCTTAATTGCGGAGATCGACTGCGCGCTCCTCAGGGTTGAGCAAGAGGATCATTCCTGTAAGTAAATCGGGCATTAATCGATTTGTTTACGTTAACATCTGTCGCGAGCGACGAAAAATGTCCACCAAACTCGTGCATTGTCGCCGGTGAATTTTGAAACATCCAAGCTGGAATAAGAAATGGCAATCCAAATTATCGCTTTCCTTGATTGCTCAAAGCTATCCCATTTCTTCTATGTTCCTTTTTCTCTGCTTCTCGTCTGATTCGGATGATTAATTATCAATTAAATTAGCAAGTTCCAATTTTCTGCCACTCAAACGTTCTGAAGAAAAAGAAAAACAAGGAAATAGTATCGTGCAATATTGGGCTTGCATTAAATTCGTATCGGTTGACTATCCACGAAAGTCAACTAGGTGGGAAACTTGAGTTTTTCAATAACAGCGTGCGGGTGTCCAGCAGCGTCGCACAGGGAAGCTCGGACGATTTTATTGGGGAACAACGCCACTTCATCTTCCGTGGTAAATCGGCAAGATATAGGAACCACGACCGGTCGAATCTTCAACGGGAAACCGAGCAAGAGAGGATCCTGGCCCTGGCAGGTGTCCCTACAACTTCTCCACCCGAAGTTGGGATTTATTGGCCACTGGTGCGGCGGTGTTCTTATTGAACCCACTTGGGTCGTCACAGCGGCCCACTGCGTCCACAAGTGAGTTTCACTTTTTATGGGATCTGTGCTGGCTAGTACGTATTGAGTTCAATGGAAATGTCTAACATAGCAATGCGCGGGGTCGCCTGGAAACGTGTGTACGGATTGGAACGAATTCTTCGTCGTGAAAATTCAGTAGAATAATGAAATTAAAGGATCGCTAGATTTTCGAATAAATCGTTCGAGGACGCTTTTGAATTTAAATTAAATCATTCTTCGTTTCAAGTATTTGAAGTATCGCGCATCCTCCAGTTTATGGATCATTCGGTTATTCTTCTGACAGACCCTCGAAATATTTGATTATTCCGCTGACAGTTGAATAGAGTGGTGCAATAATTAATTGCAGCGAGCTTTTCAACTTGCCAATCGGCGCACTATGGACCGTAGTCGTCGGGGAATGGGAATTAGACTCCGGTGGACGTGGCTCAGCAAGGCTACCTGTTGAACGAGTGATTCTGCACGAGAGATTCAACAATTACGTCCACGACATTGGTACATAAATAATTGAAAAGAAACAGAAGCATTCGAAACAGAGTAAAGTATTGCTTCAGACACCTGAAACGTACTAATACCAATTTCGATAATGCATGTTCAATTAGAATGAATCTTTGATGACTCAATGCTACCGATTCATTCCTTCAGTGATCGCAGTCATTTTTCATGAGCAAAATACTTTTCAGCCCTGATGAAATTGGCCAGGCCTGCTCCTTTGTCGAAGGTGGTGCGAACGATCTGTTTGCCGGAACCGGAAGAGGAGCTTGCAAAGGGGCAGTGCGTCGCTTCCGGTTGGGGTCGATACGGCCCGACCCAATCACTTTCTGCCGCACTTTTGGAGGCCTCGGTGCCGCTGCTCGATTCGGAGAAATGCACTCAAGCTTACGGGAAGTCAGTGCCGATTCGAAGCGGTCATCTCTGTGCTGGTCACACTGATGGCTCGTCCGGGAGCTGCGTGGTAGGGTCAAATTTTGTTGCAACAATTAAATCCGATTAAATCGCACAGGTTCATTCTACCTGCGTCGTTGAGAACTATTCTCTGCGGCGGATTTCGTTACCGAAGGTTTAAACTTACTGCTTCTATGGTTTTACAATGCGATTGTACGAAATGTCCATTGATTACCATCGGCATCCACTCAGCCAGATTAGAGTCTTTGCGTTTCCTTGACAATCCAATCCGACCTGCTCTCTATCCGGCTGCTATATACTCGTAAAATTGATATTGATCCCATGGGATTAGCATTGAAATCTCTCCGCACTTGTCACACTACGATCCATTACAAGTAATACGTAATTGGGCGTCGTGGTTGTACTGGATTTTGCCTAGAAAAATATGAAAATTAGAATTCGCGTTAAATTGCGTAAACGATATCTTGGGTCGTTAATAAATATTGTAATTTTTCCAGGGTGATTCTGGTGGTCCATTGCAGTGTCGTCGGGCGGACGGAGTGTGGCAGCTGGTGGGTGTCACTTCTTTCGGATCAGGATGCGCCAGGCCAGGATTTCCAGACGTCTACACCAGAATACAGTATTACGTGAAGTGGATAAGGAACACCATGCACAACGACGACGACGACACGCAATTTTTATAATCCCAATCTTGACTGGCGTAATGTAGATAGTACTTGTGTAAATATTGCTAAGTTAACAAATTTAATTGCACTGATCAATTACAAGACCACGTTGTTCATTCAAAAACAAACCGTCCACTAGCACCTAATTGCAATTATTCGAACGATTCGCAAGTGGTTTCTTTCCCACTGAAATTATCCTGCAATCGGGACGATTTGGATGAAAAATTGTACATTATCGCGAATCGTCCACTGATTCGGAACAATCGCAGGAATACATATAGAAATCTCGCGTGGGGTGTAACAAAAAGCCAGAAAGCCTCGATTTCCAAGAGGAAATAAAGCGGATTCGGTGTAGACACCCGTGGTTTTATGGAAAATACAAAACCACCCGCTGCGCCGCGGAGTTCTGAAGAAAAGCCATTCGCCAGGGGCTAAAGTATCCACCTATGCATACCTAGGGGGAAACGATACCAATGCTTGCGTCCACGGAATACGAACATCTGCATTTATATGACTCTCATGGTGGAAGGAAGGCGAAGTTGCTTCACTCTTTCCCCTCGTCGTAGATTCGATGTTACGCAACCTTGCGATTGTGCGTACGACAAGCGAAGCGATTGCGTTTCCTCTATATCCACCTATCCCACTTTCCCCACCCGCCTCCTCCAGTCGATGAAATTAGAAGTATCGATCTACCAGGACGCGTACATTGCGGTAACGAAGAGAGGCAGAGCACACAAATTATGCCGAGGCGCATCCATTAATTAGCTTAATACCGGCCACTTAGCATACGAAAGCATCCTCTGATCAAGTTTCGTTCGCGTGCCTGTCTGTTCAGTTTCTCTTGATTATTGTTAGACCTGCTCTCCGATATTTACTCGTGAAATTGCTCGTAGTGGAATACTTTTATGCTCTTCTTCTGGCGAGACGTGGAACGGTGATGCCATTTCTCGAAAAGCTGGGGAAAATTCAATTTTTGAAGTATATAGCAGTTTTTTTTCGTATAGCAGATTTGTTGTATATATATTAATGCATCGAATGCCGCTTGAATTTTTCAAATATATTGATTGGTTACTGAGATACAGGCTGTGAAACTCGACGAAACTTCTTGCTCCTTCGTGTCTTGAAAATCGGAGCTTATTTAATGCGTCAGGGAAAGTTTATCTTAAAAAAATTGATATGTGAAACATTTTACCATTAAAGTAGGTGTTATAAACATAAATTCGCCCCAGAAATAAAGTAAAATATCTTTGAATTTGTCCTTGTAATTCCGTTCTCAATATATCATAAATTTTAGCCATATCTTAATGAACCGGAAGGAAAATAAACATGCTATTCACCGAAATTCACGATGGGACAAGTTTCTTGATATAAAGTAACATGTCAGCTATGATATCCAGCTGAGAAACTTTGCCCCTTTGTGCCCCTTTTTAAGATATTTAAATTTAAAGTATCAAGCAGGGGTATTTAGGGTCTGCCCCACTAGAGCGTAGTGGCGATATCTCGTGCAAAAGTTTGAATATAGAAAATTGAATATGAGATAAAAAAATATATCGAAAACATTAATACAATAATAATAAATAAGTAAATAAATAATAATAAATAATAATTAATCATAATAATGATGGGTTCAAGATTATAGACGACTAACAACCCCAAAAACACAAGAATATCCATTTTTATGAAAATCGTGCGAAATTACGAATGTTGGCCAGCTTTTTCAGAAATGGCACCACTGTGCGTGGTGTTGTAGGTGCAGGAACTTGAGTGGTGTACCTGGAATTTAATTTCGTATGTAAGAACAGTACGAAAGCAACACAGGTGGGCCGCGAATTATTAATAATAAATGTTGAATAAATATTTCAATGAGAATATCTGCACCGACGTTGCAAGCAGGGTAATGTTTGCGAGGCAAGAAGCTACACGTGGCAAACTTGTCCATTAGCGCAGCGAGAAACGGTAAACTTTAACGAACAAGTCCTACGAAGACTGACTATATCGATCTTTCTTATAGGCAGACGGTATCTTTAGGCGAATAATTTTATATCGAATTACAAAGTGTAGTTACGAAGGGTTGAGACATCTTCGTCGTATATTTCGGCGAATAATGCAGGCAAGCTGAATGGGTGTAGTTTATCTAATCCATTAGATTTCGTGTGCTCGTCACGCTGGCATTAATTAGCAGCTTACAAATTACATTAGCCGCCTAATTGTATAATATGATCGCGCAGCTGTCGTCGTCGTTACGCGTGCCCCTGCACAAAAGCGTTCATGGTATTTAATTAAATCGGAAATTTTCATAATACGAATTTCTCTATCTCGCTCCTACCATTCTCCCAATACATTGTCTCTATTTATCCAGATCGTTGTAACGCGTATTGCCGACGGGGTGAAACATTCCAGTCGACCTTGTGTGCCGTACGAAACGCAACTTCATTACCGTCGAATTGTTCTTTTTCACGTTAATTAACTACGCCCGCTACATTAGTTGATTAAGCCCGGCTTAATCTCCGGGGAAGCGGCGAAGGTGTGTCATGTAATATTAAGAACGACTCGTCGTTAAATAGCGTTTCCATTCTGTCACGTCGCACGACACCTGAAAGTAAAATTGAAATCGAGTCAAAATCCAATACAGAATGAAGAGAAGGAAACAGATATTGCACAGTGAATGGAATAATAAACTTTTTCTTCGTATAATAAATACTTCAATCTTTCATTCGGCTATTTTATATTGCAACTCGTGGGTGCATAGTTGCTGCCTACTGGACACGCCTATATAAATTCCTTTGCGAAGGTGGATAGGATCACCGGATCGATTTGCTCGACCCTTCCGCCGCTTCTGGATAGAGACCAGCACGTGCTTACATAGAGGAGCATGCACACGTGCACGCGTATGCATGCGTGCATACGCGTAAAACGAAGGGTGGTTCGGTTAAGAAGGGTTGCTCGCACACACTTTGCTTCCCAGCGCAATCATTTAACCCTCTGTGGCCTGAATTATGTTGCCGTTATTTTGCATCGTAGCTTTTATTCTAGTTGCTTGGCGAGGTAATCAAACGAGGCATATTTCACCTATAAATACTTTAATACACGCGGTGCTACATAGTACCACCGAGGCTTCATCTACTGTCCTCGTCCATTAGTTATAGACTTCGATTCAAGACGAAATTCACCTTTAAGCGTTAACCAACGGTCTCAGTGTATCCTCACTGGTCTTCGATAATAAAATGAACTTCGCACCGGCGCGACGTGACTAAATGGATAATTAAGTTACTAATACCCATCCCACCCCTAAGCCCCGCGTAACTTAGACCTGGCGTACGCTTAAGATGTTAATTGAAGCTTCAGTCCACGTCGCTCGAACCCGAAACAAATATAACTCAACCGTAAGTACCCCCGAGTAACTGAGCCCGATCAAATATAATCCCCGTCCCGAATAATAATTCCGATCGCCCCGGTCCATTGAAAATGCCATCGAGCAACGCACGATCGTCCAAAAATCAAATAAAAGCGGCCCGCCATCTAAATTTCATTCACCCCCTGACTCGCTATCAACCGTTCGACCTCGGCAATCGTTCAACCCAGCTGCGCATCGAAACGAAATTAATTCACGAGCAGCGGGGTGACACGAAGAAAAGTTGTCTCGGAAAGAAATGTGGAAAACCGTGAACGCCGGGCCGCGAATTCGCGTCCGTGGAACGATATCGGCCAGGCAGGCGTTGACATGCGCCGAGGAGGCGAGTCCGTGAAACCAACAGGGAGAGTGCGCGTTCCTGATCAGTAGTAGCACACTTTCATCGCGGCGAGGAAAGTGAGCGGAGCGGAGCCGAGCCGAAGCCGTTCCTCCGTGGCCAACGGGGGATTCATCCACGCTGTAACACACGGCACGCTCGCGCCGACCGTGTCCGCGAGCATCGTCAGGTGTACACGCAGGGGAGCGGAGAGAGCAAAGACCAGGCCGGGAGAAAGGGAGAAACGTCTTGCACGGATTCCTGTCGATTGTGAAAAATTGTCGCTCGTTTTTTCACCCGCTCCGGGGCGTCGGGTGGGGTGCTCGTTAAGAGAACTCGTGAAAGTCGACGGGAGCCGATTAATTGCGCCGGTTGCTGATACGATCATCCGTGACACTGACCGTGAAACAGATATGTACACGCCCGGATTCGGACAGGGGAATTTACAAGAGGACGAGAATATGTGACGGGCTATAATAGGACATAGACCGTCGAAACGTCCACGGTGAATGCATCCCGCCGTCACAGCCGAGGAATATTTCAAGGAGCAACGATAGAGAGATTATTGCACGGGAAACGGAATGATTGGTGGAGTACGCGTGCCTCGGCTTCGCCCTTTCCAAGGGGATGGAGGAGGCGCTGGACGGATGAATCATTGAGACGGCCTCTGACGTGTCGAATAAAAGGGGGAGTCGATCGAAGAATCAAAAGGAGAGCAAGGTTGCAAGCTAAGTAAGAAACCCGTTTCGCGGTCAGAGTTGTTTGACACACGTGAATGAAATTACACGGCCGGCTGTTAACCGCGAATTCGTTTCGTTCGGAGAGAACAGGGGAAATTCGTTCAGTCCCAAGATGGCTGCTGCTTTTGTTGTGCACACGCTGCTACGGCGCCGCCGTTCAACGCTATTGTTCCAGCGAAAGTTCGCGTAGACGAGTTGGCAACTTTTTCTGCTGGCGAACATTTCACGTACAGGGTGATTCAATAATTGTGACTACTCGACGAGCTGGTTTTGGTAGTCTGCAATGGATATGATTCGACTTCTGTCCAATTGTTATGAGCAAAAGAAAGGGGGGAAGTGTATATTTTCAAGGGTTCGGTTTACCTGGAACGCCACAGGTGATCCTCGCGCATGGACGCAATGTTTCTCTCAAGGGTGACTCCTGGGCGCGGGGAAAAGAAACAAAAATTGGCCTGCAAAAGTAAGAAAAGCTTCGGTTAATTTGAAGAGCCAAGAGAGACATTTATGTGTGCGGATAATATTCTTCGTGCAATTGGCGATTTTAGATTGTAAAAAGGGAAAAGTAATCATTGAAACACCCTGTATCGAGTAATACAGCAATGCAGATAGCTAAGTTACATTTCAGTGCGTCATTTTCCGCGTGGAAATTAAAAACAAAGCAACGCCGGCTCCTCCGCTTCGTGATCGGTTCCACGCTTTCACGCGTCGCTATAGGACCATGTTTTACGATATCGATTCGTTCAACGTAAACCTGCGACAAATATTCTCAATTTGAGGAAAAGAATTTGATAACGCGTAACGCTCTTCTACGAATAGCTTCCGCGTCGAACGTGCTTCTCACAAACGAGACCTCTAGGATTAATAACAAAATAATAATATACTGCTCTGTACTAATCGCGACATTTTCAATTTTCAGCGTTCGATTAATCCCTAATTGATCGAAAGTCATTATGAGTAGGAACATCGAGAACGGTATATCTTTGGCAACGCCGCCAGCCATCCACCTCGGTCCAATAGTAAATCCAGGCACCAATGAGACCATTTCGATTGTAATTCCATTGTCGGCCCAGCTGGCCACGGTTACCAGTCAGAAAATAGAAAAATCTTGCAGAGATTGCAGCAAAGATGCGAAACAGTCCACCAATAATTCATCGTCACGCCCAAGAAACGATAAGACCAAGGGCTGCCCTTATCCTGGTTGCACCAGGTACGGGAGAGCCTTTTCCCGAGCGCACGACCTGAAACGACACATTGCTCGTCATGAAATGAGAAAAGAGAAATTGTCCGATCACGAAAACGGTATTGTCGCGGGCAAACAACAGCAAAATGGGAAAGGGGCTAGCGAGAGTCTAGGAAATGGAATAGTCGATAGACAGCAATCGAACTGGGCCGACGATTCCCGGGAAACTAAGTTTTACTCTTGCTCGCATTGCAAGAAGAGATATACCAGCGAGACCAAGCTCAGGGCTCATATGAGCTCCCATGAAAAGGTACGGTAGAGTCGAGTATAACTGCAGGAAATAGTGCAAGGTGATTCTTGCGCTATTCTTTGTAAAATTAGATACTATAAGTGGAAAGCTGCAAGTCTTCGTAAATGGATGATTCCGGTGATCCGGATTCTACTAATTAATAACACTTTCAATACAGGTGCCAGGAAAGAATGTGTGCACCTTCTGTGGAACGTGTTCCCGTGACGAGGAGGAACTGCAGGAGCACATGAAACAGCACACAGCGAACATGCTCGAAGCTCAAACGGTCCTAGAAAACAGCGAGAAGGAACAGCCCGACAAGGACGATGATTTTCTGTTAGAGGAGATGCTGCTACTCAATAAGAATCCACGAAGAACCGCCCAGCCGGAGAAGAATAATTTGAACGGGGGATCCAAGATCAGGTGTGACTATTGCTCGAAAACGTTCAAGACCAAATGGACGTTGAGCTCGCACGTGGCTGCGCACGAAGGCCGTTTCCAATTCGACTGCAGCCAGTGCGGTAAAAAGTTCGTCAGGAAGAGCCACTACGAGGGGCACGTGAGGTCCCACGAAGCTGCGCGCCCTTATGTCTGCGAGCAATGCGGCAAAACGTTTAAAGAGCTGAAGCACAGGAGAGAACATACTAAGAGAAAGCATCCTACCAATCAAAATGCAATCCAGACACTTCTGGATAGCATCAGTCCGTGTAGTTCTGAGGAACTGCCAGTGGACCAGACCAAATTCACTCTGCTGATGCCTGTTAACTTCTCCGTGTAGAATTTCAGCCTGTAATTATAAGAATGGATTAGATGAATGCATATTTTATTTAAAAGATAACGTTTTTTTATTACCTAAATATGTATCGAAAGAGGGCGAGTCTATTTGCGAAGATTAATAAGGGAACAGGGTTCGAAGTATTACAGTAAGTGTTAGGAAAACGAAGTTTGTAGCGGGGGAAGATGTTGGAACGATTTTACAGTAAGAGAATGATCGATTGTGAGATAAACATTTGCGAACGTTTTTATGCATCTTTCTTGCGGTAATTTTGTAACTTTCTTTCGCCAGTTTTCAATTGGCCCCATTTGCTTTGTCTCGCATTGCTCGGAAAATTGAAGATGCACAGTCTCTGTAAGTCTAAGGAAATTGTAACTGCGACATTTTATTATTTAATCGATGATAAAATATTATCTATCGACGAAGCTATGGTTTGTTTTCTTTTTGTATTATTTTCGTCGACGTTTCGGAATGCAAACCAAAGGACAATCTCGATTCCAAAATGGCGTACAATCTGTATATACACATCAATACTAATAGATTAACTGAAAGCGCATTGTTATTTTCAATAATTGCAAGTACTCTACTTATAGTTGTACAAAGAGACATGTACCGATATTGTATTAAAAACCGGAGCACTGTGTATAAAACTGTAAAACGAGAATCGGAGAGCTCGATTAAAACGATAGCCACGCTACATCGCTTGTTTTGTTTCTCCTTGTCTGACATTTTTAGTTTTATTAAATTTTTACCGACAGGCGAGACATTTTAACCAATAGAAGGAGCAACGCAACAATGAAGATAATATATTAGATATTTAACGTCATTAAGAACAAGAAAAAGCGCAAAGTAGCACATCCAAGGAGAGTCCTCTTTGTTTCTCCTTTTTTAAATGTTCCCCTATTTTAAATGAACGTGAACAAGCGTCAAAAGACACCGATCACGAGACGCGATCAACAAAGTGAGTCGCAGAGGGATCCAGAGAGATCTTCGTCCGGGGATCAAAGCCACCATGGTTACGTATTGGATACACTTCCGCCGGAAGTCCTGGAGATGATCCTTCGACTACTGCCTTATCACGACGTCGCTACTTCTGTGCGTTTAGTTTCCAGGTAATTCATCGTGCACGTTACACATTGCTCGTCCAAAAGATCTACAATTATTTATTCGAATTAGAAGCGTAATTAAAATACTCCACTTCGCTCGTTACATTGCATATTCTTGCAAGAAGAACTCGATAATATTGTTCCCGTTTTTAGGCATTGCTCGACAGTAGCAGCCACAGTTTTAAATGGCGCCTTCATCTCCGCTGGCACGAGAGTGGAGGTGCTCACCAGACGTACAGAGCTCGCTGTGAAAAACGCGAAAACGGACATTGAATTATTTGCCTGCGCGAAGGTTAAAAATGCTCTGGAGCTCATTAAAGCGCAATATAAAATGTTACGCGCGATCACGTGGAGGTACACGCATCCACCGTCGAGAAAACAGAAATTTCCAAGGCTCTGTTTCTACGCGGGCAATCTACTCGACAAATTGGACGAACTTCTTGCCCGTGTGGCAAAGTATCACGCGTCCATCGCTGGCCCACGTACCGCGGATTCGAGCATCACGAATTTCATGGCCGTTTGCAAACGGTTCATGAACTTTTTCGAAAAGGTCTCTGAACGGAGGGTAAACAGGTGTGAACGATAAAACAGAAATTTACCCTTACCGCCAAATTATAAAAGATAGTTATCGGCGGACTCGATCGTTACGAGTACCGATAGTTTGTGAATAAAGGAATGTGTTATGTAAAACAATAATATTGATAGATCGGCTCTAATCTCTGGATGCAAAGTCGTAGACATACTGGACTGCCTCATAGAGGGTCGAGAAGTGCTATATTTTAAAGGGACACCGAGCAAAAGAGGAATCGGCGGCGCTGTGTGCATGAAACTAAGGTATACTATGAAACGGACTTGGTTTACCTGCCTGGAAGTTTCCAGAAACAGCGAGGAGGACTCCTGGAGGGAAGAGCAACGTTTCATGTACCTTAGATTGAGGCGTCTAGTTGGTAGCGTGAACGAGCACCTGTTTGAAAATTTGCATTACGAGCACGAGATACCTCTGCAGGTGGTACTTCACGAAAGATCCTGAAAAAAGGAACTGTACAATATTCGGAAGAAAAAAACTATAATTATATCCATTCCTCTCCAGATTCCTTTGACAATTCCGCTGAAGCCACCACCGGCATCCTCTTACTCTGGTTACGGGGAATATGGCGGCCAGTTCTTCTACTATGGAAATATGAACAAATACGCGTACGAGAGTAAATTTGTGCATACGGTGAACACGGCGAATTTGACCGTCGAGACAGAACAGCATGTAGAAAAGCCGCCGTCTTTTGATCTAGTGATCGAGATCGAATTGAAATGCACGCCGGAGTTGGCGCCATTCGCTGTTCGAAAGATTTTAAAATCGGATCAACTCGAAGTATACGAAGCGAAAACTTCTAAGAATCAACAGCTCTATTTGCGAATGAACGTTACCTGTCCGGCGTCGATAGCTAATAGACTACCTGGTTATTTTATATGGCAATTGCGAAGCCCACGACGTGCGCGCCAAAATTCGTGAATTATACTCCATTTTGTACATTAATATATACCACAAAGTACTTACTATATATAAGTATATATACATGCGCGCGCATAGAGAAACATATACATACACGCAGGGTCCCAAGTATATATACATTGAAATTATATAATTATACGTCTTATATTAATTTTTAAAGTACTAGTTATATATATATATATATAGAAAGAGAGGGATATATACATAAAAATGAAATATTCCATACGAATTCGTAGAAGGGTAATAAAATACTTTACACGTATGTCAACGATAATGCTTGATATTTCTATATAGATGTATTTTATATAACATATTGTACAGGTAACGAGGAATCATGAAAATGAATACCGGGTATGCAATTTTGTTTATACTATATTTTCTGATACGGCAAAATTAATTTCTAGCAGACAGTTCTACAATGTTTTCCTCCTCGTTATCGTGCGACGCGGAGTACGTCGATGCAGTGTTTAAAATTCTCGCGCGTCTCTCCAATACACCGTACGCGTAATGATTCAAAAGGACTCCCTTGGGAAGTGCTATACCTTGGAATCTGTATAGACCGCCTTTCCCTTCTAATTTGTGAGCCGCCGCCACCGTGCAACGACCTATCAATGCACTGTTCCCTATCATAGGACCCTTACTAATATCTACGTGATTCCCAATTCTGTACAGAGTAACTTTGTTGTCGTTACTTTTCGCTATGCTTGGAATTTGTTCCGCTTTATCAACATTATCCTCGAACATATCGAGCGCAAACGATTCCGTAGTTTCTATCCTGTCTATAGGTAGCTCCTGATGGGCGAGTTTAACAAATTGTGCAGATAATGCGCGCGTTTCTTGAGCACTGGGCATCCAATCGTCCAACTCGAGATATACGTCGTATATAAAACTGCCGGACTTTATGATAGGTTGCGGGAAGCTGTGCAAATGAACTTTTACGTCATCCTTAAACGAGCTGTCTATTACTGCACCCAAAATGAACGAACATGTTCTCCAAAAGGCAGAGTTCACTGCCTTATTATCCGGGCTGAGTAAATTTAGCAGCTTTAGGTTACAGTCAGACGTTAAAGGTCTGTTCATGTCCCACGGCATTCCGTCGACTAAGGCAAGTGCCGACATTTTGCAAACGCCCTCAGATATATGCTTGGCACAATCTGCGGGAGTCGAGATGGATTTATTCATTACGAGGGTAACTTCTTCCACCGGGGACTGATATTTAACTTCTATCTTCTCGATTCTTCCCACAGCGTTCATCTGTCTCTTCTTCTCTTCTTCGAACATCAAACTCCTCCTCTGTCTCGCCTCCGCTTTCGATACCAAGCTTTTGTACCTCGTTTGTATCTTTGATGTCAAGCATAGAGTTTTGCACCTGAAATATATGCGAACGACACAGTTGACTCAAATTATAATAAATTTGGATATCTCCAATTTCTTTAATTATACGATCACAACACGCCAACACGGACGATCATCACCGGTTAACATAGGTTATGTACTTACCGTTGAAACATGTTGAGTTATATTCGAAATAACAATTTGTCACGAGCAATTTGTGTTGAACAACAAATAACTACATACAGTTTCGGAGCTGCAGTTCCAATTGATATACTTTTGTAAGTACCTTAAAAGTCATTTAAAAAAAAACAGACCGGCCATTCGCAGCTAAAACAACGAGAACGGTATATTGCGGACGACGATATAAATATCACCTTTGATTGATTAAATAATTCGAATGTCGAGCACACGAATATTGACAGCTTCGCAGCTACAAGTATTATACGAATTCTATTATCATCGTCTATGAATTACCTAAACTTGCTGGATCTAATTGTAAATAAAGCACATGACGTTCCGATACCTTTTTATACCAATTTGTTCTACACTTTAAATGTCTGGCAGCAATTGTTCACTTATACCGAAGTCATCTTCCACCAAGAGACAGATATAATCATTAAAGAACGACAACAAACGACTCCTATAAATTAACAGCAACTAACTATTTCTATCGAAAGATTTACAAAGATCGTTCGCAGCTTCTTGATAGCAGAAGGCGAATGCACATGTGAACACTACACAGTAGTGGTGGACAAATATCGATGGCACTATCGATATTATCGATGGTTGCTACTATCGAAAACTATCGATAATATATGTTTACTATCGATAGTTATCGAAAATGTGGGTCGATATTCGTAATGCCGCGAATTTAAAAATGTTTGGTAATTTCATGATAGGCATTTGTTCTATAATTGACGATAGCGATAGTATTTTGTTATTAAAGACTGGCTTTCTGTGTGATCTTGCGTACGATAGACTCTGCAATTTCAAGAATTTTATATCCTTTGTTCAGGATTAAATTGTATTTGCCCGCTTTCAGGAAGGAGCTACTATATGTATATCACATTCCATCACTATCGATAACTATCGGTGGTCGATGGTCCAACTATCGGCAATTATCGATAGTGCTGACCATCGATAGTTCCCGATGGTTGCACAATCGACCATCGATAGTGCCGTCGATATTTCGCCGCCGCTACTGCACAGTCCGCAACGTAAAACAGTTTATGAATTTACGATCAACAGAAATGTCTAATATTCCCACAGATTTAAGATTCGACCGATTACAGAATTATCACTGCCTGTGCACATAAAACAGCCGTGCAAATTACAAAGAATGAAAGCAATCGTCCAACGACCCGTCCACCATTCACTTTAAGCAACATTATTATGATTCGTTTCAGCACGTGAAATGTGATCACGTGTTTCGATAATCTGGTCCGATGAAAAACAACATTCGGCGGTAACCTATTTCGAATTTCTTTCGAAAACACCTGTCAACTGGAGTATATTTGTTTTTTTATTAAGATCGCATTTGCTTCTGCGTTCTCCAATGTTTCGTTCGCCTCGGCATTATCTACGATGTTAATGTTCTGCCCGACATGCGGTAACGTACTTCGTGTAGAAGAGGCCTTAGCTGGGCTACGTTTCGCGTGTAACACGTGCCCCTATATATTTAATATTTCGAGGAGAGTCAGTAGTCGCACTTATCCAAAATTGAAAGAAGTGGACGACGTTTTGGGTGGAAGCGCTGCTTGGGAAAACGTCGACTCCACGGATGAACGGTGCCCGAAGTGTTCCCATCCCCGAGCGTTTTTCATGCAGATTCAGACAAGATCCGCCGACGAGCCTATGACAACATTTTACAAATGTTGCAGCCCCCAGTGCGGTCACAATTGGCGCGAATAAAGGTAGCGAAATACCGTTGAAATTGAGTACACGAAAATTCGTTCGCAGGGTCCAACAGACAGAAATTTTTAAATGTTAAAACGTGTGACCACAACATTCTGGGTACTGCTTAACTTTCTGTATAACATTGGGTCGACGGACAAGTTTTAAACTTTGGATGCAACGAGTATTGGAAGTTTATAGTTCGTATCTGGAAAAGGTTTAAAACTTATCCTAAGGCTCAGTATAATGCACGCAATGCGTACTGATTAGTAACTTTGCCTTTTTACACATACAGCACTGTTCGTTACATGCCGGAAGAAGGACAATAACGACCAGAAAGAAATTGGGTCCAATGTCTCTATTCATGGACGCAGCTATGGAAGAAACAGAACTGCTGAAAGACAGTGGTATACATTGGATGTGCAAAGGAAGGAGGAGCATAGCAGCGGCCGCCACGCTGCTGCGGCAAGATAAAATTATTGCGATTCCTACCGATACGATATACGGACTTGCCGGCATTGTATCGAACACCAGTTCCATCAAGAAACTGTACGAAATTAAAGGTCGCGATGAACGTAAACCTTTATCGATTTCTGTTGCCGGCGTGAATTATGTAAAAGACTGGGGTATCGTAGACCATATACCGCCGAAATTGTTAGTAACAATATTACCCGGACCTTGCACGCTTATTCTGAAGAGAACGCCAGCTTTGAATCCCGCATTCAATCCCAATCACGATACCGTGGGCATCAGGGTTCCGAATTTTAAATTTATAAATTGTGTCGCCGATATAGTTGGTCCCTTGGCGTTAACGAGCGCAAATATAAGCGACCAACCGAGTTGTTTATACGCCTCGGAATTTGAGAATCTGTGGCCACTGTTAGGCGGAGTATTTCACGATAGCGACCGATTCGGTAAGGCGAAGAAAGGATCAAGAAAAGGATCTACGATCGTCGATTTGACCGTGCCGCATCGTTACAAAACTGTTCGTTCTGGAATCGGCGCGAAATTTATTATTCAGATGTTAGAATATTACGGATTAAAGCGGGATTCCGATTAATTGTGTCGTTAGTGTAATTGGAATATTATTTGCGCCTCGACGCTAATATATTATGTATGCTCTATTGTAGAAGTAGAGTTTCAAATTGTAAATATAAAATAAAAATAATGTATATTTATAAAAGGCTCTGTTGAACTGTTTGCAAATAATATGAGACTAAAGTTTGTACAGTATTATTGGCGATTCGCTACTGTTTGAACACACAGTAAAGGGAGTAAATTTTGTTAAAGTATTCTTTTGTTTTATTCACATAGTTATTAGTGTGTACAAAGAATCCCCGACTGAGAATTCTGATTTCTTATAAACAAGTCCACAATGTTTGTGGCAATATATTAACAAGTATTAAGCAGTAGTACATATCCTGAGATACTGTTCCGATTGAAGTGTGTTAATAATTCGTCAGTAAGTATACCACTTTCTTGTGTGTCTCTTAACAGTATTGTATTGTCCCCTTGACAAGATATATATCACATAATATTGTTGTAAGGTAATATCCCTTCGCTTCTTACATAAACATCGTGAATGTTGCAACGCAAATGTTAAACATAACCGATAGATAAAAAGGGGTTCCTTCTTTAAGCTAAATAAATAATTTAATTGATTTTAAAGCGCTAGTTTCCGGTAATGAACTAATAAGAGACAAGTCAGTCTAGACGATAACATTTTAAGATCTTCTGCATGTTATCATCATGCAGTCTGTGACATCTTAAAATGCGTATTATATCTGTTACATGTGTATTTACATTCGCAATTTTTTTAATAATTAAACTGGTGATCATTTTTGTGAGTCATTTGATAAAAATGATTTATAAAATGCATTTAAACATGATTACTAAATCAGTACTACCACAACGTAGTAAAAATGTATATGTAATCGTATTTGTGAGCTTCGATGAGTACGTATATGTATATATATATATATCCCTATTAACAATTTCATTTAATTAAACTAATAAATTAGGCACGTTCAGTTGCCTATGTGTACGGCATGTTTGTCATTCATCGACGGAAAGGGTACGTTAAGGGTAATTACAATAACTTACTAGTACTCGTGTCTTAAATTAAATAAACATTTAACAATCACTACTTCGAAACGAAATCACTAATTTTTTCCCTCGTGATCGCAATAAGAACGTGCTACTAAAATTTCCTTCCATCTGTATGCTGTTGATTAATCCGTTAAGCTATCGTTACGTAAAAAAATGAGGCAATACGAGTGCAGAAAATTCGTTTTTGTCTAACTTTATGTATAATTTAGACCCCACTTCCAATTCTTCCTCGCATACACATCGTAAAGTTGTAAATTTCAACAAAGTACATTATTTGCTATACTGAGAATTCTATCGTTCTTCGAACACTTGCACACGCCTGTGTTTATCACAATACTGCGTTGTCGTTGCTGTGAGTTCACATTCACAAGTTAACTCACTCACATATGTATACGATTGGTGTATGTATACTTTTGGTAAATAATTATTAAAATAGTGATCGTATAATAAATAATTAATCTAGCCATACGCACATACGTACACGCGCGGACGTGTGACAACATATATTCGTAACTGGCCTACACTCGTACAAATCACTTAATTCAATTTTCCTAAGCACATTCTAATTTCACCGTGATATGGATTTACTTAAAATGTTGCTTCGTGAATGTACAATGTCTAAATAAAAACATTATAGTTATACGCAAACTCACGCACATGCAACACCAACAATTTTCCCTGTTATTCATTATTAACAGTATTAATATTCTGCAAATACAATTAACCACCTTTCAATTGCTTCATTTGTATTGTATTGCTAAATCATGCATATTCATCCTTTCCCTCTTTCTCTCTCTACCTTTCTCTCCGTATACAAACGTAAGTCAGTCTAATCTTCTTTCGTAGAAAACATTCCCAGAGAACTTTTTTTACCTTCGCTCTTAAAAATTCCTATTAGGCTACTCCTTAATCTGGCGTAAATCTCTTTGCGAACGGTCGCGGTGAATTTCGTCACCAGACAACTGATCGCCGCCGTAGCGAAGATCAAATTATAGAACAGTACTAACTTAAAATTACCAAGCCACTCGATACGCCCGAAATCGCCAAGCAAATCGAAGTTCGTCATACCTGAAACAAATAATATTATTACCGCAACCGTCCTCCAATCATCGTGCAACTACCAATGCCGAAATTGCCGCGTAGAAAAATTCACCTAATATCCGCGATAACAGCGGCAACGCCGAGCTCAGCACAAGAAGAAGGGCGCAGTTCGCTATTAGGTGTGTCAGCATCGTGGAATGAAGCCTTGGTCGAACATTTCTCACACCGGGAAGCGTGTACAGGCCAATCGCGCTCGTCGCGGCCAGATACAAAATTACTGCCACTTCTATTGTCGCCCCGATCGGGCCCAGCTTCGACAATGAACTGATGCCCAATGTGAATTGCTGAAAGCGTAATAGATTCGTCAGTACATTCATTCGTGATTCGTTACCACCGTGAAACATTCTCGTCACCGTGAAGCATGTATATACTGACCCTTGTACTCAAAGGCAGCGCCTTAATACCAATAAGTAATTCTAATGTGTTTTGGACCGCTAGCAGAGCCGTGGCAGTGGATAGTATAAGTAACGCTAGCATGGCCAAAGGATACAGTAAAGTACGTCGAACCCACCAGGTTCGTCTTTGTTCGTCCAAGATTTTCCTCCGTTTCTGGATATCCTCTAGCCGTTGGGTCAATCCACGTTGAAGAGCACCGTTCCTCAAGCACATCAAGCTCGGATGGGCGTTAAGGAGCTCGTCTTCGTCGAGCACTGAACCGTAGGCCGGTATGGACATAGGCACTGGCGAAACGTATGATTTTCCGGTTGCTTTTGCGTGTTGCAGTCTGCGATAAGTAACGGCGCATGTTTATCGAATGTCATTAGGCGATTCTGTTGGTGCAAGTAATAGCAACCGATCGTTATACCTTCTGCGAATGCAATCCTCCTCTAGCCTGTACGCGGAGAACTCCTCGTCTAGATTCTTTAGGAACTGCGGTTTCACAAGAAACGAACCGACCACTCCGAACAACTGTACAAATCCCATCGGCGTGCACACTGAAAACGATCGATTAATGTCTGGTTCATTCTTTTTGTCACAGTATTATCAGTCGTGCTGGAGGATAATTGATTTTCACTTACGCAGTAACATAACAACCCCGACGAAAGAAACGCAGGAGTAAAGGAAAGGTAGATAGTAACTCCATAAATCTGTTGGACGAGACGGTAATATTAATTATGATACGCTGGAAAGAAAATGTAGTTTAGATCTGTCGATATATGTACTTACTGAGCAATGTATGAAGACTGGATTTTTGATAATCTATGAGCGCTGATAAAACGTACGTCATTCCTAGTACGAGTGTTCCCAATAGGCAGAGAACAGTTACGGTTTCATAGACTCTAGCCATTACGCCCTAAAATAAAAAAAGAGGAACGATAAAGCAACAATTTAACAAGCAGCCAATCAATTAGATGTTAATTTGAACGATTAGAAAATTGTATTCTATCATCGTACCTTTCTGTATCCGACGAATCCTTCTGACTCCGTAAACAAGTACGCGAATGGTAGAAATACGAAGAGAGACAAATTTGAAAAGAGAAACACATGATTCCACAGACCTAATCGTTAAGGAAAATAAAAAATAATTATTCCCAGTGTTTAAAATAATATTCTTTTAATCTTTATAAAGCAGATCTTCCGTCATCTATATATTGTTTTTTAGATGATTCAGAAAGTTTGAGAGAAATGCATAGGAAACGAACAATGAGCAAGTTTAATTTTCATGAAACATTAATGTATATATTATATATGTACCTTGGATCAGAGAGCTATTGAGCCACTTGACGTAATAGCTGTTCGGGTATAAAATGAGTACTTCGTTGCTCGCAATAGAGACCGGAAGTAGTAAGGTCGCACCGACGGAAACCGCCAGGGCGACAGTGCATAGCCATAGGCTGATCTTGTAGACCGTTGCTTCATCTTCGTCCACGGAAAAGTAATCCTCGCGATCTCTTCTCCGGAATTTCGCTATTAACGCGTAACTTGAAACGTACAGAACCAAAAACAGCAGGAGAAAAATCTGCAACAGTTGCGAAATATCCGTGCGTTAAACATTTGTATAACCTTCTTGAATCGAAATAAATTATAAATATCAAATTCATTGAACGAACCGATAGACTTTCATAAAAAAAAAAGAAAAATGGTAGAAATGATTGTACAAACTCCAACGTCTGCACGGACCTTGAGAAAAAGAAGAGGAGACTTCAAACCCCAAATCCAAAGATTTCAAAGCCCGTGCAGACGTTCGAATTCGCGCAATTCGTACATTTATAGACAAGAGGTTCATTGTATTTAATTCCATGCTTGTTAATTATGTCGACTGAAAAAAAAATATAGTTCGAGTGGTACTTGATTCGATTACTCTAAGCGAGATTGTTCAGTTTTATCGAAAGGTATGAAAAAAACACTTGAGATTATGCTCGTCTGTAGTAAGTTAATAACTACAGGTAATACGTGCCCGTTCACTACACAGTACTCGATGTTTATTGACCGTACATGAACAGTTTATGCTCAGCTGCATGAAGCCAAAGAAACGTATAATAACAATACGTATAAACTAACCACGGTGCATATCACTGAATGAACATTACTCTTAAAACCAGCTCGTACAGAATAACAACAGGAATCAACTTTACCAGGATTCAATCGACTTGGTTACAAGACTTCCAACAAACTATGTACACTGCATCGTTCGCGAATCGTGGTCGATTGCATCGCAAGGATGTTTATAGCTAATATCGATCGTTCCTATAAAACAAACTGCACAGCCACAATTATTCCTGAACTTTGTACAATGCTAAGACCTTTCTGCACTTGGATATATCGTGATCGTCCCTGAATTATCACTTTTTGTTTTTTAATGGACCATTTAGCCAAGTTGAAACACAATAATCACGAAAGACGTACAGCTGGGACCCAGTGCGAGACTGCGATAAGTCACACGTCACAAACTTTAGAGAGGAGTCAATGAAATATTAAGCTCAATGTTATTTTTACATTGTTCTATTAAAAGCTGAACAAATTAGAATGAAATGATTTTTATAATCGGAAAGAGTGAAAAATAACGCAGTTCCAAACGATGGATTTGAAATAGTTCAGAACTCTTTGCACTGTCCTTCGCAAACGATATAACAAACGAACTGCGATAGGAATAATGTTCGACGCGATAAAGCAATAAATTATGAATTAGAACCGGGGCGACGATTCTCTTACACTAATGGCGAAGATAAATCATATTCAGCGTTATTGTAGATAAAATATCAAAGGATTGCGGAAATAATAGGTTGTAAAAGTCACGAGCCGAGACGGAAAATAAATAATGTACATATGTACGCGGATTCGGAGATCATTTGCAGCTTTACAAGTGTACTCGTGACGAAGTGTTACGTCAAATAAGCTTAATGTCGTCAACAATGTTCGACGCATCCTTGGTTACCAAAGTCGAACCGAAGTATGTACCGCGTGAAAATAGCTTAAACTTGGTGATTAAATAGATTATATAATATGTGTACAATTTGTACATATTATATAATATCAGTAGAAAGGTTTACTGCTCAAACCTCCACGTCATTTTTATCGGCAGGAATCTTGTTATTTAACAAAATGGCATACAGCCTGAAATGCAACTAATTGTAAGATAGAACTTTTGAACGACTGGCCATTACGTTGGCCTAAACTTCCGCAACAGTATACTTCCGTGTGCCCCTCTATGGTTATTATCGAGCACGCCAACATTAATTTTCATTCCTACCCCCTTTTTCTCTAACGTGTCACGTAACAACCGGATGGCGTTTCCTTTTCAACGAATTATTATAATTGTACACTTCATCTGGAGACAGACGGACTGAAGATATTGGTATCCGAGATGAAATGATTGAAACGAAATTTCTAGCAAATATTGAAAAGCTTGATTTGAAATAGCATCACCGTAGTTCGATCACCTTTAATAAACGCCGATCGAATACACATACCTTATCGATTTACTCGAATCGCGTGTGATAAGGTCGCTAGAAATATTAACGAAGAAATCCGAACAGCATGAGAACTATGAAATTCAGAATTGTACACCATTGTTATTTTAAACGGTCGGAGATTTTGTTTACGAAGAGCAAAAATAAATTCCAAATCACTTAAATAAATAGTTCCGCTGGCTCGTTGAATCTGCAAATATTTTTTTTAGCCAACCACTATCAAACATTTACTATTATTGCCTCGTGAAATATTTTATCGCAGTAAAAGTTGTAGTACGAGATCGATAACCTGCATTGTTAATACCTGTATCCATCGCTAAGAATTATTAATAGCTACTGTACGCTTGACTCGGTGAGCTGTTGTTTTTGGTGGGCGCGTAGTCATGATTATCAGCAACCTTACAACACCTAGATATGTGTACACATGTACAGTCGGCCGCAAAAGTGTTCGTGCACCCGTTGAAGCAGGATAAGTTTTTTAAAATTAGATCAAACGACTCGAATATTTTTGAGACGTTAGTAGGATTAGTTGTACTAGATGATGTGTACAAAATTTTGTCTGAGCCCGTAATGAACATTTAAAAAATACGCTTTTTTAGGTTTATCTTAATTACATGTGTACACGGTAGAAATTTCATCGAATACACGTTGACACCATAAGGCTACGAGGAGAGTTAATGCCAGCAGTACATTGTCCCCATATCTTGTAAGAATAATAAGATGCTTTCTTATTCGAGTTTTTTTACACGCATGTCAACACCAATTTGCCAGCTCTTATTTTTATCTCTCGTATTTTGTTCGTACACATATAGAGAGTACTTTACGCGTATACGCGTCGGCCTCCATATCCAATTGTAGAGACACAATCGAATTGCATTATAATACACATGTACTTGAGAGTTGTTATTAAAGTGTATAAAAATAAACGCATCTTGGTATTTTCAGATAATGTTTACTTACGAAACGAAAAATATTGGAGACCACGGTGAAATGTTATATATTTCACTGGTTTGCGCTCAGAAATTTGCAGAGTATATAAATACGTATGTAAAGGAGTAAAATATAATAATGTAATTAAAATATAATAATGTAATTTGAATTTAAACCTCAGATAAGTTATCGATTATTGCGATTAATGTCGATAAATCGCTCTCGAGAGTTATCAATATTTATCGATAAGGTTGTACCGCCTAACGGTACTTGTAGCTCTCTAGTACGACAGCCACGAAAAAGAAACGAGGACTGGAAAAGTAGAATGTACGATAAGAAAGATTTATACTTGGAACGAACAAAAAAAGAACGCTAAATATAAAAAGAAAACCTAATGCTTTAGTACGACACTTTCAAATATAAACGAACCCAATACCTATCAAAAACGTTTCGGCTAAACACGACTCGATTAAATTTTGGCAATCCGATTTCGTGTTACTACATTCCTCATTCCTGATTGCGATTCTAAATATTAAATTTAGTTCAAATTATATTCAATGATAAATTATACGACCCCATTTAGGCATTTCAGTTTCCCAACGCGAGACCCGTCGTAAATATATTAAGCCCGCATCATGGTATATTAACACCCCATTAAACATTCATAGAATGTATTTCGATCATAGGAAAAAGGAAAATAAAGTTACCATAGCTATAATGCCAACCGAAATGTCTTTGACCGAGCATGTACATATGTATATTTTTAGCTTTTCTAGCCCAGGAACGTCGACGTGGGCTTGTTTAACATAAATGGTTGTTTACTACGTATGGCGCGAAACCGTACTTTAAACGTAGTCTTTCTGCAATCGCTATTCCATCACCATGCACGAAATGGCAAATCGTACTTTCATGAATGTCCTTAATTTGACCAGCACTTTTTCAGTTGTTAAATAGAAAGCATTAAACTTTCCAGACAAATTTTTCTCTGCGTAGAATAGGCATTAATATAGTTGCACTACTGTGTAACTAGGACTTTAGGACAGCTGGAGATGCTGCTGCACAGCCGATCGCGAAACCGCTTTTTGTAACCGGCCAAGGTGGATGGAAAAACCGGTCAGGGATCAGAAATAATGCGTGGTCAACGACTCGGCGTGAAAGTACTGAGAAAGCATATTGCAAAGATTGTGCTTCCGACGAGATTCCCCGTGTCTTGAATTCCGATGATTTATCCAATTAAACGCGAATTAAACCAAACGTATATAAAGTCAAGGGCGCGTGTAAGTAACGATGATGATGGTACAGCGCGACATCTATACGCAAGATGAAAACCTCTTGTTTTCAATGCATTTACAATTGTCGTAACAATGCAGAGACGTAATGTCATTACGAATTTACTCTAACTGGTTAAAAAGATTGCAATCTCTGTTTTATCAGCAGGTTTGATGCAAATCGACGCTCTGATTATGTACACCGCTTTGACAGATACGCAGCATTAATTTTTCATTCGAATATTGTAAACAAACGTGTATAGAGACACTCAAGCTTTCATTCTATCTTCGTAAAAAATATATTGGGTAATTTGAAACGTGATTGTTAGATGTCACTCGCGAATGTTATTATACGCGTAGATGATTAAATAAAACAAAAGATTGCTGGACGGGAAATTATTTACAAAGATGAGCTAGAAATATTTGTGAAGCTGAAGAAACATTTTTTAAAATGAAAATAACAACGAGGATATATTAAAGAATATCTGACTATGTGTGATTAGTTGTATTTTCCGCCCGCCCTATGGAAACCTCTCTATCAGTTATCAAAGCCAATGTATTTGTGTGCGTGCCAGTAGAATTAATTGTTTTCCATATTCTTCTTTCGTATTAGTGTATCCATGCGGGTTTCATTTAATTCCGACCGACAAAGGGAACAGTTACTCTATGATTATATTGCTCCTATTATATCGACCCCTAGAAAACTCTTTTGTCTTTGAAAACAGACTTTAGCGGTCGATTTTATAGTATGCCGTCAACGATAGTTACGTATCGAACGCAATTCACAATCCAATTTAATTCAGAAAAATGCGTACTCCAATTTCCCGTCCTTTTTTCACGTTACACAGAAACGACCAACATAAAATAAAGTACAAGAAAGTCTGTTCGATTGAATAGCAAGGTTAAGTTTAGGCACCAAATTTTCCCCGTTGTTATCTTTTTCGTCAACGTTGTTAAATATTAAACAGGGGAAAAAACGTTGAAAAGCAAGCCGCGTAAGTAAACGCGGCGATTACTTATTGCCAGACTATCACGGAGAAATTTCAAGAGGCCTCCGTTCTACATCCGACGGTCAATAAAGCTACGAATAAAAGTATTCTTTCATAGCGTTACTTACAATATTTTCCCGTACTGTGTTGTGAAACAATTGTTCTCGGAGGTCCGCCTCATCTTCCATCTTCACCTATTTGTCAGTGAATTACTTTTGGCTGAACGTATCGTGGCCAGCAGTAGCGACATTTTCTTATACCAATGATATTTTCACGCGACACACCATGCCCAGATTTTCACGACTGACACACGTTGTATCACTGCGGTTTCCGCTTTTTTTTCCAAACAACTATCGCACCGCGAAATGGATCACATTTCCTACTCCCGTTGCCTTTTGTATTGCGTTCCTGTAACGAGACAGACTGCGACCACCCACCCTCGACTATGGTTGGCAGCATACTAAAATCTGTCTGTCGTGTCTGCTTTAATGACCACCCGCCATCTATGAGGGTACGGTGTACTTGCGGCTTTTGCGATCGCAGCGACGCCTGTCGGCCATTTCGATATACTACGCCTTCGAAACGGATTCAAATTCAACGGAACGGAGCTGGAAGTGTGTTTTGTGTAGTTTATTAAAAATTGCTGTCATTTTTTAAATAGTTTTTTGTGAAAATTCAGTGCGCATGTACGGATGGTCCTCTGGTTGCTCACCTGGAATGTGCGAAAGGTGGTAAGTGATCTTTTATTTTCAATAAATAATGAAATTTGCTGGAACCAATATCTGGTTTTTGGTGGTTTCAAGAGGCAGCCATTTTGACCGCGTTTAATTTTTATATATTTGAACACGATGAACCGTTCGAGGCAAATTATTGAGTAATTAATCAATCCAAATAACTGATGTATTTGATATTGTTTAAATGATAGTACTTACAATATACATATATATGTATATTGTACTTTATAGATATCAATTTTTGAATATTTCCTGACTACTAAAAAATTGCAATTAGTTCTTGTCGAATCTGATTTTAAAATGAGCAGAACTTGTGCTAGAATAGTGTAACTAATGAATATACACAGTCACAAAAATTAAATTTCATCTTTCTTTATCGGAATTCTCATATTTTTACAGTGTATATCCGATCACGTAAAAATCGCAATAACAAAATAATTATAATATACTAGTGTTATACATATCTATTATATAAGTTTAATAGTTAGCTATAATTATGCATTGTCCTTTTCTTTTTCGTCATACGTGTATTCAGACTGGAAATTAAACTATCGCAATAGAGATCAAAATGCGTTAAGATAACATTTTGTAATTTATCATCGAGCAACAACACCTTTATTAATAATAATGTGATGTTATTTCTAGTTTTAATAGTGATCCGTCTCCATCTTTTTTTTTCTCTCTTGCGGGAACGATATGTTTATTATTCATATAAAATTCGCTATTAACAGTTCTACATCGATTATCTGTTAAACCCGAAATTAAGTCAACTCCGTTTCGCTTTACAATAAACTTTAAGATTTATTTCCTTCTTTCATATATATTTATATATATGGTGTGGAACACATTTACTGCCCAGTAAGACTATGAATTCCGTTTAGGTAAATTTAACCAAGTATCAGATTTCGAATCTCGTCAAAGAGTATATTTTTAATGCTTAATCATTTAACAAATTAATAGCCAGAAATATAACAGATCGAAATATAATTTGTGTCAAGGGGACCAACTGTCCCCCTTTGCAGCTACACGAAATCGTTCCAATTTAAATAATACGTTTAACTTCCAAGCTCGAATAGTTTCCTGGCGAAATAAGCTTAGGTACATTAAACGATAATTATTTGTACTATCATGTTGGTGAGCGAAGAATTTTACCATTCGATTAATGAAGTTCTCAATCCTTAGTTAAAATGAAAGATCTGTGTATATTACATGTCTAAACAATCCTCATAGTGCACTGCGTATATCTTACATTAACAACAAAGTATCGATATTAAATAGCTAGTTCATTTAAAAGCCTCACTTAAGTATAAAATTCTACTTGAAACTTGAATTAAATAGGATTTTCCTTCAATTAGCAGTCCGATCGAAAATATTTGTCAATTTGTCAGGGGATTGATTTAGTTCGCTACGTGGCTACTTCGCCAAAGTTCATGTGGCCTGTATCCTTGGCGTGTTGTTGAGCTTCCAGCTGTCCATTTAATTTCATCTTACAATCATTACACATTAATGTGAATTTCTGGACGTCCGTGAATTGACGACTAGATTTTACTTCTCTTGCCAGTTCAGCTGCTTCGAACAGTATCCTCTCGTCTTCGGTAGGAAAGATAGTTTGTATGCTACCGCCCTGTATGTAGCACATAGAAAATCTTAAATGGTATAAAGATGGACGGGTGATAGATTGAAATAATAAAGTATAGCACCCACGTCGAGCGGTTCCAAATACAATGGGTCATAATGAATTCCATCGAATATTAGAAAGACTCTTTGAGCATAGTGTAGATCCTCTCCGAATCTATTAATTATAGCGTTAATACTATCAATTACTGCTATTTCTAATCCGTAAAATTTTGATAATATCGATAGTTCTATAGCTCCGCCCCAGGACTCTGGTTTCAAAATCCATTTACAATATTCAGTGTTTGGTCGGCCTAGGAACGCTTCTGAATATTCCACGGGATCGGAAGCAACCGCGTTCGCTATTATCTCTCTCATGAATTCAGCGCAACTGGGGTCCACCTTACCTAAAATTATACCACGTTATTAATGCGTATAGAAAGTACGTATCGTTCGTAAACGCAAGAAAGTCAGATTAGGAATATTTGTAATATTCTTCACGAATAATGCGATTTACATTATATACCATTGAGCACATAACCGACGCTGGTAAACAAGCAAGAGTTATCCGCAGGTACAACTTTTTTCATCAAAACACCTGGTGTATTCGTAAGGTTTTCTTCGTCAACAATATGAGATCGGCCGATTTCCTCGGGTTTCTGTTTGCCATTGCACAGCGCTGGTTTTTCTTCAACGATCAGGGTATCACCAGAGAGGATACCACTGTCCTCGATCGTGCACGAATCTTTGTTCAAGTTAATCGCCTTCGGTGGAAATCCACCGAGTACGTGAAGTGCCTCGACTGGCACTCCCGTTAATTCGGATAGCTTCGATTTCAATTCGGATACCTTATCCTGCGGGACCAGGCCGTTCACGACCTTCTGACCCGATTTCGTTTTAACTCGCAATACAAACCCGGCCATCGTTTACCGCGGATCACCGTGCTGACTAGATACAAGAATTTTGCCAGGAGATTGTGCCAGTTTAGATCAGCTGTTGAGACAGCGCCACGACGAAATTTCTCTCGACTTTGGGGCGAAAATCATATCACGAGCGAGACGCGACGTCGATCATTCGTAACACATACGTAACACTATGTATGTACTTTGCGTATTTTTCTCCTTGATACTGGACTATCTTTTGCGATTCATCATCGCACTCATCACCACCACACAGCCGAATACCGTACTTCCACTACCGTTGAATGTTACTGGTCGTTGGTTATAAAGGTGCCGCTTTTCGATCATTTTAATTGATCTATGTGTATTTCCTTTTACCTGGTGTATTGAGGTGTCGATGATAAATGATAGGAGCAGATTACCATTTTTTAGAACAATTCTAGGATTATATTCTTACGGGTGGTAGGTATTTTCAATTGCGCAAGGAACAACGTTCTCTTAATTTTGCTCCGATTTGAATTCAAATTGAATTATTTTTCTTTGCCAGAATAAGAATTAAATCGATCGCGTCTTTTTCTTAATTATTTGGATACATAGCCAAATTGCATAATGATTTGTGGGGGTACTAGTGCATTATTATCTGTACTTGTCTTATATATGTATGCATGTATGTATACAGTATGTTCTCGTAATTTACTTTAATTATATTCCATTTGTATTTCATTTTAAAACGATGTTTATTCGTACACCTTGAGGAATATACAACCTATTTTCTGTTTTTAAATTAAGTATGGAATTATAGACGACGAACAGCGCCTTTTGGGTATTACATCTGTGGATAAAAGATCGTCCCACCATATATGTATTTACGTAGATATGTTTCGGCGCGAAATTGAAATATAATCAAGCGCCTATAAGTACTTGCACGATTCGCTCTAATTCATAATTGCAATACTTAATCACGTTTTAAATTGTACGCAAATTTGTCGCGAAATAAATATAACATATTTACACGAATTAAACCACTGATATTAGAAATAGGCACGGATTTCCCATCGTGAATCCTGTGCGCCTTATTTTCTATATGAAGATATGCAATGTTCATGGTAATCGAGGTCATACAAAATTCCCTTCAATTATCGTAATACAACACTAGAATTTGTCAAGATAAAGTTCGAACTTCTCTTAATGGAGAACAATTCTTGTCAATGTGTACTGATTGTTCTACTTTCCCCAATACTTTCTTCGTTGAAGTCTCTTCAGGAGACGAGCTTCTTCGATTATTCGAGGGTCTCCTTTCCTGTTTTCGGTAGGAGGAACGACATGAATCCACATACTAAAAAGGGAGGGAAAACAAGCAAATTAATCACCAAGCTTATCGTAAAATTAATTAATTACTGCAAGCTAACTTTCGTGGCAGAAAATCAAATATTTGGAACTTCGACAAATTGGAAAACTCCATAGTTAGCACGCTCGAGTATTTTGCTTGTGCATTACAATGTGAAACTTCAAAAATTCCTTCCTTAATCTATGATAAGGATCTTTATGCTAGGTATATTTAGCAGTATTAGTCGTATAAGTCTTTAAGCTGATAAGCGACAAATATTTTCACCCAATCAACCATCTTGTTAAAAACAATCGCCAGTATCTAAAATCGGTGGTGCGATTCTGTCTACTTACTGAATAAAAATGCTGCGAATAAAATTATAGGAATCACACAGGCCAGGTCAATTAAGTACCCAAATACTAAGTTTCCAACCAATGCACCTAGTCGACCCATTGTGAGAGACAGAGCTGCAGCCATCACCCTGAAAATTTCGATAATTCATTTTCCTCGAAGTGCCATTTTATCAAATGTTCGCGCATTAAACACGAGGTACTTGTGATAATTGCAACCACTGGAACACATGTTCCGTGAAATTAACTTTTACGATACCATCGGGCCGGAAATCGCCAATATTCAATTAATCTTTGCCAATTTTTATCACTATTATTCAGCACGCTATCTAATCGATGAAATCTCAGTTCCCTTACTGCGAAACAATCTCGCCCGCTTTCCGATCAATCGAAAGGCGTGAATTAATTATTCCCATTAACCGGCCGAGGAGTTGCGAATTATTTTCGAGCATTGCAGCAAGATAAAAATGCACGCGAGCAAACTGATAGAACCGGGCGATGTTAACAATTGTGTAAACGTATTGTTTACCACGTTACATCGCTGCGTTTGTCCTCGTATATCGTCGCGTATTTAACGACAGAGGCGGCCGTAAATCTTCCCGGCGGTGGTGTTTTCTCTAATAAATACATCAGAAGGTGCAGGCTTGATTCTTGCTTACCTGAGATTCGTCGGGAACATGTCGACGATTACGCAATAAACTAACGAGATCCCGAGAGACGTTAGTGCCTCGAACACGCAGGATAATATCAGATTCTGCGTCGAATCGACGACGAAGTAGAAGCCGACCGTCACTGCGCCAGAGACCATTAGAGACATGACTGAAATTGATGATTTAGTTTAATTATTGCGGTACAATTGAATAGAGTGGAACGTTGCCGAATCGATTGACCACTCGACGATTCAAAAAGTTCGTTAGAAAATATTACAGATTAAGGAATTCTTACGGTTGTACCGACTAGATCAACTCGAAGATGTTCGAATTGTTGTTCACGTGCATGTACGTACTTAAAAAGAATTTGGCGCCGAGCTTGTGCACGAATATCGGCAGAATGATGGAACCAGGAATGCAAGCGAGTCCTATGTAGACCGTGTGTAAGTAAACGGAAGGTGCGATCACGGTGTCGCACCCGAAAGCGTCGATTACTGTTGCATTGTCCGAAGATGACACTATGCAAACCGACGTGGTTTGACCAGGGTGCTCGTGTTCAAATTGTTCGAACCTGAAACGTTTGACGTTCAATGTCTTCTGTTATTGCCACGTCTAAAATTGTATGCGATATCCAAGAAAAATCCGAGCGGCAAACATTTTCACGCCATTGCTTGGGACCATAAATATCGAGAAGTTCATTTTACCTGGTGAATAATTCGGGGAACCACACCATAAGGGTGTAGTAACTACTTGTCAGGCCAAATTGAATACCACAGGCCAGCAGTGTGTTCCTAAGGTATGGCGCTTTGCAGAGAGCTGTTGTCAGGTCTCGCACTTCTTTCAGCAGAACCTTCAGGTCCTTTCGTTTGTGCAACTTCAACGACCTCACGCTCTTATCTTTGGTCTTCTCTTGCAACGACTTCACCTGCGAAAAGCGCGAAGGAATATTGTGAAACTCGGATCCGGATAACACGGGGGACACTGTTCCCTCGTTTTGGTAATTATAAAAGAAAGGATTACCGGATAAGAGTCGGGGCTTTCTCCCGTGTTCTGCGCGTAGATCCATTTGAATACCTCGAGGGCTGCGTCCGTTTCGCCGCATTCGAGTAGAAATTTCGGGCTCTCTGGGAACGCGAACAACCATAGGCCTAACATTAGCGAGGGTAGAGCGCACAGCGCTACGAAGAGATTCCATGACTTAAAGTAAAACGTGTCCGAGACGTACATAGAGTCCATTGGTATGATCAGCCATGCGATCACTGAGGAGGGGAAAAATGAAAATGAATTAATTGATCGAATTAAAGAAATGTCTCGACATGAAACGTTCATGCAAATTTAATTTCGTCGTTGGGATTCGACGAAGAGATATTCAATTTATAGATGAATAGGTACTTACGTGGTAATACTATGACCCCGATTGTCCAGAACATTTCCATCCAACAAAGACACCTTTCGCGATACTTTGTCGGCTGGAACTCCCCTAAATACGGAAAACAAATTCCCATAGCTCCCGTAACGCTGTGTGTGTAAAATAAAAAAAGAAAAATAGAAACAAAACAAAACGAAACGAAACGAGAAGAAAACGAAAACGGTGGGGTGGAGGGATAATATTTCTTAAATAATAATACTTCGTGGCGGTACTTACGCGAATCCGTTGAAGAAACGGAAGACCAAGAAGACCCAAAAATATTGGACAAAAGAGGACATTACCCCTATAATTCCGTCCATTAGTAAGGTAGCTATTAACACGACTTTCCTTCCCTTGGTATCAGCCAGGCATCCCCATATATAAGAACCAACTACCATACCTATAAGCACAAAAGAAGCAAACTATTGTACACGAGGTATATTTAAATTCGTTCAATGGAATTTCTGTTCATTGATTTTCTTTTTCTGATCGCAGTGGAAGCGAATAATTGTAAAGGAGAATTTATTGTTTCTTCAACGTTTTATTGTGCTTTAGAAATTTACTGATTGGCTGATAGTAAAACAGCGCAAAGTTTATACGCCTGGTAAATACGCCTGTAAAGATTTTAAGTAGAAACGCGCGGCACAAGTCAGACACTTGTAGCTACGTGTACACATGTCTACAAAACGACGCTCCTTTTGTCGACTTGCAATTTCTAATTCTGATAATTTTTATTTATATATTAATTTAGCTGCTTTCTTTGCGAAAGGATTTAACTATTTATTATTCTAACACTACTTGCCTAGCATTGGTGACGCTGTTAGCCATCCTTTGGACGTAGAGTCCATTTCCAGGTCGCATTGTGCAGCGGGTAACACGAAAGAAAGTATCGTGACACCGATGGCTGTGTCCATGTAAATTAAGCCGCAGACGGCGAGCAGCATGTAATGAAATTTCCCGAATCCTACGACCGAGAATGATTTACGAAAAAAATTTAATCAAACCCTTTGCAAGCTTTAAGCAAAAGAAATATTATCTCTGTAATTAAGGAATTATTTGTCGAATGAATCATGAATTTGGACCCAGTCAACATTGGCTCGTTGTTAATTTTTCTGTCGCGAATAAATCGTGTTCACCATAAACCGGAGATAAGATCGCGGTGTTTGCTTTATCGAGAAATTTCAAATTTTTGTACGAGTCAGAATTATAACAGTAATAAAGATTCATCGTGACTCTGAAATTAAATAATTGATACGTCAAGGAGAAATGAATATTCCGTCGAATGAATCGGCGTTTCCCAAAAAAATCATCGAGATGTTTTAATATGTGGCTGATAAGGGTCGCCACGTTATAAATTAAACACTGCTCTTGAACTTGATGTAACATGATTTATATTTCACGACCATGCCAAATGCCAATGCTTATTCGCATACTTTCTGAAATTGCATAAGCTGTTGCGTTTGGATGTAGCAACCGCTATCAGCTCACAATAATAATAATAGTATTAGTATGAAATATTATAAAATCTTTCCCGACATGCTACCAAATATAATTTACAAGATTAATCGCAAATAATAGATAGATCGAGACAAAATATTTCCAAACGTTATCCGAGGGTGGCAAAAGTGGCGGTGTTACTTCTATGTATAGTTATTCGATTAAAATTCTTCCCTCGATACGAGTGCCATTGACCACGATTAAATTGTCGAATCCAGAATATCGTGAGGTCTATTACATACAGGTATTTTCGTAAACAAGGATTACAGTGTCTATAGATTAGCGTGAAGCACTTTCATTTCGATAAAGCTTTCAGCTGCTCTCGATAGAATTAAATAGCCGCTTGTAACTTGGGATCGAATCGCTGTACAATTAATGTCGAACAGAGTTATTACTGTGTGCCTACCTGTTACGGTGATTGCATGCTCGAAATCGGCACCTCCGTCTGCCAAGAAGTCGAGCCCTGTCATAAAATAAAGATTTATCAACGTTTTAGATCCTTCGGGTTTTCTATTGTTAAAGGGGGGGAGGGATGTTGCGATAGTGTATCAGTGTTTTCGTGGGACACGTGCCGCGATGGAATATTTGCGTCGCATAATGTATATTCCAGTAGTCGACACTTGGGAGATTTGCCTCGAGAGTCGGCGATTAGATTTGCAACAGGTGTATCACACTTACCGACAGAATTCATGATCGCTGATAATGCAAATCTTCTAATTCGTATTTAATTGGCGATAGACTTACGCGGATATTCGACGCAAACATAATTCGAAGCCCGCGCTCACTGGTAGTACCGTGAATTCTTTTAATCTCGTAATGGAGTTGAATGTGTCATAAATAGTAAACTTTCAGATGAACAGATACGCAGAATGACGGGGCTAATAATAAAAATGGGACAATATACAGGGTCCTTCGATACATTATTCACTTCGCAAGATAGCATCTACTATTTTCCTTGCCGTCGTAATAATAACGATACTGATTATCGACTACCATTCGAGTACTTGGTGTCGCGATGTCGCGAATATTAATATTAATTAGCAATATTAAATTAGCAGTACGAATATTAATTTAGCAGTACGCGAAAAATATCAATGCACCGGGAAAAGACATTTACTGAAACGGGAAACGAACAAAATCGTCTAAAACATGGAATGCTAAGAAAAAAATAAAAATTATATATTATACATCAAAATGCCGTTGCCCAATTCTCAAATAACTGTCCCATCAAATCAACCCCTAAAAACTTCGCGGCCTCTCGGCCCGTTTCCATTCTCAACAGCCCATGCATCGTAAGATCAACGAACCTACCCATGGTTTATGGTTACGTTTCGGAGATCGTCGGTCTCACGCGAGGTGATGAATAGGTCAGGTGGCGTCGGTGAGAATCCGGGATTCTGGAGGACCCCGGTCGCCGAAGCGTTGCACTGTCTGTTCCTCGTGCGAGTTCCACGGTTTTGTCCTCGTGTGCAACCACTGCACGCTACGCTCATTGGTGAACGCTCGGTGGTATTTGATCGCCGTCTTTATCGCAGCAGCGAATTCGACGATGACTTCCACCGAGGAAATGCCTCGTTCTCTATACCTTGGCGCGTCTCCTTATTTCCCGTCTTTTTTTCCCTCCCCTTTTTTTCCGTTCCTCGTATTATCGAGGGACCCTTCGCGGCCTCTTCAACGGCGCCGATAATCGAATCGATCTCTTCCCGCTACTTATCTCCCCCTCGAGGCGACAATTCCAATCGAAAGGATTGCCGCGGCTTCTGCAACGAGATAATACTGAAATCACTGATCTATCTTCGGATCCACGCACGATCTACCGTGGCGAACGAACGACTGACCAAAAATTGATCGCGCCCTGACATATATCTGCACGCTTTTCGGCGGCCGCTTATTAGATCCCCCTGATAAGATAGAACGCTTTCTCTGTCTCGTTCGCACCTGTGCGCATCGCTCGTTGGGCCCGGCTGCCCGGTTTCACTGGAAGCCGCGGATTTTCGTGGGAAACAGGAGAGAGACATTCGTTTCTGTAGAGTCGAAAATCCTATTTACCGTTTGCACACACGCGAACCTGTTTGCGCAAGTAGCTGTAGGTCGGGGCGCGCGTTGGGACGGTTTTGCAATTGCGCTTGTCACGATCGCGTACGCTGCCTCGATAAGACCGTTGAAACAGGTATCACGGGATTTCTAATTGCTTTGGATTACTCTGATTAAAATATGCTGCTTACTCGCGCGCCCGCGTTTGTTATGCGCTAGAATTTCGCGAACGCGAGCGACGGGTTTATCTGCCCCGCGGATCCGTTTATGTTTGCCGACCTACTAAGGATTTCGAACGTTTTCGTTAAACACGTATGTAACCGGCGCCATTTCTTCGCCAAATGTCGCCCCTGCATTTAGAGATCCCGAGGAACGAGCCGGCCTGTGGCACTTCAGCTGCCATGATACTTATTTCTGTTATTTATGGCTCGAAGTATCGCTCTCAGGGTCTGTATGCGCGCTGTCCAAACAAGAGATTCGCAATAACGAAACATAGTGTTTGGCTGGAATTAGGTTCGGGATTTGGTTCGTGAGGTAACGTGTTTGTCGCAGTATATCATACTGGCAATTCAATCTCTGCCCATCTTTTTTTCCCTCTTTTTCTGCATCCTTCGACGACGATGTACCCGCGTACATCGTTCCGTTGCAGCTGATTACGTGCACGAGTTTAGGTGCAAAAATTCGGCGGCATAATCGCTTTTGGAACGTTAAGTCAGGCTTCGAATGATTCGACAAATTCTTACGATATTACAGGAGTGAACGTTTTCGTAACAACATGCTATTGTTGTGCATGTTTAATAAATGAAAAATATCATTACGCAGGTAAAGATCAATTGATCCCCGTCGTAATGCCGCGTTGAAATTAAAAAAAGGCTCATTTGGCGTTAATCGCCATTTGCTGCTTTATTGACGAGTTTATTGCGTGCCGAGGATGCCACAAAACGGCGTTCTCCCTCCACTTCCGGCCGTGTTTTTATAAAAGAGTTACGGTCAGGTATTACCCGCTCCCGAATAAGCATTTTTTCACCAAAACACAAACGTCCATCGGCATTATCTGTGTTCCTATCTCTTTCATAAGACTTATTTATGGTCGCATTATCGAGAAAATCTCTTCCGTCAGATCTGGCGCGTTCTTTTTTCCTTTTTTTTTCACCACGTACTTGCGCTACGGTCCGATTAATGTTCCTGCAAGCTTTTGTGCAACACATTGTTCTAAATACGGGATCGTTCCGTTGGTAGTAAAATAATCCACGGATGAACGTTGGATAAAGATTTATGGTCCAAGAGATACGCGAGTATCTGCGTACGTAAGTTAAGCATGCTTGACCTGGCCGCGAATTGATCACCGTGCGACAGGTTGACGATAATCGAAACTGGCCAGAACTAGCCCGATCACGAGTACGTGCCATCATCTTGAATCATTCAGTTTAGTACGTAAACAGGCTTATCGCGGATACACATCGGATAAGAATGAAAACTTTCCTGTTCCGAATTGAAATTTCTAAATGAAATATCACGAAGGTATTGCCGATAGTGCTCGTGAGTTATCTTCCGGATAATAATGTGTATAAATAGATTCGCTATTGTAGATCGTGTTTGGATAATCGAATTCAAGAGAGGTTACGTAGCGCTGGTAATCGAGTGCGTGTAAGCTTCAACTAATTACCTGGCGATCTTGACGAAAAGTTCGGTTCGATATTTATAGATCGATTCACAGGTGTACCTAACTCGTATTGTTCGGCCTGGGTCGGGTTAAGTCGGACTTGTCTCGTTAGAACCGACACGAAATGTACATTTTACCACGAATCTTCTTATTCCCTTCTTTTATTTCGACCGATTTTCAAATTTCACTCTGCCCGCGTGTAGAATGAAGCTTCTCTAATCTCAGCAACCCAAACTCCACTGGCTGACGATATTCTCAGGAGCCCGCCAGGTATGTAGTACGTCTCATAGAACTAACGGGCAAACAGCACGATATTACTAGACCCGTGGATAATCACTGGTGATTGTATCGCGGAATTTGTGAGAAACGGTAGCTTAAACGACCCGGGGGCCATAAACCATAAATCGATTAAGTAGACGACGTTATCGTCGTCGTGAAATTGTTATATCGACGGCACATGTCATCCATGCTAATGATAATCGAATGTTTCCATTTGTTGCAAACACAATTTCTCGTTCCCCGTCTTTTCTTTCCTCTTCGTTTTTTTCTTAATTTTTTTTTATTACGGTCTTTAGATCAAGATTTCGTTACGTCACTATCGCGGTACGTAAATCGTACGGTTAAAGTGATCGATCAAGGAGATTTACCTAGTTCGTTATCGAGTTCGAGTATCTCGATTAAATAGATCGACCGAGATACGGGGATATTTTATTAATCACAAGCTCTGTGAATATCTTTGTTCTTGGTAGACGAAGGTCGCCGTTACAGGAAACGAATGCTCAATCAAGTTCGAGTTCACTCGTCGATATCACCAAGTGACTCTCGGTCACGGAAATGGAATACGACCAAAACAATCGAAAGATTAGTCGATTAGTAATAACACTTTTTCATGGTTCACATTTTTTCCTTCCAAGATTCCAGGTTACTCGCAAGTTGTACTTCAGCTCCGGCGAACACTTGTATACGATAAAGGTTCGTTTGTATAGCAACTTGAATTTGGTGTCCGTAAAAAGTACCTGAGCACGAATAATACTTTTTGTTAAAAAAACAAAAATTCCACGTCGTTCAGCATTAATTACGGTAAATCAATTTTTACCGTCGATCAATATTTATCCTCCAAAGTGGTTGGAAAAAATTGTCCGATATAGCAAAGCCTTCCATACGTTTTACCGAATCAAATTCTGACCGCGATAGCAACAGGAAATGGTTGAATGAAAATTGCTTGCCATTTTATTGGGACTGTGCCCGAACTCTTGTGCAATCAGGACGACGACTTTGACAGTGTCCGTTTTACCAAACACACGTGTACATTTTCTTAGCAACAGAATATAAGCCGCAGATAATTGCAGACTAAAATAATGGGGTCGCAACATTTAGAATTCCGGCGGGGAAGGGAACAAATTTTCCATCGCACAGAGGAAACTTGTCACGCCGGCCTGCCAGTGACCGCCATTAATATTTCAACACCGTAGAACTAATGAACGAAGGTAGAAAACCATTTCAAAGGTATAAAACAATTTACCTTGAGGCGAAGGAAAAAAAAAAGAAATACCAACGACCGGTGCATGGAACAGCACGACGCCCGAGCATTAACAAAAGCCGCCGCAATTAAATCGTATAAATCACCGGCTGAAAATCGGCGAATTATTTTACACCGGGGTACGGCCAATGTACCTGCACCTTCGTTGCGATTGTTCTCAAAGAGTCAGCCCGTCGGTGCAGGGAAAACCTGACGAAGAGCTTAAATCGCGCGGTGCATAAAACGAAACGAAGAGTGTAAATCGGGGATCGACAAGCCAGCCCGTAATTTTCCTCAAGTCCACGTTGGCACACGATCGTTGTCGCCGGTGGATTCGAGCCAAATATTCGATCGCCGTCCCAATATTTCCGTCATCGATGCGACGTAATCGTTCATCGTGATCTTCGAAACGGCAACATTTCTCCTCTCGCCACTCGCATTCGCAGTCGAAAGGAACACATCGAAGGGGATCAAGCCGAATCATTTTTCTTTCCTTTTCGCCGGAAGAATATTGGCGACGGCGCGTCGAACGAAACGGCGGGTTTCCGAAAAATGGCCAAAGTCCAAACGCAAAACGTGCCACTCAGACAGCGTTCAATGTCAACAATGCTGAGAAAACGGACGTGCGAATACGAGACGTGTAAAATATCGAGGGAAACGTAGAGCAGACGATACGTTCGGTTAGAAAAGAAACGGTGGAAGTACGTGGTAACCCTTTGGCACTCGAAAGACCAATGCTTAGGTGAAAAGGCGGGATGCAATTTAATTTTACAGCAATCCGACGAATATTTAAAGCAACGTCTGTTGCAACAGCTGATCAGCGCTCGGGCGAAATTTCCAATCTCGATGGCGGGACGAAAGAAAATCGCGAACAATATTGGCCACGACGACCATTCTACGTGTTAGTCTCGAAATGACACGACAAAGTCTTCCTCGACGTTGTTAAAAGACAATCCAACGATCGACAACAAAATCAAATAAAAACAAAACCGAGATGATCAATGGCAAAGAGAAGAAACTGTAAGATATCCTCTGCTTGCGAAATCTTACCGATCCTCGGCTAAACTCCCCTGGGAAACGCTTTTATCCCGTTCCTGGACGATCATTCATAGACATTCGATTCGTTCGATCGCACCGATCCGCGGGAAATCGCGCAGCAACGATCGTCGGATAATAAAGCAATCACCCTTCCCTTGCCAATTAAATCGCTAAACCGCTCGAGGTGACGCGCGGGGTCGCGAAATAAAATCTCGACCACTCGAGCTATCGTCGAGGGATGTCTTAATCAGAATCCGAGCCACGGCACAAGGACTGTTTAATTCGCCAGGCGAAATATCGCGAGCACGTGGACGTTGTTGTTGCCTGTATTTCTGTGTACAGTAGGACGGACCACTTGGAACGGTGCACGTTGATTCTTCCTCCGAGTACTTCTTCTAGATCGGCCTGAATCGAGGACACGACAGTCTTGCCGCGCTTACACGAGACACTGCACACCGTCCCGATCCGTGACTCGGATCCCCACGGCATCCAATTGTGCTATAACGTGTGTTCTAGTCGGGCTAATATAGACGCATATCGCTCGTAATAAGGTGGGGAATTTTGTGACAGAGCGAAGTTTTTGACACGCGACAGAACGCAACGTGGCGATAGAGGCACCACCCCGGGGGATGGCGGAGTGGAGCGTGCTAATCGAAGCAATTGTGTTGGAATTTTCGGCGGGTGCCAATTGCGGTTTGGCGCGGTGAAATTTGCAAAGATTGAGCGTCTTGAAGATCGCGGGGGTTGCGAGGGATGGCGGTGATTGTAATGATGGAACTTTGGCGCGAATGATTATTCCATGGAGAGGAAGAGGTATTGGGGATTATATGAATTGTGCGAAGGTGCGAAAATATTTGTTTATGAAATGTGAATGGAATGGTGCGTTTCTCTATTCTAGAATTGAAAAAAAAGAAGTATCGTTTACCTTACCTGATTGTTAGTGTATCGATTGAGATAAAACAAATTCACTCGCAATTAATTAGGGCAATGTTGTTCTCATTCATTCGTTTTTATTTTGCAAAATAATTGGTAGTTCGAGGTTCGACGAAAGGAAAACGGTTGTTCAGTTAATAGGTTCAATAAGAACACATGTTTATTGTACTTCAATGTCCGGCACAACAACGATTTATAATATAAAAAGAATCTCGTATATAGAAAAATAGAAGAATAAAACGCTGTCGGCTCCGTTTCGTTTCGGGGCTGACCGATTGGATCAAGCTACACGTGATATCACTCGACCGCCATATTATGAAAATATCGTAACAGTGCGCGAGCAATACGAGAGATCGTCGCGATAATGGTATGATTGAGCATTCGTTTCCTTCCTAACGTGTATCTTTCTCTCTCGATTTAAGTACTATACATATTAATCTACTCATTCGAAGCTCGTTTTAATATTCTAGCTTGAAGAAGGATAAAAAGATTGGTCACACTTTTTTGTTTCCTCTTAAGCGTATAGAAAATTTGTGTATGTTCAATAAAAAACGTTTGTATAATTTTTACGAAAGTAAAAAAATATACAATTTCATTGCTGATCCCACGAACACGACGAGTATTCATCAGAATTCTGTGCGCTTCGGGAATTAATCACATAACATTTCGCAGCTAATTATTATTAGTATGTTAGAATTAGAGCTCCTTGTTGCGAAAGACACCCGATCGGTTCCACGCGTCTACTTAAAGTACTAAAGCATGTGCTTTATATAACAATTGTATATATCGCTGATATCGAACGTGGTTTAAATACGTGTTTTCAGCGAAAAGTTTGCAGAAAGTACACAGGCACCATATAAATGGAAGATAATTAGAAGATCGTATATGTTTTTTAAATTAAATTTCGCTAAATTACGAAAGAAATACTGTGAATATAATATTTAGTAATATTAATTTCTTTCATTATCTTAACACTTAGCCGACCGCACGCGCCACAGAGAACTGAGAATTGGGGGAGATCTCCCCGATCGGTCGGCTAAGTGTTAAAATGGTAAATTATTTAAGTAGTTAATTAAATTAATTATATTATATTAATAATCCTCTAATTACTTCGAACTTATTCAAACCTAATTAGATTATATTATGAACAATAAGTACCTACATAATTTTCGTCAATCCAAATGAAATGCATCAACGTTACGCTAAATAAATGAGATTAGAATTCTTTTTACGAAGAGTAAACACTTTTTGATTGTTCCTCATACTTGTCAATATCTTAGTTTATACTTTCGTTAAGATTTCTCGATGTCCAATTTCGATTTCTTCCTTCCCGGCGTGAACAGTGCCAGCAGACCGCTCACTGAAACATCGAACAAAAGATTCCATACTATTTTTATAGATTATTTGCTTCATTGAATAACACCTCAGCCAACAAATCGTGCGAAACTTACTGTAAATAAAAGGAAATCGTTTCATTGAGCAAGATTGAATAATTATCGGAAATATTTACAGCCATTGAAAACTTAAATATGTACACATGTATTAATATCATATAAATTAGAATCACTTTTAATTGTCTTCTAACAAGTGTCAGAAGTGCTATCGCTGTGCCAACACGATAAATAAAATCGCACATAGCATCTACATCAAGATAACGATAAGTCTGATAGAAAAAAAGTAGAAAAAAAACAGACGAGGTAAAATTTGCATACGTACAGAACAGTTGGGCAGCCACAATGACGATTACCAGTGTGCAGTAATCGTCAATTAAGTATCCAATCATCAAGGTGCCACTGATGGCACCTATTCGACTAATGAAGGCAGACAAGCCCGATGCCATCGCTCTGAAAAGAAAAAAAGGATAGAAGAATCGATTAAACCTATTTAATTATGATTGAATAAATCAAGGAGGAAAGAAGGATTGATTTCTTTTTTTTAATTTCAGTGAAATATATGATTACGCAATGATACTATCATTACAATAATTAATCGGGCGAGAAATTGTTACATTGTTAACAAACGAGAAACAGAAAAGGAAGAATCTGGGAAATTCCAATAGAAATCCAATTTATTCCTTTGATCGCAGTTCCCAATACGATATATTGCGATAATATCTCGATGGCGCAATAGTAGTAATAAAATATAATGCGACAGGTATTTTATCACGATCGGTTGAAGCTCGCGCGAGGGAAGATTTCCACATCGATAGATCCGTGGAACGTTCGATCGTGTTTAATGATAATCGCTTCGATTATAAATAACTCGCACGCATGGAAAACAGAAAGGAATAAGCGTTCTCTTGTACAGGGATATTTATAACGATCGATAAGGATTCGATCAGCTACCGTTGATAATGAACGAGTGGCGAAAAACAATGATGACAAAATTCCTGGGTGGAAAAGAATGATCAAGACGTTGCGCCCGGTCGAAATAAATTTAGTAGATCGCCTACTTAAGCGATTTTGTTTTTATCGCGACGCAGAGGCGTTCAACTCTTTGACAATTATATATTTATGGCTGAGATAATTCATGCTATTAAAAACTCCAAAGAGTGGCGATAAAATCTCTCGGGAATTTTTTCTTTTTTCAAAGAACTCGCTCGAAACTGGCTTTTTTTTTAATTTCGCGATGAACGCGATGAATTACCTTAAATGCGTTGGATAGAGATCGACCAAGAGGCAATATACAACGCTTAGGCAAACAGATGTCACAGACTCGTAGGCACACGAGAGTACTAGGTTTTGCGTGGACGTTTCCACTAAGAACAGGCAACCTGTCACAACAGCAGGAACGAACGCTGTTATCACTGAAACATGAGAAAAGATTACGTAATATTTTCGCGAAGACACGCAAATATATTTGACAGTGTCTAGCATAGTTATTATCCTTCTATTTGTGTGTTGGAAATTGAAATTCTTTTATAAGTATGCACTGGTATAATGGAGAGTGATTGGTAAATCGCTAAGAAATTAACAAGAATCGTTTTTACTCACCGAGGAAGAATTTGTATCCTAAATAATTAACGAGTAGCGGCAATAATAGGCCTGTTGGAATACACGAAGCTCCCAAAATAAATGTGTGCACGAACACACTAGTTTGTACTTTAGAGTGGCAACCGTATGGGTCGTCCATCAAGTCCTGCAGACAATTTTTTTTTATGTATTTAGTATCGATTCCAAATTATCAATGGAACAGCTGCAAACTTTTCGCAATTATTACAAACTTTACCATTAATATTTATTCCATTGCACTTAATAATTTTGTTCGATTTCTATGCAATTCATTTCTACAATTTTCTCCCTTTATTTTCAATTAAAGAATATACGAATATGGAAAGTTTGCAGCATTTTTTTCTTTGGTACCACAGAAAATTTAGGCGAGCCAACGTTTCACTTACTAATATATCTGTGCTATTTTTCGAGCCCTTCAGCGTGCAAACACTGGCTGTCTGATTAGGATACGCCTCCTGAAAGTCTGCGTATCTATGAAACAGCTCCGGCAGCCACAAAGTGAGCGTATAATAAGAGGATGTGACGAAGCAGGCGATCAGGCACACCACGATCGTTCTGCAGAGGAACGGTGGCTTCAGTATCATCACTGTTTTCGTATATATGTCTCTTATCATTACTTCAAAAGACTTCTCTGCCGCATCCTCCATATCTCTCGTATGCATTATTCGGTGCACCAAGTCGTTTAAATTATTGTTGCCGCAGTTTCGTAGCTTCGTCTGGAAAATAAATTGTTTCACTATCGTTCAAATCATTTTTTGTGCACTGCACACGATATCAACAAAATAGGAGACAAGGGTCTGGTCCCGAAAGAAGGAATAGGATTCGCGAAATAATTTTGTCTTATGCCTGAAATCTTTTTTTTCTTCAGCTTCCAAAGTAGTGATTTCGAGTATTTCATTGAGCAAAGATTATCGAAAAATAAATGCAATACTTACTATGTATTCTTTGGGAGGTTCGCCACTATTCTCGGAATACATTCTCATTAAAACATCCAACATCTGGACATTCTGGCCGGATTCGGCAAGATACTTGGGCGTTTCGGGGAAGAATAACAACCACGCACCAGTCAATAAAGCCGGGAGGGAACAAATAAAGACGAAAAGATTCCATGAATGGAAAAAGAATCCGCCCGCCTCGATGTTCACGCTCAATGGAATAATAATCCAGCCGACACCTGAAAGTTTTTGCATATTTTATAATAAATATGAATTGATTGACAATTCATAATACACATAATATTATTATATTTATATACACTATTATAATAATATTTACCTGCTAAAATGATCATTCCCATCACCCACGCCATTTCCATCCACGAAAGCATCTTGTCCCGATATTTAGTTGGCTGAAATTCACCCAGATACAGAAAGACAACAGCTGATTGACCATTCATACTAAAACGAAACAATTTATATCCAATTATTAAATATATTATTCGGCACGGTGGTTATTAAATATTGAGGAAATATAATTTTAGATACTAACGCTGCACCACTTAAGAATTTTAAAAATAAAAAGAGCCAATAGATAGGCACCATTGACGCTAATAATTCGGAAATACCGTGTAGGAATAGCGCAACCAGTAGGGACAATCTTCTCCCTTTTATGGCTGCGTAGCAACCCCATATGTACGATCCAGCTAGCATACCTGTAAATCAATAATAATAATAATAATAATAATAATATATATTATAATGTTATCTCTAAAAATTTATTTAATTATTATTAATATTGTCATTATTACTATTAGTATAACTTTACTAAAATAATATTATTTTCTTATAAGCATTTCGTTGCTGCAATATTCTAACATTTCAGCTGTTTCATTTGATATGCAGTGATATGTTGTGTAGCGTTTTATCGTGATGGTATTTATGTACGAATGTCGAAAGAGGGGAGACTAGTGACGTTCTGGTATAATGTACATCTTCAAGGTTTAATTATCCGCATACGAACGGTGTCTTCCATTCGAATGCAATAACTCTTTAATAGTGTCCCCTGTTGTGGCTTTCACGCATACATTAGATGTTACACAATTGACGCGTACACGTGTTTAATTAGTTACTCGCTTCTTTCAATGCCCCATTATGATAATATGGGAAAGTTCATGACGAATAATGGATTCAATGGCTCGCAATTAGTTCGTTGAAATCGCTTTAAAATTCTGAGATAATTGCAGTATTCCCACGCACAGAATTAATGATACCGTAAGGGAATATGAACGCGACAGCAACGGGATTAATTTCCTTTTACAATAGATGATCATTAGTATTTCAGAGCGGCCAATTAAATATCAACCCCGCGTGAACACCGTAGCGGTACGTACCTGCTTTTGGCGCAATACGAATCATCTAATTTATGTCCCATTCCATTTAAAGAGCATCGTTGGCACAACACTTTCATTCGAGAATTTTCCTCCTGAACGTTCGTCTACACCGAGATGAATCAACTTTATCTCTTTGTGAGGCCGTTCTTTCTTTTTAAACTGATGAATAAACCGCTAACCAAACAACAAAAGCATACCTTTCCGTGGTGAAAAGTTGCAATTAAAAAATTTAACGTGAACAGTCGATGAAAAAAAATTGTTGTTTAAAAAGTTTCACGCTGCAATATTTTTTTTCACTTCTCCCCTTTTACTTTCACCTGTTTACAAAGGATTTCAGTGTTGTCGAAATGTAAAGAATGATAATGGAGAATGTTTGTACACGTGGAAAATTAATTGCCGTTGGAAGATGATCTTTATGCGAGTCGAAAGCAACGTGTTTTGATTGTCCTGTATGATTCAAGTAACTTGTCGGTGAAACACTGTACATGCAGTTAGTATATAATGGCAGATGTTAGATCGATTCAGGGGCGTGCACGAGCCAGGGAAAGGCACGCAAGAAATTTTAATTCCTCTGATAAGCCGAACGCAATGCGCGCACGCTATCGTTGCGATTGACAAAAGGAAAAATTCACTTCGAGATATCAAAGTGAATACAGGAAACTCTGCATAAAGAAAAATAACGAAACGTAGCGGACACGTAGCGCAATCAGAATTACTTCAAAGAATATAGCAATGAATATTGAACAGTAAATGGAATTATTTCGCATCCTAAAATAGAATTTCAATGGACGCACGAGACCGAATTCACGAACGCCAATTAATAAAAAGGAAAAAGAGTTAAATCCGATTGAAATTTGGAAATGCGGGAAGACTTAGTATAAGTATATGCATTTGTTAATATCGGTATGGGGTTGTCTTGTGAAGGCGTAATGAGACGAAGACAGCTGGTCTGATGAGTTAAAATGCTGCTTCTGAAGCTTTAAATTAAAATGCTGAGTATCTGATTGTGAGTGTTACCTAACATAGGGGCGGCACTGAGTCGCCCCTTGTCCACCGTGGTCATCTGGAAGTCGCATGCTGCAGACGGTAATATAAATGCGATGCTTGTTATACTGAATGCCACGTTCATGAAGATCAAACTGCAGACGGCCATAACCTTCAGGTTAAATTTGCCAAATCCTGTGGAAAGATTCCAATGATGCACAGTTAAAATTTACTACCGTACGAAATTGATTGTTTTCCGTTTAAACAGTTCGGAAAGCAGGTAGAAAAATTAAATATATATGTATATACATATGTATATATGTATTGAATTTTCAATTTGGAGAGTGATGGACGAAATTTCTTTGAAACGTAAAGACACATCAAGGAAATAAATTAATAAATTTAGGGGGGTGGGGGGTGGTGTTAGAAAACACATATTGCAAGTCTACTCATAGGATTTCCATGGAAAAAATTAATTATAATTATTTGTTTCATTGTCTTTATTTTTGCATTTTATATTTACATTTCATTTCTTTTTTTATGCAATTGTCGTTTGAAAAAAATGATTGGAGGCTTGTGCATTTGAAGTGGATAGAGATATACATATTTTTATTAGCCTTTTAAATGATCCAAATGAATACACTTGTCTGGGGCTTAATTAGCCCAGTCAAACACATTCACATGTATGTATATATCTTCTTGCCTGACATAAGTTCTCTGTAAACGTGTCAATAGATCGCGTTACCTCGACCTAAACAAGATACATTCGTCTAGTGCTCATGTAAATTACATCTGGTTAATTGTACGATTGAAAGGTTAAACGTAAGTACATATGTAGGTACACGGTTCTCGGCGAATGTCAGAAAACGCAATCGTGTTAAAACGAAAAGGAAACGTAAGTGAAATTGCGTCTCAAGACTTGTAAGAAAAATTCCAAAGGATTGCCGGGAAAGCGGGGCTTATTGATAGCTTTCTTTCAACGAAGCCCCCGCGAGATTTAATTTTAGAAATCTACGGAGGCAATTTAAAAACAACAGTAATAAAATTAATAGCAAATGTATATAATACAGAATTTGTATTTCTGATTTTAATAAAAATTACCCCAGCGTAAACTCTCCCAAACTTTCCCCGATATTCAAACGAAATACTCTTTCCCTAAAAATCGAATAAAAGAAACAATCCATCGAAATAGAAATGATACCTGTTTGGTCGACAGCATCTTGGGCCACACTTTCCGCAGTTTGCTTGGTAGCTGTAAACATACAAGAAAACAACGTGGATTACTCATAAAAAGAGAAACAGAGAAGGAAAAGCAGAGAAACTGTGGCTGATGTGAAAGGCAGAACTTCCACCGCGCTCAAACGTTCATTCCAAGAATAAAAATATTCCCTGAACCGCGGACCACCTCAACCAATTCGACGACGACAACAAAAACGGGCGAACCTCGAGGCTTCTCATGCCTATAAACGCGTGTCGATGTACTTTAACCTGCTACCGAGTTTAACACTGATTCGACAGATTTCTTTGTTCCACCAAGCACGGTGAAACACCTTTGACTCATCCCCTTCTTTCTTTTGGATCTCGGCGCCTTGGATGTGATTTTCAATTAACCGTGTCAAGGCTCTTTATCTTTCTGTGATTGATTACTCGTTGCTGTCGATGCTTGTTGATTTATTTATGGTTTTCGTCACTTTTGTTGCGTTCGATAGAATAATGATACACCTTGACGACAAACGGTATTTATTTTATAACAGGCCTACTGATTGCAAAATTACTGTAAATTTAATCTAACTGTGCGTCAGATCTAAGTTACTATTCTAATAGTGTTTCGTTATTGTCACTGTTATTTTTATTCGGTTGATTTATTTTGGATAGCTTTTTGCAGCACAAAAAATCGCGAACGTATTCTTCAGAGGGTAATGTGACTGGCATAAGTAATAATAATAATAGGAAAGTACACCCTCCGTCATAAATTAACCAGGTATTCGACTAGAAAACCGGTACACTTCCTTTTGGAGCACACGAAACATTCAATAAGAGATAATTAAATTAACCCTTTCATCGCATGGGGTGCACAAACATAACTATCCAAACCGACGAATTACATTCCCAGAAACCATCAATGTACAGTCCCTATCGTTTACACAACACTTGCATACCGAATGAAACACGACCATTACCGACCTTGCACTATCACTTACACGCATTCCGCAAAGCAATTAAGCAATCTATCAGCTGGATCTACAAAGCCTGCCGTTATCTACAACTCGTGAACCACTCGTCCCGATGTGCAATTCTCCTCGATCAATCCCAATTAGAAACCCCCGTGGAAACATCGTGCAGCGATCGTCGCTGATCCAGACCCAATTGGAACGAGGGGACAGTTGGAAGAATTGAGCCGCGGTGCAAAGGAAAATATCGCGTCGCGGTGTCTGCAGCCGTTTAAGATAAAGGTGCATAGCTGCACGCGGAAAGGGTTACCTTGTAACGTAGAGGCAGCGTCCGAGACGAGCGGCTCAGAGGCCGCCGGCTCGTTCTCGAATCGACCGATATCGCCCGACATCGTACGCGTGCGAAACTAACGCATTGCTGATGTTGCTTGTCTCGTGCTAGTAGCACGGCCTTGCTCCACGCACGACAAAACCAAACGGGCCGCTGTGTTTCGCTCGCCGCGAGATCGGCCGACCGACTGCGCAGCCCCCCTGAACCACTGCCGACAATAAACCTGCTCCCGCTAGTTTCTGGCTTCTTGCTTATCGCTCGCCCGTACACGCCTGTAGTACGTACGTACTGCCAGCTCGATTAGTGGCTCGCTTCTTATCGCGCCGCGTACACTAGGTGGAACCGATATAGGCGCGATGCATATGTATGTGACGTGCATACAGCGAGCCAAGACCCGTTTCGAACGGGACGACGCTCTTACGTCGATACGTACTCCGTTTCGGCACTCTCGTGTGTCCATGAGTCACGACGAAACGGGATTCGAAGTGCATAATAAATTGCCGGGGTAATACCATGGGCGACGCTGTATTTTGTCGGCGTTCATTGGGCAATTAATGGATCCCGATCGACGACCAAGCAATTGTCCTAGGCCGAGGGTAAACAGCGGCCGCGTCCTTTATTCGGTTGGGGGGAAGGTAGAGCGATAAGGGTGTGCATTGTTCGCGGACGGAGCGCCTCGATTAGCTTTGTTTCTCATTGCAACTTCGTATGACCTGATATTTGTGCTACTGTGGTTTTTATGGCGCAATGAGCGGGCTTAATGAGGGCTTCAAGGGCTCTAACGAGCTTGTCCATTCTCGCAAATTCTGATACCTGGGACACGAATTTTATGACCTTACTGAATCGGTTTCTTGGACTGTACTTGGGGCGGGGTAGTATTAGGGAACGAAGGGGTTGGGTTCAAGGGAAAGGAGGCAGAAGTTAATACACTTTATATGTATTATTAATATTTCAATGTAATTAAGCATCGAGGGATTTATTTGTTAAATGGTTTGCTGCTCGAAATATCGTGGAAAGTTTCGCGCTTGAAGTTACAGATTTAGAAATTGATGTTAAAAGAATGTATAGAGTTTGGGATGTTTTAATATCGATGGACTAAGTCCTGAAATTTCGTTGCAAGAACAGGGGTATAGCAGTGTTAATTTTGCACAGGCACACCTCTCAATACGACAATTAAAGGTACGTTGTTATTAGTTGTCCGAAGCTTTTGGTGAATCCTTTCTCCCATTATCTATTTTAGGTCTTGCACGTATGTATTCCAATATTCTACATATATGCCGACTTAGCTCGCCACTCGTGCATCAACCTCTGAACACTGACGTCATTCGCCGTTCCCTTTCATTCACCTTTGCAACATATGTTTCTTTCAAGTTCCTCGCCAGCAATTTTATCGCAAGCACAAAAGGACTAATCTAAAAAATTCTAACTAACATACCCATCTATTTATTATTCGTTTCTGAAACATTAAAAATCTCCAATAATTCCGTGTACTCGACTATCGTAAAATCGAAGTGCACTTTGTATGATTAAAGCAACAGTTATGTATAAATTGTATTGATAAATAATAAGCTGCATCTTTTTTCAGAAAACAAAATCTGAACCGTTGTCGCGAATAGTTTGGAGCGCTGCAACAACCTGGACTTTGCACTTTTCAATTCGTTAGAGGAACGGGTGTTATCGGCGAAGGATTTAGATGGGGAATATTCCAAGAACGACGACGACGTGGCTGGATGCTGAACAGAGGTATGAATTTTTCGGAATTCAGATCTTACTTACGTAAGGAACAAATATGCTAGATATTATATATTGGAGGTCGGCTTGGGCAAATAACACATATGTATGTAACTTGATTCATTCAGCAAATTAATTTTCTCCTCTAGAGTATTTTACGTAAAGGTGGCCGCCTTTGATGTTTCTAATTAATTATCTAATTTAACCTTAGTCATAAACTGTTAGCATCAAGTATTAATCTAATTTATTTGAGAGTGCGGTTACACGGTGGATATATTTATAAATATTTCTATCCGAACGGCAACGAGTACGTTCTATTAAACCATAGAATTCTAAAGTCTAAAACTGAAAAAGGAATTCCTTATTTCTTTCGGCCCGTTATCGCATCGTACTAAATATAATATTATCGCCAATTAAGCGCGCAGATAGCTCCGGAATTTAGCCACATAGTGCATCGTGCACGATAATTTACAGATAAAGTAATATGCATGCCCGATGAAAGCCTGGAAATGTTGCACGAGAACGGTGATAAATATCCACGCGAAGTTCAATGTTTATTTACGTGAACCTTTCGTAATCAGTGTCCATACGAAATCCGCTGTATACCTAAAACCTTGCTTCCCTATGCAATTTTATCAGCTGAATTCATTACGAGTCGATACGTTGACCAAGCGCATCGAAAACATCCCAGATAAGTATGGTAATATCTCAGAAATGAAACGAACAAAATAAAAGAAAATGTTGGAAGGGACAAATTTCTATTCCAGTTTCAATCGTGCGTAAAATATGTGGATTCCAGGATTGCAATTTCTTTCTTCGCTACGTGTTCGCGCATAATTGATTCAGCTTGAAAGTGTTAGGCGTATGGTGGAATAAAAATGATAGGAAACCCGTACGTTGCCGGTTCACGCGTATAAAGATAGAAAAAGCAGCATAACGGAGCGCATAATGGATGCCAACGTATGCATTAGGCTGTGCACTAAGTCCCTGTGTTTATGGCACCGGGAAATTCCATCCTGGTGCGGCGGATCGATCATTTCCTTGTTCGCTTTTCTTCCTTTTCAATCGGCCAACGGGTCACAAGGCGGTGATTTTTTATGGAAACAGTTCCTTCGACTTCGAGCCAAATAAATAATATCGTACTCGGGCAAGCTATGTTGTTTTATAATATTACTTTCTCGGAATCTTTTCCGTCAATTCCTGAGACCGATTTTTATTGCGCAGAGAATGGAATCATTGATACGAACAAACAGTAATAATAAAAAAAAGAAGGAATAAAGTGCACACCATCTAACGGCAAATGGTAAATCCACCTGTCGAGTGTCTGCTCGCGTGATTTAAAAATGCAAATCATGGCAATTAAAAGACCACTTCAGGTCGCAACTGTGCCTTATCGATCCTGATAAAGACACTTCAAGCTAATACGCGCAAACATGCGTCGAATTCGCCGTGTCCTCTATTGTCGCAAACTCACGTGTGCACTACCGTACAGTGCCGACAGGGAATTGAATCGGATCTGACAAATTTTCCGTTCGAACCAATCGATCATTTCAAACGTTTCACAGTCGGCGTGTAGACGCGTGTTGTTTGAATCAACAAAGGAGTAGAACGACGATGGGAAATGACGGGAAAACGCACGTCACAAACGGCGTCTTTAAGACTCATCGAACGACCGAAATGCACTTGCGACCAAGTTTATTTCGCGACTGACTATTTTCGCGCGCGTGTCAACGCGTTAAATTGAAACGATGTCAAGAACACGGCGAATTCGTTGCTCGAACAATGATTCCTTGTTCGTCCGAGTTATAAAATTTAGAATAAAAATGAACTAGAGAAAGTCGAGCTTTCCACTGGTTTGGAAATTATTTCGCGCGAAAGGGAATTCTTAAATCACCCCGTACATTAGAATAGTATTCATTAGGCATCATTGAGTATTCATAAGTTGTGCAGCGGTTCATTCTTTGCTAATGTTTAAAAGAAAAATCGCTGTGAATAATGTATCCTTTTTTTCTTCATAATTGAGCATTTCGCAAAGCAACGTTGGTAAGTGCGGCGTGAAATTGTAAAGTACAAAACGACCCGGGACTGATAAGATGCATCGGTTCGAGTCTGTTCGTTCCAGTTCATTTGTGAATTATTATTGGTGGCTGAATGGTCGTTGCATTGTTATATCACACGATAACGCGCTTACTTGATGATAAATAATGCTCTCGGATAATGATTCATTGGCTCAGCGCCACTAGGTAAACGACAATTCCTATAGGTTTATTCAATTATACTGTCCAGGATATTAGCAAAAAATCAGCAGTGAAAAAATACTTAACGAATTGATATTTTCAATTAGTATGAGACCAGTATAATAAGACCAACGAGTTTTGATCAAACAATGAACTGAAACACATTTTTTTAATCAACTAATTTTCCCTACCTGCTATGGCATTTATCTGGCAATAGTTCGGTTTGCGTAAATAAAATTTAGTACCATGGTTAGAACTCAGTTGCACATTATTTAAAGCATCATTGAATTGGCTCATTTGCATATTATATTTTTTATCTATTATAGTGCGCCTTATATTTTTCTTTTACATACTTTTGGTTTCTCGGCTCACCCTCATATTAAAAGCAGAATTCTTTTCCCACCTATTTCGAGCCACAAAAATATTTCTACTTCCCTCTCCATTTTTTATTCTTTTTGCTTCACCTCCAAAGTAAATAAGTACATACTCTTACTTTGCCATCTACTGTACACTTTATAAATGAGGGACGTTATTGACATTTGTTTAATAGATAAATCGCCAGTAAAGGGGAACTAAAGGCAGTTTAGATAATTCTACAATAGTTCAGCGTCCTTGACATTGCACTCTGAGAAAAGGCCGAGATAGAAAATTCTCATCTTGTTAGAGCACTCTTCTTTTCTTGCCATTGTCTCGCTGAAATAATTTCACCTCTGTTTCGCGAGTGATTTGTAACCCCAGCAAATATAAAATGGGTAGCCACAACTCTTCCCCCTTATCATTTATCGCAATGATTGTTAATTCTTGTTTTCTTCATCTCCAAATGTCGTCTACACATAAATATTGTCTGTAGTGTAAAAGAGGGGAACGTTGATTATGATCGCTGTTTCAAATATTAATTGCAATAATAATTAATAACAATCGATGAGCTCAGATTTCTAAATATACTATGCTCCAATTTAATCCCAATATCGATTCTTAATTGATTCGTAAATGGTAAATTGTGCATTCTTGTTCTGATAAGTATTGAAGGTTGTGCATGACGAATCGTACTTATGAAACAACTTGAAAATTTCTCGCATGTTCGTACATTTTAATTATGCAACAATAAAAATTGTTCTCTCAATAAGTAGAATTGATTAATACGACTTTGCGTGGACATTAATGAGTCTTGATTTTTCTACATTTTTCCTTTTAACATTGCCCATAAATTTAACGTTTAACATTTTAACATTCTCACTTTTACAATTTTTTATAATTCTACTATTTCCGTAAAATTTTTCCGCACCTAGCACCTATTATCGCTGGGTTAAAATTGTGAACAAACGCTTGAAATGTACGGGAGATGAATTTAAAAACTACATCATTTTTTTTACCTATATCTTCCTGTAGCTTGTTATTGGAAAAAATCTAAGAACTTCAGGTTATGGAGATGCAATTTAATGCGAATAGATTTCGTATTCTAAGGAAGAACGAAAATCAGCAAACAAGTAATTTGTAATTACAAATTCAATTGAATGCTCGTTTTCCACAATGGAGATTAATCTTTATTCAAGAAGCGTGTAATTTATGTAGGGAGACATAACGTCGATGAGACGCTGAGACACCAACGAAACTGTCACCTTGGCAAAAAGACTCTGTTATAAACAATTTATATGCAAAACAATTTAATTGATCAAAATGAGCTTTAATTGGATGGCTTAGTTGGAACAATTTAAAAACACACGTCGAAAAATTCCGCAATTTACCACCATCCCAATCTGTGTATTTAAATCGAACAAATCAAAGCCAAAGCAGTGCCAGTTTTTATAGCAGCCATTTGTTAACTAACATTTTACCCTCGTCCACTTTTGCGCCCTTCATTTCCACAAAATAATAAAATATGAAAAGCAGCGTCCTTTTCACTCAAGAAAAAAAATTATTCTCCCACGCAATTGCCAATCTCAATTAAACGAACACTCGCACGGTAAATAATGAACAAAGCAACAATTCTCCCTTCTCATCAATAACTAAAATTCCAACTTACCCCTTTCATCCTCGATGTCCATGTCGAGTGGACTTGCAGTATTCACAACAAACAAAGATTGAAAAGCAAAGCGAATTGTACGAATATTTTCACCGCGGTACTACTATGCGTTGAATATCATTAATAATATATTTTACTACGAGGAAGAATTTCCTTTACAAAACAACCAGCTGCATTGCGCGCAGTTCAACCACCGTTACCCTCTGACAACCGCTTCTCCACTATGTCCTTCTGTCAAGGAACCAAAGAGACTGATCGGACGCTCGATGAATCAGTCCGCAATCACAACGTTGACTGAGCTTCGGAATTAGCCGCAGAATCGTTGTGTCGTTGTCCGAGCTTCTGTAGAAACATCGAGATGACACTCAGCTGGCAGCAGCCGCGTGTGCTGTAAATATAGTTGTGAAAATTGTTCACGGAGCTTTTCACGAGGCACAGCGGCCGGTTTGGTGGGGCAAGGAGATTGCTTGTCTGTTTCGTCGCGGACACCCCGTGGACCAGACTGTTTGTCGTTCGAAGATTTTCGGCGCTTGACCTGGAAATAGAAATCTAAACGAGCTTAAGGAAATTCCCCGTGAAATTGGAAAGAATTGCCACGCCGCTCTGGTATTAAGGGTTGAACGGATTTGCCGGATGGAATGGAGATGGGAGATTTGTTTTTGTATCTCGTAGAAATTATTGGTATTGTGTATGAGTCGGGAACTCCGGAATAAAAGGATTCGTGTTTTCTTGCAGTTTAATTGCAGCTATCAATTTTCCAAGTTGTCGAATGCTGCAGAGCAAATTGGGGATTAATTACTTGACGTGCAATTCGCGTGGTTAATTATAAAAATGATACCCCGTTGCGGAGAACATTTATGTATATTTTCAGCAAACGGCAGCGTAATTTCTATGGATTTACAGTAATTACGACCACCGCCGCGAAAGGGTTAAATACAGTTTACTCAAGTTTGTGGAAGCCGTTTAAGTATCAGCAAGGACGAAGCGAGACATTGAACGTATTATTTCAGGGTAAAAGAACAAAATTAAACGCCATTTCTTTAAAAATTAATTATTCAAAGTATCGATGCCATACATAATTTAGTCGATCCTCGATTTTATCGAGCTGTTGCACAGATGGTATACGCAACTATAAACGAACGATTCCGAGTAATCCAAATGAAATTGTTATTCTGAGTGAAATTTGAAGAAACCAACTCATGCTTCGAAGATGTTGCGTGTGCAGTTTAGTCAACTACTAATTAACTACAGCATCGTTCGTGTTTCCCCTTTCAAACGTCTGTTACGCGACATAATTCCGTCAATTGCGCCAATTATCAGGGGGTTAAGTGGAAGAACGAATACGCTGGATACGGGGAAGGGAACACCGGTAACAATTATCGCTGACAACAGTTTAATCTTCTTCTTCTCGAGGAGATCACCCTTCTTCTAATTTAATTAGCAACGGGGCTGAAGAGCTGTATTATACAAGCATCGAACACCATTACGCTCCTCTATTACATTTCACGAACAGTTTGCGTTGATAATTACAACTAATCTTGTAGTTGGAGAAAGGAAAAAGAAATTAGGTGACCCATTTTATTCGCCTTCAAAGGTTAATTAATTTTAAAAAAGGCTTTAGCCTCTGTATAATATTAAATATTGCTAATTGAAAGTAGAAATATATTGAATCTTGCTACTCTAAAAGAATAGAAATTATATTCAACGCAAGCTGGAAAAACAATTTGAAGATTAAGTAATAGAACGAACGAAAATTAATCATTTCCCCTCGACTTTCAATTTATATCTTTTCCACGATTAATTCAGAACGTTCAAGCGACCAAACCGCTGCGTGGAGAAGGAAAAAGAGTCCATCGCGTTTCCGTCTGATGGGAAGTAAAGTTCATCGAACGATTTCTGTCTACTTCCGGTCTTAGTTCTTGTCACCATCGCGATAAGAGTCTCGAAATTTCCTATTAACCCTCCATCGATTGTCTGATCGATTTCCTCGTCGCATAGTTTCCATCGAACCTTTGTTACTCCTATCGATTGTTTAATTTAATTAATTTTCGTTCGATCTATTTGAAAATCTACCCAGACCTTCGCGAAGAACACGAATATTAGTAGCTTCTCGAAAAATTGATACAAAATAAACGACAATCTCCAAAGTCCCAAAGCAAATCGCTGTAAACTCCAAAACAGTATCGTAAATCAAATCTCCAATGCCGATAGTTATCTCCCCTGTTGATTTTACAGTGTAACGCCTCGCAAATTCGGCGATCCTATCTTTACTACCGAGAAAATTGAAGGGAGGAAACGCCTGTTAGAACGGATAGTGGGATAAATAGAAGGAATAGATGCTAGGAAGGGATAAGCTTGATCCAATAAGGGACGACGTTGAATCATGCTGTGAAATCAATTGTTGTTTCGTTTTATTAAGAAAGCTGACTCACCGAAAGGCTAACAATTCCAGGACAAATAGTGTGCACTTCGAAAGCGTCAATAGGAATTTGTATTCTTATCAATTTTGAATGGAACAAAACTATGTTTAACTTTTGAAATAACACTGATCAATGCATTCGTATTATTTGTACATTTAAATCTCAGAAATTGCATTGCTTGTTTCTTGGGGTTTTTATTTATCGATCACTCTACTTGTTAAAAGCGTTCAATTCGAAAAATTCGAAGCTTCGCCAATTTGTTGTCTACGCGAACACAAAGGGTGCAGGAAAATCCTGCTTTCCTTTGTTATCGTGGTCTTATGAGAACGTGCCGGAAGGATGATAAGGTTTAACAAAATAATCGGATCGAAGAGGATACTTTATATTAATCAACCTTAAAAATTCTTTCATTACAACATTCTTTGAGATCCATGAAAATAATGATGGTCATCCGTATCAACGTGTAGCTTAAATATTATTAAATACAATTTTTTTTAATTCACCTATTGCGTGGGTAAAATAAATTGAATCCTTCAAGAATATCCCTGAATAATTTCCTGTTGCGTTTGCGAACGGAGCAGTCGGTCTGATTGCACAACGACAGATTGCTTCTGGTGGACGTACATAAGAAAGAAGACGACATTTGCACGTGTATCCAATAGGATAGAATATTAAATCATTAGCTGATCAGAAGCAATCGTCCATTGACCGTTTCTCGGGCGCGACAGTATAACTAACAATAAGATTACACTAAAACGATTTAAACGAATATAAAATGTAGATGTAGATCAATATTTACAAAAATACGGATCGATTATTCTCCAACTCCCTGGAATAAAGATTTGCGTAATGTTAAAAATGCACAATGCCCACGAACACAATTGTTGGAAAATATTATTATTATTATTATTAATAATACAATTAACGGGCAGTGCCCTTTTTTACAACTTACATATATAACTAGACATACATGGTTTACGCTATAATTCACAACTTTTATGCCTCGGACATTCTAAGAATTTGTTGCAGATTCCTTTTTAGGGTTGTTAATGATATATTATAGAGGTCAGCATTATCCATCAAGGTATTATACATATAGTATAATCAGTATAGAGTTGAGATGCGGTTTACCGGGTCTGCTACACTGTATTTCGTTTTTTACGTTTGAATGTAAAAAGTACCTCTGCTTCGTAGATGCCTTGATGGTGCATACAAATTTACAGATTCTAATAATGTTGAAGAGCCTATATTATTATTTAGTAGTTTAAACAAAAACGTCATGTCAAGAACTATTCTTCGATTTTTTAGCGTATCCAAGCGAAGTTCCTCCAATATGGGTGCATAATTATGTTCATTATATCGCATAGGGCGAAAATCGTAAGAATTTGTGTTGCACTGCTTCAATCATTTTTATATATTTGCCTATCGATGGTGACCAGATAATGGAGGCATACTCTAAGGATGGACGAACTAACGTGATATAGTACATAAGCGAATAGTATCGATGTTCCGAAATTCTATTCAATATTCAATACGTATTCGCCTGTTTCTTTTCCCTTTCGGTTAAATTTGCTGGTCAATCATTTCTCCCTAATGAACGCCAAGGGAAAATTGAAGCTGTTCAAAGGTGTTTACAGTGCAACGTCTTTATCGGAAGTCCATCGAAGAAAAGAGAGGAATCCGTGCTGGGGAACTCTCACGACGATGAACGAATTATCGATGCCTATTGCCATCGTAAGCTCTAACAAAAGAGAAGCTCGTACCAAGGCCACATATACGCAACAAGACCTACTTTGTAGGACTTCCCCGATGGCTAATACGACGTCCCGATGTATGTTCAGCAGGTATTCTTCTTCGAAAATGTCACGTTCTCTATACAGATCTTGCAGACTAGCGAGGAGGAAAGAAAGCACAAAAAAAACCAGTAAAGTACAGAGCCTAATTGAAACAAATATTTTGCAAGCATCAAACAATTAAGTAAATGCAAAGCGTAGAATAAATTCTACTATTTATACGTTTGACTTAGGAAGTATATAGGAAGTATGAAGTATTCTAAAGTCAATATGCCATATATTGACTGATTTGCGGTGCATTTCAATAACAATGTACATTTATTATAATGCTTTGAAGAAATAAAATGTACAAGATACGTAATGTATGAAAAGTGTTTCACAACGGGGACTGGAAAACATGGGGCATTGTGGGTGTAAAACTGGAAGACAGTAGAATATAGAACATCCTTCAGTGGATGGTGGTAAATCGAATTGAAAATCCGCCTCCGAAGGAGAGAATCGGCGGGGCGCAATTTCCGCCCCGGAAATTACATCTACGATCAGCGTGGCGGAGCTTCGCTGAAAGGCATTCCGTGTGTAAACACCGTGCGCACTTGCACGGTAGAGAACGGGGCGACCGTTCCACGGGGATACAGAAAGAGAAACCACTGGGTTCGATACGATAATTATTTATATCGTACACGCGAAAGTACGCGCGCCTGTACGCGCCAACTGTGCGACAACTTCTGTCGCGGTGACTTCCATCGAAATTCTATTTCACGCTCGGTACAATCACGGTGGGGCGTCTTGCAACGAAAGGGGAACCGTTTCGTCGTGGGCGAAATTTAATAAAAAAAGAAATCGATCGCAACGTCCTGGGGCAATCTAGGGACACGCGTAAAGAGATTAAAGTTACGTAAAGGCGGACACTTTCGACAAAGATCCAAATTCCGATTACTTTAGAACAATTCTTCTCCGATGCTTGCGGCTGTTTCCAATAAATAAACATTTCTGAACTTCGTCTATACGTTTTCTGCGTGGGGGAAAAAAGGGAAAAAATCGTCCATCGCCTTCAGATTTTAATCAACAGTAACGAGGTGCCGTCTGACAAGTAGGTTTCCCCCGGTACACGGGAAGCTCATTTTACATCCGACCGGAACTCGGATGGGGCGACTATGTAAGTAGGTAACCAGGGTGAAAGCCGACGTTGCTGGAGCTTTCGTCTTGGTCGCGAGCTCGCGAAACCGCCAGTCGTGTCTCGCGTCTCGTCGACGAAGCACACCCCCAACCCTCTGTCAGGAAACCACCCCTTCGTCTTCAGCATCCGCCACGCTCAGAATATCAGCGAAACGCGATGAAGCAAACGCTGAGAAAGGTCCTGCTTCATTGATATAAAAGATATCAAGGATCGCGCGAAAGTGTTCTGTCGAAGAAATTAACTGGGATCTCGTCGGTGATTAATGTCGATTGTTCTTTTAATGGGGCGCGAAGTAATTTCGTGTATCGTTGTTTTGCCGCGGGATGACAGGGAGGGGGGTCTTTAGCTGAGAAAGAGTTTGATATCGTTGTGAATCATGGTGGACAAACTGCACGAGTACGAAGGTTTTGCTGGACGGATGCACGATGTTCGTGACAAGTTCAAAGAGAAATGGGAGACCTGGAAGGAGTGGAGGAACGGTATACCCATGGACCAAGGGCTGGAAGGGTTTTTAAATCACCTGCGGGGACCGCCGAAGTTGGAGAGGACCTTGGACGATTACGCTCATATTTATAGGTATTTTGCTCTTCTTCGATATGCATTTTATTTATCATTTTTATCCAGTACTTCGTCGTGCGACGAGGAATAGTGTGCACGTGAGAAATGATATCGAGGATGTGGATCAATTAACGTAGATAGAAGGGTACCGAGAATTTGGGAAATCGCAGACATTGAAATGTTTTATAGGAAAAAGACGAGAGGAGAATTGGTGCGAGTATCTGCGGCAGTGATGGGAATTGAATTTTCGTATGCCGCGGAGACCGCGTTTGTTTCGCCGACGTTATTGAAAATTGGCGTCGACCATCAACATATGACACTGGTTTGGGCACTCAGCCCTCTCATCGGCTTCTTTGTTACGCCTATCCTGGGAAGCTTGAGCGACAGATGCAGATTAAAATACGGAAGAAGAAGGCCCTTCATTCTCTTACTGGCAATCGGGGTGTTCATAGGTAAAAAAATAATGAAGAAGTTGAGAGGAGACGCTTTTCTATTAGTTTGTTCGCTCGGATGTTTCGTAATATATATTTGCTGCGAAATTGCGTTACATTATTTCGTCAATGACCAAGTGAATTTCTGATTCTTCGCAATAATGAATTGTATTCAACCAGTCTTGGATATCTTTTCACGCGAAGAAGAAAATTGAGTAAGAGAGTACAAATTTCGTCCATATATAGAATAATATAAAAATCATTATTTTATTTCCAGTTGAATACAGTTTCAACTTTTTCTCTCCCTTCGAGCGGAATAATGTCTTTTCCTATTCTGTTAAAATTATGCGCCCTTTCATTTATCAACGCTTTTCCTGCTTTCAAGGATTATTACTAGTTCCCAACGGCGAAGACATGGGATACGCCTTTGGCGACACTCCACCTGCCCGTAGCAATTATACAGTTCCCGTAGGACATCGAACCACAGCGAAACAAGGAAGAGAGGACTCCGTGAAACCACCATCCCATTCATGGGGAATTTTCTTTACGATCTTGGGCACGGTCTTGCTCGATTTCGATGCAGATGCTTGCCAGAGTCCAGCTAGAGCCTATTTACTCGACGTCACCCTACCTGGCAAGTAAATGAACTTACTATTTATGTCTTATGAACGAAATGATTGTACATTTCATTTAAGGGCACAGTGTATGGTTGCAATTTAGACATTTAAATGGCAAATATCAAATGCTGAACGAAATTTGCTATAATGAATTGGTTGAAATATATTTGCCAACAGACGACCATGCAAAAGGTCTAAGTACGTTCACCATAATGGCGGGCTTGGGAGGTTTTATGGGATACGGATTAGGTGGCATTAATTGGGACGCCACCACATTGGGAGTCATGCTTGGTGGACATCTTCACGCAACGTTCACGTTAATCACGATCATTTTTGTCATTTGCGTCTCTTACACCATCACCAGCTTCAAGGAGATCCCCCTAGAATTATTGGAACGGGATGAATATCAACAGCTGCACGAGCAGAAGGTTCGTGTGACGACGAATAATTTACCCCGACCCTCTTCTCAACGTTGGAATTCATTTAGATATTGGACGGTAAAGAGGACGAGGAAAAGGAGCAGGAGAAAATCGCGACAGACGAATGTGCCTCCTATGGTGCCCTAGACAACGATCAAGAAATCGCTACCAGAAAAGATGTAAGCCAATTAAATTAACCTTCGATTGCGCTGCATGAATTTATTCGTGGAATTAAATAAAACGTCCCTATTTATCCGGATACCTTTGCTGTTCGAAAATTGCATTCGGAATCCGTCTGCGGCAGGAATTTGTCCTGAGGCCTCTTCCCGTTCAAGAGCCAGAGAAAAGAGCGGGGCAGGTACCAATGATACCAGACACGATAACCCAGGACAACGATTACGTTCAACGCGGCTTCGACGAGGGCGATGAAAATCCAAAAACTACTTTAAGAGAATATCTTCTTTCCATCGTTTACATGCCACACAGTCTTCGTATGGTGTGCTTAACCAATTTATTCTGCTGGATGGCACACGTTTGTTATTCCCTGTACTTCACGGATTTTGTCGGGGAGGCTGTTTACGGTGGCGACCCACAGGTTCGATATTTTCTGCTCACAATGAATTGTATGATTTTTACGCTGAGATGGCGCGACGAATAAATTACAGGCAGCGGAAGGTAGCAAAGAAAGGGAACTCTACGAGAGTGGCGTTCGTTTCGGCTGCTGGGGAATGTCCATGTATTCGTTGTCGTGTTCCTGTTATTCGCTGATCATCGAGAGGCTCATAGAACGATACAAGTAAATAACCAAATATCGCATTGTACATTGGAAAAGAAATATTATAGTTTGTTCCTTTTGAAAATGAATACGCGTCGATCTGCGTGAAATTGATCGCGCGATCGACAGGCTCTATCGTATGATATTTTCATCGCGGATAAATCAGTCGCAGATGTTGAAAGCAAAGACATGCGTTATTGCGAAGTTTTTGTCTTCTTTTTAATCTATCATCGAGCGTTGCTTATGTTAACAGAGCCCGCAAGGTCTACATTTGCGGCCTGCTGTTCTACAGTGCTGGTATGATGATGATGGCCCTGACAAAACATCCAGCGGGTGTCATTATATTTTCTTGGACCGCAGGTGTTATGTACTCTACGCTATTCACCATGCCGTATCTGCTCGTTGCGCATTATCACGCTTCGTCGACGGTAAGTAGCCACTCTCATCCCGAGACTAATTCCCGGAATAATAAATCAGGGGATTGCAATAATTCCCGCGGGCTTTCTACGTAGAAAACTTGCATATACTAAAGAGAGCTCGTTCCGGATTAAATTGATCTCAACGGAGCGCGTGGATTTATTCATTGAATATATTATCGCGATAATTTATCAAAAGAAAACAGCAGTTCGTACGATAATAGATTTTCTTGCGGTGCCATTAAATTGCCTTTTACTTTTTTCAAGCACTATAATAATTGAACGAGGCGCAATAGCGAAACTAGAATCGTAACGGTGTGGCAAAGTTATTCAATGTGTGCGTCGGGAGGAAATTAAATTAGTTGACTTTGTAGTTCGAGGTAACAACCGAGGGTGAAGCCATTCAAAGCGCAGGAGTGCGTGGTCTTGGCACGGATATTGCCATTGTCTCGTCTATGGTTTTTCTGGCGCAATTCTTGCTTTCTTGTTGCTTGGGGACGATCGTCAGCAAGTCAGGAACGACGACAGCGGTGGTTTGTGTCGCGAGTACACTCGCTGCTTGCGGAGCCATTTCTGCAACACAAATCATGTATCTGGATCTTTGAGCTGGCTGTGATAACGAAGAGACTTGCATTCCTTTTGTTTTCGTTGTTTGTTATAAAAGATTCCTCGTATTTATTTCGCGCCCTATAAGGAGTTTATTTATTTGGGCATATTCACCCTTGCTGCTTTGCAATTAATTGATTGAGATCGTTTATTATCTTTATTTCCAAAGTCGGTCCACGAAGGAATTACATGTTGTTTTGCTACTTTTCAACTGATGCATAGCTGATCATGATTAAGTTAAAAGCTTCGTAAACCCGTCTGATTTTTTACACATTTAAAAACTCAAAGATATTAATATCGTTTGCAACAACGAGCGTCTTAATTAATCGTCTGGAATGGTAAAAAAAATAATAAAATAATAGTAACGATGCACAAATAATGGCTCCGTGTATCTACAATACATAGTGATGTTACGAATTTATGTTGTTCAAGGAAGCTTGTAAATGAATGTGTCTTGTAAAACCGTAATAAAACAAGCAGATAATACAATATCCAAAAGGTATACCTCAGATTCTATTATGCATATCGTCATTTCGTTCTACGCAGCATACTTTCAAAGCAGCTTCAACTTCTCTGTAAAGTAGCCTGGTCAAATTCGAGATATATTTCTTAATATACGATACGTTGTCAAGGCCCTATTAGGAGAGATTTTGTTTTATTTCTTAATTTAACAAGAAAAAGATAACTCTCTATACTTTCATACCTGGACGATTTCATATTCCTTGTCCTTACAAATCACCGGATACGAGAAGAACATATCGGCTCGAACATTATAAGAATGATCAGACAGTACACCCATACAAGTCCATTCATTTTCTGCGGTGCCGTTCCATAATATTTTACAGTGTTCCGCCAACGTGTACGCTATAGTTTTAATAAGAACAGGCCTGCTCGAGGTTCTTCGAACAACCTGCAGGAAAAAGAAATACAATAGCCGAATTAAGCATCGATTATTTCCATTCATTTTTTCGTCTCGTCGTCTACTGTGACTGGTGCGAGCTGCGCTATATTAATCCGTTCTGTCTTACAGCCATTCGATATAACTTGTTCCATGCACGATTCACCGTCATGAAGTTTCAAACTTGAACAAAACTTGAAACTCACAATCGGCGTCGAGCACAATGGAGCAACGTTTAATATTACCGTAGTACGTATACGTTGCACGACTATCGATAACAATATTGTTTAGTAGTAATACAAAATTCAAAAATATAAATCTTACTAGCGGGAGGACAGTTCTAATCCATTCTGTAACATGATCATCCACGTGCTTCCCATCTATGAATGATACGTATCTGCAATCTGGAAAACTGTACACGCCGTTCGAGCCCCATATTATTATATTTTTTATTTCCGTTGGAAGGCATCCTACTTGAGCTGCGATCTAAAGAAAAATTGCTACACTTTTGAAACATTTGCAGAGAGAAATCGAGTCGATCCGATCCGAACATCTAAACGAGAATGATTCTTTTCTTTTACCGTGATACTCGCAATCAGAGAAAAATTTAATTACCCGAGAATTATGTTAGCTGATAAAAGAGTTTTTTTTAGAAACGATACCTGAGACGCAGCAATGTTCCAATTAACCAAGGACAAAGTAGTTATATTCTTAGCTGGTATAGATTTTGCGTATTTCGATATGATTGTCGCGGCAGTATTTCCAAGAACAATAACCTTCGCGTCTTTCTTCGCGTACTTCTCTATCGTCTCACCCTGCGTGCATCATAAAGAAATTTTTCACACAAAGAAAATTGTAATATTATTTCGAGAAGGCGGCTAATAGTACGTAGAACTTGGACAATAGAATGTGTTCACTGAAAAAATGATCGGTGTACTCGTTATATACGAAATCGTATTCCCTTGCAGAGCCGATGCAAATTACAATGTCAGCGTCCTGGAATTGTACCGAGGCATCGTAGCCATAACTGATACCTGCAATCATAGAAAGAGAGAAGATATTAGAAGAGCTAGGAAAAGCATTATTGGTTTATTAGTACTCTATCATCATAATGTACACTTGAAATATTTTAGATTGGGAATACTTTGGCATTTAAATAGCCAGGTAGTCGAAGATCCAGGCACTTGAGTGCTTCTAGAGTAGTAAGAACCTGTAATTTCTTTACTGCTCGAGGGCCTTCGAAAACAAAGGCCGTGGGATTTAAAATAATTCGGCCCTGAAGTTTCTTGGCATTCGAATTTTTTGGTACTCTTTGTTTAACAGTCAAATTCCTTGGTAAAAGAATAATACCCAATCTTCGTGAAAGTATTTACAATTAATCGTTTAATTCAATCTGCACGATCGATCGATTAGTTTATTAAATTTTGCCCCAGTTCCAAGTGTTTCGTTTGTCGAATAGTAATTACATTTTTCAAACAGGCAGAACGCATACAAGGGTGCAGCGACAAACAAATGTTTACCGTTTAAACAACTCGGACTAAATGAAGTCAGTTCAATCATAACGCTATCCAAAAACGGCGTCCTTTCTGGTAATTCGTACAAGCTGGCAAAAATAGATTGATTCGCCCCGAACACATTGTCGATCAGCATACGATACAAAAACGAACGCGCGATATCTGTTGTGCCGTCTGTGACCACGACTTTTAAAACATCGTTCTTGCGCCGCGAGTAATTGGTCACTATCTGCGTGTTCCTTCCAAAATTCATTTTGACAACTTTGTTTCATTCCCCAAACGACTATCGCGTTTTCTAACAAATATAAGTTGCAACTAAATTCAGGGAGAACGGGCGATAACTTTAGTTCTATATATTACTATTATTCCTTTACATTATTATAATTTAACAGTACGTAGTTAATAGTATAATCGATAATTTCATCATAACGGTATTAAATTACCTATTACTCGGTCCAAAAAGGTTCAAGTGGAAAGGTTCAAGGAAGGCTTAATTAAGACAACGGTTACACTAAAAGAAAATTACTTTATTATGTACGCAAATTATTAATACACTTGTCCAAAATCTCCTTCCTGATGCGCGGATAATCGGGGCTCTGTTTCAAAACCTCGTTACAAGCTTCTATACCATCAGCGAAGATTTTCGCCTTCATGGAACAGTAAGCCAACTTGTACGCCACGGACAATTTCGTTTTTCCACCGTACTTCCATGCCTGGCTATACTGCGACGCGGCCTCTCGATAATTTTGTTCCTTCTCGGCGATATGGCCAGAGAGCTCGTGTGCTCTGACACACGTAGCATTATGCTGGAGTACCCGTTTTAATAAATCATTAGCCAAATCGTATTTATTCGATTGGACGTAGATGTCTGCCAGTAGTAGCCAGCAACGTTCAAGATATTCTGCGTCCTCGAACGTCCACGTATTTTTACTGACGCGCTTCAAATGATTCCTGGCTCTGGGGGTTTGTTTCAACAAAATGTGAGCCATCGCCATGCCTAGAGCAGGTCCGACGTGGTCCCTCAAAGCATCTTGGCTGGCCAACACTGTGCTATCCTGCAATGCTTTCTCCACATTGGACTTTTGCTTCGTTGCTAGGAGAAAGAAGTTGCTTAACAGTCTGTGGGTTAACATCTCGTGCGGGCTGCCCTTTGGATTCAATTCCTGTAAGACGGTTATTGTTGGCGGTGCTCGAGTATAGCGGTTAAGAGAGAAATTAAGCTCGCAGGTTTTTCTTTAATACCTGCAGCAAACGAAAGGCCGTCTTCAGCGCCATAGTTCTGGAGTCTTGATACTCAACTTCGTCGTCGGCGAAGACCTCGTTCGACAGAGGCGAATCGTCGTCCGGATCTAAACAAATCTCGATCATATTGTATATCGCTTGTTGACCCCACTCAGGATCGCGTCTAGCGAAATTAAACTGACGAAGCGCGGAATTTAATCGGCCCATTCGCCAATCCAGCAGGCCGGCGCAATAATAATAACCGGCTGTTAAATTCGCACCACTCGATCCAGCCTCTGCCCGATGAAGCCATTCCTCCAAGTCGTCCGTGTCCCCTGAAAATTAATTCACCCGCACTGTCCGTCAAATTGATATCGGATCGATAATTCGTCGGCAAATTAAAGAGGATCACCTGTTCTACGAGACACTTCTATCAGTCTTGCCAGGGCGGTCCAATACGTCGGCTGTTTCAATAGTAATTGTCGAAAATGATAAGCTGCCGTGTCGAAATCGACTTTTCTAAACGCGAGATCCGCCATCATAATTGACGCCGCCTCGTTATTCGGATCAGCGTTCAACAGCGCTGCACAGCTCTGGGCACATCGATCCAAATTATTCGTCTGGAAGTTGAAGACAAAGGAAAATTGTTAGGAACTGTTAGGGAAATTTGCCAAATTATACTGCGACGTGGTGTAATAAATTCATTGGAAAATTCCAATTCAAGTGTATAATGCAAGGTGTCGTTTCGAGGAGGCAATTTGAATTTCGTGCTTGGTAATTCCCAGTTAGAGAGGGGAATTACAATTAATGCACAACGCGGCATTGTCATTTAATGGCCCAAGTTCTCGTTTACCTGCATGTAGAGCTTGGCTAACGACAGTAAAGCGTTTACGTCCGCAGGTTTATGGCTCAATGCCTCTTTGTAATACGTTATGGCCTGGTCGTAATCTCTTAAAGAGGACGAGTAATCGGCCATTGTTAAACAAATATTTGCGAAAAGTTGTTTATCGTCTTCCATGTTAGAAGTTCCCATACGTTGCATGTACCTATGGTGGTTCTCTTTTGCCTCTTTCAACGCCGACAAAGCACCGTCGATATTCTCTGCCTTTTCTCGAGTTTTCGCAAGCAGTAACAACAGCTGGCCACGAACCTCCAAGCTTTGCGTATCGGTATCACGTCGTCCTTCTGGAAAAAAAGAGGAAAAGAATCATATTGCCGATCATTTCTGTGAACTCCAATTTGTAAAACCAACAAAAAAGGTAATCAGATTACTAAAACGCTTGGGGCACCTTGCAGTTCTTGCACCAGCGTAGCTTCCGCTTTGTCGTATTGTTTCATAGTTATAAACAATTTCGCGAGATCCACTTTCAAGCTCTTAAAATTCTCTTGCTTCATCACATCTCTGTAATAATTGATAGCTTTTGTGTACTGGTGCGTTTTTACGAGTGCCTTTCCTAGCTTACTTGCTACGTGCACCTTATTCGTGGGATTCTCTTTCAAAGCTTGCTCGTATGCTTCTATTGCCCTTTCCGGCTCTTGTATCGAGATGTACGCGTCGCCGAGCATACTGTACGTCTTTGGACCAGGACAGTGCTCGACCAATTCCCTGTGGGGAAAGAGATTGGAGATTTAAATCGATTTAAAAATGCAATTAAAGTACACAAGCGTATGGGTGTACGGAGAGCGAACCTGAAGCACATTGCAAACGCATGCCGATCCCTCTTGTGCTTCAAATTGATTTCAGCTAATCGCGTATGCGCTTGCAAATAATAAGACTGATCAGGGGTTACTTTGGACAAGCATCCAATCGCGTCGTCCACCTGTCCCATCTCTAGAAGCAGCTCTGCATTCCCAATTAATATTCTACCTTCCTCGGCAGTGTTTCTAAGTTTCAGCCTCGCGTCCTCTATTACTGCAACTGCTTCGTCGAATTGCCTCATCTTTCCGTACGCGGAAATCAATTCGATGTACAATGTCGCTATGTCTGATGTCGAAATGCCTGTACTATCTGTTCCATTCTTATGGGAGTGCAGTTCTGTGTACGACATGGCGGTTCGAAAACATTTGATCGCGCCTTCTATGTCGTTATTCTCTTTCTGAACCATGCCTGTAATCAGATGATAAATCGGATCGTCCCTTACTTTGAAGTTGTAGCTTAAACCGACTTCAAGACTCTGCGACGCCAATTGGTATTTCCCTTGGCGGGCCAAAATTTGTGCCATCAACAAGTGCGCCTCCGCGTTAGAGGAATCAACGTTGTCCAACAGATCCCGTAATATACACGAAGCGCCTTCCAAGTCGCCGCTTTGCATCTTCGCTTTGCTCAATAACAATTGAGCCGCGGTCAAGCCAGGATATGCCACGGATAATTGTTCCAACAAATACAAACTCGGCTCCTTAGAATTGGTTCCGTTTCCCTGATTGTTCGTTGCATCGTTCGTTACGGAGTAAATTAAACGTTGCTCGGAAATCTCTAAACATAAATCGGGATTTAATTTCTTCATGTAGTCATATCCGTATGGCAAGCATTTGCAATCGTTTAATATTATCGTTGCTGCATTATTCAAATAGTTCAGGGCTTTGATCGAATCATCGGGATTTAATTTGGCGGACATGAGGAGCAATTCTGAATCCACCGAGTTAGATTGTATTTCCATTAGAAAGTCTATCTGCTGTTGCGCCAAATCCGAGGCGTCTGTCGAAGTGTCCAAAAGCTGGCAATGCGCTAAGCCCATCAACGCTGCGAACGACGACTCGTTAATCCTTACAGCATTCCTATACCAACGTTCCGCGTCTTTTACTTTATCCAGCGACACGTATAAATTTCCTAGCTCGACCATGAGATCGGCGCTCCTCGAATTTTGCTGCAACATCTTCTCGACAGTTCTGGAAATGTCCAATAAAATTCCCTGATCCTTGCAAGCTACTCTCGAAAATAATTGAACATTGTTAACCAAGAGTGCTGCATTCTTGGCTTCTGTAACTATCATGTTCCTGAAGAAGGATTGCAGGTGTTTCAAGCCTTCGTTGAAATTTCCGTCTCTGCAAAGGGCCACGAAAGCCCGCGCCTTCATGGCATCCAAGCTGTTCGAATCGATGGATAATATTCTGTTCGCAGTTTCAAGTACTTGGTCCCAGTCCTTCAGTGCGAGCTGATTGTACAATTTTTCTACCAACGGTAAACACAATTTGGGATAACGAACGATCAACGAATTTAACGTTAGTATGGCTCCTGTGTAATCGGCTTGCTGTTGCTTGTACTTCGCGGAGCCGAGTAAGGCCTTCATATTCTTTGGATCTTGGTCTAAAACAGCGTCCAACGTGCTCGGCTGCTCCGCATTGCTTTCGTTTACGACAAACAGATCTACCCAGCCTTTCGTCAATAAAACATGCTTATTCGACGAGTCGAGCTTGTAAGCTTTATCTATGCAATCTCTAGCTTTGTCAACCTTGTGCGACAAGAGCAGCACCAAAGCTGCCAACGACAATGCTTTCGGGGACGATTTTCTTCGTTCATCTCGGATTCTCGTTTCGATCTGTGTTACGGTGGCTTTCTCAGCGTTCTCATTATTCGCGTGAGCGATATTCTGAAGAAGCAACGCAGCCAGCGTTGTATCTGAATTATTCGTAAGGCTTGAACTCTCTTTGATAGCTTCCTGTACTTTCCCAACTAATACGTATGCAAGAACTAGGAGAATTTTTAAATGTCCGCTCATCGGATACGCCTCGCACGCTTCCTTACAGTGGTGCAGCATTCCATTGAAGTAGAGTTGATGGCAGAGCCATTCGATTAATGTAATGTACTCTATCTCGTCCATTTTAGTGGCCTGCCGATTTGTGTGCTTATTAAAATATATTTAAGCCTACACGTGCTTAAACTTAATAATTATTCAACAGTGCTGCGATTATTGTGCTAAAGATGTTTATTCTGATGAATATATCATGAAATCTTCTGGGTCAGGTAGTTCGTATATTATATCAGGATCTAAGGCCTCCGAATCTGGTCCTTCCAATATATGCGACGGCCCGACAATAACTTCTTCCAGATCCGGATTCTTTACGGCAAGATAATACTTTTGCATGTACTCGCATGTCAAGTACATATAATAATAGTTCACAATGGCGTGCGTGAATGCTGTCTGAAAGTACGGTACATACTTAAATTATGTATAATTTGAAATAAATTGTACATACCTCTGTAAGTAGCCGTGCTAAACCTTGTCCCGTGTACCTGTAAGGCACGCTGATCACTTGCATGTCTAAAACTTTTCCATCTCGTTTGTATTGCAATTTGGCTCGTGCTGATTAGAAACGAAAAGAGAAACTGAACGAGGAATAATTTCACAAATAATATATCTTACAATTGTCATCCAATTTTACGTAGAAAAGACCTCGTTTCTCGTTATGGTGAACAGTATACATAAATCTTGCATATTTACTTCGTTTGATTTGCGTTAACACAAACGACGATATCTTGTTCATGCAACTCATACCATTCGTCCGGTGCAAAATACGAATAATACAAAGCAAATTCAGAAAATTGCAATAAAATTTATACTTACACACTCATTTATATTCGTACAAAATTGCATGTGTTTTCATTACGACGCGACCATTGAATGTATCGCAGGTTATTTTTTTTTGTTGACAAGCTGTCGCTTGGCAACCAATTTGACAGCGTGTCCAGTCGCTTTAAATGTTTCGGTGTGTGCGCGAATAACTTTTATACACACACGCGTAAGTTGTATAATTTTACACAATTAATGTCAATCACGCCTTAAAAAAATTCTGCAAATAAACGAACGATTTGTTATACTTCATTTGTGGAAATTTTTCAAATGTATCAAAATTTATTTCTTAGCAATAAAATTCGTCCAAACAATTCATCGTTAATATAATCAATGATCATGAATCAATCCCATGAACATTAAGATATATTGATACAGCAATACAATATCAACATATAGTTGAGCCGTTGCAAATACTACTTCGTCGGGATTTAATTCTATCCTCCTTCCACCCATAATCGTTTGCACATCAAAGTACAAGTACTAAAAAATATAATACAACGAACATTACTCTTTTATCTGTGAAATATTTTCTGTAAACTTGCTAATAATTCTGTATTAACCATTGACAACATGATCGTTCCTATAACCGAGATTGCCATGTGCAATACTTTTATATACGTAAACATCAAGACTATTGTCATTACAAAAATGGAAACGATAGAAGCCAGTCCGACGATCATCATCAGTCCCGTTCTCATTGTTAAATCAAACTGCAAGATTCTCGTGCATTATTTATAACACGTTTATACTCCGCTGCTTTACGAAAGGACTTGGAGTTGAATATACCTTTGTGAATGTTGCGATAAGTCCTATTCCTAGCGTAATTAATACTGTCATACCTAATGCCAATAAAATGACCTCCATCTCGTAAAAGACAGACACAAAGGTGGCCAAGTATGACATAGCAAGGGTCTAGAAACAACAGCGATTAGTATTTCCTACTCTGCTACGCGCTACGTCTTCTTAATGTAAATATGTATTCAACAAATGATTAGATGCTGTACCAATATAAATAGCCATATGTAGTTGTACGGAGGTTTGCGTCTGGCACTCTCAGAAAGGGATATGGCGCAGAAAGAAATGGTAAAGCATATCCTAGTAGAACAATATACGATTATTCATTGACGGATATTGGTAAACGTCGGTAAAGTTTACATACATGGCTATAATCCACAAGTACCAATGGACTATCATAAAGAGTCTCGCCGCATCCCTGAAAACAGAGGCATTAATGTATTGCGATTCGTACGATTGATTGCACGAACGAATATTATTATTCGAGGAATACCAGATAGCGATGCTTACACGAAAAAGAAAAATGCTATGACGCCAGTTGTGAACAATAATTGAAGCGTTAATAAACAGAAAATTTTTCTAATGAAACTTCTTCTCACTGTACTTTCCTTGAAATCCCCTACGTAATCGCCATCGCCGCCGTCAAGATCCATTTGTGTTCTTCTCTGTTGTTCCAGCCAGGTTCTATACAATTGCTCATTCTCTCTTTCTCTCCTTTGTACCATTTCATCCGTAACTGTTGTCGTATATGGTCCCTACGAAAATAAAATACATGTATTGTATATTAATGATGTATACTTGACGTATCAATATTGTACAGGCAATCTGGCATACTGACTGTCTTAAGCGTTTGTCCCTTGTACAAAGGAGGCAACTGCGGTGGGCCCGGTATAAACCTTTGCGTTTGTTGATCTGGCATTGGGCGATTGCGTTGTGGTACTAATAACTGTATCGATTAATAATTGTGTACTGTATGTGAAGAAGTAAATAAATGCATGCACTGTTTACACGATATAACAACCGTTTTTATTTGTCCATTGCTCATAATACCTGACTAAATATACTTACAAAGAAGTTTTTAAATTCAGTATGTTAAAACACTGATAGAGATGCATAACGTTAGCATATAAAATGTCAAAATACAAATTTCTGAATAAACAAATGAACGTGCCTTGCAATGCAAACAAAATAGAAGTTCGACTATGCTTCATAAAATTGTATATTATATACACGCGCGTTAAATCCTGGCAAAATCGTGTTTAGAAGCGGAAAAATTTGCATTCATTTAAAACGAGCATGGTCAGCAATTCGACAGCTACGTAGTGTATGTGGCGTAATTTCTTGGGTGGACGCCGAAAACAGCCGAATGTTAATAGGAATACAGAATACTAGTGGAGGTCGGTGCCAGAAAGAGAAAGGAGACTGAGGGAGAAGGACAAAGATAGTTCACTACTCTGGTGTATGCGGCTCCCGATTGGCTAGACTGTAGACAAGGAGAGCACCATTGAGAAGAAGGATAGAGATATGCTGGCTGTCAAGCTCCACCCCCCTTACGGAAAAATTATATTGGCGGGGAAAAATCGCTAATTACTCATTATCCACGAATAATTTATGCACTTTCGCGATTGTAGAATAAACTACGAACCTTCTCCAACTTTCTCGTATATAATTTTGCATCATTCTTTGCTTAAACAATTAAATATTAACAATCGTTCAACGCGTACGAGTAAACGACACTGCTGTTGACTGGCGAAGAACAATGATCAATTACACGACAACAATTAGCGCACCACACGAATCTACTATGACGGAAGCTTCCTGAGACTGTCTGCTTAATAACTCGCACAGAAAGCATCGTAAATTATTGCCAAGAAATCGGTAATTAACAAATAATAAGCATCACGATTCTCACCGCGCGGTATATGTACGCGCTTGTCTTGTAGTAGACAAATCGCTTATTTTTAACAAAACCCCATAAAATTGGGTATGAGAAGATAGCTTGAGACCTAATTGAAGGGAAGCAATCGTAAAAGTTCATACTTTATTCCTCTGAGTACATCCTTTTTGCTTCCGAAACATTGCATAATAAGCACGCGCGTTTGACAGGTTGTCGTCTGCTAAGCTGGAATATACGTCACGCCATCTCTTGAGTGGATGCGCGAAGCTGCCGAAAGTTAATAGGAATACAGGATGTGTATGGAGGTCTGCGTCTGCGTACTCTCCTCGAATGCATTATATTGTTGGGAAAAAACGCTAATTACTCATTATCCATGATTAATCTATGCACCTTTGCGATCGTAGAATAAACTACGGGCTTCCTGCGACTTTCCCGTATATAATTTTGCAACCTTTTGCGCTTAAATAAGTGAATATTAGCAATTGTTCATCGCGTCGGCGTAAATATTGCGTTGCCGTTCTAGCATGATCAGTAATATTTAATTAATTAAGCAAGAAATGTTGCAAAATTTTATACTAGAAAGTTGCGCAGGGTTTGCACTTCATTCCGCAATCGCAAAGGTGCATAAATTAATTATGGTTAATGAGTAATTAGCGATTTTTCCCGCGAATGTAATGTACTCGAGGAGAGTGCACAGTGCTTTCAAGAGGTGGCGCCACGTATTATACCGGCTTAGCAGACGACAACTGTCTGTCAAACACGCGCATCTTTGTTTGCAATGCTTCAAATGCAAAAAGAATGTACTCGGAGGAATAAAGTATGAACTATTACGATTGCTTCCTTTCAATCAGGTCTCAAGCTATCTTCTCATACCCAATTTTATGGAGTTTTGTTTAAAATAAGCGATTTGTCTACTACACGACAATCGCGTACATACACCGCGCGGTGAGAATCGTGATGCTTATTATTTGTTAATTAACGATTTCCTGGCGATAATTTACGATGCTTTCTGTGCGAATTATTAAGCAGACAGTCTCAGGAAGCTTCCGTCATAGTACATTCGTGTGGTGCGCTAATTGCTGTCGAATAATTAATCATTGTTCTTCGCCAGTCAACAGCAGTGTCGTTTACTCGTACGCGTTGAACGATTGTTAATATTTAATTGTTTAAGCAAAGAATGATGCAAAATTATATACGAGAATGTTGGAGAAGGTTCGTAGTTTATTCTACAATCGCGAAAGTGCATAAATTATTCGTGGATAATGAGTAATTAGCGATTTTTCCCCGCCAATATAATTTTTCCGTAAGGGGGCGGAGCTTGACAGCCAGCTTATCTCTGTCCTTCTTTGGACTGGTGCGTTCCTTGTCTACAGAATTATAGCAGACCTCTGTTGTCATTCTGTAATCCTACTACAAGCCGGCGATTTTCAGCCGTAAACTGTGGTCTCAATAGGGACGTCACATAGCCTTACGTAGGCGACACGATGCCGACGTATACGTGTTAATTATTCGTATTTGATAAGCAAAGCAAATGTATTCAGAGAAATAAAATATCTACTTTTATGATAGGTTCTGTTTGTTTAAGACCCAAGCTTCCTTCCTATAGGTACCTATTTTTACATGGTTTTGTTTAAAACAAGCAATATTTCAATGACATTTGTACAGCTTACATATCGTACGCGTAGTCAGAATCGTAATACTTATGATTTATTAATTAACGATTTCCCACAATTAATTGATAATGTTCTGTGCATGGATTATTAAGTAGACAGTCTAAGGTTGCTTCTGTGATTGCCGATTTACTTTGTGTACTGGCTGTTATCGAATAATTGATTACTATTCTGGTACGGATCTAGCAGAAATCCGTAATCGTCCGGGATGAACATTTGTTAATATTTAATTATTTAAGCAAAAAATGTTGCAAAATTATATACGAGAATGTTGGAGAAGGTTCGTAGTTTATTCTACAATCGCGAAAGTGCATAAATTATTCATGGATAATGAGTAATTAGCGATTTTTCACCGCCAGTATAATTTTTCCGTAAGGGGGCGGAGCTTGACGGTCAGCTTATCTCTGTCCTTCTTTGGACTGGTGCGTTCCTTGTCTACAGAATTATAGCAGACCTCTGTTGTCATTCTGTAATCCTACTACCAGCCGGCGATTTTCAGCCGTAAAATGTGCTCTCAATAAATGCCGTCACGTATATAATTAGACCAGAATTTCAAGAGGAAACAAAGATGTACCGGAGAGAAATAAAATAAGAACTTTTATGGTTGTGTCTTTTTATTCAGGTAGCAAGCTTTCTCCTCATACAAACTTCTATAGAATTTTGATTGAATAAACGATTTCTCAATCACAGGTATACAGGGTACATTATACATACTGCACGTATCAACAATCGTGGTAATTATTATTTATTAATCAATAAAAAATCAGCGCAGCTCAAGACCTGTCAGGTGTTGACGCTCCTCTTGTTAAAGTAATGCAATTAATTTATACAAGTATTATAATATATAACAATAGACATAGATCTTTCTTTAACAATAACATATACTAAATAGACCACCGGTATTAAATATTAATCGTACGCTAATAACATGTATATTCTGTAAGCAGTGAAAAGTATAATCTACTGTCTTTGGATTTTCCATCATTTCCATTCATTTCGGCTACACATTCAACTAAACCATTTTATAACAAAGACATACAGAGTGTTTCTAACAACGTGTGATACATGAAATTAAATGTACATATTAATGGTCGCGTTTCAATAGTTCCCTATAATAAATCATTCAGATAAGAGATTGTACAAAAATTGAGCAGCCGCTTTTGTATGTGAAACATTTCGATTCTAAACATGCATATAAAATTTGGATGGTAACATTCCTTTCAAAAAGAATACGCTATGTAATATCGTAAAAATTGTGCAGCTTTAGAAACATCCTGTACGTATATGTACAACGATAACGCAGCTATACAGGTACATACATACAAATATTTGCTTGAACATAGAATGTGCGTTTGAGTTTGTGTTCGTATGCATGTGTGAATATATTAATTTTTAACTTATTGATAAACGGTACAAAAATATGATACTGTCGTACAATGATAGCAAACGTTTAGCATTCATTTAGAAACATTTTACGCGAGACCAAATCAATGGGATACAAATAAAATTATGCCTCAGTTGTTCTAAATGCCTACAAAACTACAACCTTGATCTCTGTATGAATGTAGAAAATTTGTACCGATAATTAATGCGGTGTTTAAATATATTAAGTGTGTTCCAAGAATTTTTAACAATGATAAAGTCTATAACGATGATTCCATGTAATACCAAATAACGTGTCAGTTATATATCCTCACGTATTCCATGTTATTTAAAAAAATCATATGAATCGATTTAAGATCCTCCGATAATCTAACATTAAATTATAGAATTAAAAACTGACGCGTTTTATGATAAAAGAAACATACGCTAAGTTTAACGCCAAAGATTAAATCGCAATAAATATAAAATTATATAGTGTTTCTTTCCTACATTTAGTCAATTCTGATTAAGTATCAGTCTTGTGAATAGTATATGTAGAAAACTCTTTCGCAATATATATATATATATAGAATTTCCAAAATTCTGTTTGCAAAGGTTAATATAATTTTACGTCGCCTAGGCACTATTAGTCCAATTACTTCTATTTAAGTATTAAAGCACGTATTGTACGTGTCTTCTAGTTTTACAATTCTTTAGAATTATAATCCGCACTGAATAATTTGCTCGTGCATCTTGCCGTATAAAAGCTGAAAATTTCCACGAAATAAAGCAATCTATTACAAATACGTTTATCGCTTCTGTTAATATTTAGCAGAGGCAACTTACCTGTCTCATAGTGTAATCGGAGATTAGAATTATTTTTGACTGATCTGCACTGCCGAATAGGTTTCCTAGCTTCTTCTTTCTATTAGCATCCTTAAGATATATCTGCACTCCCTTGTCAACTACTTTCGGCAATTCGCTCATCTCTTGCCACGTGTAGGTCCAGTCCACCTGCACAATTGAATCGAATCGTACACCTCTATCGTACTTAGAAAATTGCAATGCAAAGAAAAAATGTACATACCCTCCATCCACCAAACAGATCACTGTGCTCCAAATATGCTAGTCTCTTATCAGTCAGCAGCAATACATCTTTGTTAATGTACACGTGATAGAAATAAATATCTGTATTCGCGTACTTTCCTTTCTCCAATTCCTATATGAAAACAATAAAGAATCATTCATTAGATTACACAATTCCACAATTAAGAGTATTAAACAAATGCGTACAGTTAAGATTTTATGCCCCTCGGCTTCCTCTCGTACGTATGGCCTGACTAAATTATCCGGTTGCAAAAACCTCGATGGTCTTACTTTCTTCACTTCCTCGTGCAATTCGGTCGCACTAAAAGGTAAAAAGAAAAATAGTGAAACTGTTTTATGTACTTTCATTAGTGACTCAACGTGTAAGATTTATTTCGCGTACCGCTTTACAGCTCCAAATGAACCACTGGCAAAATCTATAACACCTGCAGTAGGTCTAGTTACGAATCCAACAACGCCTTTTCCAAATCCTTTGAAGAACCCTTCCACACCTTCCTCTTTGGCTCCGGATATTGGTTTCATTACGACGCCGGTTACTCCGTCAACGAAACCCTGAAATTGTGCAACACGCGCAGCATTAATTTTTCCCCCTTTCTTTACATTAATCAATTATTCTTCCTCTTTATTTTTACGTACCATTACCAAACCCTTTCCACTGCGGGCCAAGCCTTCTTGTAAATTGGCTGGTTGCTTATTGAGCTGTTCTTGCCTCTTTCTTTGATAGTCCTTGTCGAACGTTAGTGCAGCTAAACCTTTGCCTAAAATAATAATAACAAAGTTATAGAGGGTATATTAATACATATTTAGAATAAAATGTGGACGTACCCATGGCTCCAGTTATTTTAGAAACCGCACCAGCCATTCCACCAACAGTGTGGCCTAACATGCTTCTCATACCAAGGAACAAACCTTCTGCGAATTCGCCAGGCCCTTGTATGGCACCTTGGAACGGTTCGTAGAACAAATCTTCGATACCTTTCATAGTTCCAACTACAAGCCCGTAAGGATTGCCTATTACATCGAGTCCCAAAACAAGAACGTACACTTGCTTAATTGCCTGTCCAACGTAGTGCATTGTTGCCTCAGAAATTAGTTGCTTGTTGGTCATAAAAACGTAGTCTCTTTCGAAATACGCTAATCTATAATAAGTGAATGTAAAATATATTATTTACGTATATACTAATCATCTTACAGAAATATGAATAGCAATTGGAACGTGAGGAATAATTACTTGAAAACGATATCGTTAATATCGGTTAACGTAACACCTATGCCTTGTAATAATACATTTAATACTTGAGGTACCGCAGAGGGGCCACTGCTACTACCAGTCATTGAGAAACTTATGTGTATCTGAGTAAAAACAGTAGAAACTTATTAGCATAAAGAAAAATTTGAAATGTAAATATACAAACCTTCAGGGGCGAAAAGTGAAGCAGATCGAAGAAGTTCTTCTGTTCGGCTGTGGTAATTAAACTAACGTGGTACATTAGCGGCTCGTCGACTAGTTTCATGTCTAATTTAAACGAATTGCACTGAAATATATCAGAATATTATGATTGAAGTACTCTCAGAATATCGTATTCTAGGTTCATAAAATAATATGACATACTTCCTCCACGTCGTTCATTTCGTTGGTTTCGAACAATCCCATTATTGCATTAATAAATACAATGTCCACTTTCACGTGAAACTCTTGTATAAGAACTTTAAAGTAACGGAATTGCTGTACATTGCTGTGTTCCAGTAATCGTTTAACCATACTGAGCTCGGCGAACGGTTTCATAACTATTCAGATATATCAGAATTTCATAAATACATTCGTGGTACAATTATTTTTACTTGCGCCATCGACTTTGACCGAAACATACCTGTACTTGCCATAATACTTTTTGGCGGTGGAACAGGGGCCAAAATAACAGGGAAAACGCAATCCGCAAGTTGATTATCAATTTGAAGCCTATTGATTTTCGCGTGTAACTGCACTTGATGTATAGAAGTGCGATATTGTACCCATAGACCAGTTTGGAAAGTACGTCTAAGACAACGACGATGTGGTTTCAACATTTCCATATTCAAATAATCGACCTGAAATTGAAGACGTTTGAACTTTTCAATTAATTCATTTAATTTTCAAATATGTTATATAAAAATTTCGATTTATTCACGTAGGAGAAAATAAATGATAAAATTATTACACCCATAAATTACCTCCAATTTCGGTTCAAGCATAATTCTCTGCATCGAATCTCTTCCTATTTGCAGCTCGCACATATATTTCTGATATCCTTCTTCTATAACGTTCACCTCCCTCGTACTAAGTCCACGCCAACGATGGGACATTGATTTACGCGTTTCCCATATAATTCCAGAGCTAAAGAATGAAATTCAGCAACCAGTGAAAACTGTGCGAATTAATACAAATCCGAAATATCTGTATCCAGAACTTTACCTAGCTATACATAGGTATAGTAATTCGGATTTCGCGATGTTGTTAACAAGAGAAAGGCCAACACCGTGAATGCTTATTGTCGCTTCTTGTTCCAGAGCTTCCAGATCGCCTGCTAGCTGGCAATCTTCTGCAACTTTCATGTTTGTCGTAAAAAGGAGCACGCGCTGCGTTCCGTCCAAAAACGACACATGGAACACGTCCTCCTCCAAATCTGGCAATTGGAAAGCTCCTAGAGTATCCTAAAAGGGGGCACGATTTTCATTGACATTCAATTTTCGCACAGCACGCGACAATCTAACTTTGATAAAATTAAATGTTCACTTTTCGCAGAGTTTCTTCGATTTCCTTCTTATTGTTGTCTTCCCAAACTAATTTCCGTGGCCCTGCTGGGTTTTCCCAGGTGTAAAACATTCGGTTAAACGACTGTACAGATCTGTAATTGCAATTGTAAAAGATCAATAATTGCATTCAAAGTAATTAAAAATAATTTTACAATACAGCAGTGTTTAATAAGGGATTATACCTGACGTTTAGGGAACCCTTCTCCCAGAAATGAATGGTATGCGAGGTGTGATTAATAATTAAAGCTGGAGCATTTCCGTCTGTATACGCGGACAACGATATATAAACTCCACCTTCGCTTAGTTGCACGTCTACATTGATTCCTCCGTACTGTGATAATACAAACGTGTATTAATTTACTATTGAATTTCATTACGAAAGAAAATTTTAAGAGCAGACCTTGTTATTTAATTTTAATAGAGTAGTATGACTATCTGTATAAATAAATGGCGCTGTTTTCTCCGCATCGCCGGCAATTCTAGCTTTTAGAGTTTTTTGCTCGTGCTCTGAACGAGGCCAGAGAGCAGTACATTCTCCTGGGGGAATCTGCGAAATACATTAAATAATTAAGCATTTTGTTTAGAAAAATAATCTAAACGGCGCAGCAACAGCATAATTTCTATTTTTAAATTATTCTTACCTTGATCATAGGATCAGCTGGCCTGTCACCTTCTTGGCATTCGACCAGGTAATCCGAATTGTTAATAAGCACATAATAGGGAGTAAATGTAATCTGTTTTGTCAGCGAATTGTAAGTCAACTGATTGTGCACTCCAATCTGTAATATACGATAAAAGTTATTAATCAGTTTTCCGTACTAATGCGCGCTGAATTATAAAACAATAAAAATTAATTATAGTCACCTGATATATTAAACCATTGCATTTACAAACGACTACACCTTCGCTTCCTGCAACGTCTATTGGAAACTTTTCAGACCATTCACCGTCCTCCACTCTAATCATAGCCTTCTTTTTACCAAAGAACACCTTGGATCGAAATGAGAACAGTATTGGTCCCTTAAAGTTCTCTGGATGGTACAATACATTCAAGTAATCGTCTCCGCTCTGAAAACATTTTTAGAAATAGATTATTTCAGCCGCAAAATTGTAGACTCATTAACTGCATACGTGCGATAAGAATGCAACTAATTGCATTTCTTAATATTTTCGTACAATGTTATCACGTTACGTTGTTACGTGAACAATTTACAATAAACAACAATTCGCCAACACCAGTTAGCTTTTGTTTTACAATCTCGCGTGTGTATCTCAACAAACAAAGCTTGATAGATTTTTGCATGTTTCATATATTTTCGAGTTTATTCTTTTTCACTGATAATTTCGGTTTCATTTCACGCGAATTTACTCCAGGTATTTCTCTAAGTCCTGTTTATTCCCGTGGCTACCATGCCTTGTGCATGCCTTAATAATATGCATATCCAAGTGTACAAGCAGCATCTCACTATTTACAATTAATAAGTACTTATTAAGGGCATGTAAGAGTATGTGTAATGTTGCAAGATTATGATAATGCCAGGGTAAGCCAACTAACAGGAGAAAACTAAAACATCAATGAAGCTTTATGTCAGCTAATTTGTTAACATTGGAACGATATGTTTGGGAGTTGTTATAAATTAATCATTTCAATAATGAAACAGTGCGATCACTGGTACATGTAGAGTTAGTAAAAAAGAAACAGAACATTGACGATGATAAGAATATAATATGAGCGATGTATCAACACGTAGACAGAGATAGAGTTAGTTCTGGATGTATTAGCTCGTGTGAAAAGATTGTTTTACGATTTATGAGACTTAAACCATCACCAATATAAAAGGAAATCAATATATCACCGAACGTGCTTTCTTCTTCCTGCATTCTGCACGTGGTTGGCGGGCTTTCACGCAAACCAAATTCTGAAAGATACCCTTCTATGTATTTTTCATGGGACCGTTAATGATGCAGTTAGTGTTCCTCAAAAAAACAATTAGTGCAATAGCCAGTTAAAATTTATTATTATCTACCTGTGAGTATAACAATCCCTCATGGCATAAATAAACGTTTACTTTTAAAAGCTACCTTAACTTAATGTTCTGTAAGGTACAGCAAGCTGCTATACTGTTATACCAACAATAAAGAAAATGAATAACAGGATGCTCAACTTAAACGAACAAAAGGAAAAAGCTTGAAGATATCAAGCCTTGCACTTATCGAAATAAATTGAACGACTGCAATACTTTGAAATAAATTTGAGGCATCCAAAAATACGACCACCATAATATAACAATCGTTTAATGAACATTCCGTCCAAAGCATGATAAAATACTGTAACATGAAATCTCTACCTTGATCGGACTCGAGTGTTCTTTGCCACCCTTACTTGATTTCTGTAAAATAATTTACTGGATAAGATATGATAGTAGACGATAGTAGAAGAACAATTTGCAACATTATACTACTTCCAGCATGCGTAATGCGTAGCATAGCACTTACATATGGCACGAAATATCGTAACTCAAGCACTGCATGAAGAGATTAATTGCATGCGTAATACAACTATGAAAATTGTAATTGTTTGATATCATTCAAGTGTAACGTAACAAACAATTGCCCTTTACACTTATAACGTAATACGTAACAAGAGGCGAATTTTACTTAAAGTACATTGTACAATAGTTTCATTTCATAAAATAAATCGAAGTGCAACTTACTTCCTCGTCGATAAAATTATAATATTCAGGATAATAAACGAGACATACATCAAACGAACAAAATAAGATTGTCGCTGTTCAATTAATTATTAATTAGGCTGTTGACACTTACTCGATACGATAACATCACGCCCGTTTTATTCAACATCCAAAATGGGCAATATAATGCCATTATAATAGAACCATGTTTGTGTGACGCATGCATTCCTAAATCCATTACAACTTTTTCTGCGCTGTCAAACGATTCGAATGACCAGACAGAAAATTCTGGTGGATTTGCCAATATTTCGCCCCTGCATGACCAATCTTTCTCCAAATAATTCGGTAGCTGTAAATATACATGATTATAATTAAAAAGGATGTTGCTAGTAATACTGTTATCAGTATTTAACTACCTTTATAACTATAAAAGATTTTCCTGGGTCGATTGTTGGAATCTGATAAGATGTACCAGCTTCTAAAAGCTTCTCTTGCGCTACCCCAGGTAGGCATACGATGATATCGATGGGCAGGAAATTTTTCAAATATACTGATGGGTATAAATGAACATTGTAAATTGTACTTGCCATAGTATGCCGACTAGTATTTTCGAAATAGACCTGTTCTATTTCGCCAACAGCCTGTAAACGATTCGATAAATTGTTAAGGTACATCAATTCTTTTGGCACGAGCTTAGAATTATTCTCTCTCTCTCTCTACTATGTGTTATTCTATTGTTCTTTGGACTACCATCTAAATAATTTAACAATACCTTCGATATTTAAGGCATAACAGTAACGGCACATCCATGATTTGTAACACGATTAAATCATAAAACACGTGCGGGTAACTAATGTAAAACTGCAACAACTATTTGAACACCTTGTGCATAATATAAAAATATTCTTACGTGATAAAGTGCAATTGTAAAAGTTGAAACGTCTTACAAATAAAAGATATGTAAAAGTTTTGATCAAATTATCTATTTTTTAAACAGTATAAAAATTCAATTTTTTCTTCCTTTCCTTTTCTTCCTTTCCCATTTTTCGTGACTATATTAATGTAATATAATTGATAATGACAAGGATAACCATGCCAATAATTATTTACAGTTAAATACACAAGATCTCTCTATCACGATAAAAATTCTAACGCGTATCCTATGGTATCGTTTGTTACAAATTGCGCATTCACATTAAAAAATATTAACTATCTATAATAGCGGTGTTAAAAAGATTTATTCGATGGACACTCAACATATAATAATAAGCAGCAACAGGTTCTCAAACTAGTTTAGAAAAAGAATGGTAGTACCTGTACAGGTGCTTCCAGATATTTTTTGTGTTCAGAGGGTATATTTTTCAAGCAAAGAGGCTTGACGCAATCAATGAAACGACAGAATACGGATCGCCAGTTAATAGCATTCAATAATAAGCCAATAGAGGTGTTATTATATAAAATACTACCAACCACAATCATCACGAAAAACATCTAAAAGTAAAAACTGTTGCTTATAAAAGCATGTAGTGTAAATATCAATCGAATTTTGTTTGATATTACAGAGTGAAAACAAAAGAGAAAATTAATTGAACGTCTGTTTCGTTGTATCACTATAAAACATCCTGGATAACAATTGTGTTACGTATATTGTATACAGCGTGAAATTTCGTGAAGAAGAGACAGAAATAAATTATAAGAATATTCTAAAAGTGTACAACCTTAATGAAACATGATGAATTGATTACCTTTATGTAAAACGGTTCTACAACTTCTTGTTTTGCTCGACTTTCGCATTTTAGGAGTTTCGTCATACTGACTGTTTTTTGCAGATCTTTCCAAACGAATGGTTCAATCGAAACCATGTAACTGAAAAGAAATTCAACATAATTGTAGACATATATATTCATGTAATCCGAAAATGAAATTCAATTGTCGATCACGAATAGTTACCCTTCAACGCTGAAAAAGAGCCAATAAAGATTTGTTGGTGTATAGACAGCGTCTAAAGGAAGGTTTAATTTACTCTCCGGAGCAACTGTACCCACACATTCAATTTCATTACCACGCTTAGTCATATAATACACAGATATCGGCTGACTGAAATGATTGTGCACCTGAAATACATTTAAGTAATTATTACTTTCATTCATTATCGAAACGCAAAGATGACGATTTATGTAAGTTACCTGCAAAATACTTCTCAGTGTAACAATCGTACTTCCTTCGTCCACTAAAACGTCCGAAACTATTCCCCATTCTTCGGAGCCTTCCTTTCGGTATTTCAACGAAAAGAATCTTTTATCCGCCCTTATAACAGGTATCGCCAAGTTACCGTGAATTTCTTTGAACTTAAAACGAAATATTATGCATCAATGAAACATGATTATCTTATTTATATAATATATACCACAAAAATGATATTACCGAAATAATGAACTTGTCGTCGTCCCGTTCTTTTACGGTCTCCGCATTTAATTCACCGAGGATATGTATGTCTGTTTTCGTACTTTTGGGCGCAAGTTCGATCGATGCACCAGATTCGAGGATCACTTCCATGTACGAATCCGCGCTCATGCCAGCAATTTCCGATGCATCATTAAACACCTAACGAAATATTCATTATACTTTTCAATGGTGTAAAATCATGTTTATGCCCATAAAAGAAATTAACGATATGTACCTTAAAATGACTGCGCTCCAGATCTAAAACCATCGCCAAACCAGTTTCGTTCTTGAGTACATATGGTGCGACATTTTTTACCGTTCCACTTCCACCGGCCTCCATGGCGGACGAAAATGCATTGCCAAGTTGTTTCAATACATCCAGACACGTTTTAGTCACGGTTACTTCCAAATTTTCCTATTGCAAAGTGTTAATAAGATATGGGAACAGTGTGAACGATTGTTATGCGCATGATATTCAACTTACAGTAGACACTACGTCGATAGACATTTTCGGAGTTTGATGTATTTCTTCTGGCTCGCTGTCCGAAGTCGGGCTTATCGCACTCATGCCTCTAGAGTCTGCTGAGACATCGTTAAATTGAATCTAATACGTAAAAGCAATGAACATTTGTAGGATAAATTTGTAAGGGTAAAGAATCGTTAAGTTTTCAATCACGATTAAAATTTGTGTTCACCTTTGTCTTGAGTTCCCATGGCGTTGAAACTCGTCTTCCATTTCTTGTTCCTTCAATTGGTTCGATCAATGGTTCCCATAATGCTAAACAACTATTATAGTACGCCATAATCAACGATATTGTGCATTCTATGCTCATCTAAAAGTATTCAATTTATCATATGTTTAAAAAATAATCGAAGCGTAGCAACGTTGAAATCAGTCAATATTTCTTACAGTTTTTGTACTCCAATCATTAATGTTACTTTGGAAGCCAATATTAAGTAAGAGCATGGGTAATGTCTTGTTGCCAACACCCGCTTCTAGCGTAAAAAGAATTGTCGGTGCTGAAATGATTGCCAGTTCTGCTTTGTAAACTGTCTCAACATCGTCATCGGGATACACAAAATCTTCTATTGCTTCCACTCCCACTTCTAAAAAGAAATTAATGAAAAATAGAGAAACCTGTAGAGTATATTAATTACGTTATATATATATATATATGTATCATGTTTTCTACCTGTTTTCAAAAACCAGTAATCATTTTCTTCAAACGGAGTTATAATCCACAATCCCTCATAATTTTGTTCGGTAACGACCACTTCTGTATCCATCACTTCCGTTTTCGTAGCAGTATGAACCACTTTATTTAATATTTCTATGACTCCTATAAATCAGCAGGTCGTTTAATACTTTTATTACATAATGCTCTATTTTAATAATATGTTGAATTACCTGGAGAAACTGATACATGAATATCCGTGCAACAAACGTCCAGGTGAAGTCCCTTCTCTTGCGGTGTAGATCCTGCTATACTAATACTGCATGGTCTCAGAACCTTTATGCAATTAAATGTATCATATTTTACGTACAGAACTAGGAAAGTCGAAGGAGAAGCTTTTATACAGTATTATTGAAATTTGTACCTTATATATCCAATCGCTTCTTTTCATTGGATTGTATATACCAGCTGAAATTGACAAATCTTTTATGGACCCAGTTATTACTTGGTGCTCGTCCATCAAGCGTACTTTCAATACTAATTCGGTCTTTAAAAGAAAGAGAAAAGAATTCATGTAGAAACGAACATAAAATGTACAATATAGTTGTGAAAATCAAATTTGTATACGTATATGCATATATTACATTTAATATAATGCAATTCGAATTGATATCATCCATGTCTTCCAGTAAAATAATATCGGGTTTCTCAACGTGCACATTCACTGTGAACATCCGTTTAACAGGCGTCACAGTAGTTTGTCTTCTTCTCGACATTGATTCGCTATAATTTTTCGATATATGTTGAGGAGCAGGTTTATTTGCCTGTGGTGTCTCGATAGTGAAGAAGTCCTTTACCTTCATTAAGTAGTCGAGCGATACTATTATGCTAAACGAGAATACTCGGAGATCGACTGAAAGTACATTTTAATTAAAAACTAATTCAATGAAAAGATCAGTAGCCTTTCGTTTTTTCAACTTACCAAACGTGTCGTTCGAGCTCTGTCTAATAGTCATATCTAACATACTACGAATAGATTTTGATTCTTTCTCTACATCGTCTATGGGGGGTACAGCAGTAGTTCTTTCCATAATTCTTATCAAAGAACCTTGTCTATTATGCCGCGTATCCTCTAAAGTACAATTCATAAGGAGAATCGAAGTTGCCAATAATCCATCGGCAAAAATTCGCCCTTTCAACGCGAAGTGAGTCAAACAGAATTTCGCCAATCCGTTCTCCGGCAGGTGGAGCAGGGAAGTTTGCGACTGCATCTGCAATTTTGTCTCAATGGTTTTTCGTGTCTGTTCTTTTTTATATAACATTGTATAATAAAATGCAGAAATTAGATTACCGTTCTTGAACCTCCCGTGAATAAACTGATCACAAGGCTATCCATAACAAATTCAAATTTAATGGAAGTGTGTGCGTGCACTTGTCCATGGAGGTCTGTATCTCCTGAATCTCCGGCGGCAGCCTTTTCAAATTTGTCTGTTCAGGAAAATCAATTAACAATTGATCGTAGCAACTGATAATAATATATCAATTATTTGAACGTACCCGAGGGTCTATGTTGCAAAACTTCTACTTCAAGTTTCTTGTCGCCTTGATTAACGTTCGATGTGAATGGCTTATCTTCGACTGCTTCGTCCAAATTTTGTTCCAGTACTTTCATTGCAGTTGCATAGTCCTCCTTACTTATGAGTATATTAATTTTATTTAGCCTGCCAGACATCTCAATATCTGGTATAGATGTAAACCAAGCTGTTGATAAATTACGTTTCATGAGTAACGTAAAGCTGACCGGCTCTAATAATAGTATTTCATTCTCGACCGTGAACTTTTCCATATTCAATTTCACCCTTTAAGAGAAGAGATAGAAATCGGGCGAATTAAAAACATAGTTAAGAAAAATGGGATAAAATTGGCTTATGTTACAGACAATTGTTACCTGGACAATTTTAAATTTTGCAACTCTATTCGCATTTCGTCGACGATTGGACAGTCTCCGGCTTCGTTTGTCACTTCCAGCTTTTTAAAAACATTACATACAGTAAGATTACCCATATCCAGCGTTAGGCAATGATCACTTTTCGAATGCATCGGCACATATATGACAGGAGCCTTAAACAAAATGTTTTAGACAGTGACAAATACTCTAAAAATATATAAAATTTGATCAACGAAATAAACACCTTTATTTTTACTGCAAGACCAATACGCGTCGCACTTTCCTTAACATCTTTAATATTCGTTTTCGCGGCTTCGGCAGCCGCTGCCGATGCATCCTTTATAGCCTGCTGTGCCGCTTGGAAGTTGTTCAGGAAGCTCTGAAAAAACATTAAATATATTTCAGCACATTTTGTACAATTAATCGTATCAACGATCATAGTAAAACTCACCATTAAACTGTTAACAAACATGTTTAAAAATACGATACGATAACAACCCATAATAACAGTGACAGAAATATTATTTTTATCAATGTCCGATGGTTCAATATTATATATTATAGCTTGAATTTGCAGGGACTCTTTATCTTCAATCACCGATACAATCTGCGTATTAATCAGAAGTATTAACGAGTTAATATAGAAAATAATATGCAGCCACGCAGAAATGTGTATATTAAACAATTAAATTTTACATCTCTGTAAGCCGATGCTGCATTGAGGTCTTTAATGCTGATAGAGGATAAATTAACATTTGCTTGAGAATAGGAAGACTTCATTATAAATCCGGCGGTTATGCCATCGATGTAAAATGCAGTAATATCTCTGCAGTCGCTAGTTATCTTCATGCAGATTGTTCCCACTTTCGCTTGGACTTTCAAATCTATATGCTCAATCACCATTCTTTTCCGGCCTAAACGTGCAATCAAATAATATAATCATCGGTTAGCATAGAGTAGAAATCCATTTTTTTTTCTTTTTATTTTTGGAGATTCTTACGCGTGTTCGATCTGAATTTTTGCTTCTGAATTTGATCCTTCAAAAACGAAGAAGTTTCCTCGTGAATGGAAGCGAAATGGCTATACCGTGGTCGTACTTGTGGCTCCATTTCAATTTTATTATTTCCTATAGCACTCATTTGATCCTGCAATTTACACAAATAACGTTGCAACATTTAATTTACACAATTTTCGTACAAAGAAATTAACGCTTGTGGTAAAGCCACTCCAAATATCATTAATTGTTCTTCTTATAGGTACCTGTAGGTATGAGACAAATTTGAGAAGGTTTATCAGAGCTTCCTGATGCAGCAAAATGTCTAACGTTGTAAATTCGAGTTTCAGTAATTGCAGCACGGAATCATATTTTGTTTTAAACTCCGGGGATCGCTTATTTACCTGCGAGAATAAACAAATGTATAATTTATTTTATCCTTCGATAATACAATCATAATAATATTAAAGATAGTACTTACATTTATATACTGCACTGTTATCAAATATTCATCTCTGCCGGATAGCATAGAAGTGTTTACCATAAATATTTCTTTTTCATTGTAATGTTGCTTTATTTGAACACCGCCCAATCTCAATAAGATCTCTTTATCGTACGTGCGTTGTAGCATTTCAGCCTCTAATTGCCGTGCCTCCAGTTTCATAAATGGTAATACCGTTTCGCCACTCTGCGAGGAAATTTGTACAGCAAACTCTGTAATAAGTTGGGGAGATCGTTGGTCGCATGTTCGATTTTAGTTGCACTATACTTTTCATTGTAATATTCATTACCTTTCATTTCAAATCTCATTTCCAAATCAATTGTTTGCTTGATCGAAGTCAAACTTAATTCTTCTTCCCTTTTCTTCTCAGCAATAGTTGCAGTTATATCTTTCAAGAGAGACAATTGAGAAACAGATTTGCTCTGCAAAAAAAATGTATCGTTATCGATAATCAACCTATAAAAATTGCACTTGAAATTGCAGAACACACCAGCGACGATTTGTGAGGATCTGCCAGTTCTTCTTGGTCTTTTGGAAGTGGTATGCTTTGGGCGATCGAGAGAGCTTGTAACAAACGAATATCTAAAAGAAAAGAAAGGGATATATATTCTACTTACTGTTTGTATAATAATTGCTGAAAGAATTAAGACTGAAGAAGTACCTGTTATATTAATAAAAACTGATGGCAATTTCCCTATCAATCGCAGCTTTGGAAGTAATGGATCATCTGTTATTAGACATTTGTGAAATTGTATTTCGAGAGTCGTTGGGCGCAATAATGTCATAGAATCATCTGCACTCGATAAAATTGTGCGCCATTTCTCGCCAGGTAGTGAAACTAAAACCTATTAATATTTCATAAAAATTCGTACGTTATTTTATATTTCATGTCGATGCTTATAGATCCAGTGAATAAAAACACGTACTTGAAAGTCGACGATCTTTAAAGCAAATTTATCGTAACTATGCTCTCTTAGATGCAATAACACATCTTCTTCGCTTTTACCCATACTGATTAATTGTTTCACAGTTACATTACTCTTTGCATCCTCTGGCTTTCCCAAAGAATTCATTCGTAGACTACCAAGATTGACTACTAACAATGATTTTGTGCTGTCATAAAATCCGTCGTGTGGTATGATTAGCTGAGAGGCTTGCATGTTGACCTGTTCAATATTTTTATATTTAATTTCCTACGTATATATACATTTCTTTATAATGAACACGTATTTTAAAACTAATTTTTTACCTGTACGTCTAGTACCGAATGCTTCTGAATAGCATGCTCTAAACCTAGAGCCGACATTTCTTTGAAACCTTCCAGCTGTTCTGCAGCGGCTGCTTGAAGGCTAAATAAATGAGCAATTATTTAATAAAATGATTGAAACAAAATAATCTATAAGTGATCATAGAAATTTTCCTCACTTATTCAACGTCGACGAGTTTTGTACTTTAAACAAACTAACTAATTCTATGACGGTTTGTGCGTCGTAAATAATATCCACAGACGTCGATTTTACTATGATTCGATCGCCGCACAATTTATCCAGAGGATTTTTCTCATATGACACAGATAATAAAACATGATGTGTACTGTGCTCGTGGGAATTGAACAGTGAAGGAATATGTCCGTCCTGTATTGTTCCTAACAGTTTCATCTCGTTAATCGATGCTGTAACTCTGTAATGAAGCGCGAACGAAAGTGTTATAGCATGGTAAGAAAATAGAAATTCGTAGAATCAAGGAATTAAGATACGAACAGAATGGCATTAGCAGATGGCCTGGACTTGAAACAAGCCTGAACGTCGTGAAGCTGGAGATCCAAAACGCAAGGATGTTCTTTGTCCGTATCTAAAATTATAAGTTGTAGCTCGTGTAAAAGAAACCGAGTGTCGATCATTTCATACGTCTCAGGATAATGCTCTGGTGCGCTGTTCTCTTGATAATCAATTGCTCTGTACAACTTCTCTTTTTCCTGTGGCGTCATTGCTTGCTCGAATTTCCGCACTGAACGAAAATGTTTTGCATTAGTACAAAAGAATTTCTTTATCCAATAAGAAATAATAAGACGATTGATTACTTATTGCTGCTGCAGAATTTAATTCCTGTGCTTCCTCTGCCTGATTACTAGACCATAAGAAACCGAACCAACCGCGTTTGGCCTTTAAACTCTTTTCTCTTTCTGCCAATTTTTCCACCTACAATGTACAAGGTAAAAATTAGCTTGCTATCGTAACTTTAAAGTGTATACATCGTTTTTCTCGTATAAACATATATCCTCGACTAACTTCCATCTCGATTTGTTGCCTAATAATAACTAAATTGAAAATGTCCAATTTCCTTTCGCATTCCGTAAGGAGTTCTTCGATCTCCTGTGCTACTTTCTTGGTTGTTAATTTTGTCTGATATGCATTAGCATAAGCGCGACACATATCTCGATGCTCCTTCATATGATTCCAATCCCAATTCCTACGATTTCTGCGGACTGTTTCTTCTAAGATGCTGGTATATGCGAACTTCCACCTAAGTGCGATAAATTACTTCGAATAATTGTCCATCAAATCTCTAGTCTTAATAATTCATTACCATTCTTTGTAATATCCCCTGTACGATTTTAACTTTGGTCTGTACTTTCTGTACGGGGCAGCCTTTTGCGCCTGATCCAAACCCTCTCCCAATTGAACGAGAGTGTGATACTGTCTCTTAGCTAATCCGATTCGTAATTTCTGCATTTCCAAGTCCAGCCACACCTTCGGAATTGTATAATCACTTCCATCTGTTTCTGGCTTTGGATTTAATTTTAGCTTTGCATTGACGTTTATTGGTCCCAATACTAAACAGACCATATACAATAAAAAGATAGAAAAATAGAAATATTAAACTGCCGATTATTTGAAATTATACTTCCTTACAATATTGATAACCAGGTGGATTATAATCCATGGTTGCGATACCACTACAAAAGAGATTTGAATAGTTCGATTGTGCATTCTTGCTAAATTGTTCTACAGTTGTATTCAGGTAAACTGCCAATCCATCCAGTGTGCATAACTGAAAGGAGAATCCTTTTTTCATTCCAAATACTATCTCGAACTCGCCATTTCTTTATTAATCCCGTACCTACCTTGTAAATTTGTGGGATGGCGTACATATCTTTTAGATTGCCACTTGTTTCCCAGGAATCTGTACAACTCCCCAAGATGAAGTTATTGAGCGTAAAACCAACGGAAAAGGGATGATCTTTAAATGTAACATGGTCCTCGTATCTAACGTGTATCCTTTTGATTTCAACATGAATATTCTTTATCATACGGGCGACGAGCTTTTCAACCATAGAATCGTCCAGCTTCTCTTGCGCTATAGGGTAAAAATTAATCGAGCATTGCGTTTAATCGTTAAATTGACAAAATTGAGCGATCAGAAATTGGACAGTCTAAGAACAATTACATTTAATATCCGCCAACTGCTTTTTCTTTTCAACCCTTGCAAGCTCTGTGCGTTTGGCTTCGAGGTGAATTTTTGCTTCTTTCTCCGCATCGTAAACAACCTGACTCGAAGGTACAATAAGTACAAATAATTCCTCAACAACAGCATCGATCTGACCATTCCACATATCCTTGAACGGTATCTTTAACATAAGTTTTCCTGAGGGGAATAGATGAAAGCAAACTACATTAATGTTATATTCTTAATTTATTAAGGAGATATACATACGCAATGTACGAACCGAGTCTTCCATATTCCAATCTAATGGGCAGATCCAATACATCTAATGCAGTTTCTTTTATTAACAAATCGTTTAACACTACGTCTCCTAAAAATAAAAAAATTTCATAAGAATAACAACCAAGTTTTCACTTAAAAAAAAGATCGAAAAATATATGCACGTATAATAAAACAATGCAATGAATAGCGGTCTTTTATTGAATATTTTTCTTATTTACGTGAATAGTAATTTAAGTTATTTTTACATTAAGCTTGGTAAATGCAATTAAATGATTAAATAAACAAATGGAACCGCATAATTTACATTTTCAACAAATCCAAATCGAATTGTTTTATGTAAAAATGATTGTGCGATTTGAAAAAGGAACAAATGAAGAACTTTATACTACTTGTAATTCAAACGCTTCAAAATTCTACGGGCCCCTAATACGCGGTGCAATAATAATAAAGCGATTAAGCTAAAGTATTATTATTAAAAAAACGATGGCAAAAAATAATGAAAGCATTTTATTTCTCATTTTCTATGTGCAAGGCAACGTCAGGGCGATTACGTATAAATGAACTATCTTTTTTATTTTAACGCCGAGCTTATTATGTTGCAAAAGCACGTTCTCTTTGCATAGGTGTGTGCATCCCATCATTTCATTGCATGTGTGTGCCATAAACGATAAAGAACTGGCCGGAGAGATCGTATAATATAAATAGATGCTGATGTCACATCGATGTAACTAATAATACATCGATGTTGTATCCACGAAATATTTGGCTATTTCGTTATCAACCACTGTCTATCGCATCCGATTTTTCTAAGTTTCCCGGGCGTAGTTGGACTTCTAAGTAAATAGAAGTACCCTTCGCCTTTCGATTGCCGTATATACGTACATATATGCGAGAAATGTCGAAATAATTTCAAACAATACGTAAATGCTTACCTCCCCATAAACTCAGTTTTAATTGCGAGTAATCCAAATTTTGGATATACTCTCCCAACACTTTATTTAGGAGTTCGGCAACGATCGATTCGAAAACCATTTTGGATCTCGCTTTCTTTCCTTGTGTCTCGAGAAAGAGAAACTTTACCGATTGCGTAGAAATATGTACAAATTCAACAACAGAAATACAGGTAACAATAAGGATTCAACGGATTTTCGTAACTCTAGATCTATGTATGTACTATGCCAAACAACAGGCGGTTGTAGCACAAAAGTGAAATCGATCGATAAAAAAGTTCCGCATAACCTTTTAAGGGCACATTGTATGTATATCGTGTGAAACTGGAATCGTGTAACAGGTAAATAAAAAGAAAAAAAAAAGATAATAATAATACGGCAATATGTACTCTTATTAGCTGTGTAATTCGTTAACGCGAACGTTCCTTATTTATAGTCATCGCTTGTATTCACTTCAACGATTCCAAATCTCGTTAAAATAACACACTGTCACGCTAAACACACAATCCGTATTCCGAATTTAACAAAGTCGTGTGATTATATTTGTATGTAAGTCAGATGACAACATCGTGTGAAATTCTGACACTGTCAATACCTTGTGGCGTATTACATCGTTTCACCAACTCTACCTTCACATTCTACTGTACTGGGAGTCACTTCATTAGATGACCCACACGCACACTACACTGTCACGCATTAGCTTCACCAGTGTACACAACTACACACAGAATCTTTGTACACTAGATACGACGATTGATAAGATAATTTCCTCCTTTTTTTTATTATATACCGTTGATAAAATCGTTTTATTCATTGCCCTTACTCTCTATTTTTGATACAATTTATATAACACATACTTACTACACTATCGATCATTGAAAAGAAAGAATTAATTAATTTTAAAATAAATTTATTTTAAAATCAAAAAACTGCAATCATTTTCCTCTGACACTATTGTTTCTTATTTTCCTCTTTTTTTGCACCGCTTTTAACAATTTAAAACTCAGCGCCGCCTGTATAATACTTAATTTAAATTTAATACTGAATCGTAACTTAGCGATTTCGAGTTCGATCTAATCTTGATTAATTAATTTTTATCCAATAAATCTAAATGAATCCAGAATACCTTCAATGCCAGAACCAATCCAAATTTTCAACATCAAATATCGTTTCGTTATACTTTGCGATTACAGTTGGGCTCAATCTTCGGACGTAAATTTTTCTAAGTCCCAACTCCTGCAATTTTCTGTAATTATCTGCCAATATATCGTCCCCGTTGGAAAGCAGTCTAAATTTATTTAGCTGCAAAAATGTATTATTTAAAAAAGCTTCTTCGAGATTGCAAAAGTATTAAAGAGGTACCTGGGCAAAAGATATTGGTACAGGTGTCGGGAAAATAATCCACGTTACTACTTCGTTACATGGGGGTGTAGTTAACGAGCCCTTATAAGTATAAAATACGTCCATATTTATAGGTAACAATGAGGATAATGTTACTGGCGTATTTAATTTGGTTTCCTTATTTAACCATTGCACACCTGTTAAATCGTTTACAATTGGGTACAACGATTTATTATCCTCCTCCTGCAACTATAAATGTAAAATCGAAATAGAACGCATGAAAAATGAAAGACATTGAAAGATTGTCTTGCCAGCTTACTTGAAAAAAAATGCCCAAAACGACGAGACCATCTTTATAATTCAATGCATTAGACAAGTTGGAATAATTTCTATTTTTATGCACTATGTGCATTTCCATTGGATATCTGTCGATGAATAGAAGACAATAAAACTTAACAAATAATCAACATTACTTTAACGAATTGTTAATGCATCTTTTCTATTCTTTTACCTAACACCATTCAAAATATGTTCTGATCCTCTGTTATTTTTTGCACCCCAATGAAAATGTAAATGATCTATTTCATATTCTCGATTTGTATTAAGCGCAGCACCAAATATATAAGGCAATCTTCTTAAACGAGTGCTTATATTCATCGTAACTAAGGGGAAAAGATAAGTCTATTATTAAATACTTTTCTGATGGCAAAAATATTTGCCGTACCTGAATGGCCATTATTTTTCAAATATAATGGACTCGGAAGAAAATCATGGTATCCAATCAATTCTAGTGCAGGTAAAGGAAGAGGAATCGCTTTGAACGACGATATGGACACAGGAGATTGCAGTTCTCCGCCGCATAATTTAAAATTCTGTATCCATGTATGCTGATCTGAAATATCGCATGGATAGTTTAAATAAAAAATATTCTATAACAAAATAATAAATATTACGTACCATGCTTGCTGTAGCCAAAGTGTCCATCAATAATTGGGACTGAAAGAATATTTTTTTTTTAAGTTACAAATAATGTACTGCAATTGAACAAAGAAAATTGAACATACTCGTTGCCAATAAACTTATAACTTTTACAATAAAGGTCATCTTAACTTGATACAATTTTCGTTATTTTACTTATACTTTCATACACTATAAAACGCGCAAACAGTATCGAGAAAAAATACGTGGAAACAGTGGCTTGAACTTGGAGTGCAGACTTCGTGTACAGATCTAAGGAACATTATGTTGCGTTATTACCAGCATCTTCCAACTGTTTCATTTACATATTACATGCTCTATTATCATCATCCATACAGGATACCTTGAGTACACACATCAACTCTGTGTGCCTTGCCTCAATTAGAACCGTGGTAGCATAAAATTCTGGTGTTTGCTTTGTACACAAGGCTTACCTTTTAAGCATATGTAAGTCTTCGATCTAATTTTACGGGGGCATGGAGTGCCTCAACACAAATAGATATGATAACAATTTATTTACATATGTAGAAATAACATCTATCATTGTCGAGTAAAGCTATTTTATGTAACTGTACAATTAATATCGTCATATAAGCTACTGCGAATAATTTCGATAACGCTCTTACAAAATTGTCTATTGCATTTTTTGTATCGTATTGATACAAACGTGGTTATATAATACAATTTTACAATGTATACATGCACGCGAAATATAAATATATATATGTATATAGAGTACAATAAAAATCGAAATACGTATCACAGATTGATATTCAAGTATTGTTCATTGTTGCGACACTAGTATTTGTATATCATTCGTATTATGTTGCAAAGGAAGCGTATAAAGTACATTTATGCAACTCTGATATTTTAAATATCTGTAAAATATATTCAAATGTTAACTAGAAATAGACAGAAGTCCTTCCATGGCTTGTTTCCTTTGCAGCATAAAATCTACGTGATTGTAAAAGTTGACCATTACATTAAAGCTACGTTACAATAAATTTAGATATTACTGCGAATGATAGTTAATATAGTACTGCTAATACTAAAACAACAAACCGATACAAAACGAAATTTATGGTGTGATTTAGTATTTGATTATTTAAAGTGTATAATAAATTATGAATATAATATGAAAAGTTCTTTGTAATTACCAACATTTCAAGGCGGGATACCTTAATATTAATAGCACCATATGAAATTTCACGTGAGCCGATAAATCGAATACTATAAAGAATTATTAGACAAAATGTAAAGAGAGAGAGATATATACATGGTCGTTGGTCAAATAATGAGCATTCTTTCTCTTTACTTATTAAATGATAGATTTTTCATAAGTCCGAAAACTATTAATATCGCTAGAACGTGGGAAATTACGTAAAGTTGCAATCCGTATTGTTTTGATCTGATCAAGTTCGCCCGCTATTATTTTAATCGACTAGAATATTCTTCCATGTTTTGCGAACGTTGTTTCATGCGTCTTCATTGTCTTGTGACTTGCGAACGGTGTTTTGTAACGGAATTGAGAACAATTCCTCCCATGGAGATCGCACAGAAGAAATTACTATTTCAGCAGCACCCACAGATACAAAATTTAAGGTCCACGTCTCCTCCTGGCCCATTACTTCGTCTAAGAAGTTCAAGGTCAGTGAGGAACTACAGTGTTCCTAAAAAAGGCAAAAAAAAATTATAGGACGAGAAACTTAATATAGGAAACAGAGCTCCTGGCATTGCATTATACTAATTTCATTCTTTCATAGTCCATTTACACATTGTCTTTCATTTTATCTTGCATTGTTGCATTTCATAACGAATACTTACTATCCCAATTAAATTGCTCATAGCTTGTTCCCTTATTATTTGTGGTGGTTCCTTGTTACCGGGAAGAATCCACTGTATATTGCATATCACCAACACGGATGCGGTTACAATTAAACTAGATAATTTAAGTCCAACTTCGAGGTCCTCATATTTCAACACAGCGGAGGAGAACAATGCAAGCTGTCGAACCGAATCGCCCTCTTCATAATTCTTGCAATCTTTTAACAACTGATGCATCAAAACGGTACAGTGTTCCGAGGCTGCAAGGTCGACATACTCCGAAATTGGTGGTAACAAGAAATCTGTGAAAAAAAATTCATTGTTCGATAATGCCGTTACGATAATTGGCATTTGCACGTGAAATAAATATTTCTATTATTTACCAGTAACATAGATTAAAAAGTTAACCGTTCTTTGGAAATCTTGCAGAACGCACAAAAATGTGATGGTGCAATTCAATTCGTCGCTCACTCTGTTAGGTTGATCTAATTCAACTAGAACGCCTTGCTGGAATGGTATTGGGGCGAAACGTCTTAATCGGTTTATTGTCCAACTAATTTCTTTATGCAACCAACGTTGCGGATCCTCTCTGTAATAGCGATAGAAAATTAAAACAGTTTCTTTGTAATAGAAAAAATAGACAACGTGCCAAGATATTTATTTCGTACCCCTCCAGTCCAGTAATTTTAAGGATGTAAACTTTTGACGTAGACAAAACTAGGCAACCAGGAAATGTGTCCTTTGAAGTCTGCATTAAGATTTCTGCCTAGAAGTTCGTAAATAAATTAAATGATAAATTATTGTTTTCGAAATCATCAGTTGAAAAATTGAATTACAAAGTTTAATATATTACCCTCAGAAGGAGGATCAGCTCTTCGTTCTCGTGTTCAAATATATTCAAAATGATATGCAACTTTATTCTATGGTCTATACTATTAAAGACTGTGTAAGAATACTGAATATTGCTGCCCAAGAAACTCGGAGCTTCTTCCGTCTTTAACATTAATGGTTTGTTACTACCAATTTTTATACTTTGGAGTAATCCTGCAATTGTGCCCGTTAAATACGATTAATAGCATCGGTTATAATGAATATTACAGACAAAAAGACCCGTAGTTTTACCGACCACCTAGCATAGAAGTTAGATTTGTTACAGGTGCGAATTTTGTCTCTTTATCGTTACTGTTCAGCGATTTTTCGTCCGTATTAGCTTTCCTAATTGTCCTATTTTCGTACGCAGTACAAATACTATCTGTTAGAGAACCTGTAGGGAAAAAATGCCCAGAATTAGCGAAGGTTTATACAAATTTTGTTCTTCCATAAGAAATAGCTAAAAATTAAAGGGCAACCTGAAGAACTACTCTCAGTTAAGCCAGTCGTAATTGGTGCTGCGTCTGGTATTGTTAGAAGAGATGGAGCAACCGCGGTACGCCTTTCTTCAGAAGAACGTTTTCTATGAGGTGTCAGATTTCTACGGGGATTGAAACAAACATTGCAAAATAAATACCTGTTTACTAATTAATAATGTATACAAAACTAAAGCACTAAAAAAAAACGTACAATTTTTTTCAAAACAAAAAAGAGACAAATTACCTGGATGTATCGTCAAGAACTTCAATACTACTTTGGCTGGGATTACTGAGTACTTCTATATCATTTTCGTATTTTTTACTCAATACGTTCGCAGATGGTGTAGATTCCCTTGACCCTTCCAAACTCCTCGCCGAACCTATTAATAATAGATCTATCTTGTAATACTCGTTGCGAATTAATTTACTATGCAACTTTAGTAAGAAAGGTTTGGGGACTTTAAGAGGCATTCATACGTTTCTTCCAGTTTTTCGACAAGAACTCTATAAATTGTAACATACTTGTTGCTATACAGGTTTATACATATTTTCTGTTTGTATCTGTACATAGAACGAATAGAAAAACAGAAATACGAATCTATTTATGGTGCACTATACAATTGCAAATGGTCAAGCAATTAATATTACAGCTTAATTGGTTTAATGATATGGAAGGAAGGCTTGAGAAGACAAAAAGTGCTGTAATAAAGTATAGTGGCGGAAGCTTACAGCAGACTTGAGCTTGGACGCGAGAGTTGGAGTGCACCAGAGAAGTGGTGACGGGCATAGCTCCACCCTCCATTCCACCTGCACCGTGATTAGTATGTTATTGTCCCAGCCAATATTAAAATGCTTGGGTTGGCAGTCAGCAATTGCAATTAATGCATTCACATTCAATCAATGAGTGAACATTACTATTACGATGGAACTTAGATATCAGTAAAGATATTATGAACAAATAACACCGCATATTAATACAAATATTGTGCTCCACGATTACAAATGTACGATTTTAATCGTTTCAATGAATTTAATACATGCATAAACCGAAACTAAACATACCAATACTAGAAGAAGACTCAGAGTGTTGTAAATTACTTTTCATTGTAATTTCGGAACACTGGTTTTTAATCAAACATTCCGAGGAGGCTTCAGAAATATCGCTTTCTCCATCCAAAGTCGACAATTCGTCCGTTTCTATAACTAAGGTACTTTCACAGGTGGGACACTTCAATTGTCTTGTACCTAATAAAAGATATTGGAGTTTTGTAAAAATTCGGCGAATGACGAAACACAGTGAATTTTGTATTGCTGTGAAAAATATACCTGACATAGAGGAACTTATAACACTGATATACTCCGAGTCTTGAGAGAAATGTGTGGAACATTTCATACACTTAAAAACTTTTAACGATATCAATCTCTTTTTCATTCTTTCGCCAATTATTTGTACCACCCCCTGCAATATAATCAGACAACACAATAGTATTACTTAATTATCATTTACAGTCACATTAACAATTTCTAATATTTATGCTTTACCTTTGCCGCATCTAATTCCATGAAATATCGTCGGTTTCTCCGATTTTCTCTGGTCGTGTCAAAAATTATGTCCACCGTGACCGGTTCACTTCTGCCCAAAACGCAAGATAATACGGAACTTGTCGACCAACAATATTTCAATTTTCCGGTAATTACATCCCTCTCTTTAATTTCACTATGATAATCATATAATTAAAATAGGATACAATATTAATTGTGAATAATGTGTGAAATAAAATAACGCTTACTCCGATGTTATTATCAAGAACAAATCTTCCAATTCATCATCGTTTTTCTTCTTCTTAACTAAATACAAATCTCCCTTTTCTAAGTATTCAAAATAACAGAATAATTAATATATATTTTATTATCAAGATTGTAATTTTATTTTTTATATATACCTTCTTCCGGATCATACAGAGTCTCAGGTACAGTTGTAAGAGCGCTGGCTGCGTCAATGATTAATGGTACTTCAGTAATATTCTCTTCTTCATCTAATACTTTACTTTCATCATCCTTTTCGTCGCTGATTTCACTATTCTCTTTCATTAAAGATTCTGAATCTTCGTTCGTTCTAACTGATGAATTTTTCGTTAAAAGATCTGCGGAATCTGGGGTACTTCGCATAGTGTCTGTAGAACTTAAATGTTTTATCGTTGATTCAGGTGTTAATATAGGATAGGACGATGGTTGCAGTCCCATAATATCTTGGAGGAATGTCCCGGCATGACTGCTTAACCAGTTATCCTCCCCGTATCTTTGTCGTACTGCCAAGATTTGTTTTTTCGTTTCCAAATGATCTTTCGATGTTTCTACGGAAGGACAAAATAGACGCAATACTTTAATATGTATTTTCGATGGTACAAGAAAATGATAGAACTCGAAATTAATTGTATACCTAAATAAGAACTACAAATTTCAGACTCCTCTTTCGAGTCTATCTTTTTGTGATCAACCTCTGCGATAACAGCTTCTTTTATATTCATTCTCTTTCTACTTCTAGACGAACTTTTCTCTGTACTGCCCGGCACTTCCATAGATCTTTCTGATATTAATTCACTGTTGATCGACGTGCTCATAGACGTAGAAAAGCTATTCGAATTAATAGAATTCGACATCGATCCAAGGAACTCGTTCGACGCGGGCTCCTCGGATCTAATACTCAATGGTCGATTCTCTGCAACAAGTTGTTTCTCCGACCTTGATAGTGGTAAATGATCTAAAATGAACTGAATCGTAAAATTTAATTTTTCACGTGTGTAATGTTTAATTATTTTAACATCTTTAAACAGTTGAAAAACAGAATGAAGTTTTTTCGATAGGTGATTTACCTTGCTATCACTCAGGCACGGGTGTAAATATTTCGTCGACAAGAATCGATGTTTTGGATGATACGACAAGGGATTACCCTCTAAAGATATCCATAGCAAAGTAGACATTTTTTCCAAAGGCCACAAAGTTACGTGTTCTGTTAAGCAATTATATGACAAATCTAGTTCCATTAAACACTCTAAATTCTGCAAACCTGTCTCGACAAAAATAGTTCGTAAATATACTAAATCAAGGAATTCTGTAATAAACGTAAGGCGAATGTGATAATATATTACCATTTAAATTTTCTATATAATTATTCTTCAAAACTAATACTTGCAAAGAGTGCAATGCGCCCCTATTGAAGGTTGGCACAGCTTCCAGCTTATTGTATCCAAGATTGACATATTTTAGATTAGGCAAGCAAGACAATTCATTGGCGGATGTTATCAAGTTATGACTAAGATCTATTATTTGTAGCCAAGGTGCCAATTCCAATGTTGCGTCCAACTGTTCAAGTGAATTGTGGGACAACGACAGATGCTTTAGAGAACCCCATACGAATCCAATACCAGCATCGCCTCCACAGCTGGCTGTCGAAAGAAAATATTTATATTACGAATGTGAATCTGGAAACGATGGTAATCTATCAATAAAAAAAAAATTATAATTACACAATAATTGGCTGACAGTATCAATTCCTTTTCTACCGGCACATATTACACTTTCCAATTGACCTCTGACACCTTGTAGCCCTTTCACAGAGCTGATGTTAATCTTCTTTAGCTCTAAATATTTTAAATGCCTGAATTTAGTAATGTCGACAGAGATCCTAGGATCGTTTGGGCAGCCAGTCACTTTCAAACCAATTGTCTTCTGTACAAAATCGTGCAGAAACTTTAAGTCTCTGAATATATCTATCTCTGAGCTGTTGCACACTTGGAACGAAGCTTCTAAATCTTCCTCTTTGGTCACAATCATGGAGAAAGCATCATTTAAATTATATAATAATGTGGTCGACAAGGAGAGCTTGCTCAGTGCATTTAATACTTTATCCCCATTCTGATGCAGAAGTTTGGCAAGCTCCACTATTTCTTGCATATTAACTTTATCTCGAATGTTACTCATTTTCGTATCCATATCTCGATATTATAGAAAGTAATCAGTTTCAATGATTCCAACTCTGTGTTCTCACATCACCCTGAAAGAAGTCGAAATTTTGTACAGTTTGACAAAAAACTACAATTTTACGAGGAATAAAATGAAAATGTCGAAAAGTTAAAAAAAACAAGCGAAAAAAAAAGGTGCGAGAAAATCGTAGCTGGGAGCAAAAATACTTATAAATTTCGGAAATGTTGCAATAACAAAACACATTTTTCAGTACTAAATAGAACGTTGCATCCTATTAATAATTTCCGCTTAATTGCACAATGAGCTCGCTTTATTATGTTTACAAAACGCATACATACGTAAATTAGAAACAGAGTGAAGCACCGGATTTGATTATTTACATAGAGAATTTTTCCGTTCGTTAGAAAAATTACACTCACGAATGTTTATTTGAACGTCGAAGGAAAAGCGTATTGTACAACACGATAATTTAGAAACAAAGCAGAAACGACGATTAATGAACTTACTAGATTATCGTGCATTGCTTACAATTAGATCATCCGCTTGGCCAGTGGACGTACATATAATTAAGTCACAAATGATGCAGGCAATACAGCTCCACGCATTATGTTATCGCAAATAAGCAATATGTATATGCAGGAAAATCTATCGGCAATTAGTAAACGATCGACGTCGCGAAATATCATCGATCATTCTCCACTTCGGTAACCTTAATATGCGTTGTTAATTACAAACGCAGTCTTCCCTTAAAAAAAGGCAACGAGATCCTAAAACATACACAATGATTGTAAACAATTCGATTATCTTTAATCGTTAAAAACGCATTATCTGTTGGAATTCGAATTATTGCGCAGCGCTGGTGTTTTAAATACATCTCGATGTGCATCTCGGAAATTGCATCGATATAGAAGGAAAAAGAGCAACAAAAAGAATGGAAATAATCTCTGACCTACTTTGCACGAAATAATACAAGAATGAACTGGAGTTATTGCGCGTAACAGTGAACGACACGATGAATAAATTCGTACCTTGAAACGGGGTTGATAAACAATCGCGACGAAATTTCTCACGGAGCTAGCGAACAATGGTAAAAATGACATACTGGCTATTATTTGCATCATAGTATACAAACCGTCACAGACGAGATATAGGAATAGACAAATCACCTTATGAACTTTCGTAGCCAAACGGGACTGCCATACCGACTCAGAAATCCGTAACCAATTTTTTAAGCTTGAAGAAAAAGTAGTGTCTCATAATCAAAATAAGTAAGAAAGCCAATTACGAAAGCTACATATGCATGACTCCTCTCCCCAGTACTGCATACATATGTACAATGCATGTATGCTTCGGTAAATAATAGTTCTTTAATTGAACACTGTTCACGAGCAGAGGACGCTCAAATCAGTGTCGGATTTCTGAGTCGGTATGTCAGTCACGTTGGGCCACGCAAGTCCATCAGGTGATTTGCCTATTTCTGCGTGTCGTCTGTGATGATACGTTCATTTTTCGTACCGATCGCTCGCCGACAAGGCAGATTATAAAAGTACAACACCTGGAATACATTTGTCACGGTTTAAAAAGTAATTTTAGTTTAAAAACACTTTTGTAGATGCCCAAAGTGTGCTAACTTTTTTTTTGTTTTTTTTAGCAACCAGGAAATTGGGGATCCCTAATCTGTATTCAAATAATTGATCCTCCCAGTTCTCGAAAATGAGAAAGATAATTATTATTTGCAGCATATTTTGTTTACTTTACGTTGAAGCTACCAACAATGCAAAACCGGGCCAAAAAAAATCTTGGAAAGAAAAAGATATAAGGGACATGAACGATGCAGATTTGGATCACTTGTTAGATCAATGGGAGGTGCGTCTTTAAATCGTCTATCCGATAAATGTAAGATATCGATTTAAATAGAAATTAATTATGCTGTCAGGAAAACGATGAACCATTGGAACCCGATGAACTGCCGGAACATCTTAGACCTAGTCCAAAAATCGATATATCGCAGGTAGCGAAATATAAACAATTCGCTGGACGCTCTGTCATATTTATATATGTTCATTCGTGTATTATTTGTTTAGCTCGATATGTCGAATCCCGATAATATATTAAAGATGACAAAAAAAGGAAAAGGTGTGATGATGTTTGTGGATACAAACGAGGAGATTTCGCTTAAAGACGCGGAGGTAATAATGCGTATCTGGCAAAGCAGCCTTCAGAATAATCATATTATTGCTGAAAGGTGGTATTCCATTTTATGAATGCACCGTCAATGTGTTTAAAGACTTTAGGATATTTACATTAATATTCCTGGGAACCTTTTTAGATATCCAATTGATCCTAAGAGATCTGTATTCTTATTCCGCGAAGGATCGCAAGTTATAGAGGCGAAGAACTATCTGCTACAGCAGCCGGAATTGTCTCACATTACTCTTGAGGGCCAGATCTATTACAGGGATCCAAAGAAACAGGTATAAATACAATTACAAGTGTAAATACATAAAATCGAACTCTAAGCAGTATTAATATAACATTGAAATTGAATGTTTGTGGTTTCTATCAGAATGCAAGCATGGAAAAAATGAGGAAGATGGCAGATAATGAAAATGCCGGACAACAAAAGAAACAGAAGGTGGAATTATAATTTTTGATAAGATGAATTTTTCCAAAATTTCGATTATTTTTCTTTCGCATATTTTTATACATATTGATATGTACCCCTAGACACATAAGCGTATAGAACGACTTTTGATATGAATATTTTTTCGTTCATTTTATAAATAGATATATATATACATTTAAGTTATTCGTATTTACATTTTCCTGTAAATTAATCCGCCAAAAAAAGATAAGAACAAGTACATATTTCAAGTGAATGTAATTCATCTTGTTCGCAAATATGTATAATGTAAAATAAATACTTCCACGTGAATGTTTAAACAATTCGTTTGCTGTTCAGTATTTTATTGGTACCCTAAATTACACGTTATAAATTTTCAAGATGTACTTCTAAGATCTCCGCAAATATTCCAGTTCATAATATCAATTGATTAGTAACACAGTTAAAGATGTAAGAAAGGGAGCAACAATTAATAATCTTACGAGTAACAAAAACAATTTCATTACCGAGGAATTGAAATGCATCCTCTATGATGCTTAACTGTGATATGTGTCACAAATTTAGATTTCATTTTCAATCGTTGTGCCATGATAGTAACAAGCGATTATTTATTTACGCTAGACTTGCTAGTCGGAGATTCTAACTGGTTGGTGCTGTCCATAGCTTTCATTTCTCTCTGTAATTCTTTAACTACAGTAGCAAGCGCGTACGGGTTTACCCCGTTCTCGCATAATCTGATGCATATATTCAACGTTGCCGGATCCAAATTCGTATTTAACAGTTTGGAAATTTGGTACAGCGTTTGGAACGTTTTACGGGCAGCATTTATCTGATGGTGTACAGGTTCCGGCATGCTGCCACGATTTCGTTCCTTCCTAGAAAAGTTAAAGAAAGTAACGAAACGTCTCTTATAACATTACAGAAACATCGAAAGGGGTTATGTTCGTTAGCAGAAAACATATCTTAAATACGTACTCCCCTGTGTGAGACAGTTTGACGCCGAGATTAAACAAATAGTTATAACAAATAGGATAAATATACCAGGCACAAGTTGTGAAATAATGTTGTTCAAATTTTATTTTCCAATAACAGTCCCATTGTTTCCCGCATAGCCTAGTGTCACTATTTGAAAGATATCACTTCGATATCTTTCAAAGGCACTATCGATATTATCGATCGTTACTACTATCGAAAACTATCGATAGTTATCGAAAGCGTGGGTCGATATTCGTAATGGCGCCAAAATTGGAAACTATCGATAATCGACTATCGATATTTCTTCACCACTACCAGAAGGTACAGGATAGATTTAATAATTAATAATTAATGATAATGATTTTTCAAGGATTTTGATGTTTGTTAGCTACACTATTCAACAAAATTAGAGGAACACTAAATTTTGACCGAAACATTACCGTTCTTTGAACTCTTATGAAATTTTTTCGGTCATAATTCAGTGACCCGTTAATTCAAAAGATAGTAGACTTTTCTGGGACTAATTCTGAAAAAGGAAATTATACATGAACATCTAATAGTAACGACCATCTCCCTTTATTTCTCTGAATTTACAATTCAGTTATCGCGAGATACAAGTTGTCCAGAAGATCCGATCGAAAGATACAATTTCTGAAAGTCCATCGCTGATATTACTTCTTTACTTAATCCTCGATCTAACAAATGAAAGATCGGGAGAATGGACACTAGAAGTAGAGAAAGGCCTAGGCAAAGGACGATACGGTGATCACGAGCTATCGCATGCAAAATCATTTCACTGTTCTGTTTTTCTTCCAATTAACGTATGTGACGTTCCAATTCTGCAGACAGTCTGGCAGTACGAGAATTAATGAATATAGTCTGTGAGGCGTCTAAGGTCTAATATATCACCAAAGTAATTCGAACATTTGCTGTAAATATTTCATTAATGAGGAAAAGTCTAAACAGTGTCGCGTACGATGTATTTAAAAGCATTCTAATATTTTTATTAACACGTTGACGAAACGATAAATTAAAGATAGACTCGGCAATATATTTTATCATTTGGTTTCATGTTTCTCGCGTTGCGAATTCTTTGGTGACACAGATCGACACTTTGGCTCGATCGCTAATCGATTTGTTCTAATCTTTCACCATAAAGGTCTCGTCATAAAAAACTGCTTTTAAAGCTTAACTATTGATTCGTACACGCTATAAAGACTACAAACTATGACCAAATATTCCGTACAGACTAGATGCTGATGTAGTAACAAATTTTGATTCGTTACTCATGTTTTGTATACTAGGATATTCAATCTTATATTTTAACAGCCTAGACGATTTCCTTCAAAATGTGAAATATGTTGGCGAAATTCCTTCTTTCGTTGCGATATGAATGAACGAATGAACTTCAAACAGCTGCGGTACGAGCATATACGCTGCACGAAATTCGAAACGCAAAGTTTCACTATAATCGTACGGGTGATCCACAATTAATTGCACAATAATTACATTGCCTTCGATTCGAGTTACATGAAGAATTCCTGGTCGTTCAATCGTTCAGAAAGTGAGATCTAAATATTATAATACGTTTACGCTGCTAATCCATTACTGTATGCTTCCTTCGCACAATCCTATACACGACAAAGCAAATAAATATTATACTAGCTGAAAATTGGCTTCTGCCTTACGATCTAGTTTACCACTAATGCTCGTGAATGGACTACGTCAACATCAACGGCTTGCAGGGTGTTCCAATATGCAGTACACGATATAATCGTACAAATTGAATTACAGTTTCCTCGGTGATTAATACGTAACAGAACTTAATTTATACAGAAGATAATTTATCTTTTAAGTGTAGCTTATTTAATAACACCCTGTACCTAAACCGACCGCTGTTATATGCACCATCTAATAAATTCCGTAGAATGGAATAATTCTTAAGCACGGGAACATCGAGCTTAATTAACTATATTTCGAATCGAATGGTTGTGTCGATTTTTGAACGACCAATAAGCACGTACGATATGTAACGATCTAAATGACGAATTACGAACTTTCAAAAGGAAAAAGCTGCGTCGAATTACTGTTAATCGACGAAAACGTAAGTAATTATTCTTCGTTCTTCTTCTAAAATCGATGAGCTCCGCTGAATCCTTTAAGGTGCAACATGATATTTAGCAGCAAATTGAAAGTCTCGTTTAATTGTGTCTTCACAATATAAATAATCGTCAAACGTTCTTGTATAAACATTCCACATTGTCAGCATAAAATGTTGGACAACTTTCTGAAAAACTTTGATTTGCGAAAGTATCTCCGATACCTTTTGGTACAGGAGCATTTCCGGTTCCAATTAATCGTCTCCAAAACGACGAGAAAGCTATCTAAAATTAAAAGGACGTTAATAAGTAAGAATTTCACGGTCATTTAATTATTCAAACATAAAATTAACATTTTCCTTTCATTTGAAAGTACTTGGTAAATTAACGTATCTTTCCATTGAAACCGGAAGTACTCGATATATAATATATATATATTTTTTTTTTCTTACGTCGCATTGAATGTTTTATTCTTAAGAATGCCCGCGGGTTGTTTCGCGTGTAGAAAATTGTTTCTGTTTAATCGTAACATTCGTTGTTTCCTCCTTCTAAAGTGTTTTCGTTTTTGTTTTTCTTACAAAATATGTAAAAATCGTTTAACATTAGTTCGAATGCAGTATGCACGCATAAATCGAGCTCGCTCGTTCTTTTTTTCAATTGAAATAAAAAAACTCGTCGCTCAGAATTCGAAGAACCAGAATTTTGTTTTCGTAAATTGTCGATCATCCTTGCTTGGCCATTAAAATTACACATCCACCTTCCCTTGTCGTTTCAGATACAATTGACCAGATCAGTTAGATAACGCAGATAACGCTGCGCGTAATTAATGTCCAAGACGAAAGCTGGAGTCGTTAATTCGTCCCGACCATTTGCGATTATGCTTTCATTCATATTTAGGAACAACGGACAACGGATCTAAGTTATTGTATCATACTTTCGATCCTTTTTGTCGAGAATGAAATCATCGCAGTGCAATGGAAATGATAAATAATATAATTAGAACAAATATAATACGTTAAAGAAATTTAATGAATTTTTGTTAAACGGTGCAGTAAACGATTATTCTAATTTTTGCTTGCGGTAAACGGGTGTGGAGAAAATTGACAACGGAACAATAGAAAAATTGATAATTTAATAAAATAAGTAAGTAGAATTTAATGGTACGCAATTCTTCCTTGTCACAGAAAAAGATTACAGGATCATAGAATTACGCGATAATTCAGATGTGTCAGGATAGAATGATTCAAACTATTTGCAGGTTCGATCCGAACGCGAATTAATCATTGTTATTTAAATACACAAGTTGTCGTGGATACGCGTCCGGTAAATAGCACGTCGTCCATTCTCATTAAAACATCGTCGTGAAGGAGTTTATCGATTAACAAGTAACAGTGCCTGTACGCTACAAAGAGACAACAACGGTCAACAAACTGTTCTTATCCTAAGATTCATCTAACTTGAGCCTCTATTCGAAAAAAATACTTACGACTAGAGGGGAAAAACATTTCTGTCTGTATATCGCCTAAAAATGTCAGTCTAGGTAACTATCGTTTTCCAACTTGTTTCTATTAGTTCTAAACGACTCGATAATTCTATAAATAAATGTATGTCGTCTTTTTTTATTTGTAAGAATGATTGCACAATTTCGTCGCTCAATAACTGACGCGTACCTCGTAGACTCAGTAATGGATTAAAAATCCTAATTCATCTACGAAATACCCGAATCATTTCCTATCAATCTATATTACTTGCTACAAACAAGTGCGAGAAAAGAAACGCTTGGAACGTCATCGAGGAGCATTCTAGAGTCCCATTCTGGTATAAATCTGTTCGAAAGTGCGCGTGTAAAATATGAAAGGTTTGCCCAAGCCCAAAAGACACGCCTGGTGCTGTATATCGATAAAACGTGGCTGTGTGTTGCTAAAAAAAAAGAGAAATAAATTAAAAGATAGGTACCCTAGGATCGACGCCAGCTGCCTATGCCTATGCCGATTATCTGATAGTGCGAACGTTCAATCAACGATTTTTCAACGAACAAATCGTTTCGCGTTTGTTGCACGTATTTATTTCTTCTTTTTAATCCTGTCCTTCTTTTCTGTCCTTTTCTGATTTTTTTGTGTTTTTTTTGGTTTTCCTTTTCCCACATTACTCCTTCCTATTCCCCTCTTTAAATTACTAAATAATTATTGCAGTTTGGTGTTCCGTTTTTGATGAACGAATCTCTCTATTCAACGATACTGTATAATCTTACCTAATATTTAAGGTCTATGAAAACTGTTACTACAGTTTCTCCCCTTAACAGTGGACAATAGAAAATTGTTTCTCGATTATGCCTTACGCCTACGATATAATTCTACAAACGATCTCGGGAAAACACTTGAACCCTACGGGGACACAATGCAGGATACAATATTAGGATACACACAATTAATGAGAGAATTTAACAGAATATCGTTCTGTTTCGTTTCAGGAGAGACACACTGTTTTCGCATACCTTACTTTCCTCGAATCTTCAAACTGTGCGGATTATCTCGAAAGTGTATCGAATCTCTTCGTTCTTCTAACAGCACGCTGAAGAAAATTTCACGTGTAAATGGCTTGGGAAACGCACGCAAATCCCATAGATGCAAATGATCGCACCTTGTGTCGCCGAAATTAAAGTTTTACGCCGCAAACAAACGTAATAGGCTTTAGTTGATGTTTGGCACGGAAGTGAAACAAGATGAAAATGCTGTTCCCTATCGAATTTAACACTCCTCTTCGACCGAACACTAAACATTCTTCATTGTTAATTGTTTACTCGAAAACAAATTCGACAACATCGATACATGCTTATCTTCTACCCTCTTCCGTCGTGATATAATTTCCCGGGTCGAACTTTATTGTTCTCCTAATTTACTGATACATTTTTAGCATTTTTACCCTTTTCTCGTATGATAAGTATTCGACTCGATTCGTAACATCGATTTCGCAATTGACAAGTCGTTCTTCTCCCCTCATCCACCCACCCCTAAAAGGAGTACGCTGCGCCCAATTATAATCAGGACGCATAAACAAGTTCACTTACGCGACATAAAATCGTTCTTCCGCAAGAAGAAATACCAGCAGCTCGTTCGTCCACTGACCACGAGCATAATTTCACTCTTGAACTAGCAAGATTCGTAACAGCATTAATCGTTTTAAATATTATGCGGTTTTCCTTTTTAGAAAATCGAATCCCTTACACGTCGACTATCGCGATTTGCCTTATCCTGAAATGAAATAGAATAATTTACAATCGTCAAACTTTGCCTAATTACACACGAAATATTCATTTTCATATCTGGTGAAACAAGGTCCAATAATATTTCCCCAGTATTACCGATCTCCTTTCACCGTCATCCATTACTTTCCGTTACTTCTAATCGATATCAATCATGCGAGATACGCTACGCAATCGTCTCAAAACTTCATTCCTTTCGATTGGAACCTCTTTCCAATTTGCCATCGAACCGTTCGCGAACGGGACCGGTGCTCCGCAATCAAATTAATCCAAGGGCGGTAGAATCATCAGACAAGGTTTACCAGGATGGTTATCCTTAGCAAAAGAGGGGAGCCTCCGGTTGGTTCCACCAGTGCGCCGCAAGTAGCATGTAGAGCTCCTGATCTTGAACGGTGTAACCCGGAGGCGGTTGAGAAGGCAAAGGCGGTGGAATTGGTGGCAGCAGAGAATAGGACGGCGGCGGTGGCGAAGGCGATTGGGATTGCGAGAAGGTGGCCGTGGTGGAGAGCGGCGTTGGCGGTGTCGCGGTCATTGCCGGAGGCTCTTCTTTCTCCGGAGATCAAAACGCGTAATCGAACTTCGCCAAAGATCGCGTGGTCACGTCATCCTGGATAAATTGTTTCTGGATTAATTTATAGCAGATAAAGGGAACAATAAAAAGAAGCACAACACTAATTCTATTGCTACAAAATATTCGCGGCAGCAAGCAGGGTAGTCTAATACAAGGAGCAAATTAAATTTTAGTAACATCGCTCCAATTTCTTATTCAACATGGATAGAAAGTTTCTTCGTGATTTTTAGCTGGAACTTAAAATACTGAATAACGTTGTTAATTGTGGATAAACAATTTGTGAATGATTCAAAAGCACAACCCTGTTCTATTGCAGTCAGATATTACGCGCTGTAAACAGGGTAGTCAAATACAAGGGGCAAATTAAATTTTAGTAACATCGCCCCTTTTTTTTATTCAACGTGGATAGAAAGCTTCTTCGTGATCTTTAGCTGGAATTTAAAATACTGAATAACGTTGTTAATTGTGGATAAACAATTTGTGAATGATTCAAAAGCACAACCCTGCTCTATTGCAGTCAGATATTACGCGCTGTAAACAGGGTAATCAAATACAAGGGGCAAATTAAATTTTAGTAACATCGCCCCTTTTTTTTATTCAACGTGGATAGAAAGCTTCTTCGTGATCTTTAGCTGGAATTTAAAATACTGAATAACGTTGTTAATTGTGGATAAACAATTTGTGAATGATTCAAAAGCACAACCCTGTTCTATTGCAGTCAGATATTACGCGCTGTAAACAGGGTAATCAAATACAAGGGGCAAATTAAATTTTAGTAACATCGCCCCTTTTTTTTATTCAACGTGGATAGAAAGCTTCTTCGTGATCTTTAGCTGGAATTTAAATTACTGAATAATGTTGTTAATTGTGGATAAACGACTCGTGAATGAAATAATGTTTGAAGAAGCATAAAATACGGGAATATTGATACCCTCAGGCAGCTTTCCATAAATTCCTCGATCGTTATTATGCCGTCCTGGTTTAGGTCGAACTTCTTGAACACCCTATCCAACTGCTCCCTTGCTTTCCTTTCCTCTTCAGCGTGATGTCGCCGACCCATAAGCTCGTGGACGGCTATCACCACTTCCCATAACTCGCCCCTAGTGATGCAACCGTCGCCGTTTATATCGTAAAGCTTGAAGATCCATCGTAGCTTCTCGTAAATGCTACCTCGCAGCAGCGTCGACAAAATAACCAGAAGATCCTACGAAAATTGCCTCTTACACGATTTGCATTCGGTCTTATTTTACAGAGGATTCGTGCCTCCCAGCGAAAATGGGAAAATAGGGAAATTGGGAGATTGGTGAAATGGTCAATTGAATAATAGGAATCTAGAAAATTAGAAAATCGAGAAATTAGAGTATTAGAAAATTGGAAAAACTGTTCAAACAATTGTGAAATTGAGCAACGATACAGAGGTTCGTTAAAGAAATATATAATTACCCTGAAACTCATGGCGCCATTGCAATTAACATCAAAGGCCTTGAACACGTAATGGGCATAAAGGCTGGAGTCTGCAATTCATCAAAATTATATTACACTCGATGTTTATCATACCTTTCAATTATATTTTATGTAATCTAGACTTACTGCCGTGGGGGAAAAATTTTGCATAGATATCTTTGAACAAGTCCTCGTGTACTACGCCTTCCGGACACTCCTGAAAGCAATCATTGATACGGAAAATTAATTGGCAATACAAAAAAAATCGTTTACTTAAATATATAAAAAGGAAATAACATAAAAATGTCCAAGGTAGAATAAGTAGTGTATGTTAATTCGCTGAAGATAGAAGCTTTCAATGTCGATTATCTGTTTCGCCTGAAGCAGGTCGTAAGATTGTGGGGATGCGAAGGAAATGACGCGGTGAAACAGTTCCGATTGCATATTTATGAATATAATGCATAAAAGGGGAAACGAAAATGAAGATTCCACACACTATACCGATGAACGTGTTCGAAGCTTACAAGTAAACAGTTTTATCATAACGTTCCGTAATACTTGAATTTTGTCAAAATATATTTGTCCCTATTAGATTGACATTTTTATACTTAATGAATAATTCATATTTAATTAATTTTGGTGTTTTAAGATGCTCGTCCGAAACGACACGATTGATGTGCGAAATCAATCGGACGATTCAACCGGAAGATATTTACTGGGATACTCTGAGAGTGCCAAGCTTAAAGACCCTCGCCCTCAATGCAATAGCCACCTCGTGGAAACAGAAGCCCATATTGGATGAGTTACCCACTTGCGAGGACAGGAATACGCTCATGGAAATTTTACCTACCGATCTGCCCCTCGAATTGACCATAAAGAAGATCGACAATGAACATTACTGGGAACGATGCTCGAAAGCCAAGTAAAACATACGCTAATGAATTATATTTAAGAAATGAAAGTTGCTTGCACGATGGTTTGTCAATTTTGCGGCAAAGTAAAATCGGGAAATAGGTACTAAGTTAAAAAAGAAAGGTGATTAGATGAGAGAATTGGGACGCAAGAAAATTGGGAAAATAAAAAATTAGGAAATCAGCCAAGGAATAAAAGAGCAGAATATAATAATGAGAAAACTGTGTTCAGCTATAATGAATACTCGTGAATTAACGCCGGAAAGAGTTCGTATGAAATTTTATGCGTCGAATAAAATATCGAACGTGGCATTTTTCCAAGTTGCACTTTTCATTTGCTAGCAATTTTATGAATTTTTCTTGGCTGCTTTTCGACAAACGTCCGCCCAAACTGTGTACTTCGTTTTGATATATTACAGCGTGCTCGAGAGCTATCCAATTTTGGTAAGAAATTTCATTTTTCGATTGCCAAACGGTGACCTAAAAATTTCGTAACGAAGGCACAGATAAGAATTGGAATTGCTTTAGATGGGGGCACAACGATCCTAGTGCGCATGGGAATTCCTGGCGACAACGTTACTGCGAGGGTGTGATGAACGAATTTTTGGAGCAGATGGAGCCAACGTTTTTCGAAACGCAGACAGAAGAATGCGAAAAGTTAATAAGTCTTGTATGGGACGACGTGTACACCATAGAACTGCGTTCCCTACAACCGACAAGGTATTATGGATCCTATAAAATTTCTAAAGTGCATTAGAAATCGAATTATGTTCCATCGTATAAAGTAAATATAATCAGAATTTTATTCAATCATTTAAATCAATCGATGCATCAATGTGCCTCCCGAATTCCCCAGGAAACGAAAGATATCCTTAGACGACGAGGATCCGTGTCTGACAGAGAATGAACCGGTTGGTCACATCCCCTTGGAATTTTGTCTGCCCAAGCTCCCTCATCTCACTGAGATTCGCATTAATTTCGGACTCATTTACATGAACGACGGCTTCGAATGGCGGGATTTTGAGTGAGCTTCTTTTTCTAATTAACAGTTTACCATGAAATATTTGCTACATCTTCAGCCCTGATTTGTACACGCATACGCATTCGAATGATCATATAAAGGATTTCCATCGAGGATTGCTTGAGCCTTGGTAGAGGAATTAAAGCTTGTGAAAATTTAAAGAAATTCACTCTGAGCAGAAGCAATGTGGATCAACCACGCGCCGCGGCACTTCTCCAGGGAGTGATGGATAACGATAGTGTTGGTAGAGATATTTTATAACAACTTTTCCATTTGAAAAATATTTCGCTGTTCGTTTCCTTTTCTCCTTAACTTGTCTATTTTAGTATTTGCATTGAATTTCACGTTGAAAGTCGAGAGGAGAGAAACTCTATAATTGGATACGAAAAAATAAAGCACTGTATCATTGGGACGTTAAAATAAAATAATACGTATATTCCTGCGTAACGAAATAGCTAGCAATATGGAATTTATAAAATTGCCCCTTTCAAACAGTTAGTGGAGATGGATCTTTCCTGTTGCAAATTGGAAGACAAGGGTGCACTAGCGGTTGGAGAATTTTTATCGCTGCACAAAAAACTGAAAACTCTGAGTGTGGCGAACAACGATATCGGGCCCAACGGTGTGTCAGGAATTATTTACGGTCTGCTCAAGAGGCAGTATTCGATTTTACGAGTTCTGGACCTGAAGCTCAACCCTTTGCTAAACACTGGAGCGTCTCACGTGTGCGCCTGTAAGTGTACAAAGGATTGGGTTGCCAGCAGCATCGTTTCACGAGCCAATATTTGCACATGCCTATCGTATCGAATCTATGGCCACGATTGTATCTCTGCAGAGCAAACACCGATCTTAACTTCTGTCCAGTTAATCTCCGGTTCGTCTCGATGGGAACTTTCAACAATCTCCTGTTTGAGTTTTGAGTCCAGCCTGTGCTGTTTACATTGCGAACGCAGAGTGTTTAAAGGGAAAGAATCGCCGCGAGCTTCGTGGATAGATAAAGCCTGCAAATTTAAAATGGAAATTTAGAAGAAACGAAATTGCACAATAATATCAATCACGGGAAATATTAAATATACTGCTGCTGCTAATTAAATCATAAGTGGAAGAATTATTTGCTGCATAGTGTTGCTTTTTTTAGATACCTTGCGCACTATTTGGATTGTGTGAAATTGTTCGGAAGTTCGAATAACTTTGCCGAAGTAGGGCGATCGAATAATAGATTATGAACATCAGGAAGCTGCAGTTCTATGTATATGCATCGGTTTCAGATCTGTTGAGAAACGAAACTTTGGAAATTCTCGACGTGAGCGCCTGCGGAATTGAAGAGGCGGGTGGCATCGCGCTGGCCGAAGTACTGTCTTCTGGCTCGATGAAATGCAAAAGATTCAGTCTGTACGTTTCCAACAACGATTTTGGCGAAGCAGGTAAAATTACCTTGTTAACTAAAAAATTCAAACAAAATATAACACTGTTATAGTTTTAGTTATAGTTTGAAAAATCTTTGGAATACTGTAATTATATTTCATTCAGTTTATTTCGTTTCGATTAAGTACTGAGCAATGAAACGTTGGATAATTTCAATTAAGCTCCACATTTTAAGGGAATAATTCTCGTTGATAGTTGGCAGCTTGTTCGAGGCGGCATTAAAGGTTGCTCATTTCGTCGTCCGTTTCGAGGCTCGCATGTGCAATTTCTCTGCACAATCGGAAAACTCTGTCCACGAGAGCGTGTTAAGGTAAGGAAAGGCAACGCAATTTCACCAAACCACACTTCACCGTACCATTGTTTTCCACGACTTCCAGGAATAAACAAGAGGAAAAGAAAGAACGTATGAAAGAATTGTTCAACCAAACTCAACAGCCTACTGTACGTTCGTCTGCTTAAAAATATATGCATCATAGATATGCAAAAAGCGAAAGGAAAAGCTTTCGATGATTGTACTTCCTCGGGTAATTGATAAAAGGGGAATATATTCAAAGTGGAATTAATTAAACCAGAACACCCTGTATATGAAGGCATTTGGAGGGTTGAGAACGACCTTAGACGAAAATCGATTAGAGTAGGATACCCTCTATATATTAGGATGTTTAGAGGGGATGAGGATGACCTTAGCCTTATGTCACCGTTTTAAATGAAACTTTCCATGTATATAAAGCAGCTTTTATAATCGTCCCATAAAAATGAGCAGCTAGGCAAGGTCAATAATGAAAAGAGAAATAAATAATCAAATAAAACATTGCAATCGATTTCCATGCATAATCGTTTTGCTTGGTTGCATCGAAATGTTACTCGATATCTGGCAGATGCATTGGAGAACATAAAATTTTATCCCAGTCTCTCTACGTTTTATCGCTGCCTCGGTACCATATTCATGTTCGCCAAAAGCGAACGCAATTCTCTATTGGATTCTATAGAAAGCGCTATCAGTCGCAAGACTCCCGCGCGCTCGCATTGATTCTCGCTTTCTAATTTGACATTTACGAGGGAAGTTCGCGCAGTTCCGGACAATTTAATCGGTCCGATAAGATAGCGAGCGTAATTTAAGTCTCCGCCGAGCACGGCATATTTCAATATAATGGCGCCCATAACTGTATCATAGCGCGTTTCAATATGAATGCCCTGGAAATAAAGGGGATTAATGCTAGCTTAATATCACCGTCCAGAAGATATATACGCGATATTTCACTTGAATATCAATGGTCATGCAAAGTATTCTACTGTGTGTATTTAACAGGGATGGGTTACTCGAAACTTAGCACTTTTTTCGTAATTCGCAAATTTCGAAAGAAATAAGAAAAGGTATAAAATTTACGAACGAAGAACTGTTCGCAGCGTGCACAGAGAATGTTCAAATTCGTGTGCATCCCAATTATTCGAGATGTGAGACTTCGAGAACGCGAATTCCCGGCGGTCGGTTTTCGTTTTTTAGAATAGAAATAGATCGGCGATCGATCGCGAAAGCTTTATCGATGGCTTCGAAAACGTCGATTCAGCTCTTCCAACAGAATATTCCTCTCGCGAAATAAAATCGGCACTTCAAGTTTCGACAGTGACGAGACCTTCCAAAGTTTCAGATTGGAGAATCGGGAAATTTAAACATTAGTTTCGAACCGATGCTATTTAGCACAGTATGTGGAAAATGTTTCAAAACAATCCTATCTTCCTGTCTGATAGTATTCATTCTGCAGCCGTGCCTCAATTATCTGGATCAGCACCATTGAATTCCCTGCCTAGGGAGAATACGTCGAAATTCGCTTCGTTATAATTTCAATGGATGAGTGAATTGCAATTGAAGCGCGAAATTACGTGTAACGCATACATCGTCGACGGAACAATGACTGCAACAATTGCGCTACGAATGACCAAGTCGCGGAACGAGAAGCAGAGGGATGAAACTATTTCGCAAAATGATGGGACGAGCCGAATTAAGAAGAGGCCAGTGGGCCCTAGAAACGTCGTATTCTTCGCTGAAGTGCCTCTCGTCTTATAGTTCTCGTTAACCTGCACTTGCGACGTCGTTCTCTTTATCATACGAGACAGCGGGCAAGTCGTAATTCAGATTTCTTCCCTTCAAACGAATCGCCTAATTACGCGAGAAATCCGTGGAACGAGAAAACATAAGATCCACGGCGATTTGAATTCCTCCCTTTGCATTTCAACGAGCAACATAACGAGTACGGAACGAAGCTTACGGCGGAAACGGGGAGAATCGAAGAGATGAAAATGAAAAAATTTGCCCAAGCTTTCCGTCCGCGAATATCGATCCCCTCTTTGCCGTAGGAATTTGCGATTCTAAGGTGTCGTTTCGTCGCAGAACCTATCCAACGTCGGCGCGTGAAAATTTGCATCAATTTGCCCCCCGTAGGAGGACGAAGGGTCGATTGTTATTCAACGAGGTAGCCGGAATGGGTCAGAGGGGACCGTGAAAGTTCGAAGGCTCGTCCGAATTAGGCGACAGAGAAGTTCGTCCATTCTGTGGACCTTCTGCGAGCCGAAATTCTCGCGATTTCCCTAAACGACAGGGTTCAAGCCTCGACGTGGTCTGTGGTTGTCGATCATTTCAGATATTTCCGTTGTATTCCTTAAATGGAATCGAGTTCAATGGGACTAGTACGCAGCCTCTACACCTTCATTGAAAAAACATCGAGGGATGCGAAAAAGAGCCGCTGGAGAAAGGATATTGAACCTGTTTTCTGGCGAACGATAAATCAGTGCCAGGCAGGGAAATAAATTCGAAGCATTCGAATGGATTTCTCTGGAGAAACCGTTTTGCACGGTTAGTCTGGGTACATAAATGTCAATTATCCAAGGGAACCTGTGGTGAATTGTTGAGAAGATGGAAAACGAATATTTTATATCGACTGGAAAATCGAGGCCATACACTTAGCAATTGCCCTCTATCTCTCTCTCTGTACGAAAACGATTATTCCAACGTTAACGAGACTGCAGAAACTTATTCCATGGGAAACGAAACGTCTTCGTTTAACGTTTTGTAAGTAGTATTATGGCCCCAACTTTTCCGATGCCTGTGTGCACGCAGCTGTGTAAAAGAAGCGGGATCGATAGTATTGTATCGTTACAGTTGTCTCGTTTAAGCGGGATAACAGTGGGGTCGGCTGTACATTGTGGGAACTGGAAGGCCTTGGAAAGTGCATTGATAAGATAAGCCGTGTAACTTGTCTGTGTGCGGAGGGTGAGTCTGCCCAAAGATGGATGGGAATGCGAGAAGTCTCTTCCCTTTTCTCTCAGGCTTAGCTGTCGAGAATACACGGGCAAACATCCCCATTTATCGCCGAACAAACTAACTGAAACGCGCGATAAGAAATTGATGGGAAATATTGTGGTGCTTCTTCTTTTCTTGCCCGGTCAAATTGAATTGGGGACAAAAGTATTCTGCGTTTCCTTCGAGGACTTCGATGCCGCACGGATGCGATCCATCGCAGGGAAATAATCGTGCACATTCCCGGGCCACTTGGCACGCGCATTTTCATCGCCGCGCAAACGTTACGCTCTTGACACAATTGCCGGGCTTAAAGGCTCAAGTGGCAAGTGTACAGTGGCGAAATGGCGCAATTAAAACACCCAAGGAACTCTCGAGAAGTCCGAGCCTTTTTCGCCATACACGAACCGTTACGGCTCGAAGCACCGGGCTTTTAGCTTCGCTTGTATATAAGTACTCGACGACGAGTGGCTGCGACAAAAGTACGATATATTCAGCATTTCGATCCTGTCAGGGAACCACTGCGAGGGGTGAGAGAAAAGAAGATCCCTTCGCGATCTCCATTAATCATTTGCCCTGCGATTCAAGTTCCGACTCATTATTTTCTTCCTGATCCTGACACGCGTCGTTTACGTTCATCCTGGTTCCCTTAAAAGGGTTGACTGCTCTTCCCCTGTTTAAGGCAAGCTTTCTCTCACTCGAACTTCCGAACAGCCTCTTCAATATCGAACAACTAAAACGAAACTGAAAATGAATTTTTCCGCTCGAAAGTACATATTCGGGGGCTGAAGATTTCTCGATACTTATTGCTACTTCTCCCGGTGTCCTTCCTCGTTTTCAATCTCGCCAGGGAAAAATGGAGCATCGGAAGTTCGGAGCACACACGTCCAGCCTGGCTCTGGAAACTTTGCGAGCGGAACTTGAAAAGTTGTCGACGACGCGTCGCGTCCCGTCGTCTCGCAAAATAGTAATCGTCGTGACACACTTTTAGGCCGGCGGGAGCATAAAAGCCGGATCGATATCTAACGGGTACGTGTGTTCAGCTTGCAAGAAAAAGAACAAAAAGTACAAACAAACCGCGGTTGAAAAGCGCACGCCGATCGATCATCATACCTGCGCGGGGATTTCGGCGAACAATTCATTTATCTTGTGCAACCTGCGCGAAGCAACAGCCACCCGATAAGATGCATTGTGTCGCGACTGCGAAATAGTGTTTTACATCTGCTGGGAGCTCGAGTTATGTGGCAACGTGTTAACAGAGAGAGATCTACGATGGCCCTCGAACGATATCGACTGAACCCAGGCGACAGACCATCGGTTCATTGTCTAGCTCGTGTCAGATATCTTTGTCGATAGCTATCGAACGCTGAAGCATTTGTGCGCCAGCTACCTTTTGTCTGCTACTCCGTCCGAATGTTGGGTTTTATATAGCAAGCGTCCAGGGGTTTACTAAAATTGTTATTCGATATCGCACTCGTAATGTATTCGCCCCAAATATCTATATTAGTCTTACGATATATATTTCTGTATTACTCTCTATCTCTTTACTTCTGTATTACTCATTATCTACTAGTCACTTAAGCATTCATACGTACAAATATTTTTAAGTTCCGACATCACAAATACTCATCATGGAACCTTATCACATCACCGCTTCCAAAATAACTAGTCGTACTACCTACAATCCCTACCCATCCGCACTCCTTTGGAATTCGCCCTCACCATCCTTACTACATCCTTTCCAACATCCTTTAAAAGCCCAAGGTTCCCCGACTCCCCGTCATTATTATCATACTCCAAGTTCAAACTCACATCATACAAGTCCAAGCTCGCGCATTATTATCATACAAGTCCAAGCGCATTCATTATCATTCTTGCAAGTCTAAGTGTTAATAAAATCTCTTAATAAACCGAAGTTGGAAGTTTAAATTTTCTCTGTGTCCATTACACACTAAACAATTGTCCGATGTTATTCGATATTGAGCCAAACAAAATGATCCCTCTTCCCAGAATGCCTCCTTGTAAATTGTTTAAACCAGGCGGACAAAATACCTGAATCAACAAAATACCTGAGAAGGTACAGGTGGTTCTACCAAAAGTTCCACGTTCATTTGCCCGTGGTATGGCACATCCTGGAGGAAAGCGGTCTCGAGCGTTTAAACGCTCTGAGAATTAATCGAAAAGGAAGCACTCGAGACGGAGAACCGTTTCTGTTGCCTGAAATTTCTGTTTGCCAAGTGGTCGCGGAGACGAGGGCGGAGAAATGGAGAACCCTGGGAGAACGCTTCTTGAAAGGTGGCCAAAAATACCTTCCGCTTCCGTCGTGAAACGAGTAAAACTTTGCGGCCGGAATAGGCGGGATTGCTTGATCATTCATTTTTCATTCATTTTCGTGGATCGCCCTCGAAATCCTGCGTTCATTGAGAAACAGAAAATTGATTACTTCACTGAGAATATTGAAAAATGGGTTGTATTTATATTATAGGAAAAGTCAATAAACTACATGGTGATACAGTAACGTTGTATACCAGAAATTCTAAACGAAATTTCAAAAACGGTCATTTGACCGCGCATGGTAGGTTTAGTGTTAAATGTTTCTCGATTAACACGGAGGAGAGCGATTTACAATCGACGACTAATTGGACAGGCAGTCGAACGTACAACACCTCCAATTTTTCCTGCCGTTTAATTCACGTCCATGCTCGATGCACCTGCAATAGTAAACGGCGAATCTACGAACGCTCGATACACTTCGGACTGCTCTTGAACCTTCGAATTTGGAGGAGCAAGGGAGCGCCGAATTATCGTGCTGACCAACGGAACGTCCACCTCCGACATTTGCGTGGAAAGCCACGTCAACCTTGAAGAAAGCTCCGGCCGAGGAAAGGAACAGCTACTGCCTCTGCCACCCTCGAAACGCTACATAAATAATTTACGAGTGACGCGGGACTGGCATGCCAGTTACGCTTCGCTCTCAGCCTCGCAAACTCATTTGTCGCGCGAATAACCCGCGAAGTTCCGTGTTTCACGTGAAGGCCGTGTACACGCCGTGTATATGGGATGGCTGAGTGCATGGCACGATGAAAAAAGAACGATTAAATAACGGCAGGATTTGTCCCGCATTGTCTTCGGTCAGATAAAACAGATACTTATTATTGAAATAGTTATTCGGGGTAATCAAGTTAGCTGAGACACCCTGTATATTTAAAAAACAGAGAAGAAGGAAGAGCAGCGAGAAATTTGCTTATAGTACCTTGCCCCGCGTGAATATTTGTTATATACATTTGCTTTTTCTAATCGCTGTGCAGTATGAATATTCATGAACGTGAAATTGATGTACTATTAACGGGGTGAGAATATTGAACGCATATTTTATCGCAAGTCACGCTCGCGCTCGAGCATCGCATGGAAAACGAAGAGGAGGGTAGAGGTGTTCGGAGCAAGGTCTGCCTGCAGTGTTTGTCGCCGTTCATGAATATTAATGGAAATGGAATTATGGCAAAGAAAATTGATTGCCGGTCGTGAGCACGAACGTTGGGGCGCGCTATAGAACGTGTAATATCGTACAACTGTTGGCCTGGGTTAAAAGAAAGTTTGCAAAACGATCGACTTTGAATCACTAGTGTTAATCAAGCCTTGGGGAGGATACAGAGCTGGTGGTCCTCGAGTAAATCGTTTTGGCGATTACGGTAACGTAATATTTCAATAAGAAGAACGATTCGTTGCAATCGATCGTTCGGGAATGAAATTACATCTCAGTTCCACCGTCTCTCGTTTATTCTGCTTTTCTCAGGTGTAACTTCTGCTCGGGGTTCAGCGGGAATATTCAAGTGGCGCAAGCACTCAAGAATGACTCACTTCTCTTCTAGTTGTTCCAAGAACCGCGACCCTGTATCACCGGCTGTATTTTCAGATTGAGTGTTGCTCACCTGCTTGAAGCCGCGGTACATCACTCTTATTTCCTGCCTCGAGAACTTTGTCTGCCGGAGTAGTTCCTCAAGGGCGACCGGCCTGGTGGTCTGCTGTCTGGTTCGCGTGCTCTCGAAATCGAAGAGAGCCTCTTCCGGTCCCGGCGAGTCCGGCGGCGTAGCCATTTCTACGACGCCCCCTTTCCCTTCTCGATGATATCCCTCGCACCTTCGATCCGCTGCTTCCTCTCCTCGCGATTAAGTCGGGGTCACACAGTGATCACCTCGACCCTCTCCATTCGTTTCCGCGCCCGGTATTTCCGGTCTTTGATCCAGCACTCGAAATTGGAAACGGAACTGTAAAGGAAAGTAGAGAGAAAGCTCAGACAGTATTCATTCTCCACGCGACAGAGAAAAGTGACGATCAAAATTCATTACGAGTCTGTCTCGTGGATTATTTAAATGAAGCCCGGCTGAATCGATTTGGAACGGGGCATCGCGTGCCTCATAAATATGCGAGCAACTCCATGGATTTTACAAGCGGGTCTGGGCCAGGGTTGCCATAAACGTCCCGCGAAGCAGATTCACGGTGGCCAGCTGAAAAACGACCGACTCAGAGATACGGTGTTCCCGTGGCCGGCCTCTTTGCACGGGTATATTGAACGTGTTGGAACGACAAACCGAGGCAATCAAATATTTGCGCAGCGAAATTCTCACGAATCTCGCGAGAGTAACCGAACGCCAATCGGGTTTCTGACGAATCGAATTTTACGGAGGGCCACATGTTGCGGATCGCGTGGTCTGACCAGACGTGGACCTGCTCCACTTGTGCTCTAATGGAACGTGATGAACGAGACGACAAATGTACTTTGCACGTGCATCGATCGGCACGTTTGCTTTTTCGACTTTCAGAGAAAAATTCTTTATTTTTCATTACTGCATTTTGTTCAAAAAAATATCGTGCAATAATATAACGTGCAATATTAAAAACCTCGACTTTCTTAAACCTTAAGCCTTGAAGTATTCTGAACTTTTCAATGAATTTTTTTTGTTCGCCAGACCTTTGGTTGGTCCCCCTTTAATTATTTCGTTCCCCCTCTGATTGCTCTGCTCTACTTAGCGCGTTAACAAATTAATCTCGATGCCCGAATTTCGTTTCCTCCCGCGCTTTTCGTTTGGCGTTCCTTTGCGATTTCCCGCCGCTTGTTGGATTTAAGAAAGCCGCGAAATTCCCTTCGCGGCAATACACAGGCGGTGCAAAATCGTTTTTGCGAAGCGACAAAGAAAGGAGAACAAAAATTACGTAAGGGTCTCTGTACAGGTGGTGAGATTCAGGTCACTCGGTTAACGCCTATTGAATCAAACACAATGTAACAGGCGTGTTTTGTAAAAAAAGAACAAAACCAGGAGAAAGAAAAAATAATAAACGCGGGGATGCTCGTCAAGCGTCGCTGGCTTCCTTCAAGAATCGATGACGGTATAAAGCTACTACATGCACAGCCTTCTCAATGGATTTTTCGAATCGTTTCATTCCAATTCACTCTCAAATATAATCTAGACAACGTCGTTTCATTAACCGCTCCCCATAATTATTTTTAAATATAGAATTATATTTAATTATTAACTATTAGTAAGAATTAAATCACAAATCGCCGCATTGAAATACCGAATACTCGTGCTTGCTTAATTAACGTTTAATTGATATTCAATGTATCTAGTCGTGCATTTAATTAATCGATTGCAAAACCCGTTCCGGTCTTGTAACAGAGTTGCATTATTCTCGGGTTTCAATTATTTCGTTTGAAAAGTGAAGTGGAATGAAAGAGGGAACGAATAGATTAACGAAAACACAGCCAAACCGCTGGACAAAGAAACGACCCATCGATTCCGTCCAATTCTTTCTGTGTATCGCTTTTGTGCGCGGGCTTTCATTCATTTTAAAATTGATTTTTGCTTCGAGAATGCCTTTCATCGCTTTACCCCCGACTACGTGCGCACAGATTCCGATCTATTTCTAGAAATTTTTCGCGTATCCGTCCACTCGCAATATTTTATTCCCATTCCCCTAAGACACAGTTTCTATATTCCAGCAGATGTAGAGATTTGGTACGAAACTAAATTGGAAATCGTATCTTCCTGCATTCACTGGCCTAGTATAATATAGCGATGACGGATTCAAGATCTCGTTTTTCCTTCGTGCCTGAAAGTGAAGAAAACAACGTTGTTCTTTGGATATTATTATCTTTCGTCGCGATGCCTTAAGGGTCGCGAAAGGATTGAAAATACCTCCATGGCTATGCATATTTTAACAACAGCGCTCGCGTTTAATCCTCCGCTCTGCTATCATTGAAATTCGTCGAGCTCCATTTAAATTGTAGATCCCTAGAAATAAAATATCTGCGTTCAATGCAACTCTTCGATCGCCTCGGGAACTCGTTATTATTTTCCAAAGAAATAATGCTCCCAGCAAAACAGCAGTCGAACGACGCTGCCCAGATTCATAATAAACCATGGAACAATAACAATTCGCCTGTTATCCTTTACAAGTAGCTAGTGAGAAATGTGTAAAACATTCAGAAGATTCGCAAACTCCAAATGAACTTTCATACCGCAGATGCGGACCTGCAAGAGGGAACAAAAACGTAAGAAATTAACAGCAGGTAAAGGTTTCCAGCTCGAACTGGTGTCACGGTGCAGGCCGAAGAAACGATTTCATTCAGTCTCGGTTACAAAAGCAAAGGAAAAAAAACATATATTTTTCCAGATGAAATGCCAGTTAAAGCACCGCGGCGAAGCCCTTCTCCTAGACAAAACCCTTTCACTGTACAAAGGCAACAATCGTTTTTGTCGTTCCGTGCACAGTGGCCACGGGCACAACGAAAAAAACGCTTCAGAAGTTCGAATGAATCGCGAAGTTCTATACGCGGTGGCGACGGCAACAGCCTGTACGGCCGTGGGATCGATAGATAAAGTGAATTTCTTATTTTTCATAAGCTTACAGGGTGCACGTGCAACCTGGGATGCATAGCCCCGTTACCCCTGTGGTGTCCGTGTAGCAAAACGTGTGCAGGGTATGCTTCGGCGATCGTTTTCGTGGAAACTTGGCCGAAGCAGTGCACGCGCGAATTTCCGGAATAAATTTCGATGCTCTCTGCTTAAATCCGCCCCTATTCTGCCCTGACTCTCCCTCTTGCCCTTTTATCGACCACCGGGAGGATGTGGCTGTTGTGTAAACCTTTCTTGGCCGAAGGATTGTTTCTCGAAGGAGTCGCGTCGGTTAGGCGGGAATTCTGAGCAATTGTATGACTTTTTGGAAGCCAATACGGAGAGAAATTTGCGCAATGGACTCGAGAGCTTTTCGCCTGATACAGTAGTGTGAATTATTCTCGATATTAATTGTATTTTTGGAGTTCAGATTTGTCCGAGCCTGGCGAATAGCGAGGATTTCAACTCATCTTAGTCGAAGTCTTCTTGGAGGCAAATAATTAGAGAAGGTGAAGAACCAGCTCTTTTCTAAGTTCACGCTCTCTACAATGGAGTTACTGTAAGTTGTGCAAAATCGCTAATTGCGATCCTCGTTACCCTCTTTTACACGGCTACATTCGTTACGAGAATCTCTGCTGCGAAGACGAATTAATTAAATCGCGAAACCGAGCCTGCGCCCGCCTTATCGCGTGTACACTTTTCCAACTATATTACCCGTTGTGCGGAAAACGCAAACTATGTAATATCATACTCGAGAAACTGATTTTCTATATAATCGTCGAGAACTTAGAAATCCCCATCTTTCAATTACTATACATATACAAATATTATTTTGCAACGCTTTGTTCAACGACCGCAAACATACTAACTGCGCGAGATGTAAATGTTCAGATAGCTCTAGTACCATCAAAAATAGACGGTGAAGTAAACCGAATACCATGCGTGCAGGGAATTAGCAACACACCGCATTAAATCTTCCGGTGAATTGCTTTTACCATGGCAATGCTCGCGAATCGTTTCGGCAATAAACTCGCGTTACATCTTCGTTACCATTATCGGTTCTACCGTTCGGCCTGTCGACGGCCGAAACAAAGATAATAGAGCCGATTGAACGACGATTGCAAATCAATTGATCCGCCACGTTGGAAATTCTAACAGATGCACCGTCGCGAATCGAACGGAATACAAATGGATACAAATACATTGCGACAACCTGCATGAAATATATTCTATTATTACTGTCCGGAGGAAATTAAGTCCCGTGCTAAAAATACTCTCGTGAATGCTAGCTTATTAGCAACTAACGAGGGATAAAACCCTTTGTTACATGCAGTAATTACACAGAGTACTCTTGCGGGACGGACTAACGTGAGAAGAGAGAACGTGATAAAAAAATACAAACTATACATGCTATCATAGTTGAACATTTGTATACTATATTGCCATTTGCAAATAGTATTAATTTGTAAATAATGCAAAGTAATTAATCGTTTAAACGGCGGGGTTGAAAAATGAAATAACGAGGCAAATGAAAATGGAACTTTTCGAGCAATTTTCGACTGGAAAAAACATTAACAATACTCTCTGAATCCCTGAAAACTTGGTGCAAGGTTCGATAACAAAATCTCGTTCGACGACCTAACGCCGAACAAAAGATACAAGCAACAGCAGCAATGCATTGCACAAAAACAAAAAAGCAGCACCCATTGAAAGTACAACAAAGAATATTAAATACATACTACCCCGCAATAAAAAGAACTCTGCTTGCAGTACAAAGTAATTATCCTGACTTGCCTGCAACTCCGCTACAATATCTCCTCTACAATACTAAAACGAACAGAAAAAATCCCTATCAAAAATCAGGCAACCAAAGAGGATACAAAAAACGGCCCCTTCCAGAAAGACAACACACACTCAGAGAGAGAGTCTCACTTACATACGATTCTCTCGCAGAAGTGGATTCGGTCCGTTATCTTGGACGATTCTGTATCTTCTATCAGGTGTGCAACGTTGGTCCTCGAAACGGCGGCGTAAAAAAACCATAGAATCTCGAAAGGACAACGCGAACACGCCGGATGGCAAGGTGAACGAACCCTGGGTCGAGAAACGCGACGCTCCAGAGAGGACTAGTTCGAGAGAGGAGTCAGGCTGACCCGTGGTGCACCCGGCATACCGTACGTACTCTCCTCTACTGGCACAGTCGACGAACACACTGCGCAACTACGCAGCCGGCGGTAGACTGGCTGTGGCCGGGTTAAAGCGGACCACGCATCCTCTGCCCCACCCAATCGCCGCTCTCCTTTTCTCACCCCCTTGCCGATCCTTCCCGAGGAAAACTACCCTTTTTTCTCGCCCTTTTTTTCGCCCCACGCCGAAGGGATGCACAGGGAGTCCGTGCACGGGCTGTTCGAATCGGCCGACGAGCAGACGATTCCGCGGGACCGAACGAGTCGAAATTGCGGGCCGACACTTTTCCACGGGACGCTTCTGTTCGGGGATAAATCGATGCTGAACGTTCATTGAGTATACCCGCGTACACGGGGCGAGCGGAGGGTAACTTGTGGTTGCTCTTTGTTTTGGAACACCGATACGCGCTGTGGTGAAAGAACGAATAGGTTCTGTTGGCTACTTAAGTTGTTTAAGGGCGAATTAATCGCTCGAGCTTGTTACTGGGAATAATCATCCTTGAATGAACTATAACTTTTTGCTGGACTATTATTTTCTGCGTGCTCGTTCGACTTTCGGTATTGATTTATTTCGAAACGCAGCCACGTGCGAGAGAAATTGGTCTTTATGATTTTTGTGCGGATACCGTTTTCGTGCAGAATAACTTACCATTGGTTTCATTTCGCCAGATCAGAAATAGCCTGTATAATATTGCATAATTGTACGAATGGTTAATGGTGGAGCGTAAGAGTAGGTACATATTTGATGTTGTTAAAAAATAAGGAAGAAAGAATTTGTGTATGTATACCTTTCAGGCTTGTAGTTGAAGGGAATACTTGGAAGATTCGATTCTCCATGGATATTTGGTTTCAGGATTGGATTACTTTTTGCTTCGTGATTCCGGCCTAAAAAGTGGTACGAATGTTTGAACGGCGTGTAATAAGAATAATTGAATAAATGCTAATAAATATGATTATTATAATCGGAATATGGCGAAGGACGGCTTGAAAGAAAAATTAAGATTAAATAACCTTCAAATTACTAATTTATTAGTATACTGTTAATTAATTGCTTTTCAATTTTACACATACCTGGAGAAAGGTCTGATTTAATTCTGAAATACGTGGAAGGTATTTCGAAGTTCTTATACGTGGATGGAATGCTACGATGGCGAAACAGATTTCGAATATAAAATGTGTAAATTGGATATACCTCGTAAATTAGTTGCTCACCAGTTGCTCAACCCTATACGTTTACTCGTGACCCGATCAAGATGTTCATTTATCAGCCAAAAAGTATATCATTTCATCGAAATTGTATTTAACTAATTTCTAGTAAACGTCTGGTTGATTTCAAATATATGTGTTGGAAAAATCGGATCGAATTATTTGAAAGAAATCGAATTGGACCGAGATTTCGATATTTCCCAAAATGGCGGACAATATGGTCGCGGATAAATCGATATCGTCCCATTTCAAATATCTCGAGTAATTAAATCGATTCGCTTCGTATCGTTCTGCTTCTTTACGTGCGACCTTCAACAATATCTTTGGAAAATGATTTATTTCCAGCACACAGCGCAATGGCATAGAAACTAAGTTAAAATTCAATTCACACGACGCATTCGCAATATACTTCAATGATACTGAACTCGTTTAAACTTACATTTTTTTTCTTTTCCCACCACTTTTGTTGCACACGCGTCAAACAAACGCGAATGGAACCGGCATTTATGAGCATTCGATATCTCGACTGCAGTAACACCTTTTCAAAAAGTAGCATTTCCGGTTTGCAATACAGAAAAGAATAACTTTTTTCGAATATTAAAGTTAAAAGCGTCGTTCTCTATACCAAAAAATGTAGTTTCGTGTTGCATGAAACCAGCGCTAAAGATAGATTTACGAAATTGCGACCTACCTTTCGACGTAAATTTTTCAGCGTGCAGTTTACCTCCCTTCAGTGGTATAAATATTGGAAAACCGCAGTTCGATCATTTGGCATTGGCACTATGCGTTGCTTTTCGAAATTTCAAGTACCCTCCTCGCTCCGATGCGATTTAAACACGAGTGTGTCGCATAAATTATCCAAATGTATTTTTTAAGTTACCTCCGACTTAAAAATAATCGGTCGCCACCCGCATTTCGATTTATCAAACTACTTGCACCGACCCAACTTTTCCTTTGAATTTCCATCACGGGATTGCTAGCAGAGACATCTTGACGTGTCAGTAAATAGTAAATAACCTGTTACACGCCAAGTAAAATGCTCACGAATTAATTGATATTTATACTAATTTTATTCGCAGTGTTCCTCCGCATTAATTTTATTTCCATAATATCAATATTTTAAATATATACTGGCTTCAACAGTAATTCGAACACTACTTTGCACCACCCTGGGCGGCGAAGTGTTCACCAACCTAAAAGTTTAGTAAGATTATGGCAAAAATGGATTTATCGCTGTTGCGAAGCAAATTTCGTGGATCTATGCTTGGTGCTTTAGTCGGCGATTGTCTTGGTAGTCCCTACGACAGCGGAGAAAAGTTGTCGAATGGTACAAAGTTAGTTTTACAAAAATCCCTGGATAAGTTGGAAGGGCCGCTATATAAAGGTAAAACGTAATTAACTTTATATATAAGAGAACACAAATAAACAAAATTGTTGTTTTCGATTGTCTAGTTTTATATCGATTCATTCTTTCCATTCTATAGCACCCGTCATGCAGTTTACAGATGATTCCGCCATGACTTATTCCCTGGCCAATTCGCTGGTTGAGCAGAAGGACTTGGACGTCGTTGACGTTGCAAAGAGATTCGTTAAAAGTTATTACCAAGAGCCCAATCGTGGCTATGGAGCTGGAGTAATTACTGTACGATATCGTAAATATACGATAGAATCTGCAACTTTACTTTCGAAGCTGCAATTTATTTTAAATATCTTCTGAAATTTATTTCACAGGTGTTTAGGAAATTAAGGAGTAACAAGTTTACAGACATTGCGAGTCCAGCGCAGGAACAGTTCAAAGGTCTAGGTTCGTGGGGAAACGGAGGAGCAATGAGAGTCGCACCTGCTGCATTATTCGCGTATCAAAGCTACGATAAACTTTTAGATACAGTTAGAAAAGTCACTCAGATTACCCACACGAACACAGATGGGATAAACGGTGCAATTTTGCAGGTGATCGTACACGAGTTGCCAATCGTCTGTAGCCACAGGGAACATTTCTTTAATTTATACTCTTAATTACACAGGCGGTAGCAGTTCATCAGAGCCTTCATTTAGATCCCAGTGAAGAGTTGAATGCGATGAATTTTATCGACGATTTGATTGGGAAAATGGGTGAATTAGAAAAAACCGATGAAGAGTACAGCAATTATTAAATTACATATTTAGCATTCTTCCTTTCAAAAATCACTATTCGGTTGAAATTACGAATTTTTCACAGCTTAGGCTTGGAAGAACCGCAACCATTCGTGCAACAATTAGATATAGTAAAGACGTTAATTGCGGAAGAAGGCGATGGCCCGTACGTTGAAAAAGTAGTCGACAAGCTGGGAAACACTGTCGCAGCTTTGTATTCTGTACCTACTGCAATATTTTGTTTCCTAAGAGCGCAAAAACCAATCTCCGGTATACAGACTGAAAACCCTTTCAGAAGAGCAGTTCAGTATGCTGTACGTACAACAATCCGTTACTTAATAATTTACATTTAGTCATTATTAGTTTACAATTAGAAAGTTACCAATGCGAAGAACAATATTTTTTTTAGATCAGTCTTGGAGGTGATACAGATACCATTGGTAGCATGACTGGCGCGATAGCTGGCGCGTTTTATGGGGAAGAAAAAATCAATTCCAATCTTTTACAGCACTGCGAAGCGTCAGAGGAATTTAGAGCTTTAGGAGACAAATTGTTTGACATAGCAGTGCAACAATAAAAGTTCTGTTTATTGTTTGTGGACGTTCAAATGTGAACGCAATTCCATTCTTTAACAAGAGTATTAGAGGAATGTGTAATTACGATTATATCGATCGTATGCTTCAATTGTATTTCTCGGCATATTACCATAAGAAATGTACATCTTCTTATGTATCTATAGTGACCAGAGATTTATACGTTTATTAAATAAATAATCTTCACTGTTGTAATTATCCGTTAAATGACAAAGCAACACAATTTTAACGTGTTTGGTAGAAATAATAATAATGTAAACGTGCATTATAAATTGTAAAGAAATAAATTACTATAAATGATAAATAGAAATGAAATAATACGGCATTTATGAAATTGAAATAAGGCGGACAAAGGAGTTTGACATTTTATCAGCTGATAGAATTCAATATGGCCGCTTAGAAAACACGTTGTCTGTCCGCGGTCAAAGAGACGCCTACAAATGATATACATTGTACATGGAGCAAAAAGAAATTACAAAAGGAGATAGTGAGAACTTTCGAAGCATTATCTTTTACGATGGCCGGCAGCAAAGAGGTTTTAGAGGGATTTATTTGCCCAATATGTATGACAGATTTCAAAGCACCAAATCAATTAACTAAACATTTCGAGGACTTTCACAACGATGATCCAGAAATTCTGAGATCTCTCAAAGGTACACATTTTTTTCTTCTAAAAAGGTACACTTAATCGGTTGATTAAAAATAATAATTCTCAAATAAAGTTCCTACGTGTATGGCAAAAGTGTATGCGGACAAACAACAAAGTATAATGTGTTCCATGTTTTCTAGATCTTTTCGGTAAGGCTAAGAAGAAAATTTTAAAGCAAGATGAAATATCAGAATCATTTGCGAATAGTCTACCATCGACTAATAGACACCGTAGTCCGGAACTTAATTGGGGACCTCAAGAGATAGGTACACGCCTATTTATCGGACTAAATAATAGAAAATATTATTCGCAGGAAGGATATTACGGGTATTGAAACTATTCTGGTTAATTAAATTTCAGGCGCTACGAATTCGCATACAAAATACTTTAAAGAAATAAGAAACACTAGACTGGAGCGATATTCTACAGAAACGAATAAACTGCTCATACGACTAGATAAATTGTTAAATAATTTGCCGGCTGATCCAGTTGATAGAAAAGGTAAAGTCATCATTACTTCCGTCCGTCTAAATATAAAATAGATGTAAATATTCCATTCTATCGCACAGTGCACGAGCGTACTATCGTACCGTGGATAGACGAAAAGGATGTAAAGTTGTGTCCTACATGCGCGAAAAGCTTCCATGTTGCGAGAAGAAAACATCACTGTAGACTTTGCGGAGCCGTTATGTGCCACAATTGTACAATATTTCTATCTTTACAAGACGCAAGTTGGTACTCTTTCAATGGTTGCAAAAATGAAAAATCATTTGCACCTAAACTTGTACATATAAAGCTTGAATTTTTTGCAGGAAAAATGACAAGCCCTGTATCGGTGCAAGACGATTCAGCGGTGTCACCTACGTCTGAGCGACCAATTTCCGAGCGTTTGGTACGTGCCGGTATTGGTCTTACAAAATTGGCCAGATCACCGTCCAGTGGCAGTCTGAATAGCGTACTATCCTTAGTTAACGATTCAGCTGGTGGCGAGCAGCATTTCAGAATTTGTACACACTGCGCGAATCTACTTGACGCGAGGGAGAAACAAAAAGCGAAACACTTCGATAAACCAATTGTATGCCAGTTTTACGAAAAGATGAGGGCGTACATGGAGGAGGCATCGCAGCATGTGAAAATGTACAATAAAATGTGGGAATCTTTGAAGTACGTCATCCAATTAGTCTAAGACGAATTCATGTTTTCCTTTTTTGCTAAACTGTACCAAAGTAAGAGATGTACGTTTCAGCGAAGGAGAATCTACGTACAATTTGGAAGATGCTCAAACTTTAAGGATTAAGATTGCGAAACTAGGGGAGAATATAGACTTAATTAGCAAAAGAATTTCCGTGCTCGGAACCAGATGCGTTGAGAATCCACCGCAGGAGCAGGAACTCCGATTGCACCACATGGTTCGAGTATCGGCAATGATTTTTCTAAAAGAGGTACTGTTAAGCATACAAGCATTGCCTTCGGCGGAAAGTTACGCGGAGTTACAGAACGAACGGCAGAGACGGTTAGAAGCTAGAATCGCGTACGAGAGGCAACTGGAAGAAGAGCAGAGGGAAAAGTCGAAAGAGCAACGTAAGAGGGAAACGTGGAATCCTGAAGCTCGGCCTTCTATGAAAGAAAATCAGGTAATTTTAATCGATTAGATTTAAATATTCTTACATTTAATCCGATATTATTTTTGTACATCAATAGCCGACTGTAGTATTGAATCAGTCGCAAGGTTGGGGCCCGTCTACTGTTACTCCAATGATGCCTTCTTCTATGGACCCCATAATTGAACAAATGAGCAATCTTCGTGCATATATTAAGCAAGCCAGAGCCGATTGTAGATACGATGAGGTTGCAACATTAGAAAGTAATCTTAAGGAACTTCAGAGCGCTTACTTTACCATGAAACAAAGTAATAACAGCGATGGATAGGCCCATAAGTATATCATGACATTTCTTTTATCGGATAATCTTATATTTCTTATCCACATCAATAAGACTTAATAAATCTTTACATTCTACTTATAGTTTCACGCCTCACTGTATCAATTTCATGTATTACATGCACAATGTGATGTACCTTTGAAAGTTCCTTTACATTCATGAACTTTATTACTAATATCGCCGTGATATTTCGTATTACACGCATCTATCACGAAGTTAGTATTGTATATAATGATACTAAAATATACGATTTATATAATATAATATTTATATAAAAATTAAATGTACAAAGGACAAGAGTATATTGACAAAAGAAATTCTTATAATATTTATTTATATACGCTATAATTTGTTATTAATATTTTAGATCTGTTATATAGGTACTACCATGCAACTTTTATGAACAAAATACTGTTTTCGTTAGATTTTAAGCGAAATCGTATGTATATCCGTGCGCCTTTTTATATAAAAAAGAACAAAAAAGAATTAGTTTTCCTAAACCAAAGCGTAAAACGTGCGTAAAATATAAACATGTTCCCTCATTAAAAAAATATATATATATAATATATCCATAAACTATATTCAAATATTTTAAAATGTAACTCTTAATATAAAGGGAGTAGAGAATATTCAATTATTTGTCTAAATTATAAGTTATCCGTTGTATTCTAAAACTGTAATTGGTAATTCCTGTGAAGATAGTATTCTCGACGGAGTATTATCATTTTCTGGAAGCAAACTATTCTTTGCTGCCAGCTCAACAATACATTGAGGTAACTCTGTAGAATTCATCTCGTTTCCAATAACATTCAGATTAGATAAATGCATCGGAATGTTTAATTGTTCCTCAGATTGAGACAACGAAATGTTAATCGACGTGGACGTAGTCGTGCTATTATTTAGAAATACTGGTAGATCGTCCGATAATACTTCGCCGTTCGAATGCATTTGCCCCGTCGGTCGGCCAAATTCATTTAAAAATACAGGTAATTCATGAGAAAACATTTCCTGCTGTTCAAATACTTGTTTTATACAGCGTTGAACATTTTGTTCCGAACTAAATTTCATCAAATCAGAGACTTGTATATTCGATGTCCCTTCAATTTTTTCGGAATATTTCTCGCTATGCTTTTGTTTCGTAGAAATCAATTTCGTTGACTGCATATATCTTTCCAACGAGCTATCGTTGGTCTCATTATCCATTGCATTGGGATTAGCAGTTTCATTGTCATTTATATCAGAAGTTAGTGCGAATATCAATGATTCATTGAACCCAAGGTTTCCGAAATCCTCTTTTTCCTCCAATAATTGTTTTAAAACTTCATCCGAAATATCTACAGGTGCTGCTGGTCCATATTGTGGTCTTCTAGGAAGATCCCCTGTAAAAAAAAGAACGAACAAAATTAAGTTACAATGGTTGTGTATTTCTTTTCAAACAAACATTTTATCCTTTGTACCCTTCAATATATCTCCAGCCACGTAATCAGCTGCGCGAAATAATTCTGCTGTTACTAAAAGATTTAGTAAAGTTCGCAAAGTTGGCCTGTTTCTGCCCATTGTTCCCCATTCTGATAAAAATATTTCTGCCGCGTTTCTTCTCTGTTGTTGAGCAGCTTGTTCGATCATACTGGGAAAATTTAATGCGACAAAAATAAAATAGGCAAATTGCATTTAAACTTCGTTGGGTAAATTAATATACCAGCATATTTTACCTAAAGTGTTCAGTGTGAAATTTTGGAAGATTAGAAGCATCGTCTTTTGGTACAATTGCCATCAACTTCTTCCATGAATCTGATATGTTCAATATTTGCCCCAGGGTATACAATTCGGCAGGACGTAATTTTCGTAATTCTGTATCCAAGAAAACTGAACTCTCCGACATGATGATTACCTCGCCCTCTAATTTTTATAAAATAGCAGCAACAATGAAAAAAAGAGAAATGAATGCATATTAATTGCACAACATAGTGGGAAAAACTCTTCCTAACCTTTTCATAATTGATCCCAATATCTTTAGTACGGCGTATAACAGCGTAACGGCGTCAAACACATTCAATTTTTACATATTATATCTGTCCATTATTTTATGGACATTCAATATCACTTTTACCTGCTGTTTATAAAGAATTTTACAAATTAAACCATCAATGACATCGGTTTTTTACGTCTCGAAATTAACTTACAATTAGATCCTACACATTATCGAATCATTTCCCGGAAAATACACTTGGCATACCACTAATATAAAATAGACCTCTATAATATTTAATGTGCTACTTTAAATATTGCGAAGCATTTTTGTAATGCTTTTTTAACTTTTTTATCAGTATATTAGTGTATAAGCTACTTCCACGAAAGTTTGAAGTAAATAAATAACATTTTTTTTTTCACTTTTATTTTTTATTCATACGTAGTAGAAAAATTCGTACACATTTTCGTCGAAAATAAGGTAATAAAGGTCTTTATACGATGCAAATCACACATTCAGTTTAAGCATAAGAAGTACAAGAACTGTAATATATACAAAATATCACAGACTTGTTAAAATTAGGCATACCTTTGAGGTAGATTATGATAAATCTAGATACAATATCATTGATACACGAACAAATGAAATGCTACGAATATATATGTTTTCTCATCAAATTTTTTAGATAATTGGTTCACTCGAGGCACTGACTTTGTATTTTACACGCTGCAATATCTTTGATGCTCATTTAAATTACAAAACAATTTCAACATGCCTAATTGCAATTGCACGCAAGCATTATTGTGCTTCATTATGAAATGTAAGCATTATCAATATACATTCATGTCTGAAACGTATACAATAATAGAGTTGTACCTTGAATTAATTATATTAACTAAAATCAAGCATTTCAATATTTCACAAACGATCCGATGTATCTTTAGCATTTTCCTTTCCATTAGCAATTCGGGATCCAAATTGAAAAGCTCGTTTTGGAAAATTGGCAGTGTTTTGGAAACCAAGTTTACATGCAACCAAACGCAAGAGCAATTTGTCTCCTAGGCCTGATGGCATTTTATCAGTTGGATAACATCTGAAAATAATTAGATAATATTGATTTTCTATCATCAATTTCGCTGGTTCCTCTTGCAAAAAAAAATTACCTTTCCCATGGTTTCAATTGTTGAACATATTGCACTACTTTTTCGTCTAAATATGGCAATCTGGATTGTTTTCCATGATCAGATACAATACGATCATCGCGGCCTAAATTTCTTTCAGAGATTCTAGCTAATTCGATATTTAACTCTTGTGTCAGAGCATCCCATCCTTTATGTCTTAATATCGTTCTATGTCTCATATATCCACCAAACAATTCATCTGCTCCCATGCCTAAAAGAAGTACTCTGCACGGGGATTCATAGATATTGGCGCCTGAATTCATTGTGCCTTTTGCTCGGCTAGCAAACCACACGGCACAACCTAAGCTTTCGTCTAATATTGTACAAAGTGGATATAGTAGATTGCATATTTGCGATGTTCGGAACTTTTGCAATTCTGCTTGACTGATATTTACCTAAAATAATTATAATCAATAACTAAAATAATCGTTCTCGTGTTTGGCAATATTTTAAAAATAAACAAGTTTGTATACTTCGACGAAATTCCACTTTCGTTTCGGGCAAATCTTCGATAATTCCATAAACGTTTGTTTTCCAGTCTTACGGTCAGGAACATTATATCGGTCCTCCACACCTTGTTTTCCATGATGTATATCTGATTTTCTCGATGCGTGAATCAACTTTTCGAACGCAACATTGATCAAATCAATGGGCTCATTCTGTGGTATATATTCGTCGGCAATTAATGCTAAAATCGCGGAGTCCAAACCTCCAGAAAATAGTATACCTATCTTTGCGTGATCACAGACAACATTTTCTCCCTTTAATGTTAATTTAATACACATTGTACAGAGTTTTGGTTGCTTCCTTATTCTAACTTCTACAGCTTTGCAAAGAAGCTGCAATAAACGATCCACCCTTTCCTGGATTTCCTTATTTTCCAATAGGTATTCCAATGTTTTGAAAGAACTTTCGAAGTACGGACTATTTTCCAAATATTCTAAGTCTTTAATATTAGGATGGAAATGTAGGCACGTCGATGTATCCGACTCTAATATCGTTTCCTTAATATCAATATCTACGCCTAGATTCGTTTCTAAAGCTTCGATTATATCTGTGAATCGTAAATCTGCTTCTCTCCATGGGTAGCACGTTAAATTTACTCTGGAACTAGCTAAATTCACGGAGAATATTCCGATTGCTGGTACCTCTATGATTTGATTTATCTCTTTGCTGGCAACGGATGTTAAGGTCAAAGCGTTTCTCTCTGTATCCGCTTTTAAAAGCAGACTGTGTCTTCCAATAATATCTCTGCCAAAGTATAAGAGATTGGTGGATTTTTGAAAATATATAAAACTGTATGGACCTTGTATCTCTTGAAACACAGATATAATATTAGAAGCTGTTTGTAAAACATTTAATAGCATTTCCGTGTCGCATTCATTATCTTGATCCTGAAACACAGAACGTACACTTACAATACATTCCATGTGTATTGAATAATTGCAAAGAGATTCGTCCGCAAAATATTCACCAAATTTCCTGAAAATATATCCCCGTTCCACAGAAATATATTACCAACAGAATCTACGGCAGGTTGTTCGCATACATTCTGTCCTTGCATCCATAGTACAGAAGCAGCAAAGTGTCCGGACCAATTTTCATTCAAATTTTCCAATCTTTCTACTATCTTGTCGGGACCACGAGCAGCTATGAAATCCTTACAAGCGCACCACTAGGAAAATAATGTTGAATGAAATTCTTTAAATATGAAATATATCTCGAAATTATTTAAATAATAATATACCTCCTGTGAATTGTCTTTATTATTTTCGTGGCTTTGCGAAACGTGACAGAATATTCCACACATTGTTACGCCGGTGTAAACATAACCCCGATTTTCAATCTATGATAACAACGAAATTGTAGGATAAATAATTTTCCCCGCTAAAATAAATTCCTTGACAGCGTTGTATGTATACCTGCCCTTCGTTTAAACATATTTAGACAATAAAAAAATTTTACATAGCAATATCGAGATCAAGAAATTTTACGTACTCGATGATTTCTTTTAGTTTTTACTTTCCGTTTAAGATTGTACGTGTTAAAAATGACATTACATCTCGGTGTGTAGAATTTTCAGAAAAATTCTAATTGTCATTCGATTGCTCCATTTGAATTTTCGCCATGTTGCTAAAGGTACGTATGTATAAAACGACGATGATTGAGGTAAGTGCTCTGCACGAATTGAACATTGAACTTTGTTGTGCTGTCAGAGAGACTGCTGTTGGAACTCTGTAATTTCGAGCTCCTTATCGTTCTTTACAATTAGTAAGTAGTTGCAATTAGTTAAATATAGTACGCAGTTTCGTTCCTGACAGCTCCTCGATTTATTTCCGATATGATTAATACAGGGTACGTATTATAAATTTTCTGAATGATTGTTGAAGTAGTGAAGGCAATTCTCTGAAAGTATGACAGATTTTGTTCTATATTAAAAATATAAGTATTGCGTATAAAGGATGTATTAACAAAGAAACCGTAACAGATTTGTAGAAAAGAGATATTTACTGTTACTTTAACTTACAAAACTTTGTTTCTACGAAAAATCATTGCGAATCTGGATAAGCAAATTGGCACAGACTACATCTATTACGTTTATATTCAAAACATACGAATTTATTTCCTTGAATATACATGATGGAGGAAAAGTTTCAATACCAGGGCTACTTAACCTTTGCGAGTTGCATTTTTTAATTTTACAACAACTCTTGTGTTGAATACAGGAAACTTGCTGGTCGCACTATCTTTATCACCGGAGCGTCCAGGGGAATCGGAAAAAGTATCGCTTTAAAAGCTGCAAAGGATGGAGCAAACATTGTTATCGCCGCTAAAACTGCGGAGCCGCATCCAAAGTTGCCAGGCACAATCTATACCGCTGCTAAAGAAAGTAATCATAAGAGGAATAGAAAGATTTAACCCTCTGAGTACTGGCTGCAAGATCCAGCGACCCTAACCAATATTCCACGGATGTATATTCACAGTCGTGCTCCAATTACTATTTTGTCTTTACTATCAAAGCGCTAAAGTAACTTATAATATGAATAGAGACGACATCGCACATGGCATCGCCCCTAAAGTAGTCGGTTCTCTAGATACACAGTTTGCAGGAACGCGAGGGTTAAACGACGCCCAGCTCAGATTAATTTCCATTAATAAAATCTATCATTTGTTCCAGTCGAACAGGCCGGTGGAAAGGCACTGCCCTGTATCGTAGATGTAAGAGAAGAAGCTCAAGTAGTCTCGGCAGTAGAAAATGCAGTTAACAAATTTGGTGGTATTGATATTGTTATTAATAATGCAAGTGCAATTTCTTTAACAGGCACAGCATCTACAGATATGAAAAGATACGATCTTATGAATAGTATCAACGCCAGGGGAACATTTCTAGTGTAAGTATATACGAAACATTCGCGTTAATTGATCGTATTAAAATGAATAATTATTGTATCTGTATTAAGGTCTAAGGTTTGTTTGCCTCATTTAAAGAAGAGCACAAATCCTCATATAGTAAATATAAGTCCTCCGTTGAGTATGAAGCCTATATGGTTCAAGGATCATGTTGCATATACGATATCGAAATTTGGAATGTCTATGTGTGCTCTCGGTATGTCTGAGGAATTCAAGGAGGCCGGTATAGCTGTGAACGCTGTTTGGCCAAAAACTGGTGAACCATTTATACATATTCTACTTTGCTGTGGAAAAGAATTTCTATGCATTAAATTTAATCGTCCCTCCACTTCAGCTATTCATACAGCTGCCATTGAAATGTTATCCGGCCCAGAATCTGGTAATTTCAGTCGTAAACCTGAAATAATGGGGGATGCTGTGTATGCTTTAATTTGTAAAGATAGCAGATCGATCACCGGACAGTTTTTGATCGACGAGGAAATATTGAAGAACGAAGGGATATTTGATTTCACCGATTATGCGTGTAATCCAGGTACAGATATAAATTACTTCGCGATTTTATCGAGCCAGAAATCTATCATGAATGTTCGACTGTAACTTTCTGTTTTAGAAAACAAGGATGATTTGTTGCTCGATTTCTTCGTGGATGAAAATTTGGGAGGCCCAAGCTTACTAGATTATGCATCGACTAAACGCGTGCAAACAGATGCACAGACAGTGCAGAATAATAGCGATGCGAATGACAAAATTGCGCACATATTTTCGGTCATACAAGCCAATTTGAGTAGCGAACTTGTTAACAAAACAGGAGCCATATTTCAGTTTCATGTTAAAGGTATGCTACTTTATAGAATTAATCGTTGTTTTTGTTGGATGGCTTTTTTAAATCGTTTTATGTGACATACACATATTTACAGGTGAACCGAGCGGTACATGGTTCTTAGATCTTAAGAATGGAAAAGGTACAGCAGGCAGAGGAGAGCCCACTCAGCCAGCAGATACTACACTAACAATGGAATCCCAAAACTTTTTCGCACTGTTTTCTGGTAAATAAACGTGTTTACAAATGCGCGATGGAAGTATGTAATAATATTATAATTTTTTTCAGGGAAATTAAAACCTGCGTCGGCGTTTATAACGGGAAAGTTGAAAGTTAGCGGCGATCTTCAGAAGGCAATGAAACTGGAAAAATTAATGCTTGTTTTAAAATCCAAGCTCTGAAAAAGTAAGACGATACAGACGAAAAACTGATACATTTATTAGGTAAGGTAAATGTGTCTTTAAAAACCATTGTTATATTTTACAAAAGCTTAATGTCGGATATGAAATGTTTACACAGTCTTCGAGAGTTAATGTAAAATATATTTTTATATATTGTTGTAATACATTTTATAACTAAAAAAGAATAATGCCAATTAAATATTTAACAGTTATTTGTATACTTCAAGTCAATTTCATTTGTACAGTCGTAAGTATTATTGATATTTCGCATTTTCACTTGGGGCAACAGACAGAGATTGATAATAGTTTGTTATTACAGCTTTTGCTCCCTCGTAAGTACCAAAGAAGATAAAACCTCCCACAGTTATCCAAGTTACTCTGGGACCCACACCGGCAAAAAGTCTACAATATTTATAAAGAATCCGTTACGCGTTGAAATTCCATAATCTGATGGTACATAGCAAGTCAAAGTAAATGGCTTACCCACGCAAACCTTTGTCTCTATACACATCTTGCAATACATATAGTATTTTTAACTTCGATGCACTCTCATTCCTGTTTGCAAGCATTATTCTCGTCTTTATAACGTCCAATGGTGTAGTAACAGTAGCAGAAATACCACCTAGATAAAAGAAGTTACACTTATAAATTCGTATTTCATAAAATTTCTTCAACATGATAGCAACAACTTGAACCTGCAATCGCTCCACATGTAGCACTTTCAACCGGAATAATATCTCTGCCAGAATGTGAGCTCCAAACTTTTTTAAGGTATTCCCATATTGGAAATTGGATTAAACTAAATGGCATATCCCTTAGCACAGTGCTCCAGTAACCACAGTATAACATTCTAAGATTGATATCTTTAGCGTCTAATATTAATGCCTGTTTTCTTTGTTTTATTACTTCTACAGGAACCCTTATTAAGCAGGCAACCTATATTGAAAGTAAAATGCCAATTTTAATTCAGACGCTTTTGCAAATTTTAGTTCATTAGACTTTACCATTTCTGCAAGAGACGCCGAACCCATGTGAAGAAAAGAATGATACTTTTCGGGAACACGGCATTGCGTTATATTTTTAATTCCTTCGTACGTTACGAAAAATAGCGATGCTGGAAAGATTGGAAAAATTAAATTTTAATAATTTCAATAATTTTACTTGTACCGATTTGTCTTATAATTGTCTTATATTGCATCAAATGATTACCGCTCGGCGCAGACCCGATTACTACAGGAAGAATTCCTTTATAGAGATTAGAAAACCCTCCTGATTTAATAAATCCCTGTTTAGATTGTAAACGGGTTTTTAATGTGTCCAATGGATACAATATTATATCAACAGAAGTACCGGCGAATCCTCCTGCCTGTCGAAATTAGTTCAACTAGTTAAGTACCTCTTTTAAATTTCCCGCGATTACGTGATCAAACTTTTACAAACGTTGTCTAAATATCAAGTGTAATTTATGAAACAAACGTGTCCTACTTACTAGTAATGACGTGACGAAAGTAAATCTCACGTCTCCTGCTTTTATTGATTTATTATGCGCTGTCATTTGATATATTAATAATTTAGTTTACAATTTATAAACGCTGATCTCACACTTGCGTGAGAGTATCTAACCTAAAACCACTGTATCGTAGTACTGCAGTTCTTTTAGCTACTAATTATTGTTGCCATGTGTATTATTATTATATTTCACTGACGATCAAATCTTTTTTATGTAATCGAGTAATTCGAACAGTATTTTAACAGTGAATCGTTTTACTATTTTTTCTGTTCATTTGCTACCGCATCAAGAAACGTTATCTTGATTTCTGTGCTTATTGTCAATTATTAATTACGATTTTTCAATCAATGTATTTATCGTTTAATTTTCGTCGGTATGGTATCAATCGTATTGTTTCTTTCATATCAGCGTTCATATATATGTAGAGTCTTTGTCAGTATTTACAATCCTTTTCCATATCTCTCCTATGCTTATCATTAGGGAGAGGTTGTGAAATTCTTGAAGGCAATAATCGAAATAAGATATTGTCTGTCACCAGATACATTTATTGCGAAGTTCTTTAATCTTACAGGATGTTCTAGTAAATGAAGGAATTAACTATTTTGCTGTTTTTTTTATTTAGTTACTCGTTTGAGATTTTTTAAAATCAAATTTGACCATTACTTTTATTAGAAATTAAAGGAAATTGAACATTCATCAACTAGATATTGCAATAGGTTTTTGTTTAAGTTCTGAAAGAATAATTAGAATTCTTGTTTGAAGTTCCACGAGAGCTTATTGATCTTGCAGAGTGTGGATAAGGAATACGGAAACCACTTAACATATCCCTGTCCTTCACTATATTAGAGTACTGTGATGCTTTAGTTCCACAAGATGAAAAATACGAATTTGATACATTCCTACAGAAGAACAAAGTTTCATAATAACTATTGAAGCCAATAGTTGTCCCATCGTGACTTATTTCCATTCATAATGTACTTTATACCTTGCATTTGCAATTCTATGAATATCGGAGTTTGTTGGTGTAGAAGCATCGCTTAAAGAATGTAGCGTGCTATTATGCATTCCATAAATCTGTTTCTTTGGATCTTTAGCGCGTTCCTCTTTCAGCTTGATGTATTTGTCCTTCAGTTCTTTTGTATATTTGGTGAGATTAAAATAGCTAGATTTTAAATTGTCATATTTCTTATCCTTGAATATATGTATGTGAAAAAGAATGTGTATATTTATTAACTTATTTATATATATTTTTAAATATGTTTTGCCTTTCTGTTTTATGCCACATGTACGTATACTTATCTATGTCAAAAATCACTCACGAGTTCGAGAAAACGTTGCAACGTAATTTTTACTTGGGCATTTTGAAATTCATAAATTTTGTGTAACGATTCCAAAGATTCATTAAGGGGGGTGATAAAATTTTCTACCCTCGCCAACGACGGCTGTTGCAATTCCACGGAGAAAATGTTCGTCTGCTGGCATCGAGGGCATTGTTTTTCCGCTAAATTATGAAAATGTATATCTTTTTATATGAACGTCAAATGGTACGCATAACATTCTACATTAGACTCGTATCATTTATTATTACCTTGTTGCATACAACCATGGCAATATATATGACCGCATTGGGTTAAGTAAAACGGTGTTTTCCCTCTGTAAGTTGGGGCAAGACACTTGTTGCAAATAAACATGTCCATATTTTAAATACAGGGTTTATTTTATACGGAGCAATATAAATAAGGATACAAGGGATCTCCAGCAGCAAAAAATTGGTCACTAGTCAATTCTCCAAGTCACTCAATTCTTTATATTTTGCGTACTAATATGTGCGAATCGAATGCTCCGTTTGAATATCCCAGGCTGGACGAGCGAATCATTTTCCACTTATGGTAAAACAATTTGCGTTACCACTCGAGTCACATTATCAGAGGAAACATGCATTCTCTCCTATTGTACCTGTTGCACCGACGTCTTTCATTGAATTTAGTGTCAATTCCCGCCGCTACTAGTGTTCCGATCTCATTTATTTTTTTTTTAAGAAACGTGCATCGCACCGAATATTTCCGGATTCTGTCGAACTTTATCGAAGGGACAATGTTTGAAATCATATGGTGTAACCGTTGAGAAGGTTGAGGTTGGTTGTTACTGATCTGTTCGTTTCTCATCCCCGACCGAATACTTATTTGGGCGTTCGTGAATTGAATGTCTATCAATTCATTTACGTACTGAAGTTTAACATGAATCATTTAAAATTAATATCAGCCGTGCAGAAGCATGAGCTATTGTACAATTTCAATCATCCGGATTATAATAATCAAGCTGAACGAATGAGTACGTGGAACAAGGTTGCAGCGCAATTACATTCAACAGGTAGACAGTCAATTTATCCTAAGCTGTTTACTGTTGTGCAAAAATAAATCGAAAAGATTTCATAGCTATTGCACACATATATCTTTTATACCGAACCAAGCGAGACAGTTTTATTGTTTTTCATCAGTCTAATAGCGAGCATGTTTATTTCAAGCATTCATCTGCAAGAGGAAATGGGCTACTCTGAGAGGGAGCTATGCCAGGGCGAAATACAGTAGTACAATGAAAGTTCTAAAGGGCCATCCGAAAGGTGTGTGGAGGTACGATACAGAAATGGAATTCATGGAACCGTTTGTGCAAAACAGAGTCGCCTTGGCTTTTGCGCATAGTGGCAACAACGACAATAGTGGCAACAAGAGAAGAAGATCCTCTCGCATTACAAACCAACAGGAAAGCAATCCAGACATTAACGAAGAAACATCAACTTCAAACACATTGTCGGACCATTCGCAGTTGGATAATTCTTCGCCGCTTTCAGAAACGAATCCAATGACACCTCAGGTTGTTGAAGCTGTATCCCTCTCTGATAATTACTGTAACATGAATCAACCGCAGCAGAACAACATTTTACTTAAATTCTTTGAGAACGTAGCACATACGGTACGAAACCTTCCACCAGCCCTTCAAGTAAGAGCAAAATGGGAAATATCGAAAATTGTTCATCAAGCTGAAATGGAGCATATACTTCAAACTCATCCGGAGTCGTTTGTCCATAATGAAACTAACGTAGCACAGTCAGCTATGATGTATCTTAACGACGGAGCAAATGTGCAATTTACGGACGAGTGCACTTCAACGAAATGCGAATGATGGGTAAATAAAATATATTATTCCGGCTATATCTATAATTTTCTTCTATCTTCAGGATCATTGAAAGTAATACATACTGTGCTCTTCAATTTGTTCGTAAGAAATAACAAATCGCATCCTGTTATTTACCAGCTTCCTTTATTTGTAAGTTACAGTTTGCAAGTAATACGAATTCTGGGACATGTTTTGCGCAAGAACCGCCGGCTCTTGCGAGATAATTATTTAACTTTGATAATACCGCAAGCCCAACGATCCCCCGAATTTCCTGTGCTCGCCGAGAGCGGGCTGTTTCCCTTTCCTAAGTCATCTTCGCCCGAATGAACGACAAATGCACGGCCGACAATGTTATTTCTTCCGCTCAAAGAGATGATAGAATCCCTTATGTTCACCGTTGCTTCTCCTTGTGCGTTTGCACGGATGTTACCCAAATCGCCAACATGTCTCGTTACGCTATCCGGTCCGGCGTGTGTGACCTACAAATTGGAAACAAGAATATTATTTGTCGCAAATGTAGTTTGCAATACATTTTACGTATAATTTACAGTATTTACAGTATATTTACAGTATATTTACAGTATATTCACAGTAATTTACAGTATATTCACAGTAATTTACAGTATATTTACAATAATTTACGGTAATTTACAGTATATTCACAGTAATTTACAGTAATTACAGTATATTTACAATAATAACGTCAGTATAATTTCTTAAATGAATAGTATAGTTTCTCAACTTAAAATTAAATTTGACGAGTGTTCTTCTTCGTTTTTTTTCAACATTATATTTACAATTATAACTTACATTTTCAGGATTAAAATGTGCCCCCGTGGATGTACACCCGTCTTGTAAATTGCCATTGGCATGCACGTGGAAACCGTGCAGGCCTTCTGTGAGGCCGCAAATTTTCCCGGTTATTTCAACGACGTTATCTTCGCCCTGAACTAGGATCAGTTCTCCGGTTACATTTTTCTTTAAGACATTATGAGGCACCAGGTGAACGTACGCAGTTTTTTGCTGTAATGTATAAATTTCTTTATGATAAAAATATCGATCGCATAAGTTATAACGACGTAAAATTAATTTGTCGTTTTACAATCGTGAAATCAATTTTTTTAGTTGTCTCGCGTCATTTATTTATTCTAGAATTATTTTGCTAATATTAAATGAATTATTTACCTCTGCAACAACGGCTACTACGATTCCAAGAAACAGAATGATCATTTCGCCCATGATGAATGATCTAGAAATGATATAGTTTTGTAATTAAGGAGGAAATTAATAGCTGACAGTATATTCTTTTACAGGATTTTTATATACGTTAAATACTTATTTATTGTCGACGCAATGTTTCAATATTCGAGGTTGTCGTTTTCTTTGTATAATATCTGAAAAGCACAAACGACTGTACTAAGCTGCATTTAAAAGAAAAATGTTTGACGACAAATGTATGAAAAAAGGAAATGTGTAAATGCAAAGACAGTAATTCTATCAAATTTATTCTTGACTGAACTTGTTTTTACATTGTAAAATCTGTTTAATAAAGTTAAGCGATTACGTTATTTTTGCGAGGCTACCTGTAAAGAAAGAGTAGTCGGTTTAAATAAAATTCCTTATAATTCTAGGACTTGGCCGGTGTTCAATCGAAAAGTTAAAGTAGTTCTATAGTTATCAAATTTCTTTCATACATAAGAAATATCAGATTTTTGTGTTTTTGTCATCCTATTCGCCACCTATTTTAACCGAATAAATTGCAACAAAATATTCTCTGCGCTCCACACCTCCGTATACAAGGGTGGTTCGTAACTGACAGTACAATCGGTGATTCTACGAGAAAGACTACCAATAAATTTTAATTTAAAGTAATGATAAACTAAAATTTCAAAGCAGAACCCTCATGGCATTAGAAATATTTATAAGCGCAATCTTTGACAATAATACAGTCCAGTGTGAAATAACATTGGTAAGCCAAGCCTGACATATCGTATTATCCCGAACGATAGTACCAATGAGCTGTAAGGAGTTAAGAATTCAACAAAATTCTACTTCTTTTATTATTGAATACTCTAATGTAATTTTTGCACCAGATTGTTTCCACAGGAATGCAAAGAAGTCGCGCAAAAACGTCGATTCAAACGAGTCGCAGATAATACTATTGCGCCTCGATCGAGCAGCTCTTCGACCTTGTTAAATAAAAACGCAGAAAGTGAAAGGCAATCACTCACACGTATTCACAACCACGGATACTGACTGACTGGCTGGATGCTGGAGAAATCTCTTGCTTATACAAGGGCCTGTTCCATCCCACGTCCCCACCTCACAAAGTTGTTCCAGAATGGTTACAAACAACTATGCATGTATGTACTCCGAGAATGATCTTGCGTTATTCAATCACGTATCATCGCGACAGATAATCGTTAAAGACCATGAAAGTTCTAGACTTAGATTTAATCAGCTAAGAATTATTCTAGTCGTGCTGGGGACTAATAAGATTTGGCTTAACTTGAACAAAAAAAAGCATAATCTATAATACTCTGACATAATTTTTTATATGCGTTACATACATCTCAGAATCGTTTAGATTTTTGCCATTTTTAAATTAATTGTATCAATCGGTCTCGATGATACGTAAAAATATACGCATAGATCGGATGTTGCAGCTTGCGTATATAATACAAGAGTAAAAAGAATAAAAGCTATCCGACAAGTTTAAGGATTGAGCAACATTTGGCATGGAACCGAACGTCCATGAAAAAAAATCTTGGGACCACTTTCATTTAATAGATGGAAGAAGAAGGAATGGAAGACATAGCAGAGAAGTTTGTGCAGTATAATTTGCACGATTGCTTGGACTCTCTTGTATCAAATGATGGTTTTCAATCGACAGATTCATTGCTACGCTTTGTTTGCCCCAAGTATCTGAAAACATAATATGTAATCGGTAGAAAATAGTGCGACGAAATTCAAGAACGCTTGCTGTGGTACATGTAACGCAAGTGGTAGGGATAATTACCTTTGCCAATTGCTCTATTTTGTCGGCTTGAATTCCTCGTATAACGAATACCGGATATTATATTTGCAAGAGAGTGGTTGTCAATTCACCTACGAATTGGAATCACCTACGCAGCAGTGTTTCGTGCAATTGAGACATTATTTTGATCTCGTTTTGCAAACTAGAAACGCCTCTCGTTAAAGTATAGATTGAAATTTTCCCATCGATAAAATCTCCCGTTGTTTAATTAAATTTATTTGTTGGTTGATTATATGGAAATCGAGTTAACCAGATCGTCTGCCAATGATACAAATGACTAATCGTTAAATACAGACACTCATTAGTCACTTATACTACTAAAGTGGTCTTCCTTTTCGTTTTGTTCCACTTTCTTAATTCATAGTCCATAGACTGTCTTCTCGATTTCCCTTTCATTAAAATCGCCTTCCAATCAAACGAATGCTCGAATGGATTCTTCTGTAACTCGTTCAGCACTTTTGTTTGCGTTTCCATGAAATGGTAAATAATCTCTTCGTTTGGATCAACTACAGCCAGACCCTAGGAGAGATGTTACGCGAAGAGCGAAATAAATGATTGTAGATAGACGGATTCGAATGAAAATAAGAATGATCGATTTATTCCATTTACTCGCACTTCCTGTTGGAGTATAGGGTCTTCTTCAGCAACCACATCTTCAATGACCGTGGAAGTAACTAGCAGAGGAGCTTCTTTAACTTCATTCTCCGTTTTGGGGAAGAAAAGACTTTTGGTGTGCTTGAAGATATTCACTTGCATTTGCATTGTCTCTCTCAATCGTGCCTTCTTCCTCTCTGCATCTTGCCTCAATTTCAATATTGGTTCTCGTTGCCTCTCGAGGTCATCCTTCTTCAAACCCTTCTTCTCCAATATCACTTGCTGCATGTGCTTCAGTTCTCTCGCTTTCCATCTCTCGCGTGCTTCTTCCATTATCTCCGATGGTTTCTATAAATCTCATCGTTTATCTCAAGTGTCTATTATTACGAGATTATGTACGTAATACATATAATTACCAAGCTCCGTTTCTGAGGTGCCACGGTAGTTTCAACCTCCACTTCTTTCTGTGCTTCTGTCTCCTGCTCTTCCATTTGCTTCTTTCTCTCCGCGTCTTTCGCTAATCTCTGCTTCTGTTCGATGCCCTTGTACTTTGTCTTTATCCATACTTCTTTCCAAGTCTTGGAGTTATTACTCTGCAATTGACAAACGTACACATATAATTTACAAATTACACACACGACTGCGTGCCATGAAGTTATTGAAATAAATTTTGTATTAAAAAAAAAGAAGAAGAAAACAGGTTGCTGGTTCTCATGTACATGTTTTATTATTTACTCGTTCAATTTGACGGTTCATGAAATGCTCCATCCACGCGATTGCGGTGTCATCCGTTGTACGAAATATACTGGGAGCCAGGAACATTCTTAAAATACCATTAAAATCGCAGAATCCAACGCACTGCGGATTCACAATTAACTCGTGGGTGTAAATCCCGGTGATTATGCGGCCAGATAAGCTCTGCGTGACGCATGGCCCCTCGCTTTTAACCATGAAATCCCATAGCTCGACGCTTCCGTCCATTCTTGTCATAATTAATACCGTAGGTCGAAAGCTGCCCCATGAAAGTGCAGTGAATCTATGCATAATAAAAGTTTTAGTTAGCGGCTGCAATTTTACGACCCTATTACCGTAATGGCTGGAATTAATGGACCAATAATAATTACGGTCACAGTAAGTAGATTCAACTAGATATTGGTCGTTACCGAGCTATCTTAATAGAAGATGCATTAAAACTGTGAAAATGATTAACGTTGCTATTTTATTCTGATCGTTTATATTTTGTAATTGGATAATGGAAATGTTGTATCATTTAATAATGACTGCTTCATTTTCGAATTAATACTTCTTCGAACCCTTAAACGTACTCTACATCCGATTTCTTCCATATTAATGGTTCACCGAGATCCTCTTTCCAAATAGCAAATATCTTCCCACCTATAGTAGCAATTAGAGTACCATCGAATCTGCATCGAACTGAATGAGTTATGGGTCCGTCGTGTACTGTTTTGAACCAGGTCCACTGGCATACTTCTGTGTTAACAGCTAAATCGGTAGTAAAATCGTATCCATCCCAAGTGACACAGCCAAAATCACCTATCCATAATAGAGAATTCATTATATCATTCCGTTTTTCGTATTTTGTCAAGAAATTTGTTTGGTCGCACCTTCCACAGTGCCTACGTATATCTTTGGCTGCATCGCGATATCCGGTTTCTGTATTATATTTCTAAAATATCTTCTAATAGTTAGGTCCTCTGTTTGCGGAAGCAAGTCCACGCGTTCTTTCTTGAATTTCGGCACGTTCACGGTGATTGTCGTGATCACTATATTCCGACTTTCAGCCGGGTGTTGAACCACCAGCATATAGCTTGGTTTAAAGATGCGATCTAGCTTTTTCAACGGCGAGATGGACTTTGATAATGTTTCTGGTCGCTTCGCTTGGGCTTTCTTTTTTCGCCTCTGCGCGGTTTGATACGCAGGCAATCTTGGAACGGGAAGCAATGTTCAATTATACTGTTATGAAAAATGAAGTGTAATTACATAAATCGTTTCCCAATTATCAATTATCATTTAACAGAACGAACGAATCTCAATGAATATAAGTAAAATAGTACACTTGAACGGACATTTGAACCGCTTTAATTACGTGAAAAAAAAACGTTCAAATCCCGAAGGGTCCAACTATGAACCGAGCAACGTGCTTCTTCTTTAAAATCGAATCAACCTCTCGGCCATTTTCAAGTCCCAAAACGCGATCGTGCCGTCCTCGCTCGCGGTAATAAATTGCGACGATAAATCATCGATGCTGGTGTCTTCTGGTAGCGATGTAAGTCTACCACTCGAGTCCAGCATGTCGAACGGATGAATCCAAATGATCTGCGTTACTGCTGCTTTGTGGCTATCCTTCAACGAGGACATCGCGGTGGGTTTAACTGTGGATATACCGCCTGTTATCAGCATCCATGCGATCAAGCTCATAATCGCTATTCTATGCTTTAGCTGTGCTTGCGTGTCTACGACGACCGCCTCGACTATTTCAATTTTGTCAGGGATATGCCAGAGCACAATCTGCGGTTCGAAAAATGGTACAATCATTGCCACTGTCTTTTATAGCCGACACTTTTTCATTCACCGGCTGTTCGTGTTGTAATACTTAATTGGCCATTCGCGCAGCCACCGACGACCAAGTTGCCGTCCATCGGATTTATGGCAACGGACGTTACCTCTCTTGGACATTCGAGCACCAGCTTCGGGTCCAAACTATCATTGAACGACCATGCTAGCACGAAATTATTCGCCGCGTATTTGATCACCTGGAATACAAGTCCTTTATTCGATTGGATATTCTGAACGGGAGAATGCTTTCACCGACTTCTGCGGCGGAAGTTGTATTTAAATTCACCTCTTTGTCTGACTTCGGTCCATCCAGGTGCTGACTTTTCGCGTGACTCGTGTAAGCCGCAAATGCTATGCCACTCCACAGTGGATGCCAGCATAGATCATTGATCACCTTGCTGACCACGTGTTTCTCGGCGTGAAAGCTCAGGTGCTCCTCGTAGCTCAGCGGTATCGGCCACCGGGTGTCTCGAATATTCATCACTAAATTACTGTAATCGTTCTTGTACACGTCGAACGTGGCGTTCAGCAGCAACTGTAAATATCAAACTGAGCTGGGCTGATTTCGAAAAAACGAATCGCATGAATCTATAGGAATTAACAGCTTCGTTCCGTTCCTGATTTTAATTAACTCCCGGTGAACTTACTATCTCGCAAACAATGTCGGTGAAGCGACGAAGAAAGTCCCTTAAAGACTCCCGTTGCTCCTCATTGAAGTCTTTTATATCCGAAAGCTGATAGGCGTACTCGTATTGAACCCAAGTATTAATGGGTACCGAGAGTAACGTTTGGATCTCCATTTCCTTAATGGCAGGTGTTACTTGTATCGCCTTGTACATCACTTTCCGCGGAATGATCTCGTAAAGTTGGCGATAAGGGAGGAGCTCGATGTACCCATCCTTAGCGTCGTCAACTTGTCTGTCACCTAAGTGCATCGGTGCATTAAGCACGTCCGCTGTCGCTGTTACCTGAGGCATCGTGGAATAAACAAATTATCTTTCCTTCATTCGCAGTTTTTCATTCCTGACCTCTATAGATCGATACAGATACAGCGTTTTTCTTTATATTGCAAGCTCGATTAAAGAATTTCGATCCGATCCACAGAATGACCCGGCACTCGAAATACTTTCCTCTAGTGTCCACAGTACTTTCTACACCTTTACCTCGATCTCTAAAAGCGGCCTGGCGTTCGTAACGATGGTCGTTTCAATTTCCAAACCGCTGCCCAATTCTTCCCATTTCCCCATGGGCTTGTAGACGGCGGTTCGCACGCGATTTTCATGCTCTTGCCTCTGCTTCTGTATATTCTCGACGACCGCGTCCCGGCCTTCTTCGCTCAGGCATATGTAGAATTGTCCTTCCGCGGTTAACGAGGGTACGTATCCGATCAGTATCCTGGTGTTCCCGAACTTGCGTATCTCGTCTTTTATGGGCAAGAAATCGCTGCTGTCTTCGTGCAGGTCTATATTATCCTCGATTATTTCCTTCTTAACGTATACCCAAGGATACTCTGTGCTCACATTCTCCCCTATGACACAGCCGATCACTTTTTGCGTCAGCGGTGACAAATTGATCCTTGCTATACCAGGAGCGCCCTGAACAAGAGACAGTGAATTATTTTTCGTCGAATAAACTGCGACGGGGGCCTGACCCGGGCTAAGTAATCTGCGCAGCGTCCGAAAGGCTTACCAGCGAAACGGAATATCGAATCTCTTTCGGTTGCTCGGCGGAATAATCCGTCGAGCCGATTTTCAGTATATCGCTGGCCGATGGGCCAGCCGATGCATAAGAGTCTAATTCAAAAATCGTTCTCCGCCTTTCGGTTACCATTGTCGTTTCTATGTGCATCGTCTCCTTTGCTTGCTTCTCCCAATCTATGATTTCACTGATGCTGGCTGTGAAATATGTTTTGAATTATTGAACGTCGACGGCTCCCCTTTTATTTCGTTTTCCGATTCGAGAAATTCATGAACGTTCTCACGCGACCTTAGGTGTTCGTTTTGTCCGTTTTGTGCGTTTTGAAAAGCATATTATACGAGGGAAATAATGACAACGAGCGTTCGTTAATTGCTGGGAAAGATATGGCAAGTATACAAGGATCTATTCGAGGTCATCGCAATCGGATAGTTAAGGTCAAGATATTTCCTCTGAGGGAACAGGAACCAGACATGTACAGATTATTGCCTTTGTCTCTCGGTGTCAGTGCCGTGGGTTAATAATTAATTCGTTGCAGAGTCTACTAACACTTGACTGTCTCTTCCTCTCCTCCTTCTTCCCATTTCTTCTTGCGTTTTGATACGTATTCAGATTCTGAAGCCTCTAAAAAATCATCATCGTCCATTGAATATGCAGCGACTATACCCCTTCTACTGATTTCATCTTCGTCCTCGTCTTCGTTGTTTCCTTCATCCGGCCTATTTTCATCGGTTTTATTATTTCCTATTAATTGTTCATCCTCCTCCTCTTCCTCGCCAATGCGAGAAAGATTGTCCTCTTCCATTGTATTCTGATTAACCTTGCGTGCATCAATGACGATTTTAGGGGCGTTAATTCGTTTTATACATGTCAATCGTTAAAACATCGAAGTGTATACATTATAAAATTGGCCGTACTGCTCACAGCAGAGTAATATTTATCATTTCAAAAAAGTACGTGCTTACCTATATCCTGGGAGACTTTTACATTTGTTAGTTGTTGAGTAATTTATACGTTTCCATTTGAAAATAAGTTACAGATAAAAAAAATATCCCACTGCTGTAACTATTGCCAGTTGGACGTAATAATAATTTTATTTGTTTACCTGTTTATAACAGGGGGATGAAGTTACAGCAACGTGATATTTTTGTCTGTGTAGCTTATTCGTTTCCCTTTCATTTGACAACCAATTTATTAAAAAACAACCACCAGGAGCCGAGATAACAATTTTTAAATGTTTTGTCGGTAACGATATGTCGATAACCGGACATGTGGCGCCATCTCGCGTTTGTGGGCTTTTTCCCAGTTTGCCGCACCCCCAAAACCGAACTCCCGCATTACATCGCTTATTTAAACAATTGCTTTTTTTCTCTGCTTCTAGTGCGTATTTTTTAACCAGACTTGTTTTAAACTAAAGCTGAGAACAATAGCTATCTGCTCCAGCAGTTTCAAGAATATGGCATTTGCGGTTTAAGAGTTTAAACAATTAAAAAATCAGCGAAAATGCACTTTGGGTCGATTCCTCAATTGTTAATAACTTTTAAACTACAAATGCTATATTGTTGAAAATGATGGAGAAGGTAGCTATACTTCGTAGCTTTAATTCAAGACCAGTCCGGTTAAAAAATACGTACTAGAAGCCGAGAAAAACGCAATTGTTTAAATCAACGATGTAATCCAGGAATTCGGTTTTGACGGTGCGGAGAACTGCGATAAAGCCCCCACACGCGAGATGGCGCCACGTGTCCGGTTATCGACATATCGTTACCGATAAAATTTAAAAAAATTGTTATCTCGGCTCCTGGTGGTTTTTTTAAATCTATGAGGTCTCAAATGACAGGGAAAGAAATAAGAAAGACGGATCATAACTGTCTCCAAGGTTTTTTAAATTGCACAAGTATGAACTTGCGAAACATAGCATAATAACTGTATCAGAAAAGAATATACATTGTGTAAGCAATTTATTTGTTCATCTACAAATTATAAATATTGAATACAATGTAATGTCACTTATAATACGTTTATCAAACAACGAAGAACTGATCATTTTTATATATCATAAACGATAAATGGCCTTCAACGATGCAATATACGAATGTCCTAATTGCATGGATGTATGGGAGGGTGATTTTTAAATGAGTAAATTTTAAATTTCAATACTATCGATATAATGCTATCGATACATCGGTTTAGCTTATTGCACGGAGTTGTGTGCGTGCGATGCCACATTCATGCATACGTCACAGAACAGGATATGGCTTCCCGTGGCGTGTATGTAGAGTAACACACTAGTGAGCATTTAGTAACAGTTTCAACGACGCGTCCCGCTTACGACTAGGTTGTCGTGTGTTGCTCACCAAAAAGGCAATGATACGATGAATACTATCAGGTGTTTTGTGTTCGTGTTTGCAATTGCAAGTAATTCATTCACATCTGCGTGTAAGTACATCTTTTTATGGTATATCGAAAAATTCTTCTCCGCAGGAGAAATAATTCTCCCGAGGTGATTCAATGCAGCCAAGCCCACTTTACAACATGGCGTACCAGACTTTACGTGCCTATGAGATTTCATGAAAAAATGAATAAATTCTGCTAAAACCCCTGCTGTAATTCTCGTGTAACAGATATTTCCTCACGACTTTAATTCTCGACAATTTTTCTATATTTTTAATTGTCCATTTGCTACCCTGGAGTGCTCGAATATGTTATTTAAGCAAGCATGGTATTGTCTACCGATAGCACAAAAATATTATTCTTTAAACGGATTATCGAATCGATAGGTATTTTGTATTACATAAAAAGAAAGCCTCGTATCGATTTGCGTACGAGATAGAATTCTCATAATAAATAAATAATTTCCCGAGAAGTATCCTATTATTCATTTTGCATTCGATTATTTATTAGACGATGAATGCAACGAACCACTGTTGGACAGAGCTCACTTAACAGCCACTACATCCTTGGGTAACAGGGGTCCAAAGAATGCCAGGCTCAACGGTAAGGTTTCTCAAATTTCCTTCGTATCATAAATATCGCACTTTTCCACCGATATTTATTCAATAACATCCCCTATATATTACTGTCTTGTACAAGTATAGAGTTACCTCGTGATTTGTAGTTTGTTGCTTGCTATCTATACATTATAATTTAAAGAAGTATGTGATCATTTGTAATTGTTACTAGGATTGCTTTTCTTCACCTATATTTATAATTAATGTTAATAGCAAACTCGGGTAGCGTATTGTTTATCATTTACATTGCGTATAATTATTGTTAAGCTCTGTTGCAACAGTTTTGAAGTTTGAAGAAATTAAAGGGTTCAAATAGGCACCATTCTCATAAACGCCCACATGCCTCAGCCAATTAAAACAACTCCAAGTCAGAATTAGATAAACTCAATGAACTCACTGACTCATTGCATAGTTATACTGTACATCTGGATTTCTCTTTAAGGAACAAACAGTTGTGTTTAATAAAATGATGCATTTATCGATTACAACCTATCAATAAACAGCAATTAATGTCGTCCATTGGGATAGTAATACTGTGTCTTGTCTATTTGCTTCAGGTGGATGCTAAAGAGTAGCCCGATTTTTTTAAAAGACAGGATCGTTTAAAAAGCAGTGTTGTAACGAACGGAAGGAAATTAATATTTGCGAAGCATTCATTGTAGAGAATAAGTTGATGTTAACATTGAGAAACATGGGTCAAAGTATTCGGTGGGCATTCAATTGGAAGGAATGGAATCCGAGCAAAACGGAGTTTGCCTATGCAATTTCTTGCGTACAGTTAGAAGAGAAGGAAAGATTAGCCAGATACGTGTTTCGTAAAGATATTAGGGCTTCTCTCATTGGCAGACTGATGATGAGAAAATTCGTTCACGAATATGCACATGTTCCGTATAGCGATATAATATTGGCAAGAGATGCAAATAGTAAGCCTATTCTGGGCAATGGTTTCTCAAATTTCAACTTCAATGTATCTCATCAGGGCGACTATACAGTTATGGCTGCCGAAACGAGAAACGTAACGTTAGGAGTAGATGTAATGAAGCTCGAGTATACCGGTGGTAAACCATTGGGCGAATTTTTTCGGATAATGAATCGGAATTTTTCAGCTTCAGAATGGGAGGAAATAAAACATTTTGCCCCGGATGAATCTGAACAAATCGGTATGTTTTGTAGGCATTGGGCATTAAAAGAAAGCTATGTGAAAGCTTTAGGTGTCGGCATTACTATTAACCTTCGATCGACCGATTTTCGAACCAATTCGAAGCTCGCAGAAAATTCTGTTACCACCGATACAGTTTTATACATAAATGGAGTGAAGCAGGATTGGTTGTTCGAGGAGACATTATTGAATTCGCAACATTGCGTTGCTGTAGCATTACAGGAGAATGAAAAGGCACCAAACTCGCAGTGCAATACTTTCGAAATTATAGATAGTAATAAACTCTTCGCAGGCTCCATTCCATTGCACCCGCTAGATTCTCATTATACAGAGAAATATTTTGAGAAGGAAGAATATCCCTCATAATAATTTTTTGTACAACATTTTTGCTATTGTTGATAATGCATTTGCAATAGGTATAAGAAAGATGTACAGATATAACGATTTTATTCAGTCAGTGAGCATAATAAAAATAGTTGGAAATATGTGTATAAATTTATTCTTTACCTTCTTTAGTGTTCTTTGAGCAATAAGTATGAGAAAATAAACAAATTCTTTCCTTCGAATGCAGATAATACACAGACCTATTACATTTCCAACTTTCCTTTCTTATGCTTGGGAAAGGTATTACGTACTTCGAATTTAACATATAACATTACAACTTTTTATACACGTATATTTAATTTTCTTCGTGACATAACCACTTTAGAAGACTGATGCATTGGAAAATTTATGCAAAACTTTATTCTCTTCAACCATTCGAAATTAGATAGTCGTTATTACAATTTGAAGCGTAATTATTTTAAATTTATTACATGATAATTAACGACAGCAATCGATTCCGTGATAGCCCTATCTTTTTAAGTCCAACTGCTTTCTTAAGTTCATTTTGAGTTGCATGCATGCGTATATATGTTGTGGCATAGGCGGAAACGCATGGACGGCTAGCAGCTCAGACTTTGGTCAGTACCTTATTATCGACCTGGGTCAAGTAATGAACATCACAGCTGCGGCGACCCAGGGACGAGCAGTACAAAATGAGTATGTTATGGAATATGGTATCAGTTATGGTACAAATGGCCTGGACTACGTTGATTACAAAGAAGAAGACGGTAATTTTAAGGTAAACTGACCCTATACAACATTTGAATCAGTGTCTGTGCTAATGTAGCCGTAATCCATGAAAGGATATACATATATATATACATATCGGAAAGGTATACTGCATTTAGTAACTAATACAGACTAATAGCAACTAATACGAATGCAATCTACTGTGATAATGCAAAACTGATGGTTCAGGTTTAATTAAAAATCGCGTCTACCCTTGGCATGAGTAATGAATGACTTTTCCTAATCTTCTATTATAAAACTATCTATAGGTAGGTCCCTCTTGCATGTCTTACACAAACGTACAACTCTAGAACGCCTCTTCCTCTGTTAGAATCTATCCACACAGCTAAAACGTTTCAATTCATTATGCACATTATTATTTCATGCTGAACTTCTTAATTATGTATAGTACTGAAATAAGTAGAAAAGAGTGCGACTATGATAGCATTTATGATATCGTGCAATCATTAATACATTATTTCAGCTGGACAGAATATCTGGGTAAACTATATCGTTTTCATGAAATGCTATTATAGATACATCTAGAAAAGAAAGCTCGCAAACATCGTCATTTTTATATTGTTTCATTGAACATTGTAACACACTTCCTCCTTCTACTTACATGCTTTGCTTCTACTCTTTTTCTTTTACACATGGACATGGGGCTGGGCTATTGCAGGAGGTTCTACGTGGTCGCCAGAGCTTAGCAGTTATGATCAACATCTTACTGTGGAACTGGGGGACAGATATGAGATACGCAGCATAGCCACACGAGGTCGTGCTCATACTAACGAGTATGTGACAGAGTACATTGTCCAATACTCTGACGATGGGCAAGCCTGGGCCAGTTATGAGAGCCAGGATGGCGTAGATGAGGTATTAATAGAGATACTGATTTTAAAGGAACGTAGAACTTTTCTGTGAACAACCATCTCTGAATCATTAATCGCTTCTTCTACAACAATAAAACAAACGAGTGCAACGGTACCGTAGATACGTAACACATTCTACGTGCTGTACGTATTAAAATATTTCTATCCTTTTAATTTATACGGTAGGATTATGTCTACAAAGTTGTACAATTTTAGTTAATGGTAAAAACAAATGTTCTACTTTTATTGGTGGAGGTAGGAGGAGAACGGTACGGCAGTCTTCTCTTTACAAGGAGCAGCAATAGAATTTACGAAATGTCTAATTAAAATTTCTTGAGCATGTAACTTGAGACTAAAAGTTCTTCTCTTTGACGGTTGAAATACTGTACGTTCAGAGTTACTATAATGATTTGGTTCCTTTTTTTGCTTAACATTCGCAACCGAATGTTAAGTACTTGCTTTCATGCTTCTGCACTTACAATTAACAATGCTCTTCTAACATATCTATACATAAAAGCATGTCAAATGTCTAGAAATATATGTTTAACTTACTCCTATTTATTTCTATGCATTGCAATTTATAGGCCTTCGTGTTCTACTTACAACGGACATACGTATACGTAGTAACATTTCTATAAAGCTATGAAATTATACGAAATTCTACAAAAAAAAACACACAATGTTCCATCCACGTTTTTGAAATATTCCCACATAAATTTAATCATAATATAATTCGTCTATTTTCTTGTAGATGTTTAAGGGTAATGTAGATGGTGATACCATAAAACTTAATAAATTTGAAGTTCCAATTATTGCACAATGGATTAGAATAAATCCTACTCGATGGCGGGACAGAATATCATTAAGATTAGAATTGTACGGTTGTAATTACGGTAAGAAACAATCTTGATATACTCATAATAATACTGCAACTTGCATCGAATATAATTCTTATTAAAGATTTCTTTTTCCCTTTGCAGTATCCGACGTCCTCTCCTTCAATGGCTCATCTCTGCTCCGATACGATTTATTAAGAGAACCGATAGAAACCGATAGGCATTTTATACGCTTCCGTTTTAAAACGAACAACGCTGATGGTGTTCTAATGTACTCACGCGGAACACAAGGGGACTACATAGCTTTGCAAATAAGAGACAATAGAATGTTGTTAAATATTGATCTTGGATCCGGTATTATGACAAGCTTGTCTGTCGGTAGCCTTTTGGATGACAATATGTGGCATGATGTTTTAATATCTCGTAATAGGAAAAATGTATCGTTCTCTGTAGATAGGGTATTAATTAAGGGAAGAATAAAAGGAGAGTTTCATAGACTGGATTTAAATAGAGCTGTAAGTAATAGAACGACGTGCACACAATATTAATCGTACAATGTTATTTATTATTTATTAATTCGAAAAACCTGCCTCAGCTTTACATAGGTGGTGTACCTAACAAGCAAGACGGATTAGTGGTGAATCAGAATTTTACAGGGTGTATAGAAAACTTCTATCTAAACTCGACAAGCATTATTCACGATCTGAAGGAAACAGAAATGACTGGTGAAAACTTGAGATATTATAGAGTGAATACGATTTACAGTTGCCCAGAACCACCTATAATTCCTGTTACATTTTTGACCCATGGCTCGTACGCCAGACTGAAGGGATACGAAGGAATATCTTCTTTGAACGTTTCTCTTACTTTTCGAACGTACGAAGATAAAGGAATAATTTTGTATCATCAATTTACCTCGCCCGGTTACGTAAAGGTTTGTCAATCTATTTCTAGAAGTTAACGGTTGCTTAAATACTTGTATCGACATACTTGCAAACGCTCGTATTATTTATATTTGTAGCTATTTTTGGAGGACGGTAAGCTGAAAGTTGATATTCAAACGAAAGGAAGCCCGCCGGTTATTCTGGACAATTTCGATGAGAAATTCAACGATGGAAAATGGCATCGAGTTATCCTCACTATTTCGAAGAACAGTCTTATCTTAAATGTCGACGGTACCCCTATGAGGACGAAACGTATGCTAGAAATGACCACGGGGCCTGTGTACTTAATCGGTGGCGTAACAGGAGTGGAAAGCAACCGTGGTTTTGTTGGATGCATGCGAATGATCAGCATCGATGGCAATTACAAATTGCCAACCGACTGGAAAGAGGAGGAATATTGTTGCAAGAACGAAATCGTTTTTGACGCCTGCCAGATGATGGATCGTTGCAATCCGAATCCGTGCAAGCACTCCGGTGTGTGTCGTCAAAATTCTGATGAATTCTTCTGCGATTGTGCCAACACAGGATACACAGGAGCCGTTTGTCACACTTCCTTGAATCCTCTTTCGTGCGAAGCTTACAAGAATATCAATTCGGTCAATCAACGGGCGGATATCAAGATAGACGTCGATGGAAGTGGCCCGTTGAACCCGTTCCCGGTAGTCTGCGAATTCTATACGGATGGACGCGTAAGAACGATCGTTAGACACAATAATGAACGTATAACGCCTGTGGATGGCTTCCAAGAACCAGGCAGCTTCGTTCAGGATATCATTTATGACGCGGACCTGGATCAGATCGAAGCTCTTCTTAATCGATCCACGAATTGTAGACAGCGAATTAGTTACGAATGCGTACATTCCAAGTTATTTAATTCTCCGGGTAATTATTTCTTTACTTGTCGAAACGATGATATTGTTAGCAATATTGTGATGCTATTCATTTGTGCTTAATTTCAGTAGCTCAAGGAGATTATTTCAGACCAAACTCATGGTGGGTCAGCAGACATAATCAGAAAATGGACTACTGGGGCGGAGCATTACCTGGCTCGCGTAAATGCGAATGTGGTATACTTGGAAATTGTGCGGATCCGACTAAATGGTGCAACTGCGATTCCGATTTGGAGGGTCCGCTCGAGGACAGCGGTGATATCACCGAGAAAGAATATCTTCCTGTTAAACAATTGCGATTCGGTGATACTGGCACACCAGTGGACGACAAAGAGGGTCGTTACACGCTTGGACCTCTCATTTGCGAGGGTGATGGTAGGTTTATAATGTTTTCCATTCATTATATGCACGCGAGGCAGCTTGCTTAATTCATTTTAAATTGTTTATAAGGTTCGGTATTACCTTGGTTGACTACCAAGGTAAAGTCAGGTAAGATACGATATCATTTAACGTAGTCACAAAGTGTATTACACTTTGGTAAGCACCATAGGTACCGTAATATAACAGTAATTTAGTATCTTCGATGAATAATCCCTGTTATTCATATTTATGCTTATAAATCGTACCCAGGAATTCGTAATTTCCACTAGTTATATCTTGTATCCAATTAAAAACTGGCACACCCCGCCTGCACCTGTAAGATAATTCAATTGTTTCAATTGTAGATTTGTTCAAGAACGTAGTAACATTCCGCGTCGTTGATGCTACCATCAACCTACCAACCTTTGATATCGGTCACAGCGGTGATATCTATTTCGAGTTCAAAACCACCATCGAAAACGCTGTTATAATTCACAGCAAGGGGCCTACGGATTACATCAAGATTTCCATAAACAGTGGAAATCAGATTCAGTTCCAGTATTTAGCCGGAGGCGGTCCGCTAACCGTGAGCGTGCAAACGTCGAACAGATTAGCTGACAATCGATGGCATTCGGTGTCCGTCGAAAGAAATCGCAAGGAAGCTAGGATCGTGGTCGATGGAGCGTTGAAGAACGAAGTTAGAGAACCACCTGGGCCTGTACGAGCTGTTCATCTGACATCAGAACTTGTGATTGGCGCCACGACAGATTACAGAGATGGTTACGTGGGATGTATCAGAGCTCTTCTCCTCAATGGTCAGCTGCAAGATCTGAGGAGCTATACTCGCCAGGGTTTATACGGTGTTACCGAAGGCTGCATGGGAAAATGTGAGAGCAATCCATGTCTAAACAATGGCACGTGCCACGAGAGATACGACGGATACTCGTGCGATTGCCGTTGGACTGCGTTCAAGGGTCCCATTTGTGCGGACGGTACGATTTCTTTGACCTGCATTTCTTTTTCTCTTTTTTCATTTTTAACTTGATATTAAAAATCCATATTGCGTTGCAGAAATCGGCGTCAACATGCGGCCAAGCTCGATGATAAAGTACGATTTTATGGGCAGCTGGCGTTCAACCATCTCCGAGAAAATTCGAGTCGGTTTCACGACGACAAATCCCAAAGGATTTTTGATGGGTCTGTTTTCGAATATCTCCGGCGAATACATGACGATTATGGTGTCCAACAGCGGTCACTTGCGCGTTGTATTCGATTTTGGTTTCGAGAGGCAGGAAGTTATTTTCCCCAATAAGCATTTCGGTCTTGGACAATACCACGACGTCAGGGTGGGCAGAAAAAATTCGGGGGCGACTCTGGTACTGCAGGTGGATAATTACGAGCCAAAGGAATTCAATTTTAACATTAAAACATCCGCCGATGCGCAATTCAATAACATCCAGTACATGTATATCGGAAGAAACGAATCCACGACAGAAGGTTTCGCTGGTTGCATATCTAGGGTAGAGTTCGACGATATTTATCCTCTGAAGTTATTGTTCCAAGAAGATGGCCCCGCAAATGTTCACACTTTTGGTACACCTCTCACGGAAGATTTCTGCGGCGTAGAACCAATCACGCATCCACCTGACATCGTAGAAACTCGCCCGCCGCCGCAGGTGGACGAGGAGAAAGTTCGAGCTGCATACAACGAAACAGACACCGCGATTTTGGGTAGCGTGTTAGCTGTAATTATTATAGCGTTAGTAATAATGGCAGTACTTATAGGTAGATACATGTCGAGGCACAAAGGTGAATATTTAACGCAGGAAGATAAGGGTGCTGAGATTGCGCTGGATCCAGATTCAGCGGTGGTGCACTCCGCCACTGGCCATCAAGTTCAAAAGAAGAAGGAATGGTTTATTTAAATATCGTAGTTAACGTTACACCTGCATTGAAGCTAGAGTATGTATAGGTGAAACTAAGCTATGCTTATAAGTGCACTTTGAAGTGTCATAACGAAAGATTTTATAGGAATTACGATAAAAAGAAAAGAGAACTCAATTATACTGTTTCCATTTGATGACAATTGTATAAAAAGATTACGGAGACTGCTACAATATTTATCGAATCTCTACTGAAACGAAATATACCGAACTGGTACAAAGATCGTGAAGTTTTCCTTGAGAGATAAAGCACTAAAAATATTCAAGGTTTTATTTCAATACATTTCCGTAAAAAAATTAATGTAAAAAATATAATATATGATTGTAAGTTAAAGTATGGAAATTAGCATTAGCTTTCAAGTAGTTCAAAATATTTCGATTTTAATTGTATTATTACATTCAGATTTTTTCTCGATACTTTGCGTGGATTATCGTATCGCTAGTAATAAGGAGTAGTAAAAAAAAAAGGAGAAAAAGAAAAGACGTTTTAATTACGGTCTGTTATTATTTTTAGATGGCGAGGTGCATGAATATTTCTTATGTACTTTCGTAATTTAGAGTCAACATCACGGCAGGATCAAACCACGTTAGATATTTTATTTACGTATAATTTTGTTTAGAAATGAGAATAATTAGTACTTGTACCTTTATTTTTTAATACTAATCGCGAAGTTACTAACAGCAATTTAACTCGGACCGGTATTTGTTACTTATCTATCGATGATAAAAAATTATTTCTGTCTGCATATATATATGTATATGTATATAAATATGTATATATACACATATATAAAAATGTTCTGATCTTGAAAAACATTCTGTTACATGTAAAATACTTCTTGCTTTCTCTTCCGTGAAACGTATGTTCTCAGTATTATTTGTAATGCTTACCGTCCAAAGCGCATTTTACTTTAATTTGTATTTATTTTGTTTACATTTGTTTATTATGTATTACAGATATTTTATTTCTTTTATCGATTTGTAATAACCCGAATTCATTATTGTAACTTGACAATTAATCTAGTATCAATAATATCGTATACTATCCGTGTAACAGTGAGAGTGTACTGTACATATATCATTTTTATACAAAGGAAAATGTTTTACTATTATATTCCAGTGTATATTTTATATACTGTATTCAGCAGAACGCATGTGCTGCTCAATAAAAATAAAAAGTCTCGTGACGATGATTTTGTAACAATCAGCCCTTGAGATACAACTGGCATTGCTGAATCATGTGCAATCGAAATTAACAAACAGCTTAACGATTTTATAACAATCGCGTTAACTTTTATTTGCAAGTAATATTTTGTCAGTTGATTGCCGGAGTGCACTTTAATGAAATGCTGGCCTTTAACTCCAGTCATTCTATCGAGACAGTGCGACAGCACTCTAACAAGACCCAACTGTGAGAGAAATGAAAGGTACTATTGTCACACACATAGTGAAAGGGCATAGAACAATAAAAACACAACGAGTGAGTTTCATTTATAAATAAAAATATATTAATGATAATTGAAAATTTGAGAATCAAACAAGACACCCATGCCTTAAATGCACTGCTCTTAATGCATTTAATTATATATCCTTTTAACTATTTTATAAGTTGGATGATAACAGTAAAAAAAACAATTAATATTTACTACGAAAAATTTCTATTCAAAACTTTTCATATCATCTCTTAAGTATAAAATCGTATCATGCAATCCATTTGTCTTTACTTTTGCTGTGTATGTATATATAAGTTATACATACTCTTTTCATTTCATATATTTGCACCGCAAATATATTTATATCTCTCTTTAGGATTTTAAAGTTCCCTTTCATTGTTCTCCTATGTACATATTAATACAATATTTTGCAATTGAAAATACTTCTATTCTATTCTCACTCATTCAGACGTAGTGCTACCGCTCATACTAGCTTCGCTCGTTACTTGTTTTGTGACTGGATCAATTAAACATTCGTTATCTATTAAAAAACGACGAGCGTAAGATAAGTTACAGTACTACATAATAATTGGACAAGTACGAAAGTTTATTAGTTGTTCAATTACCTGATTCATTATCGCTGATTACTTGTGGCGAAAGTCTGCATCCCTTGGCTAAATAACTTTTCAATTTACCGACGCTAGCCAAAATTAGTCCTAAGAATGGCGGTGATGGTTTCAAAGGTTTAGACAAATATTCTGGATGAAATTGTGTAGCAACGTAGTAACAATGATTGTCCAATTCTGCTATTTCCATTCGAAGGTTTTCTTCGTCATTACCTGATAGAATATTAAAAGTATACGTAACGCCATTTTGTTAAACATCAGAAATAATAGAAATGTTCAAAAATATATATCGATTTACCTACGAACTTTAATCCAGCCGCTTGTAAATCGTTGATATATTTGGGATTAATTTCGTAACGATGCCTGTGCCTTTCTTCTATGGAACTCTTATTACCGTACAATTGTTCTACACGTATTACAAATAAACCAAAAATATATATATTCGTACAATATATATTGCATAAAAAAAATTTGTTGATAATACTTTTTCTTACTAACTTATGACCGACGCATTCTCTGAAAAGCAAATAACTCTTTTTCCAAGCCTCATAGTTCCACCCATGTGACCAGGATTATACTCCGGCATATCTATAACTAGAGGATGATCGGTATCTGGATCAATTTCTAAAGTGTTTGCATTCTCCAGTTCTAAAACGCTTCTCGCGAACTCGATCACCGCCACTTGTAATCCCAAACCAATACCAAGGAATGGTTTATTGTTTGTTCTGCACAATTTACATGCTTCCATCATTCCTTGCATACCTCTTTTCCCAAATCCACCAGGGACTATGACACCGCTGAACATAATTCGATTGATATAATTTAAATTTCATATAGATTATTATCGCTAATAGAAGTAACCTACTGGCTTTTACAAAGTAGCTGCCAAGCTTCGTGATATAGAACAGGATCTGTTGTTTTCATAGCTGGTTCTAAATTATCAGCTTCTATGTACTAAAATTGTTTTATACGATAATATTAGCGAAAATTGCAGTAATACTTTTCGTAAAAAAAAAGCGAACAAGAAGTGAGTATTGAATACTTTACTGTTAAATTAAGTTTGTAGCCAACTTGAACGCCAGCGTGCTGCAACGCTTGCGTAACTGATGCATACGAATCTTCCAGTTTCGTGTACTTTCCGACTAACGCGATGTTCACTTCTTTTCGCAAGTGATCGATGCGCTCCACCAGGTCCCTCCATTTTCGCATAAAATATGGTGGACGTGGCATTGCAATATTTAATTGCAGCCTCTCGTTTAGATATTCGATAACACCTTGGCTTTCCATTAATAGAGGAACGCGATATATAGACGATAAATCATGTATAGATATCACCTGAACGAAGCAACAAAATTTCTGTTCAGTTCATTTAGGCCTGTTTTAATTGAGCATTCGCCGAGAAACAGTGCTTTACCTGTTCCGGTGCGGCGTGACAAAAATTTGATATTTTTTCTTTCACGGAATCGCCGATTGGTTTCTCAGATCTGCATACTATAAGATCGGGGCTTAAGCCCAATCCGCGTAATTCTCTCACACTGGATTGCGTTGGTTTCGTTTTTGGCTCCCTCGCGGATCTTGGCTAAAAAGAAAATAGTTTGATTATAATGCATTTTCGTTATCGAATTTCATTCACCCCCTTTAATACTATTTAATTGTTCCTTTCTAAATAAATTTCGTCATTGTTTAGGTGATCATAATATTAGCCTTAGAGTTTTGTAAATGACGATTGCATAATTCAATAAGTCAAAATAAGCTTTGTACTTGGCACAAATTTAAAGTCAAGGTCTAGAACGATGAAGGAGAACACAAATAAAAATAGTTTTATACCTGTGGCACCAGTGACACATGAGTGCAGCAAAAGTTTTCTTTCTTCACTCTGAACTGAAATTGCCTAAATGCTTCCACAAATGGCATTCCCTCAATGTCTCCTATAGTTCCACCTAACTCCACAATACAAACCTACAATAAATCAGTGATATAGTAATCTATATATATATATATATATCTTTGTTCTATTCCTTGTTCTACCTAAAAATTGTGAACGTACTTCTGGTTTGTTGCCATCCTTTGTCACCGATTGAGTTGACACTCTTTCAACCCATTCTTGAATTGCGTCTGTTATGTGAGGTATCACTATAAAGCAATAAATATTCTGTATAATGGTACAAATTATGCCCCAATTCTTGCACTAGATTTTTAAGAAATACATATATGTATGTGGTTGTGGTGTTACCTTGCACAGTCTTTCCCAAATAATCGCCGTGCCTTTCTTTAGAAATTACTTGTTGATAAATTTTGCCCGTCGTGATATTATTGTCTTTATGCAAAGTAATGTCGAGGAAACGTTCATAGTTTCCTAGATCAAGATCTACTTCACCGCCATCATCCAATACGTATACTTCTCCTAAAATTAAAAGTTAAGGGCATCAAAATATGAAATATTATTTTGACATGCTTGTAAAATAATAATGTAACGATGAAGGAATTTCTGGCTGCAATGGTAAAAATAATATTGCAAACACTGCAATTATTATATAAATGAATTGGAGGGCCAAAATTTCGCGGTGAATAATTAATGAACTTGCCTTGAGGAACAAATGTATCTCTATCAATTACAAACGTTGACAGTACATTAAAAAGAAAAGATAAAAGAAATAAAAAACGAAGAGTTTTGAATTTGGTGCGGTATACCGAAGTGCGGCACGTGATTGCAAAATGGTGCGGCGGTAGCAACGTGAAAAATGACTTCTGACACCGAATGGCTATATAAAATGCTGCACTGTTATAGACATTTTTTAACGAACGACAAATTTTATTGAAACTGGAATGGAATAGATTGTTGACAACGTACCGTGCTCGTAAGGTGAGAAAGTGCCGGCATCAATGTTCATGTAAGGATCTATCTTGATAGACGTCACATGAATACCGCAATTTTCAAGTATAGTCCCAAAAGAACTGGCGATTACGCCTTTGCCGACTCCGCTGATAACACCGCCCGTTACTAAAATATATTTCATCATTCACGAATGAATTCTTCCATACACAACGTGTACAGTGATCTCTCTATTCACGCCTGTCGCTGTGAATTTTTTTAATTTGTTGAACTAGACTCTCAAGCCCGATCGAAAAATACAGCTTACCCTTAAAAACGTAAGGGTACTAAAGCGTAGCACAGTCTATTGTAGTACTACTTATGTTCAACAATGTGGCAGCACCGATTGTGGGGTGCTATTTTCAGTAATGGGAATCGTGTACTTGGGATTATAATTAACACTTTTTAACATAGAATATTTAACATGGTTCACTTCGCTTAAAAAAATGTGACAGTTCACCATGTAACGGAAATTACGAAATATTGTAACGGAAGTATGTGACCCTGCGCATGCGCAGACACTCCATCCTACGCCGTGGAGCGCGCGATATTTTCATTCGGATATCAGTAGCTGCCAAATTGAAAGCAGAAAAGCAAGTCTCCGAGCCGACTCTGATGGCAGAACGGCAGCAGAAACCGAACAGATCCTGCAACTACAGCCATTTAAATTTTAAATGCAAAATTTAAATGTCTCAACTTGCTCGTCGGTTTAGTTTTTGGTATGGCGGGTTAGGTTCGTAGGTCGGTAAGACAGGGAAGGGAGACCCCCAAGAGATCGACCGGTTTTTTTATCGAAACTCGTAAATGATATAAGTAAGACAACAACACGATGCGGCCCGGTCACTGATCGGAAATTCACACGGTACATAGAGAACCTGCAACGCATACCTTAGTACATCACTTTAGCTATCATCAACCAGTTTTGAGCATCACAATAATTGTTGTACTGTATGAATCGCCGAACATGTGTATCTCATTTAATTTTAAAAAAATAACTAAAATGTAAAATGTAACAAACCGTATATTTTTGTAACGGAAATGTGTGACGAAATATTGTAACATTTGTTCCCCTTGTAAATCGTTTCAAAGGTAAAAGAATTCCCTTCGAACCGCCACCGACGCTTTTCAATGGTCATCGACGATCTTCTTTTGTGAGTTTTGGGTCACACGGCGCGAGTTATATGTATACGTTTATTTTAATTGCGAGCAAAGTTTGTTGCAATGTATTATAATACAAAGTGGAGAAGGGTTTATTTTATTTCGCTTTTTATGAAGGATTTTTTTAGGAGTCGTTAGAGCATTTCTTTTTTTTTGGGTGGAAGGAGTTTGGGATTGGCTTGGAGTGTTTGCACTCAAACATTATATTAGAGACCCCTTTACGGTTTTAAACAAATTATTCTACTGTTTTCTAGCGTAAAGTATTTTCAGAGAACTGATTTTATTTTCTGGGAAGTTTCCATACCTCGTAGAATACCGCAATCTTGGAATTCAACGCAAGTATTGTTACGAGTCGACAAAGGGCAATGACCTGGCGCGTTACATTCTCGCGAATGGATATTCTGGAACTGTACTCTGACTTTTCACTTTGCTCGAGAAAATAATTTAGTAGGCGCAGCATTCACCCCGTTACGTACGATGAATTTCTTAAAAATTACAGGTCCTGCAACTCAAAGCGACGATCGTGTGCTCTGAAATTTGGTAGGTGCTAAGAATGTACATGCCTAGAACAATCGATTCAATCCTGTGATTCAAGATTTACCTATTTCCCAAATGATATTAAGCGATCCTGATTATCGTCACTCTCAGTTAAGAATGAACATTCAGACGGTGTGCTACCGCTCATACTAGCTTCGCTCGTTATTTGTTGTTTTGTGACTGGATCAATTAAACATTCGTTATCTATTAAAAAACGACAAGTGTGAGATAAGTTACCGTACTACATAATTGTTCCACAACTATAAAAGTTTATTATTTGTTCAATTACCTGATTCATTATCGCTGATTACTTGTGGCGAAAGTCTGCATCCCTTGTCTAAATAACTTTTCAATTTATCAACGCTAGCCAAAATTAGTCCTAGGAATGGCGGTGATGGTTTCAAAGGTTTAGACAAATATTCTGGATGAAATTGTGTAGCAACGTAGTAAGAATGATTGTCCAATTCTGCTATTTCCATCCGAAGGTTTTCTTCGTCATTTCCTAATAAAATATTAAAAGTATACGTAATCCCATTTTATAAAACGTCAGAAATAATAGAAATGTACAAAAATATTTATCGATTTACCTACGATCTTTAACCCAGCCGCTTGTAAATCGTTGATATATTTTGGATTAATTTCGTAACGATGCCTATGCCTTTCTTCTATGGAACTCTTATTACCGTACAATTGTTCTACGCGAATACAAAAAAAAAATATATATATACAATACGTCTTGCATTAAAAAAAACTTTTGGAATACTTTTTTCGTAGTAACTACTATTTGTTACTAACTTATGACCGATGCATCCTCTGAAAAGCATATAACTCTCTTTCCAAGCCTCATAGTTCCACCCATGTGACCAGGATTATACTGTGGCATATCTATAACTACAGGATGATCGGTATCTGGATCAATTTCTAAAGTGTTTGCATTCTGCAGTTCTAAAACGTTTCTCGCGAACTCGATCACCGCCACTTGTAATCCCAAACCAATACCAAGGAATGGTTTATTGTTTGTTCTACATAATTTACATGCCTCAATCATTCCTTGCATACCTCTTTTACCAAATCCACCAGGGACTATGACACCACTGAACATAATTCGATTGATATAATATAAATTTCATGTAGATTAATAACGTTAATAGAAATAACTTACTGGCTTTTACAAAGTAGCTGCCAAGCTTCGTGATACAGAACAGGATCTGTTGTTTTCATACTTGGTTCTAAATTATCAGCTTCTATGTACTAAAATTGTATTTATACAATAGTGTTAGCGAAAATTGCAGTAATATTTTTCGTATAAAAAAGGGAAAAAAAGATTTGAGTATTGAATACTTTACTGTTAAATTAAGTTTGTAGCCAACTTGAACGCCAGCATGCTGCAACGCTTGCGTAACTGATGCATACGAATCTTCTAGTTTCGTGTACTTTCCGACTAACGCGATGTTCACTTCTTTTACTAAGTGATCGATGCGCTCCACCAGGTCTCTCCATTTTCGCATAAAATATGGTGGACGTGGCATTGCAATATTTAATTGCAGTCTCTCGTTTAAAAATTCGATAACACCTTGACTTTCCATTAATAGTGGGACACGATATATAGACGACAAATCATGTATAGTTATCACCTGAACGAAGCAACAAAATTTCTGTTTAGTTCATTTAGGCCTGTTTTAATAGAGCTTTCACCGAGAAAGTTAAGGAGCTTTACCTGCTCCGGTGCGACGTGACAAAAATTTGATATTTTTTCTTTCACGGACTCGCCGATTGGTTTCTCAGATCTGCATACTATAAGATCGGGGCTTAATCCTAATCCGCGTAATTCTCTCACACTGGATTGCGTCGGTTTCGTTTCTGGCTCTCCCGTGGATCTTGGCTAAAAAGAAAATAGTTTCGTTATACTGCATTTTCGTAATCGATTTTCATTTACCCTTCATTACTATTTCATTTTTCCTTTCTAAATAAATTTCGTCATTGTCCAGATGATCAAAATATTAGGCATAGAGTTTTGCAAACAACGCTTCCATAATTGGATAGGTGAAGACTCTAGAACAATGAAGGGAACAAGAATAGAAATAGTTTTATACCTGTGGCACAAGTGACACATGAGCGCAGCAAAAGTTTTCTTTCTTCACTCTAAACTGAAATTGCCTAAATGCTTCCACGAATGGCATTCCCTCGATGTCTCCTATAGTTCCACCCAACTCCACGATACAAACCTACAATAAATTGGATGCACAGTAATTTATATAGATTCGTGTTTATGTTTGTTGTATTCCCTCCTATGAAAAACGTGAACATACTTCTGGTTTGTTGCCATCCTTTGTCACCGATTGAGTTGATACTCTTTCAACCCATTCTTGAATTGCGTCTGTTATGTGAGGTATCACTATAAAGCAATAAATATTCTGTATAATGGTACAAATTATACCAGAATTCTTGCACTAAATTTTTAAGGAATACATATATGTGACTTTTGTGTTACCTTGCACAGTTTTTCCTAAATAATCGCCTTGCCTTTCTTTTGAAATTACTTGCTGATAAATTTTGCCCGTCGTGATATTATTGTCTTTATGCAAACTAATGTCCAGGAAACGTTCATAGTTTCCTAGATCAAGATTTACTTCACCGCCATCATCCAATACGTATACTTCACCTAAAATCAGAAGTTAAAGGAAAATAAAAATACGAAATATTATTTCGGCATGCTTGTAACATAACAATGTAATAATGAAGGGATTTCTGGCCGCAAAGGTAAAAATAATATTGCAAATTACTGCAATTATTATATAAATAAATTGGAGGGCAAAAACTTTGCGATGAATAATTAATGAACTTGCATTGAGAAACAAATATATCTATATCAATTACAGAGGTTGACAGTACATTAATGTGAAAAGATAAAAGAAACATAAAAGGAATAAAAATTAAAGAGTTTCGAATTTCGAGCGGTATACAGAAGTACGACACGTGATCGCAAAATGGCGCGACGGTAGCAACGTGTAAAATGGCTTCTGACACCGCATGGCTATATAAAATTTTGCACTTTTATAGATACTTTTTAACGAACGACAAATTTCATTGAAGCAGGAATGGAATAGATTGTTGACAATGTACCGTGCTCGTAAGGTGAGAAAGTGCCGGCATCAATATTCATGTAAGGATCTATCTTGATAGACGTCACATGAATACCGCAATTTTCAAGTATAGTCCCAAAAGAACTGGCGATTACGCCTTTGCCGACTCCGCTGATCACACCGCCCGTTACCAAAATATATTTCATCATTCACGATTGAATTCGTCTATGCACTACGTGTACAGTGATCGCTCTATTCACGCCTGTTACTGTGAATTTTTTTAGTTCGCTGAACTACACTTTCAATCCTAATCGAAACGTGCAGCATCCGCTAAAAAGCGCGAGCGTACTAAAGCGTGGTCAAGATTTAGCGCTCTTGCGTATCTATTGGTGTTACATGGGGATTTTTGGTAGGGTCGGGTACCCATGGAGCGCTGAACCCCTCTGCTCGTGAAGAAGCGCGGAAAAATCAAAGTCAAAGCTGTAATTTTGAAAAGAACGACTGTTTATTCATTGTTGACGTAAGAAGATACTGACAGCTTAAGAAATAAAGTGCTTGTGTCCTGCGAGGCTTCTTCTTCTTCTTCCCATTTCGGCTCTGGTTTCTCTGCCCAGGTTCCTTGACCACTCCTGCGCGAAATTCGGTAAAAACGCGCCAAAGATTCAAGAGGCTGTTTAGAAGTCTTTTTGTTCAGCGGTAGAACATGTGGCGGCCAGCACAGGATATCGTGGAGTCTTACAATCTCCGGAGGTGGTACGTGATTCAATGTACTTAGCTAATTCTTAGCCTATTAAATAAATAACCTACAGAATCTTCGAAGTGAAGTGTTCTAAGATCTGAATGCTCTAGCTTTCCTTTTGTTCGACAATCTGCGACTGGTACTTGAACAATATACAGCTTTATGTATCGCGTACGCGTATCTGGATTTGAATTTCGCTCCTAAGTTATTATCGCTATCGATAGTTACAATTGTATTGTCGATAGTTGATTCGATGTTACTAGACATTAAGGGTTACTAACCCAATAGCGGAACGGCTTCCTCCTTATCAGGAAGCTGGTACCTGAAAGTGACAGCTTCCGAATTACATACTTGTACATATTATCTACGCGAAGATCGACGAATTTTTCAACTTTTATAAATGGCATAGGTATATATTACGCTGCGTACATGACGAGTAAGCGCATGACTAAATGTAGGTTCACATTAATCGCGTTGTTATTGTTTAAGGTTATGTATCCAATTTGTTGTTTTTATTTCTAACTAATCCAAGTCGTTCTGTGTTTTTGTTACGTGGTATGGCCCTATTCAAACGAAGTCGAATTTTAACATCCTTGATTCCCTCAGTGAATACGTATGATTGTCTATATTGGATTTACACAATTTGATATTTGTTTCTTTTCTCTAGCCTGATTCCGGTAATCGCAGTAGCGGTCTGGGTAGAGGTGATTTTATGAACTTGTCAAGATAATGGGCAGATGCACGAGGTATCTTTTCTTTAGCGAATTCAGGTAATATTGAAACATTAGCTTCATTGGGTAATTAATGAGGAATAAACCCGGCCATTTCCTATAGAGAAGTAGCTTAGGGAAACATTCGGAGATCAATCCAAGCATCTTAATTTCTTCTGGTAGAATAATAATTTTTAAAGAATATATGGAGATTATATGCATATGAACGAGCGAGCCTAAGTGAATTCATGAACGATCATGTTACGTGATGGGCAAAGATATATCTATCGTAGATATTTCATTAGATTCCCCCCGAGAAATTTAAACCACAGAAACATAAATATGTAAATAAAATTTACACGAATGTGATCATCTATTCTTTAATTGGGTACATCTCTCCTACGCTTGTTAGGTAAACCAAATTAACAAATGTACTAATAAATAATTTAATATTTATGCGTGTTTGTTTTCCTATTGATAATTAGTTAAATGCGAAAAAGACGTAAGCGCATAACCTTGCGCATGCGCAGATTGGACATTCAATGTATAAATAACGCGCGCTAAATATCGATATCTTTAAATATGAAGCTTAAAGTTGCAAGTAGTGAAAAACTTTCTGGCAGAAACTTGTGCTTTCTTTCAAGGCAACTTTATGTTTATTATCTTTAAATGTATGTAAATAATATCAATTGCAAAGCTATCTAATTATCCATCTTTTTATATTTCACTTTGCTCGAGAGAATTATTTAGTAATTGCAGCGTTCACCCGGTTACGTACGATCAATTTCTTAAAAATTACTGGTCCTGCAACTCAAAGCGCCGATCGTTTGTTCTGAAATTTCGTACGTGCTTAGAATGTATGTGCCTAGACCAATTGATTTAATCCTGCGATTCAAAATTTACCTATTTCCCAAAGGATATTAAGCGATCCTGATTATTGTCACTCTCAGTTAAGAATGAACATTCAGACGGTGTGCTACCACTCGTACTAGCTTCGCTTGTTATTAGTTGTTTTGTGACTGAATCAATTAAACATTCGTTATCTATTAAAAAACGACAAGTGTGAGAAAAGTTACTGTACTACAAAATAATTCCACAAGTATAAAAGTTTATTATTTGTTCAATTACACGAGTCATTGTCGCTGATAACTTGAGGCGAAAGTCTGCATCCCTTGGCTAAATAACTTTTCAATTTACCAACGCTAGCCAAAATTAGTCCTAGGAATGGCGGTGATGGTTTCAAAGGTCCAGACAAATATTCTGGATGAAATTGTGTAGCAACGTAGTAACAATGATTGTCCAATTCTGCTATTTCCATTCGAAGGTTCTCTTCATCCGTACCTGATAGAATATTAAAAGTATACGTAATACCATTTTTTTAAACATCAAAAATAATAGAGATGTATAAAAATATATATCGATTTACCAACGAACTTTAATCCAGCCGCTTGTAAATCGTTGATATATTTTGGATTAATTTCGTAACGATGCCTGTGCCTTTCTTCTATGGAACTCTTATTACCGTATAATTGTTCTACACGTATAACAAAGAAAAAAATATATATATATAAACTTTTGAGAATACTTTTTTTTAACTATTTCTTACTAACTTATGACCGACGAATCGTCTGAAAAGCAAGTAACTCTCTTTCCAAGCCTCATAGTTCCACCCATGTGACCAGGATTATACTCTGGCATATCTATAACTAGAGGATGATCGGTATCTGGATCAATTTCTAAAGTGTTTGCATTCTCCAGTTCTAAAACGTTTCTCGCGAACTCGATCACCGCCACTTGTAATCCCAAACAAATACCAAGGAATGGTTTATTGTTTGTTCTGCACCATTTACATGCTTCCATCATTCCTTGCATACCTCTTTTCCCAAATCCACCAGGTACTATGACACCGCTGAACATAATTCGTTTGATGTAATATAAATTTCATATAGATTATTATCGCTAATAGAAATAACTTACTGGCTTTTACAAAGTAGCTGCCAAGCTTCGTGATATAGAACAGGATCTGTTGTTTTCATACCTGGTTCTAAATTATCAGCTTCTATGTACTAAAATTGTTTTATACGATAGCATTAGCGAAAATTGCAGTAATACTTTTCGTAAAAAAAAGGGAACAAGGAGTATTGAATACTTTACTGTTAAATTAAGTTTGTAGCCAACTTGAACGCCAGCGTGCTGCAACGCTTGCGTAACTGATGCATACGAATCTTCCAGTTTCGTGTACTTTCCGACTAACGCGATGTTCACTTCTTTTCGCAAGTGATCAATGCGCTCGACCAGGTCCCTCCATTTTCGCATAAAATATGGTGGACGTGGCATTGCAATATTTAATTGCAGTCTCTCGTTTAAAAATTCGATAACACCTTGACTTTCCATTAATAGAGGGACACGATATATAGACGATAAATCATGTATAGTTATCACCTGAACGAAGCAACAAAATTTCCGTTTAGTTCATTTAAGCCTGTTTTAATCGAGCTTTCACCGAGAAAGTTAAAGAGTTTTACCTGTTCCGGTGCAACGTGACAAAAGTTTGATATTTTTTCTTTCACGGAATCGCCGATTGGTTTCTCAGATCTGCATACTATAAGATCGGGGCTTAAGCCTAATCCGCGTAATTCTCTTACACTGGATTGTGTCGGTTTCGTTTTTGGCTCTCTCGCGGATCTTGGCTAAAAAGAAAATAGTTTCATTATAAAGCATTATCGTTATCGAATTTCATTCACCCTTTATTATTTAATTTTTCCTTTCTAAATAAATTTCATTATTGTTCAGATGATCAAAATATTAGGCATAGAGTTTTGTAAATAACGATTGCATAATTCGATAGGTCAAGAATAAACTTGGTACTTGGCACAAACTCAAAGTCAAGGTCTAGAATAATGAAAGGGAACAAGAATAAAAATAGTTTTATACCTGTGGTACTAGTGACACGTGAGCACAGCAGAAGTTTTCTTTCTTCACCCTAAACTGAAATTGCCTAAATGCTTCCACGAATGGCATCCCCTCGATGTCTCCTATAGTTCCACCCAACTCTACGATACAAACCTACAATAAATCGGAAGCACAGTAATTTATATAGATTCGTGTTTATCTTTGCTGTATTCGTTGGTCTACCACAAACGTGAACATACTTCTGGTTTGGTGCCATCCTTTGTCACCGATTGAGTTGATACTCTTTCAACCCATTCTTGAATTGAGTCTGTTATGTGAGGTATCACTATAAAACAATCAACAATCTGAATAATGGTACAAATTATAACTGAATTCTTGCACTAGATTTTTAAGAAATGCATATATGTGGCTGTTTTGTTACCATGCACAGTTTTCCCCAAATAATCGCCGTGCCTTTCTTTTGAAATTACTTGTTGACAAATTTTGCCCGTCGTGATATTATTGTCTTTATGCAAAGTAATTTCCAAGAAACGTTCATAGTTTCCTAGATCAAGATCTACTTCACCGCCATCATCCAATACGTATACTTCTCCTAAAATCAAAAGTTAAAGGCAAATAAAAATATGAAATATTATTTCGACATGCTTGTAAAACAATGTTATAATGAAGGAATTTCTGGCCGCAAAGGTAAAAATAATATTACTAAGTAACGATATGTTTATCGAATATATATATCTATAGACGTAGGCGCCTAATTTACTGCAATTATTATATAAATAAATCGAGACGTAGAAATGTCGCGATAAATAATTAATGAATTAGCATTGAGAAGCAAATATATCTCTATCAATTACAAAGGTTGTCACTACATTAAAATGAAAAGATGATAGAAAAATAAAAGAAATAAAATACCAAGAGATTAGAATTTGAAGCGGTTAACAGAAGTGCGACACGTGATCGCAAAATGGCGCGACGGTAGCAACGTGTAAAATGGCTTCTGACACCGCATGGCTATATAAAATGCTGCACTGTTATAGACATTTTTTAACGAACGACAAATTTCATTGAAACAGGAATGAAATAGATTGTTGACAATGTACCGTGCTCGTAAGGTGAGAATGTGCCAGCATCAATATTGATGTAAGGATCTATCTTGATAGACGTCACATGAATACCGCAATTTTTAAGTATAGTCCCAAAAGAACTGGCGATTACACCTTTGCCGACTCCGCTGATCACACCGCCGGTTACCAAAATATATTTCATAATTCACGAATGAATTCTTCTATACACGACGTGGACAGTGATCGCTCTATTCACGCCTGTTACTGTGAATTTTTTTAGTTTGCTGAACCACACTCTCAACCCCAATCGAAACGTGCAGCTTCCTCTTAAAAGCGTGTGCCTACTAAAGCGTGGTTAAGATTTAGCGCCACTTTAACTGCACATTTTTCACACAAACTAAAAAATGGCACTACTTGTGAGCGGGATTTCGAAACGAATTTATAATATAAAGGTCTATGTATCGTACAGCTATATTTAATATATTCAGGTGATCAGAGTTATATATTATTTATTCGCGAACTATTTGTTCTGATTTTGAAATTAAATTATAGATAGATCTTATATAGATCTATGTGGATAGGTAACGAACAAATCTTTTTCTGTTTGATATAATACTCTCTTTTTAATATAAGATTACAGCAAGTAATTCAATTGTTGTTGTTTTCTTATTAAAAATGAATAAAGCAGTTGTGTGAAACTTCATAGGTAGAAAGAAGTATGCACGTTAGTCATCTACGAAGATTTAGTTAGTGGCGACATCGATTTCCGCGCACAGAGAGCAGCGCTATTTCTTGTTGTCGTTTCTCCCAACAGCTGAAAACATGGCCGAGGTACGTGTTACAGATGTAACAGAAAATATCTATTAAAATCTTGTTCATCTGTTGCAAAAATATATACGCAAATGCCTGACAACGAGTTACGCATTTCTTCTTTCGTTAAAGGATACAATATTAAATGTCTTAGAAATGATTACTATTGACCAGCAGATATAACCTATTTTTCATTCGATCATGTATGATTTTCAGGCAGAGGAAACCCAGAAGAAGAAGAGGACTTTCCGAAAGTTCACCTTTCGGGGGGTTGATCTCGATCAACTCCTTGATATGCCAAAGTAAGTAATTATTCTACCCTGCAGAATTAACGTGAAATCGAGTTTTTCGATTATGGTTACAGCCATTCCGTGATATGGATGAATAATGCTCTATCGATGTATACAGTGAGTATTGCCTCTAAACACCAAACATTTGTTTCAGTGAGCAACTTATGGTGTTGATGCATGCCCGTGCTCGTAGGCGATTCTCTCATGGTTTAAAACGAAAATCCATGGCCTTGGTAAAGAAGCTGCGTAAGGCGAAGAAGGAAACACCGCCAAATGAGAAACCAGAAATTGTCAAGACTCATTTGCGCAACATGATCATTGTACCCGAAATGGTAGGATCTATCGTCGGTGTTTACAACGGAAAAACCTTTAATCAGGTTGAAATTAAGCCTGAAATGATCGGTCATTATTTGGGAGAATTCTCTGTTACTTACAAACCTGTTAAACACGGTAGGCCAGGTATCGGTGCTACCCATTCTTCAAGATTTATTCCACTGAAATAATTTGTATTTTTAATGTGAATAAGATATATAAAAACTAATATAGTTCATTTTCCTTATACATCCTCTCAATACCATACAACATTACATTTTTAAAATGTGTATTCAAATATTTGTACAAATAATAATAATAAACAATAGTGATAGTAAAATTATAGAATTTGAATGGACGAATACTTTTGGTACAATATTTTTACGTTTATTGCAATTGATATGAATTCTCAATGAAAATATTAATGATTCCTTAATTATTTAACGCAACATACATTTTATGTAAGATTAATATTAGAAGACGTTCTTTTACATCAATTATCCGTCTTTCAAAATTAAACTATTGTTGTGGTATTGTCGCGTTCGTCTCACGTGGCTCCCAGCCGGTTGTGTCACTGTAACAGTGAAATCGTTTAAAACATGGTAAAACAGCTGACTGACCAAATATTAGACCACTTAGACGAGCACGGGGAAGTAAATTCTCTGGTTCTGGCCGAAGAGTTTAAAGAGGATCATCAAAAAATTATTGGGGCGATTAAAAGCCTCGAAGCAATTGGCGATGTAAGTTCTTGACAGACATTCTGCAATATTATTCGTATTAACGATACCGTGTAATTTTAAAGAAAAATAATTGTCTTTAACGTAAACGTATTCTCGATCTTTTCGTATATTATAAATACGTATATGCACAATAAAGATATAAATACAAATCTGCGTTCCATCATAACCTCAAAGTTTGCTACTCTTTTACTGCTATAATTTATTCAAGGATTTCTTAGCAAAAATCTTTTAAGCTACAGCAGCAATAATTATTTATTAATATCCTTACAATTTGTATAACAGTTAATCACGACTAGACAAATCAGGGATAAAAAGTGGGAGCTGACGTCGGAGGGAGAGCACGTAGTGAATCATGGAAGTCACGAAGCAGCAGTTTATAATGCCATTCCTGACGATGGTTTGCCTCAGCCTCAAATTATGCAATCCGTGCCGTTTGCTAAAGTTGGATTTTCCAAAGCAACGCAGGCAGGCTGGATACAGCTGGATAAAAGCAGCGGTACCCCTATCGTGAAGAAGAAGGTTGCTTCTATCACAGATGTTACGCAAAACGATTTGAAGAATCTTGCAAATTTGACCGATAAGCTTAAAAATGATTATAGGAAACGAAAACTGATCCAAGAAATGTGAGCTTCTTAATTAATTAATCTCATGGAAAGGAAGTAGCATGCTGGCACGTGTATTTTACATACAAATTTATTTTCTTTGCAGAGTTATTAAATATGTACAACTGGAGAAGGGCCCGAACTTTTCAAGGAAAGTCGAGAAACTAGAGACTGAATTGACCGCTGATTTGTTAGTAAACGGAGCATGGAAATACAAGAAATTCAAGCCCTACAATTTTGAAGCGCTCGGCGCAGGCCTCGAAGTAGGCCACTTACATCCGCTACTAAAAGTTAGAAGCGAATTTAGGAAAATTTTCATTGAAATGGGGTGCGTGGAAAGTAAAAGGTTTTCTAATATATTTAGCAAACTTCCTTACGCTACATCTTTCTTGTTCTCTTTTTTCCAGATTCACCGAAATGGCAACAAACAACTATGTAGAAAGTTCTTTCTGGAACTTCGATGCACTGTTTCAGCCTCAACAACATCCAGCTCGAGATGCCCACGATACTTTTTTCATTGCTGGTATCTTGCATAACTTTTCGTTAAATCGATTAATGTCCTTTTCTATTTTTTTTCTTCAACTACAATTTCAAATGTTCATTTTAGATCCTTGCAAAAGCAAAAATTTTCCACCGGATTATTTGGAGAGGGTGAAAAAAATTCATAGCGAGGGCGGCTATGGATCGATGGGCTACGGCTACGATTGGAAAATAGAAGAGGCGCAAAAAAATCTTCTTCGCACTCACACAACAGCCGTCAGTGCACGAATGCTTTACAGACTTATGCAAGAGGTATCGAATAGTGTATTCCCTTGCCTTCGACTTCGATACATTAGCAATATTTGTACGCATATTTCAGGGCGAGTTTAAGCCAGCGAAATACTTCAGTATTGATAGAGTGTTCCGTAATGAAACTTTGGACGCTACGCATCTCGCTGAATTTCACCAGATCGAAGGTGTAGTCGCTGATTATAATCTCACATTAGGTGACTTGATAGGAATTTTGTATGAATTTTTTAAGAAACTTGGTATTACACAGCTTCGGTTCAAACCAGCGTATAATCCATACACTGAACCGAGCATGGAAATATTTTGTTTTCACGAGGGCTTGAAAAAGTGGATAGAGATTGGTAACAGCGGAATGTTCCGACCAGAAATGTTACTACCAATGGGATTGCCAGAAGACGTGCATGTAATTGCATGGGGACTGTCATTAGAAAGGTCACAATGCAATCTAAATGTATAATAGTGGATACTTTGTTGTGCTTTCTATTGTTTTAACCTTTGATACATTTTGTTTTTAGGCCGACTATGATTAAGTATGGATTAAATAACATACGAGATTTAGTTGGACCAAGAGTGGATTTGGAAATGGTTTATAAGAACCCTATTTGTCGTTTAAACAAGTAAATATCTTTCTAAACATTATTAAGGTATTTATGCAAGCGATAATAAAATTGAAATTAAGACACCATTTGATTTACAAATATTTTACACGTTGGATAAGAGAATGAGTAAGACAAATAAGATATCCCTCTAACAGGATCAGTCACGATTCCTCTAAAAAACAGAAGCTCCAGGAGAGAAAAGGAGAGCCAGACAAGCGGGAAATTAAGTCTCCCGAATTAAAATGTATGGGGAAATTGGAGAAGCATAAGTTGATCGTATTTTGTGATCCACAACATCCGATCAAGTTTTTAGAACATTTATTCCATCACATAAAATCTTGTATCAATATTTATGTGACGTCGCATGTGCATTCTACTGTTCAGAATTTTCCAAACGATTTATTGAACTTTTGTTCGGAATATCGAAGCACGGATAAAGATATTAATATATATTTAATAATAATATGGAAGAAAATTGGGATCGATCCTGTAATGCAGTTACCAGAGACGTATCAAATAATAGGCGAAGTAAATATAGCACGATACCTTAATCGCCTGATTGAAAATTCTTATCCCAATGTATTGCGCTACGAAAGCAAGGGTGCAATATTTGCCAATCAAATAGACAATTATTTAGACCAAATACACATTTTCACGCATGCAAGAAAGTGTCAACGATTTCATGAAAGATCACGTTACGTGATGGGCGAAGATATATCGATCGTAGATATTTTATTAGATTCCCCCGAGAAATGTAAACTACGGAAACATAAATAATATGGAAATAAAATGTTACATAAATGTGATCATCTATTTTTTAATTGCATACGTGCTGTGTGCTGTGCTATTTAATTAAATTAAATTAACAAATGTACTAATAAATAATTTAATATTTATACGGGTTTATTTTCCTCCTGATAATTAATTAAATGCAAAACAAGCTCAGATAAAGAACGTAGTATATTTGAGTTTCAGACGTACGCGCGTAATCTTGCGCATGCGCAGTTCGAATATTTAATGTTTAAAGAACGCGCGCTAAATATCGATATCTCGACAGAAATCGATATTTTCAAATATGACGCCCAAAGTTGCAAAGTGGTGAACAAGTGTCTGACAAATATTCTGATTTATTTCAAGGTAAGTTTATCCTTAAATGATTATGAATAATACCAACTGCAAAGCTCTCTAATTAGCTATCTTTTTAAATAATCAGATGCTTCGATATTGCCGTTTCTTTCATATGGAAAAGGATGATAGAGGTTCGATGAAATCATAACATTGTCGAAAGATTTTTATTAATATCTGACTTTATTTCCGTATGAATCCAGCATTGTGAAGAACATCGTACACCTTCTCCCGAGGGATTTTGTCTGTTTCACGATTAATTACCTGGAACAAGAGCAATAAGCATTACTCCCAGTGCCAATATTAATTCCATACTACGTAGTCCACAACAGTGTAACAATTAATTAGTTGCAATTAATCGCAACAATACTTAGAAGTAAACTATATCACGTTAATATTTGTAAAATCAATTTTTCATAGAATTTTAATTGCACTAAAAGCTATTCAATATATTTTGCATGGCATACTCTACGAAATGCGATACGTCGGTAAAAAAGATGGAGATAGAATGTGTACGAGGGAGAGAGAGAAAGCAACGAAGGTCGTATAATCAGATTTCACACCTAAGTCCACCAATCTCGTTTTAAAGTAGGGAAACATTACATATTGCCTTTTGTATTTTTGGATGTTATTTCGTCTGTGATAAAATAATAAATAAACGAAACGTATTGAAATTTGCAGGAAATTATACCTGCATCTCCTTGTTAAAGATCCACGATTCTTTGGCGAGCCTGGCGGCGATATGCGGATTCTTATAAAAATCGTTTCGCAGTTCATTCGGCAGAGTATCCTCGAGCGCTGAGTTCACCACGTTCGCCGGATGTTGATACAGAAATCCCGAGGGAATGTAGAACTGTGGCGCGGCAGCGCAAAATCCCACCAGGACCATAAGTACGATTGCTGTATTCATGGTTACAATTCTATAAAATAAAATGAAAAATAACTTTGTTCAATTCGAATTGACAATTCTTTTCATTCTCAGGTCTCAAGAAGGAGAAACGCAGAGATCACTTATTCAGACATTTGATATCTATCGTGGTTCAATATGTTCATTATTTAACATACAACCATGCTAGATTGCTAACAAATATTGCACAGTAATTTATACCGAGCACACTAGCTCCAGCTGTGCAACAAGCGGAGAGCAGAAAGATTTTCATAAATAATCAAAGGACAATCGTTCTATTCACATCGATACTAAAATAAATATCGATCGTCCGATGGTCATATGCACTGCGGTGCACTGCTCAAAAATTCACACGAGAAAAGAAGTCCACCTCCAAACTTTACCTAATCATCTACAATCTACACAGCCACATACCTAAACGCACGCACACACAAATATATCCGTGCATACGCGGAAGTTTTAAACCTGGATCACCATCTCGTCGTATTTTGAGCAATGCACTCCCGCTTGTACTTCGTATCAGTCACTGGATATGGCACATATATACAATACTGTGCACATATATACAATCAAATCACTGAACGGGTTCACTTTCCAAGCCACCGCGACTTTGCATCCTATACTTTCAATTTACTCTCACGATTGCCCGATTTTTCCGCGTAACATCGCGTTCCCAGCACTCACCTCTCCAACACTGTCAGCCGCACGTTGCCGCAAGTTCTAGTTATTACTCTCGACGCTTGTCTAACTGAATTCGAGATCCGTCACAGTGTTACTTATATAGCAGTCGCCGGCAGGACATGTACACGGGCTAAGGTTACCGTCGACGTTTTCTTGGTCATTACTTACCTTCCGGCCGTTCCTGCCGGCCTTACGTCTCGCGCGAGGCCATTTGTTCCCCTTTTAAATCGTTTCAAAGGTAAAGGATCCCTTCGAACCGCGATCGACGCTCTCCGAAGTCCATCCACGACCTTCCTGCTTCCTCGTGAGCATTGTCAGAAACGTTCTGGATACACGATACATACACCTGTGTCCGTGAGTTTCGTACCGCGCGGCGCGAGCTATATGTATACGTTTATTTTAAATGCGAGCAATGCTTGTTGCAATGCATTATAATACAAGGTGGAGGAAGGTTTATTTTATTTCAGTTATTTATTCAGGGTGATTCCTTGGAGCGTTTGCGCTTAAACGTTATATCAGAGACCCCTTTACGGGTTTAAACAAATTATTCTACTGTTGTCTAGAGCAAAGTATTTTCGGAGAACTGATTTTATTTTCTGGGACGTGTTCGTAGCTTCTAAAATTTTTTCGAAAGCAATAAAGAATCAATTCACCCGCAACATTGGAATTCAACGCCAGTATTGTTACGAATCGACAAAGCGCAAGGACCTGGCGCGTTACATTCTCGCGAATGGATATTCTGGAACTGTACTCTGACTTTTCACTTTGCTCGAGAGAATAATTTAGTAGGCGCAGCGTTCACCCGGTTACGTACGATGAATTTCTTAAAATTACAGGCGCTGCAACTCGAAGCGACGATCGTGTGTTCGGAAATTTGCTAGGTGTTAAGAATGTACGTGCCCGGAAAAATCGATTCGATGAAAATGATATTAAACGATCCTGATTATCGTCGCACTCAGTTAAGAACGAACAGTTGATTCAGAATTAATCAATGGTGAGTGTGGAACATGATATTTATAAATTATAAAAAAAGATCAGGGAGATGTAGAAGCGACATAAAAGTTTATTAGTTTCAGAGATTTGCCACGGATTCAGCAAACTATTACGTGGGTCGTGCCAGTCGCTGAGCACCGCCCACGCAAGTTCTTATGACTTTTTTTTCGGCCCGCACAGTTTTCCGGTTTATGCACTACACGTACACTATTGTACATTACTGTCCCTGTTCGGTAAGAACCGGATTCGGTTCACAAACTCGCGAGCTACGATTTAAATAAGACCGCACCGTTTGCAATTCCACGCATTTTTGCACTCCCTCTGCAACAACTATATGCACCTTCGCTTTCTTCGGTCACGTTCGAATTTTCTGGATATAAATTGTTCTGGACAATTCACTCTTTGAATAGAGATGAAACAGGGTCTTAATATATGCTTCAAGGGTCTAGAATAAATAGACTTTATTTGCTGGTGGCAAGAATAACTAATTTAAAGAAAAATAATTTCGTATTAATAATTCCCTTAATTGTACAGGTGTTCTATTAAGTGGCGTAGCTACGTATTCAGCGCCCTGGAGCAAGTAGCATCGATGCTGCGCGCCCTTGTTCCTCGGAGGAGGTCTCGCGAAAGTTTTGAACATTTAATTTGAAAGCGAATATGTAAGTATTGCGATTAAAATACCTTTATCTTTTAATTACATTGAATTTAATTTAAGTATTGCGATTAAACCTTTACTCAATTTAATAAACACAAATATAATAATTTCTTACATTTCTTTTTCGCCCCTTCTAACTTTGCGCCCTCATCGGTGGAACTATTCCGCGTTAGCTACGCCATCGGTTCTATTACTTATTTGGCAGAGGAGTTTTTTCGAATATAAACTTAAAGAAAGAATGCGCAGAATAATAAGAATTGCACGCTATGCGATAGCATTGAAATACACCGAAACAACCCCCTGAAGAATTTGCCACGAAGAACACCCGTATGCACCAGCTCGGTGTTTCTCTTCCAAAGAATATGCGTTTATTAAACATGACATTAAGTACTTGCGGACACTTCGACACTCGGATTGGATAACAAGTTTTGTGCATGTTTTTGTTTAAGGCACTGAAACGAGACAAGGGAACGGACAGATCATGGTATTTAGGTCAATGTTGCGTCCTTATAGGTAGTGGCCAGGGGCAGTGGTTACCCTTGTCGGAACTGACTCGCCAATTACAGGAAGCTGTGTTTCCTCGGCGCCCTGAATAATGCACACGGCTCAACGAAAGACGAAAGAGATTGAAAAAAGCGCGACGGTGAAAGGATGATCGTCGCGCGAAAGAATATAAGAGGATATATGTCGTGCAACCTTGCACTTGAGCCGACGTTGAGCTCCTTTAATGCGATCTCGTCGTACCTCGAAGAATAAATTAATGTCAGCGCACATTCCACTGGCATTTCATTTTTTAACGCCTCCATTATTTGGCGACGTTGAACATTTAATTTTACTTTTAGATAATTAATTTCAAATTAATGGGAAAAGTAAATCAACCACTGTTATCTCATTTCGACCGTATCGTTTATTACAAATACTTTTCGGGGTACAAAATATAAATACACAGAGTCTTCGGGGTGCAATGGTGACGAAATCATCCCGACAAAGACGCGAAACAATAAATTCGACGCGACGAATATGGCAACGAGGAAACTGTATAAATTGCCAGCGTCCAAGGAAATGTTCCAATTGCTCTAAACATGTCGCACCCTTTCAGATTATCGAGAAACCCGTCGACCACAATTCGTCGCACGGTCTAATGATAGTATTGGTAAGCCGGGGAAATGGTTCTCTGGTAAAGTGGCACAGCAGCGTGAGCAATGGTCGGCGTAAGAGCTTTTCCAACTACTGGCACCGAGCCGTGAACCTGAACGTGATCCAAACGTGCGGTTTTGATCAGGGTGGGTTGCTGCACGGACACTCTTTCGATCTTTGTCGCCGGTTCCACGACGTTCACTTCTTGCAGGGTCTCGATCGGTCTGCTAACTACGACGCGACGCGTGGACACACGTTCGTCGGCTGGTTCAGCGTAGTCTGGAGCTGGGGTTGCAGAGATCACTCGTCCCCTAACTTGGCCAGCATCGTTGAGGGCGGGTTTCGAGAAACCCGAAAGACCACCGAAATTCACCTGCAGAAAGTGCGATTAATTAGCACCGAGAGCAGAGACCAGTGATTAACCCTTGCGTAGGCAACCCGTTGGGCACCCAGGTACCCATCTCTATGTTTCCTTTAATAATTTTTCTACGCTTTTCACAAGATATCTCGAATCATTCCGGATCTGCATTCTTTGGACACTTCTGCGTCCACTCGCGTTTTGCGAAAAAAATGTATGAGAGTGCAGGGAGAGCAATGTTTGAAATATTTTGTGGGAAAAATGTTGCGAATACATGAAGTGAAAGAAGGCGAAAGTGAACATTATTTTCTGTAACACAGGGACAGTTTAATTACCTCGGCGACATTTCCACGAGCGGTGAGTAGCTCGATCAGTCTGTTCTGGTACAGTTTGTCCTCCTCGGGGCTGGATTTAGGGCTGACCACAACACCTGGGGATGGATCGTGGGCGAGGAAAGGTGTGCCCGTCAAACTAGCTTTTGCTTGTATCGCTGGTCCAGCAGGCTTGCAAGAAATTAATTATTCAACCATAGAATGTTTCGTTTGCATTAAACGTATACATTGAGTTAGCTTTCGACTAATACTAATTAATACCTGCTCTTGAGCATGGAGCTTGCGGAAGTCCGGGTTCTCCACTACAACACCTTCTTCGCCGTTGGAAACTGGAGCAGAAGGAACAACTTGGGAAGCCAGGTCTGGAATTCCGTCGTAGCGCTGGTACAGAGGTTGAATCACGGCTGGCCCTTTTGGAGTCTTCGAGGTCGGCTGTTCGAGTTCCACGACGGCTGAACCCGCTGGACGAACCACTACGCGTTCTTCGATGTCGAAGAAGTGCTTCTGGATCGCTGGACGCCGCACCTGGCGAAACACAGTATTTGTTTAACGTTTCCAAACGTAAAATTGAACATAAAATATTATATAATAATATTCAATGTCTCGAATGCCTCTAACTGCGTTAAAAATAATTAGCCACGTTGAATTGTTCAAGAGTTTTCCCAAATAAGTTACTTCGAATGTGCGCGTAGAAACAGCAGGCTTCACAACGTCCAATTGTTTCTCCAGGAGCGCGTGCTGGGCTTCGATTTTTGTCACCGGCACGTGAGAAACGGTAGGCACGTGTTTGACAAAGGGTACAGCAGCCACCGCTGGCACCTGTGCTGCTGCGTAACCGATGTGCTGAGCCTCGACTTTGGCAGGAATCGCGTACGCAAGATGACCATCGTGATCGACATTATTGATGTAAGTTACTCCGGCTGGATTCAGGTACGGCATCCTGATGGACACGAAACCGCCATGGCAGCTCTGCAGAAGGGCCGCGACCACCGTGACGAAGAGAAAACCAAGCTGCATTCTGCAAGTGTTGGAATAAAGTTATATATAATATACGTACATGTACAATTAATTGGAAACAACTGGACGTGGCTAATCAAATTGTAATTTAATCTAGATCGTTTGGCGAAGTGACGTAGAATCAAGGATATCTTCATAGGGAACGTCTTGCGATAAGTGTGCTAGGAACGAAAGGGTTGAAGGCTGTCTTAGTCCCTTCGGTATGGTAAATCTAATTTTGTTCCGGACAGACAGAGTTACCTCGATCGTTAAATGAAACGACGCGCGAATCAACAAAGGAGTCCAGGACTCTGTCTTCTCAGTGGCAGCAGACTTTGCTTATATGGCGTTATGGTGGTGGCAAATGGGAACCCCTTCTCACAAAACCATCGTTCGCACGGGTACCCCTCCCATGTGAACAAAGACTCAATGTTGACCAAAACTGGGTCGATCTACTTTACTCCTCCACGTGCTTAATCTTCGAGAAACCTGCTCGCTCCCGGTTACAAGACAGCTACGAATCCTTGTCTCTATGCGACCTGCAATCATTAATTTATCTGTTTCGCAATAACATTTTGGACGTTAGGGTACACCGAAGTCGCCTTTACCCGGCGAACAATTGATTGACAGTCGTCGAAAGTAATCGTCTGGGTTTAAATCAGTGGAAGGCAGTTATTGGATGCCACGGTAATGGATTTTTATGTAACGGTGCGGCTTATTTTTTTCTTTTGCAATTCTGCATTGACTGGGGTAGCCTTTAGATACGTTTACCTCGTGGCGAAATAATTAAAAGCTATTACACAAAAAGTAATATCTATTGCTAATGCTGCCTGATATCAGGTAACTGCCTGATAGTAAACTAAATAATGGTTTGCAAGAATGACTAATCAATTTTCACTAAAAAATATTCTAACGCTGTTTATTTTCTAGCGGGCCCGAATAAAATCACCTGTCGAAAGGAGCGAGAAACTGGACAGGTGTTGCGCAATTTCACGATTTAATCGGCAATTGATATTCGCATCGATAAGGAAATCAAGAGGTTTGGCAACGGTTCTGCAGTTGCCTGCAAATAAAAGCAGATGATCGACGAGTAATGTGGAAGAATTTTGAGCAGTAAAAGGATTTACATAGTGCGTTCGAAAGTGAAAACAGAGAATTCAACTGGGTCGATGCGCCTTTACACTTCAATTGTTATTTGTCCCGTGTACAAGGCGGACCCGTGTAAAATTCAACACTCGCGAAACGTCGACGTTGACACTGAATTATGCGACAGTCCGCCGAAAAAGAGAAAAGAACGTTTCTTGAACGAGCTGCACCGATTTCTACTGCCTCAACGTTCGTCTAATACCACTAACAAATAATAAAGAAGATGAACGGATCGTTTAAAGGAATTTTTATCGAACGTCTTTCGTTCACGTAAAACTCTAAAAGGAGATCACAGCGGGTGCAGTTAACAGTTTGCTGCATCCGTCGTTATTTTCGGCAAGGGTATCAAGGTGATTTTCTCTTGCATTTTTCTGCGCGCGTAAGTTCGATACTTTATTGACAATTTCTCGTAATACAATTAACACAAATATACCCAAAAGGTGGCACGCATCTTGATTGCGCGATTTAACTAAAAATACAGGTCAGCCAAGAAGTAACGCGCCAAGCGAGCAAGCTTCATAACGGATTGAAGAAGGTGAGAGAAAGGAAAGACGACGAAAAAATTGTAAGAATTTGTTATTGCACTTTAATGTATCACCGTGACTTCCAGGCCACCCTGTGCACCGTGAAGAACGGCCAAGGATAATCGCAGTTCGTGAATGCTGATCGAGATTATTTATTTTCCAGTCATGAGTGGTTGTCGCGTTGAAGCATTAAACATTTGCACAATTAAGAAATAATAAAATCGCAGCTTCCCCGACCGTCGTTTCTGGATCGCGATAAGGGTCCTCGAGCGGTCATTTTTCGGCATTGCTCAATAAATTCAGATATGCGTATATGCCAAGGTCAACGATCGTGGTAGAAGGGAGTGACCGCGTCGGATTTTTGCTCACGCTCTGGATTGAAAAGAAATTGTGCAAGTTTGGCGGACGAATGGGCTAAGTAATGCATATAATCTCTCGTCTTTATTACGCGCAGCTTTGAACGCGTTACATATCGCCGATTTATTTCAGATAACAGGCCGCAGAAGTGTGCCGTTTACAGATGGAATAATGGTCTCAGAGAGACAAGTGCCCAAATGACTACTTAAACGATGCACATACTATACGTACATCGATACTTATCGAGATAAAGTTCTTGAAGATATGACACTGATTAATAAGATCGGATTATGCACTTCTGCGTCGTGGCGTGTAATACTCAACAGCGACAGGCTTAATTATGACGTTTCTGGACATCAATTTTGGTGATCTTAAGTGAGATAATTCGGCCGTATCAATTTATTTTAATTGATTATTGAGTAGGGACTAATTGTGCTCTTTATTTGTTCTATTAAGGTATTGGTGTAACGTGACTTAACTTGGATTTCAGACGATTTTGTGGATTAATTACGAAAGATTCAATCTCAACTTGATACAGTATGTTGGGCATTAAATTGATTAGCTAATTGTCTCATAAAACACGAAGCCTGACAGGAATAAATTTGCTTTATTTTTTTAGAGTGACACAAAGTGCAATGGTTATTATCCGGAGAAGAGGTATAAATTATATTGTCGAGTAAACAGGTTTTCGGGCTGCACGAGATGAAGTTGCTGAAATGGTAATACGTGAATACAAATAAGAGACGTAATTTAAAGCAGAGCCGGAGATAAAACCAAAGGGAATGATTAATTTTACGTAATTTTTACGTTAACTTTTTAACATCCATGGAGACTTAATTGAGAACAGATTATGCATCGAGAGAGAAAGGAATTTGAAGGAACATTTTACTGGGTAATTATACGCATTGTGTTTCGTACAGTTATTAAAATTTATTTCATTAATATTCTTGTATTGTACATTTCAGGGAAAAATATCGCGTCGCTCGGATTGTCAGACGGATCAGTGGATTGAATAAAAATTGGACAAGGGTACAGCTGTCACGGTTGCATCGGAACAATGAGATATTCTTTCATATCGAACACCCGATTATACATCGCCTTTTCTACATAGATCTGCCCCGTCTTTTTTCACCTCTTTGTTCCTGTCCCACTAAACCCTTTCTCATCAGTGAAACCGAAACCGAAACAGAAAGTACACTGCCCACACAGGCATCGGGTTCCGAAAACTGGTCGTCCTTCTTTCGCAATGCCGAGCGATCTGTAACACTGAATATCATTACAACAATATTTTTTAACAATTCGTTGCTGTAACTTCACCCACTTGCCCGTAATAAGTAATTTAATTGTTTAATTGCTTATAACATACCAACCGCGCGTGGAATATTGTTAACCCGTATTGAATATTGTAGCTCAGACCCCGTAGGTTTAATATATGTTCTTTGACCATTCATGTATCTGGCCTGCAAGTCAATATAATTGCATTTGTTTATAATTTCTTTAAACAAATTCAATTATCTCGCGTTCTACTGGGCCGTTTTTAATCAACGATGTCTTAAAAGCTTAAAAGTGTACAGCTTAAATAATTATATAATTTGTACTTTGTGAACTAGTTTGAATAAATATTTAATGAAGGAAATTAACTGTTTTTGTTATTAACGATTCCTTTGATACAGTGTCCAGTTCCTATTCCCTAAACAAGCTGTACCGCGACAGGACCTGAAAGTTCTGGAGCGGGAATCTTGTAAAAATAAACCTACGTCACAAATAATTAAAGTACTTGAACTTTAGAGAATTCTGGGAAATGACGTCATGTTCCAGGAATTTCCGAGCGCTTAAATTTCGAAATTATTGCTAAAAATATCTCGCTGAAAATCGTGGATTTGTATCAGGAGAATATGATGTGCGAGGAGGTCTTTCATCGCAGCAATTCTTGGAAATGACGTCACGTTCCAGGAATTTCCGGTCGCAAAATTTCTGAGATTCTGGCAAAAATATCTCGCTGAAAATCGTGGATTTGTATCAGGAGAATATGATGTGCGAGGAGGTCTTTCATCGCAGCAATTCTTGAAAATGACGTCACGTTCCAGGAATTTCCGGTCGCAAAATTTCTGAGATTCTGGCAAAAATATCTCGCTGAAAATCGTGGATTTGTATCGGGAGAATATGATGTGCGAGGAGGTCTTTCATCGCAGCAATTCTTGGAAATGACGTCACGTTCCAGGAATTTCCGAGCTCTTAAATTTTCGAGTTTCTGGCAAAAATATCTCGCGGAAAATCGTGGATTTGTATCAGGAGAATATGATATGCGAGGAGGTATTCGACATCAGCAGTTCTTGGAAATGACGTCAAATTCCAAGAATTTCCGAGCGCTTAATTTTCTAGACTTGTGCCATCAAATGTTGCAAGAAATGAAGACCGAAAATGATGTTGTTTCCACAATTTCCTTCTTTCATATTTAATAACGAATAGGGCCATTTTTACAAGTTTCTCGCATCAGGACTTTGCATTTAAAGTTCGTCAACGGTACTTCTTGTGTAAGGAATTGGAATTAGGTTCTTTCGAGGATCGTTAAGGTGTGAAAATAAAAAGAGCAGTAGAATTCTTTTAATTTAACATTTATTTAAACTAATGAATGAAGATACAAGTCACAAAAAGGTTCAAATTACAAGCTAATACTTATGGACTACTCTTTTATATCTATTTACAATACATCGTACAACTAAAGCATGTATTAATTCTAAACTAACATTTATGTAATATGAAAAATACATTAAACTTAAATAATCCAATAGTTATAAACTATTCTTTAAAGTCAGTTTACAATATATAGCTTACAGATAAAGCTTATACTAAAAATTATGTACTTCATATGCAGAAGCTTATAAAATTTAAATTACAGCATTTGTGTAAACTTGAGCATACATACATTATTTATTATATCTTTTATTTTACATTTAGCACATTCAGTAGAACTTGTTTTAGTAATATATAAGTAATATCAAAGTTTATATAAGATCTACCGAATGATCTGAATATAAAATAAAGTATATAATAGATATTATACAGAACAGTTAACTACACAATTGTTCTAAATTAAGCTTATGCGCTAACAGTTGCAAACTATTTTTATAAATCAATTTACTATAATTAATGGATAAGTAAAGTATGTGGCAAAAGTTCTTCCATTTTCTTTCTTGCTCCTATGCATGATGGGATGTGTCAGTCAATGCTCGCTACTCTTTGCCTCCACAACCTGCACACACAAAACATATATTAGTAAGTATGTAAAAGGAGACCGAAGAAAGAAAGGAGGGCCAAACCAGAAGCATTAAAGAAGGAGAGGATTATTTGAGAATGGGTCTCTTAAGAGAGAATTTAATTAGATCGGAAGTAAAGGAATTGTCGCAGACCCTTAAAAGAATAGACTATGAAATACAACATCAGGAACGAAATATAAAAATAAAATAAGCGAGATATAATGGACGGTGTAAATATATTGGAACAGCAACGCTAATAGAATACGAAAGCAAGAATGGAATAGGCCATAATCATCAGTTAATAGCACAGGTAAGATGCAAAAGCATTAAAGGATTAAATAAATATTAGGAGAAAAAGAAAAAAGGATCTGACCTGTGCACACAAAAATTTGGAACGTTAGAACACCTCTTAACCCTTTCGCGCCTAACGGTGACTATAGTCACCCAACGCCTGACGCTCGCTATGTACTAACGGTGACAATAGTCACCCAACGCCTGACGTTCGCTATGTACTAACGGTGACTATAGTCACCCGTGAATTTTCGCATTCACAGAGTATATCTGTTATATCCATGGTTACCAGTCGTAAGTGTTTTGCATTTGTTTTATGCTACGACATTTCAGATTGGCAAAATGAACAGCAGTATAAAATTTACCTCGGGTCACTAGACGTTAAAAGATACGTTCCATCGGCAGTCAAATTTCAATGCCCCTTCGTTGGGATTGGCCCGTACCGTGGCAGCGCTACTACGAGCCGGTCCGCCGTAGCGAAAGGGTTAACAGAATGTATGGAAAAAGATACAATGGTGTATAATCATGACATAGGATTTTGTAATTAAACAAGAAGGAATGGAAAAGATTTATAATAGACACGCGATTAAGAGGTAAGAAATAATGTAATACGTAAGGCAGAGAAGGTATGAAAACGAACAGCGAAACGGAAGATGAGAGTGCAAGAGTTAAGATAGTATTGTAAAGATAGGTTATATGTACACTAACCAAACTTTCATTCCTGTGAGACCGAAATAAAGAATAATACTACTATTAGTATGTATTTATTACGTGCTGAAAGATGATTTTTACCTTTGCTAAAGAGCTTGATTGTTCCTGAATAAAATGAACAATGGAACTCACGATGTTACCATACATATTAACTTTAATGTAGATTGTGACACCGTGTTTGCTAACACTTTATTGATATGTAACTAAGATTACAAAACAATTTTCGAGCATTATTAACTTAATTTCATGAATGAAGACATAAATAGCCACATTTTATGAACTTTATCGCGGCGCTATTTATAAACAGGTGCTTGAATTTACGTACCACTCGCATCCCTGTCTTACCTACACTCAAAGTGGGCTTTAATTTCGCCATCTATACAGAACTGCTCGAAACTGTATATATGTCTGCTTTATCTAGAGTCATTACTATAGCCATCTATACAGATGCGACTAAAACTATTCGGGCCTCTGCCATATCTACACTTATGGTAAGTAAGGGGTGTGAGTAGTTTCAAGGCGTTCCGTATAGATGGAACTACCATAGCAAGCGCGAGTGGTTTCAAGGAGTTCTGTATAGATGGCGAAACCATAGCAGGCACTGTAGATATAGCAGAGACCCGCGTAGATTCAAGTATATCTTTGCAGATATTAATTAATTTATGAATTGAAAGATATATACACGGGTATTTCAATTATAAAAAAGAAGGCTTCTTGAGAAATAAGAAAATGTAATTCTCTAGGCGAAACATATATGATTTATGTTACTAATGAATTATCTCGAAAGAGTCAGAAAACAGAAGAGTCTACATAAGAAGCAGGGAAATAAATAATACACAATATTTAGAGCTGCAGATAGATACAACGATAGAAACGAGAACTCAAAAGTAATTGCAATAAGAACTTAAGATTCTCTCCGCTCAAATAACTACAGTGGACAGTAATGCCCGCTTAATGTTCGCTGCTTCGAAGCTTGCTAGCGAACACTATCCAGGGATGTGATTTATAAGGAATTGTTCATGCTTATCACTTTTCGGGACGCTCGGTTTAGGCTGTGTTGGGAGTGGATTGAGATGTACTGAGAACCAGCGTGAGATATATTTAACACGTTGAGTGCCACGTCAGGCATCGGTGTCTGACACTAAATTTTCCGTTCTGGGCCGCGTCAGTCATAGGTGACTGACAATCAACTTTCCGTTCAGTGACTGACAATCAACTTACCGTTCAGGCCGCGTCAGTCATCGGTGACTGACAATCAACTTTCCGTTGAGTGACTAACACTAACTTTCCGTTCAGGCCGCGTCAGTCATCGGTGACTGACAATCAACTTTCCGTTGAGTGCCTAACACTAAACTTTCCGTTCAGGCCGCGTCAGTCATAGGTGACTGACAATCAAGTTTCCGTTCAGTGACTGGCAATCAACTTACCGTTCAGGCCGCGTCAGTCATCGGTGACTGACAATCAACTTTCCGTTGAGTGCCTAACACTAAACTTTCCGTTCAGGCCGCGTCAGTCAGAGGTGACTGACAATCAACTTTCCGTTCAGTGACTGACACTCAACTTTCCGTTCAGGCCGCGTCAGTCATCGGATTGTACATTGTATCCTAAGTGCAATACAATTGGTAATAACTTTTAAACCACAAATGCCATATTGTTTAAACTGTGGTAGGAGATAGCTATGGTCCATAGCTTTAATTTAAGACAAGTCCGGTCAAGAAATACGCATTGAAAGCCGAGAAAAACGCAATTGTTTAAATTAACTATGTAATCCTGGATTTCGGTTTTGGCGGTGCGAAAAACTGCGAAAAAGGTAGCAAACACGAGATGGCGCCACATGTCCGGTTATCGACATATCGTTACCGACAAAATTTTTAAGAATTGTTATCTCGGCTCCTGGTGGTTGTTTTTTAATAAATTGGATGTCAAATGAAAGAGAAACGAAGAAGTGTCTATCGATAGTTAATCGTGGGGTGCTAAAAATCTATACGATTCGAATTTAGTAGTCTCCAAGCGAAAATTCGGCGAAACTACAATCAGAGTACAATATTAAAAAGAAATTTGGTAATATCATTGTCAGATGGCGCGGTTTAGCGAATATTGTGCACATGGTTCATGCGTAATTTCAGTTGATAAGGGCGGTAAATGTCAAGAATTGTGTTCGATTTAATATGAAAATATGTGCATTATTTAAAAATTTAAACTATGCTTTTGCTTGACTACAATATTGCTAAATTATAGATCGATTAATTTCTATTCACCATTGTACGTAACAAGAATTACGGTAAGATATTTCTATGAAATGCTATCGAGATAAGAGCGAAAAAGCAGGTTAGCAAAAGGAGTAGCAGCGGTGCATATAAATACATCGATTAATATAAACAAAAATGGATTTGAAAAGCAATTTTCAGTTTGTATTGGAACGTATTAATGTTCCGGGCAGAGTTGTCCTCGACAAACCAGAACACACAGTAAGCGTACAGTTGTTTATCATCGATACGTCGCAAAATTAACAAAAAGCAATGCTCGAAGCATAGGTAATACTTTAATTTGTTTTCAGTATACTTGTGGCAGGGCTAAAGACAATCAAATAGTATGCCTGAGTTTGTCGGTGTCCCGGCGTCACTGTATCTTTTTCCACGGCAAAGATGAGTTGTATGTTACGGATTTAAAGGTACTGGAACTAGACGAAGTTAATATGTGATAACATTAAGGAAAATTTCTACTATTTCGGTGTACAATTTTCAGAGTTCCAATGGTTTATATATAAATGGAATTGCACAGCAACCGTATCAGACAACTAAATTACGTTCGAACGATGTCATTGGAATTGGTTGTCCGGATGTCATTAGCACAGATAAAACTACATTTCGTTACAAACTGCGCATAATTGCAGTAAGATTTAATTGGCAATATTTCCTCGAATATTTACGAGAGGATATCCTTCTAAACTCGAATGATTTTAGGAATCTCCCGCCACGGTAAATGATAACAGTAGCAGCGCCCTTTCAGAAACAGTATTAAATGTTGCACATACTTGTAACGATAAGCTCGATACTATAAGTAAGCGGAAGAGGGATAAGAAGAGTCTCGATGCGAAAGTTGTGCCAGAGAAAATTCCAAAGCTAGACGATAGGAATTGCGTGTTCGAAATGAATTCTTTCGAAGGTAAATTTGATCGATTATTATTAATATTAACTTACTACACTGCAAATTATTATTCACAATTTTAGAGCAATGTAAGGTAAAGGACGAGAACGATATTGAAATAGTTCATGTTTCATTGAACTGTAGTACAGCTCGAGTAAATAACAGTTGTGATAATATCACAAAACACAGGGATACAAATAATATGTGGAACGCGAATAAACATACAGATATGTTTAGATCGAATAATATTGTAACAAATGCAAATCTTCAATGTTCTACAGATGATAATGTGGAATCTGATGCATTCAGAAGTACTGCGAATTCGGATTCACTCGTATCGAGTGAGAGAAAGGAAAATGTTGTGGGAAAGGGAGACTCTATCATTTCTAACAGCACGAAGAAGTCCAATACGGATCCGCTGAGAAATAATGAAAAGCGATCGGAAAGTAATACAGAGTGTAACGAATCTGTACAGACTGCTGCAAGTAGCCGTGCCAACTATAATATTGAATCGAAGAATACAGCGGAGCACAATGGTACAAATGTAAATTGCCATCTGGTTCGTATAGAGGAACCGAGCAATACTTTCGGCAACTTGGTGAAAACGAAAGAAATTTTGGATAGAGTGGAAACCGCCGCGGAGGGCGTTTCCCCGTTACCTATGAACGTTTTACAAAACGCGGATGGTTTGATTAAGTTCGAAGAGGAATTGCAATTAACTGACACAGACGAGGACGCAATAATGTATTCGTTGAATGCAAATTCCATGCCACTTGTGTCGCCGATAAAGCTGAAGAAGCTGAATCAGGAACCGAAGACAAAATTTTCCGTGGACGATGTTGTAAATATAAGCGACAACGAGGACGACGTGTTCCCTTGTTCCCAACTGTTCGATATTGCTTTCGGTACGAACACGTCTGTAAAAGACGAGATAAAAGAGGAGCCCATAGAAACGGTGAATGAAAGGTACAGCATACTCGACGATGCTGATTTAATTATTTCGTTAACCGACAGCGAGGACGAAGACGACAACTGGTTGCACAGATTGTCCCGCAGTCAGATACTCAACGAAACCGACGAGATTAACGCGAGTATCAGTGATGAGAAAGTGAAGAGCGAGGATATGGATGTGGAAATCGTTGATACTAAAGAGCCACCTGTAGATGAATCTCTGAAGAAAACTGTAGCTGTAGAAAAGGAAGAGGATGCACCTCCTCAAGACGCGAGGAATTCGAGTAAGGCCACCTCTGCAGACATTTTCGCGGACGAAATAGAAATTGAATCAGAGGATTTGATCGAACAGAACAGCTCGAGGGAAATTGTGAGCACTACCACAAGCAGTGGCGTGAGAGTGTACGATTCACCTAATTATGATACGGTGCTGATGAGACACAAGGATTCCGATAATTCTATGAATACATCGAGTAACAGCAAAATAGAGACACCGCCGTCTTTGAAGAAGAAAAGATCGCTGGAGAAGAAAGTGCCACAGATAGAACCCCCCCACTTGCCTACTAGAAGACGTAGCAGTGTTACTGGCAAGGCAAAGCCTGTTGACAAAGCCGAGAAACCTGCGAGGCAGAAGTTGAGCGCCAAAGAAAAGAAGGAACTGCAGCAGAAATTAAAGTTGGAGCAATATTTGCATGAGAAGGAGCAGAGGACTCGTAAAATGCTCCACAAATGGGCGGACTGTCTTCCTGCCAGTAAAATAAAACAGAGCAATCTTACCAAAGAGGAGAAGAAAGTGTTGGCGGACAGTAGGAAAGTAAAATTGAAGAAACTTGCCCTGGAGGAGAAGAGGGCGAGCTTGGAAAATAGTATCGAGAAGAAACGCATTGCTTCCAAGCCGAAGGCAAAAGTGACCACGAAAACGAGAAACGACATCCTCGTCGAGGAAACAATCTCTGCGTCCAAGCCAGAAGATTCTGTAGAGAAATCGAAGCCCTCTTCGAGTCGGGCTGCGTCAGCGAGTAACAGTCCGCCGAATTTGAAGGCGGACTCAGGTGCAAGTGAGACCGCAAAGAGCAAGGATGTCTCGAAAGAAATATCGGCTCATTTGCAAAATAAATTAACGCTCAACGATATCTCCAATTTGGGCAAAATACCTAAAAAGAGTAGCGCAGCTAAGGCGAAAGAAAATGCTGCTGCAGCGGAACGAGCGTTAAATAATTTATCGTTGGGAATTCAAGTGGCGAACGGTGAGACGGTTCAATCGAAGAATGCTGAATTAAAAAGTAGATCGAGCACAGAACCGCCTAAGCCCGTTGAAAGGGCACACTCTGTACCTCTGAGGTCTAATGTTAAATCGTCGTTAGCAAAGGTGAAGAAGAAACGGGTATCTTTTTCTCAGAACATTCAGACTGTACGTGAATACGAAATCGACGAATCGAATGTGCTGAAGAAGTTAACTGGGAAAGATGCACCAATACCGGCCGATAAGGTTGCGGTAAACAAACCGAAAAATATATCGGGGGCTTCCAATGATAAGTTTAATGAATTTTTATGGCGTATATTTTTGTGGAATCCAGTGTGGCTGGAGGAGCAGGAATATTTGAATACTACTGCCCCTGTTGTAAGGTCTGACGAATTAAACGTAATGCTCACGCGCTATAGATCGTACGAAGAATATTACAAAGTGATATCGCCGTTATTGCTGCTGGAAATTTGGTACGGAATAACTAACGAATTTCAAAATATCGATCAGAATTATAGACGTCCCACGTTCATGTGTTCCATAGTAGAAAATTCTATTCAGACTGGCCTGGGCGCCACGAACGTGCGTTTCTCTACTTTGATGCTTGAGGTACTAGTTACGAAGGAAGATATGTGCAAGAAAACTCCCCCTATTTACGGAGACCTGATATTTTTCGAGTACGTCAAGAATCACGAGAACAAGCAATTTTTTCACAAAGTCTTTGCATACGTCACTAATGTATATACAACAGTGTTAACGCCTCTCACGCGTTACAACAGAGAGCTGAAAAATTACGTCAAAAATCCTCGAACACTGCTAACGTACACGGTGACGACCAGAGAACTTAACAAAAATATTTCCGTTAATCGGGTTCAACGATTAAGAACTGTGTCCTATTTGCGTCCGAGTTTAAGGATGGTTCAAGCATTGCAGTACCTGCCAAATTCACCGCTGGCCAATTTAATAGTAAATCCAAACATTGAAATGTACAAATTGCCAGATGTGTCCGGATCGGTGGCAATGGTGACTGGCGACAAACTGAATAAGAAACAGATGGAAGCTGTGTGCAAGGTGACCAAAGCTGTGGTGCAAAAAGATACGAAGCTGTGCTTTATTCAGGGTCCACCAGGTACAGGAAAATCGAAAGTTATTGTAAATATTGTTACTCAGATACTATACGGAAACAACAGGTACACCAACAATGGCAGTCCCATTAAGATATTAGTCTGCGCTCCGTCTAATGCCGCCATCGATGAAATCGTTCTAAGGTTGCTGGACATCAGGCTGTCCATAAAGCAAGAAGCAAAGTTGAAGCCCTTCAAAATGGTGCGAATCGGTCGGGCTGAGATGATGCATCCAACGGTAAGAAATATTTCTGTCACCGAATTGGCGAAACGGGATATTAAGAAGACGACAGCCACTACGAACAGCATCCCAACCGACAGCGTGGAAAACGAGATGCTGCTGTTAGATTCGAAAATGAATGCCCTCAAGTGTGAGCTGGCTAATTCTCGCAACGTGGACGACACTTACAAGCAACATCTTCGAATGAAATTGTCAGAAGTCGAGGCGAAGAAAGAACTGCTGAAGAATCGAACGCCTCTGAACGAAATAAACGAGAAGGAACGTATGAAATTGCAGCGTGGCACGGAAAACAGGCTTCTGGAATATGCAGATATAATAACGTGCACACTTTCGTCGTGCTACACTAATCAGATGGAATCTATCTTTGGGGTGAATAAAAAGAGGATATCTGTGTGCATCGTGGACGAGGCAACCCAAAGCTGCGAGGCGGAAACATTGATTCCGTTGATGCTTGGCGTTGGCATGCTAGTTTTGGTCGGTGATGACAATCAATTACCCGCCACCATATTAAGCCCACAGGCGAAGAAATTGGGATTGGGCCAGTCGATATTTTCGCGAGTTCAGAACGCCTTCGAGATGCAACCGGCTAATCCGATTATCATGCTAGATACCCAGTATAGAATGCAACCGGACATTTCTTCTTGGGCAAACAAATTCTTCTACGGTGGAAAACTGAACAATGCGATAGTACGAAACAATCAATTTCCATTTCACGCGTATCGACTATTGAACGTGAATACGTGCGAGAATAACGATAACTTTGTGAACAACGGAGAGGCGAATCTTGTAGCGAATATCATTTATTGTATGCTGTCGTTCGCGAATTTGGATAACTGGGAATCGTGTATTTCCTATGGCATCCTTACGCCGTACAACAATCAGAAGTCGGCTATACTAACGAAAATCAACGAGAAGTAAGTTTCAGCGAGGGTTTCTGTCCACGTTTGTGAAAAAGTATTATCTCAATTGGTGCCTCGGTGTACTGACATCGATCTGTACTATTTTAGAACGTCCTCGTTGCCGGAGAATATTAAAAAGAAAATGAAAATCGACGTAAATACAGTGGATGGCTTCCAAGGACAGGAACGTGATGTAATAATTATGTCGTGTGTAAGAAGTCAAAGGATCGGCTTCATGTCGGACAGACAAAGACTCTGTGTTGCTCTCACGAGGGCGAAACACAGTCTGATAATATGTGGGAACTTTAACATTTTCATGGTAAGTATTCGCAACATTAGTAGAGTCGAAGCAATTCGAACTGAATAATAATTGAGAATCTTTATCAATGTGGAATAATATCTATTAATTACAGAAAGATTCAATGTGGAATTCAATGTTATCGGATGCAAAATCGCGCAGGGCATATTTTAACGTTAATCCCACTGCAAATCCCAATGAGATAAAATCATATATTATCAAGCGTATGGCAAAGAAATAACTCTTTACGCGAACATTTCATTGTTAAATATCCTACTTGTACATTTGTAAATGAGTCAGCCGTATTTTCTCGCGTCTTTAAAATATATATTGTAGATTTTTTATCTCCTTTTTTTTGTGCCATTGCCTTTTCACAGTAATACATTTTTTGATATACTAATCATTTTATATTCTATTGAAAATAATGATTATGCTTTAGCTTAGGCTTTGTTGTGTGTGTTTTTTTTAGCGCAGTAGATACTTCTTTATTATATAATTTAAATTTAAATTATTTCTATAATATTAATTAATCCATATATTTAAAATGGCATTACGTTGACCGTATTTCTGTCGACAGTATCTTAGCCAGGGAATACAGTAATGTGGAATCATTATTTGATATAAAATAATTCGATTCCAATTAAAAGTATTAAAAAATCCTGGCGATTTTGTATTAATTATTTATCAGCATTCATTCGCTTACATTAATTATTTGATCTTAATATGAGGTCATTGATTTAAAGAAGACAAAATGATAGATGCGTCGCAGGGTTAGCTTTCTATACAATATTCTCTTCTCCGCATGTTTTACTATTTTTTCGTTGTTTCATTATAACATCTATTGTTGGATAAATTATCCAAAATCATCGGTGAAACTAAAAATCACGATTGCAATCCGGCTTCTCGAATTGTGTATAAACCCTAAATGCACATTATATTCTAACCCCCTGGATCATTCACATATTGACCATTCACATATGTATATGGGGTAGTTGTTAAATATCTCGTACGGTGGTCTGTTAGTTCGAAACGTTTCGTATTACGCATTATACCTCGAGGAAGAGTGGAACTGCGAAGTAAAGTTCGGTTATTCAAACAGGAGGAAATCCAACCAGAAGTTCGAGTGACGATAGTAAGCCTACCGAAATTGTATTTGAACAGAGTACAAGATATTATATTTTTCTATTCCACCTATTTATGTTTACCTTTGCAGAACTTTGCAAGTGTAGAGAAAGCATATCGCATAACCCTGCCACGATGGTTCGTTTTCAAACAATGACACCGGGAGAATATAAATTAGACCATACAGGTTTCCGTATAATTTACGCATTTCATCCTACACCGTTTGGTAAATGTTTACTGGCCATTACAAGCAGCGACAGAGCTATTGTGCATTTAGCATTCGTCGACAAAAACAATGAAACAGCTTTGACCGAACTGAAGGATGGTTGGCCACTTTCTGAATTATCCAAAGACACGACGAAGGAGACGAACGAGCTTGCGAACAAAATATTTTCCGAATGCGTATCCGCGGACGATTCTATCTTGGTTCTTATGAAGGGCACAGACTTCCAAATAAAAGTGTGGGAAGCGTTGCAGTTCATTTCGGAGGGTACAACCGCAACTTACGCGGAAATTGCATCGAAAATAGGGAAACCAAACGCAAGCCGTGCTGTTGGAAATGCCGTGATGAAAAATAATATTGCGTATTTGGTGGCGTGCCACCGAGTCATGGGAAAATCCGGCAGCAATAAATATAAATGGGGAACGGAGCGTAAAGAGAAGATCTTGCTGCACGAACGTGAACACAAGTGAATACTTAAGTTCATGGTTCCTTCCATATTTATATGCATTTGTTGTTTCCTACCTACATAAATCATTGATCCGTATTTAATATAATTTTGGCGACGATTATTTTCTAAGTTTAATTTAATATCGGTTGATTTCCGTAATAAAAATTAATTTATTCGCGCGACATTTCAAGCGGACGCTTAACAACGTAAAATGAGAAATTATATTATTTTTACAAAATACGCGTAGGATATTATTGATAGCAAGTATATATGATACTGTAATCAAACCTGAAACCTCTCGAGGAGAATTATTTTCGTTGATTTTTACTGTACAAGTGTGCCATATAAATTGTGCTTGTGATATATAATCGAGGTTCCTCGCAAATAGAGTATACAATAGTATCAAAATGGTAATATAAATTAGACATACATATAGAAAATCACATATTTTTGTATTTAGATGTTGTTATAACTGTTTTGTACGAAAAGAACAAAAATTCGGACTTTTGTAATTTTCCACTAATCGAAAGAGCAGTAGAAATTTGCATAGTTAGTAACATACAGAATATTAAATAATCGCGAACGGGAATAATTAAATATTAAAAGAATAAAAACTTCAGCCGATCGTATATAATCGTTCGTTCCTTTTTCTTTAATGTACAAGCCATTCAGATGTCAAAACGATAGACTGTAAAAAATGTACGACTTTCAACCTTAAAACTTAATCAAAATTAAAGCAACAACAAAAACTGGCAAAAAGAGGAGTTAGTAGTTTGGCATCTGATGGACTTACTGTAATTCTATACACAGCACGAGTGGAAAAATACTATCTACATTGTAAACGTTACTGTACCATTAATTCTATACATTAATAGATAAGACATCATGTTCATAAATACATATATATGTATATATATAAATATATATACATTTACATATAAACGTATAAAAAAATCGTTTTATAAAAGCATTATATAAAAGTGTAAATCACTTTGCACAATCATCGCTCGTAAAAATTCTACGTTAGGTACAAGTATGACACCTGTTAATATAATTGTAAAAATCGAGGCTAAATTTAATATAACGTTTTTTATATTCGATATTAAAAACTGTAAAATTTATAATTGCTTATTTCTAGATTTCCCCTGATACAAAATACAGGATATAAATTAGCTATATCTATTTTCCGATATTGCTTTAGGTTCGTGATTCGTATCAGCGTGTATATTGTATATTTTACTAAAAAAATATTGTTAGCTTCTTTCTGTTAAGTACAAGTCGGAAATAATAATATATGCTTTGCTATTGGATGGACCATTTTATGTAGCGTTGTTAATTCGATCAGTCTCATTTGTCGTTTGACAGTAGTAATAGAATTGAAGGTATACAATGATGCCTAAAAACCAGAACGTGTCGTACGTGAATTTCTTTGGATCCATTTTAACGACGTACAGTTGATTCCAGTTTACTATTGCTTGTATCTTACAAAGCAGTATTTTGGTGGAAGTATGATATAATATAATAGACAATCTATGTATCTACAAAAATATTGACTGAAAGCATCTCTCAAACGCAAAATCAACCATTGTGGCGTTTGCTAAAGAAGAAAAAAAAATTCTCCCGCTCCTCTGACGCACTTATTCCGTAATAATACGCAGTTCTTTAAATACACGTCATTTACAATATTTACTTTCTCATCCATTCTGCTTTATCTTGGCAGAATGAAAAAAATTCTTTAGGACATCGGCTTCAAGTCAATAATATTTACTTGTACCACGTCCCGTTGTAGCATTCATTCATTCGCTAATTCATTGCTCGTTGTTTAATGGCAGCGTTCCTCAAAACGTGCACGTAAATGTTTTCAACAAAATGTAATTACCATTAGAAACATTACAAACCAGTGAGATACGGCCGATTTGCTTGGAGCAATGGATGGAATATTGTTTCCCGATATACTGGTGGTACCTGTTGTTAGAAAAGTGAAATACAAGAATCTTATCATATTTGTGGTGCTCAGAAATAATCGTAACATCTTTCGACAACTACCTGACACCCTTGATCGAGGAGTCGTCGCGATCCTCATTATTGGATTTCGAGGAATCGGCTTCATTGGGGTCGGTGCAGGACTCGGAGAATTTCCATAACATTGACCTAAATTATACTTATTATCAGACATTGTGCGACACGAGTAGAAATTTAAATTCTGCGTGAAATTCACGACGGCATTCACCTTTCTTATAAAGACGCATTCCTTCTTTTTTGGGGTCGATATTTCTTATACAATGATCGCCTGCTTCCTTTATGTAAATTTCTTCGTCGTTTACGATTAAACCGACGAAGCATTCGTTGGTGGCAGTATCGTTTCTCATTGTATAGGTGTACATAACACCTTTCTCTTCCCATTGTCCCAGACAGGAATACGTTCGCTCTGAAATGGGAAATTTCAATTCAGTCCAGATATTTCGATGGCTTTAAATTATTCTAATGCTGCAATTCGCCACTTTTCCATGCCTCACCTTCGTAGAGTTCACCGGACTCACAGTCGGTCACCCTAAAGTACATTATCTCTCGAGTGTTGCAGTTGCTGCTTAATTCAGCGCACATTCCTGACAAATCGGTTATCAGCCCCATATACTGACCGGTAATTGGACAAGGCGATTCTACAGCACGTTCTGTTCCTAGTTTTAAGTAACAAAAATTATTCCATGCAGTTCCTCTCATTTCTTCTTCCTCGCGTGATTTACATAGTTTTCAGTGAATTAACTTACGCGCCTGCGTCATCCAAACTGGCTTGTCCAAATTGGGATCGTCGCATAAATAGGTTTGATAGCCAGGATTTAATACCATCCCTAAATAATAGCAATAAATCGATTGTAGAATTAATAGTTCGATCAATACATACGAATATGGGATTTTATTATCGAAAGGGTAATTACCTATTGCAAATTCTAGTACGTACTCGCTTCTCTGTCTCATCATCAAGCACAGGTAAGCTGTTTGTTCGCTAAAAAAAGGACATATATGTACGTCTTCAATCGACGTTGGTAGATATAATTATTTTCAATATCTTCCAAATTATATTCATATTTTACCATTGATCTTTGGAATAGACAATGTATCGTCCAGTTTCCTCGTTGGAGTCTACAGTAATGAATGTATAACTATTGTAGCCATTGAGATCGGTGAAAGTCATAGTGCCATTAACAATGAGAGACTCCTTCCAGACACCTTGCGCCCATTTGGGAAATCTAAACGGCCGTGAGGAATAAAATTCGTTATCGTTTACGTAAGAAAATGATTAGAAAATCGCCGGGCGACTAGAAATATTAAATGTGAAACAGAACGCGCGAAAATCCAACGAAAAATATATACTAACGTTGCTACATGAGTCTTCACATAATTCGGCATTTTCTTTTGGCTTGGAACTTTACTAAGGACAAGTGTTTCGTATCCGCTAGTTGAATTTTCTAAATTTTGCGTACAGCTGGAATCGCTGCTTAGTGCCATGTACGTTTTCCCTCTTTTATTGTCAACGTGGAACAGCTGAAAACGATGCTTCTTCAGTTACATACTCATTCTTTAACTGTTATTTATTGCTCAAAAATGTATCCACTCACGCCGCATCTGTACTGTGGTCCGCCTTCGGATCCAGCACTATTGTCCATCAGTGCAAAATACGTGGATCCATCTGGTCCAGGCCAGTTACCCAGGCAATTGAACGTTAAATTTGCTGAAACATTCATATGCCCACATATAGATATAATGTACATAATGAAAGAATAAATAATAACGAAAATAAGGAGGAGTAATTACTGTGAGATTCAAAGCTGCAACGATTGAAGTGCAGCCTTAAAACAGAGCCGTCGGGACAGTTGTTAAAGGAAGACGAGTAGCTGTTGCATTCAATCGCTTGTTCAGATCCGTTATTCAGGCTGTACTTAAAATGATACTGGCCAGTTATCGGACAATACTCGTTACGAATAGCAATATTCCCAATCTCTCTGGTGCCTGCGACAAAGAATACAGATACAAGAAAATGAAATAATGAAATGAATATTAAAATATATGAATAATAAATACCAAATGGTCACGCATTAAAACCGCCTCAAACGCAATACTAAATATCCCCCAAAATGTTCCCACATTTACCTAATTCACCGAGAAAGAACGTTTCACTTACGGTACAACATGGACGTAGAATTCAATTTATCACAGGAAGCCAAGGCGGTTGCTTCAGAGGTGTAACACCTGTTCAATTCTTCCGAGTACATCTCTATAACGTTCCGCGATCTCCTCAGCAATCGAAAGCATCGAATGCAATCACCGTCGCCGTATCTGAAATTAATGCAAAACAGTTCCCGATCAGATTTGTTGACGGACCAATCCGGGTATGGACGGAGAAGGAAGTGAAAGACTTGCAATTATTAAATGTGACTTGCTGGCAGAAATTAGCGTGCGATCGCCGTTGTCTCTCTCAGCCAGGTACAATTATATATACCGTTACACGCGAAACAAAAAACATTTAGCCGACACTGTCTGCAGTCTGGTCTATTTCCATCCCAGACACGCTGCAGACGTCGGAACATCCCTAAGGATTTAAGGATGCGTTAAGTAAGCGTGCACGGATAACTTTGCCACGGATTCGGTTACAAGCCGGCCGTTCTTAGAACCGCAATTGCTCGCCCATTAAACGGAAACAATTCGATATGTACAGGATACTTTACGAGAGTCGTAAGCATCGAAGAACGAAGAGCAATTACTATATTTAGAATACCATGATAGCGTTCTGCTCTACATGTATCCGCATGCATATAATCCAATCGTTTGCGACACTCCTATGAACGCCAATTACCATTTTAACGGGTTAAACAAGAACGGTGACACGTGTGTAACGTTGTCGAGGAGCGCGAAGCAAATCGCAGGTAACATCGCGGAAGAACGAATATGTTGTTCCGGTGATTTCGAACGTCGACGCACCTGTCCATTAGCAAGACATTATCGCCGACCCTCTTGCGGCAGAAACCCCACACGGGGATCGCGTTGAACGTGATGTTGATGGTGGAATATTGAATAGGCTCGTTGCTCGTATCGCTGGCTTCTTTTCCGCTCACCTGTGTCACGAACTCGCCCTGAAATTCCGCGGAAAAGTAACAGCCGACCATGAACTGGGGGTCGTAGCCTTGGAGGCCGTCACTGGTGATCACGGTCGCATCTGTAAAACAAATAACGCACGTTAACGTCGGTGGCAATGATCGTCTTAATTTGCGAATGAAATTTTTCGGGATAGTGCACTATCCTCGATTTAATTAACAAGGTGCAATATTCTTTTTACCGTTACAATGGAACCGTAACAATGGATTTTACGCTTTCACAGGATTAATTGTTTCCGCGAAATAAATCGATATAGCTATCAAAGAAAACGGTGAAATAAATTCCCATAGGTGAACCGGAATCATGTGAACGATCTTGAGCACGAAGCCCCGATTAATTCGTACAGTGCCGATGGCCTCCGAGGTGAAAGAACAAGGGGATCGTCGGTTCATAATTAACAATTATTTCTCATTCGCGAATTATTCAAATTAACTTTAATTTAATTATTCAAATTAACCTTCGCACGATTACCTACACTCTCCGAATGAATTTTTGGTCGAAAGCACAGAAGCATTAACGAAAAAAACGAATAAATATTAATGAAAATATATAAAAAAAGAAGCTAGTAGACTTCCTTCGACAGATAATGAGGTAAAAATATATTCCATGTAATTTTCAATTTCAATTTCCGAAAATTATACAGTGTCCAAGAATTTCCCCAGCACGTAATTGCTCAATTAGGCTTAGAATCTAAAAAGAAAAGATACGAAGAGCAACGTCGACGGTCTCGATTATTAGCACGGGCAATAATTCGCATTCCACCTTACTGCCCACATGTCGTGCAACCAACGATCCATGAATGGTCATTAACGGTGGCATTAAGTGGTTACGAAGGCAGGTGCTACGCTGACAGGTGGACCACCGGAGAAACTTTGCAACGAAATATAATATGTACTATCGCTTCTTTCCTTCTATTTCGCCTGCTATCCGTTCACGTGGCACGGAATCGCTATCTAAAACGCTCTGTTTCCTCTAAATTCATTGCGTGTTACTGCACGTTGCAAGATCATTGAGTCTCTGGACGCACTTTAGACATTTATCAAGGGGGGAAGGCTCGGTCCGAAATGACTCGTCATTAAGGAGCAGTGGTGTAACGACTGTAATTACCTCGACGTTCATCCCGAAACGACCCGCACTGCGAAAGATTATCGGATCTTTTCCATCAGGGTTGACGCAATTAAAACTGTCCCACGCGTTTGGGTGTAGGTAAGCGTTGCTCCTTTCGAAGAAACTTTCACTTTTATTGTAGGCTTTCCTTCGAGTACCTTTCCTCGTCATTCTCTGCACCCTTTGATAAGCTACTTAAGAGTGACTCGAATGGTTATCATCTTTTTATCTACACGCTGCGACTGGCACTTGTAAAATCACGACAGTGGGTATTTAACTGCCAACGCAGGTGTACCGGGACATTTAAAACTATCAAGACGAGGTAGTATCGATTAGGGATGGACGATTCGGTACGCATCCCCAGCACATATCCCATATTTTTTACGTCGCCCAGAACTTTGCTGCCAGAAGAATCCAGGAACAAGGAAAAGGGACGACGAGTCGTGCAAGGGTAACCCAACACCGTGACGCAACAACGAGAGAGGAGCTTAGCTCTCGTTCGGCGAATATAATAAAAGAAAATCGGTGAATGACGACGGTCACGTTTGGACTCTATTTAGCTGCGAGAGTTCGTAGAGAAGAAGGTGCGCCGGGCACACGGCATGGGATCGACGACGGCGACGTTACGAGTCCTCGTTGGGCTTGGTTCTCAGGAACCTGAGACCACCGAGTTTAGTCGTATATAATGCACGGAGGAGAACGCGACAAGCACCGCGCGAAGGAATGCGTGGAACAAGCTGCTCTGCTAGGGCATTACACCCCTCCTTCGTCCCTGCGCACACGCACGATCACAAACGCCTATACACATTGTCTCCTTCGCCTTCTCCATACCAGAATTCGTCCCTTTTTCCGGTGTCTCCGCCACCTTTCCTTTTATTTGTCTTTGGCTGGGACCTACGATCGGCCGCGTTGGATGTCGAACGACAATGGCCCTTCGTTTGTCTTTCCAAGGAGAACGTATTCCGAACCGAATGGTAACACGGTTAACCCCTTCGCTACGACGGGCATACATATACCTGTACGTCGTTAAATGTTGTAGCAACTGTTTGCTTGAAAGTGCAAATGTTCTGAAAGATAGTGCATTTCATTATTCGTGCTGTCCCAGCGGAAGGGTTGAAATCGTACTCGATCTGTACTCCGCGAAGGGAACATTCTTCGTGGAAAAATCGACGACCCTTGTCAGCGAGGATAAGGGGGCGGATGATCCGTGGGGGCTTTTTAATAAAATACACGAACACGCGGGCATCAGAGGGAATCCTTGAAATTGAACGTGGCATGTATTAAACCTTCGATATTCTTGCAAGAGAGGAATCGTGAATCTTCGATTTGCCTCGATCGAGGCGCGAAGAATCTATTTTAAACGGCTGTTCGTTGCACTTTGCGACACAGCCAGCGGACGCTACCTTTTCTGCCGCATAGAAACGGGTCTCCCGAGGCGATAATCAGCGAGTGCGGCTGGAGGCGCGAAGCTCGTTATAAATTATATCTTATTTATTTCGCGGCTGGTCGACGAGCCGAACGGATCCCGACACGCGACCGAATCGTCGCTGGAATCGGTCTTTCCTATCACGATCGCAACTAGTGCCCGGGAAACATCTACGGAGCGTAATAAACTTGTCGTTCGAAATACTTGCGATTACTCTACCTGGCTTTGATCTTGATTAGGGCTCGGTTTTTTTCTCTTCTACCTTTCACGTGCTTGCCTACGCAGCGCACCTTCGTAAACCGGAAACACGCTATTAGCAGGGACTCTTGTTTTACCGTGATCACGCGTTCCCTTATAATTGCCTGGACGCTTTTTGCGTTCATCACCCGTTTTTCTTTTTTCCCTCTCTTTCTGCTTTTTCTTTTTCCTCTCTTCTCGTCGGCGTGTACGCGTTCGACCGAACGCACGGCAAGAGAGAATGGCCCGATAACGCGACGGAATCACCCGTAACAGGTTGCTCGATTGCATCGGCCGGCCAATGTGTAACTTGCTCGTTTCAGGATATTCGTCGAGCAGATTACGCGGCTCGTTTGTAGAAAAACTCGTTTCAATGAATTAGCAATGCTAAACGAATAATTGGGATGCGATCCGGGCGTGCTATTCGCGCGTTTCGGAGTGGAGCGTGCACGAAAGAAAAATGCAACAGGGCGGCTCGTCTTCATCTATTGAATAACTAGACGATCGATTGCAACGAGGCGTAGCGCGCGGCTTCACGCTTTCTGAAGTCGGTGTACGAGGTGAAAATCGCGAGGAAGAACGGGGCCTCTCGTTTCCTTTCGGATACACCTCGCCGAATTGTAGCGCGTTACCTATGCACGGTGAAACCTCCGCGGAACAATCGTGGAAACACCTTTCGAAATGAATTACATTTCTTCAAGCAATTATGTACCTAGGAATGGCGCAATGTAGATCGTGCAACGGAGATAACATTGAGTAATATGTTACCCAGTCGTTAAATTATTTATTTCATTTGTTTCATTTGTTTCATTTCTCATTTCTTTAATTTCTTTCATTTCTTTCATTTCTTTCATTTATTTCACATTTATTTCATTTGTCAAATAACATTAACGAGGTGTTCCCATTCAAGATGGAATATTTATAACTGCACCAACGAATTCCTTATAACAATCCCAATTAAGCACATTATTATACATAAATGCAGAATTAATGCAGAATTGCGATTTTTGCATCACTCATAACCGCACAAATTGGAGAATAATATTTTTACCTTACAGGGGTATAATGATTTAAAGAAATTTCACCGGAAGTTCATCTCCTGAGAACTGTGCATCTTTTTTTATGCCCCCCCACCCCTATCCAAAAGTCTCTGTGAACTGGATCTTGCAGGATCGTTTACCGACCGTTAAAAGATTTTAATCGCATAATAAACGTCTGGTCTGGTGTACCAAGAAAATCGCCGATGGTCCACATCCGGTGGTCCATTCGCGGCATCCTCTCTTCTCAGCTTTTTTTCGAGGTCAATGCGCTTGCAAAAAGTGACCTTGCACGATCCTGACGGGATCTTTCCTTCGAGACAGGATTGTGGGCCAGCTTTGTACACCATCTGGTCCGACCGACAGATAGTTATGGCTGCCTCATCATCCTTAATACGAAATCGCCAACGGATGATACCTAATTCCATGGCTGCTGCTGTCCCTTTCGTAATTAGTCTCGGGCCGTATTAAGTACGTTTCGCGAAGCGGTACTTTTCTGGGCGAAATTCCCGATTAAATTGGTGCAGCAGAAGGTGGCAATTGAAATGTATGGAATTGGTGGATTAACAAGGCAACGTCTGAATTGCGGGGGTGAAATTTGCAATTCTTCTTTTCTTTCTATGTTCCTTCACGCAACCGATATTTTTGTTAATATCGCCTAGAAATAGGTAATCGCAAGTCATTGAACTAACAATAAGTAAGATTCGTGGAATTGCGAAAGAAGCGTTACACCGGCATAGCTGAACAACCTCGTCGCAAAGCAGCAAAGTCCACCCGAACGATTCTATGAGACAATTGATCGTCCACTATCGATGCATCGAATTCATAGTTTTTTTTAACGATCGCGAGAAGCATCGCCGATGAGCGCGTGCGTTTGCAAAGCACGACAGGGGATACATTGTGTACTGCTTTGCAATGCCGATTCTCTGTACAAACGCGAGCAGAATTGTTATTCTACGTTCAGTCGGGTCTTTTTCTAAATATAATCGGCCAGTTTCCGGTCGTGCAACGACCAGCGGAGAAGTCGAAAACTATAAATACCTGTCCAGTGATACATGCACAACTGCAGGAACGGTGTCTTCCTACGTACAACAATCCATCATTGCCGGTGAATGGAAAGATTGTTTTAACATTTTTCCGAAAATATTATTGCGATCCAGCGACTTCCTCCGTATGAATGATAAAACCTCAATGGTCGACGCCGCCAAGGTTTAGTAAATAATCGTTTTTTCCGCTGCGAACGAGTAACGCAAAATAAGTTATAGAAATATTTGTTACAGCCTCGATACATTTCACCGCGATATTTTTCGTAACTGTATAACTCTTCTGGGATTAACAGTAATCTTGTTTAATTACACTGTTCGATGTGCACGGGGTGGAATTGCACGCAAAGTTTCTCAGCGGACCACTTCCCATCGCGATTCCCGTTCGAAAGAAACCAGAAACGCGAACTTTTGCGTGTTTCCGTTTCGATCAAAGGGGACGCGCGTTGAAACGAGATAGAGGATAGGCATCGTCGAAAGGACAGACAAGAAGAGGTACGTCTAAATATAAAGTTGGCGAACGGTGATGAACGGTTCGTTGAACGTTCGAAAGAAACTGCAAAATGATCGCTGTACCATTTCGTCGATAACGAATTTACCGGGGCTTTAATTAATATTTTCATCGCGGAGCAATACCGATAACGAGTATACCTGGTGTACCGATATCCGCAAATACTACATTCGTTTAAAAAAATTCGTAGAAATTGGAACGAACGAATTGAAACGAAGACGTGCCCGCAGATCGTCTGAAAATTATTCGCGTTTCACCTTACAGAATTGCTAATCCGAATTTATTTCGCCGTAATAATACACTTCGAGCCTTTGACCATCTCCCGTCCCGGACCACCCAGCATGAAATTTTACGGCACCGCATTATTACACATTAATCTTCGCGCGACGAAGATTACGCGATACGAAAGGTACACGCGTACAATTAGCAACATTTATTCAGGGGAAACATCCAGAGAGATGGAAATTCCTGTAACGTGATAATTGCCACCGGAACTACTAAAGTTCTTCGTGCACGAAAGAAACCATTATTCCTACTGCTCTTCGAACGATCGATATATACCTACGTGCTGCAGATATGAATTTGTTAGTCGCTGCCAACGAAGGCAGTGCCGTAATTGCATCGCAAGCACTATTAATCATACAGGATCACTAATATTCATTATTAAACCCCGTAGTATTGAGATGTTAACAATTAAGCCACGCTCTACAGGTACAGATAACCATTCGCGAGCATTTAAAAGGCATCTTCGATTGCAAATTTTGCAACATAAAAAATGATACCTGTGAAATTCAAGTTCAATATACAATTTCTACTGGGATGTCCAGCCGATACTTAAATCGCCTTCCTTCTATCCGAACGCACGTATGTAGATACACCCAGGACCTTGCCGAGACATGTGGCACACGTTTGAAAATATCGTCTGGCGCTAAATAATTATTATGCACGCGCTCGAGCCGGGCGTCCACGCGAAAAACGAGAAAGTGGAGCAGGAAGCAGCCAGTCCATCTGTTCGTAGCCGAAATGACGCGGACACGTGGTCACACCTGCTCGAAGAAGAGGCGGTGTCACGGCGCCATGTGACCGTCTGAATCGGCCAGCAGAGAAGCGACCGCGAGAGAAGCCCGCGTACAACAAAGAGGAAAGAAGCAACGAAAATGCGGAAGGACGATGCGAAAGGAATATCCGGCTGTTTAGCGAGCGGCATATGCTTCAATCGGGCCCCAACCGCGTTGATCCTGTTCAAATATGTTCTTCGATATCCCCGTGGGCCAGGTGGAGCAGCAACAATCGTCGTCCACGACGAATCGGTAATAATCGTCGCGACGAGAGGAGCAAGTGTTCGATGGTGACGAAAATGAAGAAAGCGTCGACGATAAATGTTGAGATCATATTTGATCATGTTTGGACAGTAATTAATTTTGGAAATTTATTTTAGCGATGCGCTCGAGGGTGGTTCGATTTTTTTTTCTTTCAAGCGATTTAGGTTTCTCTGTAGAGTTTCTAAATTGGTTCGCTGGCCTTCGCGATGGGTATCTGGAGGATTGTAATGCTTCGATTCGTGGGGTTCTCCAGCAGGCGCCCACGAAATCACGGCATTCCTCGAGTCGCCAGAAAAAAAACGGCAACCACCAGGAACCAACGCGTTCCAATCTAACGCGAGTGTATCTTCGCGTTCTTTTTTTCGGTACGGCCGTCGTGTTCTCCCGTGAATAATCGTCCGGGTACAAAGGAATATCGTTTCGATACAATAGAATACGACGCCCACGGGACAGTCGCGGAATACATACTCCATAAGTGGAATCTTCCTTCAGTGACACATCTCAAGCTGTCCGCGGAAGGGAAATAAAGGAGAGAAGCCGAACTTCATCCAGGAAACTTATTTTCTCATTCCAGGAACATTGCCCAAGCCCTGGGAATCTTTCAAGCAAAATTTTCCTCAAATTTTCATTCGATTTGATACAACTGTTCGACACCGCGAAACGGAAAGTTCTGTTTAAAAACCATTTACACCTCGTCACGACGGAATGTTTCGTATCGATTCTATTTAAACTCCGTGGAAGATTCTCTGCGGGGATAATCAATTATTAAAAGGAAATGCGACAGACGCAGCGTGATGGCGAAACGCGATTCGGCTAATTGGCGCAAGATTCAATGAATGAAATAAGGCAGCAAAAAATGATCGTAATTGAAACACGTCTCGCATTAAACTGGATGGATCGTTCTGGAATGTTAATGGATATCTGCACAGTGTTTCCTGCCTGTCAGCAACGACTACTAAAGTGTTCCTCGAGCTACGCACTCTTTAATACCCGCCTTAACGATGCAGTTCACGGCTACGATTACTCAACATACGCCTAGTTATATTTAGACACGTTAATTGGGACCGCAATCCTCCGATAGACACAATCGGCAATTAAAATCAGCTGCGTCAAAACACGCGTAACACGTATCGTATCTGCCAAACTATCGGGCGAAAAAGCGACACTAGTTGAACGACCTTGCGCGGTGGGATCGATGAACTCTTTTCATCCTTGCAATTGCGACGGTCCTAGGTCGCTTGCGATTAAACTTTCCCTGAAAATCAGTTGCGCGGTTCAAAAACCTCCTTATCGTTAAAACTTTACTTTACTTTACTGTACTTTACTTTACTTTACTTTATTTTATTTTATTTTATGTTATCTTATTACATTATACTTTATCTGATTGTATCTTACTTTATTTCAATTGTCTCAATTGTTATTCTTTTCTGAAATTCTGTTCTACTCTATTATTATTTTATCCTATTTCATTTGTTATTCTTCTCTGTAATTCTGTTCTTACTTTATATTGTATACGATACTATTATTCTCTATGTGACACAATCCCCTGTATACTAAAGGGTTCTCTAGCCCGTTGATTAATGAAATATATTATTATTATTAATTTGCAAAGACCTTATTTATCTCGGGTCGAATGCCAATGGACTCGCACTAACTGGCTTCCGAGCCTTCCAAATATCGGACGCTGCTGATCAGACAATTAGGGTAGGTGCATTAAAAACACAGAGAAACGGGATGCAAACTTCTATGCACGTCTCTGCCACTTCGAGCTCGTCTCCGTTTTCTCTGGAGCAACCGTGAGTTCTGTGCACTCACGCACACCGATCCATTTCGCATAACATGCACCGTGTACGCGTCTAACTGTTCGAAACGGCTGTGAACTACGCGTCCACGTACGTAGCCCGCGAGCCAGGGTGGTGGACGGCTGTTCCGTAGTACGCACACGAGGTATCCACGAGGATCCTTGCACCGAGCCGACGACGAACGTTAGGTGCCTCGCTTCCGTATGATTCGTCGGGTTCCTATTGTCATGGCGTACAGTGCACGGCAAAACTTCTGTTGCGTCGTTCGTTTGTTACCTTTGCATTATCTTATCGGGTTAGATCGATTTCTTGGAAGGCCAGTTATGGGACACGAGTACGTGCGTGCACTTGATCATGTGCATGCATATATGCGAGAGATGCGCCTATTGAATTCTTCTGAGAAGCTTTCCTTGTTTTCCTTGTCGTCGTTGTTCACTGGAATTTCGGACGGGCACGATTTTCGACGATTGCGACAGACCTCGCAAGGTGAATCTCAATCGCCAGGTGCTCCGAAATGCAACGGATCGGGCGAATGATAATTCGCCAGGTTCTCGGTTCCCGTGAACGAGATCTATCAATGTGGAACTCGACGAACGGGATGACTAATCGGTGAGAAAACAATCGTTAAAAGAGAAATTACTATGTAAATCCTGTCTGACTCACGGCTGGCAAACATTCCTCGAACGAGCCGCGTTGCCCCGCGGTTCCCTTGGAGCGCAACGGGCGGAGGAAATACCAAAAGGATCTCACAGGCTAACGAGATCGCGACAACCGTGGAGGAATCGAACGCGTTGACCTGAAAATTACCGATAGCCCGTGGGAGATCGAGAATGGATACGAGAATCCGTGCGAGCGAAAGTGTTTGTACGCTTGCTGGGAAGTAAATGACCGATCCAAGCATTATCCCGATCTACAAATCTTGTTACGTATCAGCCGATACGAAAGTTCCGGAATGGTGCTTGGTCGGTTATTAAATATTACTCCGAATCTTGCAAACATAGATCACTGAACAATCGCGGATGTTTGTCAAATGAAAACGGTAAAAAAGGGCGAAGAAATTGCGAGCATATTTGCAAAAAGTATCGTAAAATGGTGGAAACACTGTTCGAGAATATTGCCAATAAATTTCCACGAATGGAACGATAAGAGAAGGATGAATACATAGCGAAAAGGTGAGAGCAGGTGCCGCGCCCTGTTGAACCGATCGCGAGTCGACTTCCCAGTCGCTTACTCACGGCTTTAAAAAAGGAGAAGAAAAAAAGAGCGGCACAATCAGACGTGGCCTCGTTCGACGTCGGAAATTACGTTTTAGAAATGTAATTCGTTGAAGGAAGGCGTCTGGAAAAGGAACGGATCGAGGCTGCCGGGTCGTCACACTCGTTGCCAGTGCAACAATGACTGACTATCGTAAGGAGGAGACCGGAAGTCTCTTGTAATCCGTAGATGTCTTGTCTAGGCTGGACGAGAGTCTTACTTTATCCTACGACGTTCCACGGCGTCTATTAATAGTGCACCCGACGCATGCCATGAGAATATTAATAATATTATTGAAAAGCAATAGTAGAGATAAGAATTAAAAGGAACAATAAGTAATAGATATATAGATATTTATATTAGTATGTAAGTTAGGAAGTATGTATTAGTATGTATTAGTATGTATATAAGTAAGAGATTTTTAGAAGTATGGAGATGGAGAGAAGGGGTGGCCGCAAAGCCGAGAGGCAGGCGGCGAAATAAAGCATTATTATTTATATATATATATCGAATTATATATATATATATATAATGCTTTATATTAAAAATATAAATATAAAATATAAAATATTAATAAATATATATATTAATAATATTATTATTAAGATTTTGTTAAAATGGCCGCACCACTGGTTTCCATTCAAATTCCTCCGCGTAGAAATATTTCAATTTTCCCTCGATATGGATATGGATATTCATAGTACGCAATTCCTTTGTACTTGATACTGAAATGATTTATATTTCGAGGAATAATAATAGGGGAGAGCCCGGCACTTTGCAGGTGCCATCAACCAAAATTCCTATTATTTTCAGTCGGAAGAATTCGAAAATTGCCCCTGATGATAGTCCACCAGCGAGCGAAGCGAAAAAAAGGGATCGGTGGCTAGAAAAATTGCGAGCTCAAAAGAATGGGGACCTTTTTGGTCACGCGAATGTTTCCATCGTGTTATTTCCAGCGTGCTCGAATGACAAATTCCCTTTGGAACTTCTTTTCAAGCCGACGATTACGGTCTAAGAAATCTTCAAACGTGATGATCTATGAACCTCGCGCACGATTAGGCTTCGTGATCATTCGTGAACGCAGCAGATGTTCGAGCGAGCTATAATTATGTTCGAAGTGGCAGAATTTCGGCCAGTACGGACAGGTATATTCTATTCGTGTATGCAGTATTAGAAAAAGTTAATTAACCGAAATAGGAGAATGTAAATGAAAAGTAAAATAAAATTATTATATATATACAGAATTAAAATAAAAAAACATTTTACTATTGTAAGTCAGATTAAGAAATATTTACTGGCAGAGAAAGTTTCGCCCAGAACCACCCTGAGTTTAAAAATAATATTTACCCCTTTTCTGTAAAACTAGTATAATCTAATCAGTCTGTACCCTTTTGCAACCCACGCCTGCGACACGTACGCGAAAGAAGAAGACCTTTAGCGAACCGAACTTCGCCCAGTGTACCATTTATTATAATATCTATCCGGTTACAGATCATGCTTTTCGTTTGCTGGGGGTCTCGGATGGTTATTAAGGTTTCATGCGGAGTTACCTTACCGTGACAGCGAGTTTCTCCCGCGTTTTAAATGCACGAAATACGTCGACATTCGTAGAAATTCTTTCATATCGTCCTCTGAATATTCTCACAATTATTATAGAAAAAGACTTCTTCGTTTGAAGATTCTTCAGCCATCTTTCTATTATCTGAAGTATATATTTGCGTAAAAAACTGCGAGACAAGGAAAGAAATCATTTACTATCGAGGACCAGACGTGGTTCAGGAAATTCAACAGATTCAATTTTATCGAACTTCTCGATGGCGTGTATGTGCATGCATGCAAGTTTCAAGGAATATAATAGGACTTTTCCAAGGCAGTTTGTATACAGAAGTTGGTAAAAGAAGATTGCGAGTACACAGCCACTTATGCTCATAATACATCCCGTGCGTAAGTTCGCATGCACATACGCTTGTGCATTGTCCAGAATCGTGAGCCATGAAAACCAGTCTCTCACCGTAGCTCGTGCCGAACTTTCAGCATTTGCGTTGCGTCGCGTTGCGTGTACCTCTGTCATTAAAGTGGGAACGGGGGATAAACAGATACGTGTAACATAATGCAAATCGTTTCCACAAGTGTTCCGTGGAGTTTCTGGATCGGCAAGGTTAATAAATCCCTTTTATTTATAATTTAACGTTATCGAATTACCGGTCAATTATAATATCTCCACTTTGAATTAACAAATTCGGGGACTTCTCAGCCTATCTTATCCGATGGTACGAATAAAAGGGAAACAAATATAAATCCATCATTTGTAACTTAACGTTATCGAATAACCGGTCAATTATAATATCTCCACTTTGAATTAACAAATTCGCGGACTTCTCAGCCTCTCTTATCCGATGGTACGAATAAAAAGGGAACAAACATAGGGAGATAATCAAGCCATTTGCACCTCGTGTGCCTCGCAACATACCAAAGAGAAAACGTCCATGTGCAAGGAGGAATCACGCGCAATTGAGATTGCAAGCTGGCCAAGGCAGCGTCCACTTTGTCGGGACAGGAACAATAGAAAAAGAAAGGGAACGAAATAAGGGAGAAGGAACTGTCTGGCCCCCTTGAACGACAATAAGGGCGCGTGTGCGATATCGTGTAAAGGGCGAGCGAATTCCGCGATACTTTTGATGGAATGAAACATCTGCCATAAACTCTGCTACCTACTTCCGACTCGTACCCCATACTTCCGCACCCTTGCACGACACTATGGACATTCAATCCTTCTTATGGTCGAAAGAAGAAAGGGGTAACGAAGGCGCGCGACACGCGAACCAGAAGGCACCTGGTCAACTCTGTCCCTCTTAATCAGGGGACATTTTGTTCGTGCTCGTTAAGCGTGGAAAAACATGGGACAGCTATGCACAGATTGCTAAAGAATTTCTTTGCCTTTGTTTTTTTTTTGTCCCGTTTAATTGGGGTTATTTACGTCGAGGCCTGGCATCGCGGTATATTGTTGTACAGACAGGTACTAAATTATACTGGCAAGTAAGTGGGCAAGTAGTGCAGGTATTCGAGTGTAATTGCGTATAGAATCGGGTACAAAAGTTTGATTCGTCGTGTGTCGTTTTATCCCAGAGTGTAATATAATGATAATAAGATAATAATAACAGTGTAATTTATATTTCATTTAAATGTAGAAAATGCACGGTTCTGAATTACACTCGTGATACACGAACCTTGTTTAGGGGGTAGCGAACACGCAGTTGCAACCCTCGAAACTTGCTCATTGCAATAGCACCACTGTTGATGCGTACATTTCCTTTTTAAACAAAGGTTTCTATCGATTGGCTGAGGGGTGGCTCTCGTCTCTCCTAGGTGATTTACAGGCCTCCACGGTTTTATTATATATATGTGTGTATATATATATATATGTACATACGATTGGAAGGCATTAGAGTTCGTTCGAGGGGTCCAGTGCCACTGAAATTCAACTGATCCCTAGAAGATATATATACATATATTTCACGGATGCACCCTAACGTCTCCCTTGACCAATGAATTATTCGAGCGGTCTTAGATATTTTCCCTTGGGGCGTCGATGAAATTTTCACGAAGGAAAGGGATGAAAGAAATAACGACGCAGAATCTTTCCTGCACCAGGGAACCCTTAAGTCCTATATAAGTAATTACTTTTTCCCCCCAAAAATTCATCGATAAGTATGCCTAAAGAATCTCAACGACACTGCATTAATTTAAAAAAGATAATAAGTAAAATTGTATAGTAACTATACAGTTGCCCTGACAGTGTCTTTTGCATTGTCTCAATTTTATCGTTTGCAAGCTAACAAAAATGTAGCCACGTTTCTCATCGCAGTGCGCTGAATTCTTGTCTGTGCCTGTATTTATACCGAAATGAATTCTAAATCGTCGTCGAACGTTTCTTGCGGAACGGGAAACGACAAGAAGCAATCGGCCCTCCCCGGGGATGCGTCCTGCTGTCTCCTGCACGGTCAAATCGATTTCACAGCGGGCGAAGGAGAAAAAATACCTCGCCTAACGCGAACACCGTTGCGGTTTCCGTGGAATGCTCAGCATCTGAGATATCTGTTCCTTGTCGTGCTCGTTATTTTCCGAACGATCGAACATTTGCGCGGCAAAACGGAACGGGGCACAGAACGAACTGTGGGAAACGCGGCTGGCTTCGTATCGGACGCGAAATGCCGAAGCCATTGAATTGCCCCGAGAGACAAAGAAACCGAGCCGCACACCACCGGCCACCGAACAATGAGACGATCTTTGAAAATCGAGAGGCGGCTTCGAACGTCCCGTGAACCGGTATCGCACTCGGACACGTCTTTTTTCTGCGGACGATTCAGTGTGTGGATTCAGGGCGGAAGGCGGAATGATACTTGGGGATATTGCTCCGATCGTTACAAAAAATGTTTTGTGTCCGATTTATTTTGTTCTTGAACAAACAGGTGAACATTCGTCTGCTTCGACAGGGAGAAGTTGTAAGAAAGAACGATGCCTTCATTGTATTCGAAAGATGAAATACTCGAATAAAATTGCGTTCCTGTTTAAGGGAAAAATGTGACCGAGGGTTTTTAAACAGGGAAATTATTCGCGGTACAATAGAAACGTAATCTGAAGTAGCAAGTAGCAACGTTACGAACTCTTGGCTGATCACGTTAGTCTGTGACGCTGTATCGCCGATGGTATCCAGCATAAAAGACACATTTGCATATCAATTATTTTCTGCCTACACACCGTGCAATATTATACTCCGATAGTTCGCAGGCAATCTCGCCGCGAATATTATATCCCTCAGCCAGCCACCTACAACGTTTCGCTATTGCGAGATGCAATACCACTTGTTCCATCAAGTTTCGCAGTTTCCATCAATGTTTCAATGCGGAATCGCGTTTTACTTAATTACGTTTACCAAACTGTGTTTCTGGACTTTTTGAAATATAATAACTGCTCTCTTAATCCAATAATTCGGTAATATTTCCACGATACTTTCTGCAAACATTATCGAACGTCCAAGTAAAATTTGAATAGTGCACGGCAATTATATTTTTCGATGGTTCTTGCTGAAAACTTTAGTCAAATCCAAAGCTCGGTGAATATAAAACGTTGGGCAAAGTTTTATTCAAGTACTACAGATTCTGTAGTACAGATCATTGGAATATAATTTTAATACGACGATAAAAAGCTGCGAATTGGCCGCGTCAGTACAGTATGAGGATTGTATGGCTATCTTATTGTATCGTAAATTCATTGCGATATCATTATTAAAACATTATGAATCACCATCGAGAATAAGGACCTCCCGCACGATGTATCCTTCAGGATTTCAAGAGCCATCTGCTTAAGCAAGATTCGTGATACGATCTGGAGCCCCCTGCAGAAGAATACTTAGGATACGTGGATCCTCAATGGGGAATCATAATCCGGCCTCCCACGGTGTTCCTAAATTTAACGTTTCACGTGAATTACGAGAGACCCGTGCACAATTTTCGAACACTCCGCTGGTGGATTTCATAAAATGCAGCCCACGTGTACGAGCATAATCGTCGCGATGAATTGATTGGTACAGTGTGGTGCAAAAGTTTCGGAACGCCTATTATTCTTCTAGATTACTGTTCTAAACTTCGAATCTCTTTTAATCCTCTGATGGATACACAGAAGATTGTTTCGTTACATCAACGAGAATCCTTAAAATCATTAAAGCAAGTGTTGTTTCCTTGCAATTATATTTTTCAGCGCCCCATAAGTTCGTGCCGCGGATGCGTTTATGCTTTGGTAAGGAATTTTGTATTTTGAGTTTCTTCCAGCCAACCAAACAATTAATTCAGACAAATGCTGTGCTCAGATGGATAAATTGGAAGCAGCAATAAGAGTAAAACGGCGAAAACTCGTGAATCGGTGCAATGTCGTTTCTCATCACGATAATGCAAGACCACATGTGGCACAAAAAGTGCAAAAAAATTTGTTTGGCAAATTTTATTACACCCACCAGATTCTCCAGATATTGCTCCATCGGATTACCATTTATTCCAGTCAATGCAACATTTTTTAGCCGGAAAAAAATTTAATAATGTCGAGTCCCTAAAAGCAAACATTGAAAAGTACTTTAACGAAAAACCAAGGAAATTTTAAAGTGACGGTAAAATGACATTACCAAAAAGATGGGAAGAAGTTGTGGAACGGGAGGGTGATTACGATTTTTCATAAACTTTAAAGGTATGCTTCATACATTAAGTTAAATAGCAAAACATTAAGCGGCACGAACTTATGGGACGACCTAATATATTCTTATACTTTGCAGTAATATTTGCTTGCTCTCCAATAAATAATTCCAATAATTTCAACTACATGTGCATCTTGCAGAAATTCTTCTGTATAATTTCGAATAGCCTGCAGATTTCATACGTTCCCAGCATCCTGTACTTTCAACGATCGACGTTTACGCGTGGATCAATCGATTCTGGAACAAGCTCACGGCGCATCTGCCTTTCGAAGCACGCTGCCCTCGAAACAACAGGTAGATCGTTATCCGCGATGCCACTTTCGCCGCGATTCAGGTAAATGAAGAGTGGCCGGGCAGGGGATAATCGCGTGTATCGAGGCGGAGGAAGTGCTACCGGAAACGATCGCGATTCCTTCGTAATTCGCAAGGTAGATTTATTCACGGGCAAATAAATGATTAGTGTACGGCTGTTAGTTAATTCTTTCGAAAATAAACACACTTCCATCACCGAAATAAATCCGAATCTGTATTCAAGTGCCGCATGCAATCAAGCTAATTGCGCCAAACACTTTTTCGTCGACATTGTAATGGATTTCTGTCTGCTCGCGAATATTTCGCTCGCCATTGCGAATGGAGCGCAAGTCTAGACGAATATGTATATGCGATATACTGTCGCCAAAGCGATGATGGATTGCTTCTACCATCTACCCTCGGTCGCAGGTAAACCAGACGAAGAATCGTGTTCCTTTTTCCGGTGTTACGATGCATTCGACGATCGTGATTAATGATCTACGATCTCTGGCGGCCACATTCCCACCGATCGGGGAACAGGTATGCCTCGAATGCGTGTTTAATCCTTCCCCCAACATTTCGCCGAGGTTTAATTAAGATCTTCCTACGGAAATCGTGAATATCATGGCGCTTTCATTGAGCCATCGATAGCAGGCAATAAATCAGCTATTATTAGACTCGCGATGTTTCTGGAATCGCGAAGAATAAAGATGCTCTCCTGTACGCGTGTCAGTAGCATTGCAAACTGCACTGGGAAATTCTATGCGAATTTAATCAGTAGTTCTTCAGACTTGAATCGTATAAGTGTAAGAACGGAACGTCGCGACGTCCCATTCTGCTAATTTTTCCCTTCTCCATGTCGTTATGAATCACTTTTTCAATAACGTTCTGATGAAATCTAGCCACAAAGACGAACGAAATTCTGCGCAATTCCATCTGGAATGTTATAACCAAACGATTAACCATTCATCTCGATGATTAACACGGATATACCGGTAAGAATCGACGAACTAAAAAAAGTTACGAAACCAGTAGTTTTGCAGCTTCATCGTGCCGCGTTATTTGACCAGGATTACCCACATCCTCCCTTCGATTCACCAAAGTAACAAAACGAAAGCCCATTTTTCTCCGCCGCTCCATTTACACCTCGCGAGGACGGTATAAAAAGAGGGCCAGACGAGAACCATTAAGGAGGTAAGGAAAAAATGTTTCTTATTCCGAGAGCGACCACAACGCAGCTCGTTTCGGTCTCCTCTAATCTGGAGGAGTACCGCGGGAAGACTGGTTCTTTTGGTGGCAGTCGATGATGGCCTGTGTGAACCGCGGTGAAAAACGAAAGGGCCGACGAGAAAATGCGATCTCGTCGAAGGCGGTAATTACACCACTGGCAGATATACTCTTCGGGAACGTTGAGCCATGAATTTACGGCGAACCGCACGTTTTCCATATCAGAATTCAATGGCCGGTGCAGCACGGTGAGATCAGAGGATACCAGTTCGATTTCTATCGAAGAGAACCGAGGGTGTGTCGAATTTACGGACGAAAATTATTGCGGAGGATATTTTTCCTGGGCTCACGAGGATTGTGCTATCTGTGCGATTAGAAGCAGTTGAACGTTTTGTAACGACAAAGCAAAATTTTCAGACCAGCCGCGATATCGTTCTGCGGACCCCTAGGCTGTTTTGAGAAGTTTTCTAAATACTGCCACAATGGATGCTCGAACAGAGTTTTCTACAATAATAGCCGTCGGCCAATTTACAAGCTGCGACTATTGTACCGGACAAGAAACGTTCTTCCTGCTACAATTCGAACCGAAATAAAAATTCCAAACGGGTCTCAAAGAGGGATCACGTGGATCAGGGTGGATGATCTTTGGACGTTGAACGAGACACGCGTTTTCCGCGTTTTTAAAAGGGTTGCTCCAGGTAAGCAGAGCTTCGCCAGACCTGAAAGGTGGATTCTCGGGTGAACGGAGAAAAGGGCAAGTATTTCGGCCAGTTTAGAATTGAGTTTGCCGTCGATTATCTCTCTGTAGTTCCTGAGATCCTCAACTTTGCTAATTCGGTAGCACAGAAGTTCACGAAGAAGTAAAATTTCTGGCTGATCTGGTCAATACGGTAAGTAATTGTAATTCCGTATAAAACACGAATTGTACTTGGGAGTGACTCAGAATAAAAGTGGCCGTGACTCAGGTCAGTATACCTGAAACGTGTAGCTCGAATTCCAGATGAACGATACTACTGCGTAAGATGTAATTCACTAGAAACAGCACCCTGACCGGGCCCAAAACAGTGAATGGGGACCAAAAAAGTATCGAGCGCCATTTGCGCGCAATTTTCAAGCGTTTACCAACGAAGAGAAAGAAAAAAATCGGAACGCCGCTTGACAAATTTACTGTCGTACCTGGTATTAATTCGCAATCGTTGGAATAAAATGTACAACCACGGACGGCAATGGCTAAAAGAAGAGTTTCGAGTTCAGTGACATTGGGCTATGAATAAAAACTGTTTGATCAATGGCCAGAAACGCGAGTGTACCATGAAATTGAAACGAAAGAACAGCCCGATACGAATTGGATCCTGAACGGACCATTTGCGTGTTCACGTCATGCGAAGATATCGTCGAGGTGAATCGGAAGTAAAAAAACGTTCCATTGTAACGTAATAACGACTCGTATTATTATAAAAATCCTGTTTCGTGAATCGATCGATTTCGGAAAGGCAGAAAGCAATTTCAATTCGCACGGTGATCCTGGTGATCGCAATTGTAATAAAAGTTCTGTTTCATTGATTTCAGAAAATTGGAAAACAACTGTGACTTAAATCCGGAAATCTTCAAGACTGATAATTTCGGAGTGCAACAGCTTCACTCCGTATAATCGTATAGAGTGGCAAAGAAGATCAAAGAAAATAGCAGAGACGATTAAAATGATGAATATTTACTCACTTTGACTGTAGACCGCGTTTGCAATTACCAGCAGCACGAGCGTCCCTCTGAGCCTCATATTCGAGCCGCTTCCGTTTTCTTGAAACTTCAATCTATCGCAGCACCACTTGAACTCACTCACTTCTCGCTCCTCGAGAGTAATCTCAGCCGCGATTCATCGACCAGCGATTCAAATCAAAACAAAATCATCCGCGCAATGTTCATGGAGTTGCAGGTGTGCGTGCAGTGACAGTTCTCTCGTCGATTGTCAGAGAAATCGATGGGTCCTCTTCATTGGGACGAAGGATAAAAATAAATAAGAAGGAAAATAAAATAAAAATATTCGTCGACCAGAATCGGAGCACGTCAACGAAGAGACGAGACCGTAAAAGCTCGGCCGTGTGAGCACGCCTTTCTTCGGCAAACGTGACTCTTCTCTTTCTTCCTCCCTAATTCTTTCTCTCTTGTTCCGTCCCTCTGAATAGTGCACCGTGAACCAGAGCGTATAGCACTTTCCACGAGTTTTGCCACGAAGGAAACGGCGATAAAATACCGTTTGTTGCTATTTTCTCTCAGAACAGTTCATTCCCTTCGTCTAATAAACGTTTACAAAACGATCGAGATCCTCGCACGATCTTGCTCGATAAACCCCCGCTGGCTATGAAAAGGTGATCGGTGAAATTTCGTTTCGATCTATTACTTCCTTCTGCCCTTTGCGACACGTCGAATGCACGTGCTTCTTCTTCGAGGCAGTAACGAACGATCCTATATACGTGCTCTGTCAATGATCTCTGTCAATGATCGTGACACCAGGGGGGTTGATATTGGTGTCGAAAACGAGCACGAAATCACCGCGAGCCGTACCGTGCCGCGGTTCGCAAACGAATGCCACTGAAGTTGCCGCTCTTCCGAATTCCGTAACCACATAGGTGTGCGTGCGCCGTCTCCCCTCCTAGTGAATTTAGTTATCCCTACCATGGTGGCTGCTTCTCAGTCAGTTGCGCGCCCATCTCCCCCCTGCTATGAATACACCACGGCGTGCAGCATTCGATTAGCAATGGGTCCGATCTAATTTCAAGCTTCTTCGATTTATAATTCTCTGCATCTGTTTTATGCATCGGTTGATTCATCGAGATTGAGAAGCGATGCGATGTTCGATTCCGCGGGTTTAGTGTGAGAGATATTTGCACGAGGAATCGCCCGTGAAAATTTAATCAAATTAAATAATAACGTGTACCGTGGTTCGAGCTTCGAATTTATTTTCGAGAGATTTTTCATTGTATTTAATTAAGGGAAGAATTTTTGTGTAGTTTTCTGGCCCATTTTTAGTTGTGTTTATAATTTCGTGGTACTCCAAGTCCGATTGGAGTTACTTTTCAAACACATAGAGTATTTACTGAATATCGTATATTGAAATAGTTTACTCTCTTCACGCGTATAGTTAGTTTGACTCTGTTCCTACTTTCCAGCGGCCTCGAATCCGGTATATCCTCACTTCCTTTATCCCCACTGTATCCAGTGGAGCGCGTGTGCAGTCGACGCGTCAATTATATCTGACAATGAATAGAAGGCGACGTCCGATCGTGACCGTGCCGCAAAAAAATAAAGGGAGTCTGCGTTTTCGTCAAGGAGTTCGAGTAAATTGAGTCTGCTCGCGAAGCTGATCGCTTTGAGAAAATTCCAGATCCCAATAATAGCATCCAGTGAGCCAGTTCGCTGATCGAAAAGTGCTTTCATTTTTATTCATTTATCTCGATCGCATTTCAAGTACAGTACATAAGTACTTTGCGGCGAGGTACCACACGCTTCTCCAAATCTAAAATACAGAAGCCGATATTAGAATGAAAAGAAAACGCTCGTTATTTAAATCAATTACAAATCACAGAAATATCTCGTGAATTTTATCGATCCTTAACAAAAATCGACACTCTCATTCGTTTCAAATAAAAAAAAGATAAAAATAAGCGGCGTTGTCAAACATGTCCCGCTTATTGCTTATGATGTAATTTCTTTTGTCCGGTCTCGCGTACGTTGCGCCTCGCAATGCGCTGTTTTATCATTAGCGAGGAACAAGCGTAGGACTGAGAGCGATTTATGAATGATTCGGCGGAGTGAATGAACGGGGCTGACGCATGCGCGCCAGCGCAACGTCCAGATTCCATTCCCATTCCGATTTCGCCTCTATTCTCCCTGCTTTATCCTTTTGCCGCCGCGTAGGTATGCATGTATGTATGTATGTGTGTGTGCACCGTGGACGTACAACAGCTGTAGAATTCATAAAAAGATCCGACCGACTGGGGAGTACCCTTATCAACGTCTCACACAGGGGCGATGCTGGAGACGTAAAAAAAAGGAGGAAAAACTCGAGTTTCTTTCACCGTTACAAAATATTTGCACACCCACAGGGAAACCAGCCCCCCTTTCTCTTGTCCCGGGGCTAAATTAAGCTTCGGCTGCTTTTGTAATGTTGCCTCGCGAGAAGCGTGATTTTTTCTTGGGACATAGATAACGTCGAGATACTGTTACTTTCCACGCAGTACAGTTTGCCCGTAAGATCCTAAATAATCAAAGGATTTTTTTCGTCTTCGTCAGGCAAGAGATGTTTTCCTTTAAAAACATTTTCAAGCATTAGTCCGTTTTGTTTGCCGAATTGGGCGAACGTGTAATATTCGTATGAAAAATTATGCCAGACTAAAAGTAGGAGAACAAATCTCGCGTTACCTGAGGCCGGATTATTCTTGTTTCGTTGTATTCAGTGCGTTCGGTAATCGAATAAAAATCTGTAAAGTGTTATACGCATATTCCGGAGCCCCTTCGGTCAGCAGATTGTTCGGATAGCGTGGCTTTTCGAAAGTTCAGCTTCCAGAGATCTGTATCTCGTCGGCAGTGCCCCTGTCCAATTTTCCTTGGAAGGACACCGTGCATCATTGGTATTCAGCGACGAATTACTCTCCATCTAACAACTTCGTCCGTTTTCTGTGCAGCAACTGCAGCAACGAATTTTAAAACACGAACCAGTCCCACATTTCGTAACTTTGTCCTCCAATTCGGACTTTATTTCCTTGTGCTACATGCTCCACAAATTGCATCGTTAAATTACCTTCAATTAATCTGGCCGCCGCGACATGTGTTCCGCAAATTGTGAATTATACGCAGACGTGTTCGGAATTTGTGGCAGAAAATTTTCCTCGTTCAAAAAGCGAAAGCAAGCCGAATGAAGAAATATCGGTGGCTGTGCGCTGAATGCTTGTGTACACGTCGATAGCTCGAAGAAAGAACATTTGTAATGCATATAAGGGTCACAATACATAGCAGGTTACAACTTGTCCGTACAAGACGTGAACGGTGGACCCCCGTTTAAAATTCGCAGCTGACAGTCGAGAGGCGACAATGCCACTGAATATTGAACGCTCCGGGGCCCCTTGTAGGAATATCATTCTCCGTAGTTGACCAACACAACAATTGTAACGTTACGTGTCCGACGCTTGTTTATGAAGATGTTTCCTCTCCGGCTGGATCGACGCTGAAAAACGTGTAATTTCCATCTGGCGTGATCGCATCGTTACTTCGATCATTGCGTCTCGATATTCCGAGCCGGCGATTTAATCTGAGCGGCGGACTTGCCGCTGATAGAGCACGTGGCGAAACTTGAAAGCAGGTAGACGGAGCACTTTTTCTCTGGATGTCTTGATTCTTCAGAAGATCCTATGAAAAAGAGAAATATCCGAGTGACTTGATCTATGTCCAGATTTCATGGAATTAATTCGTTCGACAATTGTTCGATTCGCAGCCTTCAAATGTAAATAAGTGTATTGCATGCATCAAGTATAAGTTGCAGTATTGCAATTTTTGTGTCACCATTTTTTGAACTCTCTGGTAAGTATGGGGGAATAACTGTTGTGATATAAATGTTATAAAAAAAATCGTGTCACAGTGATGGATGTAATTGTAAGGTATGCTTAAAAGAATAGTGTATACATACCATCAGCGTATTGAGCTCGTCCCTTTCTTTTCCTCCGTGTCTTCTTTTACACCCTTACTCTTGCACCTCGGCTTCCATTAAACGTGACTGGCCTCTGCGAAGCGGAATGAAAGGGCAAGTGTTTGCCGAACAATTTTCTCCGGCAGATAATGGTTAACCCAGAAACCCGTAATTTCGCCGATCGAATATTTCTTGTGCCTTCGAGCAACTCAAATATTTCCTCTTTTTTAACTTCCTTAAGATTAGATAGACCAAATACCGTGGGTACTGCAAAGAGAACCATACAATATTTACATGCTGTACAGTTACGAAATATATCTCTTGTAAAATAGACTGTCTTAAGCTTTATATTAATAGTAATATTAATATTAATAGTAATAGTAAAACGGATCCATCGTTAAAATTTAAAAAATCGGGACGAGAACAGTTCTTTTTTAAACGATATCGGATAGTGGTAAAATACATTTTTACGATACCTCACTGAACACCATATCATTGTTATAAATACCACTGCGCAATCCCAAATTTTATAAGCATCGTCTTTACTGCTACTCCCATTTACTTTCACTCGATGTCCATTGACTACAGCGTACTTCTACGCTTCGTTGCATTTCTTGGTAATATAAAATCGCCTTCACAATTTGATCACCCATCTCAGTATTATTATTTAGCCTTACGTTTCTATAAAAAAACCAAAATTTTAACGATATCACCGCGGTAATTCAGCAATTATCGCAAGAATGGTAATTGGCAGCACGCATAAAAGACAGCATGCAAACTATAAAGCAATTATCTATATATTAATCTGGCGTGCCTAATTATAAAGTTCGCAACCAGGCAAACAAAAGGACCACTGCCCCTTTTGGACCGCCCCAAAGGTATTAAACATCTGTTCTATCCAGTCTCGTCTGAATTGCAATTGATCATCGAAATTTAATAGAACGAAACGATAAAGCATTTTGTATGAAATGTAAAATAAAAAGTTCGCATCACTATGAAAGTTAAACTATCTCGAATAATAATCAGCCCTTTAATATGTCCCAGACTGTCGCAGCCCAATTGATACGTATGACTAAGGTTGCAAAGTTCTTGCAGAATAATCGTGCAAATAACTACGTTAATTAAGCTAATACGAAACACGATATGCAACAATTACAATTTAATGCGACCGTGGCATGGCGAAGAATGCACCGTAACGTAACTGTTTATTGAGAAACTCGTCGCCCACGTTAATTGAGAAGTTACTGTCGAAATTATCAACGCTATTATAACGTAACCTTGCCCACGGCCGAGGGATTCTAATTAGGCAACCTCTCACGACAATTAAATTGAAAAATTGCGAGCGTTGCATGCCTTGGCCGGAGCGATTTTTATTTGCACGTTTGCACGCGTTCCAATTACGTTTTTGCAAGAAAAAAATTGGTAAGCTCTGAAATGAATTGCTAATAATTTTACTAATGGATCCCGCCAACAACCCTTTCGCTACCTTATCCTGGCTTATTATGTATTCTCGATATTGCAGTCAATATAGTTTCAAAGTTTCTTTCTCGCTTCAAGGCAGTCCAAATGTGATTTTTCGTTGCCTGTCTCTTGTGTACAAAAGAAGAACCAAGATGAATACATAGGAAGCTGTACAAAAAAAATGTAAATACAACGTCGGGTATAACACTGCAGATGAATTACTGTAACCTTGTTATTTCACGTTGCTTCCAAACGAGAGTATAATAAAGTTTGCATAAAATTGTATACAACTTCGTACAAGTAGTCCCTTCTTACAGTGCGTACAACGAATTACAATTTTATGCAGTACGAACGAATGACTCTATTTACTATTTAGCGCGTTTGCACGTTTTGTGCTCGAGACAAACGTCGTAGCAGCATTTTTCCCATTCGTCGCAATCTTCATCGACGTAGCAAGAAATCGGTGGTGAGTACCAATCGTAGGATCGTGGACAATGGGTTCTCAACGGCGGGCAACGCTTCGTGGTTTCTTTTCCACGGACGTATATTTCCGGCCACAAGAACTCGAACGGTGGAGATTCATGGGTGGCGTCCATCCACAACGAGGAACGGATGATGGTACGCCAGATATATTCTGGCCAGCTCTCCGCTTTTCCGCTGGGACAGCAATAATATCGATGATCGATCGTTCTACACCAGTATCTGCAAAATTGTTCATTGCCCCTCACAGAGATGCTTGCTGTGCAAACGTGAACGACGAGACAATGCGCAATGAATAAACTGCATATCCTGAAACACTAATTTATTTTTATTCGTCTTTTATTTGCTGCATTTTTTTTATGCAAATATATTTATGCAACAGGTATTGAATTAAATTTAGAGAACGGGTAAATAAAATATTATGCTAAAAGCGTGGTGAAAAATGTTTCTTTGTACATCGGGGTAAGTTATTGTTAATAATAAATTAGTAGAATTTAATGGATCTTAAACGATAATTTTGAAAATTAAATATTTGTTACTTTTTGAAATTTATTATTTATTAGTTTACCTTATATTACCTTAATTATTAATATTTAGATTAACAATGAAGTATCATTATTTTATGTTATGTATTATATATATTTTATATTTAATGTGTGTATATAATAATATTACGATAACTAAATATTAAATATAATTGAAATATTATTGCCGGGAAAATTATTGATTTTATTATAAGTATTATAATTGTTATTCTACGTTTTCTTCAGACAAGTAGTGGAACGAAATTCAGGGTTTGGTACTTACCCGCATTCTGACTTCCGTCTACGGTAGATACCGCAACGGACATGCTTATAAATGGAGGAAGAACGACTCTTTATTTAAGTACTGTCAAGAAACAATTGTGAATTATCGCTGTACAGCGGGAAACTGTCAATAGACTTTAGAACAGCAAATTAGAAACTTCATGCGACAAAACGCCAAGGCAACATGTTTATGAATTCTGTGAAAAGCGTAAAAATTCATTGATTATTTGAGAAAACCGCTTTCCATAGAAAGCAGTGCCGCATATAAATTGTCGTACTTTCAGCGAAACTGCGAATTTTTTGTTCGAACTGAATATGTCATACCTTCTTTGAATGATTAATGCTCTCCAAAATAATAATTCTATGGAATTGATTGTTCATAGTTTCTAATGTTTTATCGTATATGTGTAAATTTGATGAAAGCGTAAATTGGCAACTGTAGAAATTTTGAATTATTCGACGATGACGCTTGCAACTTAGAGAAGCGACTAGTGCCAATTGTCGGTAAATAACTAGAGCTTCCATCTAAATGTAAGTTACTAAACATTGCAACAAAATTATTTTGAAGCTGAATAATCATTTGCAATTTGCACGAAAATTATACATATTATATTGCAAACAATTATACTTTACAGCAGATGTAACGGGAAAAAATGTAGCATTTTTATAAACAACTTGCAACCGTTTAAAATATTGCAATAGTAAACTCAAAAAGTAATTAAAATTATAATTATCGAAATAAATGTTTCTGTAAAGTTACTAAACATTACCAATATCGGTAATGCAAAATGCTAGCTGTCCCGCTTAACAAAGAAGAAGGAAGTTTCATTGTGATATTTTTACCTTTATACTGCGCAGATTCAAAAGAACAATTAAACGGAGCAACCCGCGTGTATATGTATACGAAAGATAAAAAGCTTTGCGTGTCGGTCAATCAGATCGTCGCATAACGGAAAGTTTCATTAGGATTGGCCAAAGGTACGTAGGGTGCGGGGCAGTGTTAATAATGGCCTTAGGTCCCGTCCGCAACTAGCGGTTCCATCGCATTACTGGGCTACACGAAGCGTTTCTAGAAGCATGTTCGACGACGATACATAATGAAGAACAGTTACGGATAGTTAGAAGGCGTCCTATCATACAGAGAGTTTCACGGAAGGGATCGAATCAGAAAAATCCGTGCAGAGAGAGTAGGACACGTTAACGCCACATAATCTCTCGTATTGCGCAGTGATAGAATGCGAGTGTACGGATGTAAAGAATTTCTGGATGAAACATGCCAAGCATCTAGCGGTGGTTAAGCAGCCAGTATTGCCTTGTTCAATCTTGTCTATGGTGATACATGTACATGAGTGTGCGTACACAAGCATCGAGTGCGGTGCATTCATTGCCAGTGCAATAAAATCGTTGATAGTCCGGGAGACATTCTTTGGGGGTGTGAGGTGTATGTGCAGTGTCGCGCGAAGGTCGTGAACTTTTGCAAGATTGTTCGAGAAGCCTGCGGCCCGGAAGCACGTTACGAAAGGAAAGGTTAAAAGGAAAGGTGGACGATCCTCCGCGAAAAGCCTCGGTAAAATGGCGGTGATCGGTACTCCGATTGGCGCTAAGCGATAGAAGAGGATCGCGCTCTATTCACGCTCGCGAAGTTTTGTTTTGATCTAGTTTGATAGCTATTCTCGAAGAAACCGGTCGATCCTCGTCACTTCAAATCATTCGGTTTCATTCCGCCTCGTTTCCCCTTTAGCATCTTGACAAATTAAAACGGCGTCCAGTTGACCCGAAGATATATATAATCCGGTCGAAGAAGATCAAGGTGGTAAGAAACCACCGACGGATAACAGTTTTTAAAGGCCGTAATGCCGCATCGTTCCGGCCTCGAATTTATCGAAAGGCCGAGCGACGAGGACGACTCTATCGAATCCTTGTCGGCTTAACTATAGGTAAGATTTCTGGTGCCACGAGTGCATCTCTGCTTTCACCAATTTTATATACTCTTATCATATATTCCACGCGCGATTTTCCCCGTTGCTTGTTTCACCCATTGCGTGCTCCCGATTTCTCACCTTACGGCTATATCTATGATCGTGGAATCTATTCGCGAATATCCTCCCCTTGTTATTATTTGCTGCTTGTCGTTAGAGCTTAAGTTAGGTTAGGCCCTAGAAACCGATGACTCTGCATCTTGATGAGAATCCAGAGGTTGTTTTCCTTCCTATCATCCTTCTAACGGTCACGACCTCGTAAAAAGTACAGAAATGTTCTTTGTCCACTTCTATTTTCCTTCGTAATATATCGTCAATGTATATTGTCCTTATATAGATTTTTTTTAAATAGCTATTTACGTCGTGGACGGAATCATTTTGCCCACGATTTGTCATGTTTTCAAGGCTTCTCGCGATCTTCGGAACGTCATTGTTACTCCTTTTGCGAATACTGTGTCACGGGCAATAGCGCCTGCATTTTGATTTTTTAATCGATATCAAATTTTCGTGCCATTTTCTATATACGCTTTGTAGATCATTTTCGTTTAATTTTTTTTTGTATTTCTTACTTTATTGGAACATTACACCAAATAGTATCGATTCATAGATATTTGTGTACGAAGAACAACAATTCTATTTTTAGTGTTTGCCTGTATTAGTTTAAAAAAAAACCATATGGAATTTTTTTTTAGTGGCATAAAAGTAATTTGAATATTTTTTACTTCGCACTTGCTTGCTACTATCTTGCAATTTTTATACGTAAACCTAACGAACTGTACGATCTATACGTGATAGTAATTACTTAACAAACATCGCGATAAGTGGAAATTTTATGCAACAGAGAAATTCTGCGAAACGGTCGTTGGTGTATGAATTAAATAAAAAAAATACGACTTATTAATATGCTTATTGATCAGAATTATACGTCTATCATACTTTTCTTTATCAATTTTGAAGTCGTGAGACTACCGCAAAATATTTGTTAGATAAAGATTGAATAGTCTAACAATAGGTTTATTTTATTTGTGTTAATAGCAAAATTACACCTTGCTGGTATTAAAAACAGATCGCCCTAACTGCTTGTAAATTCAATGGAAAATAAATGTTTCAGACCTTAAATTCGTAAAGAAATCCATTAATTTGCCAAAATGAAAATTGATCGAAACAAATTGAGGAAATATACATCGGAAGCGGTGAGTAAAAGTTGAAGATGGAAGTTTTGTTACAAAGGAGAAGTATTCGATGAACATGGTACTATAGATGATTCAATTTGTAGCCGGCAAAATGTCAGGCGCTTATAAACAAGTTGCGATCCTGCTCCCATGCAGAATTGCTAGAGGAGCTGAAACAAATAGATGCATGGACGTTCGGTAAATGCGAATTGTATCATTGGGTCGATGTATTGGATCTTAGCGATAGCATTTTGGAAGAGGCTGCAGCTAAAAGTCCAGACAATCCATGGGAATTAGCCTGCGATCTCCCCCAAAACAGAGAGGTACCATTACGTTATTTCAGAGACCCTCGTAGTACGATATTCATTGCCGCGCAGCAATTCATAATATCTCATTCTGTACAGGCGAAGGAACTTCTTCTATGGGTTCTTCATCTTACTACATTGTTGATCGAGCATTCATACTCACGCCATTTGTACAGCAGTATGGAACATTTGGTGACGCTGTTATCAAGTTGTGACATGCATGTTGTTCTTGGCGTATTAAATATTCTCTATATGTTCAGTAAACGCAGTAATTTCATTGCACGTTTAAGCAGTGACAAGAGGCAACCTCTATTAAGTAGACTTACACTTTTAGCAGAGGTAAAAAGAATATATGTATATGCATATACATCAATTGATAATTATATTGGTATGTATAAACTTATTTATATTTTAGAGTTGGGGTGGTAAAGAAAATGGATTCGGTTTAGCGGAATGCTGTAAAGAGTATCCAGACAAGGTAATAATCATTTCGAAAATAATTCACAGTTTGAAGATTATTTTTATACAAGATATTACAATGTCCCTGTATCCACATTTTCCAGCCGCTTCCAGCAAGCGCCACAACATTGCATTTCGAGTTTTATGCGGAAAATCCCACAACAGATGCGAATTCCGCTGCAAATGTTGGCACAAAGAAGTCTGGACAAACGAATTTTGTAACATGCATACACATAGAAAATGTGGATAAGTTGGGTAAAACACCAGCACAGGTTATGAACGATTTATTGAAAGTCTATAATGTACCTCAAGATCGACAGGTAAAGAAATGTTTTTAATTGCAGACTAATGAAATCAAAATTGAAAATAAATATTAATAAGTAAATCTTTTCCAGATTGCATTATTCACACACATAAGACTGGCACACAGTTTCTCTGATTACCGAAGGCGATTGCAATGTGTGCATGCTCGGCTGCAAGCATTATCGATACTTGTATATAATAGCGAACTGGAAGAAAATGTACGTAGTTTGCTGCATCCTGGGCTTTTAGAAGAATTAGTCGAATTACTGGAACTTCCACACGCACATCTCGTTGAAATACGTGCAGCTGCACTGCGTACCCTAACTAGTATCATTCATTTGGATCGCAATCCACACTTTCCAAAGTAAGCAACATTTTAATGGACGCAAAGAAAATAAATTGCTCCCCATTTACCTGATAATCTGTTTCAATTGATGTTTCAGAAAACCTAACTCGAGGTTAAACATGATAATCGACGTTACCGGAGCAAACTCGTATCACGGATTTTTTCCCGTACTAATTCGCACCTGTATTTCAACATTGATTTCCCCGCAACCCGATGGACAGCCGTTCCCCCTGTCGCTTGCAACAGCACTGTTCAGCTTTCTTTACCACCTTTCGAGTTACGAAGCGGGCTGCGAAGCCCTCGTTTGTTGCGGTATGATGGAAAGTTTATTGAAAATTATAAACTGGCCTGGCAGCGAATTCGAACATTTAACAGTATGATCGTTTTATCCTTACAACTTTGTTCCACGCTCCATTCTATACGGTCCCTTATATTCACGTTTTGTTCCTTCGTAGTTTGTTACCAGGGCAGTTCGTGTCATTGATGTTATAACGAATATAGACATGCAAGGGTTCCAAGCTCACGGTGGCCTAGCGAGTTTCATTAATCGACTCGAAATGGAGGTGAATGTTTGTCGAAAGGAGCAACCTTTCGAGATAGAGCCGATACATTACCAAGACGCTTCGCAGAGTTCTCGCGAAAGATCCATGGATCGGGACGAAAATTCCACTTCGTCCCGTGCTTTCGACGAACGCGAGGAATCGTCGAATCCCATGGAGTTCTCCGAAGATGAAAATATGAGCTCCAAGGCGGACGATAAAAACGAACAAATGTCCGATTATTCTGGCGGAAAAAATGGAAAAATCTGTTTGCCCCAACGAGTCACGCTTCTGAAGGCGCTGTCGAATTTTATAAAGAAACTCATTCAAGACCCGGCATTCTCTGATAGTATCAGACACGTTATGGAGGGACCTCTGCCATCTTCTTTGAGGCACATCATCAGCAATCCGGAATATTATGGCCCGTCCCTGTTTCTCATCGCGACAGATGTTGTAACTGTATACGTTTTTCAAGAGCCATCCTTATTGTCATCTCTGCAGGATAATGGATTAACTGATCTTGTCTTACACGCTTTACTTATCAAACAAGTAAATAAGCAAACTCTATTTGTCCTATGGAATACATTTTACCAATCGTTTGTAATGGCAACTTATTATTGACCGATGTATTGCTATTACTATTATCAGATTCCTGCTAGCCGAGAAGTTCTAGGATCATTGCCGCACGTGTTCAGTGCCCTGTGTCTGAATCAACGTGGATTGGAGTCTTTCATTAAACGACGTCCCTTCGAACGTTTGTTCAAAGTATTACTCTCGCCAGTCTATCTTCCTGCAATGCATCGACGTCGAAGCACAGATCCTTTGGCCGACACAGCTTCGAATCTGGGCAATGCGATGGACGAATTAATGAGGCACCAACCTAGCTTGAAAGTAGATGCTATAGCCGCTGTTATAAAGGTGCGATATTTTTTATATATCTATATATCAATTTGTTATCAGTATCATCGTAACATAATTGTTTTCTTCTTTTCTTTTCTACAGTTATTAGAAGAGCTATGCGTTCTGGGTTGCGATCCTCGTTACATCTGTCTGCAAGCCGAAGATAAATTCGATAGCACTCAATCGAACGCAAACTCCGGTAATCGTCAGTCCTCGGGACAGTCAGTTGGAGTCGGAGTTGGAGATTCCGGTGGTGGAGGAGGTGGTGGAAGCGGAAGTAGCAGCGACGAGGAAGAAGAGGACGAGGAGGAAGCCAGTACTAGCTCTCATCCTCAACGCGAGGAGCAATGTTCTTCGACAGCTGCTCAACCCGTCCCTCCGCCTCAGCCCAGAGAGAAAACTCCCATAGCTTTAATGGAATATATACAGAACGTAACCAAATTTGTCGACGCTATTCTCAGCAATAACTCTACGGACGATCATTGCAGAGAGTTCGTTGCACAGAAAGGTCTCGTGCCGTTACTTTCAATTCTGGGATTACCGAACCTTCCGGTGGACCATTCCGTGGCGCAAACTGCCCAGGCGGTGGCCACAGTTTGCAAAAGTATCCTGAACCTTGCGCACGAGCCGTTGGTCCTGAAAACCGGCCTGTCCCAGTTGAACGAAGTTTTGAATCTACTGAAGCCGCTGTACAGTTACATGGAAGCACCTGGCGGATCTGTCTTGCTGCACGAACTCGTTTCTGCTCCCAATTTGGAGACAGCCTTCACGAGTGACACCGCAACACCATTGTTGCACGCCATGAACGCTGCTTACGGTTACATAATAATGTTTGCCCAAGTATGCCGAACCAGCCAGAGCGAAATTAGGAATCTGGCTATGAATCATTGGGGTTCGGAGCTTGGTCTGACCGTATTGAAAGGTCTGTCGGAATTGTACACCGCTCTGATTTGGGAAAGCACAGCGTTGCTGGCCCTCACGACCGAGAACTTCATACCTGCCGATTGCGACTTCGGTAAAGAGGATATGGATAAATTGATACGTCCAGAATTGAAGAACGAGGGTGAAAGCTCTAATTGGTCCGCTGCTGCATCCTCTGATATGGGAAGCAACGGAATGACCACAGCAATGGAGGCCTTGAGCACCGATCCACCGCCTGTGCCTATGGAGGTGGATGAGAAACCGAGTGTTAGCACGGGAAGAATATCGCCGAACTCTCATCGAATCACGTATCCTAAACACTTACTGGGACTCACGTCTAAAATGGGAAGAGCCTTGGCAGAATTGTTCGCCATACTTGTAAAGGTACTATTATTTTTTTTCTGACGTTAGATACGTCGTGAAAAAAAGGCTGCACCAGTTCTCCTATCCCTTCGTATGCGTATTAAAAATGTTTGGGCGACACGATTTATAAAGCGCATATAAAATTAATTTTTGGAAAGATATAATTTCATAATTTATTTTTACTAATCGTTAAAAATTCCTTAGCTTTGCATGGGAACACCAATCAGACAACGCAGGGGGCAACAGATGCCCCCGATACCAGCACTTCCTTCGCAAGCATCTAGAAGCGTAGCAACCGCTTTAAATTGCGTATTGATTCGCGGTTTGTCTTGGGATAAATTGCCACCATCGACCGTGCCCAAATTGCAAGTGACCTTTTTAATGTGCACACTGAGTTTCGTCTCACCTGCGCTGTTCGATGAAAAAGGATATCCGTTTCATCTGATGCTACAGAAGTTCATTAAACTGGGCGGGCAAAATGCATTTTTTGCGTAAGTTTATGGGACAAGATTTATGAACGTTTTGTAATATAATTTTTCCCATCTCTTGCAAATACTGTGAAATCTTTTTAGCGCGTTCCACTGGGTATTATCTGGAGGTGGGCAATTCCCCTTGGCCGAGGGACTAGAGCATCCAAACTTGCCCGACTGCACCGGAGAATTTTTGGATGGCTGGCTGATGATTTTAGAGAAAATGGTGAACCCTAAGAACCTCCTGGATTCGCCATACGTAGTTTCCTCCAAGTGCACCGGAATGTACAAAGTGTACGAAACATTCGATCCCATAAAATACCTTACAGAAGTTCACAAGGTTCGTCTGAAATAACGTGCACATCCAAAATTACATTGCGATTGATATTTCTTAACGTAATAACATGTCGAATCAATTTCAGCATGCATTCGAGGCAGTTATGCTAATGTGGGGAAAGAAACCATTAAAGAACTACGGTGTTCATATGACAGAATTAATTTTGTCCATTCTGCGACACATTTTACGCAGCGAACAAATTATCAAGGTAAAAAATAAATCATCTAATATATTCGAACAGTATGCACAATTTAAACCCAATTGAAATTGCTTTAAAAACACTGACTTAACAGGAGCACGCAGAAAAGGAAGAAAATACCGAGGCAGGCATAAATGGCAGTACAAGCGGTACGAGTGGTACAAGTGGAATTGGAAGAACCGGAACAATATCTGATCGCAGAGAAGAACCAGAAGCTGACGTAAATCCGGAACATCTTAGACAACTGATGGACATGGGCTTCAGCAGAGCTCACTGCGTAGAAGCATTGATCCATACACTGACGGTGGAACAAGCTACAGATTATTTATTAACAAACCCTGCTACGCTTCGAAGATCAGACGTACCAGCTGGAGATGCGAGCGGGCAAGATCTGATAATGGACTTGGAGTTGGTAGACGACGATCAAATAATGCATGCGATCGCGATGTCGCTTGGAGAAACGGAGACGCGTAAAGTTTTCGGGGCAGATGAACCTGCTCGCGAGACTACCATAACAGAAAGCATAGACGAATTCACGCAGAATGCCCTAAGTCAGTGCTTGAATCTTTTGGACATGATGCCAGACACCGTGTACAGAATCTGCGATCTACTCGTCGCTATTGCTAAAAGGAACGGGGATGAATGGCGTGACAATATGCTGCGACAGCTTATGAAAGAAATTGGAAGTCTTGTGGACTACTTGATCGAAGTCTCGGAGAGCGACGATCCGAACACTGGAGCCCGATTAATCGAATGCAAGGAGGCGAACAAAGTCACTGGACGTATCTATCTGTACACGATATTCTTCGAGGGCACTCTGCAAGAAATGCGAGTGCCCTGCGCACAAGTCGTGGAGGAATTCGCCATTTTGAAGAAGCTCGTACATCTGCTGTCGCAATGTGAGCGGCCGCTTACAGCGAATAAAAATAAAATCCTGAAGGAGGGTAGCAAAGATGTGCCGAAAACTCCCAAATGGCTTGCACCTTTGCTGTTGCTGATAGAACGTTTGGAGAAGGTGGCAATACTGACGAAGAGGAAAGAATTGATGTACAAAGTAACGACAAGAATGTGGAAGTGGTTCGATCTTAGCAGCGGCAAATGGAATTTGTATTCTCCAGTGAACAATCGAATAATCAACGATGCGTACTGGGCTGGGGAGTCTAGCACCAGGGTAACGTGTAACAGACGAAGATACGTCATAAGCTTCTCGTCCATGATGCAAGTGAACGAAGAAAGTGGAAACAGAAGGCCTATCACGATGGGCTTCAAGTTGAACACTGGAACGGAAGATGGTGGATCAGGGTCCGATTCGAATATGGACACCGATGAAAACCGAGTGGAGGATAAACGAAATACTGTTCTGCAAGGATTGAGCCCTGGCATGGCCCCGGGTATTATAAACGTCTGCGTAAAATTGATGGCCATACCTGTGGATCGTGATGCCCTTCACGCCTCTATGAAGCTTTGTCTTCGATTGACCAGAGATTACGAGAACGCTAAAGTATTCGTTCGCATGGGTGGCATGAAACTTCTTCTGGATATGACTCAGGCGAGTTGCTTCATTGGCTGCATCAACTCGAGCACTCTTTTAATACGACACACCTTGGAGGAACCTTACACTCTTCGGTTAGCCATGGAGAAGGTGATTCGCAATCGTACCCAGGGAAATATACCTCCAGCGTGCAAAGAAATTCTGTTTATGACACGCCAGATCACCAGTGCTGTCTGCCGCAATCCGGAGGTTTACAGAGAAGTATGTGAAAATATTTTGCGGGTCGATATCAGTCTGTTGGGAAAAGAGGATGCTGATAATAGGCTGATCGTAAAGGCGCTGCCTTCGAATCACTCCTCCGTCATGCCAATGGTGGAGGATGCCTCTATATCTGTTGTAAAGGACCTCCTAAATGCTCTAATAAAGCCTGTGCCGAATATTCCCGACGAGAAGTCATCTACACCGACCAGAAGTCCGGAGAAGAAGGCGTCCTATTCAAGTTCCACCGTGGGAGGATCATCTTCTCGAAGAGATCCGCTGAGAAATAATGCAACAACAACGAACGACACACTTGACGACGAAGATCAAGTTTCCCAAATAATACCTATGAAGATCTATCCGGATAGCAGTAACAATAGTAAGGTTGAACCTGAAGAGTCGAAGAAACCTTTGCTGGCAAAGTCTGCTATCCTGAAAATTCTAGCAGAAGCCGTGCGTTCGTACAGTGCAGTTGCAAGCTTGATTACAGAGCATGTCTACCGTGCCGGGCAAAGTGAAATGGTTACAGAGAACGCCACCGCGCTTGCTTTCCTCTTGGACAAACTTTTGCCGATGCTGCCAGAGAATTCAAGCGACAGACAATGCAGCAGTATGGCTAGGCTGTTGATCGCTGCTATCGCTTCGTGCAATCATTCACCTGATGTCCAGACAACCTTGGTAACCGAGGTGAAAGCAGCATTGATAAGAACCTTGGCTCTCCCTGAAAGCTCAGAGAAACATGCCCAACTTCAATTATTGGTTGGTTTGATCTCAACGATGATCGACAGTTGTCCGCCAACGTCTCACAATCAGTTGAGGACCTCCTTGAAGTTGCACCAATACCATAATGTCAACTATATCGTAAGGATCATGTTGAGAAAAGGAATAATCACGGATTTGGCAAAGATTCCACACAGTCTGGATCTATCGAGCCCAAATATGGCTGGCACCATTAACGCCGCCCTGAAACCACTGGAGACGTTGTCCAGAATCATCAACCAGCCTATGCCAGGTGCAGTTAACAATAAATTTTCGAAGCCAAAAACCAGAACAGTCCAGGAGGAGCCTATTGGAGAACAAACTGGTACCACTACTTCGGAGGCTACGCACGCGGTTGGCGAAGAGACAAACGAGGATGCAGAGAACACGGAACACGATATATCCGTCACAGCGGAGAGCCTGGAGCCCACCTCTGAAAGTCAAGCTCACGAGGAAGGGGATGAAGCCGCATTGGAGGACATCATGGATCAGCTTCTCGAGAGGTAACCATATATAACGTATATACGTTCGCGAATTTTTTTTAACTTATACCATGCATTATTTTCTGTGCTGTAATTATTACTTTTTTTTTAGGTTCATATAAGCTACTGTACTTATAATCAAATAGTGTATTATTTTCCAGGGACGGACCCGGCGTGACGGAAGATCAATCTTCTCGTCCGCACAGGCCAATGGACATTGATGAAGAGAGCCTTGCGATTCGCGATGGGGAGACAGACTTCGACCCAACAAGGGACGCCACGATAAGAGTACGTTTTTCTTTTCTCTCCCCAATGTTCAATCTTTCGTTTCAATCTGTTTCATGTTATACGTTTGTGTATTACGAGAACGTATAATGCAATTGTGTCTTTTAGGAGGACTTGATGAGTTCCGATTCAGACTCCGACAGTAATCCATCCGATGATAATGAGGATGAGGTACAGGACGACGAAGATGAAGAGGAAGAAGAAGAGGACGATGGTAATTGAATTTTTCATTTGATTGAATTGAATTATATTTGGTTTCGAATATAATGAACATTTACATGCTTCATTTATTAGGAGAAGAAAACGAGGAGGAGGAAGAGGAAGAGGAAGAAGGGTCCTCAAACTACGAAGAGGAGGGAATAGAGTTTTACGAAGACTTGGGAGAAAGCGACGTATTCGGAATGATTCCATCAACGGACCGGGACCGTAGCAGCTACGTAATGGTTCGCCGATACACCACTAACATCGATAGCCAGGGCAACGTGAACGCTTCTGCCACGGTTACGCCGAGATCTAGTCTTCCATGGAGCACAACGTTTCCTTTACCTTTGGGTTTGTTCGAAGCTCCTTCTTCAATTTCTGAAAGTAGTGGTGAGCATAAAATCGCCATCATAGAATAGAGTCACATAAATAGTACTAGATAGTACAGAATTTGTTTGAGAATAAAGTGTTAGCGAGAGACATTGTAATAGAGTCTAATTTTCTTGTTCCAGTTTCAAGCGATCGAAAATATAAAACTTGATTTTTCTGTGCAGGTATCAATTCCCATTCTTTGCTGATACCACAGAGCGGTTTGAGTGCTCCTAATCCGAGAAGCCAAAGACCTGCACGACCACGGAGGTATCAGTATCTTCAATTACCAAATCCACGAAATCCAAATCCACCTGTGATTTTGCAAAGGTAAATTAACACGTACCGAATGTATTCAATTTAAAATTAGAAAATAACAAATGGTGATATTAAATTAAGTGTTCATGTAAAATAATCCGATGATAATATTTTTGTAATTCTAGACTTCTAGGGCCAGCAGCGCAAGCAATTCCATTGTCTGCCAGTCAGGTTTTGGCTTCGAGTTTCCGTGACACCCGTGTCCTTGTAATGGACAATGGTGTTGGAATACTAACGAACCAGGAAGAAGAACAAATAGACTTTGTGGTTCGTAATTCATGATCTTATATTTCACAAATATTTGACATATTTTTATCATCTTCAAATATTCATTAGGATCAGTCTGGCTATCTCTTCGGATCTAGCCTCTCTACAACGGTGAATAATCCAACTGCGTTACATTGGTGGATTGAAGAGAGTAAACTATTGGATGGTGATTCTCAGACAGATTGCTGCGTTGGTAGGTATAAATATTATAGATTCGTGTGTAAGTTAGGAAAGCAAAGCTTTACTAAATTCATTTCTATATCGAAGGTGTTGTACATAAGCTAATTCCTGGACTGGAGAAACGTAGGAATGCTGAATTAGAAGAAAGACGAGAGAGACGTAAAAAACAGCATGCCTCTGAAAAGAAAAATGAGAAGGATAACAAGGATGGAAAAGATCATTTAAATAATGCGGAATGTACGTTAATTATACTCAATTATTTTTAATTGCTTATTCGGTATGCTTATTTTTAATCACCTCTTCTTTTTTTTTAGCTGGTTCTTCCACTGTAATATCCATGGAAGGACAACTGCAAAGATCAACTGCATCCACATCGCAACGAGAAGACACGTATATTCTAGTTCCTAGATTTAGAGCACGCGCGGACCTGACTCCGCCCGAACGCACGCCTGATGAAGATATAATAGGTATGTTTATAATTTGTCCCGAACAATTTATAATCGAATATGTGAATGGAGAATTTTTCTTAATCTTAATACGATTATTCAGATGTTACCGGTGAAATGGATACGACAGTCCAAGAGGACGAGGAGCGTCCTCCGCCTCCACCACCTGAAGAACAACAATCAGAACCCAGAGATCCGCGAATAAGTAATCGAAATCCAACTTTGGAACTGGCTGAAAGTATAGTTGACTCCGTGTTAGGACCGTGCGCGTCTGAAGCAAGCAGATTAAGTAATTATATTTATTTCTTTCTTTTTATTATAATACCAATTTATTTTATATTCTTAAAAATCCCACTTAAATTAAATAATATTTTTACAGGGCAATCTGAGCGCACCGTTGAAGGATCCAACACAACCGATACATTCAGTCGATCCAACACGTCCATTGTTGTCGATTTCAGTCAAGAACCTAACGAAGATCTACAGAGGGAAAGTGACGCGTCTGAATGGATAAGAATCTTCACCGATGACAGTCTATCGAACGTTGAACGAAAGTAATTATCATTTTCCTCTATCCTCCATAACTCAAAACGAAGTAACAATTAACTTGTAATTTTATTATGTAGCGCGAATATCCTCAATCAAGGACCGACCACATCTGCATCCGAAAATGTTAACCCAGAAACACCGGAACATCAGCAACCGCAGCAACAACAACTGCCGCAGGAACAACCACAGCAACCACCGCCGCCACCACAACAATCGCCGGCACAACAAGAGCAACCACAACAGTCCCAGAGCCAAGCACAACAACCGCCACAACAGAATCAACAGCCCCAAGAACAACAATTACCAGATGGTGTAGATCCGTCTTTCTTGGCTGCATTGCCAGAAGATATGCGAGATGAAGTAATAGCTGAACAACTTAGGTACAAATAAATATATGTATTATAAACGATGGTATCGACAATTTCGCTTGATTAAGTTACAGATTTAATATTTCTATGGTATTTCTCAGGCTTCAACGAATCCGGCAACGAGCACAGGCAACCGTAGTCGAGGAACTAACAGGCCCCGTAGAGGTGAATCCTGAATTTTTAGCTGCTCTGCCCCCAGCGATCCAAGAAGAAGTTCTCGCGCAACAGCGTTTAGAGCAACAACGTCATGCAGCTGCAAGTGCCAATCCGGAAGATCCAGTCGACACTGCTGCGTTCTTCCAGAACTTGCCACCTTCCCTTCGACAGGCGGTTAGTGAAGGGGATTAAACAGAAATAGCCGTGCTTCGAAGTCCAGCGTTCTTATTTCTTTTCTCACCGTGTTCACAGATATTAACCGATATGGAAGAATCACAAATATCCGTACTTCCACCGGATCTAGCGCAAGAGGCTCAGAATCTTAGAAGAGAATGGGAAGCACGAAACCGACACATAATGCAAGATCGATTTCTCAGCCATGTTAGTCAAGGAAATACCACGTTGTCCAGTATATTAAGGAGTTCTGGCAGAGGTAGAAAATTTGTATTATCACCGAAATTTCCGTACATTTTTACATGTTTCAATATGGTTTAAGTTAACATTAATTGAATATAAACAAAACAGGCAGGGGTACACGTTTCGCGATTCGCGCCGTACCGCAAAGAGGATGGCAGCAATGGAGTACACGCGGTGATCCTAATATAACGCATCACGGTGCCGGTTTGCGACTCAGAGGCAGACAATTATTGGATCATGAGTCGATGGCTTGCGTATTGGTATTACTGTTTGTTGATGAACCAAAAATTAATACGTTAAGGCTTCATAGAGTTATCAGGAATCTTTGCTATCACGGTAGCACAAGGGAATGGGTAGTTAGAGCCTTACTAAGTATTATGGAAAGAAGTAACGATGAAAACAAAGAAATAGCCATGGATTTTGGCGGAAAATTGAGGAGGAAAAGTTTGGTACCAATGATGCATCACGATTACTGGTAAATATTTTATTTTATTCGTAGAATACTTAACCGTTAATTAAGACAGCACAAGTTTGATGTACGTATTGATTTCAGTGCACCGAAAATTTTTGACCAAAGAAGCAACGCACAGTCGTGGTTGAACATTAGTATTGATGCTGCGCTTGGATGTAGAGCAAACGTTTTTCACATCGTTAGACACGGTGGTAAAAAATCAGAGAGGCAGGGAAGCAGCATCGCCATTCATCCACAGGCAGCGCCAACAGTATGCCGGTACGTTGGTTCGATTTTACTAAATTAATATACACGCATATATAAAGTATCGTCACATTATTATTTACAAGAAAGTATTTGTAATAAATCTTATAAATTTGTCCAGACATACATTGGAGTTGCTAATATCCCTAGCCAAAGGTTTCCCTGGCTATTTCGTGCCAATCAAGTCTAAAGAATCAGAGGAGAAGGAAGGCAACAAAGACAAAGACTCGAGTATGAAAGAAGAAACTGGCTCCAAGGGAAAATCCGCGTCGAAGCCAGGAAAGAGCGATCAACCAGATTTCTGGGACATGTTACTGAAACTCGACTCGTGTGCCTCGAAGAAAGGAAAATCGGTCGCTAGATCACACTCCAATTCGAACCTGGGAAACGATTCCGAGCATAATACGACCACCTTCGAGTCCTCTGCTTTCGGTCAATTAATTTCGATGCTGAACTGGTCGGTCATCAAACGAAGCAGTCAGTTGACGGACAAACTGCTAAGATTGCTGTCACTGATCTCCATTGGGCTGACAGAAGTGAATCCATATCGTAGACAGGAGGGAAATAAAAATAGAAGGACAGACTTGAATAAAGAACAAAGTGTCGCTGCACCTGAGGAACATCTTAAGCTGGCTGTACAAGTATTGACCAGCAAGAGTTGTTCCGAGGAAGGACTAGAGGATGCCACAGCTTTGCTGCTTAATTTGTCCCATTGTCCTGACCCTACTAGACAATTGGTAAAGTCTTCATTAATTTTGATTTATTATTTTATTAAAAAAAATGAGATCAATGATATATGTGGTTTTTGAAACGAACGGAAATAATAATCATAATAATAATAAATATTTGCTGCAGATACTAAAATTACTGTTGGGAGGCGCCATGGAATTGGCCAATATTGTTTGCGAACACATCAAGGATTTATTGATGGAATTAAAGGTGTTGAATCGCGAACTGAGACGAAATTCTTTGGAAGAGCAACCTTCGACCAGTAGTGGTGGTTCTCGTGGAACTCTTTTAGATAGGTTTGTACCTGAATTAATTCTCGATTATTGCAGCACACTTTTATTTCCACACGCAATTGTTTTCTTTTATCGACAATTGCTCCAACATCTGATCATTCGTTGCAGGTTTACGAACGAAAGTGTAGTTGTTACTGCACCGAGCAAAGTCAAAGCTGGAAGCGATCTTCAGTTACCATCAATGGCTGCTCTTGTTAGCAAAACTTCTAGTCAGGCATTCTTCTTAAGAATACTTAAAGTGATTGTACAAATAAGGGAAGCTGTACGGTTAGCGAACAATAAGAAAACATGTACGTATGAGAAATATACAATTCTAATAATTATTAATACACTCGTGGAGCTTTATAATATAGGAAAATCTAAGAGGAGAACGTCGAATTCACTTTTAACCACTTTTTTTACAGCCAATCAAAGTTCAGAAAGTTCTGTAGATACTGGAAATACTAATCAAGCTTCAGAATCGGGTAATTTCCTGTTCTGTATCTGTATAAGCGTAGATTGGTGTTCACAGTTAGTAAATAATATTTGTGCCGCAAGATTCTTACACGTTGTTCATTTACAGGTGAAGACAAGCTTCCTTTGTTAAGTGAAAGCTTGGTATTGGATCATTTGTGGGAAACATTGAGCGCCTGTTTATTGGAATTGGAATATACTCCGGATCAGCACGCGGTCTTAGTGTTACAGGTAAATTACATTCAGATTTTTCGGATTCTCGTATTATATCCTCTTCTTTGTTAACTTGAAATATTACAATCAACACGATGTGTTATACTCTACAGCCCGCGGTGGAAGCATTTTTCCTGGTGCATTCATCATCGAGTACCTCGCGTGATCGTCACCAAAACACAAACACCGAAAATCGTGAGGTTGTTCCTGACCTAACACCTGTTTCGCCGATATACTCAGACAACGAAGGCACGTCCCAATCGGAGGCTACCATTAACACTGCTTGGGACATGCAAACTCAACCACAAAAAACTCTACCACCTGACCAACTAAAGTTCCTCAAATTTGCTGGTGTGATACTGTTTACATTGAAATATATAATACTATAAAATATCTATTATGATTTAACATAATGATATACATGTTGAAAACATTTCTCCGTCACAGAAACACACAGAACTGTTCTCAATCAAATTCTTCGCCAAACAACAACGCACTTAGCGGATGGGCCGTTCTCTGTGCTGGTCGATCATACGAGAGTTCTCGATTTTGACGTGAAGAGACGATATTTCCGGACGGAATTGGAACGAATGGACGAAGGTATACGGAGAGAAGAGCTGGCTGTACATGTCCGTAGAAATAACGTCTTCGAGGATTCCTTCAGGGAACTTCACAGGCGAAATGCGGATGAATGGAAGAACCGGTTTTACATTGTCTTTGAAGGTAAATACATTTTTAATTGCTGTTACATATAATTATATAGGATTAATTAAATTGAAATGAAAATGAACTAATAAATCTTTGCATTTCAGGCGAAGAAGGTCAAGATGCTGGTGGATTGCTCAGAGAATGGTATGTCATTATTTCCAGGGAAATTTTCAATCCCATGTATGCTCTGTTCACCGTGAGCCCTGGCGACCGAGTTACGTACATGATAAACTCGTCGTCGCATTGCAATCCAAATCATTTGTGTTACTACAAATTTGTCGGCCGAGTTATCGGTGAGTATTCACTCTTTTAGTTTCACTTTTTCCTGTAGTATGACGTACAGGAAAACCCTTAGGGAGATACTAAATATGAACGTTTTTCATTGCAGCTAAAGCAATTTACGATAACAAACTGTTGGAGTGTTACTTCACTCGCAGTTTCTACAAACACATTTTGGGAATACAGGTGAAGCACACAGACATGGAAAGTGAGGATTACAGTTTTTACAAGGGACTCGTATATCTCACGGAACACAATATTGCTGATCTTGGTTACGAATTAACTTTCTCCACGGAGGTAAATCTGAGTTTTAATTTCTCTATTGATTATATTATATAATACAATTATTGTATATTTATTTTATGTGAAAATTCTTCAGGTAAATGAATTCGGTGTTAATGATGTACGCGATTTAATACCAAATGGGCGTAATATCGTTGTTACCGAAGAAACGAAGTTAGAGTATATTCGGCTCGTGTGTCAAATGAAGATGACTGGAGCAATTCGTAAACAGTTAGTGAAATTATTTTTCATTTATATTAACACGTTTTATGGTTGAGTTAGAAAATTTATATTGTTCTTCTGTTTGTCCACGCAGGTTGAATGCGTTCCTAGAAGGTTTTTACGATATTATTCCAAAGCGACTGATCTCTATATTCAATGAACAGGAACTTGAATTGCTAATTAGTGGTTTACCCAATGTAGATATTGAAGATCTTAAAGCTAATACTGAATATCACAAATATAATGCAAATTCCTTACAAGTAAATATACTGCAGTCCATCTATATTTATTTAAAAAGAATTTCGGTTTCAACCAAGATATTAATAACAATATCTTTAATTATCATTTAGATCCAATGGTTCTGGCGAGCACTACGAGGTTTCGATCAGGCAGATAGAGCAAAGTTTTTGCAGTTCGTCACCGGAACTTCGAAGGTGCCATTACAAGGTTTTGCTGCTTTAGAAGGTATGAATGGTATACAAAAGTTCCAAATTCATCGTGAGGATAGATCGACAGATAGGCTTCCGTCAGCGCATACATGGTAAATATACGAAAACTTTTATTTTCATTCTATGATTGAATGAATTTTGAACATAAACCTAATTCGTGAAATTATCTTTAGTTTCAATCAACTGGATCTACCCGTTTATGAAACATACGATAAGCTTCGCACGAATTTATTGAAGGCGATCCACGAATGCAGTGAAGGATTCGGTTTCGCCTAAATTTCTGCAAAGTTACAAGCAAAACTTGGCACGATTATATATATACATATATATATATATCGAGGAGCGAAGACGGAGGTAAAAAAAAAATTAAAAAATTAAATGAGAAATAGAAACAGCTACATGAAGAACGAGTGTGGGAAAATGATTGATAAAATATTATTGATAAAACGATTGTAAAAGTAACCCATTGATCTTCGCTCAAGATCTAGTATATAAATTTTTACTCCGCTACATACATATTAAAACTGAAATGGCGTATGTATATACGTAAAATTAACGATGTAATTACCGATGATTCGTCGCTAGAGTTTATTTTGTTGAACGATCTTTAAAAAAAGAAAAAAAGAAAAAATAGGGGAGATGCAGAGCTTAACGATAATTCCCAATGGAAGGAAGACTTAAAAAGAAATCAGACACTTTAGTTAAGGATCTTAACGGTTAAGAGATAACAGATAAGAATTCAATGTAATTCATCGTTAAAGAAAAAGGTATGAGAGAACGCAGCGGGCTAAAATAAATGTAATATAATTGCGACTCGAAGCCGCTCTACTCTTGAACAGATTCAGACGGGGGAGAAGAAAAGAAAAAATAAGAAACGAATTGTTGCCGTGACGAGAAGGCAAAATGGCGATGGAGAAGTGTGCCTGTATACCGAGTATGTGTTTATTTCCTTATATTATGCGTGGAAGAAAGCTGCCAGAAACCTAAGTATACATGGGTCCTGTAAGTGAGAGAGAAAAAAAAAAATTTGAGAAATGCGTTTGTATGTAACTGCGATTGTGTGTGTATGTAATATGAGCGAATGTAAAACACAGAGAGTACATATAATATTATTCAAGAAACCGATTAGACACGAGCCTAAATACAAGAAAACATTTCACGATGTTATATGCTTAACGCCCGCAAGAAAAAAAAAAGAATAACGTATGGTTGTACACTATTAGTATTAATAATTATATTATCTAATTCTTAATCGATAGTAATAATCATTAATTAATATCGTTTTAATATTAATCATTTGAGAAATGTGATGTTAAAAAGGAAGTCATGTAACGTTTTTTCCTTTATTTTTCTTTTTCCTATGTATAGCGCAAAATTACGTCCAATTTGCCCCCCTGTTCTCCGAAACTTTCATATCCCTGAACTTCCTTTATAAATTTCAATGCCCACGCTATCTCTCTGGGGATACGAGACTCGCAATCGAAAGGATGTTGATTTTTGTAAACACATCGAATGGGACAATATATACGTTGGGAAAGCATAGATCCACCGAACACTTTTTCGCGACAATGTTAGGGAGTTATCGCTTAGGAATTCGCAAAATAAACTAAATGTTGTATTTCTTATAAAACGATTGCATCGTTTTTTTTTTTCTCAATTATTCGAAAACACCTTGATGAAGTGTAGTATTTTAATAGACGTTAAATTACGGTAGCACGCATGCAATATAAAGTGCAAAAGTTATCGTAAGAGTGTACGAGTCACGTTGATCAAAAATGATGAAGTAACTGAAACATTGAGTCCTGTTTAACAAAAAACATGTACCGCCATTTGAAGCATTCCTTATTTCACTATTTTTCTGTTTAATTACTGATGGAAATCAAAATTTCATGATTTTTTATTGAACGTAATTAAATGATGAATATTGTGTTACCTTAAGAAATTTCCAATTTCATTTAAAAAGTATTCTTTCTTTTTATGTAAATTATATGTAGTACAGCATATTGATATTTATTTGATGTCATATTAGAGTTACAATGCTTTGAAAATGCTTTAAGTGAAAAATATAATACTTTGATTTTACGTGCCATTCTTGGAGCACTCTAGACAAATTTTTACCGGAATTATTTTTTTACATTTCTACACCACTCGTGAAAATAGAAACAAGACTCTCTTTGAATGTATATATACATCTTTGTACAATGAGCTTGTGCGAAAAAAGTCAAATATATATATATATACGATGAAAATGTAAACTACAATTGTATTGTATATCAAAACTATTTACAATTTATTATAATGAAGTAATATAGGAGAACTTCTCGCGTAACTAAAAAGATAGGAAAGCTATAATTTATTAATGTAAACAGTATATTCTGCAATTGTAATTATAAAACCTATTATCTTAAACTGCATCACAGGATTCGGAAAATTCTTAGCCTGATTAATTAGATAATGTCCCACTATTGGTCTTATGGTGAAGCTTTAGGTTTCAATTCCTCAAAACATGGTCGGAGGAATATGGGATTCTTTTTCGCCGGATTATAATACTCGTGACCCTAAAAAGAAAGAGATATATATATTTGTTTATACTACGGCACAGCATAAAATCATTTCGAATGTCTTAAATATATAAAAGAATATATATTACCTTCGACCAATCATAAGATACCGCGTACGCAAATATTTGTCCATTGTGATTAAAACAGCACCGAGTGATAGGTTGATCCATTGGTTCCGAAGACTTCAATTTGGTTCTTGCATCTTTATCCCAAAATCCGAATGTACCATCGCCACCAACAGTTGCAACAGTACCATGAACTGGATGAAATGCGGTATCGTTCACCTAAATATCACCGAAGGTTTATTTAACGTAAATGGCCGGTTCGAGTTTTCGGAAACTGATTGAAAAACCAATCGATCTTATACTAACTGCATAAATATCTTGGTAGCCATTAGGAGTTCCGTTCGTTCTGTGGCATTTGAATGTGAAATTTTCTTTTGAACTTAAATTTAAATGATGTATAGCTACGCGTCCCTCGGTACTACCAATCGCAAAGCCAGTAGGAACCTTTTTCTTGTCTTTAAAGATCGCGACACATCTGTACTGATATTTCAGGCTCAGTTCTACTGTTTTGTATTCTCTAGGACTGCCTTCCAATTGGTAAACAATTAATCCACGGCTCGCCGTACCTACTACTGCCATTGGATAGTCCTGTAATGTTTGTTAAATATATTGCAAAATATTATTGATATCGCAACAAAGAAAAGAAAAGGAAACGAAAATTGCATATACTTACAACATCTGCGCAATAACATCTTTCAATCAGATTTATAGTCATTGCTGGCTTAGGACTTCGTAAATCCCAGAACTAGAAAAATCAATCAATATCGTTAACAAACTAGACTTTAATATAGACTTTCATAAGTTAAAGCTTACTCTCAATGTTTTATCCCAAGAGCCGGTCATAAGACACGAATATGTGCTTGCTTTAATCCAATGACATGTCTTGATTGGGGCGTCGTGCGCTGCAACTTGAATACTCTGATTCGAACCTAGATCCCAACATTTAGCTGTTTTATCGCAGGAGGCCATAAATACTTTTGTTCCATCCTGTTCAATAAGATATTGTTAAGCATGTTTCTTGGAGCATAACTTTGCGTAACGTAGTTCGCAGGACAGTACGCTGTAATAAAGAATATATTCCTGTAACAAAGTTTCTCGAACACTTACGTGACTCCAGCAAACATCTAGAACCGGACCACCCATGGACTGCATGGATTTTGGAACAGTTTTACCGGATTGTTCAACCTCCCAGCAACGAACATTGTTATCCCATGAGCCAGCAACTAGGAAATTTTGTGGTATGGAAGCAGGACTGAACGCTAAACTAGAGACAGAATCATCAGGAGGAGAGACTACTTCGAAATCCTGCATGGGATTCGATGTGGTGGTCGTGCCAGTTCTCAGACCGCCGCTTTGGTTAAACATTTTCGCTCAACTTTCTGTTACTCCACCGACTTATATTTAATGCTGTTAATAGACACGTGACTAAACACACAAACTATGTACAATAAACTTTCGAGCACTCACAGGTCCTTATTATTTGTGTGTCAACGAAGGGAACGATAATGCTTGTCGTTATTTGGAAATTGGATTACATAGAACGCACACTTGATGGGAATTTCCTGCGATTCCTATGTTTCACGTGGGAGAATTACAAAAACGAGCAGAATAGATGGCGAAATGATGCTGTGCAGGGTTGACTCCGGTCCAAAAAATGTCCCTATTTAGATTCTCAACATTTGTCACGAGAATTGCAGTCCGCGACCATTGTGCTTGTTCACATCTGTATATGTTTAGTGACGGGTTACGATGTACGTAAAGTACTTAAAAAACATAGCAAGAACAGAAGCTAATAGCGTACATTTATCGTTTGTGCGTAGGTCTCGTCAACGGAGGAATTATTGTACGCAAAAAAGGACAGTTCGTGTTAAAAGTTTGGTTATGTAGCTGCTCCTGTTATAATCCCGTATTACGCGGGATAGTTTGAATAATGAACTGATGAAAAACAAGCGAGGTGAAGGTGTTAATCTCAAAAAGAAAATACTATTTTCCATTGTTCTTATTATATTATGTTTATTGTTCACCTTCATTCTATCATTCAAGCAATAAATATATCGAAAGCAATAAATATATCTAAGGTTTTGAAAGAAGCATCTTTTATTCGAAACGTCGAACGATATAAGAATAACATGTTTCAAAGGAGAAAAAAACAAAGGCAAGATGCTTCTCGTTGCTTTTTATACTCGTCCGTTGGTTTACACATAATCGTTTATATGTTAAATACATGTTAAAAAGAAGAACCTTCAACAAATAATAATGATAATTATCCGTTACTTCAGTATCGACGTTATGCTTTACTGTATCTGTTATGATTGCGTGAAAACCAACCGAGTATATATAGTTTATGACAAGAAACCATTGCGAGCGTAAATATTTAAAACCACATTTCGTTTCAAATCTTCTTACGCGATCGTTCGTTTAAATTTATATAAATATCGTAAAAAATTTAGCACAACCGTAGGCACAGATTTGCCGAGTGTAACCCAACATTTTCTAAAATCACAATCCGTTTTAAAACAATTTCATAAACAATTGAGTATTGCCTGTTTATCAAATTTAAAGTTTGCCCAAGCCGTCGAGCAGAATTCCGTAGAATATTTCTGTGTCCGGTTGTATCGTGACTTCCCATTGTCCATTACCGTGAACGGATAAGCCATTGTTTTCAGATCAGTTTGCAATTTATTTGCTGCTTTACCAAATAATAATGATTTTATGTTTCCTTCCGCCAGCCTTATATTGCGAGAATCCTGAGCACCTTCAACTGGAAAGAAAGAAACTAGTTGCTTCATATGTCAAAGAATATCGCCGTATGCGTTACGAGAGGTGTGACAATATTAGTTTTAGTTATATTTCGGCTACTGAACCTTTCTCTTCCTTAGCTAACGCCTGAATCTTGTAATTGAACTCGTTGCATTTTATAGATTGAATAGCCGGATCTATTAAAAATGTGTGGGGCTGCTGATTTCGTGGGCTGTCTGTTAATTGCTTGGCAAGAACAGCTGAAGTTTCATCTTCGTTTTGGTCCCCAAATAAATTACGTTTAATCGCTGCCTTTGGCACGACCTGTTTACTTTCGTGTATACCCCGTCGATTTCTTGCTGGTGAGGTATTAGACTGTCGGAAAGTTTTAACATCTTTAAAGCTCGGAATATCAAACTGAAATGAATAATTGACAAACATGCATTACGATTGCTTCGTAGATGTTTAACTAAAAGTAACAACGAAATAACCAGATAACGTTTAATACTACTTGAATAGAGTGAGGAAGTGATTGTCGTTTATTCTTTGAAACAGTTTCCACGTCCCCCACAGATCTGTGTCTGTGTCTCCGTATTGTATTCACATTTTTTTCACGCAAATGCCTCTCTTGTATCCAGCGTCTCATCCTCCTGTTTGAAAATTGTTACAAAAACCTAAGCCTTTAAAGTACATTTTATTATTCGTCTTTTTGCCTAATTCGCGCAATGTTTGTTCTCCAGCCGCCGTTCTCGTTTAAAGGATTTCGAAAACAACTGTCGGCAGCATGTATGATGCAGATATTTAAATGTACGAACGTTTAATTTTTCAACTTCTTAAAACACTTTATTACCTTACGAATGGAATGACCATAAAAAACGCGTTCGGACCAACTCCTGTCTTTACTTTCGGGGTCATGTCTTTCTTGTTATTAGGTAAATCGGCTAAAGAAAACCACTCAACGTTTTTTATCTCTTTCCTTGTTTTTGGTTGAAACTTTGTATCCTTCTGAACGCCGCATATTATATACAGTCTCACCAGCTGTTCATTTATCACCGATTCGATGTACTCATTCTCGTCTATTAAATTTGAAATGTCGAAGCCAGTTTCTTCTAAAACTTCTCTAACGGCGCAATGAGATGGATCTTCGTCCTCGTTCACTTTGCCTTTTGGAAAACTCCAACTACTCTTGGCCCAATAACTTTGAACGAGCAGTACCTTAGTTAAATCTTCGTTTAATACAATCGCCCCAAATGTTGGAACATTTTGTTTATACTCGCGCCATTGTTCAAGAACACTATCTATGTTGCCTACGTGAGGCTTCAGAAATGGTATGTGATAAAAAATATGCGTGGCAAACTCCCTCATGCTGCATTGCCGTAATTTTGGATTTTCATCGGTGCAATAGAAATCCAAGTAGAACCAGTGTGCCAGTTCGATTTGAAAGCATATTCGAACTAAATCTTTCCTTTCCTCTTCCGGTACGTTGATAATAAAACGACTAAAAACAAAAAATAGTAAAATGACAAAACCGTCAAATGGAAAGAAAAAACGATTAATATATAAGAACTACAGCACGGTTGCAACAATATAAAAAAGTGTTTTTAAAATGTAACCTGCTTAAATCGTCGAGAATGTCGGACGGTACCGAATGATCCACCATTTCAAATATAAAAGATACGATGTTGAAATTTCTTTAAACGTCGCTTCGCGTTTTATACTATTAAATTGTTTGTGTAAAAATGTCGTCGTCATACAGCAAACATAACATCATTGTACAGGTGTCAATTTTAAGCTATCCAAATTGATTAAAACTAGCGCTATTTGGATTTTCTTTTCAGATTATTTTGCCACGCCACCAACACTATTTATTAGTAGTGAATATGTTGAGCGCACACGCGAAGCTACCCTCAATCGTACCGCACAGTCTTCGTTCGTTAAAAAATCTCACACACTCTACCCGCGACTATTGGCTACCAATCCAATTAGGGCTTTATTGGTCTGACATATAATTTGAGAAATTTCCTAACCTCGTTTAGAAGAGTTACTAATAAAGCTGAACAAAAATTAGCTATAAAGCTCTGCCATCTGTAAAAAAGTGCTTGAAACTACTCGAGGCCCTACCTTATCCAAAAAGTTAGCTGGTTTGTCCTGCCATCTACAAAGAAGTGCTTGAAACTGTTCGTGGTCTTCCTTGACCAACAAACGAAACTGCTGTGAACTAGTCACATAGTCACTGCCATCCCGACCTGGAAATTTACTTGACCGTCCTCTTTTTGTAAATCGTGAGAGCATGAGGGATGCGACTGTGTGAATGCTATCGGGCGAATCAGATTTAATTACCCATTGTTTCAGCTAAAAGTGGGTCAGGAAACGTAGAAGTCCAGTAGGTATAACCCTAGGATCGTAGGTTCAGCTAAAAGTTGTTCAGAAGCCGCAAAAGTCCAGTAGGAACGACCCTAGGAGTCATAGGTCCGGCTAAAAGTTGGTCAGAAAACGTAGGAGTCCAGTAGGTATAACTCTAGGATCGTAGGTTCGGCTAAAAGTTGGTCAGAAAACGTAAAAGTTCAGTAACTATAACCGTAGGAGCATAGGTTCGGCTAAAAATTGGTCAGAAGATGCAAAAGTTCAGTACGTACGACCTTAGTACAGCAGTACGCACGAACGCGGTCGGAGACCTTCGCAGAGTTCGGAAATTGCGAATACCACCGAGCGCGACCGAGCGCTACCGACGCGCCGCGCCGGCGCGTCGCGGAGTGGGGATGACGGTGCGCGGCGTACGCGGTGTCACTATCAGTTCAAGCGTCGTACCGTACGGATCGTCTATGCTGTCGAAGGTTAGCGACATACATAACCTTACAATACAATAGCATCTCGGGGCTTACTTTACCACCGCATACGCTTGTCTATTAGCTTCTATTAATTAATACGCGTTTATTTAACAATCGTTTGACTATCGCGGATGTACATTAAAGTCTTTATCGAGTCTCTTTTGCTGGACGCTTGACCGGTCTACCGGTACCATCGATTCTTTGTACGCGGTAACTAGTCGTTTATTAAAATATCGGATTAACTAATTCATTAGTTTGAACGGCTTTTCGAATCATTATTATATAAGTATCTTTGTATTTCTTTAATCTTATTTTACAATGGTCTTTGATAATTATCATGATCGAAAAGTACTCAAAACGCAAAGATTTCAATGTTGTCTGTTCTTTTGAATGTTTCAGAAGCTGCCATGGGCTCAATTGTATCACCATAATGATATTGTTGGCCGCGCGCAATGCGGTTGGTAGAGTCAGTGCTTGTTCCGTCAAAGTTCTTTTTATTATTTTTTGAGCGCAGCCGCTCTTAATAATAATTCAACATAAATAACAGTAAAGAGACGCGAAATTAGAGTCAGTGTTTGCTCCGAAATAATACTCTCGCGAAAAATAGAGTCACTTTGTTCGTCAATTATTCCGTTTCCTTTTCCGTTCTCGGCTCGGAGGACTGATGATAAGGCGCTTTTGGCACCTGTTGCGATATTTGGGTTGCACTTTCAGCGACGAGCGGTGTGTGAGGCTGCGATCGTGGTTCTGGACAGGTGAACCGCCGAGTGGGATACTTCTCCCCGTTAGACCACGCCAAGCACACCTTGGGGTGGCAGAAGGCATAAGGGGGCCAAGTCGGATCGTGGTTGCGGTTTTGCATATCCGTGCCTCAATGATTGCTGTGGCTCGGAATCGAAACTGGTGTCGATGCTAAGTCGTTTTACTGTCCAGACTCTGAGCCGAGGGCTCGCGGGCTGCTCGGTAGCAGTCACAAAAACAGTAGAAATACTGTCGCGAAATTAGAATCACTTTGTTTGTCAATCATAAGTGTTCCATTAGAGTCAGTGTCCTGTTCGGCGAGTTCGGGCTTTCAGCCATCAATTTGACGAGTAAGTATCTGCTTATTTCTCTAATCTTGTATTGCAATAATCATTGATAATTAACACATTCCAAAAGTACTGAAAATACATAGATTTTAATGTTGTTTGCTCTTTTTGAATGTTTCAGCAGCTTCCATGGCTTCGATGGCGACGAGCTTGACCGCACACCTGGTGAGTCTGCAACCGGTGAGTGGCATGCTTTAAAGTTCCTCTGGTCACTCAATCATGTCGCAGGACGAAAGGTCCGAACCGACACGGGTGACTGGTTGTAATCACGTAGATTTTTCTGGCAAGCACTGTGACCATGGGTATATGGAAATATACTCATGAGTAGTAACTTCTTTACTGCTTTATATTATGTGAGGATAGGTCTTCTTGTACAACGCGTTTTTAAATAGCTTGATAATTTTAAAACAGATCATATTTAGTACAAAATATATCACTATATATCTTTTTATAATAGAGTATTTAATTGAATACCTATGAAACGATATTTAAATAGTTTTAATTATTGAATGAATATAAAGAAACGTCCAGTATTCTACGTGCATTAGTTTGTAGTGGAGAAGTCGAATACCATTCGACTTCGTTTACTTGTCAATTGCAATGACTGCACAGTTAGAATAAATTGCATAATTATTGCTGTTAGTAAGTGTAGTATTTCATCTTTTTCTACTTTGATAATGTATAAAGTGAAGGTACTCATTTACCTTATCAATTTGTTGGAACTATCGAATAATTTTATTATTCGATATCCATATTAGTCTTTAGCGTTTAAAGATATCGATACGTTCATTGTTTCCGTACAAAATGTTAGTTAAACCTGAATGTACAAGAAGACAATACGCGAACGGGTAGTTTTCGAAATCAAGGCAATCAACTTTTAAAGCAATCTTGCGTTTTAGAATCAATGCTTTGATAACGGGAACGCCCGAGGATATTTCAATTTAATTCAAAGTATATTAAAGTAGAGTCGTTGAATAATTTCTCTATTAACGTAGAGTCTTTGAATAATTTTTCTAATAAAGTAGAGTGACTGCATAATTTTTCTAATAAAGTAGAGTCACTGCATAATTTTTCTAATATAGTAGAGTCATTGCACAATTTTTCTAATAAAGTAGAGTCATTTAATTTTCTCTTCAATAAAATAGAATCATATATAGATCTGTTGTACATATATATGTATTTTAGCCCGTTAGAAAATCAGTATGTCCTTATCATCTTTTTAGACGAGGATTTTCAGGTTTAACCCTTTCCGTGTTCACTGCCCGGATCCCACTCACGTGCCCCGGTGCTACTTGGGTGGGAAAACGGTGGTAGAGCACGATGATATTTTTTAGTTTATAAGCCATAAAATGATTTATTGTTGGCGACTGACAGTGCGTTGGTGTATCGTGCACGACGTAATATCCGCATTGTGTGTGTGGTTAGGCTGTGGATTTGCGTCGTTCCGTATTAAAATGTAGCTATTATGACCAAGATAAGATGTCCATCAATTTAAAACAGAGACATCATTTTTAGTATTATTTGCTTCAATAATTCCTACTATACTTGGGCACGAAGTTTTTGTCATTTAAGATGACAGAGGCCAAATGCCAAAAAGAATTGAATATACTTATCAATTGCTATCAAGTACCTCTTGTATCGGTGCTATTTAATTATTTTATTAAATATCTATTAAATATCTCAACCGCGACGTGGTTTTTTCCACGTGAACGCAGAGATCCCAGCCACTGTCAGTCGATTTCAGAAAAATGGTACGTACATTAGAGTGTGCAAGTTGTGTGACAGCACTTGGGTGTCGGGGGTGTCCCGGGACGCCTCCCTAGTGTAGGCTTTTGCGCCCAAGTGTTTGACTGAGAACCGTGGAGTGTCGTGTGTTGGTGTGTTTGTTTGCCATTTTTTAAATATAGGTCCAGGTAGGATAGGTAGCATACTTTCTGGTGTGATTGATAGACATAAGTAGGTAGGGCCGGGCAGGTTGACACAGTCTCCGATCGGGTAGGCACTATTTCGCGTGTTCAACCTGTTTCAGGAAATCTGATTTGAAAAGTCGACGGTGAAGCTGTGGCGCGAACGAAAATGCGTTCGCCTCTGGCTTTGCCTATCGATTTTTCGAATCCTTCGCGGTCGTGGTCGCGATTTAGGCTCCGAAACGAAACGCGTTACATTATGCTCGAGGCTGCACGTGTGAACGAAGAACGATTACAATTTTAATCGTAATCTATGTGATTTTCCGTAATCACAATTTTACGATTTTATTTGATCGCCATTCGGCCACGTGTGTTCCATTTAGCTCCGCGATTCAAACTCTTTATTTCACCTTTATAAGTTTTTCCTTGGTTTCCGATTAGCGTCTCGAGCCTAGTTTAAGTTTCAGCTGACCCTTGAGTCCGACGAAATGGAGAGGCTATATGCCGAAGAGGCCCGACAAACTGTCACTCAAGAGGGCAACTACTAATGGCTCCCCATTCTTTTTAAGAATGGGGAATCATTCTGTGTTACTACTTTGTCACTGTGCTTGCATTTTCATTTGTAGAATTTTTATTTGTACTTGGCCGATGCACATTCCGGCCCAACGATACAGCCCTCCCAAAAATATCGCGTTGCTTTAGAGTTGCGAAAAACTTGCGAACGGGTCGAGTTGGAGTTGCGTTGAATGCCACTTATTGCTATTCTTATTGCTAGTTAAATTGTAGTATTTTATAATACACTTTACATTTGAGCTTCTAGTGTTGCGGAAATTGTTTTCGCGTATTGGAACTTTCAGTTCATTTTTCAGAGGATCTTCAATTTGCTTAATTTTGGATAGTACATATACTTTACTGTTTGCTTTCTATTAGTCTTAATAAATGGTGTTGCGAAATGATTGTATCGCGAGTTCCAGTTAGCGTTGCGTTGATTAAAGATCGCGTTTTTAAGTAGAGTTGCGACTACTAGTCCCCATCTGCTTCCAATTGGAAGCCTGTTCCTGAACCAGGAACTTTTTCTTTTCAGCGTTTTATATTTGCCTTTCTTTTTATTTTATTTTTCTTAATAATTATACTACCTGGAATGTCTGTTGATGGAAGTACTGCTAAAAATTTGCATACATATTAGTAAATTACTGTGTGAACGAAATGAAAAGAAATGAAAAAGAAAATAAATGAAAGAGAAAGGAAAGAAAAAAGAAAAGAAAAAGAACAAAGAAAAGAAAAGAAAAGAAAAGAAAAGAAAGAAGAAGAAAAGAAAAAGAGCAAACTAAAAAACAGATATAATTTGCAGAATCTTTGATAAATTTATAATAATTCCAGATAGTAGATTTAAATTAGAGTTAATACTAGTGACTGTTCATTATTGGAGTTTAACTCTTAAATATTTCCTCTTAATTGTTGCAATTCTATCTTAACCTTTTTTTAGTAGAGCCAATTTTTATAACTTTTCGAGCTTGCTTTGTAGAAATTGAAATTCACTCGCGATATCCGTAAATGTTTAAACAAAAATTCTTGCGCGAAAAATGTACTTGGCTGTAGCTGGACCTCGGCATGGTGATAGTTGAAGTTTGATATTATTCTTCCGAATAATCGTTTGTCGCTTCTTTGTTGAAGCAAAATAGAATCAATTGTAGTGAAATGTGACTACTTCATTTTGGAGTTTTTAATGAACGTGATACCACCATTCAGTTTGATCTAGAACGTACAAAAGAATATATCACTTTGGCCGAAATCCAATTAACTATTGTTAACAAAAAATAGCAGCATTTTTCATATCAATTCTGATTTATTAACTACGCTAAAATTCAGTTATTACGAATTAAAAGCAGCTTCATTTCGATATAAAATGGGGAGGCTTGGGGATGTCACTAATCCAATGCTTGAGATTGTTACAGATTCACAGATGAACCCAAATATGCTATATTAAACAAACATAAGTACATACGCCAGAGGCTCAAGAGTGGAATATATAGAATACAGATCCAGAAATATTATCAAAGACACGATTGGAAACTTTAAAATTAAAGAGCCAGCCTCGTCGATTCAATTTGTGAGTTTAAGAATTCATTCTTATAATGCTTTACTAATTATTTCGAGTTTGTGCATGTTTCAGAAGCATTGAAAAGAAGAGGATTCATGAAACAATGTATAATACGAACACACCCGCACCCCATCCCTGCCCCAAACCCCTGTCCTTATTAACTAATTACAGGTGTTAGACAATTAATTAGGCAGGCCCAAATATAAATCGAACAATACATTTAGCTCTTTATGTAGGTAGGATTTGTCTCAACACACAATCTTAGATCTTTATACTGGCAGGTTTTACACGAATTGAAATTATTAGACTTTTAATTAGGCAGGGTTTATAAAACCAAATATTGTTGGCAGGTGCTGCAATTTTTTGGTTCGGGTTTCTGTCTGTTCTAGGACACCATGGACCACGAGAGATTAATACGGACTAACCGAAGAGGATTTAAGTATATGTATACTCATACCTACATGAGTATGGGATAGTATCTATTACAGTCCTATGTAGATAGGATATTATTGAAATTGTTCTTTTATTCGATCTGTTAGATGTTATACTAGGTAGGGTGATTCTAGTCTTAAGTTAGCTCTTTAGTCAGGCAGGGCGTATTCGAATCTAATCTAAAATTTAAGAAAGTAGGGTTTATTTTTAAGTTATGTCTTAGCTTTTAAGCCCGCAGTGTTCACCACTGCAATAATATTTCGTTGTCTAGTTTTTAAGATCATAGGATATATTTTTAAGACAGTTTTATTTCAGGAACGTGAATTCTCTTGCAGATTTTCTTTCAGGTTTCCTTCTGATATTCCATTTAGCTTTCGGTCGTGAATTGTCCAAGTACTCCTCTTGTTGTCTTATTTGTACTACGATCAATTACTGAACGTTCTACAAATTGACAATAATAGGAGATTTTTCTTTCTCACATGTTATATTAGAGTTAGTTTTCGCGTAATTGGAGGGTGGAAGGGCCGCGGCTAGGGTGGGTCTCCATGCGCAGTAACCTCCACGTGGTGAGACCCGGGCAATCAATTATTTATCGTATAATTATTAAACGTTTAAGAGACGTTTGATAATTATGTGGAAAATAATTCGAGCGAATTGACTGCGCATTGCACTTTCCTCTCTCATTCCCTTTTTTGCTTCACTTTGTTTTCTGCTTCATACCCTTTTTTGCTCTCGGCCGGCAGCAGTCACTTTCGTTACTTTCCTTTTTATTCAATTCACCACTATTAGCTTCATTCCCTTTTCCGTTCTCGGCTCAGAGGACCGATGGTAAGGCGCTGTTGCACCTGTTGCGATATTTGGGTTGCACTTTCAGCGACGAGCGGTGTGTGAGGCTGTGATTGTGGTTCTGGACAGGTGAACCGCCAAGTGGGATACTTCTCCCCGTTAGACCACGCCAAGCACACCTTGGGGTGGCAGAAGGCATAAGGGGACCTAATCTGGATTCGCCGTTGCGGTCTTGCATGTCCGTTCCTCAATGATTGCTGTGGCCCGGTATCGAAACAGGTGTTGATTGTAAGTCGTGTTACTGTCCAAACTCTGGGCCGAGGGCTCGCGGGCTGCTCGGTAGCAGTCACTTTCGTTATTTACCTCCCATTTGATCCCACTTGTGAGTTGAAGACTTTTATAATGCTTTACTAATTACATCCACTTTGTCTTTGTTTCAGAATGATTGGAAGGACTCAGCTAAATAAGAGGATTTCTTAAAATCTGTATAATATGACCACACTCTCACCCTGTCCCTGCCCCTGCCCGTGCCCAGCCCTGCCCAGTTGCCAGTTGTCTGTTCTAGGAAGGCATGGACCACAAAATTAATATGGACTAATTGAAGAGGAATTAAGAATATGCATACTTATACCTACAATAATATGATAAAGTATCTGTTACATTCCTATTTAGGTAGCATATCATTGAAATTGTTCTTTTAATTGAACTCTTAGATATTATATTAGGTAGGGTGATTTTAGTTTTAAGTTAGATCTTTAGTCAGGCAGGGCGCATTCGAATTTAATCTAGTATTTAAGAAAGGAGGATTTATTTTTAAACTGTGCCTTGGTTTTTAAGACAGCAGTGTACACTGCTGTGATAATATTTCGTTGTCTAGTTTCTATGATCATAGGATATATTATTAAGAAAGTTTTATTTCAGGAAATTGGACTCCCTTGCAGATTTTCTTTCAGGTTTCCATTTGATATTCAATTTAGCTTTCGGTCGTGAATTTTCCAAGTTACTCCTCTTGTTGACTTACTTGTACTACGATCAATTAATGAACGTTCTACAAATTGACAATAATAGGAGATTTTTCTTTCTCACATGTTTTATTAGAATTAGTTTTCGCGTAATTGGAGGGTGGAAGGGCCGTGGCTAGGGTGGGTCTCCATGCGCAGTAACCTCCACGTGGTGAGACCCGGGCAATCAATTGTTTATCGTATAATTATTAAACGTTTAAGAGACGTTTGATAATTATATGGAAAATAATTCGAGCTAATTGACTGCGCATTGCACTTTCCCTTCTCATTCCCGTTTTTGCTTCATTCTCTCTTTTGCTTCATTTCCTTTCTTGCTTCATTCCGTCTTTTGCTTCATTTCGTTTTTTGCTTCATTCCCTTTTCCGTTCTCGGCTCAGAGGACCGATGGTAAGGCGCTGTTGCACCTGTTGCGATATTTGGGTTGCACTTTCAGCGACGAGCGGTGTGTGAGGCTGTGATTGTGGTTCTGGACAGGTGAACCGCCAAGTGGGATACTTCTCCCCGTTAGACCACGCCAAGCACACCTTGGGGTGGCAGAAGGCATAAGGGGACCTAATCTGGATTCGCGGTTGCGGTCTTGCATGTCCGTTCCTCAATGATTGCTGTGGCCCGGTATCGAAACAGGTGTTGATTGTAAGTCGTGTTACTGTCCAAACTCTGGGCCGAGGGCTCGCGGGCTGCTCGGTAGCAGTCACTTTCGTTATTTACCTCCCATTTGATCCCACTTGTGAGTTGAAGACTTTTATAATGCTTTACTAATTACATCCACTTTGTCTTTGTTTCAGAAGGATTGGAAGGACTCAGCTAAAGAAGAGGATTTCTTAAAATCTGTATAATATGACCACACTCTCACCCTGCCCCTGCCCCTGCCCGTGCCCAGCCCTGCCCAGTTGCCAGTTGTCTGTTCTAGGAAGGCATGGACCACAAAATTAATATGGACTAATTGAAGAGGAATTAAGAATATGCATACTTATACCTACAATAATATGATAAAGTATCTGTTACATTCCTATTTAGGTAGCATATCATTGAAATTGTTCTTTTAATTGAACTCTTAGATATTATATTAGGTAGGGTGATTTTAGTTTTAAGTTAGATCTTTAGTCAGGCAGGGCGCATTCGAATTTAATCTAGTATTTAAGAAAGGAGGATTTATTTTTAAACTGTGCCTTGGTTTTTAAGACAGCAGTGTACACTGCTGTGATAATATTTCGTTGTCTAGTTTCTATGATCATAGGATATATTATTAAGAAAGTTTTATTTCAGGAAATTGGACTCCCTTGCAGATTTTCTTTCAGGTTTCCATTTGATATTCAATTTAGCTTTCGGTCGTGAATTTTCCAAGTTACTCCTCTTGTTGACTTACTTGTACTACGATCAATTAATGAACGTTCTACAAATTGACAATAATAGGAGATTTTTCTTTCTCACATGTTTTATTAGAATTAGTTTTCGCGTAATTGGAGGGTGGAAGGGCCGCGGCTAGGGTGGGTCTCCATGCGCAGTAACCTCCACGTGGTGAGACCCGGGCAATCAATTATTTATCGTATAATTATTAAACGTTTATGAGACGTTTGATAATTATGTGGAAAATAAATCGAGCGAATTGACTGCGTATTGCACTTAGGATACAATGTACAATAATGGCCGCTTAATGTTCGTTTTTTTCCACAATTAATGTTCGCAGACTCATCCCTACCGATTTTTGGACCTGCTCCGATGTATCGAGGATGTAGGTTGCGTCCGAGTTATCTCCACTTGTCATCAGCAATAGCCTTTAACACGTTGGGTGCCACGCCGGTTTTGCCACGCTTTCTGTTTAGGCCACACGGCGCGACATGCGCGACGGCGCGCCGCGGCGTAGCTTAACACTGTGATACCCCGACGCCTGAACGAAAAGTTTAGTGTCAGTCACCGATGACTGACGCGGCCTGAACGGAAAGTTTAGTGTCGGTCACTGAACGGAAAGTTGATTGTCAGTCACCGATGACTGACGCGGCCTGAACGGAAAGTTGATTGTCAGTCACCGGTGACTGACGCGGCCTGAACGGAAAGTTTAGAGTCAGTCACTGAACGGAAAGTTGATTGTCAGTCACCGGTGACTGACGCGGCCTGAACGGAAAGTTTAGAGGCAGTCACTGAACGGAAAGTTGATTGTCAGTCACCGATGACTGACGCGGTCTGAACGGAAAGTTTAGAGTCAGTCACTGAACGGAAAGTTGATTGTCAGTCACCGATGACTGACGCGGCCTGAACGGAAAGTTTAGAGTCAGTCACTGAACGGAAAGTTGATTGTCAGTCACCGGTGACTGACGCGGCCTGAACGGAAAGTTTAGAGTCAGTCACTGAACGGAAAGTTGATTGTCAGTCACCGGTGACTGACGCGGCCTGAACGGAAAGTTTAGAGGCAGTCACTGAACGGAAAGTTGATTGTCAGTCACCGGTGACTGACGCGGCCTGAACGGAAAGTTTAGAGTCAGTCACTGAACGGAAAGTTGATTGTCAGTCACCGGTGACTGACGCGGCAGGTTCGAAGCAGCGAACATTAAGTGGACATTACTGTCCACTGTAGTTATTTGAGCGGAGAGAATCTTAAGTTCTTATTGCAATTACTTTTGAGTTCTCGTTTCTATGTTTGTATCTATCTGCAGCTGTAAATATTGTGTATTATTTATTGCCCTGCTTCTTATGTAGACCCTTCGGTTTTCTGACGCTTTCGAGATAATTCATTAGTAACATAAATCATATATGTTTCGCCTAGAGAATTACATTTTCTTATTTCTCAAGAAGCCTTCTTTTTTATAATTGAAATACCCGTGTATATATCTTTTAATTCATAAATTAATTAATATCTGCAAGGATATATGTACTTGAATCTACGCGGGTCTCTGCCATATCTACAGTGCCTGCTATGGTTTCGCCATCTACACAGAACATCTTGAAACCACTCGCGCTTGCTATGGTAGTTCCATCTATACGGAACGCCTTGAAACTACTCACACCCCTTACTTACCATAAATGTAGATATGGCAGAGGCCCGAGTAGTTTTATTCACATCTGTATAGATGGCGATACTAATGACTCTAGATAAAGCAGACATACATACAGTTTCGAGCAGTTCTGCATAGATGGCGGAATTAAAGCCCACTTTGAGTGTAGGTAAGACAGGGATGCGAGTGGTACGTAAATTCAAGCACCTGTTTATAAATAGCGGCGCAATAAAGTCGATAAAATTTGTCCATTTATGTTTTCATTTATAAAATTAAGTTGATAATGCTCGAAAATCGTTTTGTACTCTCATTTACATATCAATAAAGTTTTAGGAAACACAGTGCTACAATCTACATAAAAATTAATATTAACGGTAACATTGCAAGTTCCATTGTTCATTTTATTCTACAACCATCAAGCTCATTAGCACAGGTTAATGCATTTGGGAATATTTGTTCCTTTAAATAAATTTTTTGGCACGTAATAAATACATAATAACAGTAGTAGTATTCTTTATTTCGGTCTCGCAGCAATGAAAGTTGGGTTAGTGTGCATATAACCTATCTTTGCATTACTATATGAACTCTTGCACTCTCATCTTCTGCTTTGCTCTTCCTTTTCATACCTTCTGTACCTTATGCATCTCACTATTTCCTGTCTCTTTATCGCACGTCTGAATATCCTTTAACAATCTCTCTATCTCCTGTTATATACTTACTAATATATTTCTTTGTGTGCGTAGGTTTCGTAGGCAAAGGATAAGGAGCATTGATCGCCAATTCTCATTGTGCATAAAGAGAAGGAAGAAGAAAGAATAACTCTCGCCGTATACATACTTCAGTTATATTAAATTGGTTTTGTGGGATCGGAAGGTGTACGCAACGAAAGCTGATGTAAGTGTAATACGTGTTTAAATATCCTTTTCTTTCAATAAATCTTCCTGCGTGTAATAATTACATACTAACAATAGTATTCCTTTTTATGTCGGCCTCACAGCTATGAAATTTCGACTTAGTGTACATAGAACATAACTTTAGATTACTATCTTAACTTATGCATCCTTATCCTCCACTCTTTCTTGCAAACCTTCTCTACTTTACACATTATCCCACTACTTATCCCCTTATTTCATTTCGATTATACATTTAGTCTTTAAGGCTCTCCATCACTTTCTTTGCTTCTCTTTTCATCAAATTCATTCATGTTTGATTCATTCCATCCCTTTTTAAATAATCCCCCCCTTTTTCTTATACTTCTTGTGTGGTCTTTCCCTATTTTCTTTTCTTCTAACTATCCTTTAACAATGTTTCTTTCACCTGTTACATACTTACTAATATATCTTTTGTGTGTACAGGTTTTGCATCCAAGGAGTAAGGAGCATTAACCAGTGCATCTCATCATGCATAAAAGCAAGAAAGAAGAAAGAAGAAAGAATAACCCTTGCCACATACATTAGTTATCCTTTAGTTATAGTAAATTATTGTTTTATAAAAATAGTTTGTAACTATTAGCGCATAAGATTAATTTAGAACATGTGTGTAATTAACTGTTATGTATATCTATTATATACTTTATTTTATATTCATTTTATTCGGTAGATCTTATATAAACTTTAATAGTACGTTTATTACAAGTTCTACTGAATGTGCTAAATGTAAAATGAAAGATATAATAAATAATTTACATATGCACCAGTTATACAATTGCTGGAATTTAAATTGATAAGCTTCTGCATGTAAACTGTGTAAGTTTTAGTATAAGTTTTATCTGTAAGAATATGTATTGTAAATTAGCTTCAAAGAATAGTTTATAAGTATTAGATCATTTATGTTTATAATATTCTTTATATTATATAAATGTTAGTTTAGAAATGATACAAGATTTACTTGTACGATTAATTGTAAATTGATATATAAGAATAGTTCATAAGTATTAGCTTGTAAATTTGAATTACTACATTCTTGTAACTTGTATCTTCATTAATTAACTTAATAAATCTTCAATTAAAGGAATTGTACTGCTCTCTTTATTTTAACACCTTACCTATCCTTGAAAAGACCTGATTCCACTTCCTTAAACAAGAAGTACCGTGGACGGACTTTAAATACAAAGTCCTAAAGCGAGAAACTTGTAAAAATAGACCTGAACATTATTAACGTTGGCGCTAATTGTTAAGGAATTAATACGTCTTGATGGGAGCTCTTCAAATTTTAATTCTCGGAAATTCCTGGAATGTGACGTCATTTCCAAGAATTGGTGAAGTCGAATACCTCCTCGCACATCATATTCTCCTGATACAAATCCACGATTTTCAGCGAGATATTTTTGGCAGAAACTCGGAAATTTCAACGCTCGGAAATTCCTGGAATGTGACGTCATTTCTGAGAACGCATACCTCCTTGCATATCATGTTCTCCTGATACAAATCCACGATTTTCATTAGAAATTTAAGTGCCGAAAATCTTGGATTTGTATCAGGAGAATATGATATGCAAGGAGGTATTCGATCCCGGCAGTTCTGACGTCACGTTCCAGGAATTTCCGAGTTTCTGGCAAAAATATCTCGCCGAAAATAGTGGATTTGTATCAGGAGAATATGATATGCAAGGAGGTATTCGTTCTCAGAAATGACGTCACATTCCAGGAATTTCCGAACGCAAAATTTCTGAGATTCTGGCAAAAATATCTCGCTGAAAATCGTGGATTTGTATCAGGAGAATATGATGTGCAAGGAGGTCTTTCAACGCAGCAATTCTGGGAAATGACGTCACGTTCCAGGAATTTCCGAGCTCTTAAATTTCGACGACGTTGTATTAATACTTGGATAATTAGCGCTAAATTTAATAATGTTCAGGTCTATTTTTACAAGTTCTCCGCTTGTGAACCTCGCATTTAAAGTTCCTGCACGGTAGTACTTGTGTAAGGAGTTGGAATTAGGTTCTTTCAAGGATTGTTGAGGTGTGAAAATAAAAAGAGCAGTGGAATTCCTTTCATTGAAGATTTATTTAAATTAATTAATGAAGATACAAGTTACAAGAATGTTGTAATTCAAATTTACAAGCTAGTACTTATGAACTATTCTTTTATATCTATTTACAATACATAGTACAGCTAATTATTACTTAAATTTTATGTAAATGAATTGTTGCCAGACCGATAGTGTTAATCAGTAAATAGGAGATCTTTTACGGTACATCAGGAATCCCTACGTAGTAACCAATTTTAATATATCTTGGAATATAGTATTCATGTCCCCATTATTATTTGTCACTATTAAATCCCACGGACTAAAATCATCTAGATCGCATTCTGTTTCTGCATCGTCGATACCTGCGACAAATCAAATTGCATATGCTGAAACCATTTCCAATAATATTGTTCGCTTGTAATGAAACTCATCGGCATTTACAATCGACAAGCTGTAGCTTTTTCATATACCTGGAGTAAATATCCAACCACGTTTGTTCCTAATTGAATCGTCCGATACAATACGAATTGTTTTACATATATCTCCAAAATTGTCTGTAAACCATTGAATGTCAGACTTCCGTCGAGCATCGCTCACTATCCATATTGGTTTGTTACGCGCTAAAAGGAATAGATTAATATTAAATTAATATTAAAATTAAATGATTAGTATTAATGGAAGAATAATTCATTACTTTTATACATCTCTATAGCTGCACGGCAAAAGTATCCATAATCTTCCTTTCTCACATTTTCCCCCCATTTTGCCATTCGAAGGCGATGGTTTTCTTTATATTTTCCATCGCTCAGAAGTTCGTCAAAGTCCAAGCCTTCCGATTTCGCCCATTGATATTTTATTGGTCCTGACAATCTTATAATGACGCCACTATCGTGACCAATTCTAATAAGAGGATATACATTATTCATTACGTCGAGTAAGTATCTTAATTTATCCATTGTTATTGTTATCAAAAGTATATCACCTTTCCTGTAACGTGTTGGTAATATAGTCTTTGCCTGATTTTCTTTTACCGCTGAACAATAAAATTCTTCGCGGTTTCGAGGGATTTACAGCTTCTGCTGCAGTGTGATCATCGATAACTCGATCAGCCGCCATTTTGGTATCGCACTGTGGCATTTAAATATTCAAAAACTGCTTGCGTTCACGAGCTATCACTCTGTTGCAGCTCTCCTGGTACTACAGCGTTGCTGTTCTTGTTCAAAAGTTCCAATATTTTTTACCATTTGCAAATAATTGAGGTCCATTCATGGACACCGGTTAATATTGAAACAAGTACTGTGTTCAAACATTTACGTCCCACTATCTAATATGGGCATTACAATCCCAATTGGATGTACGATCTGCGTTGCAAATTAGTTTTCGCAAAGTTCGCATTCTCATGCAGAAGATTACAATTCTCAAGGAATTATGTTTTCGTAGCGCAGTAAGTAAAATACACGAAGTAAAATTCCGGGGACCAATTTCAAAGCAGATTGCAAACGAAACAAGAACTAATGTCAATGAATATATCAAGAATTAATAATAAGTAATACATGTATGAAAGTCGGGGTAGACAACGGAAACTTTTTAAGTTTTTAATACAATAAGCCCATTTATATACAAAAGTTTGAATTTATTTTTTTTCCTTGCGAAGAGCTTCACGCTTCTCTGCCTTTTTCAACTGTTCGGATGGCTTTAAGTTGTGCTTCTTTGCGAAACGTTGGTTCCTAAGGAATTTCAGATCCATCTAGAAAGAAGGAAAACAAAGATTAGAAGGCCAGAAATGATATATTCGTTTAATATTAATAAGAAAAGAATGTAACTTACACCAAGCGTAGACTCATGCCTATAGCGTTTTGGTTTCTTGATACCGTTACGGTGAGCTTTACGATCTACAAATCAAAGGGAAGATATACACTATTTAAAGATCTAAAGATCAGCTCGAGAATGATGTACCTTATAATTAATATCACACGACAACTAATACTGTGCTATAGCGCGTTAGAAAATTGAGCAAGGGTAACCAATATCTTTCGTCTTACACGCTATAGATCTCTCCATGTATTAACCTATAATTAACAGAAGCAGGTAATGCTTTTTTTGTTGCATTTATTGCACTCACTTTGATTATGATTGGTATGATTCTTTGACTTGGCCATTTTTCTATGTTAAACAGTCTGAAAAGGAGAAAAACTTCGGTCAGTTACGACGTTACGATCGTAAACAATATTTGAGCTTAGTGTTATAAGAAATAAATTATGTTGTGTGGGCAATTCATGTAAGAAAATGATTATGAATGCTTAATTCTACAAGACTTCGTTATTCCCCAAAAACAAGGTATTAATGCAAGTCTGTGAGTTACGTAGGAGATTATTTGGATATGTAAGAAAATTCTTTACCCAGCAAACTGTTCACAATCGTTCGCAAACGGAAACACGATGGTAAATGGACGAGTAAGGTAAATGCGATAGCAGCGCCAAATGTGAACGTACGTCTTTTCTGTGGCGGCAAATATTTCGTATTTTTATATATTCAAATATCGCCGTTCCTTTTTTTTAAATTATAGTTGCAGTAATGAACAATAAAAATATAACATTGGATGACAGGTGTAATCTGTATGTAATATAGTATTCAGGTCTTTAAATAACTATATATGTATACATGTGTAAATTGTGATGCACTAAAGCACGTAACATCCTTATAACTAAATAAAAATGAAATTGTAAAGATTTCATTAATTCTCCTCAAAGCGAATAACATTTAAATATTTATCATTAATTTTATTTAAAACTTCACTTTTCTTGTACCGATACATCAACGAATTCGTATGCACACGACAAGTACGTGAAATACAGATTCACATTAAGATTGAAAATAATCAGTTGTGCTTGTAATATAAGTTAACGTGACATTTACAGCTTTTGTTAGTTGCATCAGGCATTCGTTTGATGTAAAACTTTGGTTCTTAGGTAACACATTTGCACGGTCAAAATTAAATACTTAAACATACAAGAAATAACTTAACTTTACCTTAATACTACAATCATCACAGTACATACATATTAAGTAGTCCTCAAACAATGGTCATTGCCTATCGCAATCAGTCATTTAATTTATGTGCAAACATATGCGAGTAATAGGCATCCGTGAACACATAGGTACACGGATGCTACCATCGAAAGTATTTGCATAATCGTTGATTGTTTAGCGTTGCACAGAGTCAAAGATATGCACATACACACGTGTACCCGCAAAACTCGTTTCTGATCAATTTGATTGACATTTGACAGAAAATTATTGTAAGTAAGAAATCTAATAACATCTTGATGGCAACGTTTAGTAACTCTTCATACAAACGCGTGCGAGTACGTGTGCAATAATTAAAAAATTTGTACTTAATGTTTACGTGTACCCTTTACAGAATTCTCTAAATAATGGAATGCGCATAAATTCGTGAAATACAAAAATTCATAGACCCGATATCTTTTTTTGCAATGCCACCCAATCTACGATCTTATGTCGAATTTTTTTCCTGTGCAATAAAACTTCAGCAGCTTTTTCAAACTTTTCTTCGTTCCTACGTATGTACATCTTGGCATCCAGCTCCAGCTGGTTGATCTTCTCCGGACGTATTTCCACCATCGACAACATTTCCGTCAGGTACGGATTAAAACGAAAGTAAACGTGCTCCGGCAATAGATCGTTCAGCATTGTATGCACAGCTGTGTAGTACATCATTATATAAATTAGAACGTATGAGCGGTGAACACAGAGTGACGGAATACGTACTCGAATGAATATTTAAAAATTAAATGAATACCTTCCGTGTCTGTTGCGCTGTCCAGGATTTTGTAGAACTTGTCTTTCCAGCTGGAGGTTGCAACCCCTGCTGATTCTTCACTATTTTCGTAAATTCGATTCGGTGTACGACCCGTTCCGAAAGATATCACACACTGAATAGGACTATTTGGCCACAATTGTTTGGCTTCGTGTAGCGCAACCGCACAAGGATTATTTACAAGTATACCTACGAGAAATGGGAGCATTAAAACGCTTTGGCTTCAATTGTTTTCACCTCATTCTGAAACGCTAATTAACTGCAAAATATATTAAATAACGTTTACCTCCATCTTGATGAAGATATCCACCGTGCTTGAACTCTTCGAAGTAACTAGGAGCTGCCGCGGACGCTCTAACAGCCTCCCACAATTTGTGTTTGTGAGATCCTATATACTGACTTTCAACTCTATGAGGTAAAGTGTAATTTCTAAATACATAAGCCAGTACACGTTCGTGATTCACTATAGCTGATATGGCTGAAAACTAAATAACAATTTATGTAGCATAAATATTATACATGTTTTCGATGTGCGCAATAATCGACTGCGAAATTACCTTTGGTGTGCTTTGGTCGCGAACTGTTTTTATGAGAGCCTTGTCACCGAAATTCTCTTGCAGTAATTTTTCCCAGAGCGCAGTATCGTAATAACCGTGGCTCCATACCAAATTGCTGGTACCCTTTATGGCGCTTTGGGTAAATACACTGGCACTCAATTCCTTGTACAATTCAGATATTTCCTGCAACGATTTCCGTTTATGCCCACCTACAGAGAAAGTATTCATTAGTTTGTATCATTTCATTCATGATATTTTAGCTAGAAATGCCGTCTGCATCAAAGAAATTAAATGAAAAATAATATAACTACCGAGTAAGATTAGAAAGAGGCATGATATTCATTACCTGATCCAGTTGTCATTGGGAGGACTACACATAAAAGTAATTTAGACATTTATTTTGCCGCATACCAATGTTACGAACAGGAACAAACAAGTCTTCCCAAGGGAGAAGTGTACAATGGTTCGCAAAGCGAAAACGTATATATTATACATACCTAAAGCAGCGGCAAGAATAGCTCCTGTACTCACACCGCATATGTAATCAAACATTTCATGCGTTTTCTTTCCCGTGAGTTCCTCCAGTTTTTTCAGCATTTCTATAACTAGTACTCCACGCATGCCTCCACCATCGATGGCAAGAATTCTGATTCCTTTTGCAGGCAGCGGATCGGTGTAGCCCAATACTGCTAGAGCCTCTCTAACGGACGCTGTGAATTCAATGTTTTAGAATTAAAGGTATTCGTTTGGCAGTTGAATGAAATCATCGCCAAACTATCGCTGCATACCTTTTATCTGTTCGTCCTTAAGTTGCTGTCTCGTCTTAAGTAGAATATTAACCGCCCCTTCTTTAATCGCATAATGCCGTGCCTCTGGATATTGATCGATGTGAACCAATAAATCCTCGATTCGCCTCCAACGCGAGGCATGCGACTCGGCTGTTATAATACTGGTTAAAACATGGCGTGTTCTGGACGTGATACTATGTTTTGGTATATTTTTGTGAATATTTACTTTCCACTTCGGCGAGACAACCAAATTAGCTGCTCGGCTTTGAACACTTAACTTATATATCAGCGAGTCAAAAATCTCTGGTAGACTGTAAGATGCTAGTTTGTTGGGAAACTTTTGCTCGTTACCACTTTCCTGCTCGTGAACCGGCTGCAGAAATTATTGGACATAAAGGAATGGCAGCTTTTATTGTCACAATTATAGCGTGTCATTTAAATGAATTTACCTACCTTTTTGTATTTAACAGAACTGGCTGTTAACTTCTCCTCGTCTTGGGACACGGACGTTGTATTCTCCGTTTCTGTTTTATTATTATTAACATTACGTGCATCGTCGCTTACTACAGAACCTGTTGTTTTATCACTGCTTGCACCCCTTGTGAATTCGATGGGCGAAAATCTCTTCAACGTGTTTATCTGGGAATATGTTACTTTTTGCAGAAAGTCTATCCAGTCCTTGGATAAAATGGTTTGCAGATTTTTATCGGAAACGGACTTGTTGAAGTAATCCTTCAATTGCGTTAAAAGTTTCGATTGATTTTGCATAGACATTTTCATTCTCCGGATAACATTTATGCGTTTAACTAATTTTCTTCCGTACACCGTTACACCATAACCATCATTCGTGTCTGTTAATTGCCTGCAATTATACAAGTTTCGGCTAGAAATTTACGTGTTCGTTTACGGCCACCAATTTAGCAAAAGTTTCCTTTGTGTTGCACGGGTTTGTTGATTAAATTGAGAATATCGTAATCGTTATCCGAGACACGAAGTTGCAAGAGATATTGCGTAGAACGCTTTCGATCAGCCTGTCAAAATCAGCTGTTAGGGAAAACGTTCTTGCATAGTCGTTCGAAGGACAACGAATTTCCGCGTAGCAAAGGATTTATTATTAATAATATGGATCGAAGCCTAATGCAATTACGTCATGTACATTTATGTAGGTGCCAATCTGTATCTACTACGCTTACACCTGCATGTGGTGTTATACTTAATATACGCTCACGTGTATTTTTGAATGCGGCAGGAAGTATACGTACTTACTATTGTAGTAGTACGCGAATGAATCACAGTGTCAGTTAGACACGTACTTACGATATGAATTATTTATAAACATTTAGAAACATCGTATTTAGATGTCGTATGAATCGTTTGTCATTTAATAGAGATTTTTGTAATATATTAGTGGCAAATGATGTAACATTACGTGGAAACAGAATGGCAGTGTACTTATAATTTGAAAGGGCAAGTGCAACCGTATGCAATGATAAAAATAAGGATAATGTATATAATGTAATTAGTAGTTTGTGGTATGTATTGTACCTTGGTGAAAGAATTCATTTCTGATAGTTCCTTACGTTAAAAATTCGCGTTATCTCCGCCTTCCGCGATCCCCGACGAAAGTTCGCGAGCACAGTTCTTTTTCCACTAAGCTTATCGCCGTCGATAATAGAAGAACGCGGATACAGTATTTCCAGCTGATGGATTTATTTACTCCTACAATTACCGCGCGAATACTTTGCAGAGAGCAAGAGGAGAGAAAAAGAAAGCGAACACGTTTTGTACAGAGAATCGTTCCTCGTTTAACGGTTTCGAACTACTATTAACTGTCCAATGTTGCATTCCTTTTATATAGAAGATCTGCTGACGTAGCTGGTTGGTTCCTATTTGTGAATAAAATCGCACGATATTATTTCACCAACGATATTGGTTGGCATCAGCATACGGACTTAATGCTTTGATAATTCGACGCACTGCGCCACTACGATGTTTACATCTCCGTTTACGTACTTTGTTTGTAAACATGTTGTTGACAATTAATCACTTGCAAGACAACTAAGTTAATGTCCTAAGAATAATTCCTTGTTAATTTCGGAGTTGAGCCGGAAATTATAAATGAAAACAACATGTTCTATTAAAACGTAACACGTGAACTTCTTCATTACCCCTTATATGTTATATAGAAATTTCAATACAAGGATTTGATTCAGGTTACACTAGTTTTCGAATGAATCCAGAAATGTCGTCCGATGGCACTATTTTGCATAATACGCGTGCACGCAAGAAATGTTCTGGAACGGGTCCATACGTCCGAGAGTCCGTTGAGTTGTAAGCGTTATCTCCCTCCAGCCAAATGTGCTCACGTGGAACCTACGAACAACAATCATTAGACTTTTCCCAACAACTTCTATATCTTAATCTTGACATTAATTGATGACATTTATCTTTTATCGTTCTCAACTATTCGTTTATTAATAAATGAAGTGTAATGTGGAAAGTCTAGGTATTGCAGCGATACAACCTATAGTAGCAACATCAACATACTACAATTCCGTGTTTTACTCTATCTCCGGGTAAACCTGTAATCCTTTTGCATATATATTGGTCCGCGTTAGAGGGACATTGGGAGATCACGATGTCGCCTTTCTTGAACTTCTTCAACCTGACCGTTATACGCTCGGCAATTAAAACATCGTTATTCCATAACGTTGGCTCCATAGATGGACCTGCACACTGCGCAGCATTAAAAGTATTAGAAAAAAGTACCAAGGGCAATTCGCATTTTCTGTCGCATAAAGTTTACCTATTCATCATATAGGAATTGCAATGCGCAACATTTAATATACACATTTCTTATTATAAGCGCAGCCTACTTACCAACACAATATTACCCACATATTCATTGATACAGTGCGCGACAATTGCGCACTTCAGACAGTTGCCAAGAATTGTGTAAAATGATTTTATTGACATGTTTTATGTTTGAATGTAATTGCATGGTAGCCTCACAATATAAAGTTTCATCGCTATGTAATTGTCCATTGAAACATAGGCGGTAATTCGAGGAATATATTAAGCTGTAATTGGATCACGAATTCTAATAAATCTACTTCGCATTCGTTACATTAATCGGCGGCAACAAGTTGTCGATCATAAATTGCTTTCATATCTATAATACTCACGATAGTTAGTTCATATATTGAACTGGTTTACGCACAGTTCGTAGAATTGTTGTCCCAATAGCTGTCACAATGTTTTATCGTATTCATAGGTACAATATACGAATCGTTTCCTGTTTGCTCACGTGCCTGAAAACAAACATAATGGCAATATTTGTTCCACAGTCAATTTGATTCATTCATTTAAGAAATTTATTGTCACAGCGTAGATAATTCCCATTGTGTAGCAAGTACACCGCGTCTTACCTGTCACCGTTTAGGTTAAGTTAATATTCGCCGCACCGTACGAATTAAATTATCAGAAATCAATTTTCGATCTATACACATATACTTACTGGGACACACATTAATCTGACGATACATTTTTCATTAATACTTGAACATTATATGCTATTGAAAAATGTTTAAGAGCAGCTCCTGCCGCATCAAAGGTTCGACGGAGACTGTTATTGTCGCATGACCTGCCGCGAGCGGCGAGTGGCAGCCGCGTGAAACATCGAAGGTTATTTATCGGCACCGGGTCGGTAAATGTGCTAATAACTTACCGACCACACGAAACTGTTCGTATATGTTTTATCAAATAAAATTCAACTTATTTCCGATAATTCTGTGTCTACAACATCGAGGAGACAATGTTGTTGCAATCAATTCATGTGACTTCATATGTCGATAAACCAGATAACTAATGTTCCTGTCGGTTACTATCGGTAATGTAGTAATGTTACTTAACCCTTCGAAGGCAAATTTCTAAGTACTTTTTATATTTAAAAAAATGTGAAATGAGCTTTTATCGTTGATTAAATTCGTGAGACGTTCAGGAACATTCAATTGTTTGTGACAGAGATTCTCCACAGAAGAAAAGGTATGAAAAATATGAAAGAAACAGACGAAAAAAAAGTCGGTATTTAGTGCATATCGGTGCATAGGAAATGCACAAATCGATCGATCGATGTCTCGCAGAACCGTTCGGACAAGTCGCGGCTAACCTCAGGGCTGTTGTGAACAATGGCGACGTTTCGACGAAAGTGACATTCTGACGAACAAATGTGTTTTTTACACTTTAACGTTAATCTTCTTTTGTAGATATTAATTACGCCCGTTAGCCGTTAGACTGGCAAGAATCCGTGTTCTAGGATGGCTTTGAACGCGAACGCGTTGTCCAGTGACATAAGCCGAAGAAATCCACAGGATGAGTACGAACTCATTCAGAGGATAGGCAGTGGAACTTACGGAGATGTTTACAAGGTTCGGACGTTCCTATCATTTCCTTGTTTTTAAATAAAATGCATCGTATTTACGCGCCACCGTAACTTCTGTTTCCAGGCCAAAAGACTTTCCATGAATGACCTCGCCGCAATTAAGGTTATCAAATTGGAGCCAGGTACATACATCCTGCCAGATCCGCCGTTCGTTTCCACGATCCTTTCCGATTTACATTCACGAAAGATATTACGAAAGTTATTTGCCGAACGAACTAACGTATCACGTTCTCCATCTACTTTGACTGATATTCGAGTAGCTGCTGAAACTGGATTTAGGATGCTACTTTTTACACTGCCTTTTTTGCAATCAAATTATATTTAAACAACGATTTTTTTTTCGTCCATATTGCACCATTTATTGTTCTTTACTTATGTAGCTTTTTTTTAGTAATGCTACTGTATGTATTGTTGAAAAAGCTGGCAAGTTTGCATATTTATTTCTTATAATTGTACATGAACAAATTATTATTACGATTCATTGATCAATAATAATCGTATTTGTTTATTTGATTTATTGCTTATTTGTCTTTGAATAATATATTTATTTTATGGTTTTCAGGGGATGATTTTGCAATAATTCAGCAGGAAATATTAATGATGAAAGATTGCAGGCATCCCAACATTATTGCCTATTATGGAAGTTATTTGAGGAGAGACAAATTGTGGATTTGTATGGAATACTGCGGCGGTGGTTCCCTGCAAGATATATATCACAGTACGATATGGCTCTTCATTGACAATATAATCTATTATTAAGAGCTATGCAGTGATAAAATATTTTATTTCTATCGCAGTAACTGGACCATTGTCAGAAATACAAATAGCGTACATGTGCAGAGAAACTCTTCTGGGATTGGCCTACTTGCACACCATGGGCAAAATGCATCGCGATATTAAAGGTGCCAATATATTGTTAACAGAAGCTGGCGATGTCAAGTTGGCCGATTTTGGTGTGTCCGCGCAGATCACCGCAACCATTAATAAAAGAAAAAGTTTTATCGGCACTCCCTATTGGATGGCACCCGAGGTATCCGTAATTGTTCAACGATTGCATCAAACATTCATTCTACTCTGTATGAAAGATCTGCATCGAACGATTTATAGGTCGCAGCCGTAGAGAGAAAGGGCGGTTACAATCAGCTTTGTGATATTTGGGCATGTGGGATCACTTCGATAGAATTAGCAGAATTGCAGCCGCCTATGTTCGATTTGCATCCGATGAGAGCGCTCTTCCTCATGTCCAAATCGGGCTTCAAGCCGCCCACGTTAAAGGACCGCGACAAATGGAGTCCTACGTTCCATAATTTCGTTAAAGTTGCCCTGACGAAAAATCCTAAAAAGAGACCGACCGCGGAGAAATTGTTACAGGTGTGTTTTGTTTCCCTCTGTTTAATTTTCTACGTTGCCGGGAATTGTGGCGCGGTGAGATGAGTGGATAAAATGTTTCAACGCAAACAATTTGTTTATTCCAGCACGCATTCTTTCAAGGAGACATGAGTAAACGTTTAGCGCTGGAATTGCTGCAAAAGGTATCAAATCCTAGTCATTTGTTCACCGATTTAGAGGCCGACGAGGACGGAGCTGTTCCGAATGTCCCGCAGAGGATAGCATCGCGACATACCGCGAGACCTAGACCAAAAAGTCCTGTACCACAATTAGATAGCGATGGTAAACAGCGATTCGTTAACAAAAATTGTTATTCACTTTTCTCTGTGCAAATGTAAAATACACGTGCGTTGCAGACCAAATTAATCTCGACGGAACGCTGCAAAGAGATGCGATTTCCCCGTCCGCGGACAGTAATCCGTCATGGGACATCATGGATATTATGAATAATGTGAAGGTAATTCGCGTGCTCTATGCTAAACGAGAAATATGTATTTCTTGGCAATGTTAATATTATATTCGGAGTAATTTATTTCTGTGTGTAAATCAGGCTGTTCATAATTGTGATGTGCACCCGGATTGCGGTATCGGCTCGGCGTTCGAAGACGTACAGGAGAAGTGAGTATATTTAATATACACTTGTTACATCCGTTCGTATATTGTAAAGAAATGGGGTAGGAATTTTTTTTTATAGTCTGTTAATATGATAATTGCTGTTTTTAGCAACCGTAATTTTCAGTTATGTTTATAGAATTTAACAATTAATAAGTATAAGACAGTACACGAATTTCCCAGATGAAAGAAAAGTAAAAACGGCAATTCGTTCTAACAGTTACCAAACTTTATATGCACGGCTGCTTCTGCTTTTGCATACATTCCATGTGCATATCATGTATGCAGAAATAATATTAAATACAAAGATAATGCTGTTAGAGAGCTAACAAGTCGCAATCTGTTCTCTATCGAATTTAAAAGAAATATTTTCTTTTACTAATGGTGCAATGAAATGCAATTGGTCGTATAACTATGGAAATTGACGTTCAAACTTTACGGTAGTTTTCCGTGCCTTACGTAACAACTGGTTTAAGTATAATTATCCATACGGTATCGCTTTTTATCCAAACGTGATACAGTTTGTTTTTGTGTCAGTACTGTTGGCGCTAATGTTACTACTGATAGTAGACAGTCGCGTCGAAGCAAAACAGGCACAGAGATATTTCATATGAGTTTAAGGTAATAAAACGCAGACAGTTTGGTATGAAGATATTACAGAGTTTCCAAAATTTTGCCTGATCATTTAACATTAATATTACCGCGAATAATCAAGTTAATCACATTCAAGCAGGGTGAAGCTACGTCGTTTGAATTAAAAAACATTTTATCCGTATGGTCTAATTATTGCGTGCCACTACAATTCTTAACATAGAATGAGATTAAAAATTCCACGTCTCTTTTTCATTTTAAAAACGCACGAATGATTATAAACCTTTCCTATACATTTGTTTAATTTTTTCCGACTGTTTCTGTTGTGCAAAATCGTGTTCATTTGCTTAATACACTTATACTAAAAGAACAAAAAATACGCATGGCAATAATTCATAAATATTTTACGATAAATATTGCATGTTTAAAATGAAAGTGCAGAAGGGTCTTGATGTGTTCACTACCCCTATTTCGTAAGTATTAATTGTAACGCTTAATGTGTCGTACGATCTTTTTGTCTTCCTAAATTGATTATTATTGGTTGCGGTAATAATATCTTGTGTATGTTCTTCGCAATTATCTTACACATTCGACGAACAATCATTTTTTAACCAAATAATATAAATGATATCATCGACGGTATAATGTTTTAATAAAACTCAAGAAAACTTGTTTTCAATTATGGGATTGCATATATCGGATGTGCAAGTATTTGCGATATCTATATATGTATTAGTCAAGTCGATAAGTATTAATAATAATAATCTTAGGGATATAATTAAGTCGTAGACTCGAAATAGCTATTACTTTATCCTTACATTACGTCTAATCCTTATCCGAAATTCACCGGCCATTTTAATTCTCGTAGCTTTAATTTCACTGATCAGTTTGTAATTTTAATAATTTCTCCCAACAGGAGTCTATTGCAGTACATTGATGAGGAGTTGTTGCTAAGGTATTGGCAGGTAACCCTTTTCCCTTGCACCTTGCACCTTGCACTTATACTTTCTAACAGCTTGCGTTAAGACCATTTATTTATATTTTTAATGCAGCCTGTTACTAATTCTTCGGACTGATTTTTATAATTTTCTTACACCACTTTTCCTTTTCGCATTCCGTGAGAAACATTCGAATTGATGTAAAGCTATTTTGCATTATACGTTGCAAAAGTTAATTCGTCCTATCAATCATTTTTATTTTACTCCCCATGGTGTCCATGATATGAATACTAACACGCGAAAGATGTAGGTAAAATAAAATTATTTTAGATTTAATACTTTGGGAATGCATATCTTAATGTTCATTGCATGTACTTGTTTTTTTTTCTTTTATAGAACGAGCTTTAACGTTGCTAATCGTGTTGGTGCTGGTACTATGTGTTTCTTTTACACAGATTACATATCCTTATCATTTCTAAGGAGCGCTCTATTTTTATTCAGCCCCTACTGGTTTGTAAAATTCTGCTATTCGGTGCACTATATAATTCATTTATTTGTCGCCTTCCATTAGTTCGATTTTTCGAAATTTGCAAACTAGCTAGGGGCGATTAAAGAGCGAGGGCAACAATTGAACAACCCCCGTTACTTACAAAATAAACTCACTCGCGAAAAAAAAAGGGAGAATGGAATGATATCCTGTGTTTAATTTAAGTAATTGCGGCAATAAGTGTTGCTAAATGACATGCTTAATTGGTTGAAATAATTGTCCATGTATATTTCCCGTAATTTGTACAGAAATATAACTGTGAAATTAATCAACGAAACGTTCGGGAGGATTGTTATAAAAGCCATGTATAATTGTTTTATAGTATATGATTATAGTTTCATGTGTGCAGGGGGAATGCAATGTCGATGGTTGGTGGGCATTGCGACCAGCTATATTCCCTGCAGTAAGTAAACGATAAAATATAATAGTAGGCTGTTTTATTTTGTTGGTTGTAGATACAGGTCGGTTTACTTTTCTGTTAAAGTAACTGTTTTGTCTTTTGGTCAACAAAAATTAACGATGAATGTTTAAGTTTAGCCACGAATGATTTATTGTCGACAATTATATGAGAAAAAAAGAATGAAGTTAAATGTACGCAAAAATTTGTTAAAACTCAAGCGTCCCAAAAAAAAACGCGGTCTTCTCTCACGATGTTTAGTTATTTGCAAATATTCGTACACATCGGTATATTAAATTTTTTACGTATCTTGCTTAAACATTTCATTTTTCTAAGCACTACCCTTTACCAGACACACCTATTTGTACTCTTTCAAACGTTTTCAAACGCCTAACAAGTAATACAATAACAAATGCTTGAAACTCACATGATTTTTCACATTCCAGCGGTTACAACTGTATCAGCTTCAAACACACTGGTTCGCCGCGAGCGATGTTACGTTTCTTTTTATTATTAAATATCTTCTCAATTTTTTCATTTATTGATAATTTACTAACACAAGTAGCAATGACTTTTTATCGAACGAAAGATTTCGTTTCTTCTTCTGTATGTAAGAACACTTGTTAACAGTTATTGTTTTACTTATTATTTTCCAGAGCAACCCTTCCACTCGGGGAATCGTCCAACGACTGTGAAGTTCACTGTCCGTATTATAACATGTCAGGTAAAAATAATTCTACCTTCAATTTCAACAAATCGCGATGCCGAACAAAATGATGTACATACCAAGCTTTATTAATTATTATCCGTGTTAAATTACACTTGCGAAATTGTACTAGTTTAACGTAGAGATCGTAGCAAGGTAGTTTCTGAATAAGCGATCACCTACGGTTCTGTACACGGTCATTTAACCAGAGTATAATAACAGTTCCCTCGTGCAAAGAAAATGGTGATCACTTGTCCAGGGGTTACTGTAAAACTTAATAGGGCTAGTTTAATCAGAAATTCTGAAGTACTCGAAAATATTGAGACAGTAGTATAAAGAGTAAGTTCGATGCTTAGGATCGCAAGTGAGTCCCAGACGCCACAGCTCTGTGGACGAGTTGTATGGTCTGGCGAACAATACTCACAATCAATCCTTAACCGCTGTCAATGGACAACGTCAACGGTCCCTCTCGGACAGCGGTCCCAGGGACGAGTCCCCCCAGTCTAATGGTAAAAGCATGTTAATTTTCCTCCTAAAATTGCGTTTAAAATACCTTCACTTGCACGCTTTAAAGTACGCATACGTTTTCCTCGAATTATACCTTGCCATTGTCGTAATTATAGAATTAACGGGTAGAACTTTTGGTCTAGGTCAAAACGAGGTGTCGGGCGACCCAGACAGAGAAAGCATGAGCCCAGATCTATTGTCCGACACTCCACCTGTTCCCCCTAGAAGAAGGGACAGAAAGCGTCACACACCTCCGAGGCCTATCAGCAACGGACTGCCACCCACGCCCAAAGTTCACATGGGCGCATGTTTCTCAAAAGTTGGTTACCGTCTCTATTGCACCCAGAGAATTATTCGCTCGGTGATTAAATATATTAGATCAATGATTATTTTCATTCAGGTATTCAATGGTTGTCCATTGAGAATACATTGTACCGCAAGCTGGATACATCCGGACTCGAGGGATCAGCACTTACTGATCGCCGCGGAGGAGGGCATTTATAACTTAAATTTAAACGAACTTCACGAAACAGCAATAGATCAGTTGTATCCGAGACGTACGATTTGGATGTACGTCATTAAGGACGTTCTCATGTCTTTGTCCGGTGAGATTTGTCCCGCGTTATAAATTATTCCCAACGTTTCCTTATATTCAGTTGATTGCGTAAAGAACGATACCGTGCGACAATTTCAGGAAAAACGCCGCAATTGTATAGACACGATCTACTAGCGATGCAGAGCAAACAGACGCATAGGTTTTCATTGCACATGAATAAGATACCCGAGAGATTAGTACCTAGGAAGTTTGCCCTGACTACTAAAGTACCGGACACTAAGGGCTGTACCAGGTGTTGCGTAGGGAGAAATCCATATAACGGGTAAGCCGAGGTTGTTTGTGCATTTCCTATGATTGTATGCGACGACGAAACGTTCGAATTTGCAGGTATAAATATTTGTGCGGAGCAATGCCCACCGGAATATTTTTAATGCAATGGTACGATCCCCTGAATAAATTTATGCTGCTGAAGCATTTCGATTGCACGCTACCAACACCGTTGAACGTCTTCGAGATTATTATTACTCCCGAAATGGAGTATCCTATGGTGTGTGTGTCGGTGAAACAACCATATCAGCAGAACAAATTAAAATTGGATTTAATTAATATGAATTCAGGGGCGAGTTGGTTTCACAGCGACGAACTGGAAGACATGGATGGTTCAGGTATATTGTTCATTCGTATGCGTTCAATGAACGGCAATATCGTGTCGAGTATATGAATATTAATATCATGTTTAATATTTTTGCAGCCACCGTAATACCGAGAAGGGAAAACCTTCACGCTATTAATGTTACGCAATTAGAGAAGAACGCGATATTAGTCTGTTACGATAGTAAGTACAAAGCTAGTAACTCTGCTGTGTTCTTTGGAAATTAAAAATGCTTCATTCGTGTCTCATTCTTGTTTCGTAGACGTAGTGAAAGTGGTAACGCTTCAAGGGAAACCCAGATCGAGCAGAAAGCACATGTCCGAATTACATTTTAACTTCCAAATCGAGTCCATCAGTAAGTTTATCTCGCAGCGAATAATAGTATTATTGTTTTCGTTCGTGAAATGAATTGTAAGCTAAAAATATTCTTCTCCCCTGTGCAGTCTGCTTACCGGATAGTGTACTAGCATTCCACAAACATGGCATGCAAGGTAGGAGCTTCAGAAATGGCGAAGTTACGCAAGAAATCAGCGATCCCAGTAGAACGTACAGATTACTCGGGTCGGATAAGTAAGTACCTGTTCTTCGCTTGAAAATTGCTGAAATTCAGAGATCCAACTCCACTCTACAAAGCTCCCTTCTTCTTTCTCGCAGAGTTGTGATGCTGGAAAGTCACTTAGTTCAATCGGGCACACTGACCGAATCCGAAGGAGCAGATTTGTACATACTCGCTGGACACGAAGCCAGTTATTAAGATCTCATCTTCCACCTGTTAATCTGCAGGCGTAGCGTGCCGGAAGTAACTTGTGATTAACCTTTTACCGCGTGTAAAGTAAAAAACATGTGACTGTACTGAGAGGCAGTGGTCGATGTTGGTAAGAGAATATTGTTAATTATCCTGTTTTAAACTACACACGAATGACAAGTACGTACGTCGATGTACACAGACACACACATCATTCGTCACTGTTCTCCAACTAGTTAATGCTGCATAGACTGGTTATTCACCGAGAGAAAACGAAACTTTTTAAAGAAAAACAGATTTAGAGATTACTGATCTTCGAGGTCTATGAAACGAAGATCATGTTGGAACAGATTATTAAGAAGCACGATATAATTAAAGTAATATGTAAATTCGCCCTTATGCCTGGCAAAATAAAGCTTATACCCAATCAAATAATTCTCCCGTGAAACACACGTGATTATCGTGAAATTAATATTTTCTCGACATTTGCTATATAATAAATATATATAGATATAGATCCATATCAGACGGTGGTCTCGATATATCATTATTTTCTTCTTTTTTAACACTCTTCTCCGCTGTTTCATTCGTCTCGTTACATTCACGTGTCCTTAAACAATGCTAGCCACGCATATAATAACGGATACACACTTGTAGATACACGAATATTGATATTTTTCGAATGATTTTTAGGTAACACGAAAGACCCGCAAAATATTCGACATGAAATTAGTTGTATCAGTCGTAAGCTTCTCGTCTAAACTTTGTACAAGTCCTGTAATGATATTGGCCAAAGGTAGTTTAAGTAGATTAATATATATATATATATATATTTGAACGTGAAACAGAGTGGGCAACAGAGACAACGATTAAAATACAAATTAGTTTACCGTGTGTATAAACGTGTAATAACGTCGGTCCCAAATATATTTTTCTCGTAACAAGAAAGGAAATGGTGTGGAATTCGGAACGGGTATAATTAATATAATGCGATATAATAGCAGCCCCTATTCTTTTCTCCTTGTATAAGTTTTACTTTGGTAGGCATCGGGCCCAGACGTCAAAGTTATTTTAAATAAGACATTGCGTTCATCAGTGTCTCTAATTTTCGACGATTGTACCATAAAATATACAGTATAAATTTCAAAGTAGTTTATGATGGCAATCATAAATTATTTATTTTAAGAAGTATGTACGAAACGTCTTAACGATTAATTCATCCGGAACAATCATTTTTTGTAGTAAATACTATACATACGGTTTTAACTACGTGCACGGTGGGATCCTTTACTTTGTGTAATTAAGTCTAATATCGATAATTGGGGTTTCAAACAGACAAACAAAAATATATACATAATATATATAGAAGGAATTAGAATCGAAATTCCTATCGCTAATTTTTTTTTTAATATATGGCTTTGGTGGGTATGTATTATAAATATTAAAAAAAAATTCTTCATACTGTACATGAATTCCAAGTTTAGGAGCACAATGTGTCTATACATACATACATACATATATATATTTAAATATCAATGAAATGAGTATCTTACTTCTTCAAGATAACAATATTAAGTGCATTTTAATTGATGGGTTTCAAGACTGGGAGAAATACAGTTTCTCGTTTGCGAAAGACTTTCTTAACACATGAACTGTGTATACAGGAGGAAGAGTGCTGGATGAAATAGAGCTTAACAGCTTGTCGCGAAAACTATGCTAAGTATTTAGTATTGCTCTACGAATGAATTGTGCTTTCTTTTCTTCTTTTTTTTTTCAACATCCGAGATTATATACTTTACTCAAAATGTATTACACAGTATTTGAAAATTTGTTAATATTCGAGCTGTATCAGTGATTTGATTGAAGTTGTTAGTATTAATCAATGCTATGTGATATTTTTATGATTTCTTCGTGTAATCGATACAGGAACAAACATCATAGTTCGTATGTTTAATTAACGAATGGTTGAACGTATAAGAGACAAAAAGAACAAACAACAATGTTACTGTTATTTATTTTTATGCTAAGTAGACTCTTTTTTTTTATTCCCCCTGGGAATTGTGTTAATAATACTCATTTCGAGTCACTGTCGAAATATCGCAGATTAAAATGAACACGAGAGACGACCAATTTGAATGGAACTTTTTATGAATGGACAAGTTTCGATTTCTTGCACCGTGGTACGAAACAAAAGACAAGCTAGTATTTAGATGTGCATTTTAGTTTACAATTATTGTTACATTAAGTTAAAATATTCTTTGCCTCGAACATCAGGTCTTTAAATATGTATTGCATGCGAAATGTGAAGGCAAAAAACGAATTAGAGAAGTGCAATCTACGCGTTGCAAAATACGGTAGATCTAACTTTAATCTGTGAGTAAAAATTTATTGAGAAAAAAAAGATTAGTCACTAGTAATATTTAAATTGATAAAATATTCAAATATTTCATAAAGACATTAAATATATATACCAAAATACAAATCACTTTAATCGTTAGCTCTTTTTTAGTATACTTTCAATAAAAAAAAATCGCAATGCAAATTTACGATAAAGTTTTGCTTCTATCGAAAAATAATGCGAATTCTACGAAGGTGATATAATTAAAATTAAAAACAAAAAACAAAAAAAAAACATTCAAAGTGCTTTTTCACGTAGTGTAAATTTAATTAGAATAATAAGGGCTTATATTTTAGTATCGTTATCACATAGTAGCAGTACCATTTAAATTTAACATAATTTGGCCAAGTAAGCCAATGATATTATAGCTGGTGGCCTTTAAGAATTAATCAATGGTGGAAATTGTTTGCGCTGGTAGTGTTTTGAACCGTTCAGTATATCTTACATATCGTTTAGTAACTTTGCAAGTATCTGGCACTTTTCCATCCCTCGTCGTTATATCGATAGCTTGCAAACCAAAGTCGTTGGGCTCACAATGGCGAGAATGAAATTGTAAATTGGAAGTAGGCGGGGCAGAGTAAAATTATCTTGGAAATGTTGAAATATTTTGGTATTTTATATGAAGATTCGATGTGTAAATAGGATGTAGGTTTACTAAAGAAAGTATTACGCTATTAAAGGTTTACTATAATAGTGTCGTTTTAGCAAATAATATTCGACTGCTTATCGTTTGTGGTAAATAATTGTGTTACATAAATGTTGCACACGTTGCTCATACATAAATGGTGTAATTGTATTTTTATCGAACAAAATCTCCCCCATCTTCTGTACTTGAGGGTTTCTAGAAATTTGAACAATATAATCAATTTACGCGTTGGAAATTAAATTATACCATTTACGTTGATGCACGTTATCACGAGTTGCGGCAGGAACATTTTATGCTGACAATTTGTTACACGAAATGAATTGAAATAATTATGTGTTCAGAATATGTCCAAGATAGTTGACTTATAAATATCGCTCTTGTCTTGTGCGTTACTTCACAATTCAGAAATACACAAATAATTGTAACAATTACGAATATAATTTATTCGTCGCATCGTTCTTTAATTAAAACACCCTATTGAATTATCCGCCGTTCGCTCACAGTATTAATAATTTCGTTGGAAAGACAAGGGGGATATTTTAATCAGGGAATATCATTATATTATAGTAGGTGTCGGTAATATTTATACGTTCGTGTTAGCAGTTTAGTACGCAATTACAATCAGTGCTTGAGCAATCAAACGTGAAATATTTAATCGAATTGTTCAGCAACTCGATCGAGAGACCTATTAGGATTATTTTACTCTTACAAATTTGTGGAGGTCTTGTAAAGGAAAGGTGTGCAAAGCAATGTCTTCCCCGTATTTGCTGTAAAAGCATGTACCATTAGGAGGTGTTGAGCGTTAACGAGAACAGCATTTGAAACGAAAACGAATTTATTTGTAACAGCTGTTAATCGAATTTTCTTTCTCGCATAATCCGAATTATCTTTAATTTTTTTACCCTCGTTATTCAGTACGTAATTAATTATAACAGCCTATCATTCTAACGAAGACGCGCGAGCATTCGTAAATTAAATGCTTTTCGTCAAACAAGAAAAAAATATTTCTTTAAAAATTGTCTTCTTTCTGTTCGTTTAATGAATGTCTCCCGAAATTTGGAAATAAATTTCCAGGAAAATGTGTAACCGTGTGATATAGATTACTAGAACCAATGAGAGAAAAGAGATGAAAGAAAGAAGAAGCTACATGCTTTCTAGGCAGATACATTTCTATCTTTTTTTCTTTTATATAAATATCTTCTCAATTTCGTCGATGTGCGAACGATATTATATGTAGCAAAATTGAACGTTTATTTCACGAATGCCGTAATTAATGGACACTGCAACGTTACCTGGCAAATTTCGGTATTATTGCAAAGACAATAATTTCCATTCGCGGCATCAAGATATATGCAATGTAGCAATGCGTAAAAGTATATTGGCTAAATGCAGACGAGAAATATTTATGCTAACAATTAACGATTAAAGACGTGTTAGAGAAGGAATAATCATGAATAACCTGTGGCAGACCAACTATTAGGAAGCGTGAAAAAAAAGAAAAATAACTCAGAGACATCGTACATGCAGATTTTACATATCCGTGTTTTGGTCACATATTTGTGACCAGAGGATTTTAAACAGATTACTCAGAAACGTTTAGTTCAAAGTAGCGCATAGCTGAAGGTATTTCATTTTTATTAGATCTCAGTGTGCATGTATGTTGCGTGTTGAATTGAGCATCGATACGAGAAATTGATTCGTGATCCCGTGAAAAACAAATAGAAACAAAATTTAAAGAATCAATCGTGTTTTTTTTTATATCATTGTTCAATTCTCACACAATGTATATCTTTGTAGCAGTAGGACAATTAGTACAGCGATAACATGTACCTGTCCATATTGACCAGATCAGTGGCTTTGCCTCTAATTATGAATGGAGAACATAAAATTGCCCAAGAGGATTGCAGGATAATGTTTAGAAAAATTAGAGAAGCACAGAAATTCGTTTTATATCCTGCAATACTTTCTTAGGACTTAATTTCGATTTCAATCAAGTTCTATCGGTTTCCCTATAATTGAAGCAAATTTTAATTGACTTCAGTTAATCCTGAGAGTGACCCCAAACGAATACAGTACTTATTTCACTAATATATACCTGTAGCTTTCGTTTTACCATATTAGCAGAACCACAGTTTTTAAATTTCTGGACTTTCCTGCTGCCATTATTACTATCAATAATATTATCAACGATTTAACAGAGATTCATCTCGAATCACTCTCGGGGTAAGAACAATCGCGAATTCTCACGATTGCTGTTCCAATAATCATTATGTTCACCAGAATAAAACCAATCCGATATTTTTTGTTCAGCTATGTATTATATTTTGAGAGGCAAGTACGTATATTGTAAAAACAGAAACAAACGACGAGACGACTTATGGCGAGCGAAACAAAAAAAAAAAGAGATAGAACGAAAAAGAAAGAGAGATATATATATATACATATATATAATTATACAAATATATATTTAATAACGAACTCTTCGAAGAAGAATTGTAAGTTCAAAGAAGTATAAGGATCAGCGTGAATAGCGATAACGTCGAAATTTCGTTAGTTCGAGACGTGTCGAGGGAGAACAGAGAAAACAGAAGCGAAACTATTTAAAAAATATAAATTGTCAATAGAGCGTTATTAACCAAAGCTTTAGCTGCGAATAGAATGGACGATTTAATCAGAATATTCTTGCAAACGAAATAATAGAAGCAGCAGGTGTTACTGTCGCATAAATGAAATCTAGATTTAAGAAACTTCTCGTCGAGAGATCCAATATAATAAAAGAGACCGGATAACGATCTCGTTGAATTTCTCTCTTTCGTTCGCAACAGTGCTTTCCAACGGGATGCTACACGAAATTTGAACGCACTTTTCCGAATTTCTTTGTGTCTTTCGCGTAAGAACAATTGAAGAGATGATATCGAAATTAAACGTTCCATCGGGCTCTGTTTGCAAAGCACTGGACATCTCTTCTTACCTTTTCGATGCAGGAAACTTGCGCCTGATCGATCGGCGTTATTTAAAATCAGTGTTGTCCTCGGGTAAAGCTTCTCGCGCTACTTCTATGTTCTTGCATGCGTTAGTTCATTCGAACGAATGATAAGTTGGTCGGTAGACGTTTCGTAGGACACTGTGTCGCCGATGCATGAAAGCAAACAAATCTTGTACACAGTACAAGGTGGTAGACGTCTTTGTAGAAATTGTTACGAAAACTAAATATAAGGGGACGATACAGAAGAAGGCTGTGCAGCTTAACTTGGGACAGCACCGATGCAATGATTTAGCGCGCGATAATGTTTGTCATCGATGATCATCGACGATTGCTAAAGATTTTTTTCGTAACGAAGGGGTCAAGTATTAACCCACCACAATTTTCTTCTCGCTTTTTCGTTTGTGTACAACGTCGATCGCCGGAAACTTTGTAACAGAGACGAAGCTTAATTTATTCTCTATATTTATATTCGTAAACTAAACGGAGCTAAACGGAGATTCGAGAGAAAAGATCATTGCGGATTAGAGGGCAGACTCTAATTCCAGATTAATTGCTAAAACGAAATGTGTATTATATAGATACTACAGTTGTATATAATGTGTATAATGAATGATCGTTTTTTCTTTCAGTTCATTGAGCTTCTCACCCTTTTAGTCATTATTTTTTCTCCTCTTCGTTTCTTGTTTATATATATATATATATATACACACACACATACAGTATTGCGAAGCTAATTTATGAACATTAATGTATCATTTACTCTTGTATCTGTAATCACGATCTAGCCAAGGCCTCTTGTAAATAGACATTTCTCGTAATAAAACCTACCTGAAGTAATATTTGGGATTTAAGATCTTCAGACCTACCTTTGGATCCTGTTTCGCGTAAAATTAAATATACATATGTGCAATATCCTTTGCTTCGTTTTATTCTTAATACTTCCATTAGAGAGAGTGAGAAAAAAAAAGAAAGAGAAATGAGGACGAGTGCTGACAATAATTAGGTTGATTTATTGCAAAAAAAACTAAATTCTCCGGATAGTTTAATTGGAAATAAATCGTACGCTCGTTCACGTCACGAGTTCGTCATTGTCCGCGTAAAGTTAAAATCATCTCCCTCCTTTTCAACGTAATTAGAAAAATTAACCCGTTAGGCTATGAAAGAAATAAATAGAAAGTAACGAAAAAATTGGCATTCCTATTTGTTCAAGCGAATCTTGTTTATAGTCGGGTATAATAAAATAATGGATACTCGAATCCTAACGAGTTAATGCAAGTACATCGACGCGGCTAAAAAATATTCGGTCGATATGCGTATCGATTTACACTAGTCTGACTAACGACATTAAAACACGAGGATTTTCGCCTTTAAAATTCATAATACAGGGCAGGTCTCTAATTTAAAAAAAAAACAAAAAAACAAACCTTTAACAATTTCTTGGCACTCAACACGATGCCGGGTTGTTTAAATACTTTAAATATCGTTCGATTAAAATGTTTCTTATAAAACGTATATCGATGAACTCTTTCCAATTGCGTACCCTGTATTACTAACACGAGATTTATATATGACACGGATTAAATACGATATACCATAATTGAAAGTATCACTTACAACGCCGCTTTCTCTTTTTACCACTAGTTTGCACGATATGAAGAAAAAAACAAAAAATCGTTCGGCAGTATTTGCTTCAATGTTGTACAATACACGTGTACTTAAACGCTAGAACCTCAGGTTTACCGTGGGGAATAGTTCACGCGATACACAAGTACTAGACGAGGAAAACATAATGCGTACATAACAATGGTCGAAGAAATTTCTCAAGCCTCCATTGAAAGGGGAAAGAAAGATTTCCTCCCAATGATTCATTATGTACATACTACGTGCTCCAATATCGCAGCATCCAAGTTTCATCTAGATCAATCGTACTCTTCATATATCCTGCTCTCGTTTATCTTCCATCGCGCTAATAAAATATAATCTCAGCAATTGTACTTGGCACATCACTAAACAATACCCTGCTCATTCTGAAACATTCAAACGAGTATTATTGATCCGGACAGTGGCCGCCCGATCCCGTTGCAGCGCGTACAATTCTTAACTACAAAAGGATCAGGGGCTAAATAATCGACAAACGTGAAATTCCTCTGCTAAAGTTCCCACCTAAACGGTTTGTACACATTCATTGGCATAAATTACGTTTCGACATGACCCTGCAGTTGGCCAACCATTTTTCTCACCCAACCAGCCCGGCTCTGTCCAGCGGACACATCGTCCTTTTCCTCGGCACTGTCCTGCACGCAATTGCTCTGGAAACCGTTCTTAGAACACTGATACGTTCCGTTCTCCGACACGGCCGATTTCACGGAAGCTCTGCCGTCCAAATCATGTCCCTTCGCGTAAGGAGACTTCACTCTCAAGTGGTCAGGCTTCTGAGCCACGCTAGGTTTGCATTTCGCAGTCGAAACACTGCAGCTAACTGGACTTCCCTGCGCGAGCAGGTCTGTCCTCTTCTTCGCTGGCACTGGCGGCGCTATCTTGGTCTTGAACGACGCATAGTCGTCGGACGTTCGACTCGAGAGTGGCCTGGCAACGAGAACCTCGTCGATGTCGCTAAATATTGCACTGTCCCTGAAAGCATCGTCGACATCCGCGTCCGCGTAATTCTCGATTGTCTCGAACGATCTTTCGTAGAAGCTGTCCGTTTCACTTTCCCTGTTCTCCGCGCTCTCCTCGTCCTCCTTCTTCTCTTCCTTCGGCTCGGTTCGATTGCTCGCCAGCTGACCAAGCCGTTTGCTCTCGAAGAACAGCACAGTAGGATCTGCGTAGTCGGACTGGGCGATTCGGGCGCCTAAACCGGAACTCCCTTGTTTGTAATACAAAGATGGTATCCTCGTGTCCGAGCCACCCCTTGCCGTGCACCCTACGAGCTCCTCCACGTCCGAAGATGACTCTCTGGAGTGTTTCATCTTGCCTCTCTTCTTCAACTTACCTGTGCTGAGCGATCGAAAGTACTTGGTCCTCTCTAGTTCTTCGCTGCACTCGAGGGTTTCTGTGCTCATGGTGTTCCGCAAGCCCTGGAGGCGATTGCCGGCCTTCGACAGGACGTTCTTGAATATAGCGCTGCCACCGGTGTTTGCTCTGTAGATCTTGTGATCCGGATGGATGTTGGTGGTTGTGGAAGACATGCGCATCTCCGAATAGGCGTCCGTCAATGTGTCGTCCAAGGAACAGAAGAACGTAGACGTGGAAGCTGAGACGGACGTTGGGAACTTGGCGATACGCCCTTCGGGTTGGCACGTCGAAGCGTATCTCTCCATATCCTCGAGATTGATCTCTGCCGGCTTGTCGGACGCTATCGTGAAAGGTCGGTCGCTCATTGGTTTACCGTCCCTCTGCAAGAACCGCGACTTGGTTACATTCTGATTGGAATTCGGATGGATTTGGAAGCTACGCGGGAGGGAACCGCATTTTTGTGGCGACGTGGGCAGACCTTCGCAGAGTTTCGTTAGCCAGACCGCCGGACGAGTTGGACTATCGTTTCCAACCAAGTCTTTCTCTTCTTGGAGACCTTCCCAAACATGCTGAAGGTTATCATAATTCCCGAAGCCTTTATTAGACTCGGCGACCTCTTGGCTACGCTCGTTCGTACACTCCTCGTGGACATTCCTCTGCTTACTATTTTCGACGATCTTGGACTCGGTCTCCTTATGAACCGGCGATTGATCGATCGGCTCTTCGTTTCTGGATATCGAATTTTCCCTTATCCTGAGCGCGGTCTTGATAATCTTGCTCTCAGTCACGATACTCTGCCTCTTGAACGCCTCGAACATTGCTTTTTTCTCTTGGACTTGATTGATCTTGTTCTTGGAATTTGCATCCGCAGTTTTGTTATTCTCAGGTCGGTTCAAGTTATCGTAAAGGAGTTGCAGAGTCGGTTGATGGTCACGCGAGGAAGATAAAGAATTCCACGTGTTATTTGACTTGACGAACCGTTCCCGATGGCCCACTCTCATACGACCTAGCCTATTGTTAACAGAATTATCGGTAATGTAATTCGTGTTCTCCGAGTCGCTGTCGTCCGAGGTGTCCGCGGAAATGCGTTTATTGAAACGCTGCTGTTGCCTGACATTAATTATACTAGTTGTTCGCTGCTTCTCGAGGAGCTTCTGGAATTCTTGGTTCTGCATCAGAATATGGCCGACAATTTGTTCCACGGTTTGGTTTTCAGTCTGTTGTTCATTGTTCTCTTTGGTGTCCGGCGTTGGAGAATTCGCGTGCTTGTCATTTTCGACGATTGCACAGTCGGTTTCGACCGTCGCCGATCCCGCGTCACCTGTGTCTTCCTTTTGCTCCTCGTCGGATTGATTCAGAGACACGTAAGACTGGAAACCTGGTTCCGATTTCCTCCTCCAGCCGGTGAAGCGATCCTGCATAGAATAATGGCGAAAATGATTTTAATACTTGACGTGTATTTTAACATCGTTCTGCAAGAAATATTATTATCCTGTTGAATTAAAATACGGTATGGACTCTTCGAAATACCTTGACTTTTGACCCGCGTCCATCTGAGGCTCTAAGCCTGTGTTCTCTAGAATCGTTGATACCAGAATCGTCGTTCTGATTTTTCCGCGACGACGCTGGTGAGTCCTATTAACACGTGGACAAAGAGATAAATTTAATAACAGAAGAAAATATAATTATCGATGTGCAAGTTCGACGTTTATACGTTACCTCAGTTGCAGTCTCAGACTTTCTGCCATTTTTCTTGAACTTCTGTCTAAGACCAGTCTCAGATCTCCGCCTCTCTTTCTCCTGCTTTCGTTTCTCCAGGTACTCCGGTGGCGCAGAGTGTTGCTTCTTCGCCGATCCCTTTTCAGCCAAAGCATCCTCTGCAATTTCCGCGAGATTATTTACCGTCGCGAAATCAATACTAATTACTTATCAAATATTTGTATATAATAAAGCACCTTCTGGCTGTGTTTGACCAAGCTGCAACACCAACTGCCTCGCATGCGACGGTATCACCGCATTGTAGTTCTCAAGAATCACCCTCTTTATCTGCAACGTCCATTCCCTCTTCTGCTCCAAGTTTCGTGCCTGTTGAAAATCGCGATAAAACAGGATGTATTTAACCACAACGAAATGGCAATTAACGTGTTCACTGTATTGTACCTGCAAGGTATACTGCAGTCTAGGATTATCGAAAGGAATCACATGGAAGCTGAGCGGTTCTCCTGGTATGCTCTCGATAAGCATTAAGTTTGAACACTGCAATCGTGAAATTCAATTAAAGCAGATAGACATAAAAATAAGTACGTTTCGATGCTCTACTATTTATCGCGAAATGAATATGATAGATGTACCATGATGTGAGCTTTATAGACTAGAACGCCATCCTCCTTCTTTTTGGTGAGCAGAAGCATACGATCGAACAAGAAAGCGTGTCTAGGAGCTTTAGCGCCCCTCATTCTAAATCTTCCTTCGGCCACCAGCTCTCCACTGGTGGTTAAATCTGGACCAGGCCATCCATACAGAAGGGACTGAATCACCTGCACGCGAACCGCGTGTTCGTGTCTTCGTTTCATCGCGTTAATGTGCCTTGCGATCCCTGTCATCGCCGCCAGTGCTGCTTCTATAGCCTTTCTTCCTTCAGTCTCGTTTTCTCTTAATTCGCAGTCCGCCCCATATTCTTTCGACAAATTCTACAAACATTATCAGACGAACAGAATTTATTCTGCACTCTTCCCGCTATTCTTTTCGTTCCGGCGACATAAATTGTGGATATGTTTCACCTCTAGAAGAAGGTGATACTTGAGGATCCTCTGGACAGGCTTCAGGAGAAAGGATCCAAGGGGTAACGCGTGTCCCAGGGCTACTTGCCTCTCGCGAAAAGCGTTCGCAGTCTCCTCCTGACTCATTAGATCGGTCAAAACGGAAACTGTCCTGAAATGAACTGTATTAATTTCACTTGCACGCGTAGAAATTTAATGTCAACTGTTGCCCGGAATATTGTCCTGGTGATTTCTTACCTGGGATAGTTAGTACAGTACTCTGTGTACACTTTGAAACCGGTATTGTGCTTTATGAATGTGTTCGCCACGCAGACTGGATCCAGGCCACATTTCTCTATCTCTTTCAGGAACTCTCTGAAATTGAAATAAATAGGTCGATGGCAATTGAATCCATTAAATGAACGTTCCATCAATTAATATATCCTCGAGTTATCTGACCTGTTGAACTCGCAAATGTCCTCGATGTTACTAAATAAGTCGTTCAGCTGCATTTGTTGTACAAACGATGCCGGATCGTTCCTCCAATATATAAGGTAACCCTGCAAAAGTATCGTTGTTAGGTATTGTTTTTTTTTTATTGAGCGATAAGAATAGAGGAATCGAAAGATAATTACTTGGATGACTTGTCGAAGATGTTCCACGTATATCGCCTCGGTGTCGACGATTTCCAGGAGCACCCTTTCCATGGGATTTCTATGGGGATCGCAGTACCGAGGCCTGTACGATAAAGGACCCTCCTCCGCGCTGTTTCTTCTTTGGCCACTACCATCGTTGCCTATTCGACAGTTCGATTCTGACACAGTCACCACTCCACTGTCTCCGGAACCTATTTGAATCGATAGAAAAAATATCGAACTGCTAAATTGAACCACGATCGTCCAGCATATAATATGCATAAAGAATTCTTCAGCAGAAAACCCCCAAAAGAAGAAAAAGCAAAAGCAAAGCCCGTGGACACATTAAAATAAATTCTCGCGCAGAAATTTTATTCCGAAACGATTAAAAAAATTGCCGCACTGTTCCCAAGTTTCGAATCAAGATTATTTTTGCCTAATCCGTGAATCCGTCTGCATACGAGCGAAAAGAAAGTCTCCACGCGCGGTTCGCTTCTTCCAAAATAATTTTAAACGAAAGTGAACTAACTGCAACGAGAGATCATCTCCCTGCACTCGCAACGTGCTATCAGCCGGTCGTTCGATCCTCCAAATGCCCGGCGTTTTCTCGCGTGCTCGCAATTCAGGTCGCCGTAGCGTTTCCCTTAACGATGACCACGGAATGCCGAGAGAGAAGTTTATTGCCACTGCCGCTATCATTACTGTCATTGCCGCTGATTACGCTACAGCCGAGGAGAAAGTCGGAGTCCTTAAGCCAAAAGTCCGACGCCAATAAATCCCTTCACCCGGCTCTCCCGCTTCTTACGATCTTTTGCAACTTTGTCCCCCCCACAGCACTATCGGCAATGCAATTTCAAATTATCCGAGACGCGCGAGTAAATCGAGAAATTGAACAGCTTCTGCTCGAAGGGCTGTTCATTTCTAGAATTCGCTCAACATCCTTCACCCCTTGCAACCGTTCGCACCAATTTCGTGACTCAATTTTCCTCCACGATTTCGATTAAAAAAATGTCCAATCCCCCCGCTACCTATCTCCACACTTCGTCAGCCGTTTCCCAAGAACCAGGCTCACCGAAGCAAACGAGAAAACCTCACCTTGAGAGCTGGCGCAAGTGTCCGCTAGCGACTCGACCGACGCCAAATAAGGATTGATGGTGCACGCATTCCCTTGGTTGCTGCATCCACTGGAGGAAGTGCTGGACGCCACGGAGCTCCCGGACAACGGTCTCCCAGCGTTTCTACACCGTCTGTTGTACCTGAGCGGCGTGAGCCCGTTGCTGTCTCGTCTATAAGGCTTCTCCTCGATCGCGCACTCGCCTCGGCCCTCCTGTCGGCTGTTCACCATCGCCTGGAACTGGTCGTCCTCCTGCACAGTCCCGGAATCGTCGGCCACTACGATGTTCACGGTGCTCCCTGGACCCGATTCAACGTTCATGGCGTCGTCTGGCTGCGGCTTGGATAATTCGGGGCAGAACTGGCCGAATATGGAACCGCGATGGGACACCAGGCTCAGGCGTTTCTGCAACGCTGCTGGAATGTTGCAGGACGAAGGCAGAACTACGTGATCGGTGTATCCATTGCCGCGGCGGGCTAGCTCGTCGAACATCCCCAGGACTTGGGGCACCAGGTCCGTGCTTGTCCCTGGAAACGAGTTGAATTTGTCAGAATGATTTTGCACGTTGACGGACGAAACAGAAATCTTCGTTTCTTTTTATTTCACTCTGTCCCCCTGAGCTTCCGCCCTTAAATAAAACGGCGGTCAGCCGCCCCTCGATTAACGCGAATCCTTGGACGAGAGAACTGTAAGGACCAGGGCCGTGATAACGCAGTTGCAGCATCTGCTGTGATCGATCGTTGATAAGATCCAAAGAAAGCTGGATAATCGACGCGATTGGCGCACCATTGCAGCCAGATGGTGCGACCTCACCAGGGGAAATTTCGTTTATTGCGAATATCGTGTGTCCGGCGGCAGGGGAGCTTGCTTTTACATATTGCTTTTACTTCGCGGGAATCATAACAATATCGTATAAACAAACGAGGTGGCTCGACGGTTTCCAATTCACCGCGAGGCGGACGTGAATCAACTGGTCCGATGAACTTGCCTGCGATTTTTGTGTTTCGCCTGCCGTTGAAACTCTATAGGGTGATCCAGAGAGAAAGTTCTACGGACGGAAGCCGGCGATTATTATTTCATTTTGCGCGTATATATAATTCCCTTGGAAGTGACGCTGATATTTCACGCGACTTCCTTCCTTCAAATACTTTTCTATCTATTTGCAGCGATACAATATGAAATTCGCTCATTCGCCCGGAGATTTCTAGAGAGCGTTCGTAAATCAATTATACTCGTCGCCGCGGTTGAACGAAATATTGCAGGCGTCTGTTTGTTGAATTTTTCTTACCCATGATTAACGTGTGCAGGGAGGATTTAGATAATTTCGCGGCGTGGAACGGTGAACGCGATTTCTGTTTGAATAATCGTGAAATATACGAGCCCTATGCAAGAGTTAAAACAGAGGAAGTTGTTCTTTCAGGATTCGCAGCTGTGCCGGGGGATAAATGCAAACACGACACGCAAAGAACGGGCAAAGAAAGCAAACTTGTGTTTTTGCACGGCGTGATTTATCGCCGGGGCAATTCGCGCCCATCGGTAAAACTAAAACACTTGTTTGAAAACGTTCTGCACAATGTGTCTCCTCTCTGAGAACGAAACTGTCTTCCGTTTAGATTTACAGATAGCAATTGTTGCTCCCCTTCTAAAACGATCATCGCAGCTTCGTCAGCTATTAATATCACCGCGAAAGATACAACTGTGAAGCGCGTACTATTTCCATTTACTATTACCCTCAATATCATTTCTAGCACTGATAAATGACTGAAAAGAAAAGAAAACAACCGCACAACTCCCGCGTTCCATTTCGTTCCAAAGTATCGAATCGAATTGCAAATCGGTGACGCTCGCGGAAATAAATATTCGGCCCAGCTGAGTTACGAATTTTGCACAATTTCTCTGTCAGCTCCAACTTTCGAAACGGCCAACAATAAGACAGCCCCGAATAATTGTTAAACGTGGCCGACGAACGGGATCGGTCCATCGGTAAGCAAATCGAGGACCACAGGAAGAAAGCGATCGAAAGGGGGATCAGGCCAACGAGTAATCTCTCGCTCCGCTTCTTTCCGCTTTGCTCCGCTTCGCTCGTTGCTGGCCATATGCGTTCCTGCCCAGATCACGATGCTGCACTTGGCTGGAACTCGGCTAATAATAGAACGGGACCAACTTTCGTCTCGGCCTCGCGTGCACCAGCTTCCTCGCGCCTGTCACGCTCGAGACCGATCGCACGATGCGTCGTCCCAAGTCGAGACCGAATTAACGACACCTTTGTAGCCCGTCAATGGCGACCGATTTTTACCCCCTTAACCCTTTCGTCGAAAAGGGTGCGAACGCGCGAGGCGAAGAAATTGTGCGACATTTCTTTTTTAGTCAGGAAAGCTTCTTACTCCATTTGGGAATGTTACAGTTATATAGTTTCTGGTGCTCCGTTCAACTATTCTTAAACGCCTCCTTCGACTGTTTTCGAATCGATGCGGTGGTTGAATAGAGAGTACCTCGACTTCCGGTTCCAGCCGAAGCAGAAGCCGGTGGGTGGATTTGCTACGTGAACATTGTTGATACGCGTGGTGACCCGATTTTCTGATTTATGGCAGGCTCTATGGGTGACGGTGGAGCAATCTTTAAATGCGAAGATGTATAGAGTGTTTGGAATAGTATTTCTGGTGTTTCCTCTGAATTCTGTACGTGTACCAGACAGCATCGGGATTTATATTTTTAGGAATAGAAATTTCATTGCTCCGTAGAAGAGAGGCAACGCAAGGGGATTTAAATCCACGGGAATTCAAACATTCCAAGACACTTTTTCGAACGCCTATTTTGAATTGCAAATTAGGAGAAAATATTCAAGACCCCTCCCTTCGAATTCGGAACATCTATTTTCCTTTTTCCTGAACGACGATGGATATTCAACGATGTTCTTTTTCCGCGTTCAACTGCGACATTTGTGAATGCATTTTTCAAAACTGTACCGTGGCCCTTCGACGAGTCGTCGTGGGAAAACTTGGAAATAAGCAGCTAGTGCAAGTGCGTTGAACTTCGCTGGCACGTTGAAGAACGGCTACGTTGACATCTATATACTTTTTATCGTGAACGGGGTCCACTGTGCACCGCTCTACAGGGTGCTCCAAAAATAGGCAATGCTTTTTCAAAGAAACACGACAAAAAAAAGTAAAAGAAACACCGCTTTCGTAATCGCGATAATTCAGAGCGAACAACAACAAAGCCTCCGTTCTCTTGTAATTATCCATTTTGGTCGATCGCGTTGGCGTTAAAGGCGCGATAAAATAGCTTGCGATAAGGGAAAACTACGATCAGATCGGAGTATAATCGGTGCATAAACTCGACGATACTCTTCCTCGCGTGGTTTCGATTCGCTGCGATCCACTTTTACGTTCCATCTTCCTCGGACGATTTCCTCCCGGTTATTCACCTCGAGATATACCCAGGACGACCCTGTTTCTCGTCTTTGCGCTCAGATTAATTTCCTTCCTTTACGAAGCCGCGAATCGGCGAAGAAATGGGCGCCAAGGAGGCACGAGATTAAGGACACCCGATGATCATGAAACCGATCCTGAACGCGAGTCTCGAGTCGAACGATAAGTACAGCTTCAAGAAGAAACGTATGTATATATTACAATTGCAACACGCCGCAATTTTTATTTTTTCATTTTGTTACAGACATGCATACTCCAATTTTTGAAACATTCCACTGACCATAGAAAAAATAATACAGGACTATCCGTATTTCACCCGTTCAATTCTAACCGGGCCATGGCGATTCATTTGATCTAACGCAGGGTAATAAGAAAAGTACTATGCAATCTATATTAACTCCCATGCACAACGATTTCTCTATCATCTTCTCGTCTCTGCTATTACGAGCCGCCATAAACCATACCATATACGTGCACCACTTATTACACCTGGAACGAAACCGCAGCTCACCCACGATTAATCCTTTTGCCAAACATCGACGGTAAATTGCCTCGCAATTTCGAATTACGTTACACGATCGCGAATCCGCCTTAATCACCGGGTCGTGCACGTTCCATTTTCTCGCAAAGTTCGCCGGCAACCGCATTCCCCGTGAATCGGGGGCCAATTTCACGGGGGGGATTCGAAGTGGTCCAGCGGCGAAATGACGCGGCGAACGCGAGAGGCTACCGTGCGCAATTAAAGCACCTGACGTTTATCGCCAGGTATTTATGGCGTTACACGGTAGTTGCGAAATTGTTATCCACGCTCGCGGAGAAAGAACCTTTCACCGTTGAAACAAACGTGTAGCCCAAGATTACAACTGGGGAAGCGTGATAAGGTCCTCCTTAGGATTTGGGCGAAAAATTTCAAAGTTGCCCGATTTGTTCTCTCTCTTGTACTGAAACTTTAAAGGTAGATTAATTCGGCGGTGTTCTCCTTTTCCGTTCACGGCTGTGAAGTAACAGAGCCGTGGCTGTGCCTCGCACCTGGCCACCGTAAAATAAACCGCACGTGCTCGCGACGATTTCTACCGCAGCGCTGCGTGCTGAGAAAGCGACGAAATTGTTCATACACTCTACCGCAAATCTCGTGCGAGAGGAATTTTCTTTTGAATGAATCAATCGTCGCTCGCAGAGTCGATTAGCCCATCCCGTCAGGTTGAACAACCGGAGGGAAATATAGCGGATCAGCGTGGCGCCGAGTAGAGGAGGTAAAAATAGCGAACAGAAGGCGAAGAAAGGGAAACGTCCGTTCATTGACGAAAAGCAATAGGAACGAGAGGTTCGTCTCGAGTGGCTGCTGCGTCCGTATGCCTGCCACGTTGTCGTGAGTCACAATCGACGACGTGGTGGACGGGTCCGTCGCGACCGGGGATAACACACGGGATGACTAACGAAACTCCCGTGAACCTATGGCAGTCGACCAATGAAGCAGGTGAAAATAACTTACCGTAGTCGCTCGCATTTTCTATTACGTATACACACACGCGTTCATATTTCTCCGATGCGTGTGCATGTACACGTTGCACGTGCGAAATATGTACACAAGTAGTTCGCAGGTATACACTAATCGTTTGATTCTTTCGTCCAAGTTCCAAAACAGTACGTTCTGTGTTTGAACTCGGTGCCGCCACTTCTTGTATGCGTGGGCAATTTTTTGAAGAATTAGTTAGCATTTCTTCTTCTTCACCTGTCTTATTCGCCGTGATACAGAAAATTGTAAGGATATGCTGAATAAATGAGTTTGAAATAAATGTTACCAAAAATTTCGTCGATACCGATCCAGACGGACGAGCTAAAAAATTAATAAAATGCTCGATGAATTATGTTCCTTCGATATCGTAATAAAAAAAGTCGCCCAATAATTCACCCTTGCCTATTGAATTATCGTTCCGCGTTACTGTTCCTTTTCTCTACATTTTCGTTTCGCTTGTACCCATTTGAAATTCATTTCGACGCGTGCACTGGCCGGCAGATTTTATTTCCACAGCCGTTCACCTTTTTTTACGGATCAGACGGTCGACCGCGGCAGCCTACCTTCCCGGTGCAGCTTCCCCTGAAGCCTTCGGTCTTTTTCCATGAGTCACTCGAATTCCTCCGCATCATTCATCCGCGTATTTATTAATCTTCGTCGAAGGATTTGGAACGAACGTCACGGATATCACCTGTGCGCCGGTGCATACATCATTCTGATGTTCCATTTCTTTCGGGGGTGACGGAATAATTAATTGTACATTAATTTGTTACAGAATCTCGATGTCCGAGGTAAATCTCTAACTGCCAAACAAAGAATTCCCTCGTTCCCCTGGCACGCGTCCAAAATTTCGACTTCGAACGCAGGCAATGGTATATGTATAATAGCCAGGCGAATCCACAGATCACGTAGAGCACGATCGTCCACTGGGACGCGGGGAATGCCGGAAAAGGCAGAAAACTCCGAGACGAAGGAGCAGAGGAAAGGAGAGATCGCATTCGGCTCACGTAGAGAGCCACGCGAGGATCACGTCTGAGCCAACGTGGGACTCCTTTGCTCCGGAATTCCAGGCCTGCCTCTTGTAACCCCTTATCTGTTCCTGGAGATGCACCCGGAAGCCGGTGCATACCGCGGGATAATGCAACGTGACCGCGTGAAAAGTGTCCACCCTGTGTGTACCCGGGTGAGCGAGGGCCCGTGGGAATTGTGCATTCTCCGAATTTTACCTTTCCAGTAAAATTGATGCAACGAAAAGTAGTTATCTCTAAATAAAATGCAACAGAATTGCGTACACTTTGGCAGCCACTGTGCTGTACATACACTCGCGAGTACCTGAAGAAGTTTTTTCTAGGAGGGACGAAAAGACTTTTGGGGTAGGCATAGGGCAAACACGGTGGTTGGAATGCGGGGGGAAATTAGTGCGTCCTAAATTAGAGCAGCTTTAACGAGGGTTTCAAAGGCAAAGTGCATACAGAGAGTACTTAACGAGTAAAGAGATAGAAATGTCGGCTCGAGGAAATTCTTTTCTGCTTAAAGGAATTCGAGATGGTATAGTAGTTAGGGGAGGCCCAGGTAGTTCGTTCTCCTTTGTTCGAACAGCTTTGGAAACGATCCACTTTGCTTTTCAAAGGGGACTCGTAAAATTGTATTACGCTTATTTAATTAATTCACGTTGCTTCGGGAGTTATAACAATGACAGTATCCTCTAAATCTGTACAGCTTCTTCTCTTTTTGACTATTTCTTATTCGTGTAACGTGTCAGCCGTTTTTTTAGAAGGAAGTTGCAGATAAAGTAATCAATGTAAACATATTAATATCGTACAGATAAGATAGCCGAGAGAAATACTTCTAACGGATCCACGAAATGAAACGCTGTTTTATTCAGGCGTCCTTACGCAATTTAACAAATCACCGATCGATCGCAGAAATCGCGAGAAAACGCAGTCGAGACGATGTTTGAGCGACGATAACCCGATTTCATTGGCGTCTCGGCGATCAAATAATAGATCTGACGCGCGATAAACGCTATCTATCTGCAATGAAGATAATCGTGGAATTCTAACTCCCACGTATCTTGCCCGGTGCTTATTTGTTTTGAGCCATCCCCATCGGATAATCGAAGAAAAGACAGCTACCTTTCGGAGGAAAATAAAACTCTCAACTACTGAAATAAAATAAAATAGAGCAACAGAAAGTACGGTGAAGCAAAGTGAAATAAATTCGAAGGAAATGAAGTAAAGTAAAAGTCGGCAGAGTTGCGTGGCGAAGATTAAATGTCCATAGACCTTAATAACTCCGTGAACCGGAAACGAAATGTCGCCGACAGTCTTCCCACGAGAACGACCATTAGACTGTGACTCTATTCCAATGAATCATTTTATCGCGCAACAGAATATCAAACGGATACAAAGCCTCGTGACGAAATGAAAGAAATTTACGATTTACGATTATCATCAAACTTGTTTAAATATCCTTATCTTCTAATCAGACGTTCCAATGCGCCTCTTAAAAATCAACATTCTTAAGCTCCTTAATACAATTTATCGGTTTCTCCAGAATACAGGTGTCACGGTGTCTATTTGCATTTGACTAATTAAACAAAAATATATATAAGCTTCTATCGCTTCTTCGCCGTACCTCCATTCCACGAATTCCAATCCGAATACACATGCACGTACTACCTGATGTTATGAATTTTTTTCCTCCACTTTACTCACCGTAACGAACCACCGGGCTAACAAAAATCCAGGGCCAAAGCACACTACGTATTCCTCGTCATCCCAATGAAAAGCCAGGAAGCAATTGACTTCACCAACAAGATCGACTGGTGTTCACGGTGTTCACGGTGTTCACAGCACACGCGCGTGTCCCACTGTGTCGGTGTTTCACGGAAAATAATCGCGCACCGTTCCCCGAAGCACAATCTCGCTCGTCGATGCAAAGTTAACCCGTTCGCCGTTCGATTAAAGAACGATCCACCGCTCGGACGCGACACTGTCCCTCCCGATCGACCGGAATTTCGTTCGCAGACACCGGTGAATATCTTTCAGGAACGTATGCCGCCGTGGCGTGCGTAGATCAGGTGCGTGCCGAGAATGCACGAACGTGGAACAGGTAGAGAAGCAGCCTTCGCCGCTCGAGCAACAGGTAGACACTGTGGAGAGAGGCGAAGATGGGAATGGAGCGAGTGTGCCACTCGGATAGACGGATCCGAATGCGGACGAGCGGGACTGGAGGACGGGTATGGCAACGTTCACAACGCGATAACGACCCTCGTTGAGGTCTCCGATTGTGAATGTCGAGTGCACTTCCATTTCCTTACGTCGGCGATGGAACGACGATAAGCATTGAAATCGCCGGGATATTTGTGCAATATTTTCGTCGGTGTTCGACCGCGCTTTAATTCGAAATTAAATGCCTGGCGTGCGTGCAAATTTGTTACGCACGAGAGGCGAGGAGAGAGAAGTGGAACGTTAGTTAATAAATGGAAGAAGATATTCGAGGATCCTGTTTCTGTATTTCTCTGTTGGTCCAAAGATTGCTTCTTTATTGAAGGAGTGTGACCAAAACGATGGTGTTATAAAAATTACTCCGAAAATAATGCACGTGGACGTGAAGCACATCTGTTGCACTTTAAAGTAATGCATTAGCATTAGCACCAAAATTTTGCCGACACCGAAATAATGAAGTTGCAAGTGAAAGTAAATTTCTTGGCCCACTGTAAGACCATTAGCATCCAAACCGAGATACATCAGGTTTTAACAAATTACTTGGGGGAAAATGACAATGCTGATACCGTCATCTGCGGCTTATGTATGAAAATAACGACTTAATCGATTTATCGCCTGAAACTTTTAACAATAAACGGGAAAGTTGGACCCACACCGATTGGCTTTCACACGTACCGCGAGAATTCTCGAATTGGATGGTGCACGTGTCGTTTTCGAAACTTTCAGAGAGGGAGAAGTTATCTGGTCCGGTCCAGCCGTCGCACAGTGTAACGCAGCCTCTCTTATCGGCCTTATTAATCATTCAACGAGCGTAACGCGGTTGCACGAAATGGAAAGAACGTATCGCGCAATTGTACGTAACGAGAAGGTTAACAAATTGTGCGGCTAAGGATGTCATCTATCAGATCGACTCCTGTTACGATTATCGTATAATCTTCCTTGCGACCAGTGTCACAAGTGTCTGCACTCTTGTGTCTCTTTCAGCAATTATGTAACAGACTGCAGCCTTGGTCGGTGATTTATTGAGCGCGAGAGTTGTTTCGACAATAACGACAAGGTGTTCGATTCGGTCTCGAATTTATTTGTCGCTCATTATTCGGAATTTCGCGAAAACGATATTACGTGGGTTTCGCGCGTCGATTTAAAGTGGATGGGAGTTTAAACGGAGAATTTCTTTTCTCGGTCGAAGGTGAACCGGTGTTCAGAATATTCGAAGAGTTTCAAATTCACATTTTACACACGCAGATAATAATTGTTGCGATTCTCCGCATGATTTGCCGTGGTAACTACCTGTTACAATTTTCCACTTTTCTACCGCACGCCCACAGGCACAATTTCTCATCAGAATTCATCCGACCACCTTCAGACACCGTCCCAACCGTAATAGCAGAAACGTCACCGAATACACTACCATAAATTAAAATACTAGACGCATTACGTAAAACCCGCCTACGATACCTCGTAATAATGGACAGATTATAAACACGCAAACACCAAACAATCGTTAAGTGCGAGACACAGCTTTGCATACTAAAATCCCAACAAGTTGCATTTAATCAACGACTCAATCGATCCTGCGAACCCTTGACCCAAACGCCGCCACCGTCGAGGAACAGAATGGGGATACAAAAAATGTTGAAGGAAAATCGATGCCGATCCCCGATGCAACCGATTCATCGAAAGCGTCGGCGTGAAAAACAGCTGGTCCCAGGGTCATCGTATCGGAGGCCGTTGTGAATGGACCCGTACTCCGCGTACACGAGTACAGCGGTGGGGGTTCAATCATCGCAATGAATTACAACGAGCCAGTCACCGAGAGTGACTCACTGTACGCTGCCCCAGCGGCTGCGGCTCGATAAAACCCCTTTTTCTTGCACTATGCCCGTGCCAGAGGAATTCGAGAGAGCCAGAGGAGAAGAGAGAGGGCTCCAGAGGAGACGAACAGAAGCAGCAGCCATATGAATCATTCGGGTACGCGGACAAAATGCTCCGTGGACGAGGAGACGACTTTCGTTCGTGACTTCCAGCTTAACGGGACCGCTAGTGGTCTTAAAAGATTTTGCTGTGCCTCGGAGAACCGACCCGCGCTTCACAGAATTCGGGTAACTGAATTTCAGATACGGCGATTTAATGAGGATAACAAGAATGAGAGTAACTGGGACGGGGGGGTGTTTGAAGATAGAAACGGGATAAGAATTATCCCCTGCGCGATTTAATGAGAATAAGAAGAATGGGAGTACATAATTCGGATGGCAGGATTAACCCCTTCGCTATAGGGACTATTACGAGGCCCTGTGGAATTCTCCTTAAAAAAAATGAAATAAAAAAAATAAATAGACGGACGACACAGTCCACGCGAAATTTCCAATTCCCCGCGGCGTTAAAAAATCTGCAGTAGTCTTCGTCGACCATCGTCCACGGCGAATTCCATAGGATCAGGGCCACACAGGTTTGTTTTACGACGCGTGACCAAAATCGAACGACGGGGCAGCCGTGAAAAATGGAATTTCACGCGAGTGCCGGCTCCTCGAGTATCCGCCAACTTTTCTTTTTCAACCGACCGCTCTCTCGATCCGCGCATACCGTGCCAATTATTCTCAGCACGGAAGTTCCACGGCGCGAGAGATTGATGCGCGAACCGAAGCGCTTCGCGGCAAATGTTTTATTCATACCTTTCACCGGGCCAGATAAGAAAATTATATTTCACGACAAACCGCGACCTAAGCGTCGCTGGAAAAGAGAAACCCGCTCGAGAGTAATCACGTTTCCCAATTTTCCAGCGGAGGATATTTATTTTCCGTTGCACGGGGAGCACAGGTGTCCGTGAAAAATCGTGCAGATTATTTTCCCTCATTTTTTTGTTGCGGCATTAGAGCTGGTTCTTTTTAATTTTCTTCCGGCGAGGTAGATGATAGCTCGCCCGCGATTCTTTCGTTCTTGTTTTCGGACCGCGGAAAACTTTCACGCCGCGGAATGGAAATAATTGGCGGACACGTTGCACATGAAAGGTGTGCAACTGCGAGAAGTAATTAGACGATTTTGAGCACGTACGAGAGACGCCACGCCGCTTATTATTCCCACGAAGGTGTGTTTCTACGAATCTCGAAAGCTCGTTCCGTTAACCTATTGTACACCTTCTGCGTCCTTTCCCCTATTTTGTCTACAGACTTTTCTTTTCGCCAAGCCAAATATGAACGCGAACTTCACTCTTCGCAGTTGTGTGTAAAACGCGAAACGCGAATGGAACGTTTTACCTGACAATATTTGCCAATCAATGTCCAATGCTCTGGGTACCCACTATCTCTTCGTTGCGTTAGTTATTCTCTCCTCTCCGCCTTTAAACGAACCGCGGGGGTTCTGAATGACAAGCAGAACCGAGACACGTATCGGAGGATACTCCATGTAACAATGCGTGCGTGCCATTGTCACCATATGCCATGGATCACTTTCTGTGAATCACTTCTATGGATTACGAAATCGGCGTGAGTCGACCCTAAGTAGACCGTCAATTCTGTGACGTAGGCGCATTAAAATCGTTCGAGAACGCGCACACGACACAGCGACAAAGCAGAGATAAGACCAACTGTCAAGGCTGACAATCCTACGATTACCAGCGAGACAAAGAGTGCACTTACGTTGCAGCCAGTGAAACGCCAAAATAAATGAAATATAGAAGAAGGTCGTTAATCAGCAATGAATATCAATTTTCTTTTTAAAGAGTCTACTAATTTCATTTACTTATCGATCCCTGAATCCTCCATTTTATTCATGACACTAATAAAGTATCTCGTTGGCGCTGCTTTGCTGTTATTTACGAGTGTTATTTAACAGCGACGAACCGAATGACCGCGATACTGTAATTTCGCGTCGCGGAGGCGCGTTTCTCGCCTCGATTCTGCTCTGGGGGGAATAAAAGAAAAGAAAACCCTCGACGGCTCTATATTTATCAGTACGTTGGTTACTTTCGACGCTGGAGATCCGGGGCACCCTCGAAATCTGGTGCAGAAAGTGCATCCTCGAGCGACGCGGGCACGTGGAATTTGAACACTCGAGAATGCACACTTTTTCTTATTAATAAATTCGGTGCCTGTTGAATGGAAAAATATTTCTCCGTTGTACAACTTTGCGCGGGTGATTAATTTATGCTGCACAAGCGCCGCTCCCTTTAATCGTTCGATAAATCGAAATGAAATCCCGTGGACGTTATCGCGCGTGCAATTCGTTCGAATCATTGAAATACCTCGAACCGAAGCAGGAGTGAAAACCTCGGGAGAGCCTTGAGACGTAATCGCAGTCAATAATAACAAACAATCTTTTACAACTCCGATAATGGACGCACGTACGCGCAGCCAGGTGGATAAAGGACGCCTCGACTATACGCGCAGATCGTCCATTTTGCAACGAGGAATCGGACGTGAGCATTTCACCTGGCCAGCCGAGATCGTTCCGAACGATCGAGTCTCCCGGCAGCAAGAATCGCGATTCTTTTCCCGTTTCGCGCTTGGCGCCAGGCTGAAGTAGGCCGTCGTGCCAGCACGCAGAGTGGTCGTCGATGGGCATTTCACTCGTTCCACGGAAACCCCATGCGCGTGCACTCCACCATAAAATCGAAGGATCGGTGAATTTTTAATGGAAAAATTGTCGATACTCCGACTGCGGTAACTTCGTGAAAAAAAATCGCACGACAATCGGCCTGCGCTCGTTTCAAAGAGGAAAGCCTCTACTTTAACAGGTCCGAGGTCGTTTTCCATGAGGAATTTTTTTGCATCGCGTAGGGAGTGGCGAATTGAAATTTTTCTCGCGGCTAAGATTTAACGTCGATTCGAAGATCGAGGCGTCGAATTTACAACGACCACGGACAAAGTGATGCCGCGAATTTAATCGTCGTGCAGTTTCAATATCGACACCGTTCGATCCGATCTACGATCCACGATCGATCGCCTGGCGGAGCAGGCAGAGCGGTTTCGTCGGCATGAATTACAATCTCGCTGTTCGATCCCCACCGTTTGAACCTGTTAATCGAACCTGTCCAGGTTCACGCGTACGGTCACGTGCTACGATGGGTATTTCTCCCGCCTGGAAAAATGCACGCGGAATAATGCGTGCAGCGGGATGGCGCCAGTACGCGGCGCCTTCTGCCCCTCTCCTCGTCTCTCTGACGACGTGGCGTCTTGGCGAGAGCACTGGACAACACCGAGGAGAGTGGAGTGATGTGGTGCAGAGGAAGAAGGGTTGAGAGGGAGAGAGAAACGGACAGCATCTTGTTCTCGAAAGCGAAGAAGGTAAATGAAGATAGCCCCGCGATAAGGGGACGGAAAATTTCATGAATTTTTGGCAAGCATAATGGACAATAGTTTGGGAAACAAAGGGTCGATAGAGGTCGATAGGTGTCGGTGAGCCGTGATGGAAACGGGTGAAAGGGGTGCGGAAGGTTGGTGAAAAGAACGAAGGAAAAATGGAGTAGCGAATTGGAGTAGAACTGTGACCGAGAGGATACGAAATGGACGAGAGGCAAGAAAAAGAAAGCAAGTTGTCTGGGATGTCTGCTCGTTGGATCGTTTTTCTTGGGGCCGTGGCGCCTTCGTACGGGACTGGTCGCTCTGATCGTTCTCCGTCGTGTTCCCGGCATGGAAAAAACATCGATGAACGAACGCTGTTTTTCAACGAACTTCTCCTGCAACGACTGTTGAACGAATCGGCGAGGACCGTCACGAATCGCCTCGGGCATGCGATGAAGATGTAGCAAACTACGTTATAGTGGATTCGAGTGGACTCTGTATACGGAATATAAACGAGAGGAAAGAAGAAGCACCATTTCGGATGTGGAATTTAATAGCGATCAATTTGTACGTCCCCGACGTTTGTCTGCTGCGGCAAAAATTGCGATCGTTATTCTTATTATCTGTTATCATTGTTTCGGAAAATTTGAGAAATTCTTACGACGACCTGCCACTTTAATTTGCGCTGCTTTATCTGCAGCACTCTCATCCACGAACTCAAGCTGACACATATTTCTTTTCCAAACAACGGTCATCGTTGTAGAGCCAAAGTTGCACGGTGATTAGACTAGTTTTCGGTATAGACGCGGGGGCCATTAAGTTCCAAAAGCATTAGTTAAATTGTTACGCGACGGCGCCAGGAATTAAATTGGGTCCAATGAAGATAAGATAAATTTAAGGGATCCTCGCGACCAAGATACGATAATTGTTCCGAGAATAGCCCTCCCTAATCGAAGTCAAGTTCATACGATTGCCAGATAGCGAGAAATCGTGGCGATGTAATTACTTTCAGAGGAACACCACTGCACAGTTATAAATTTAATTAAACATCCCCTCGTTTCCGAGACTTTTGATGATTTGCATGAAAATGCAGCCGAGCGATGTTAGAACACAATGGATACCAAGTTGAGCGGATTGGCAAAAGGTTATTGAAAATGAAATTAAAAGCGAAACACGATTCCTCAATTTACACGAACGCTGTCTGGAGAATATGAAAAGGCCAAGTGTAGCATGGAATTCGCCAATTATACTTCACTGGAATAAATACCATCGGTCTATTAAGGCAGTCTCAATACTTGAATAAGAAAAAAACAACAGACATCCTCTACTTCCAAAATCCTCAGACAATTCAAAATCCACAATTCATTTCTTTTAATCCAGTCACCCTCTGAGGCCTAAATAAGAATCCAAAGCGACGTCTAAGAAGAAAACGCAAGCACGTTTACAAAGGGTAGCGACAGAAGGGAAAAAGAAAAATCTATTTAAATAGAAAATTCTTGCAAAAATACAAACAACCGATTCGAGGTATGCATTGAAGGGCCAAGCCAGACAAGGATTATGGGAGCGTTTCCCATCGAATGGCACTGCTCGAGCGGAATTTGTCAAGGGAAAGGGTGTGTCACTTTCTCCGCTGTCAGGAAGAATTCAACCGCGAACGAGAGGATCGCCGGGCCCCGAAAAAAAAAGAAGCAGAGGAACATCGACGGCCACGAAAATAACACGAGTCGATTCTTCAACGGTGAACCACGCCGGTTTCCAAAAAAGGACAGAGGTGTGTGTCGCGTCGTTAACCCACAATTTTGAAAGCCGGCCACCTCTTTCCACCTGAACACACTGAGCCGGCAAGTAGATCGTTCTGTCCGCAGGTGAATTTCCATCGAAACGTGCGCGTTGGCGTTACTCGAACGATACCTAATACATACTCGGTAGAGTTCAGAGAATTTCTCAGTACCTTATTTGTGCCAGCATTTAGTGTTCGGATGAATCTCTGTACGGAGAAGATGGATAAAATTGATTCGATTTCAAGTTGCAGGATTTTAATCGTCGATCGTGGTCAGATTTTATGGGCCAGAAGGTGCTACTTCAGGGACGTACCGAGACGAGTATTTTTAGTGTTTATGGGATAATCGAGGGGTCTGGCGGTTGTTTCTCGTGTCAGGTCATCGCGAATGGCCAGTCTGCTCGCTGGATTACCCTTTCGGGGACTTGGACGCGTCGCTCAATAAATACGGCAATTAGAAACGTCGCGTTCGTACGAATGCAAGTTTTATTACTCGCCAGCCAGCCGAGTTCTAACTGGAATATTGCATAAATACCTGGAACTCGCCCTTAATAAATTCACTCGTTTCCTTTTCGAACGATTAG